>OV815487.1:38002892-39252892 GCA_929108735.1 Andrena dorsata
CTGTATGTATAGTCATTCTACCACCAATACAGCCTGTATAGCTCAGAAATGAAACTTTCTTGAAATGAAACTCTGCAAAAAATGATTGCAGATTGCCAATTGAAACCAGGGGGTCGGAATGGTTAATGCTACTTTCGCAGCACTATACGCGTCTCCTTACCATCAGTACAGTCCACATGGCGGCGAGTTGTTGGCGTGTCTTCGCGCAGGATGAGCGTCGGAGCGGTTTCCGTTCTCGCCGAGACTTAGATCGCGATTGAGGGAGCAGATTGACCGAGCATCGGTTATATACGTAGCAGTCGTTTATGATCCCGAAGAACGCAATTAAGCCCGGCACTCCGTCGCGGCCGGCGTGCACGGTTGCCCTGCAGAGGGGGGAAATGAAGTCCTGTTCGCGGTAAGAGTGCCGTCGGTGACGAGAAGTGAGTCACCTTCGCGAGCTCTCCTCGACGATAGGAAGGGAAACAGGGTCGTTTTCCTTCTTTCCATTCCTCCTTTTTCGCTTCTTCGCCTAGGCGGGAACAGGCTTCGGGTTTCAACACCTTGGATTTCACGATGCTGGCGAGTGCCGTCAGCGTTCCCTCGACCTCCGATTCCGTGCAATCCGATAGCGGTATCGTTTGTAACTTCTGCGACTTAGTTCTTTCGTCTAGCTCCTCACTTTTCCATTCAAAACAACTGTGGGCCGAGTTTTTACACCGAGAATTGTATCCTGTTGATTTCCCGGGGTAGAATATTAACTTTTGATGAGGGAAGATTGCATATCGCAATAGAAATTACAAGAATTAATTCTTTATCAGCTTTACTCGCTTGATCTCATTTTCTCATGGCTTGGTATTCGCTTAGATTTCTAGTTAGCTTTCTTGGCCGCTCGTTAACCGCGAAAGTGTGAAGAATCCGGTTAAATATTGTAGCTCATCGAGTCTATAAATAACTAGGATCTTCGCTCCAAAAATAGACAGGTTTAAAATTATCTGCGAGGTTAAAAAATAGACGATATTTCAAATAAGACATTGAGATATTTATCGTTTGACGATATAAATAAATTGATGTAGAGTGTATGGGTGAAAATTGAGTAGTATACTTAATTGTACAATAAATTGATGAAAATTCTCAGAGGCTTCCGTAATATTTCCTGCAATTGAGAGGCCCAGTGGAAATCAGGCACATGCCAGCGTTTGATATTTTAGAAGGAAAATTGTAATTATTTTAAACGGTACTCGAGTGAGCTGGTAAATGACGACTACTAATAAACAAATTTTAGCTTAACAATTAATTTTATTAGGTCACGTGGCATGGACCCTTTTTCACTACAATTTTTTTTCTCAGCGTGAAGAAAATATTAGTGAAAATTAATGGTACAAAGAGAAAAAAATTTATGCATGCGTGTCATGCGCTTGTTTTCCACCGAGCCCCTAAATTTTAAATCGCTGCGCCATTTTTCTCTTCTCGTTTCAAAGCGTTCGCCGCTGTTTCCTTCGCTCCGCATATTCATGCTCTTGAATTAGCACACCGAGTCAAAGAATTTCCCATGCATTTTTCACGCGCCAGTCAGCGTGTTCGGCAGGTGTTAAACGTCCACTCACTGATCGTTAAACAATCGCGCGCACCCTGGCGTTTGGCGGGCATATGCTCGACATACTCGGTGTCTGTTGACGATCAGGATGAATGGAATAGATCGAGAAGTGAATCACTAGCTATTCCGCCTGCGGGCATTAACGATGTCGCGTTAATCGACGTTCCTGGTGCCGGTCGGGATACGTTCGTAGAAAACTGGTTCCTGATCGTTCGTCGAACGCCATCGACTAGCGCAAACATCGTTAATCTCTGCGGATATCTGGATTTCGATTGCTAATCGTTCGAGGGAAGGAATGTAACGTGGGTGCAGGTTGAAATGGTAGCTTAAATGGGAGAATCATTCGTAGAATGCAATAATAATTGATTAGAATTGAAATTTGCCGCAATTCTCTGTCGTAAGCCATAATATATATTTATTGCATTCCAAGCACAGCATTCCACCGGGAAAATGTCGATCTTAGCTAAAAGTATACAGGGTAGAGCTGTTAGTATCGAATAATTTCGAATACGAATAATGCCTTCGAATATTCGAAAATTTGGAGTATTCGAATATTCGAATAATTCGGAGCGATAAAAATTAATAGAGTTTCAAATTTATCGTTAGAATGAAAATAATTGTAAAGGCCAATGTGAAAAGAATTTTACGATAAAGTGTAAAAAAAATATTTCACGTTCAGATCCTATTCGGTGCAATCCGAAATTCAATCATTCCGAATATTCGAATACTCCTAATTATTCGAATATTCGAATCTCAAATTCGAATACTGTAGTATTCGAATATTCAAATATTTAAAATATTCGTAACAGGCCAAAATTTGAAACTAATGTAAAATTGCTTTTGTATTTCAAGTGATAAAGTTAAGTGAAGCACCCTGTATACAGAATTCATTAATGGTGTCGAAGGAATTATGAGCTATTTTGTAACTTTTAGATGCGAGGAAGAAACTTTGATAAATGTAGATCGGTTAACATTCTTGTTTCTACTTTAACAGTTATTTTAATTTAGGCCGTTATCTCGCAGTAGATGCTCGAACTGCCCGGCATTTTGAATTACGGCTGGATGCCTTTCCTCCGATTTTTTCAGAATTCTGAGGAACGCATGATCCAGGGGTCCAAACCTGTTTGTTGGGACATTTTTCTAAATTCTGAGGCGTATAATCTTTATCAATAAATCATTTTACGCTGCTTCGCTACGGGATGACAGGAAGTGGCACGCTCAACTGTATTTCCGTCCATCGATCGAGGTCGAGTAACAGGATTAACGCTCGTTTATTCAGTAGAATCTAAGTACAACATGGATTATAAATAAAATCGCATATCAAACTGTCTCTTCATTAAAAACAACGCAAAAAAAGATACAAATGAAAAATCATTACAAAACTTGGAACACTCGAACAGTGGCGCACCCAGAGGCGGAGGGGAGGAGTAAGAGGAGCCCTGGCACCCTCCAAAAAAAAAGGAAAAATTAAATTAACGTAGGTAGCCACGACCGAAGTAATTCCTGAGCTTTGTAAAAAAAAAAAGTAAACTAGATTTTATTCTCTAAATAAATTTTTATGATCACCTAACGAATTCTATCGAATTTGCATTAAAAATATTCTTATCTCTTCAACCCTCTCAAGGTTAAATCCTGAGTGCGCCATTGTACTCGATTATCTCCCCTCTCAACTAAAATCAAATACTAACATCAGCTTCCATTTATCCAAAAAAAAAATACAATAAAACATCCACCTCGATTCTCCATTTTAAAAATTTCTTCTTTTATCGTCACAGCTTCATCTATCCGCAAAATCAACTCTTTTTCTCCACTCCCCTTCACGACTCAGTAATCCTCGTATCGAGATCTATAATACCCACGTCTGGGATAATAATCGTAATCCCGATTGGGTCTGTACCCGTATCTCCTGGATCTCTCCTGCGACTCCTGTCGATACCTGAACAGCGGCCTGAAGATGAGATCTTCAGCGACGTCCAAGTCCCCCGTCGCCTTCAAGTAATCCACCCCATCGTCCGGAAAAATGGGCCCGACGATGCCCCACCGTGGGACCACGACTGGCGCCAGGAGCATCTCTTCAGCTGCAGCGAAATTCGGCGCCACTTGCTCCGGTAAGAAGGAGACTGGCTCGGTGCCTTGCGTCGACGACGGGGAGACCTGAAAGCAGGGATATTCCTCCATAGACAACCCTTTCATCCCCCTCTTCATACCCGAGCACGCCACATTTGTCAGCGGCGGTTCCCCGACGCTTTAAGAAGGAGCTGAAGAAGAAGAGGATCGCGCGAAGCTGTGCTAACTCTGCTTTATTGCGAGGACTGTCTCCTACATTTGTTCCATCTACCCTTGGGTGTAAAGTAGATTGCCCGATGGATTTACCTCCGACGAAGCTGAGGGCAGCCAGTAGCCGGGGTCCACCGTCAGGGACGTTTGTTCGACGTAGGATTGCACCTTGCTCTGGATCCTGTCGCCGTTGTCCTTGAGGAGCTGCACCTGGCTCTTCAGGGCGTCGTTGTTCACCGTGTTCGGCAGGATGGCCACGATCGGCGCGTTCACCTTGCCTTTGTCAACGCTGGACGGGTCGATGACCGCGACGATGGGGACCGTCATCTTCTTCTTCGGCTCGACCTCGGGGAACGGTGCGTCATGGCTGATGGTATCCTTCAAGAATTCGGTCTTGCTGTTGTCGGCCACTGGCATCAGGCGCTCGGTAGTCTCCAGCGAGGATGGCGGCGGCACGTTGTTGGTGGGCTGCTGCGGTCCACTTTCGGTTTCTTGGAAATCGGGGGACGCGTTGATCTGGGAATTAAAGGGGAATTATTGGTGAGGAAGTCTTCTGCGGGGGGGGGGGGGGCAAGCGGTGGTGAAGTCTCTGATGTGTTTGCGCGAATGGGAGATGGGAAAGTAGGACTTCTGACGGAATAAAGGCTATTGAATTGGAAATTTACCAGTACTCTCGGAATTAAGGAGGGATTCTCGTGTAACACACCCCGAAATTTGTGAATACTTTTTAAAAAAAACTATTATTAATATTGCATTAAACTCTTTTCAGGTATAAGGGGGCATCTTTGAACTTGAAGAACTTTTTTTATGCCGATCCTTCTTGTTATATATTAATTATTGTGGAACCGTGTTAACCTCTTCAACGATGTTGGCGTCAAGTGTAGCACCTGTCACAGACATCTGATTGCAAAAAGAAGAAAATGTTCTTAAAGTTAAATAATTTACGCTGGTCCTGGCATGAAATTTTAATTTTAGTTTTTATTTATTTTACTCTTTTCGTCGATATAAAGAATAATATGAAAAATTTTCTAAGGATAGAACTTACTTTTTCTTTCAAACGCTATAACTCTTTTAATTTTTCATTTTTTTACTAACTTCTTACTCACTTTAAAAAACTTCTATTTTTTGCAAATCAGATGACTGTGATAGGTGCTACACATATCGCCACAATAATTAATAAATAATAAGAAGTATCGACATAAAAAAATATATTCTGCAAGTTTAAAGATGCCTCTTTATATCAAAAAGAGTTTAATTCAATATGACCACCAGTTTTTTTCAAAAAAATTCTTAAATACCAGTTACTTTTGGGGCTGTTAGACGAGAATCTTAAGACCCCCTTAAAAATTGGTGAGGAAGTCTTCTTTAGTGGTACCAAGCGGTAGTGAAGTCTTTGGTGCACATTTGCGAAAAGGAGATAGAGAAATAAGAATTCTATGGGAATAGGGGCGATTGAATTCGGGATTTGACAGTCTCCTTTTTTAATTTTAGGGTTTCTGTTTGGTCATCACTATTGCTTGGTATGTATATAAAGGAAGTGTTAAACGATAATATTTAAATTCATAGAGAGAAGAATTCCTTGAGGTAAATAAAGATTTAAACGTGGAATCTTGTAATGCGAATATTGGATTCCTGTTTCCTTGCGCAATCGCCTCGGCGTCGATGTGCTTTATCGTAAACAGAGATCTCAGCGGATGGTACATGTTGATTGAATCTCGATTCTCTACCTCAGACGTGTATCCATCCACGTCGCTTCCGAACAATGACAGGTCGTCAGGGGAGGAGGATTCAGCCTCTGCTTGCTTGGCTTCCGTGATGTTCTTTCGAACGTCCTCGAGGTTCTCGGTCGGGACCACGAGTAGGTGCTCCCGTTTCGTGAGTATCTTCAACAGAAATCCACGTAAAGTGAACAGAAACGTAGTAGTAGTCATATAAAGATACATTTCTTCTAACGGAACCTCGGTAACCCCAAAGTTCCCATCTTTCTTAAACTTTGCAGATTTATTGGGAACCTCAATAGAAGTATTAGAACAATTTTTTCCTTTTATAATTTTCAAAATAGTTACACAGAAAAATAGGAAAACTCACATTAACCTTTAAGGGATGCTTTCAATTTAAAGAACCAAAAAGTAGCAGAAAAAATTTTGGGTCCTCTACAAATCTGCAAAGTTTCAAATAAATCTGAATTTTCGAGTTACCAAAGTTAAATGTGGATTCAAAATTTTCAGAACACTGTTTGAAGCTTCCTCCACAAAATGTGTATTTCAAAGGTTTGGGACAACTTAAGGAATACCTCCAAAAAATATAGGAAAGTAACAATTTGGAATCTTTAGGGATACTTCAATGACAATACAGAGTGCTAATCGCAAGAAATAAAAATTTGGTAGGCAACTTCCACATATAATAAAAAAACAGCTTGTTCCATGAAGCTTGCTCTACAAAACGTATATTTCCAAAACTTAAATTAATAATGCAGGAGCCACCTGCGAAAGCACAAGTCTAAATAGAAGAAACTTAAAATTACGTCACATCTTATTTCCACGAACCGTGTTTGGATCGCTGGCGGGCATTATGTAAACTTTCTTCTTAACGACCAGCCCATTTAACGACCCATTGCTAGCTGCCTGGTGCACAGCATCCTGCACAACTGGATCCTGAACGACAGCAGCGATGGTTTCATTTTTATCGCGCGGCGTCGGTGGTAGCAGGCCCTCCAAGTCTTCAGGAGCCAAGGGTTTCGCTATCGAAACTTCTCCATAAAACAGGATCAGGTAAAAAAATAGTTGAGCCGTCACAATCTAAAATCAAAAACACAATTATACTAGTACCCAAAATTATGACTTGAAATGTACCGAAACAACTAAATCCATATTTTAATCTCCAAACTCCAAAGGACTTTCTTCTTTGGAAGGATTTAATTATTTCTACAAAATAAATTCCCTTTTCCGCGACAAATAATTCCTCGAAGTAACTAGCCCTTCCTTTATTTGTTCAATCAAAGAACTCGAGAAGAGAATTTCACTTATGAACGTAATTTTTAATAAAGGACCTTGGGAGAGTCAAGGAGACCTTACGAAAGATCTTAACTTCGTGATGCAACAAGGTACAAATTGAATGTATATTACGTAATATTCTAATGCTTAGAACATCGGTTTTGATATTAGCGTTTACACTGTTCCTGGGTACCATTTTGTACTTCATCCCCTTCGTCAGAGTTCCCAGCTGAGTTTCCTCAATGTACTGCCGCGGCGAGTCTTCTCAAATGTTCCAAATTCGATCGAAACTTCACCAATGCCTGTTCGTGTCTGAGCAACGATAACGGTTCGTTTCGCGTTTTATACCGGGTACCGAATGAATTATCGTCGCCCTGCTAACAGACGTGAGCATCAACCTTGCGGTACACCACTTCGGCCACGGGTGCACACCTTGACTTTGTCGCATCTGCTTCAATTTGCTGTTTGCTCTTTCTCAATCGTAACAAGCCCGGGCGCAAAATGCCCGCGTCGTTCTAATTTATTTTAGGAATTATTGTTACTTTCTGAAATGCATCGCTTGTGCTGTCATTCGTGCGGCAAGTGTCCTCAGACTTTTCTAAACTGCTGCTGGGATTAAACCTTATTGGTTTTTGGGTTTTATAGGAGATACGTGCTTTCTTGTTAGCACTGGGTGGTTTGTATATAATAAGTTTTTATAATCTTCATTGCTCCCTTACTCTTTTTTTTACACCTCGTGCAAATTTTAGTATTACTTGGTACAGACAATGAATCTCAGGATTAATCGAAACACCTTTTAATGGGGATATAATTAGTCAGATGACTGCAATAGTCGCCTCTTTTTATGAAGAATTCACACCCACTTTATTTACTTTTGAGTATAATATTTATTTATTTATTTTTGAGAATAATATTTATTTATTTTTGAGTATAATATTTATTTACTCTTGAGTATAATATTCAGCTTTAGTCACCAACGAAGAGATTTATCAAAATTCCTCGCAAATGAAGACACTGTTCACAAAAATCACAGCAGCGTCTCTAAAACATCCTCCAACACAGTCTTCAAGTTCCACAAGTCTCCAGAAATTCCACTCCTCGAAGTGCCTTATTAGAATATTTAATCTCCTTAATTGCAACTCGACTGTCAATCGCCACTAACCAGTAACCAAACCAAACCTCCTTTTCCATCATCTGTATTTGCAAAGATCTCGAAGAGTTCCCCTCCCCAGCGGCGCAGCCCCGACTACGCAAAAATCATTCTAGATCGATGGAATCCTCCGAAACTAATGCCACAGTTAGTGCCGCGCTAACAGCACCGAGATGTTTAGCGATCGACTTAGCAGCTGCTTCTATAGCTGCTTATAAAAGAGCGCCTGCTTCCTGGTCCCTTAGTTCTCCATAGCCACTCGAATACCACGCATCGGTCCATATCCAAAATCCAGCTCCAAGTACTGAAAAAAAAAAGAAGAAGAATGGGCCCGCTAGTTCTCTTCCCCACCTTGCTCCTCCTGCTCGGAACCGCAGAACGCTCCCTATGCAGCGACTTCGATTCGAGGTCAGCGTGGACACCATCGCAACCTTCGACAGAGTCTATATCCGCCCCAGACACAATCCTCGCAGCTTCTGTAACAGAAAGCACCGAGGGAACCAAGTTCTACACTCCCAACGAGGACTTCGCTTCGACAGTTCCTGTCAAGGAGCCCCGCAGCTCCACAGAAGTTCAACTCGAAGTCGAGGCAACTTCCCTTAACGAATCTCCAATATCTGAGAATCCCGCGGTAGAAGCAGCCTCTGCAACGACGAACTCCGTCGACGGGGAGCGAACTCAAGCTACAAGCCACGCAGGAGATAATAAAGAAGGGAAGCAACCATTGATCGTTGACCTAGGAGCCCTTCAGCACCTTCGCCTCAGGCGAGACGCAGAAGACACGCAATTCACGGACACACCAGACTCCAACGAATTCGTGCAGGATGACGCGGCTGGCCAGCAAGCTACGCAGGATTCGGAGGATTCAGAGAATTCGCAGTTTCAAAATGGTTTGGTATATTTGTCGGACGTGGATGACGATGACGTAGACGAGACTGAGGACTCGACGAGCTTCGCGTTGGAGTCCCCCGATCAGTTGGAGTCTTCCGAAACTCTGGCGGAATCAATGGGCGCTGAGGTTCGGGACGAAAGGGGCACGAACTCCGAGGAGATGCTTGAAAGTGTAGAGCAGAGGCACGGCAGGGTCCTTCGCGACTGGAATCGTCGCCCGTCGATCAGAAAGAGGTACTGGTCCAGTCAGGAATACCAGCCGAGGCGCAGCTTTGTAAGGGTCCCAGTGTTCCCAGGGAAGTGATGGAAGGGACTAGGGCGATGTCTGTGAAATTGAATGAAATAAACGGATTGGCAAGAAGGACGAGTTGCACGTTATTACAAGACGTTTATTTAACGAGCTCGCTCCATCGAGCGCTAGAAAAAGAAATCGTATCACAAGCACGGTTCGTTTATATTTAGGGATTACATCAACGACGTCGTTGTTGCTATCGACATATTTTTTCAGCCTCGTCGACATCGTTCTTCTGTTACTTTGGTGGGTAGCTCTTCAGAGGTTCTTACAACTAGGGAGTTACACTGCCGCTCATAAGCATTAGGACGCCTGTTGTATTGTACGGAAAATGTGACGTTCGGTAGAGATACTCTTCTCTGATTTTAATTTCAAATACCAAATAAATAGGGTTGCCATAAGTCCCGGTTTTCTTATTTCTTGATTTTTCACGGAATTCTACGAAGAGAATTTTCTGTAAAGAAAAATCTGACTTGGCTGCCAAATAGATTGAAGTACTTCTAATTACTATTGTGTCTTTCATTGTATGTCATTTTTTAAACACTACAATAAAAGTACTCTCTTTCAAAGAAATTTCGTTCTGTCCCTTTTTTCTTTTTTTACCTGTTCCGATTTGTTGGTGGAGAAATATGGTAACCTTGTTTCGGATGAAGTAGAATTTGGCAGAGTTCTTTGGTAAATTTAAAACGTCTCACAATTATTTCGCACATAGTTTGGTGTTCTGATACTTATGAACGGCAGTGTATATTGGCTTATAGTACGATGATCCTATCACTCTCGCTTTCATCCTTCCACGCAATGTTGTAGTTAACAAATCATTCAGTATAGCTAGTAGAAAAAAAAGTGTACAAAACTGTACTGTGGTATAAGTTACGAGTTCTAGGGCTTCTACGTTAAAAAAGATCGGCCTCGAATCACCGATTCAGCTGAAATTTTGCTTACTGCGGGTGTATGATATGTGTAATGATATATTAAACGCAGGGAGCAGTACCTATTCAAAATTTGGAGATAAAATTGAGTCTCGTGTGGCATAATGTAGATCGTTCCCAACCCGAAAATTTTGAATTTAATGGAACTTAGTGTGAATGCAAAGATTATTGGAATTTTTCTCTTCTGCGGAAATTCACTCTGAGGAGTTGAAATCAGTCCCTAAAGGCATCGCGTTTTTTTAAATATAACTTTATAACGCTGTGAGATTAGACAAAATTTTGAATATAAAAATTGTTCAGTTTTTAATGCTCTATCATGCTACCGAAAGAAAAATATTTTTTTATATTAAAGAAATTGAAGTTTTGATGCTGATTTCAACCCTTCATATTGAATTTCTGTAGAAGAGAAAAATTCCTCCTTGCATACTCCAATATGCTCTATATTCACACCAAGTTTCATTAAAATCAGAATTTTTGTAAGAACGAATCAAGTAGTAATTAAATAAATTGCAGGAGTAATGAGTTTGACTTTTTTGTGAATACTTGAGCTTAATTTTCCCACCAAATTTGGATTACTGCGTCCCGTTCTTTTGACGAATTAGTATGGATAGTGTGCATAAGTGTATGCAAAATGTGAGTCAAATCAGTGATCCGAACTTCCTGCACCTCCCCCGTTAAAGAATTATTAAGCGTCCTAAAGTGTCGAGGGTGTTTTTGTTTTGCTCCAGGAACGATTTGTTGCTCCCGTTCGCCTCGGTGACGACTATTTGCTCGTCGAATTAGCAGCCTCGCTATTTATGCTCGTTGACTAACGAGGCACTAAGTGACGCAGCCTTCTGGAAGACCCGTTCACTTCCGGCTTCGACGATCGCCTCCTCGTCGAGCACAGTTGAAAATTCTCATATTTCAGTCACGACGCAGTTTTCGTGAAAGCTGAGGAATAGAATGCAGATCGAGCTTCGTCTTCCAGGTGTTGCAGAGACTGGCGGCAACGGGGGAAACAGAGGTCGAGGAAAGTTTGAGGCGTTGGTTGCGATTAAATTAATCTTCGTTCGAGGATCTCAGCGTCTCGATTTGCTCTGAATTTTCATAGAATCTTACGAGTTTCTAAGACTCCACTAGGTCCTTTGCAGTCTTCAGATCCCAAGGAATTCTTATCTTGGCGCCTCAGGCTTCATCTTCAAGGCATTGCAGAATAATACTAGCAACAGGGAGAAAAGACGTTGAGGAGAATGTTGGTCGACTTAGCTCGATTTTCCTTCATAAAATTGAATTCTTGTCGCCGTGGAAATCCCCTTGGGAATCTTGAATCCTTCAAAGTCCTCTTCTAGGAGTCGCAGGAACTAATGGCAGTTTAAAAAAGAGAAGTTGCGGGGACCGTGAGTCCCTCAAATTCTATATAAATTAGTAAAAATCACTATCAAATGATTGTGCGCTTAAGCACTTCGTTTCCTTGATTCTTATGCAGGAATTTCGCTTCCCAAACGGGGACTCTTCTGCTTAAATTCTTCTTCGTACTTCCCTCCAAAATCTCAGCCCTTAAATATCCAAAAAATCTTAAACTATTTCTTCATCACAGTTCTCTAAAACTCCATCCGCTTCTTCCAAAACTCTCCACTCTTCTTCGAAACAAAACTGGGCCTCAACTCCTTGCCCCTAACAAATAATTAAACAATACTCTTCGCGCTCTTTGGTCTACAAAGTCACTGTCCTTTCGCGTCGACAGGTTGTCAAAGACTCTCATCTATAGCCATCGATGACTCAGAACTGATTCCTGCGTCGGATCGCGTCCCTGACTCGTTGCCGATACGCTAATTGCTGTCGATAGACGAACAATGGCCGAAGAGCGTAGGTACCAGCCGCGGTTTCGAGATCGTCCTCCTCCGCCACCTTCGCGCTGCGCTTCTCCATCGGATCGCTATCGGATGCCTCTTCTGCGCTGTTCAATTTGCTGAAAAGCAATGTGTTCAACAATGGGGTTGACTCTTCTTGTGGTTGACTGGCGATTTCAGTATGTTCCTGTTCTTCGAGAATCGGTGCTTCGGTGAGAGGATCAGAGCTCCTCTCTGGCCTGAGTGGAAGCGCGACCGCGCAGCCGGCGAGCGCCAGCAGGAAAACGATTGTGCTTGGAGTCTGAAAGGAAAAGAATTCGGATTTTATCAAATTCGTTGATAATTGCGTCAGTGGTACACTCGGGGTTTAATCTTGGAGGGAGCCGAGATGGACGGATAAAATATTTTTAATGCAAATTCAATAAAATTCTTTGGGTGATTTTAAAAATTTATTTGGAGAATAAAATCTACTTTTCTTTTCTTTTTGGAAAGAACCTTCTTTGGGGGTGCCGGGGCTCTTTTCAAGTTTCATAAAGTCTACTTTGAATCGCGTTTTATACTAATTGGATTGATTCTGCATGGAGGGTTTGAGAGTAAAATGTTCTTTTTTTATTAAATTTGTGCTGTTTAAGTTTAAGTATTCTTCAGTATTCCCTTGCGACAGAAGTATTGTTCAGTTATTTTCATTAGCAACTGGAATTTATCAAACGACGAATATTTTCAAATTTATATAATCGCTTTTGAGTAAAGTGTCTCACTCTTTTTTGATATTTTATTTTTATATAGAGACCTCCACGGAATTTGAGTCGCGACTACACTCTGCACAACACTACCCAGAACCACCCAATCTTCAGCGGCCCAAAACGATGACAATTCCCAACAGTAAGGCAGCACAATTCTCAAAGTAAACTTACCATTTTCGTATCTGTTTCGAAGCTTCCTTCCCTCGTTGCAAAGGCGATTCTCCTTTCTCAGAAGCTGAGGAGCCTTCGGTGTCGCGTTCAAGTGGCCGAGATGAACGGAACAATAAAAAGAAGCAAAGTGTCTGTTGCGAATAACAGCGAGACGTCGAGATCGAAGCGTTGTGCACTTTAAGGAAAGATGGTGGACACGTTGGGACCGCTCTGTGGCAAGTTTATGTCCCAGGTGGGCATCCTTGCAGCATTTATACGAAACAATGACGTCAAACGGGAGCACGCTAATCGTACAGTGACGTTTCGACGGCAGGTGATAACTGACCTGGTAAATTAGAAAGATGGATGCGACACCCCGGCTACGTGCAGTCCTCCTGCGTTGCATCCTAAATCGGTAAACGTCTCTTGTTTTCCTCGGTACGAGGACGGATCATGGTCACGCGCAAAAGGTCGCGACGCGTGACCACGAACGACGCGAGCGGCAGTTTCGCTGATCGGGCGGGCGGAATCTCGTTTACGCTCGTTTAAACGATCGTGAAACCGTCCCGTGCGCGATTTAACCCGACAGAGCTCGCGGTGGGTCAGGGACATCCAGGCCTATTAGCTCTTATTCTTTGTTAGAAAGGGTAGCGGATCGGAAAGTTGCCCTTCGCGGTTCCTTTCCGAATTGCTTGTCGTTTGAAGTGACGACGAGACGAGTGTCTCGCCAGGGTAAGATCCCCAACACGGAAATTTAAAAAATTATGGAACTTAGGGGTTTGGAAACTGTGAAATTTTATGAAACATTGTGAACAATTTTTTACTGCCAAATTTAACTCCAAGGGGATGAAATTGGCACCCGAAAATCCAGTTTATAACTCGCGAATTGCAAGAACTGTAAGTTACCAAATGATAGTCCTAATAAAAAGAAGTAATTTTCGTCTGAAAACTTTGTTTCTATTCTTTACAGTTCGCGAGTTGTAACGCAAAATCGAAAAATACCTAACCGGATTTTCGAGGGTCAATTTCACCCCCTTAGAGTTAATTTTGACAACAAAAAAAAATCCGTAATACACAACTAAGTATATCCTCTACATAGCCTCAAAGCTTCATAATCTTTTGAATTTCCGGATTAGGAATCTTCCCTTGTCAGTCTCATTGGTAGTAAACGAAGAAGCCTTTGCTTTTCGATTATTTAGGTCTGTATGTATGAGGAATGTTTGAGGAGTTCTGATAGTGAGATAATTTTCAAAGAAAGTAAATACTGATCATATATGATGCTTAGGGTGGTCCTTATTTTTCAACTTTAAAATTTGTATTGTCTGACCCTCTTAAAATCTTCCATTCGACAAAAAAAATATCTTCGTGTTTTTTATTTGTATATTTTGATATATAAAGGTCGCTCAGGGACTTCATATTTCGCATGTACCACAAATTTGGCAACTGCGACATTCCATAATTGTCACTTGTCAATTTTTATGAAACGGAGCCCATATTTATATATCACAATCCGAAAGCATGCTTTTATCTATGCGTTTAACAACCTGAATATGTACGTCAAAGTGTGCGACTGCATCTGATTCGGGAGCTGCTGGTGAGAGAAATTTAAATGTGCATATAAAGCCCTATGCCACAACACAATACAGGACACACTTGTTATAAACCCGTTTCGTCTATGCGATGTGTGCCCGAATTTTAAAGTTATGCTCTCACTTAAAAGTTAATAAAATTATTTTGTCCTTATTGCAAAAATTTCTATCAATTTATACCAAAATAGTAATATTTCAATGCCATTGAGCGAACCTTAATCCTTAATATATTTTAACAAAATTTTAGACGAAATTCTTTTAAACTATTTGGAAGCTTCTAAGAGGGTTAGAAGAAAAATTTAAAAGCTTTGATTTTTTACCATACATATAAGGACCACCCTAATGATGCTGTTAAACATTGTTACACATTATTTTTATGTATTAATCTTGTGAGGCTTTATTTTTTTTCATTAAAAAAAACAGCTCGATTTTTATTGTTATATAACAGAATTAAATTTAAGAATATTGATAGTGTAAATATGAACGTGTAACAACATCTAAGAAGTTACCTTTATTTTGAGAAAATACTCTAGCAACAGCAAATTTGTTTTTTTAAGTGTCTAAAAATGGATATGAGGCTCATTGTCAGTGTGAGAATTGGCTGTTCTGAAAATGAGCGCGAGCTTTGTCGGGTTGAGACGGTGATCGCATTCAGGGGTCCGTTTGTTGCGCAGTGATTCATCTTTCAGGCTCACGTGGAAGATTGGGAGACAACAGAATCTAAGGGATTACGCAACGGTGACTCCGCACTTACGTGCTCCAGCGAGATTTCCCTTGAAACGAGACTGTTTGTGGGAAATTCGACGATGTCACGCGGAGCGGAAGGTGTGACTTCGTGAAGTAAATAATTTAGAGTCGTATGAGATCAGTTTGGGTTGGGGCTTTCGCCACTTTAGCTGTAGTTAGGTGTTCTGCAGCGAGCTAGAAGGTAATTTTGAAGCAGGGATTTTATGGCGTTGTGGCTTTAGGTGTTCTTATAGAGACGGTTGGGTTATCTGTGGGATTTAATTCTCGTTAAACAGAAATTTTATGGTCTCGTGAAGTTAGATCTTTTCTTATCAGAGATTTAGAGTTTTCGATTTAACCGTCAAGTAGAAATTTAGATTCTTCTCGCATACGCTTTGCTCCCTTGCGAACTTTCAAATTTTAATTTAACATTTCGCGTATGGTTGAATTCCATGTGAAGTTCGTCGTTGGAGTTTTAAACGCGCGAGGAACAGGAAAGGGAAGAAAAGAAAGAAAAGAAGAGGAACTATGCGCTCTGACCTAAGGATCCTACCTTACCTTCTTTCCCTAACATTATTTACCCGACTAAATGAATCTACCCCTCTGTATCCAATTAAACACGTGGCTTGTGTCAACATCGAACAAAGAATGACCCAAGAAATCGCTCGTTTTTGGTCCCACGATTTTGGAACTGAACCTTTTGCCAAGTGATACCTTATGATGAGATATCAATCAGAAGAAATTTTCAAGTTGAGTCAACAATTGGTTTCTGAGATATAGGATGTCAAGGTTAAAAAATCACCGATATTTATTTTTCTTGATTGTGATTTTTGGGAATGATGATGTTGCGTTACATATATCATTTATATAACCATACGAATGTCATAATGTGGCTACAACAGCCATCAGTTCGAGCACCACTTTCACACGTGCAATAATATTCTGTGATTGATTCTCGTCCGGTTTTAATTTTATTAATAACTATAAGAATGTGGTGTTGCTTTTTTTATATTACGATTAGACCACAGTTTTATGAAAATTAGAATATTTTTTACATATGGTCCGCTATGTTGAATCGGCCATTGTGAATTTTGAAAATCTAAGTTCAAATCTCCGAGAAAAACTTCTGGGAACAATTCTATAAATTATCGGACTGACATGATTTCACATCCCATATCCCGTGGCGGATTTAAGGGGTAACACTGTAACGACACAAAAACGTAGTGTACCTTTGATAATTGTTTGTAGGTAAAAAAAGAAATAAGTCGATAATGTTTAAACACCTTTACTATATACATCTTAAGTAGTTTCAAGCTATTTTTTATTTTCCTTTTTTCAAAATGGCCAGCACCACTTAAACAAATTTTATTCGATTCACTTGACATTTTTACAGTAGCTTCTAAACTACATTCTCCATCGAAGAAGATCTTCGTTTACCCACAAACAATTGTCAAAGGTACACAACGTTTTTGTGCCGCTACAGTCGTGTTACCCCTTAATAAATATTCTCTTTTTTCATCCCCCATATCCAGTAGCGGATTTAAGGAAAAAGGCCCAAATGACAAACATTCTGGGGGGACCATTTTTTCGGGAAAATGAAGAGGTAGTTTACTAAAAACAGGCTAAGTGTAGTAGTACAGAAAACAATATATAGTGTTTGGATAAAGTCGTAATTTTTTTTTTAAATGAGGCCCTGGGGGCCTTCTGGACAGAGGCCCGAGCGACAGCTGCTCATCGGCCACCCGTTAAATCCGCCACTGCCCATATTTCAGAAACTAAATGTCGGTTCAACTTGAAAATTTTTTGCGATCGCTGTCTCCTCATAATATATATGTAACACAAAATTTGGTTCCAAAGTCGTGTGACCAAAAACGTGCGAAAAATCCTCCCCGTTTTATGATCATTATTGCAAAAGCTTTACAGACTACTCAAACTTCCCCCAAGTTATGATAAAAAATATCCAATCTGCAGGATGTAAGGCATTTTAACACTTTGACTGGCGTCGGCGTGTTTCCGCGCCGAGGGATGTCCACCCTCAGCGATATTCCCTGAGAAACCTGGAAGGTATTGTCCGAGGATCTTCGAACATAACATGTTATAATTCTATTTGATACACGGCCGCTTCGGTAAAAAATCCTCGGAAGAGCCTGGCCGACTTGAACCGGAACTTCGCCGAGCCTTGTGCCACTCAAAGTGTTAATCAAACGTTAATCCCCCCCTAGACGGCCTCGAGGGTGATCCAATTAGGATCCAGTTGCCCTTGCAGCGCGCGGTATTTAAGATCGAAGGGAATTAGAGTGTTCGAAAGTGAAGGACAAAGGGGGGTGAGAGTTCGGCGGGAGCGTGTCCTCTCGCCCTGGCGTGCGCCAGAGGGCCGAGTGGAAACGTGGAATCAATCGTTGCTCCAAATGTTACCAAACAAACTGATTTATTTCCTCAGTCAAAGCATTTCATTGTTGTTTCGTCTGAATAAATAGCGGCTCCGCTTGGCTCGTGAGCAACGTGTTGTAAAAACGGAACGAAAAGAACGAATGGCCGTTTTCGTCCCTTTCGAGGGCACTTTAACGCGACGCTCTCTCTTTTTATTTTTTTTTTTTTTTAACTCCCGTCGCGGAATATCTTTCTCTCACACTCTCTCTCGCTCTCTCTCTCTTTCTCTCTCTCTCTCACTGCACAGATCATTTTAGATCGCAGGCTCGGTCTCCTCCTGCACTGTTTCGCTGCTTTCGGTAGTATCGCTTTTAGATCTGAAAGAAATCACCAGATTGAGGGTCTTTCGAGGGTCTGCAGGGGAAGATAAGTACGAGAAGGAATCATTGCAAGTGCAAAGACAGAGATTAACACAGGGTGTACCAAGCAACGGTGGGGGAACACTTCGGCTCCGTTCACTCAGCGCCACGAATCGTGAAAGAAAAGCGACTGTGAACTAGTTTCGGGGTTTGCGATCTAACACCGAAGCACCACTGTGGGGGAGGTTGAAAACTCAATATTTACTTTCAAAATCCTGTTTCCCATCTCTTTCTCATTAATATCATTTTTTAGTTTAAAACCTCACTATTGCTTGGTACACCTACACACGATTATTAGAAATCCATGGTCTTCAGATTAAAATTGTTAGTCTCGGGGGCCCTGTAGGTGAAACTCATACTAATCTTCCCAAAGGGATCGTTAGGTGATAACAGGGGTTGGTGGGGGGCCGATCGACGAGCCTCGAAAATTGGATTCACTCGAAAGGAGTCATAAGAATAACTAAACATTCTTCGAAGCAATAGCAGTTACCGATTAAAACACTTTTACTTTTCCAAGGGAGCCCAGAGTCTCGAGGCTCGACTACCGGTAGCGTTAGTAGCAAGGCGGGAGGAGTTTGGAATGAAAAAAAGTTGGAAAGTACGAAAGAAATATTTCCTTTCCTGTATTGATCGATCTAATTATGCGACGGGGACCTCGTCTCTACGGAGTCTCTCTACATGGGGGAGTAAAAAAGAAAAAAAAAGAATCTCGTCGCGAGTTTTCGTCGCTCGACTCGTTCTCTTTTCTTTCATCAATGCTCGTCTTTCGTTCAGTGTAAATAACAGTTTATTGCATGCAAGCCTCCCGGTCATGCTATCCGGTTATTCGATTTGGCTCTATACTCTCTCTCTCTCTCTCTCTCTCTCTCGCTCTCGCTCTCTCACTCTCTCTCTTTTCGTGGGTGCGTGTAAAGAAGCGAAGTGACGTTCGATTTCTTATATTTGCTTTTGTCGTCTCGCTGATCTCGGCGAGGAGAATTTTGCAGCGCTCCCAGCGGGAGGGTCGTGGCCAATCGGGAGAAGAATTTGTGTTTCGTGAACGCACCCTCATTTCACTTCTTTCGCTCCCCCCACTCGGTCTATCTAGCCATATTATCTCGTGTCGTTTCCACTTGTCACGTGTAAACTTTTATACATTAAAATACCATTCGATATAGTTCCTACAAAACAGTACATCGTTAATAGTAGTTAACTGTAAGACGTCGAGTCGCAGGATGCAATCAGGCTTCAGGGAGAAGTCACTTCCTACCATTGCCCGTATTAGTAGTTTTCTCGAAGACGATCGGGCTCTATTCGCGCCCTTCGCCACCTCCTTCATTTCTCTTCCGTTCCCTCTCATCTCTTTCACTTTCGTTTATCGCGAGTAGAACTCGATTCTCTTAGCTTTAAGCGATCTGGCTGGCGAGTTAACCAACGTCGATCGAATCACGGGGGACTCTGCGAACCATTTTAAAGACGGGATACTTGGTTCACTGTTTGGAGATGTACACAGGGTGTCTTGGAAATGAGTCTCCAAAAAATAAGTGTTTTTACAAACGTTTTTTGAATATGACAGTCTTCGAGGAACGCCCACAAAGTGTGCAGAGCCCTGATTTATGTGATCACAAGTCCCCTTACTTTGTGCAAAGCTCTATCACAGACAAAATAGCGTTTACAATTCGGAAAGGAAGCATATTTCGATTTACAATGGCACCTTCTCCGTGCAACCAGCCCCCGAATTGTAGACTTGTTTCGCGGACACCCTTAGTACAATGCTCCGAGGGCTTCTATATAAAACTTGTTTCAAGAAATATCTTTTCCGCTTCGACAACTGGTTTCTTTCTGCCGAGGTGAAAGACGGCATTTCAAAAGAGTTCTTTTGTACACTCGACGATAAAAGGGAGTCTTTCGCCGCGTCCAATGTCAAGGAACAGAAGACTTCCTTAGAAAAAAAAACTGCGCACATTATCGAGCGTATTCAATCTCCTTTCCATCGACTCTATACCATAATACCCACTTTGTCCTTTGAAAAGGGAGGACTCGTGAAACCCAAGTCCCCGTAAAATCTCCCAACTACCTTCCTCACAAAACAACCACCGTTCATCCCTCTCAACCCCCGTTTCCTTTTTCCCCCAGAGCCCAGATCGCTATTATTATTCTGTTCCTCGAGAAAGGGGGCCTTACTTCCGCCGCCGGTGGCCCTCTCCTCAGCATTGAGACGCGCTAAGAAGCACAGCGAACCGTCTCACCTCGACAGGAAGGCGTTCCGCGCTCCGCGTGGTCCCCGTGTTTCGATCGCCCGGCAGCGATCAAGGCGATAATAGACTCACTGGAGCGATTATCTACTTATATATTGTCGGATAGTAAAGGATTCACTTGCTGGATGACTACGTCCTTCCAAAAGGCGAGGGGTTGCGTACAAGTATATGTTTACTATAAACGGTCGTGATTTCCATCGTGGTTCCCTTTTTTTTCCCTTCCTTTCTTTGAGTAGGCACTTAACTATGTTTCCGCGGCTCCGCGCGGCATAACACGTTACGTCTATTGTACACGGCGGAGAAACTTAACGAGGGGGGAAAGAAACGAAAGCTGCGTGTAAAAGCCTCCCCTCTTCGTATCTCATCGAAGCTCGATCGTCCGATTCCTTTCTCATCGTACTCGTCTCTCTCTCTGACTGATAATTTAGTACTCGCCATTGGCATGATATAACACGCTCGTTCTTTGAGAGGCAAAGGGGGACAATTTCCGCGCGAAATCTTGCGATCGATGCGCGCTCAACTCTTTCTCTTATCACCACAGCACACCCCTCTCGCGCTGGCTCCCATTCCTCGCGCACTCGCGCTCCCAGACGCGTTATATTTCCTTTTTTCCTCTCTCTCTCTCTCTCTCTCTTTTTTGTTTTTGGAACTTTTAATTAGCACCGTGTCTCCCGCGGATTCTAGCTCTCGAGAATACCTCTCTCTCTTTCGCTCTCCCATGCACGCGTCCTTTCTCTCTCTATCTCAAGCTCTCTGCTCAGGAAGCTTCCGACCGATCAGCGGACAGGGGAGTAGGGTTGAACGTTCCGGAAGAACGTTCACCCCGTCCTTCGAGATGATCATACGCACGACGGCAGAAACTCGAGAATTTCTGGGTAAATGCGCGGGTCACGCACCTTCATTGCGATCGATCGTCTCAGACGAAAGGTGAACGGACTAGTCTTAAACGGATTTCACTAATTGACTCGCCCGCGTCGACTGCGAGTCTGTTAGAAGCTTCTGGATGCCCTAGTTGCATTCTTTCTGTGACCAGTGCCCAGCAGATTACAAATACCTTCGTCAGGAACCTCAGAATGCACCTCAAATAATTTTGACAGAAGTCTGCGACGAGCACACAGAAATGATTTAAGGGGTCAGTCCACTGTGAAGCTATTTTTAAACATTCTTTTCTTCGAAGTTACAACATATAATGCAATAAATCTTTTTGGTATTTATTAAGCTATTCTTATATTACAAACAAAAAAATTGAAAGAATTTTTTAATTTGTTTTAAAACTAAACCCGATTATCTCAAAACAATATTTTTTCAACTGGTACAGGTGATTGCAAAAAACTATTTGACTAATTTGTCTGAAATTTTTTCACGTTATTCAGCACTTTATTGGCTATGGCCGGGGCCAGAATTATTTTTACTGATAAAAAATTAACAAAATGACGGAGGTTTGAAGTTTAAGCGTTGAAATACGGTGAATTTTTCAATCATTTTACCTCGTAAAAACCTTGTAAAAAGTATGAAATGGTTAATCGAAAAAGGTCTCTGTGGTCCCGGGCATAGCCACTGAAGTGCTCAATAACATGTAAAAATGTCAGACTAATTGGTGAAATAGTTTTTTTACAATCACCTGCACCACTTGAAAAAAATGTTTTGAGATAATCGCGTTTAAACTTTCAAAACAAAAAATCTGGCCAATTCTGCCAATTCTGTATCATATATGATCAAATGGAATAACTTTGTGATTCACTTAATTTTTCGATGTTGCCAGTTTGGGCACGAATAATAAAAAAAAAACCGTGCCAGTTAACCGGTTAAGCGAGACTCTGATGGTGCAGCGAAGAAGAGATTTATGTATCGAGCTGAGAATTCAGAATAGTAAATCGAAGGGACAGATCAGTATCGATGCAGAATCAGAGAGACGATGGAGTTAGTTGCAATGCTAGCGACACACCAGTAATCATTTCCCAGAAGAGTTTCCCCCAATTTGCACGCAGAAGCTTCTAACAGTTCCGAACTACATAAACGTGGGTCGTGAGGATCCGAAGGATTCCATTCGCTACCACTAGGGCTAAGAACCGACAATCTAAAAAGTATCGAACTCGCGAGTTCCTCTAGGAACACTACCATCTCTTTCGTTCAACAGAATCGTTCCAAATGAAGGTTCGTACGCGTGTTCTCGGTCCGAAGGAAACGGCAACGTCCACACGTCCCTCGAACATGAATCGCTCTCTATACACCGCGCCCGACCGTACGAAAGATTGCAAAAACGCGTCTCTGTGAAAAACCGTGCATCGCTTCTAACAGTCTAAATACTCTCTAAAGACGAGAAATCAGGTAACGAGATAATGGTGCACACAGATAGACGGTACCGTCCACAGAATACTGTATTAACTTCGAACATGTTTAACATCGCTTCGAATAGGGAACATGTGAATATCTCTAAAATAAATGTGTATATATGCTCGGTGCGTCGTGAACGAACACGCGGACGCATTACGGGATGCGACGTACCCGAAAATCTCTCGGTTTATTTTTTTTTTTTGGGGGGGGGGGGGCGATCGTATTCCAATCTACAACTACAGCAACGTACAAAAGTACAAAATACATTTGCTCGCGACCTCGCCCTTCCCTCCCAACGAAAGTCGAAACGCGAAACCGCAATACGCCCCCTAGTTTCCCCTTCTTCTTTTCACTCTCTGTTTGTCTTGGAACACGATCAGACGAGTCTTCTCTGCTCGAGTTTAATTAATCGTGACTTACATAAAAGCTCAGCTTAAGAATACAGGCTTAACACGTTACGTACTTCTTTCTTCCTAAACTTCTCCTTCAGAAGCGATTAGACACGTATTCAGTCTTTCCACGATGCCCAGCGCGCTCGTGCGCGCCGCCAGGCATTCTCCGGTGGAATTTGTTTTTTTAGAAAATGTTGCTTTTAATCCCACCCCCTGTTCCTATCTGGCGCAAAAGCGAGGTTTCTTTGAGCCCTTACGAGCACCTTAAGGATACCCACGAAGAAGCTCAGTGTGAACTGTGTTGTCTGTGTAGACGCTTCGAACAGGGTTTGATAGTGTGTAAAATAAACTTTTCTAACGCGACCACGAAACGGTTCGTGATTCCAACGTGTGCTTCTGTTTGAACCAGGCCTCGGTATCAGGTTTAACACTTCTCGTCCCGGGTATACAGAAAGTGTCCGGTTCCGCTGAATATCTAACACTTCTCAGTCGACCCAACAGAATTATCTTCGACAATCCTCCGGACCATTTTACTCATAAGCATGCGAGGAAGTTCCTACGAAACACTTTAATAACTAATTCCTGGGAATTAGTTAAACGAGTGCCTGATATCATTCAGCGCGACCAGACGTCACTTCGATACCCAAGGGACTGACGCTCGTGCCAAATCTGATGCCGGATTCCATTCGAAACGAAGGCGCATTGAGTATACGTACGTATGTCTACTTATGCGTGTACTTATGTGTCGTACAAAATTCTTGTTGGCTTCTCATAGTTTGGCACCCACTCTGTCGATTGCTACATCGCCAAAGTTTCAAACACAAATAATTCGTAAGTTCGCTCAGTCGAAACATCCTTGAGTTGATGGCTAATTACATCAGTGTCCCGTGAGAATCAACACTAATCGTCTTGCGTATACCAGGAATGTTCTCGCTTAAAAAAAAAAAGAAAAGACTGCCTCGACTACTGGATAGGAAATGCCTCGTATAAACCGCTGCGAGCTGTGTTGCGAAATTGCGCGAAACATTATCGAGTACACAATCGAAGGCACAAGTTGCCATTTATAACGGGATATCCTGATGACCTGTGTTCCGTCAAGGAAGAGAGAAAGTCAAAGGCTCCTCTTTACTCATAGCCCCAGGAACAAGTTATTAAACGAAACTGACGGCCCTAAATAAAACCAGCATCCTGCGCGAGAATGGGCTACGGTACGTCACAGGCATGGCTTACGCTAATTCTAACATGATCTCCCCTCTCCGCGAACATTCTATAGAAGAACGGGCTCTACTTCGATAGGTACGCTATTTAAAAACATTTACGAAGTGACACTATAGTTAGGATTGTTAACATTTCTCTACGCCTATCGCGAATATATTCGTTAGATTCTAGCAAAGTGATTGGGGGGGGGGGGGGTGCTTATAAATTCTACGCGAATGATTTTGGTACCCTGGATAATTACTAACAATAGGTCTAATTTATTTGAAGATTATTCGTTAAAATCAAAGAGACTCGTCTCGTTTCTCGAATCGTTGGAATTTATAAATATTCATCGGACATTAGTTAAATAAAGGGAACTAAATCTATTTAAGTGTTCAAGAAGTAAAAAGAAAAAGATGATGGATTAATACTTGTACCTGCCTCTGAATTGGAAAGTATATAATCGTGCTTACTCACTGAAACGTCATGCACCCAGTTTGTATAATGTGTGTCGTAAAATCAGCCTACGATTGTTACGACGCACGAATAAGAAAGCACCGACTCGTCGGTTGCTTTGGATCTTTACCCGTGCCTCCTCTTCAGAGATGGGCAAAAAATTATTTGGAATAAAAATTTCGTATACAAATTTTTATTTTGAATAATCTTTTGCCCATCTCTGCTTCTCTTCCCTCCTAATTCGCACCGGTGCGAGCGATTATTGCTCTCGAACAAATTGATAAGCGTACTCCGTATTCGTAACCCGAAGAAAGAACAGGTCACGAGGTAAAAATCTGGCACCACGCGCCTCTTATTCCTCCGTCGCAACTGGAAACACGAATGCGAAATGTTCTACTCACTTCAAACACTGCGTCTTTTCAAGGGAACCTAACGAAAGGATCTTCAAAAGAATGGACATCTTCTAATATTCTACATACTCATCGAGTAAATCACAATATAAAAATACAAATTGAAGATCTCCCCCTTTTCCCTTCGTTCTCCTCTTATCATCGATTTTGCCGACCCTTTCCCTCTGTTTTCTCACTTTTTTTACGTTTTTTTTTTCTTGTTAGCATCTCTGCCGTGCAACAATTTTCTTTAAAAATGCACTTATTTAGAATAAGTTACTTCTCCATAACGTTTCTTTGACAACTGCGTCTCTTCCTCCTGCTAGCTCAATTAATCGCCTCTTACTGATAAAACGTTTCACGACTATTCTGTGTGTCTGAATCGAATTATGTAACGTCAAATGCTTCTCCCTGATTAATTACGCTTCCACGAAAGTAATCAATGGCGTGTGCAAATGGAACTGTTAAATGTCTCGTAGTGAAAGTAACTATTCTTGAACGTGCGAAATCACCTAGTATCACTGACAACTCGATGGCCCCCACGTATACACGTGCGACACGGGGAACAATTCCTGTTCTAACCACGCATGTACAGATAGCCACAGATTGCTAAAATACCCCCACCAACAATTGCGGCGCCTATGCCTATTGTAAGGGGCTTAAATAATGACCTCTTGAGCTCCTGCCATTCTTCTGTCTCCTTTTGTCGACGCTTCATCTCCCGCACTTGCGCTGCCAAACGATCGTTCTTCTCTTTATTACGCTGGCGTAGTTCATTCTTCCTGTTTGGGCAAACATGAATGTATCAGTGAAACGAGTACCGAAGCAATTTCAATAAAAATTCTCGCGTTCGAGGGACTTACATGTCTGGGTTGGACGGAGAGCTAAATGTCTGTAAAGAGTTTTCACCGTCGTTGGTAGTTTCATGAGGCACTGCGACACCGTCGCTGCTCTTCTCATGCAAATTGTTCGTGATCAACGTGGAGTTTGCATTCGGCGAGCTGATAGGCGTGTCTATGTGAGCCGACGGTTCTCTGGGCAACGGTTTGTCGGGCGGTCCACCTAATTCATCTGACATTAAATACGAAAAGGAAATTTGTACCTCGAATTGTTAAAGGCTTCGCGCCAGTTACCGACTAACTGCTCTTACCGTTCTTCGTCATTGTATTTGTAATTAATTCTGCCCTTATACTACGCGTTAAAGATTCACCTCTTGGAGGCGGCAAGGGAGGTGGCTCGTCCTCTTCTTCGATCGGAGAATTACTATTATTCACCACGTCGTAATGATTCGTTACTGTCTCATTATCGATGTTCTGTAAATTGCACGGAGGTTAGCGAAGGCCTTAAATTAGAGGACACCACAGTAGTACAGTACTATCAGAATTGGTTTATAACAGAATCGTAGAATCATTTGCGAGAAGTATGTATACAACATAGAATCAGTGACAGAGTTATTAAAGTGAATCGTCCAGAGAAACTGATAACACTGTACCACTGCGAATTGGTATTAGTTACCACGTTATTGGATGGCAATTCTTTTGCGCCATCGATGATAGCAGCATACGAGAATCTTAATTGGTCCGGCGTCTGGATTAAACCCATCCTGTATCTTCTCATCTCGATCAACACATCTCTAACATTCACAGAATTTAATCCATTCTCTTCGATCTGAAATCAAATCGAAAGTAATCCCCTTTCTCTAAAGCTTTTGTCTCAACTCCTCGATAAAACTAAACCTTACCAAAATGAGGCATGTATCGACTAAACAGAATGTCCCCGACCTTCCAATGCCAGCGGAACAATGTACAACAGGAGGGCCGACATTTTGATCTAATGCCCCCGATTGCCTAACGTCTGCCAGGAAATGTAGAAAAGCCGTCGGACTCTGCGGCACTCCAAAGTCCGGCCAAGTGGTATAATGAAAGTGTAATATTTCTCTACTTTCGTCTGTCTCGATATCGGTTAACCTGCGTAGAACACGAATATGACATTGAATCCCCCGTCCAGTATTGTATACAAATGTAATACGTTAATATCCCGTACTTTAATATTCTAGTCGTGTAATCGGACGATTCTTTTTTGCTGACGTACTCCACTTTCAAGCCAACATCCGGAAACGTTAGAGAGAACGAATCGCCGAGAGGCCAATACTGATAACACTTAACTTGATTCTTCTCGATTATCTTATTTAACATTAACACAGCTTTAGAATTTTGCTCCCATACCATCAGCCAAAAGTGGCCAGCGGTATTCTCCAATGGTCCTTGGGTAAGGATGTATTGTCTGTGGGCGCGATCGACCTGTAATGAAAATCGACTTACAATTGCACTCCTCCGCGTCCGTACGAACGCATTTTAATACAGTATCTACCTGTATGAGGTTGGAATTAATGTAGTCGCATGGACCTCTTTTAAGTACGATCCTACTGTGATCGTACGGAGCGACATCTCTGTAGCGGTTCAAGTTTTTGTTCTGCGGCTTCTTCGATTCGTTGCAAGTGTACGTGAAGTTGCTACATTCATTGCGTATATGCTGCAACAGTAAAATACCGCTTAATCAACCATCTCATCCTTTTATACTCGAGCATCACAGCAGTCCGACACGCGAGTTTCCAAAAATCCCTACGCATCCAGCTGCTCGAATTCGCCGATGGAATTCCGCGAACGAAACAAACGGAACACCTGGCACGCACACTCCGCGGCCCAGCATATCGCACCGCGACAATAAAATCACAATGCACGCTCTATGCCGTATTTAACACTTTCCCGCGAAAGCGGTTTTCCAGGAAAGCGTCGGTGCGATGCCGAAACCTCCGGGACAATCCGCGCATTGTGAATTGCCCGGAGAAAGGGAGCGCGCGGGCCCGGAGGAGGAATGAAACGCGACAGCTGAATTCTGCCCGTTATCGCGTCGGATCGGATCCCGGTAAATCAAGCCTATTGAAAGGAGCGTGAATTAATCGCGACAAAGAGTCTCGGGAGCGGATCGATCGAGGACTCTGTGCCCGATAAATAAACGGAGTCACGAGAAACAGACGTGACACGCGCGTCCCTGTAATGCGGGGCGAGGAGTGTCGTCGAAAATCCGCGATATCTCTCAGAACGGAGACGGGGGAGCGGCGAAGGGACGATAAAAACGTGGACATAGGTGTCCACGTTACGGACGGGATTCGAGGAAGCGCATATATACAACTCGGCGGCCGCGGAAGAGGAATTTCATCGGCGCGCCGCGGCGACTGGCCGAGTAGCCGTGTCAGCGGAAAACAATTCGGCGTAGTCGCGTGTACGCGGGGCTGACACATTGGCAGGGCAGAGGATGGGCCGGGGTATCGGTCCCTTTCTCGCGACGGCCGGAAGGAATGGCGCAAAAAGCGGAAGAAGAGGGCACGGGGGGCAGGGGCAGGGGCAGGGGCAGGGGCAGGGGCAGGGGGAGGGGGGGGTCGGGAGACAGGGACGGGGACGGGGAGCGAGGATGACGACAGGGCTGATCTTTACCTGGTAGAGGATGGGCCAGGCCTTCTTCGAGTTGATCTCGAGGTACTCGGTCTCGACGTTGCTGATCCCGTGATCGCGCGTCTCCTGGCTGGTCATCCTGTCGGCTCGGTCAGCCGCTCGGCCCGCTCGGCGCACGAAAACGGCAAAACGAGACGAGGCACGCGAAGAGGCTGGGCCCCCGGCCGTCGCGCCCGATCCTCTCGCTCTATCTGTCCCCGGAGAAGAAAGGCGTCTCAGGCACGGTGCGGTGCCATGCGTGACGCGCGGTTCCTAGCGATGGGCAGCCCCCGCCGCACAGGCAGGCGAAATACGCGCAAGCACACAGGTACACGCGAACCACCGTACGCGGCTACGCACCTCCGTCTCCGCTCTCTGTCCGTGCTGCTGCAACCACACACTGATCGCGGCGGACCCGTACGAACAACCACCGATCGCGTTCACCGTCGACGCTGCCACCGCGAAACGCCGATCCAACGTGCTGACATCTTCGGGTAACCACGATTCCTTCCCTCCCTCTCTTCTCAGTCTTTCTTCGCCCCCTTTGCCGCCGAATGGGAGATCCGGCCGATGCCCGGCGCCATGTTGCGCCTGCTGGACGCTCGGAGCGCGCACGCGCCGACCCTGAGCGGCAAATGGAATTTTGCGGTCGACGCTGGGTGCTTGGGGGTTTTGAAAAAATAATCACCGCCGTCGGGGATCGGCGGCGTTCGCGAGAAATCGCGCGATACGGGGATTAATATTTGGCTGTTTTTTTTTTTTTTTTTAATTTATATGAGAATTGGGGTTATAAACGTTTTATTGTAAATAGTAATACTGTTGGGTACATTTTGTAGTCTTATGAATTTGGGTATTAGATGATGATGTAAATAAATATTTTGAAATGAGTGGAGGAAATTCGAGTATTTACAAATAAGACGATCGCGAGGTAGTAGAGTTTCTCTTTGTTTGTGTTCGTAATGCGAGATTATTTCTTCGCAACTTTCGACGGAGTTTTATCGCTCTTTCCACTTTCGTCGCTGTGGTCATCATCGGTATTTGTACTTTTTCTCTTAGCTGACTCCGCAGCCCCCTTCTTCAGCCAGGAAGCCATGAAACTGTTAGGGTTGCCTTTTTTCTCTTCCCTGTGGATAATGGAATTAGTAAATCAATAGTCTGGCGTGTCACTTCGCGGGATTAAAGGTTCATAATTCCGGCAGTGAAATATTAATTGCAACTCTGCTGTGCATGTAGACGTACACTGCCTTTGCTTCCTTTCTGCAATCTTCGCCTTTATATAATACGCTGTTTACACGGGTTGAGACTGTGTGCCAGCTTAAACCGCAGTCTGATAACTTTAATTTGTTTAATTTGTCAACAGCCTCTGCTACTGATAGCTCTTTGTTCAGCCAGACCTGGTAAAAGCGAGCGGAAAAGAACATTTTGTAATACGTTTTCGACAGTAAAATTAATGTCTCGATAGGCGTATTTGTTTACTTACACTCGTATCTTCTTCTGTGTTTAAAAACACTGGCATACGATTATGCATCCAGGAGAGAGCAG
Organism: Andrena dorsata; assembly: GCA_929108735.1. Taxonomy (NCBI): domain Eukaryota; kingdom Metazoa; phylum Arthropoda; class Insecta; order Hymenoptera; family Andrenidae; genus Andrena; species Andrena dorsata. The sequence continues at coordinate 38,032,868 of OV815487.1, forward strand.
AATTCGAGTCTGTTGTAATTATTGTACAGCTGTATATAGTTTTACCCTGGAACGTTAGTTTGCAATTCTCCGTTGAAATTAAAAGCACAATATGAAGATAAAAGCACAACGCGTTCCACTTGCCTCGGGAGTTTTAAATTTATTAAATATCCCTGCCATCTTCAAAACCTTTTCTCCTATCCACCCTGATTCCTCCGACCATGCGTCCGTCCACGTGGTAGGATCATCCACTCTGACGCCTTTCTCCTGAGCAGCATAAATATAATACGGCTGCTTGGGGCCCTTTGTCTTGTTGCCTTTCCATTCATAGTACCCTTCGCACACTACGATACACCTCTGCCCTCTTTGAAGCGGCGGACCGTACAGCGTAGAGCTCTTAAGGTTCTCCAGTCGCGCATTGTGCGTTGACATGGTAGACTTCTTGTAGTGGCCCTATTTGCATATCGAAGTTGAAACATCTCTGTCATATGTGTGCCAGTAAGAGTGAAACTTGAAAAATGGAAGGGGGAAGCGCGTAATGCATTGTTATCACAGGGCGTGACACGATAAGCGTTCAGCGATGCGTGTTTACATCCTGTGGGTGGTTTTTGCGTCAACGCATTTGTTGACGATTCGATCGCGACCACGTGAGCTTACCCCCACCAACGGAGCCTCGTCCAACCTAACTTTGTTTGTAAACACAGACCTCGTGCCAAGGTGGTATCATGCTCCACATCATAGCGCACAGGACCCTCTCCTCGTCAACTCCGAAGTGTGAGCCGGCGGTGATGCAGGGAAGAGCGTCCTTGGGCCCGATGTTCTGCGATGGGATATACTGGACGTCGCTTTTGGTCCAGGAGGTTGTGCGCCGTTTTCCAGATGCATCCTTGTAGTCGCAAGCGCAACTTACGGTGTCTGGGTTCAGAGAGCTGTAATGTTATTTTGTGTTGAAATACTTTGGGAGTATGCTTCGTGGTTCGTTCATTCTCAGATTCACGTGTTGTGGGTTAATTACTGAAATTACGCGGCAAGGGAGCACTCACCAAGCAGCTCGTCCACACATGTTTCTCACGCCACTGTGAAGAATTCATTGGTGAAGAATTCAACACGAGGTGCCATCTATGTAGCTCTTCCGCCGCTCTGGGCAAAAATGATTTTTACCGTCTTTTATATTTAATTATAAAGTTTGATACTAAATTCAAACATGTATCATCGACTTTTTTTACCGTTTTTTTAAACAGTTTTACTTTTTTATTGGTATTTATTGATTTTAATTTTCTCTTTCTACCAATTTTACCGCCCCCAAATTTGCTGCTCGGGGCAGTTGCATCCTCCTAAATGGGGCCCAAATAAGGGAATAGGAATTTTTGATCATAGCAAGATGAATATGAAGCTTATTTTAGGAATTATACAAATGAAACTGTATCTGCTGTCCGTGAACATTGACGAAGTATAGGATAGACCTATCACGCAATGGCCGTTATTCATAGTCGCTACTTATTCTGAAGCAAATGCTTAAGCATGCGGCATCTTCTACGAACCTAGTAGCTAATAAATGATGCTGAATGCTTAAGCATTCGTAGAATAAGTAGCGACTATGTGATGAATACCGGCCAATATAATTATGTCACACGCTCGGGGGGCTCGCGAGGCTCTTTACCATTTTCGAGTCACACCCAACGTTATCGACTCAATCTAAAGTACGATTACAATGCAACGAGTGGTAGGAATTAAAATTAAAATTTATAGTGTTACGACTAATTTCAAGAAACATGTTGCAAATTCCATTCACTAATAGATTTTCGTACATGAAATAAATATATTGTAACATTTGTCCTATTTACTATAATAGGCGAGTCAGGCTACTAAAAATATTTTTCTTATTACAGGTGAAACTTGAGAATATTTCGACGTGGATAGCTACTTCATGTGGGCCAAATGATGGAAACCTCAACAATGTACACAAGAAAATAGTGATTTTATATAATTTATACTTTATTGTAATGCTGTAAAGGCTTCTTATGCGAATAAATTGAGAAAAACTTGAAACAAACTGTATTATAATTTAGAAATACCTTTTACATATTCCTATCCAAATTCCAAACTTGTAATTTCAAACATCTATGGTATTTCCTTAAAAATACCATAGTATGCAGCATGCATGCATTTTGAAAGCAATTCTTATATCTGATTAGAATATTTGACAATCACAGCCATCAGCTCGGTTCTCACCGATTACCAGGTCTCACCGCGAGGAGGTTGCTGCGTTTTGAGACCCGTAGAGAGATGGATGGAATCAAAGTTCCATCGATCTCCCTGTACATGAAAACCTTAGACTAGTAAACCAAAGAGATGGATGGAAACAAAGTTCCATCAATCTTTTCGGTTTAGATATATAGAATCTAGGGAACTGCCAAGCAATCACTCGATTGAAATAAATTCAGCAAAGAAGGAAAGACTACGGGTGAGCATGAAAGGAGTATTGGATGGCGCAGTTCCTACCTCCCTAATGTCCGAGTCGAAAGGGAAAACCGCTCGGCGTCTCCCAGACGATTCCTCTTGCTCGGATGCGACTCAAGCCGTCTATTACGGAGACTGGGAAATCGGACAGGTGACTTACACAGGCAGTGTACCAAAAGATACACCGCTTATGCCCGAAACTTTTCCTTTCGACAAGAACACCAGGGGATGAAACTGATCTACCCATACCTATTCCATGTTCAGTCGCTTGCTCCCTTAGAGCATATAAACATGGAGGAAGCATGAAATAGGAGAAAATGTAGACGGCGATAGAAAGAGAGACATATACAGGAGGGACACCCCCTCTCTCTCTAGCGCCAGGGGCGGCAGCGCTTTTTATTGAAGGTCCATAATGGAGCCCTAACAAAAGTTAACTCAAAATAATACAACCCTAAGTACCCGAGAGGTTATAGTTACTACCGAACTTTAATTACAAATAACGCGTAAAGTTCAGAACTGCTTAGCATGTTTTTTGAAGCATAAAAGTGAGAATAATAAATAAATCTTAATATAAACTATCATAATAAATAAAATATAACCTAACGGGCATCGGTAACCGTGTATAGGTATCATTTCGAGTGTTAAACCTCTCGGGTACTTAGGGTTGTATTATTTTGAGGTAACTTTTGTTAGGGCTCCATTATGGACCTTCAATAAAAAGCGCTGCCGCCCCTGGCGCTAGAGAGAGAGGGGGTGTCCCTCCTGTATATGTCTCTCTTTCTATCGCCGTCTACATTTTCTCCTTTTGCATGCTTCCTCCATGTTTATATGCTCTAAGCTTGCTCCTGGAAACAGAAGCAGCGGCTACTTTCTCATCGGAGATGAAGAGCCAATGAAAGAGCAACAAAGCTAATGATTCAGTGACAACTTGACAATTTTACATTACTATAATAAATTAACCTAAGGCTTCCTTAGATGTCTTCTTTCACTACCACTGTTCACTATCACTTTTCACTATTTTCTTTAAAATATATTATTTTATTAACCTTGAAGAAAATGCATCAGGTAAAATAAATCATGTAACCCCATCAAAGAAATGCATCAAATAAAATATATCATGTAAACACATCGAAGAAATGCATCATGTAAACACATCGAGGAAATACACGAAATAGAACGACTCATGCAAAAATCCAGGAAGGAATGTGTGAAATAGGACAGATGATGAAAAACAATCGAATAAATCATTTAAAAAGGAAGAGAAATCGGTTTTGGCCTTGGCAGAATAATAACATCTTGAATGGCTTTTAACGAACCCGAAAATTTCATCGGCACCAACCGAATAAGCTAACCTAGGTCAGGGGGCCGAGGGGGTGCACGAAGGACCAGGGCTTGGAACCCTGACCAGGTCCCCAGGAAGTCCAGTAGGTCCAAGCAGTCCAAGTCTTAGCAACTATAACACTACCATTCAGAGGTACACCTACGTGTGTGGGATTTCAAATTTTTTATTACTTAAATAATTTGTCAGAAACTTTGAATATAATTTTTGGACCGAGACACATTCCACGGTGTCCTGAGCCTTCATTTGTTAAAAACGCAAATTAAAGCAAACTATAAAGTTACCATCTAGAGGTACCTACGTATTTAAGAATTCGCGATTTGCAATTCGTTATTAACAAATAAAGACTCAGGAGACCGAGGCTTATTTTTCGAGTTTCTGACAAATTATTTAAGTAATTAGAAATTCGACATCCCAGTAATTAGGCACCTCTGGATGGCAATATTATAGTTTGTCATGAATTTTCATTAATAACAAATAAAGGCGAGAGAAAGAGAGAGTGGCAGGTGATTCTCCAGGATTACAATTCAAAGTTTCTGATCGATTAATTAAACAATTACAAATAGCGAATTCCAAAATACGTAGGTACATTTGGTAACTTGATAGGTAACCTTTAATTTTCATTAATAACAAATATATGGTTGGACTGAGACATATTTTTAAAGTTTCTGACCAATTATTTAATTAAAATTTTGAAATTACAGATACGTTAAATACTTCTGGATGGCAATCAAGTTGCCATGAATTTTCACTAATAACAACCTCATAAAAATCTTCCAAAAAGTCAAATTACGCCAAGTACGTGAAAAAGTCAAGGGTGGAGAAAATACCTATTATCACATAAGTCACAAAAGAATAGAAGATAATAATAATTTGAATCTAAAAAACAGATGTGAAATCAAAATGACACAAATACATATACACAGACATTTTAATAATGTGAAGATAAAATGTAACAGAAATACAAGGTACTCGTGTCTACTATCGCAAAGAAAGAATGAATAAGTATCACACTCACCGACCGTTGCAAACAGTCTCACTGCTATCTATGCGGACAAGCATCCCCCTTCGCTACTCCTATTCGATTTACAGGCCAATGTCCCGCAGCTGCAGCGTCAGTACCGAAATATGATTCGCCGGTCAACGAATACGGTCCTCCATCCTGTGGACCTAGGCCCTCTTTAGGGCCTATGCTGCAGGCCTTCTCTAAGGCCCATGCTTTGGGCCCTCTCCAGGGCCCACACGCTAGGCCCTCTCTAGGGCCTAGAATCTGAAAATTGAAGCTATGCGAAAATTGGACTCTACTTCCCCGATAAAAAAGCAATTAGAGGACCGGTGCTCTGGACGAACTTTGTATGCGCAAAAAATTGGCTCTAGTTTCGCGACGAAAATTTAACTGGAGCTTCGGTGCTCTGAACGAGTCTTAGATACTCAAAAATTTCACTCCAGATTCGCGGTAAAATTATTCTGAGTAAGAGCCGCGGTGCTCTGCAAAATAAATAGATGGACGCGAAAAAAACGGGGACTCTACGATCGCGTTACGCGCGATCAAAAAGGATCTTGCTAGACTGCAAGATTGCTAGGGAGACTGAAGTTCCACTTGGAACTTTTTCAAATTTTTCGCGGCGACTCTATTCGACTCGCTCGATTCCATTATTTTACGATTAATCGGAATTGTGAAAATCGCGAGCAACTGTTGTATTGATTTAATTTTCTGGCCCTCTTCTCTAGGGCCTAGAATCTCCTTGGCAATTCTAAGCTGAAAATTGAAGCTAAGCGAAAATTTGACTCTACTTCCGCGTTAAAAAAGCAATTAGAGCACCGGTGCTCTGGACGAACTTTGTATGCGTAAAAATTGGCTTTAGTTTCGCGACGAAAATTCAACTGGAGCTTCGGTGCTCTGAACGAGTCTTAGATACACAAAAGTTTCACTCCAGATTCGCGGTAATACTACTCTAAATAAGAGCCGCGGTGCTGTGCAAAATATGTAGATGGACGCGGAAAAAACGGGGACTCTAAGATCGCGTTACGCGCGATCACAAAGGATCTTGCTAGACTGCAAGATTGCTACGAAGACTGGTTGCACATGGAACCTTTTCAAATTTTTCGCGGTGACTCTACTCGACTCGAATTATTATTATTACTATAATTATAATATAATATATTATTAATCGGAATTGTAAAAATCGCGAGCAAATGTTGTATCGATTTAATTTTCTGATTTTAAAACAGACACATGCATGTCACTCTATCTACGAGTACCTTGTATGGTCAGCTCATTGGATTCTGCTCCTTCCAACACATATGCGCGGCGGTTAGTGGCCCGTTTCATATAATTGGCATTCGTTTTAGTAACATTTCTGCGATATTTCGTGAATATTGTCTACTCTAGAAAAGAGCCACGTCACGAGGCTACTTCGCGAAATATTGCATAAGTATTCCCGCATGTCGCGCATTTGTGTTGGAACGGCCAGAATCAAAAGAGCTGGCTACGCTACGTTTTCTACAGAAACCATTTTGTTCTATTGCGTGCACCCACGTTCAAAAAATTATAAAGTGGCGTACCGTTCGCTGTCATCAAGAGTACTGCATCTCTGCAAACTTGTTACCCCTGACCAGCAATCCTGAAACATCCCGGTATTGACGGGCTAACTCGAAAATCAAAATGGTCATGAATTGGTACTCTGTGTAAAGCCATAATAAGTAGTACCTAGCAAACCCGGCCTATGAAGGACAAGCACAACATGCGCGAAATCGAAACCAGTGATCAAAGGCGAATTGTATCTCTAGAAGACTGCATTTGGCACTCACCAAAGGTGAGTTTGGCTCGATTTGGTCCCTTAACCTAGATCGTAGGCTTTAGCCTTGATTCCATTTCGCAAGTCACAATGCTTGGGCAACGTTACCAAGTTCCAGGCACACCAGCGCGGAGGTACCTACGAAAGTGATCCATTTCTATGAAATATTTCTGGTCCATTTTCAACCAATACTTTGCGCAATTTTGAAAATTTGGAAAAAGTCTTACGACTAAAGTTTTTAAACTAAGACTTATTGCGAGGCTAATTTTAATATTGTAGCGAGCATAGTGACCAAGTAATACCAACATCAACAGTCATTCTCAGTTATTACTATTTGTATGAGAAAGACCTCCGAGTTATATAGTTGTACCAGTAGTTGAAAATCCTTAAGAAATTAAAGCTTTCCATTCCCGTTTTATTAAGAGAATCTAATGACTAATGAGAATATTTGAAACAACTCGCATGAAAGAGTTCAACTTCAGAAATATAAATCGTATTTAATACGTTAAGCATCCCGAATGATTGTGAAATTAAAGAAAAGTAGTTTAGAATGTTTGAAACGAAATAAATTAAAACTTCTATCGCGAATTTAAAATTTATTTATTAGCACACGCATTAACGTTAGAGGAAGTGCAGCATATTTGGAATACTGTTGGTAATTTGGAATACCTAAGTATCTAATAAACTGCTAATGCTATTTAATTTGTAACCCCGTAGATTATAGAGCCTAATGACCTGTTCGTTAATGACATTTGTGGATGAACCGCCATTTTTACATTTTCGACTTACATTTGCAGCGGAAGAAAACGTCAATCTGCAAAATTTTTTCAGTAACCGTTCTTATCATTTTTATAAATATTCTGTTATACATATCTCCTCAAGATATCTTTATTTTAGAAATGGCATCAGTAAACACACACGAAACAAGGAAGCAGTGGAGTTCGGGGGATTTGTTTAAGTTTATAAAGTTAAAGCAAATTAGAATACCGGTATTCCAAATTACCTGCACGTTAACGAAATCGATACTTCTTGTCATTTTTCATTGAAACCAAAGTTTCAGTTACTTTTTGTTTTTTATTATTACTGAGACTATGAAATATGACAGTTTATTAGTTTCCCTACGATATTATGCAGTTTTATTTGTTCCCATCCTCTATCGTAATTTTTTATTCGTCATAAACCAACTGGTATTCCAAATATACTGCACTTCCTCTACTATTCGCGAGTATGTATCCGTGGCCACTATGCTCGCTATAACAATCATTTTGTTCGATAGCATGCAGAAAGATTGAAAGAATGAAAAAGTATCACTCACCGTTCGTTGAAAACAGTCTGCTCACTGCTATCCATGCAGACAAGCATCTTCCTTCAGCAGTAGCTACCTATTCGATCTGCACGCCAATGTCCCGCAGCTGCAGCGTCAGTTATAGATCGTGTCATACTCGCAAATATGTCGCATTAATTTCGCGATGAAGAAGCACTAAGTTCATCGGTGCTCTGAAATAGTTCTAGATGCGTTAAAAACACTGACTCTACGTTCGTGTTAACATTACTAACACGCAGGAACACTGACCACTATGAAATACTTTATCGCGAAATAAGCACTGACTCTACAATCGCATTGGGAAGATGTATTCGGACTCGAGTAAAGTGTTTCCAAAATAGTCTTCTAGATACTGAGTGTAATGAAATAGAATTTTGTTAAAGGGCCTTCCACAGAGTTCAGTAATCAATGAAATTGATGCAGGAATCGTGAAATCACGAAATAATATCCACTGTGACTCACGCGGACGAAGTCGAACTGTTAGGGCACACCGTTCGGCACTGTAGTGACTTTGGTAGAGGTTGTTGATGTTTTTGTTCCGCTCGGCCGACTCCCAGCTAACTTGAAATTCGTCAAGGCCAGAAATAATATTATATAGCAATGCCCATGGCAAAATGTTCACTTTTCACAACAAATACGTACGCGTGTATTGCCTCGCGAGGCCTGCCGCCTGCCTGCTCTCCCCCCACCAAAGCTAATATTCGCCGAGGTACAGGGACGAAGCGTGGGGGTCATTCGTTCCGTGGACGTCGTTGAGTTAAGACCCTTCAATAGCTGCGTATTTAAATGGTAAGCGTACATTATCTATCGTCATATAATTACTTTTAATCATTATTAGTCTTCTTCTTTACTCTCTATTGTCACTTGCTGCTACTATTAATACAGTTGCATCCCGAAATTGATTAAATATCGCGAGAAAACTGTTAGATGTTCGTCGCGTATTCCCTTCGTTGCCTTACCGATATTCCTGCACATTTAGTGCACACATATCGTGTCTCGATATTCAATTACATCCCTTTTCGGGCATATTTCAAGTTTATTTGTTGTTTAATTGCCTTACGAACGTTTTAATGCTTTTGTTTCAAACTTGTTGCATCGTTCTGTTACAGGCGTTGAGGCGGGAATCGAAATCAAAGGGCAGGCAACGCCATGACACTTGCTGGTTAATTTGAACGGTGCTTGGATGGCGTCTGGTTTCATTCCTTGGAAAAAGGAAATAGCAATACGTGTGGTATACGTATTTTTCTCGTTATTTTATTGAATCATTGTTGGCTGTGAGGGTGATGGGTAACTTTGCAGTCAATTAATATCGGGATGAAATGGGAAGAGATTCAATTATGATAAATTGAATAATTTTAGTCAGATTTGTTTAAAATTTTTAAAAAGGCGTCGGTAGATTTTTACGAAATATTGGAATGATCGAATTCTATTGCATTTCGGTCGCGTTTACGTAGAATTCAACGATATTTCAACGATTTTTAAGAATCTAGCTCTATGAAGCTGTTGTAATTGCATTTACCTTCGGTTTTGGATGCAAGTTTTGTTCTTTATGTACAGAAACTGCGTAGTTGATCAAGGACATGCTATTCAAGCATGAATAATTAACGAATTTTGATTCTTGCCATGAATTTTGGATATTTATAAAGATCGTGATATATTTTACAGTATTATTCGAATAACACGAACGTGCTTACAACTTTAATGACGAAAGCCACTACTATGATTCATTTAAATGTAATAATTATTTCTGAAGTAGTATATTTTAGATAATATCGTGTGAAATGAAAAGCTGCTCGTATCGAGCGAGCATTCTGTATTTTCGTATCACACTTTGTATTCTAAATAACAAGGAGCGAAAGTTCCTTGGTTGGTTTCAAGGAAAACGATATTACCTCGCGACAAACATTCGATGAAACCACATCCATCTCTTATCCCACTTATTTTTCAGAGATTGTGGCCGCGTGCAATGCGGCCAAATAGAGTCAGTGTTTATGACGTACGAAGTTTTTCGTTTTGAAGAGCACAGTTGCTCATAGTACAAGCGTCGTTGACAATTTCCGGATACGCGAGGTTAGAGTCAGTGTTTTTTACGCAATTTGTATTCTTTCACGAGCGTCGCGGCTCTCATCTTTGAATCGCGAGACTAGAATATTTCGAGCGCGTTGCTAGTCTACTATTTCTTTTTTTTTTTTACTTTTGAAAGCGAAAGTCGTTGTCGGATATTAGAGTCAGTCCGTCAGCTGAAGAGGAGATTTGTGCGCTGAATATTAATGGAAAGATGTAAGTATCTACATTAAATTCTTCATTAAATTCCTTTCAAGTAGAGTTCATTCTTCAATATTGTAGAAAGAAAGAAGTTAAATTTTTTTTAAATATTAATTTTTAGAATAGACTCACCAAGCAGTTCAAAACTAACGAAATATCTTACCGTTTAGACATTTTAAGAAACAAATTTGCTAATTTTTTCTTAAAATGTCTAAATTATAGAAAATTTCGTTAGTTTTGAATTGCTTTGCGATTCTTCATCAGAGTTCAAACAATCGTAACTTTGGAAACAAATTGTAAACGTGTTCTGTTCCTTCGTTCCAGTCTGGGCGCAGCTGAGCAACCTGACGACTTCTTCTGAGCAGCTTGATGACTTCTGAGGAACTCGATGACTTCCTCTAATCAGTAGCAGGGGTGTTCGCATCTCCGTCACCGGGGCACAGCGAAATGTGAGTGCGCATGCATTATGGTTCCTCTGGTCACTTAATCATGTCGTAGGACGTTTGGTCCGAATCGACACGAGTGACCGGTTGTATACGTGCTTTGGCGAGCATAATGACCGCGGGTATGGTAACCATGCCCGTGAATTGTAACATTTTGGCTGTGTATGTATTTATTAGACGAGGGCTAGGGTCTTCTTGTACACCGCGTCTTTTCAATAGAATCAAATTATAATCATAATTTCCAAGATACACGGTTCCTAACGCGAATATTTATCATTGATCATACATTGATGTAGATATTTATTAAATAATGCACATAAAGGTGCATAGCAGCTCAGAAGGTATTGGTATGAATATCAATACGGCTGAATGCTAATTGTTATATAGCGAAGAAGTTTGATACTCAGACTCCACAGGTACGATCATTTTTATTTAATATGTAGAGGAAAAATCGGATACCCTCTTATTTCGTCATTGCGACGATTATAATGACTTGAATTTCTTTTATTTTTCTGATACTACGTGTTCAAAAGTAACTTGATTTCTAAATGATGATAATAGACGTAAAAGTGTAATTCCTTTCTTATAAAGGTCACTCGTTTGCATACACAATAGAATAATTAATTTCCATGTGCAAGAAGACAATTGAGGGTGGGCAAATTTCAGATTCAAAGTAATTAGCATGAGAACATACTTTCTTAATTTATGAAATTTACTTTGACGATGGAATCGCTCGTTTTAAATTCTTAAAGTAAATTCTTGATGATTTAGAGTAATTTTCTTAAATAATTCAATTTTAGAGTCTTTTTTCTTGCTAATTAAATGTCGAGTAGAGTGATTTTTCTTAATGATGCAATCTAAAGTAGAGTCCTTTTTTATTTATCAAACTTTAAACTATTCACAAGTTGAAAGTCGAGTCACTTTGCTTAATAATGTAAAATGAAAGAATACTAGCGTGCTAGACACTATACAGACTAATCATATTTTCTAGTTGAGGATTTTCAGGATATTTTTCCGTACCTATTGCCTTTTAACTCATCCACGTGCCCATGCGCTACTTGGGTGGGTGAAGGCAATGGGGCACGATGACTTTCGTTACTAAATAATTAAATTTTGGCGGCTGGCATTGCGTTAGTGTATCGTGCACGTCGCATTTTCCACCTGTGTGTGTTTGTGTGGTTAGGCGGTGGAATTTGCGTCGGTAAAAGATTCTCATCAAAGATCATGTTAACGAAACTATAACATTATATTATTATTCATGGTAATAACAATACCAATGTATCATATTCCTTGTTGCACACGATGATCATTCTAGTAAATAATCTTGGAATATGAAACTTAATCAATCTCGTACAATTAAACGAGAAAGTAATAACGATTGATGTATGTACCTAATACGTACAATGCGCATTACAGAGTAATCCATTGTTTGAAATCGAAAATTTCTATGTAAATCATACTTATACGCAATGGTCACTGCCTTTGCCAGCCGATTTCAGTGAAAACTGGTACGTACTTGTTAGAGTGTGATTGTGGCCAAGCTCGGGTGACGGAGTCGTCCCGGGACGGTCTCTCTAGTGTAGGTTTTTGCACCCGGGCGGTGATGCTTGAGAATCGTGGAGTGGGTTGACTGATGATTGTGTTTGAGAGACTGTTTTGCCATTTTTAAATATAGGTGTTGTGTAGGGTAGGTAACTTACCTTCTGGTACGAATGTGTGACTTAAATATAAGTAGGTAGGTCCGGGGCAGGTTGTCGTATTCTCTGCGTCGTATCGCATATTCCCCCGCGCGATGACCTGCTTTCAGGAAATTTGTGAGAAAAGTCGACGACCAGACTAGCGCGAGTGGGGTATGCCCTCGCTTCTAGACTCGCTATGTCGACTTTTTGACGCCAGTGAGACATTGCACATTGTCGCTGGTCGCGGTCGGAACTTTCAGAAGGACGGACCCCCGACGCAAGAAGTCATCAAGGAGCCGAATATAGCCCGGCCAGAAAAAAGGCCACATCATGTGGGCTACGAAGAATGGTCCTGCATTCTCGGGTGCAGGATCATTCTTCTAAGGTATTACTTTGCCATTATGCTCGCCTGTAGTTGTAGTAATAGTAGTAGTTTGGTTGGCCATAGGCTAACCCATCGACACCCCCTGTCCTGAAATTGAGCACACCGCGTTTTGAATTAGGGTTGCGAAGAAGATTACGGGGACAGTTAGTGTTGCGACTAAATGTTGATTACGGTTTGAATTAGCGTTGCAAATCAAATATTCCCCGCGTTTGGTTCCAGCATAGCGTTGCGAATGAATGTCGAGCGTGGTTGCTTGTAGTGTTCCGCAAAAAGAGTCGCGATTGGTTTTGAGATTGTTCTTGTATTTTTAATTGGAGTTACTAGAGTTTGATTCATTTTATTACTTTTGATTTGTGGTACCCTTTTTATTAGAGTTGCGATGCGACTGATCGCATTTTTTTAATTACTCGTCCTAGTTTGATACTTGATATTTTTTTGAGTTAGTGTTGCGATGATGACTGATCGCGTTTGTAATTAGAGTTGCGACCCCAATGCCCCGAAACTGTCCTGGGACATGTCCGAAGACATGTTCCTGGGAAAAAGGAGTCCCGAGCAGCTGGCTTTGCTGCACATGGGACCCCACACAGCCTTCAGGAAGGCTGCAGCGAATTAAAGTTAGAGTTGCGTATTGCGAGACACAGGTGCATTGAATTTTTTTTAGTGTTGCGAAAAATGAAACTACCCACGTGGTGGTTCTCGGTAGCTTTTTATATTTGTTAGAGTAGTGTAGCTCCTTTGGAGCTTTTTCGTTTGCTATTTGGGATTTGTATTGAGTATAGTAGAATTTTCAGTAATAAAGCACCATCCGGGAATTTTGAAGTTGTTTGAGAAATTAGTGCTGCGTCCAAAGTGCTAGTCCAAAGTCCTAGTGACTATGCTCGGGAGTGGATTTTAGTCTGTAATAAGTTAGCGTTGCGAAAGAAAGAAATTGTTCACTCACGGTTTTCTTGCATTAATGAGTGGACAATGATCAGCTGCCCTTCTGGCTACTGATCATTTCTTGTACCAGTCCTAAGTGGCTGCACCATCCTCCTTCTCCTACCACCATCTACCCACCCTTGGAATCGAGTGTTTGTCACTGAAAATATTGTTGTAAATGTATATTCATATCTTGCAGACAAATGTATTCTATGTTTTTTTTTTAGAATATTTTTAAATTTTAAGTTCCAATTTTCATGGAATGGCATTTGGAAAATTTTATTTTGTGCCTAAAAGAATGGCGATGAAATCTGTGATTCATTATTTGTAATAAAAATTGCAGACTTCTGACACACCTCCATTCAATTAAAGTTCTAATTAGAGTCTTTGAAAAGTAGTAGTAGCTATTACTCATTAGCATTGCTGATTTTTGCACAGTAACTTCGTCAATCGTTGTGTTTATTTTCAGATTGATAAGAACTGTAGTTTTTTACTTTTATAAATTTTAACATTTCTTTGCATTGATCAAATTTCACCCGCGATTGTTGCTTAATTTGATGATGTTGAAACGAAATTTGCACTGAAAAAATAGGTAAATGCAATTCGGCACTTTATATTGATAGTAAATTTGCAATATTAACGCGTGCTCGTTGTTGCTACTTTCTGTATGAAAGTAACTTCGACTATTGCGCAGTAAAGTGCAATTATTCCAATCTTGAACATTTGCATAAATGTTTTTGATTATTGAATACTATGATTGATCGTCGAGTCATTGATACATAAACTTTAAAGATGCCAATTAATGAGAAACTAGAAGGAAATTATGTATTGAGTTGATGTAACAAAGCACCCAAAGTGTTTAATATTATGAATAACAATTGCTTCGCAATGAAATGTAATATCATTAGTAGCTTCTTTTTCATGAATTGCTAAAGTTTTGATTGCCTACTTTGTCTGCTGACAATGAAGCAGTATTTTTTAATCCTTTCCTTCTTTCATCTTAATACCAAATCGATATTCCATATGTAGTTTTGGCCTGTAGTTTCAAATATAATATTTCAATATTTGGGCAATAGTGATTCAATGAAAGGATTATATCTGTTGAAATTATATTACTTAATCAAGATAGATTTTAGGTACTAATCCACTGATTGCGAGAAAGTTTCTGTTGCAGAGTATTATGTGTGAAGAATGTTGCAAAAATAGGATTTCAAGTTCATCATCCATGAAACACCAAACCTCAGGATTTTTTATTACAATTTTTCAGAATGTTTCAGGTAACATCGTGGGTCCATCGAGGGAAGTAAGAAACACATGACAATTTCAGATGTTTATTAAGCAGGTCATTATTTAAATTTACGTAGTTATGTATATGGTTAGATAAGACGTTTAGTGGCCACATAGAATTAAGTAGTTTTTAAGGAAAAAGGTAAACACTGCAGTGTTTATCTAAGTGTAAGTAGCAATTATTAAATACGAGCGCTCGTAAACGTAGGAATTATTAGTATTTAAATAGACATAGCAAATATGCCATGGCATATTTCCTATTAACGAATAGGAAATATTTTTTCTTTGGTTCATTCCCAATTAGTGAATAATTATCATGGTAGAAATATATCACAGAGTTCATATAATTTTAAATGAAAGAAATAAAGAAATGTTTTCAATTCGGCTTAGCTTTATCGCGGTAGCTTTTTACAGAAGGAATCCTTCTGTTGCCCGCTTGTGGAGCGATCGAGGATCGTTTTGTAACTGTGCATCAGACGGATCTATGGAAATGAAAATAAAATTTTGCATAAAGGAGGGCGGATGGGCTGCGGTTAGGGTGGGTCTCCACTCGCAGCGCCTCCACGTGGTGAGACCTGGGAAATCTGTATTATTTGAAGTATAATTACTAATCGTATCACAAGTAACATTGTAATACAATTATTAATTACGTGACAAGTAATACAAGCCGATTGGCTGCGATCATCTATCTTCGTTAATCTCTATTCCATCCGTCCAGATTGGATTCTAAATATTTCTCCTACAATTACATTTTATTCCTCCAATAATATTAAAAAAAGACTCCAATAGCAATCTTGGTGCCATATTCCTCAAACAAATCGCGAACTCGTAAATACGTAGGTACCTCTAGATGGTAACTTTATAGTTTGCTTTAAATTTGCGTTATTAACAAATAAAGGCTCAGGAGACCGTGGAATGTGTCTCGGTCCGAAGCTTATTTTCAAAGTTTCTGACAAATTATTAAAGTAATTAAAAGTTTGAAATTCCAAACACGTAGGTGTACCTCTGAATGGTAGCGTTATAGTTGGTAAGACCTGGACCCACTGGACTTCTTGGGAAACTGGTCAGCAGGGCCGTTCCTGGGTTTTGGCCGCATTGTGTGATAGGTCTATCCTATACTTCGTCTATGAATATATTACTTAAAAAGTATCGATATTGGTAATATCGATACTTTTTTATACATAATCATCACGTTCAAATACTCAAGCCACCTGCACCGACGTTTCGTTTCGTAGTCCGGTAGTTTCCTTTGGATACTCTGCTCAGTTCTCACCCAGAAATTTGGTTAAATAAAAGTTTTTGTATAGTATTAAGAAATTATTTTGTTTAAATTAAGATTCAAAGTGTTAAAATGAAAACAAGTACTTTAATTTTCTAAAAATATAAAGCAAACTAGAATGTATATGTTATGAAACATCCCGCGAATTTCACTTACGTCCAAATCGTCCGCAACCCCCTAGATATCCATTACATATCGCGACCGCGGCGGGCTACTTGAGTGTAAGTGGAATTGGCCCGTGGAAGGTGTAAAAAAATTATCGATATGTGGACCAAAAGTATCGATACCTGTAATTATTGGTATTTGAAATATCGATATAAAATATCAATATTCTGACAGACATATATCGATATATGTAGTTAGTATCGATAAATATCGCGCATCACTATTACCCTTTTAGTGTCACATGCAACGTTATCGGTGAAGTCTCGAAACAGAGTGTAATGCTACACGTGGTAGGAATTAGAATCCAGCACGGGTAGAACTAGGTCATTCGAAACCCGCGATTTACAAATGTTACTGTTAATGTAAGAGTAACAATTTGAATATTGTTTTATAAACGTATTCCGTTCAATGACGGAGAAAGAAGGATCACAACAGAACAAGAACACATGCGCCTTTTAACCTCGCTGTCCTATTCGGGTTTATTTAACACAAACCAAATTTACTTAACATACAAATTTATATAAATAAGAACATTATTTGTGGAAGATATGCTTTGATCAGGGGCGTCCGGAGACTTTTCCAGGGGGGGGGGGGGAGTAACTTTGGGATGATGGTAAAGAAAAATATACCTCTCTTGCTTCTTTAACCCATTTTATAGGACCAATTTAATTAAAAATTTAAAACCGAAATTTTTAAAATATTCCCGTCTTTAGTATAAACTTAATAAAGATCATTTTTGGAAAATAAGCGATTTTTCTCAAAAGCCAGGGAGGGCAACTGCCCCTTTTGCCCCTCCCCCTGCGGACACCCATGTCTTTGATGGTGTAACGTAGAATACCTCACCAAGGAATTTTAACTTGGTACCTTTCAATAAGGTGCTGAAGCAGAGAGGACTTTAAAAATTGTCCAAAACCCATCAGTTTTCACTACCACTTTACGCTATCACTTCACACTATCACTTTTAAATATATTATTTTTCTGTGTCTCTTCCCCGCGACAGGGTGAACCTGAACAGCTGAAACAATCAACTATATGTTATGTTAGCAATGGCTTGGTGGATTTCAGAAGAAACTATTTAAGAAAAGACTTATTAGGTTCGTCCCGATCGCGATGATTTGACAAGATAGAAGAACATGCCCGAACATGCCAAACCATAGAGATACATGATGGAAAGCAGGGAATCTAGACGCATCAATGGGATGCATGACAGAGTGACAGAAGTCCTACAAAACGATCGAAGAAATCAACGAAATTAAATAAATCGTGTAAAACCATCGAAGGAATGCATAAAATGGAACAAACTTGGGTCGCAAACAAAAAATCCGGTGTTCTAATCCCGGTGCGGAAATACAGAAGGTAGGGGTATGCTTGTAGTGTTATGGTGCATCCTTAGCAGCAAAATCAAGCTTCGAAAATGCTTTGTAAATTAATAGTTTTTAAGTCATTAATCTTCTGAGTAATAGAAAGAGAAATTAGAGAATAATTATAGAAAAAAAGTAGAATCTCCCCAACGGGATTTGAACACCGGATTTTTTATTATGAATTCTTGGCGGAGAGCGTCGGACAGGCCGCGCGTACCGCACACGGACGGGTGTACTTGTGTTACGGTGTGTACAAGTGCAAGCGCTAGGAGGTGCGCTTGGTCGTGGAGAGAGGGTACTTAGAGCCCGTGGGCGAAAACCCACGATTCTGGCACCACCGCGACTCGTGACTGCTCGCCACAACTCACTTGAACGGGCCTGACGTAAAAGATGCTATAGTGCGCGTATCCTGTTATGCTGAGATTACTGTTTTGAAGATTATCGAGAATCTAACGTAAAAAAGCACGAATCATAGCATGTAATCACGTTTGAATGCGCATTTTATTCGAAGAAAAGTAACGTGGAAATGATTTCTCGAATTACCGCGTGAAACACACAGTCGGCGAAAATTGATAAACGGCGAAAACATATATTACGAAAACATAACCAAATGACAGCCCCCAAGAAAGTATGTATAATCGCATAAATGACCTACTAAATACTTTAAAAGATAATCACGAATCTTTTCCTATTTTCAAATAGACTACTGCAATCAGTCTAAAAATTTTAACTGTAAGCTGACTTTTAATTACGATATATTTCTTTTGGAATTACGTTTATCTGTTTCAAAGAAATGAAAAGGAAAACAAACAAGAATGTAAAGAGACGTTTTAATTACTTATCATCTCGCATGCCATTTTATAATTCTCTTTAATATTTACTGCTGTAAAGCTTAGCATTTTATGTAGCAATTCAATTCTAATGGATACACATTATATCTAATCTTGCGTGTACCGTAATATTGTACTTTCCAAACGCAAATCGCTTTTAAGTTGCATCGAATATATCATCTAATGGTACATACGTCACTTAATTGTGTAAATATTACTTAGAAATCACGTGTGTGATAGAACATCTTTAAGAATATCATCATAAAATTGTGGGAATGGGCAATTGTTTGTGTAAAGATACACCAGAAGAACTTGAAGTATATGGTGGACAGAATCATGCAGACGCTGAAAATACTGTGTTGCCAGAATTAAGTGTAGGTACAGTTGCATCTGGTGATGTAACTTCTACACCTTTCAAGTTTCCAACATCAGCAATCATTGATAAATTGGTACTTGAAACACTGAGCGTTGTCGGCTGTGTGGTTGATAAGTAAGTTTATACTTTCTAAGTTGCTTCGCTTACAACTTCATATGTATATTTTGTGTTTTGGATTCGCTGCTCGATCGTTCCTTTAAATTTAATTGATATAAAATTCTCCCGTGTATCTAGCGAGCGAGAGCCCCCACTTGCTTTATTAAAATTATATGCAATTGCCGATAAAGGGGATGGATGGGTGCGAGTAATCAGTTCAATGATTAACGTTATTCCCACCAATAACCCATTAGGCTCCTCGGTTGTTACACTTCTCTTACACGATTCTCCATTACCATCAAAGGTACAATTGCAGTTTTGTAAGCGGCTCTGCAACGTGGAAGCACTATTGTGTAATTAATTTACCTTTTCAGGAATCAGTTCTACGGTTGTCGCATATACTTCAAACATCTCAGAAACATGGGAATGCTCAAACCAATGCGACGCAGCAACGTAACATCTGTATGGTGTTGGGTTGTTTAGCGGAAAAATTAGCTGGCCCGAGTAGCATAGCAATATTATCTGATGCAACATTGGACTACCTTATCTCAAATCTTGTATGTTCTTTTTATAACCATGATTTCAGCGATCCTAAAGATTACTGTTCGAAGATTTACTTTCATTTTCAACTTGTATATCATTTCCAGAGGGACGAACTTGATCCTTACGTGGTCTTATATTCATTGATAGCTCTAGAGAAATTCGCACAAACGAGTTAGTAGTAACTATGAGAATCTTTCGAAACAATCGAGAATAGTAGAATCGATGCGTTATGAATTACATTAATTCCATGTTCGAACAGGTGAGAATAAGGTGACTATCAACAGACGTCTAATGCTAGAGAAATTAAATCCGCTGCTGGAATTGGAAAAATGGGCCACAGAAACACACTATGTACGCCGTCAAGTAGGGTTTTGCGCACAGTGGTGTTTAGATAACTTATGTAAGTGTTTAAACGTATCCTGTATCTGATAAGAAACAATGTGAAAAGTGCAGTTCAATGTAGGTGAATACTTTAACGGTTTAGTAACACTTAACTTTTAAATTAACTATTTCAGTCTTAATGGAAGGTAGAAAGTATTCTCATAACTCGGTCGACGTGAGTGGCATCAATGTTATGTTGAATACAAAGGATGTAAGCGAGTACCTGAAAATATCACCTAATGGTTTGGAAGTAAGTTTATTTAGTATGGCAGGTACTCGGATAAGAATTATATATTACAAGTTATTATTATTATTTCGATCGTTTCTTTAGGCTCGATGTGACGTGTACTCGTTCGAAAGTGTACGTTGCACGTTTCAAGTAGATTCAGGTAGTTGGTACTATGAGACAACGGTGATAACGACAGGAGTAATGCAAATAGGATGGGCTACGAAAGACAGCACATTTTTGAATCATGTAAAGTTCCGCAATCTTAGTTGAATACCGACAAGTTGGACCTGCGAAACGAGTTTATTTATTCTAGCTTTTTGTTTCAGGAAGGATATGGTATAGGTGACGATGAATATTCTCTGGCCTATGATGGTTGCCGTAGACTGATTTGGTACAACGGAAAGACTGAAAAGCACCACGACCGACCTTGTTGGAAAGCTGGTGACATCTTGGGTTGTTTGTTAGATATGAATAAATTAGAAATAATATTTTCTATAAACGGCGTACCACTCAAACCGTGTGTTCAAGTATTCAAAACAGTGAGGTGCGTATGCTTTTATTCGTGCTCGAAAATCTGCTTAAAGCCGGGAAACCGGGAAGCTAAGCTAAAATATACTATGCGATGCTATGTTTTAGCTTACCTTTTGATGGAAACGGTTCCATAAGAATGTATTGAAGTTAATTTTTTTAAAATGTAGCATGGCTAGTGGCTCACGCAAAGGGGGGGGGGGGGCAGGGGGCCCTGGCCCCCAACTAAACCAAAAGAAAAAAAAGAGAGAAGGAACGGAGTTGTATCAAGCGCCTGAAAGGCGGAGCGAGACAAAGTATTAACGAGTCGCGCGTCATCTGTCTCGGCCTCCCAAAATAAAATTCTGAGTGTGCCACTGAACATGGCATAGCATCGCATACAGAGTTGGGCAAAATGTAATCTAATTACATTTTACAAATTACGATTAAACTGTAATTGTGTAGTTGATTACACATTATTTTCTGTAATCGTTAATTTAGGAAGATGACCATTTGGTTTCGTCAACTACCCAAATAAACGATTACAAAAAATCATGCGAATCAACTACGTAGGGTAAATCCGGGAGACGCGGTCGGGCTAGAGAGTTGGTGGCTATATTCAGACTCTACATCTGTGTATATGTAAAAGTGTGTTAAGGTTCTGAACAATTAATTCTCTAAGAATTAACTGTTTCGACCAACTCTCCGGCCCGGCCGCGTCTCTCAGATTTACCCTAATTACAGTTCAATCGTAATTTGTAAGATGTGATTAGATTACATTTTGTCCAACTCTGATCGCATAGCGTAGCATCGTATAGCATTGCTTAACTTCCCGGTGGATTCCTGGCTTCAATCGAAGTAACTGAAACGACCTGGGGCACTACATAAATGTTTCAGGTCTGGATTCTTCGCGGCAGCTAGTTTCATGTCATTCCAGCAATGTCTTTTTAACTTTGGAAATGTACCTTTTAAATATCCTCCTACCGATCGCAAATATAAAAAGTTCAATGATTATGCTTCTTTGAAGCCAGAGGATAAGATTGTGCTTCCTAGACACATATATTTAGATCAACTGAGGAAACTTAGCGTTAGAGAAGATTCGTGTACATTGTGTTTTGACCAAAGAGCTTCAGTGAGATTACTCCCGTGCAATCACAGGTAACGCACATACATCTGTTTCATTCAATCTAATGTTTGTCGATTCAGAATTCGAAACGTACCACGTGCATGCTCGCGTAAGTGTTTTAAATTAAACCAGCATCAATTACGCAGCCAGGTAAACATGAAAATATTTAAATGGAAATTAAACCGAGTGTTCTTTCAGAGGATTTTGCCAAACGTGTTCGAATCAGCTAGTAGAGTGCCCGATGTGCAGGGCCACGATCGAAGAAGTGGCTCTCGATAATACATAACACCACAAAGCATACCAGTGTTTCTTGATATTCTTCCACTACCTTTTTTATATTACACGATTCTCAGGAACTATCACGAGATAATCACGACTCCAACACCCCATACGCATCACACATTGGATACGATTATACTATTCTGTGCATTTCTTTTTCTTACAATACAGTATTTTGAGTCGAGAGAAGGGCTACGAATCAATCACAGCAAGCAGAGTTACGTTTAAATACATCGCGGCTCTGCGGTGTATTGTTTTTTAATGTTACTTTCCACTAAGCATATGTAATTTCCAGATTATTATGCAGAGATGGGCAAATCTGGGGCACGCAGAAATATCGTGTTACATCTGTCGGCTGTGCAAACTAATTTCCCTGGGTTTTCTCTATACACAGTTTGCATCTAATTAGATTACTATCTAAAGTAAAATAGCGAAACGAAGTTCAACCGTCTTTTTTACACTGTAGGCATTGAAAGGAGAATACGTGACAATTTAACATTTGTGACTGGCTCACAAATACGTAGACTCTATTTTGTCCACGAACTTGAAGTTCTTCTCTGTTAAATTATGAAAGTCTGCATTACCTGTACTTGTCAATATTGACAAGCAAGTAAATGAAGTTGCGCTATAATATAAGACTTACCTTAGGGAACTGTAAAATACTGATATCTTGTAGTGTATATTGAAAAAAATCATATATATATACATATATATATATAAGCTTATATATTCTTGTGAAGACATAAAATGTTGTCATATACATAACTCCGATTTTCATTCCTAGAAAGCCTTTCCTATTTCTTGGAATACTAATGTACATATCAAACACATAAGCCACATCTTATTTTACACCATTCTTTTCTATCCACAGACTAGAACAGGTTTATTACTTTGTAAGGGGTCGTCCTTAAATTACGCAAGGCTTTTTTGGGAAGCAGGGGGTCGCGAATTTCTTACAAGGGGGAGGAGGGAGTCAGGTAGCGTCTTACGTAATATTTTTTAACTTAGTTTTCAATAAGTACAAATTCTATCCTTAACGTTCTAGAAAAGTTGTTTTACTTTAAATTTCTCGAAACTGAGTTAAATGAATTATACAAACCTTTAAAAGAATTTTAATAACTGAAAAGATTCAATGTAAAAAATATTACGTAAGAAGGGGGTTGCAATATCAAATCTTACGAATTCTTATACTGGGGAAGGGAGGGGGTAAGAAATCGCCAAAATTACCCTTACGTAATTTAAAGACCGCCCCTAATAGCTTAGAAATTAATCATGTACGATCCTCTTTTATATTTTCAGTTAATGTATTATCACAATCATCTAACCGTGATTCAGAACTCTAAGAAATAAAAATTGAAGACTTCCACGTGATACCGTGCATACGATTTTGAATTACGTTCTACTCGACATGCCTTAACATTCCTACACTCGAATACGCATCGGAGTAATTCACTCGGCAATTTCCCCAGAATTTGGAGCGCATTCCGATGTCACTATTTTATTCATAATTCTATCGCTTCTGTCGGCAAAGGAGCAACTCGAAAACTAGCCGCCCGTTACCCACTCCGATTGAAATGTTTAAAGAACCGTTGGAACGAGAATGAAAACAGCCGATATCGATATCTCCGCGGCAAGTTATTGAAGAAACGATCTCTCGATACCGGCGAGTTGAACGGAGGGCCGCGAGGGCGCGTCGCAGTTTGTTACAACATGGCGGGTGAGTGAGTGCCTGTGGATCGAACGAGGCTGCCCGAAAACACGAGGGATTTTCAGCTAACCCGTGGTGTTTGTGGGTTTCAGATATATCCTACATGCAGAAAGGAGACCTGTACGACTCGGACGAGGGTGAGTACTGGCACGGAAATACATTCTTGACGGTTGTAAATGTGCGCGGAAGGGGTCGGCCGTTCGGCACGGTGGCCCCACCATCCGAAGCATGCCAGTGTCTGGCGTGCGTGGCGGTGGCGTGGTCGTAAACTCGCGCTCGTCCCCCAAGTACACTTCTATCTCGCTAATTATCGAGGTTAGGTAGGCCTATCGGCGTTATCGCCGCCCGATGACAAGCATAGCCCCGGTACCTCCGAACGGGTGTCACGTTGCAGCTTTGACTGCGAGCCGTATGTCACGCCGTGATTCTCACATGCGCGAACAAGAGGCACGAGAGTGTCTCGATGGCGTTTTATCGGTTAGGGGGCGCCACGAAACGTGCCGCGCTGTGTTTACCTCGACCGCAGCCAGAGAGAAAAAAAAGGAATAGAAAAGAAGAGAACACAGAAAAAGGGCACGCGGTCGCTTTGCGTCCTCATGCATCGTCCCCGCCACCCCTCGGGCTTTTCCGCCAATTTCGCGGGCAGATCGAAATATCGTGGGGCTTTCAACTCCCTCGGCGTGCCCGCAATTTAACCTCCGTTCTCGATTTACGACTGACAACATGTCACTGCGATTACCAACGGTCAACAAGATTCCTTGTGACCCTGATACGCGAATGTAAGAATCTCCGAAACCAGTGGACTCTTATAAACAGCTGTTTCTTTGCTTTCGCGTAAAAACGCGATTAGCGTCGAAACTGCGAGAACTGTCCCGTGAGAACGGTCTCGAGGTATCGAAACAATTTCTGCCGCTCCATTGTTCTGCTCTCTCATTGATACACCCCTGTAGGATGTGTGTATATATATATATATATATATATGCACGTGAACCCATAGAAAAGTAAAACCTTCTAAATCGGACAGAGTGAAAGTATTCCGGGGGGCTGAAGTAAACAAAGAGTTAATGCGCGGGTTATTCGCCTATCGGGGTTACTGATCTTTCGACTTCCAGCTATTTACTAGTGCCATCTGTCGCGCACAAAACCGAACCAGATTATTAACTCTCGATATAGCGTTCCGCGGAAAATTTCGAATATTTCAGCCCCTTGCTGCGGGAGCCTCGCCGTAAATCTGATGCAATTAATTGGGCGGGGAAATAAATAGAAATAATAAAGAATATATTAGCGAAATCACATCGTTAAGTAAGGTATCAAGATTTAGGGCGTTTCGTACACTCGATCGATAGCCGATTTATCAGACGCTACATCGTAGCAAGACTTCATGTCTATCCGTAAAAGATACGACGCGCGAGCTGTTATTGGCGCACGCTGGACCCTGAGGACTGATAAAGTCGACGTTCCACCAATCTAGAGCATCTACCTTTCTTCCTTGTTCTGTTAACTAGCGCGCAGTTGGCCCTAGCCGGTTTTATCTGGCATTCCAGACGCTGTTTATCAGCTCGGCTCGCTTTTATTTCCCGGCGCGGGCAGATAGAAAAGGAAGCACATTCAGGCCCGTGCCCTTTGATTCTCGGGTCGATTCTCGAAATTGTCGCAGGAGTATGTACCTACCCGTGGCAAGCGTGCCGATTAGTTCGCCATATCGTCGAGATTAGCAACTGCGTATCGAAGGATCGTTCCCGTTTCCACGCGGTGTTTTCGACAGTTTGGCCGACATTTGGCTTTCGGTTGCCCGCCGCGAGTCGCCAGAAATCGACGCGCAGTAGATGCTTATCGGTAGCAACCTCGCTTAAAGTTCCTCCTACGTGAGTAATCCTTTACGATTCATGGCTGGCCGTATCCTACTCGATGACGTGCAAAAGCGGCACGTGACACACCGCTTCCTGATTCATACTTCCGACCTGCCATCGACCGTCGACTTAGCTAGCGCGGGATCCCTTTTCTTCCACGATTTTCGTGCCTCGATCGTTCGTATCGGGCAACCTCCCGCTCCTTCGGGCACAATTTTCCCCGCGCGCAGACGAGTCCGCAGGATTACCGTTGATTTATCGCGGAGCCCCGATAAACGGGGGCCGCGCGTCGCTCGCAGATTCCTCCGCGGTCGAGTCGTGGATGAAAATGAAACTCGAGCGCGGCCGAGTTTTTCGCGGCCCGACATATGGCGGCGGCCACCGGGGCCGTGGTAAACGATAGTAATCAGCCGCGATTATGCAAATTATTCGGTGACTGGCTGTGACAGCTAGCCGGGTCCGGACGTTTCTCCGGTATCAATGAGTCCTTCTTTTGATTCGCGCGACAATACCGTCGTATTTACTAATCGCCTCGTAATTCTCGGCTACGCACAATGGGCCCCCCAGGCTCGCGGGCAACGCGGCGACGTTGGGCGATCGTGTTCGTCGCACTGAACGTACACATAATTACTAGGACGTTAAAGTGATTTTACTTTGTAGACGATAGTCGTTTATCTAGGGGCGCAGTTACAGGCGGGAGGATGGATGCGTCGGCGGGGGGTTGTCGTCTGGGGAACGAACGATTCGGCTACGAACTAAGTAATCCAGCGGATTCCTTGAAGTTTCTACGGTTCAAAGCCGCGCGACGCGTTCCATGCGACCTGGCGAGAGTAAAATCGCGATGGGCTGATTATCGGAGCAGACGCGGCGCGATCGATCCGACTCCAACAGGTTACGAATTCGGCGAGTCCTTGCGAGACATTTGCCGCGAAGAAAGAGAGCAGGCTCTTTAACCGATGCGTACGTTGCTCCCCATTCTGTTTGCGTTTATCGGCAAAGTGATCTCTTTCTCTTTTTTTCCCGCCCCTTCGCTGTGCACGATGTCGGTATCGAATAAAGAGGATAGAAGACGGATATATATAAAAAGAGAGAGAGAGAGAGAGAGGGGGGGAGAGGGAGAGGAAGAAGCATAGGACGAGTATAGGTGGATATACAGAGAAACTTTAATTTCTTGGCATTGTGAGGAGTTCCTTGCCCTTTCAGCCTTTTCAGTTCGGTGGTCTGTTTTTGATAGGAGGCCACGTCGTCTAGACACACCGGGGGTTGCCCGGCTTTTATAATCGCAACGAAATGCACCCCTCCGTGTTCGACGCAAAAATACCGGTTTTTTCCTCTCCTCTCTTTCTCTCTCGCCCTCCCCCCCCTCTCTCCCGCCGTTGAATTTCTCTACCCCCTTAATGCCTCGTCACCCCTTCGTTCCGTAGCGACGTGCCGGCGCGTTACATTAAAATGATTTATTCTCTTTATTAAATTCGCATTCGAGGCCTACGAGACCGAGCGCGTTCGAGGCCCGCGTGAATCGAATCTCAAGACCGGATGCGGCGAACGATACGCGTCTCCTCCGGCACCGACCTGTCTCTGCCTGAAGTGTACAGGATGCTTTCTCTCTCTTATCCTCCTCTCTCGCTCTCTCTTTCTGTGTAATGGGAGCAGCGTAGTCAAAGGTCACGGTGGGCCACGAATATCGTCCTGGAACTTTTTTGCTACGGAATGATGCGTCAGCTCGTTGACGATTCATCCTCTCGTCATCGTCGCGTATTAAGTCATAACTATGTTTATTGGGTATGATATTTTATTACCCCGAGATTAATTGCATCCATCCTAAATTCTTCAGTCACTGGGTAGGAGGTATCTTTATGTAGGTTGGGACTTCTTTACTTATTTGTGTAGTTAAATAAACCTGAGAAGGTCTAAATTGCTTATATCAATAAAGAAAAGAACAAACTTCTATAGGGGAAACATTTACAAAACCGTATACTTGAGGTAGTTGGTCCATAACTTTTTAAATTATAAAATAAATTGGGTAATGAAAGCGGTATTTATTAAATGTTTTCACAATCAACACAAAATAATCAAAATATAATCATCATATAAAATCGTATGCAGTATACGATTTTGCCCCGATAAAGTAGCAACAGTAGTATTCAGTTCTATCCACGACGCAATGAGCCCCTCGGAACCAAACAACTTTTGTCTCAAATATTTATTCCTATCTCAAAAATTATAGAAGTTATTTAGGTGGTTTGTGTTAGGTGACTCGTCCTGGATACTCAAAAATTATTTTCGGAGTTATTTTCTCTACGTTTCTTTGGTTTGCATTTTTTGATCGTCAGTTTTTGGTCTTTAGCTCTTACGGATTGTTCTATATTCAGGGTAGATGTTTTCTTCTTCTTCTTCTTGCTTGAAATAGCGGGATACGGTTTTACAGCTAAATATGAAAATGGCAACAATCGGCCCCGATCTTCAAAATATAATAGAAATCGATACTGTTAATAGATATCTTCATGTAACTTACATTCTAATTACCAAAACACTATATACTCCACACAAAGTTAGTCGAAAATAAGATCAGAGCACTTAGAAAGAGAATAAATTTAATAATTCGCTGGAGCGTACGTATTTCGTCACGAATCTCTGTTGACTCTGTTCTTTCATTTATTTTCAGGAATAAGTATGGTATACGATTTTGCCCAAGTATACGGGTTTGTACGCTGCCCTCCTTAGTTAAACTGTCCCATCTAGCATTTTTCAATTTTTGAGATATGTTGAAACATTTTAAGTTCCACTCGTCTTTTACCTTTTGAGTAAAGTTACAAAACTTCCACCTGCTTCGTAAAGATTTATAAACAGTCTAATGTATTTAACCTAACTTCTTTCCAAATGCTTAAAATATCCTATCTAAAACAATTAATTGGTACGTTAATAATACATTACCTACCACTATACCCATTACAAAAAATTATATTAGCCTGTTACGAAATATTGACAACATGTTTTAATTTTAATGAAGGGAAATAAGGACGGTGCAAAGTAAATGATAAAATATCAGTTTTCTCACTTGATTCAAAATGCTAGATAGGATATTTTAACTAAAGAGGGCAGTATACGATTTGTACATGAATTTAATGGTAGGGAACACAAAGAACCAGATAGCAGAATGTACGTCCACATCGAGTGCATCGTATGCACAGCTAGAAATCTTGCCCCGCAGCGGGCCTGTAAAATGTTAACTATTTACAGCAGCGAAGCACTCCGTATAATGATGGACCTAAGTTGAACTCGCCTCTCAGGCATAGCCAGATTACGACGCCCGGCATTGGCCGTGTCCTGGTAGCGGCGCTTGTATCTTAAAAGATTAAAGCTCGACCGAAGCGTTACCGATTAAACGAGCGAGACAGTTTCAAAAACATCGGGGCCACCTCGGCGGCCTCGATCCTCCATCCGATCACCCGGAGAAGTTCGTTATCCGCCGATTGTTCGGCCTGCGGGACCAACCCCCGAATTCATCCCCCCCGTGCTGGCATACGCAACGACCAAAGACGAGTCGAACGAAGCGGAGCTGGGCAGTGGCGCCGCCTGTCGTCAAAACGGACGCTCGAATGGCGGCCCGATTATTACATGACATTCCTCGAATACCATCCAGACCTCCCTCGTCTCCGCTCGCAACCCAGTGGCTCCTTCCCCACCCCTGCCCCTCCGCCGCCCTCCTCGCCTCCCCCGTCGATTTCTTATCCTCTTTCACGTTCGCGGGTAACGTTACTGTCTCTCTTTCTCCCGCGGTTCTCGCGTTACAGAGAGGCCGGGCGGAGGGCCTCCGGAAGAGGCAAAAGGCTTCGGGGCTCCGAAATAGGCCCGCGATACGATTGATAAAAGGCACCCTCCGCCTCGGCGTTCTGCTCCACACCCCGGCGCTTCCACCGCCCTCTCCTCGACCCCTCTCCGCGGCGTCTTCGCCTCGTTCGCCGTTTTCCCGTCGCGGGCGAAGCGCGATCGAGAATCAGCCGCGCCCTGCCGGGAGGGAAGCAGCGCGCCCGGAACGCGATATTCCGCCTCGTCGATTAACCGAAGGAACGGGCGAAGGATTCTGGGAGAGGGGCGGACAGATTCGGCTCGATTTCCAGATCCTTCATTCCTTCCACGTTCGCGACTCTTCGCTGCCGCGACAAGCGTTTCTTCTGCCGGCTGGCTTGTAGTACCTGGCTATTTCCTCTGGGAAAGGAGGAGGGTCTTTAGTGCCTATTCTACTTCTGGAATGATCCTCGCGCCTCTATTTCGTGATCGTAACGATCCTCGTAAGATTAAACGCGCCTCTGCGAAGAGACGCCGGCAGGCGAGGACGTCGACGGCGACGCCGGACGCGGGCGGCGGTTGCGAGGTAATACGATCGATTCGCGGCCGCCTTCCATTGTCGCCGCCTCTGTGTAAGGGTTTGCAGTAACCCTCCTCCCCCCTCCGGGAAGGACGCTGTCTGACACCCCGTTAGAGAAAGGAAAAGAGAGCTTGGGGGGGTGGGGAAAGAGCGGGAGGAAGAGAGGGCGAGAGAGTGACGGGGTAAGAAAGAGCGAGAAAGTGGCGGTAGTAGAGATAGTACGATTCCTCGTAAGCCACGAGCGAACCCATTCATAAAGACGAGGCCGTGACTAACGAGTAAGGAGAAACGAGCGCGAGTCTGCTTCTCTCTCGCTTCCACTCCCTCTCTTTACTTTCATCTTTCAGCCATCTCTCTCCCTCCCTCCCCCCCTCTCTCTCTCCCTTCCGTATCGATTTCCTTTCTCCATCGACTCCTCGTCGCCCCCTCGTTGCTCCGTTATCGTGCCAGATAACGAGTCGAATTTTTCCCTTCTTTTCTCTGCTTTTCCGTTTCCCAGCTGCTCGCTCCCGTGCCCGGCCCTTTTCTTCGCCTCCCGCCCCGGCAGTCGCGGCTAATTAAAAACGCTTTCCCGCGACGAGCACCGCCAACGACGAATTTGATAAACGACCCCTCCTCCCCGGCGTCCCGCGCGCATCGATCGCGAAACGGGTGGGAAAAAGGCCGCGTAAAAACCACCGCCAACGGTCGCCCTCGTCAGATTTATCGATCACAGGCGAATTACGCGATGACGAGCGCACCAGCTCGTGCTCCGATTCGATTTTCCCCGGAACCGATTGCCGACGGTTTGTTTTTGCCACGAGCCGCTGGAACGATCGTCGCGCTCGCAAGAAACCACTGAAAATCGTAGGAACGCGGCGCAAGGTGGAAGGATGGTGTCTCTAGGCGGTCGGTGCTTCCGCGTTCCGTCACGTTCCATCCTCGTTCCGACCTCCGGGAAGGACATCATCGATGACGAGACCCGGTCTCTTTTTCCCCCCGCGCCGTTCCCAGAGCATTGTTTCGAGCTGTTGGTACCGGGATTCACCCTTAAAAGCGGCGTTCATCTTCTGCCGCTGTACGTAGATGGCGAGCCACTTCGCGGACGGGTGTTTCTTGCGCGGCTTTCCTCGCGTACGTTCCTCGACCGCCGTTTCATCGTCGTTGCATTTTCACCGCGAGGGATTCTTTCGGTAATCCCCGTTCCGGGAGAGCGATGGACGGCGCGTCGTCTTACCCGATCGGGAAATATCGAGATGAACCCTTGGAGGGACTTTATTACGAGGCCGGGGAAAGTTTTGATTGGGTTACAAAACTCGTTCGCGGAGGGATCGATGGATACCTCGGAAACGGAAAAGCTCGATGTAAACGCGCCCTCCTCCGGCATCTCCTCTCCGTTCGACAACCCCGGCCTTGGCCCGAACGTTTCGACGAAGACCAACGCGCAGCCCTTCCCGCTCGCTTTTGGCCGATGTACCGGCAGAGGGTGAAAGAGAGCGGGAGAGCGAGAGGAAAAAACAATCTAGCTAATTTTTCTACCGCATACAAGGGCACTGGGACAACCACTGTGAAACTGAAGTGCCGGCCCCACCTCCGTCCATTCAGTCACCCCTCAAAGGGACACGGATCAAAGGTACGCGTCCGACCTTTATCTGACGGGAAACCGTCGAGTCCTGTAAATCTGTGAGATAGAGAGAGAGCCGGTGCGACATTCATTTCTGTATCGCTTCTAGCCTCGATCCCTTTCACCGTAGGAATCTCCAGCTTCTACCTGTCTCGCGCCGCTCGACCAACGATCCCCGGGAACCGTTTAAACGCGCCGCGATAATTTAGCCGCGTCTTCTCAGGCGACGCGGAAGCTTACCGGTTTCTCGCCGAGCCTTAACGCCGATCGTCCGTCGCCCTTCGATGCATTCCGAAGTTTCGGCGGCTCGGGGTCTCTGGTTACCGATACGCGGCGGTCGTAATTATTACCGTATACGTGACTCTCGAGGGATCGCGGCCTAACACGCGCTCACGTAGCCGAAGCGGACCGCCGATTTCGCTATCGAGCGAGGCGTGCCGGAGAAACAAAATCGGCTGGGTGTGGAGGTGGAATTCGCGGCGATAACGCTCATCGATAGCGCCAGGTTTATTCAAAGAACGGCCCGATGCTCTCGTTAATCAAACCCCGCCGGGGAGAATGGACGGACGCGCGTCGTGAATGCAGCGTGAAAGTGGTGCCAGCCATCGCGCGCACAGCAGCGTATACAGCTGGTGTGTTATCAGGTGCCTTTTCGGTGGGAGGTGAGATAACGAACAAGGATGTGTCGTAACACCTTTCTCCTCCGTTTCCTCCTCTCTCTCTCTCTCTCTCTCGCATCGAGCCCCCTCTTCCCCGAAGCGGACTCGGCTTTTGTCTTCGTTTTCCTCTCTCGGAGCCGGTCCTCCGATTAGGCACCGCCTGTAAATGTGGAAACTAGCTCCTCAATGGACGAGCCTGGCATTCTTCGCCTCTTTTTTAGGCACGTGTCGTCGTCCGTGTGTCCCCTCGTACATGCATTCCACATGTGGGTGCGCAGTGTAAATAAAATTCCAGACGCCGCCACCGTCCCTGCTGCTCTCCCGAGGAAAATCGTATCTCTCCGACCGCGGGTGCATGAACTCTTCGGGTGACTCGCGGCAACGAAATTGTCGCGCCGAATTAACGCCCCGATAAGGTAAATGTCCCAATACCTGGACACTAGTGCAAATAATGCTGATTATTACATTTAATATTCACTTTATCCATAAAAGAACTGTCTTATTCAACTACTCAGATATTTAATGAAATATATTCATATGCATATTTTTCTTAGTAAATTTCGGTTCACACCATTTTAGTATTGCCGTTAGGTGCCGATTTGCTAAGCAGTCTCTACTTTTTTTAAGCGAATATTAATAATAAAGTTTAGTATATTCGTACAACTAATACAGTTTTAGAAAATGGTACCTAGTAGTATTATTTTTTTATTGGAAGATTCAAATTAAAGTTCGTATGACCATGTGTGCAAACTGTGAAATAAGTCCGCGTTATTGTTGGCACAATAATAAAATAATTATTTAACACCTTAAAAATTATAATTTTGTATTCTTGTTATCTTGTTTTAATGGTAATATTCTATTCATGTGTAAAATTCGGGTTACATACGACTACACATAACCCTAAAATGAGTCATTCAATAATAGATTCTTTTTACTCAAGTTCGTTTACTGATTTGAATAAATTACTTATACAGAAGATATATGCCAAAAGAAAAAATCATTGTGTTGTTTTTTTTTATTTAATTTTCCTAAGAAACATCAAAATTGCTGATGTTTGTCCAGGTAATGGGACAGTAAAATCGGGACACCGGGACATACTAGTTAGGCTGTCCAGGTATTGGGCCATTCTAAGGACTATGAATTTTCAATATTTTACAAACTTATTCTATCCTACAATATGTTATTTCTTTTTAATGATAAAGTACCGACACACGATGCCCCATGTAATTGCAAAATCGGTTTTATATAGATCTATATGCATAACTGAAAAATTCTCAAACGTGTTTCCGCCGTACCTTAAATGTCCAGGTATTGGGACATTTACCTTGGGTCCTGCCTCTTATCGCGCTGTCTTCGAGAGACGCTCCGTGGCCGATCGAATTGCGATGGAATAATAGAGTGGATCCGGCGCGCCTCGTCATCGCCCAGCGTAATTACGTCATTCTCGGCTACGTCGGGCGCGTGGTCGGGCGGAATCGATCGCGACCCCCGAGCCCTAGAGAACGTCATTGCATGTATTTTTAAAGCATTTTCCCTCCCCGATTTAACGGTGGCGAGTGACGAAACAGCAGACGCCGACGGGATGGATCGAGGTCAAAGCTCGAAGCGGCGCGAGAACATTTCGTCGGTGGAATGCGCCGGTTCCCGCGCAATTGTTGCGACAATTTAGCGCCGTTGTCTCCATCTCCTCCTTCGTTATCTCGCCAACAAGTTAATCTTTATAAATAGCCCGAGCCACGGTTATATTTAATCCTGACCCTCGCGGTCGCCTGTTTCTGCGCTCATACTTCTCTGTCTCCTCTCCGTCGTCGCCCTCTTCTAGCTCGACACGCTGGAGAACCCGAGGCGTCTGGCCCCCGCTCGCGCGCCCCTACGCAGAATACGCCGCGAATTACGCGGCGGGGCTTACGAAATAATTGGGTAATCTTCAATTTTTCGGCGCGCCGGGTCGCGGAATAAGGCCGCCACTAACCGCGAGGGCGGCGTTAATTAAGCAGCGATCACGGGCAACGGTTTGCCTGGACCGACGGCGATTATTTATTGAAGCTGACATTTCCACGATTTCTGATCCGCTTCTCGGAAATATCATCCGCTCGCGTAGGAACTAGTACGGCCTTCTGAATAATAGAAACGCGTCACGCGAGTGATCCACCCACGGCTCCGCGAGAGTGCCGTTTTTATCGTCCACGGATTCTCGCGTCTTCTCTCTCCACGCCCGGCGTTCCTCGTGGTCCTTCGGTTAACCTAAATTCAGACACGACCGGTAATCGATCGGTCTTTCGCGCTTCCACCCCCGTTTTTTCCTCACTCGGTCACTGACGCCCACGTTTCGCGGGCCAGAAAAATTCGGCCGGGATCGATCGATATTGATTTTCGACGAGTGAATTGTCTCCGCGACGCGAATGTTTTCGGACGACGGTACTAGAAAAGTCCGCGCGAGCCCGAGCGACAATAAAACCGGCCTGTCCTTACATTCCTGGGCAGTGTGTCGCCTGCTATTTTAAGCCCGGAGTTTAATAAACTTACGTCTCTTAATTAGACCTACTTCTCTCCTCCTCTCTTCTCTCTCTCTCTCTCTCTCTCTCTCTCTCTCTCTCTCTCTCTCTCTCTCTCTCTCTCTCTCTCTCTCGTTCGCTTCGCGTCCACATCTGACTTGAACGGTCGCGGCCGGTCCCTCGATCAACGTGCCTGCTCGTCTTATTATGTTTCGCTACCGAGTCGGTCATACTCGACCACTTTGCGCAACTGCAGCCTTCCGAGGAAAAAAAAGCCTATGCGTCTGAAAGCATATTCCATTGCCGTTTTTGTCCCTCTCTCGGCGTGCCCGCTGCTCTAGTCAGCCGTTCCCTTCGAGTTTCCCAAGAGAGAACGTGGTTACATAGCCGCGGCGCGCGGCACAGTTTCGAATCTCGCCTATACGCGGCCTATAAAACGAGCAATTAAAGATGTAGTTATGCAAGGGAACGAGCGTGTAATGGCACTTTCCCGCGGTACTCCGGGAAGCGATATTATCCCCCATCTCCCGCGGGCTAATTATCGGTGCGCGTTATCGAGTATGCACCGTGCAACGATTCGCGATATTTGCTCGCCGGTGTACGCGAGCTATACAGTGTACTCATTTATTTTCCCCTCCCCCCTCCCCCCCCCTTTGCCCCCGCGGGCCGCCTCTCTTCCGCCCGTGACGCCACGCGAGTTTACGTGCAGGCCGTGTTACGGCACTGCGCGGCGTACGCTCGCTATTCTATGATACAATCAATGAATGACTGACTGCGTGCCGTGACGTGGCTGTTCTGGTGACCGTGATGACTTATCTCGGGCTCCTTCCTCTCTCGCCACCGCGTACATTCATATTTTTCTGCCCGAGCGCGATACGCGGCGAACAGATTCACTCGCGCTGAAAAGCGCGATCGTGTAGGAGTCGATTAGAATCGTGGCAGGCTGCGCCAGAACCGGGGCCGACAACTTCGCCACCGGTCGACGGACCGGAATCAAAAGTTTATCCGGTAAGCCCGCAATTATATAAAATACGAAAGGCAGGATTAAATGCGAAACAGGCGTGGTTACTTATTCCACTGCGAGTGTAGTCTTTTGAATTATCTCGCCGCAAGTTCACGTCAAAGGCCCCCCCGATGCCGCCACCTCTCGCCCCACGAATTCTTCGGCGTTAACCGTTTAAACCGTTTAACCGTGGCTGGTTGCACAGCGCGAGCGAACGCTGGAGGAAACAGGAGGCGGAGAGGAAGAGAAAGCGCCCAGCACGCTTCCGTCAAAGTGTGCCTTCCTCTCGTTGTTTTCTCCGCTTCCCGGCGATTCTTTGTCCGTCCGTAGGTACCTTGGCCCTTTCTCCTTTCATCCGGTGAGCGTCAGTGACGTAAAGCGTGCGTCCGCCACGGCAGGCCGAGCGCCACGATGCAATCAATGAATGACGGTGTGGTGTGGCGTGGCGTGGCGTGGCGTGGCGTGGCGCGCACTGACCGTGATGACTTTTCTTATCTGCCAGTCTCTCCTCTCCTTATCCTCCCGCCCCCTCTTCACTCTACAATCGCTCGTCTTTCTCCCCCTCGCCCGCGGTCCCGCTGCTCCACATCTGTTTTCCCTCTCCTTCCGTTCCACCGCGGCCGAGCGCTCGCTCTCGCCTCCTTCTTCCTCGGCCGTCCTTTTTTCTTTCCTAGTCCCGCGCCGTCTGCTTCCTCCACTTTTTTTTTCCACTCTCGTTCGCTCTCTTCCTGGGCCCCTCACACCCTTCATCCGGTTCGCATTACGCGCGGTGCGTACGCTGGCGACGTACGAGAAAGAAGCGCGTCCACCCTTATCGCGGCAACGGTGCTCTCGCCCCGAGGCGGACGCGAGTAAAGCGCGCTCCTAACGACGCCGACGCAGCGAGCATTCAATCGTCGCGGCACTGAACGCGGACGCTCGTGGCCGAGTCAATCGTGACCCGTACCGACAGTATTTAGCAAGTTTTGCAGTATTTTTTTTTGCTTTGTTGATTCTCTTGGCGAATCTTGTTACTTACAAGGGAAGATCCCGAACCCGAAAATTAAAAAAAATTCTGATACTTTTTGAATGTGTAGAGTATTTCCTCCTGATTACAACGCAATTTTTATTTGTTTGTTTGCTGCCCAAATTCACTTGAAAGGGGTGAAATTAACCCCTAAAAATTTGGCTATTTTCCGATTTTGTGTTATAACTCGCGAACTGTAACAGATAGAAAAAAGTTTCAAGATAAAAGTTACTTATTTTAATTAGATAATTATTTTACAGTTCGCGAGTTATAACACAAAATCGGAAAATAACCGGATTTTCAGCGGTCAATTACACCCTCTTAGAGTGAATTTGAGCAGCAAACAAAAATTGCGATGTAATTAGGAGGAAATTTCCTACATATTCACAAAGTTTCAGAAATTTTTCAAATTTCCGGGTTCGGGATCGTTCCTTGTTAGTTGGAGTAAAGGGTGAATACACAGCGAAGAGCAAGAGTGAATACACAGCCTTTAAAACAGAATAACTTTTTTAAAATGTGTCCAGTTTATTTTAGAAGCTGGAAGGATTAGATTACTGCATGACGTATTTCGTCATTTTGAAAAAAATTAAGATTGGACGGAATAGCGAAGAAAATAGTGAAGCTTGCGTTTTCAACTTTTTTTTTTGTCTGAGCTTGTAATGCAAATTTAATAATCCCGTTTGTAGATTTAAGTATATGAGTTGGATACCTACATGTTGAAATTCCATCGAAATCGGTTGTCGCTCTGACAAGGGAACTCAAATGTGTTTAAAAAAAATACCTGAACGAAAAAAAAACTTTTTTCAAAATTTTGTTAACGCAAGTTTTCAGCGCTTATTGCACCATTAAACTTTTGTTCGAAACATATTTTCTGTCCATTGTACTTTGAGAGTTATACGCGAAAAAGTGGAAGTGCCAACTTGACTTTGAGGTTAGTTTTCACCCCCTTAAAGGGCGATAGAGCCCAAATGAAGCACACTATTGTTCTTGTTTTGAGTCACTCTAAAAACCCACGAAGTTGCGTTCCAATTGATGAGTCCGGTTTCGCGTTGTTCCCTTGTGAGCTATAAACGCTGAAAGATCGTGTTATATGCCGAAGTCAGCGATTTTCGACCTTATTCTGCGATCTCTAAACGTTTGTAGCTCAGAGTTAACCGATTTCACTGAAATTTTCAGCATGTATCCAACTTAGATACTTAAATCTACAAACGGGATTATTAAATTTGCATTAAAAGCTCAGACAAAAAAGTTGAAAATGCAACCTTCACTATTTTCGTTATTCCGATCAATCGCAATTTTTTTCAAAATGACGAAACACGTCACGTAGCACAC
The DNA here is from genome assembly GCA_929108735.1 of Andrena dorsata. Taxonomy (NCBI): domain Eukaryota; kingdom Metazoa; phylum Arthropoda; class Insecta; order Hymenoptera; family Andrenidae; genus Andrena; species Andrena dorsata. The sequence goes on from OV815487.1 coordinate 38,070,942, forward strand.
TAATCCTTCTAGCTGCTTAAAAAAAACTCAACTCAGTTGGTCCTATTTTAAAGAAGTTATTCTGTTTTAAAGGGTATGTATTCACTTTAGCTCCTCACTATAAAGTGTAAATGAGTATCTAATATTACATTGATTTCACTGCTACTTGTGGATAACTTTGCTGTAGCCCAGACAGGATAATTGCGATAGAGATGGACCACGTTTTTAAAATCGCCTCGCACATAAATATTTTAAAAGTAGGTACTGAATTTTAGACTCATCGGTTCGTGTAGTGGAATATTTTTTCTAGAGCCTGTAATGATCGTCACATAATATCTTTTTATATAGCTACAGAAGTGAGTAAATAAAATTTTTGGAATGTGGTTCGTCTCTCCCTTACTGCTACGGGTGAGTTGGATCACTACGATAAAAGTTAGATTCTTTCATCGAATTGGCTTCTAGCAATTATCTTTATCGAAGGAATTGTTTCAGCGAACAGAAGAAGATTAATTCTATTCCTAATATTATTACAATTACTAAAAACTTATTTATATTATATTTTTTCTCACAATAATCACTCATACTTTCATTCCAGTTTTCATAATCATCTTCACTTGAAATATGTATCTCATTTGTTTCTTCTTCATCGCTATCTGAAAACTCGGCAATCTAAATCCGTTTTATTTGCATTTAATGAAAATATAAGTAATGGGATTTACACGAAGATGGGCCATTCTAAGTTCAATCTAGACATTACACTTCTGTCTCGATATCGAATATCGTATTTTCACAAGCTAATGAAGCTTTATTATCATGTATATTCCCATTACCATGTGAATTTGCATTGCGCACAGCGGATTCGTGCAGAATTATTATAAACCCGGGCTCTCCAGCGAGCGAAGACAATGGGCCCACTATCTCTAAAATTCGCGTTGCCGCACGAAAGTCCGCGGATGTTCAGTGACCCAGCCTTCGCCGGGCGAGGGTTAAGGCGCCGCGCCTTGCCGGCCGAGCGTCCACGGAATTTCCACGGAATCGCGGGGAAGTTGCGCGCCGAGAATTGATAGCGGCGACTATCATAGGCGTGGTCGTAAAAGTATAAATATCGATCGAGGTCTGTGCAACTTGTTTGTATTTATAACCGATACTACGTCCTCGCGATTGCACATTCGATCGATAGCGGCACGTAGAGTTCATTCAGCCTGCCTGTAGTAAAATCCAACTCCACAAGCATCAGAATTCCGCCTCGTTAAGACTCCAGCGTATTAACCCTCCAACGTTCCATCAAACAGCTCTCGGTTCGCGATACGTTCACCCAACGATCAATCGCTCCCAATTGAACCTGCGAAGCTCCTCATTCAGCAATGCAATTCCAAGGGAGTTAGAAATCTCGCCTGTAACGAGCGTCACGGGCATTCTGCGCTTGCTCGAGCCTGCAAAGGCCCATTAAAAACAAACGCATCCCGCGTTGTACCTCGACAGGTATCAATCTCGGAGGCCACTGGAGTGTGCCCGATGTCCCTCGTTGAATCGCTCGCGAGGCGCGCTGAAAGTCGAGACAGGGGACGACGAGCGACTAACCGTGGCGGCGCGGCGGGCGAGCCGCGGTCGTGGTCGCCGGCGTCGTCGTCCTCGACGTCGTCGACGGTCGGTGGACTATCGATCGCGGTGGCGGGCGTCGGCGTGAGCGTCGGCGTCGGCGTCGGTGCCGCGCGGTGGCGCCCCCGTCGCCGAGTCGTACGGCGACGGCGCTCTGCCTTCCCTTGTCCGCCCCATGGTGGAGAGGGTGGGTTGCTGTAGGAGGGGGCGGCGGGGGGCGCCGACACGCAGACCAATCATGCCTTTGGCGGAGCCGGCGAGAGCCCGGCGTGTACGTGAGGCAGCCACGCTAAATGCGGATTTATCAGTCGACGAGTCGCGTTCCTGCCGTAAAACTTTACCGACCATCCGCGCGTTATACTCGCGGGGGCGAGGAGGACGCCGCGCGAACGTGCCGCGTCCGCGAGAGGAACGATCGCGCGCCGGATCGCCAAGGCGTGTTCCCGCTGCGGCGCCCCGTTTCCTTCTTTTTTTCTCTCTGCTGCCGCGCCGGCGGGAGGAGGGGGGGGGGGGGGACGCTGGAGAACGCCAAGGATGCTGCGTGTCCTTTGGTACGTGGCCGGTCTCGCGCGATCACCGCGTCGCGAGTTCCACGGGGATTTCTCGGCCCGATGGGCACCGATCGCCCCGGCGTTACGCTGGCCAACGGACGGTGACGGATAAGTGAAACAGTGCCGTACCGGTCAGACGTGGAAGGACCGCACGCGGTGGCCCGAGGGTGCCTCGACCGTGACTCGCCGCGAGGACTCGCCGAGTGCCGGGGATCCCTCGGCGTGGTAATTCGTGACGGAGTCTGCGAAGCGGCTGACCAGCCGCTGGTATTTCTCACTCCTCTTCGGGACCGAGCTGGTTAGATCGCAACACGATCTCTTTATCGGATCGAAGACTGCCAGCAATCGCGTCAGAGGATGGAGCGGACCGGAGAGAGGAGCAACTCTTTTCCACTCCGGGGAGGAGCGGAGAATCTGCGCGATCACGCATGGATGCTCGGCACCGTAAGTCGCATAAAATGTCGCCCCGCGAGATGACACGCGTGGAAGATATCGCGGAAGCGGATGGCTCGTTTCGTTCCTCGATGCCGACGAAAATGGCATTGTAACGCGGCGTAAAACGCGGAAAAGGTGGCGAGGATCTTGCCGGCCACGCATGGCCGTTTCGCCCCCGCCCCCACTCTCCCCCCCCCCCCCGAAGGATGTCGTAAAATGCCGGCGTAAGGATCCATCTCGCCGACCAGTAACCATTTTCCAGCGTTCGTAACGGGCAAACGGGGCCGTGTTAAACCGGCGTGGCGGAATTCGCGAAGGGAACGGTAGAAAATGGGATTCGAACGGGAAATCGCGACACGTTGCAATGCTAGAGTAATTGCTCTCGAGGGGTTCTTGTGGCGATCGAAAGTTACCCTGTGATCGTTTACCGGCAAATGTGTGATCGATGCGAGTGCGCGTCCTTTTCACCAAAACTGTACGCAACGATGTTTACTGTGACAACGCCTGGGATCACGTGGATACATGAAGAAATCCGTGGCTGGCTCTGTTCAACAGGAGAGGTGAGATTCTCCTAGCAGAAGCATCCCTTCTCGCGCTGCATTGTCGAATAATATAATTATACTCGGTAGCAATAAAGTGGAAAATGATTTATCTGGCGTATCGGGCCGTTACTTTTTTTTTTGCCGGAATAAAAGAGCACGACGATGAGAGTCTGGTTGGTGCAACCACTTGCGACTCGCACGGTTGCGTAATGTCCGCGATGCTGGCGCACGAGTGAAGGTAGAGCGACGATAAACAAGAGTTTTACTCGGCCCGTTAATCGCGTGAGAATTTAAAGTTCCTCCCGTCGTCGCCGGTTATTCCCTCGCCTTGGGATGGTCGCGTGAAAAGCGACGAGCAGGGGAACGAAAGGGGTGAATCGGTGGACGTGGAAGGGCGGGGGGAGAGAAAAATAAAATGCGACAAGCTGCCGCGAAACATCGACAAAAACAAATGTTCTCATCGCGGCTAATGAAACGCCTGCGGGTGTGGAGGGGCGAGAGAAGAAACGAGGGGAGGGTGGGAAAAAAGGCCGGGAGGGCGAAACAGAGAGAAATCGATGTAAAACGTGGTCGGAAAAAGGGGTTAAAGAATCAGTGGCGGCCGAGGAAAATGGGTTATTTCGTGGGCTGAAATTAGGTGTGGCGAAAGGAAAAACCTGTCGATTCCTTTTGTTTCGAGGGCGAAGCGGATGGGTCCACGAAGACCTACCCCGTTATCGATCGCTGTCTGCTTTGTCGCGGCACTTTTCTTCATCCTCCTCCTCCACCTCCTTCTCCTTCGGCCTTTCTCCGCACGCGAGACAAGGGTAATTAGTGAAAGAATTGATTCGACGGCGAGGGATTCACGTCGGAGTGTAACGGCCCCGCGCTCGGCCCCTTTGAACCCTCCGAGAGAGGCCAGTAATGGTTTGTTATTGATCTATCCGGCAGACTCGCGTTTTTCTTCCACCTTTTCGGCCTTGGTTTTATCGCTCCTCGGCGGCGCGGATTGCGTAAAGAAAAATCCGCCGCGGGGGTGGTATCGGGGGGGGGGGGGGATGGGAGGCCACGTAAGAATCCCTCCGACCCCTCTAATTGCGTATCTCGAAAGGCCGCGCCAAGGAAAAAAAAACACGCGCCACCCTCGCTCCGCTCGGTTTCTGCGGCAACTCGGAGGGAAAAAGGGAAAAAGTTCCACGGGGGGAGGGTGGATGACGTGGAGAGCCGCTGTGAAATCTTTCGTGGTCACAAGGCTCGGTGATGGAAAGCTTGTTTTCTCCGAAAAATTGAAGCTAATTGCGACCTCGTTCAGCGGCAGAAAGAGAAAAACACTCGTCGCTAAATTAGAACGCTCCGGTCCATTTTCATTATGTCCCCTTTTTCGTTCATCTTTTTTTTTTCCTCTCTCTTTGCTTTGGAACGTAGCGAATCCTATGTGCACGGAACAGGCTCGCTTTTGACCTTTTCGCTGTTTACCCCGGCAGCGTGGCTCCGAACCCAGCGCGTTACAGGCTCATCGTTACATCCGCGAAACCGTAATTACGCAGCGACGTAAACGCGAACCGCTGACGGTTATTCTCGTAGCTCGTATAAATTTCCATAGGTGGTCCGCGAGCGTACGTCACACGTATCCGTCGTTCCCCGCCACTTTCACGGCTCCGGCGACCCCCAACGTCGGTGCTCTCGTTAACGTAATTACAGAACCCTGTACAGCGCCGTCGCCTATTTTTTTTTTTTTTTTTTTGAAACGCATTATCGCGAATCGTAGTTCCGTCCCGATCCGTCTCACCCGCTTTCTCCCCCCACGGACAGGAATAATTCTCGCTCATTGTTTCGCCGTTCCCATTGATTCGTTAATGGTCACGTTATCTTAACGGGCGCGTAAAATGCGCGTTATATAATTGCGCCGCGATAACGTTAGATCGCTGTCACATGCGCGCCACTTATTTTCAGCTCGCCATGTGATACGGGAGCGACGGTATAAATATTCATCGGGCGGTATCTCCGAATACAGCGGGTATCTTCCGTGCGGTATTCTCGTCGCGCGCAGACGTCACCGCGAGATTCGATTGTCCGATCGGGAATATCCATCGGGAGTCGTGGGAAACTGGCGTGCTTGACGTCACCGTGCCGATACCATACAAACCAACGGCCCGTAGTTAAACTCCGCTCAATTAATGGCACCGCGATGCTACCCTCCTTTTTATCCACTATCCGCCGAACCGGAAAAATTGCACCATCCGAGCTTGATTTTCGCTGACGACTGTCCCCTTCGATCTCCTCTCGAATATCTAAATTGCAGAGCGAAAAGCTTGTTACGCAAGGCTTGTACCAATATTTGGAATCGATACTCCGGGGGGTATCGGAGTTAGCCGTAGACGAGGATTCATTTCCGGTACAGTCGTATCGTGAATTGCAGGGATACTGAATAATTCCCGCGGTAACCTACTTCGCCCCAGCCCCTTTTCCCGTGTAGGTACGTAGCGCCACACTGCTTACTACCCCTCGTTAATGTCTTTAACCGGCAGCCGTTCTATCGAAGCTCGCCTTGCACGGTGCATGAATTATAAGCCATAGGCGGTAGATGTTGGCAGTCGCGCGCCTCGACCGCACCGTGTGTCGTTCACTCCGGACGCGCCGACGGCGCGAAGATTTACCTGCCCGCTGGCCTGGGATCGATTTAAGCGGCCGTGCATCCCCGATCGAGCCGCGACGCTCGATCGCGAGCGTTGCCCGTGCCCGGGGAAAGGCGCGCGTCAAAACAAACGGACGTCGATGGAAAAGCTCTAACGAGGAAACTTTCGCTTTCCGAACCGGTGCGTTCTCCTCGTTAACCTGTCACGTCAGTTGTGTCGTGCCACCTGTTATTACGATACATTGTGCCCCCCGGCTTCCCATCGCGTTTCACGGGCTGCTTATAACGGACGGCTCGCCTTCCTGATTACACGCCTCTTTGGTGTGTAGTGCACAGAAATTGCTACTAATTATATAAAACGCGCTTCTCTCTTTCTCTCCACCGATCTGCTTGCTGGTATCGCGTTAATTCGCCGATGCTTAACGATTAATTTTACCCGCGAGGGGGAGCCCCCCCCCCCCTCCGCGCGAATATTAAACCGCGACGCCTTTTTTCCCAGCCGCGGGAAACTGTATCACGGTCGGCGGAGTAATTAGAAGTTCCCGCGAAGTGTTAGGAAAGTTTCGGGGACGCGGAGAGTACGGTAACGACCGTGAGGCAACGCGTTTAATCCGCGGCGAGTTTGTAAAAAGTGTCGAGCGGCGCGCGGAATGTTATTTCAGACGGTCGTTCCGTCATATTAAGCGGAGAACAAGAGGGTAGTAATTACTTTTCGCGGGTCTGTCACGTCTGTCGAGCTCGTTCCCCGAGCGCGGTGCTCGTGCTTCGGTTATTAACACCGTCGGATGCTGGCAGTGGCGTTAATCGACCCGACCAGCCGGATTCCGTGGCCCGGCGATATATTTCCTATCCGCCGTTGGCCGCCGGGAGTAACTGGAGAGCAGTGGGCGCGCGGGAATTAAAAAGATTCGCCGGCCACCCTCCCACGGTCCGGTGTGTCCCGTCGTTTCGCGGCCACCGGTCCCGCGTGGACAGTGGAAATCCTTTCGGCTGGACGCGAGATCCAGCGCCCCCGTCGTTAATTCCAGCCATCCAGCTGAAGTGAAATTAGTGTAACAAGCCGCCCGTAACGAGCGTCGTCTGCGGGATACGTTTCAAAGGTCACCGTATTTCCGCGAACCTCGCCGCCGCAATCCGCGCGCTCCCAGACGCGCCCGTGATTTTCCGCAAACGCCGGATTAACCGTAACGAGGCGCACGGTTTCCCAGACCTTTGCGCGCTGCCCGCTCGCGACGAACGATACAGGTTTCGAGCGGGCCGCGAGCCGGGCGAGAAAGGCGACTCGCGAACGGCGCCGGTGTAATTGTATCGGGGATCGTTCCCACATCGTACGCGGTCGCGTACCCCGGGCCCTGGCGGGAACGGTGGTAGGTCGAGGGGCGAGAGAGGTAAGGTGTAGCGACAAGGTGAAGAGGTTCGTTACACGCCGTACGTAAGATCAGGATTTATCCTTTCTGTCGGGATGGGACGGCGCGGCGCGGTAACGTCGGCGACGGGGTACGTTGGCCATCGAAAATGTCGTTGATCTCTGGCGGGTAGTGGTGGAACTGGTCGGCGACCGTTTGCGCGTATCGGGGTGAGAGAAGGATCTCTCCTCCTGGGTTCTTCGACTTCGATCCAGACGGGAGCAACCCTCCTCTCCCTCCCTCCCCCCCCCCCCCCCCTCCCCACGAGAGAAAGGAAGGAAGGAAGGAAGGAACCGACATAGCCGAAAGGGGTGCACGCATGACCCTGAACCCAACAACCGGCGCGCCACCCGGTACAGGGGTGCGAAGCTCCGCCGGCGAGAGAAAGAGAAGGAAAGAGAGATAGAATGACCGCGGAGGAACGGTGGAAGAGGACGAGAAAGGGGTGGGCGCGCGTATATATGCCGAAGCGAGAGAGACTGGGCGAGGGGCACGGGGGAGAGAGGGAGAGAGAGAGAGAGAGAGAGAGAGAGATGTGGAGAGAAAGAGAGAAACAGTCAGAGTACAGTCCCCGGGATCAATACTCCCGCGTCTTGCGATCATTCATCTTGCCACGCCCCTCTGCTCTCTCCACTCTCTCTCTCTCTGCCAACTCTGTTTCTCTCGCCCCCTTTTCTCTCCCTCTATCTTTCTCCTTCCATTCCTTCCATTACTCATCCCCTCCCGCTATCTGTCTCCTTCTCTCGTCCTTCGGCTCCACCATCTTCATCCCCGTGGCACCGGGCACCCCTCGTAATCGCGCTCCTCGCCGCCGTTCGCCGCCCGGTCCTCGCAACCGTCGCGAGAACGAAGCCGCGGATGAGAGAAAATTTTCGAAGCCCGCCGTCGATCGCGGACGGGGTGAGAGAGAGAGAGAGAGAGAGAGAGAGAGAGAGAGAGAGAGAGAGAGAGAGAGAAAGTGAGGCACGGGCACGCGGGGACACGCGCCCCCCGACGCGTTCCAGCGACGGAAACGGGGAGCTCCAGGAAAACAGGGGAGAGGTGGCGACGGGCAAGGGGGTGGTCGAAGGAAAAGAAATCCGTGGGGCGGCGGGCATGGGACGCGCCGCGACGACATGGTTACGGGCCTCGAAATCAATAAATATCCAGAAACGCGAGATAAAGGGGTGGGGGGTGGCGGCCGGGAGCGTGGGCGAAAGAGAGAAAAAGGAAATCGTTAGTAACTACGTCGTAGTAGCGCGTATATACGCGACGGGTGAAACGCGTAGTACGGCTGCACTTGACTCGTCGTTGCACGTGATTCAAATGAGTTTCTGGAGCCCAGCCCCTCTGCCTCCCACGCCAGCGTGCATCACCATGCCAGCGGGCCGATAGAGGGGGCTGTACTAGGCCGGACGGGCGAGAAAGGGTGGTCTCGAGGAGGGTGGGCGCCGCTTGTTCCAGATAGAAGGGCTCGGTCGGCGGAACGGTCGATCCGATCGAGCGTCGCGATAAAAGAGAGCCTAGAATCGGACAGACGGAAGTCTCCTGGCGAGATCGATATGTTGCTCTCTTTTTCCCATGCCGCCCCCCTCTCCCTTCCTCCAGCGTCCGTTTCCATGCCTTCTTTACGTAGGTACCCGCGTCCTCTCTCTCCCGCGTTCGCCTCGCCACCGACTTCGCCCCGTCTTCGCCCCGTCTTCTCGCTCCTGCGGCTCGCAACGGCGGCCGGCATCGAGATCCTCTTCCTTCGGGGCTGCTCCGACCGGGGGAACCCCCCTCGGCAGGGGGAGGGGTTCGGTGCCGACTGAGAATGCCGGGAAAAATGTCTCGAGGGAGACCACGGGTCCCGCGAATCTCTTATAAATTATCGTTTTACCGCCGCGACGGAGATAATTTTCGAGGAGCGCGAGAACCGGGGAAAAATTAATTTCTGCCGCGTCGAAACGGAATGCGATTAGAGCCCCCGCGGAATTAAAATGACTCCTGCTGGTATCGAGCGGCCGTTTGGCTGGCGTGCCGCCGAGGACGCTGTACACCTAATTATTCTAGCCTCGCGTAGGATAAACCTAGCCAACACCGGTTCCTTTTCTTCGCGTTTCTGCGAATGCGTGTCTCTGCCTCGCGTAAAGCCCAGCGGGTTTCCCGCGCGTCGACGGAATAACGCGGGCGGATCGGGGGGGACGCGAGAGTCGGCGTGGAAAATAGAAGAAATCTAGGCAGCGAGGGGAAAGAAGGGAAGTTAGACGCTGGGACCGCTTCGTTTAAAACCACCCGGTTATCCCCGGTGCCCCTCTCCTTTGAAACCTCTTTTCTTACTCTTGTCACGAGTCGTTACGGGCGCGCTGGTTACGCTCGCTCCCTCCGTTTGAGCGCGGGGCTGCGGATACAGGGAAATCCTCCGAGCCAGAGACAGAGGGAAACGCGATCGGTGCAACGAACCGGCTGGGATCCGGGCATACCGGCTCCACCGACACTAATTTCATCTCCCTCTCAGCAGCAGATATTAATATAATGTTTAGCGGTTCTGCGTAACGCTGAAACAGCACGAGTGTCTTCTAGCCGGGGGACCATTGTCGGATGTGGAGCGTCTTGAACAATGGTACCCTCCCACTAGCCTCCCTTTTTTAATAAAAACTTAGCCCGCTAAGACGTCGATCGCCGAATAACACCCATCGAGCTCATTGATTAAACGCAGCTGCCTTTGTTTTGCGCAGCGATGGAGATCGACGAAGTGGACGACGAAGACTGTTCCGACGAGCGTCCTGGCGCTTCTGGACCCGGCGTCTGCAGCATGGGTGGAAGCGGCGACGAGGGCGGAAGGGACGAGCAGCTTCTCAAATTGCAACAGTATGTAACGTCGGACACGAACTTCACACGGTGAGTGTTACCCTCTCTCGCCTTGTTTACATTTATTTCGTCAAGGAATTCCTATTGTAATCGTCACCTCGCTTCGCCTCCTCTCTGCATGTATACGGAGAAAATCAAGAGTGTGGCCGTATAATCGAGCGAACGCAGCGCATCGCTTGCATGAAAGGGACGACGAGAGCCGGAGTAACCCAAGCGACTCCTTTAAAACGAGAACTCACTCCCTGGCCCAAAGCGTTTGTTTCTATTAAAGCATTTACCAAACAGCCGATATAAACGCCGCCTCCGACATGGCAGACGATTTTATTCAAACGGAATCTCTGCTAAATATTTGCGCCGCTCTGGGAATGATTCTGAAGCGTTTTCGAATTTCCACTTACCATCTGAAATATTATCCAAACACGGGACAGGACGAGCTTCTCCCGTCAGAGCCGCGGCCGATCCTTTGAAGAACACTCGAGGTCTCCCGGGCGAAATGAATGAAACACGGGGGAGGGAAATGATGTTTAAGGGAAAGCGTAGAGAAATTGTTGGAACGTCGGGGCAAGTGGCGCGGGGGTATGGATAAGGGGGGGGGGAGATATGATGCCCGCGTAAGCAGACATTGAATAAGTTCGGGGATGAAAGAAATGCCAGCTCATTTCCATGCGGAGAAAAAGGAAATCTCTTTGGTAGGATCGGCGGTGACTCGTGCTGTACACAATGTAATGCCGAAGTCCTCTCGTGTGCAGGTTTGACTTTTTTTCTCAGAGCACCGGGCGGATGCGCCGTGCCGAATGAGACCCGTCCATAAATTCTCGAAGCGCCGGTAGTCGACGGTCGCTGTTTCTTCTGCGTACAGCGAGTCTCACGTTGCTTACCAACCCTCCACTTCTTCGCTCACACTCTCTCTCTCTCTCTCTCTCTTTCTCTCTCTGCCTCTCCTTCTTTGCCGGTGCGTCTGTATAGTCACCCCGAAGTAGTTTCGGGTCGAGATGTTCGCCTGCCGTTTTTCCTCCCCTCGCGTTTTACATTCGCCTTTACTTTGTTCGTAGTCGAACGAACGGTGGCTGGGAGCGAATCTGTCGACTGCTAGCAGAAGAAAAGTGCATCCATTAGAATTGTCTCTGACCGGGCAAAAAGTCTCGGCTCTTGCCGCAACAGAGTTTCTAATAGGTAGGCTCGCGTCTGTAGCGTTCAACGGATCTTGCTTCAAGTATCTTGATGATTGCGGGAAGCTATCATTGAAAACGAATTGCCGTCCGAGTTTAGGATTGGCAGGGTTTGCCGGGAATAGTGGTAATTCGAGGTTACCTAGCGCGGAAAGAACTAGCAGGATCGGACGTGGCGGACCCTAGCCAAATATACACGGTGCGTCAGCGTCGCGGCGCGCGGCGTCGCGTCCTCCCTTCCTGCACCGTCCAACTGCCGGGCGCCTCGTTTGAGGTCAACGTCATTCGCCTCTCTCTCCTTTCTCGCTCCCTTTCCTTCTCCTATATTCCTCACTGTTTCACTCCTCTCCCGCAGCCTCTCTCCTTCCGTCGCGCACTTGCGCAATTTCTCCCTTTCTCTCTCGGTCCCGTCTCGGATGAGCGAACTTTGGAACGAACATAGGTGCACCTATGAGTCGCAGTTAAATAGACCGTACAGCGAAATCCAACGTCGGCCCCTGCCGATTCCGCAATCACGAAGGAAATGCTCTTACTCAACCTGTAACCTTGCGTCGGATTGCGGCGAAGAATTAGCCCGGTCTTTGCAAATGTTGAACCGAACGTCACTGCAACGATTTCGTGGCCGTTAATTGGCACTGCTGATTTATGCATGGCGAGGAAGGAAGAAAGGAACAGAGTTATCGGCCCGCCGTTTCGCCTGCTTGATCTTGATCTCATCGCGCGGAACCGTAGTTCACTTTGGTCGGAATCGAATGTGATGTTACCTTGTAATTACCTGGGATTCGAATTTATCTTTCACGGCTGCGCCGGTACGTCGATGAAAATCGACGTGCGTTGCTCGCTCGTCTTTGAACCACGAGCAGCGTATAGGTTTCCTCGGTGGACCGACGCACCTTTTTGCAGGTGCCAAGTGCACCCAGACTGTATAATTAAAGCCGTGTTTCGTAACCGCGCACGCACTTGCATGGTTTTCGGAGTGCCCGCCACCGGAGACAGCATGCTCGCTGAGTTTCTCGTGCGATGAGAAAGTTCCTTCTTCGCGGAAATTTATCATATTTGACAGAGCCTTGGTCTGGGTTAAAGATAGCGCTGTGAGAATTCTGCTTGGGTGTAATCGAATTAAGCAACCTTACGAATTTATAGTGATTCAGTAGCGAGCATAGTTAAGCTGTTCATTGTAATTCTTAATCGAGGATTAAAGATTATAAATAGATCTTTCTATTCATCAACAGTTCCTTGAATTAACTTCACTGCAAAGTAATGCTTCTTCTACTTTGCCACAGCAATTCGTTACCTTCGCTAAAAGTATCATACAATTCACTCCGGAATCCATGAATAATCACTGTGAGTAGAAACGCGTAGTGAGTCCGAGTCGAAATTAAACGAAGCAGACCCACTTTTCGCCCATCCTTTTTCTTCGTTATTCGCTTTATTTCGCGAGATAATTAATGATCGAGGAAACCGCTCGCGGAAATTAATCGTCGCGATGCTTCAGGCGCCACGTTGCGCTTCTGCGAAAGTCCCGCGCTGCGCGTCATGCACGTGCGAAATATTCTGGAATACCAACGGCTTACGGCCGAGCCGATGGCTTCGGCTGGCTGTACAAGACCAGACGGACGAAACAAAATACTGCTAAAATTAATCCGGACCTTAGGTCACGTCTGCAACAAGTCTAGACGACGGGCCCGTCGACGACACCGAGTGCTGCTTCGATGCAGCCGATTCGTGTGGGCGCGACGCTTCAGCGAGGCTCTTCGCACATTTCGACAAATTTCTCTGGCTGGATTTTTTAAAACGGAACAGCTTCGAACCGCAATTCCTTTCACAGGCAGTAAATCGTCCATCATATATTTCTCGAAATTTCTGTGTCCCCGTGACAACAAAAAATTGCCAGATAGTCTGGCCACGCTCCTGATTCATGCTCTGTCGATGTTGTCATGGTGCGAAAAAAATAGTGTAACTTCGAAATGGAGCAATTTTTCAAAGAAACAGAGTATAACTTTTTATTGGTAGAGGAAGTGCAGTGTATTTGGAATACTGTTGGTAATTTGGAATACCGAAGTATCTAATAAACTACTAACGTTATTTAATTTGTAACACCATAGACAATAGGGGCCAACGACCTGTCAGCCGCCATTTTGACATTTTCGATTTAATCTGCAGACTAAAAAAAAGGTCAATCTGTAAAACTTTCAGCAAGTATTCAATCGTTCCACTCACGGTTAAAATATGTCAAAACTTTAGAGTTAAACACTTAATCTACTCATTTGCGTGTTCCTTCTATGATTGGTATCAGTTTTGCCATAATTCCAAGTATACAATTTGCGACATGAAATTTTAGGTTTCAATGCCATGTTGCTAATTCGGAACACCGAAGGTGAAAGTAATTTGGATTATTCCAAAGCTCCTTTTTTCACGCGATACGGCTACCGCAGGCGTCGGTTTCGGCCAGCGCTATCCATTTATATTTACCCAAGATTCTTCCTGTATTGTGATTTTTCAGTCTGATTAGATCGCAAAGGAAATAATTTAATTATCTACATGTTTTTTTTTAAGTGTACAAAATGAAGGTAAATTGGAATACCGATATTCCAAATTGTCTGCACCGTAACGAAACCCATACTTCCAGCCATTTTTCATTGCGATCAAAGTTTCAGCTACTTTTTGTTTTTTATTATTCCTTAGAGTTTGAAGTATAAAAGTTTATTAGTTTCCCTACGATATTATGCAGTCGTATTTGTTTCCATCTTCTGCCGTAATTTTTTATTCATCTTAAACAAACTGGTATTCCAAATATGCTGCACTTCCTCTACTTTTGGGAACATCTCGGTGTTCGTTTATTGTTCTGAATGAAGGAAACGTTAGATCAATGCGTAGTTTATCAGTAGTACATTGTTCACAGGGTCGGATTACGATCTTCAGAAGCCCTAAGCACTTAAGGCGACTACTTAGGCAGTCGTTTTTCGTGAGAAAGAGACTTTGTTCTTTATTTATTTGTAAAAAATTAAAGCTAAACCAGATGTATCCTTTTATTCAATGTTTATTACTACCATACAGATTGAAAAATAATTGTTATGAAATTTATATGTGCTTTCAAAATGGCGATGTAATCCGATGTCAAAGGTGTGATTCTTGTTTCTTGGTTCATAGTTTCCAGTGGAACCTATTAAAACAAAAATTAAATCAAAATAATGCGATTGGTGGCTGAAAAACGGCGATTTTTCCGAGAAACATTCGTTTTTGTTTGTGCGCTACTAAAACCCGGTGACTTTTTAATTTTTTTAATAAAATATCGAATTTTTATGGACTAGTTCACAGGTTCCACGTGGAATGGCACATGTTTTCCACATCCTAAAATTTTTTCTAGCTGCCAACTCAACAATTTTGCGAATTTTAATATAAACCAAACAGCATTTTATTCAGAAAAGATAGTACTTTCGGAAAATGCAATAACAAAAATCGATGTTTCGACTGCCTAGGTCCCTTATCAGATTTTAGGGTACCCCAATACAAAGTGATCGCTTCAAGGCAATTTCTTAGGCATTTCCGATAATTTGACTGAAAAGTATTTCTCACAAAACTTAGATTTTAAAATTTCTATGGTGCTCTCTTTCTCAAGCGCGTGCTTATATTGCATCTTGGTTAACCCAGCACTAATTATTTCAAAACGGAGTGCATTGCTAACGATTTTTCCTTCACAATGGAAGAAAACTCCATCTGTAACCAAAATATTCGAAACTTCCATAAAATCGTTGATTCCGAACGACAACGAAAGTTCTGCCAGAGAACTGAGAATCAATGTATCACGCGAATTTTCGTCAGGAGGCTTCGCCGGAGCGTAGTCATCGAATGACTAGCCGATTTGTCTGGTGTGGCCCGCATTTGCCACGTCATGCCTCTTCTGCCGCTGCGGAGAACAGATAATGCAGACATTGTTCGGTGTGAACGCAGCCTTCGACCAGATGGCACAATTTTCCGATTGTCGTCCTGTGCTTTTTCATCGTTGCTGCTCGCTCCAGCTTTCAATATGTCGAAACGAACACACAGGCGCACATATATACGGGCACATAGGGGGGGGGGGGAGAGAAGGAGGAAGGCCCAATAAACCGGGATTAGGGTATTACCCCGGGTATTTGCGATTTCGATTTACGTTCAGGTAACTTCGTCGTTTCGTTTAGGGCTACTCGAAAAATGGGCGTATCAGCTACCGCGGTTATTAGTACAACTCGCAAGATGGAAGGACCCGTTAGAAATATCTCTGCCAGCTGGAACCTTTTTTTTTTTGATCTTTCAACTCGAAATGAGGAAACTCTGATTAAACGTTGAACCGAAGGTCTTTCGTTGGAATCGATTTCCTGTTCAATAATGATTTAACCATTGAAAGAATCGATGGTTCTCTACCGAGCAGTTCAGCGAACAGGATAAATGTTATATTATCACGAAGGACAAAGGAACGCCGACAACAGCGCACGATAATAAGAGGACGGTATTGTTCCACGATGACGACACTGCAAATCGGAAAAAGCTTGCTCAGTGACCGAATACGTGGAACGACGAAGATGGCAGCGAGGTGGTTGCATCATCTTGCGCGACGTTACAGTAGCCTATGAGTAGGTGTGCACTTTGATCCATTCAGGATCGCGTCGCACGGGGTGCTCGCACCGTCGCGCTTTTCCACCTCGTATCTAAACCCGTTGATCCCTAATTATGAAACTTATCGTGCCACCGGCTCGAGAATCTCTGGCTCGGGGGGCGTTTAAACGCGATCAAACGGCATGCTAAACGAAGTCGAAGCACGCTGTTCAGCGCGCGAATTCGTATTTCCACAGCACGGTACGCGAGCCGTGGGCATTGAAATATTTACAAATACGTCGAGAAGTGAAACACGCGTATGAACTTCAGGCGGAGTGCGTGTTTCATAAACTTGCTGTGCCTGTGCAATCACGTCTCGCAAGAACGATACAACTAGGTATCCCGCCCAATAATCGCGTCTACTATTTGTGTTCGAGAAAATGATGCACGTCTTGAGAATAATCGTCGTACAGTTATCTCGCGGCAGAGATGGCAAAATTTATATTTAAATAGAAATTTCGAATAGGGAATAAAAGTTAAAACAATTATTCGTGATGCGTGGAATAAAAAAATCAGCTTTATTCGCGAAATAGTCTAAAATTAAAGTAACTCTTATTCGATCCGTTATTTACGTAATTTATTATTTAGTTGATGCCCAACTCCAAAGGCCTTTGCCACGATTTTCGATGCAACTAATTGAAAAGACATTTCGTGTCGGGGTATTCGCCCGATAGAAGGTAAATATTGATGGATTTGGAGAAAGACATCAATTCCAACGTGAAATGTGATCCAATGTAAATATCGATGCGCGCCCGGTCATAAACGAGTTAATATTGATAACGTCAATATAACGTGCACAACTGGCGATAGCTGTTAGATGATCAAATAAACGCTGGACGCTCATGATGTTTATGGTATTAATTCGCAATATTTGAGTGTACAACCCGGTTGCTCGCAACTCGGTTGTCCAGAGTTTCGCGAGCGAAGGAGGGCGGTGGTACGTCAGAGAATACTTGGGGGCCGAGTATAATGGACGCCAGAATAGAAAAAGTTTAAAGATACCGGGTTTATGCCGCCCGATCGTTAAACGCTTAACGACCCCGTTCTTCGTTTCCACCGATCATACCGCGCGCGAAACATTAGATCACCGCGTGCACGTAACGTCGTATTTAAACGTCCGTCGGGGCCACCAGGCGGAAGTGACGAAAAGCCCCGGCATAAATAGAGCAAGATAAATAACTCTGTTCGAGAAGAAGTCGGCGATGGTATCGACGCGCGTGTAGGTTTAACATTGTCAAACCAGATCGATGGGATAACCATCGAGGCCCCCTTCGCGGGGCCAGAAGATTCGAGGAACACGCAGAAACTAAAGATGATCGCAGACGCAGGGGGACATTTTATCGGCCACGGGAATCTCTAATTATCTCCGTGGAAGGAAGAAAGAAATCGTGAAGCGAGTGTCTAGGGCACGCGCCCTTCGCCCTATGGCCATCTGCCCCGTCTTACTCCTCCTTTCTGCCCTTCGCTTCAGCTCTCGTTGGCCGCAGCCACGTCGAACTCCGGCGATGCCAACGTCCGTGAACGCGGCGCGCGATCGATTGACGTCACGATATTCCAGCATCTGCCGCGGAAAATGGTCATTAAAGGGTCCCTCACCTCATTAGGAGCCGTCCCCGCGATAACGTTGGCATCGACGTCGAAAACTCGGGCCGCCGCGCAGAGCGAAAGAGACGATCGGGCACCACGCCCAGCGCGGAAACTTTTAATAATGTGGTCCTCCGCCAATTACCCTCGGCCCTCTGTTGCCCCTCGGCTCGGTGTTCCGCGCCCCGGCGAGGGACACGTTTCGCCGCTGTAGCGCCGCGCAACTTTGCGTCCCGAGGAGAAAAGTCCTCATCGATGTAACTAGAGTGGAAAGGGCGAAATTACGCGCGCAACTTCCTCTCCGCGTTCGGCCACGTATTTAAGATCGTCCGCCTTTGTAACACCTCGCGACACTACTTTTTTTTTCTGTCCTCCAGCGGGTTTCAATGGAAGGAAAAGCTTCTACTATACATCGAACTCTCTGCTTTCGCCATTTACCAGACTCTTCCGTTCCCCTTTTCTTCCTCGCGTTGCCGCGTCTCCAGCCTTTCTGGCCAGTTTTGGGAACGCCTCGCCTTACTTCGCCGAGGGAAACTATCGCCTTAGTGCGGAGCGTTGAAGTTGCCACCGGCGCAAGTTTCAAAGGGGCGTAGACGTCAACTTCCCCGATGACGCGCTAACGGAAAAGGGATTAAGGGTGCATTGTTGAAATGGCAAAGTTCGCGAGTAGGAGGCTGCAAACAGAGGCGGCGGGCAACAGAAACAGCTACGGGAACAGCGTCGGCCGTTTGCAGCAGCCGGCTTTTAGGCTTCTGCTTTTCCACCCTCCCGCCCCGCGCCCACTCCCGGCGTCGCGACTCCGCCACTGATGAAAGCCAGAGTGTCGTATTGTGCATCCGCCTCTGTTCCTCGGTTACCTCGGATTAATCAGTGGAAGAAGTAGGTGAAAAACAGTCAGAGAAATCTAACCTCGAGGGGTGCCGATCGATATCGCGGAATCGATCGACGCTATCGGTTATGTATTTCGTCGTCCCTCGCCGAGAGAACACGGCGACGCATTAACGCTGTTTAAGCGCGAGTAAGCTGGTCAAAGGACCCTTTTCTTCGTCCAAATAGCAGCGATCGGTCACTGTCATACCGTAGAAAATAATTTCGCGACGAAATTGCGACGGGCTAAGCGTGTTCTAGTTGCGGTACTGTCTCCCCTTCTCTCCCTCTCTCTTTCTCCTTTGCCCTCGCCGGGAGTAATCCGTGTGCATTTACGACCCTCGCCGCGCACAGTCGTAACGACGTGCATGCGTGTCGGTGAGGGGCAGGTGTGTACATTTCGGGTGGGGGGGGGGAGAAACGAGACCTATCTACAGAGAGAGCGAGGCAGAGGGTGAGCGAAACGGGAGGAAGGGTGGAGGGAGGGAGCAGCGCGTGCCGCCGTCGACCATCCGGAGGCCAGGTGTAGCCTTTATCCATTTTACTCGCGTTTGTTACCCTCGGACCTCTACGATTCCGATGCACCCTCTGGGTCCCGCGTCAGGGGCGCCCATCGACCGACTGGGTCTACAGGAACAGAAAAGGAAGAGAAATATATATATACATATATGCCGTAGCGATCGACGACCGATGGCCCGCAGACATCGGGTAGGTACTCTAGCCCGTTCCTCGCGAACCTGTGATTATCATGCGTCTTCATTGTTCCACTTTCGCCGCGCGAGTCCATTCTTTTGTTAGACGCTGATTTATCTCCGTCCCCAATTCCTATTAATACGGAGCGGAGAAAGAACATTGTTCTGAATATTCGTGCCACGAAAGAGAGGGTTGCCCGCGGCAATCTCAGCCGACGTCCGATGCGTCCTCGAACGGTGTTCAATGTGTTCCGTCGATTGACACCGAGAATCGAACGTCCGTCCCCGTCTGTAAATAGAAGTACAGAGGGGCAACGCGGATCGACGAAATTCCACCGGAAGAGCATAGGAAATAGGCAGCACCTGGAATTCGAAAAATCCACCCCAGCTGTCGAGTCTGGCAATCGACGAGTCTGATCCTGAAATAGCAGAAGGGGGGAGGGACGGGGGTCTGAATCGAGAGGCCCCCCCCCCCCTCGTTTCTCCCTACGCCCCCTGAAGGCATACGCCCACGCGGAAATGACGTCCGCCCTTAGATAATCAGCGGGGACCCGGTAACGACCATTTCGAAGGGCGTTCTCGCGGCGACGTTTCCGATTTTCTCCTCACCTCCGGCTCGCGGATCGCCTCGTTTCGCCGTGAAAGAGGGAAATCCCGCGATGCTCTCGTTCGCGTCGGGGCCTCTCTCCTCGAGTGGATGATATTTTGCTCGTCGCCGTGGCGTTTTTTTTTTTCCCCCTCGACCAGCGAAAAGACCGCGCGGAGAAGTCCTCGCGTTAATTCCTCCCAGACGTTGAACCGGGCTGGGCGAGGGGCCAAGGGAACCGTCGGATGATGTATCCGGTAGAATTCTCTCCCGTGAAACGAACGGGGGTACGTCTCGCTGGGACCGATATCTTCGATTATGCAAAACCGTTTTTACGGTGGTTAACAACGCGGCGCGGAGCGAAGGGAAAAACCTGCACTCGGAAGCGGAGTGGGAACAGCGCATCCAGTGTTCTTCATTAGGGATTTATTAAGAGGCGTACGTTGCGCCGTTTCCATTCACCTCAGGAAGCACGCAAAGTGAGAGAAGCACGGCATAAATATAACCGAGCAGCGGGCATAAAGTTGCGCGAAGCTACGTGTTCAGGGAACTGGAGCAATCCAGGGTAAAATAGCCAGGGCGGAAATATCCGGTGCGGAAGGCTCGCCGGAGAGATCTACGGATACGTATCCGGCCGTGCATTTGAAAAGATTCAAAGGCACGTGACCTTATTCGCCGGGGAATACTTTCTTACGCCAGGCTGTTGACCTGCCCGGTTACACGTCTCGAAGGATTAACATTCTCCTCTCGCGACTCCACGTTCCCGAAACCACACACCCTCTCCCCCCCCCCTCCCCCCCCCCGCTGGTGGAGCGCGAATTACTCGCGAATGAAGAGGAGCCGGCTAGGGGTGGCCGCGTGCACGCATTGGCTCGGGCAAATCCTGTGCATACGAGTGGATGGTTCGTTTAAATGCGTCGAGGGTGGTCAAAGGACCATCGTGGGAGCGTCCATTGCCGATCCTTTTAGTCCTGTCGCCGGTGTCCTCCACCCCAGAGGGGTTGCGCCGATGAGGAGCCCGGCAAGAGGCAGAAGAGAGCTTGTCTCGCCTCCTCGGTCGAGTCTCCGGTGCTGTTAGGGGCCGGGGTTTTTCATCGGTTATCTCGTCCAGGGCATCTTCAGCGGCCGGGACGACGTTAAATAGTGGCGTGGCGGAGGAGCCCGATGACGGCGACGGCAGCCCTTTGACGTACATTAAACGCGACGGGGACTAAGTGTTTCTCCGCAGTCACTTCTAGCCTTCCTTCACCTCTTCCTGCCACCACTTTTCTCTCAAGCCTTTCGCCACCGGAGAGAAAATGACATCGGCCCCGGCAATAGCCCCCCCCCCCCCCCGGCTACCGCGCTTCCTTGCCGGGGCGTTCAGCCGCGAGAGGTGGGGCATCGCGGGCGCCTCTCTCGCAGCCGACAGTCCTGTAAGAAGGGCGAATAGAGGGCGTAAGTACCCTTCGAGAGCCATTCTCGTAGGTAAAGGAGAACTTCTCTGGAATAAAGGCGGCCGGGTAAACTCCGGGGGCTTAACTCGACCGTTCCTGGGACACCTCGAGCCGCCCGAGAGCGCCGAGTCTTCGGGCGTTATCGTGATCGTCCTTTCATTGGCTTTCATTAAAATTATCGAACTCCGATTAACAGGTGGACGGTCGATAAGGCGGCGAGTCGGATCCACTGAGATTCATTCGCGAGCTATAATAACCGAGTGCCGTTCCACTGGTAACGGAGAAAGGGGTCGACTTGCTGCGTATCAAAAAGGAACGGGGGGGGGGGGCTCCGACCCCCGTTTCCGTTCGACAATGAATATTCGATAGTCGAAAATTTGATCACACGAGAGAGTCGTTAGTGCTCCGGTCGCTGTGGGCTCTTAGAGGGGAGGGTGGGCACGAAAGAGCGACCAGTTATCGTGTTACGACGCGCGGCTCGTGTTAAACCTGGTAACTGAATATATCTCTCTGGCCAATAGCCGTCAAACGGCCGACAACGATCGAATTTGTCCAGCCAGCCGTGCCGCGCTCTTCTTCCTCGCGCGTAATTTCTTTCTCCTCTTCTCTCCCGCCGTGCTCGTTGCCCCTGTTGCCAAAATATATCAGCGCAGCGGGTTCTCATCCCGGTGGCGTCGCGCGTGTCCCACCCTCAATTGATTTTCCGGCCAACCGCCCTCCGATTTGACGGCAATCTTGCTCTCGGGCTCTGGCTGTCTTCCGGCAGCCTGGTTCTTTCATAAATCTTCCCCGACGAATCTTTTGAATATCTTAAGACCGAGGCTGGCTGGGTGGGACGGTCGCTGGCCGATTAGGCTTCTAATGGGACGCGGCTTAAGCAGCTCCGAGCACCGAAATGTCTGGCAATCTGTTACATAAATAATTGCCATCACGATGACGCGATAATCACCCGTCGCGTTCCCCGCTTCCACGATCCTCCTCGATCCGTGTCGTCTCGGCCGACACGCTTTCGCACGAGGCCAACGTTTCTGCCTGCTCTCCGGGGCTCCAGGTGCGAAGCACGCCGCGCGAGGACCCACGGTCCCCTCGTATCCCCTTCTACCAAGCCTGACACGTCCCCGCCGTCGAGTCGAGGCGCTCTGCTATCGGGACGCGCGAGGCCCCACGGTCGCTCGGGACTCGAGACCCGAGACGCTCCGAGAGCGACGCCAAGGAGCTCGGCTCGCTTTAAGGAAGCCCAGGGCCCCTCTCGGTGCACCCGACTTCGTGTCCCGACTATCGAACTGGCAAGAAGGGCCGGCAGGACGGAGGGGAGAGGCAATTTGCGGCGGTGGTGCAGGGCAGCTGCAACCTCACGAGATACGGCTTAGATCGTCGTGGCACGAGCCTTCCTGGCATGTGTTTCCTTTGGGCCCCTCGATCTCTCTCCCCCCCCCCCCCCCGCCCCGCGACCCTCTTCCTCCTTAGATTTTTGCCCGAATCCGTCTCGCTCCGCTCCCGGCGTCGCTCCTTCTCCGTCCACGGCACGCACATGCACATAACTCAAGGCGGAACAGACGTCGCGGTCCCAACCCTTCTGCACCGGGGTTCCGGACAATATTTGGCGCGGTCGGCGATACGAGAAGCCAGCGCCGTTCAACCTGCGGCCCACCTCGTTGGTACAGCTGTGCCAGTGTAAATAAGGAAAGAAATGCATTTTCATTTAGGAGCAACGGATTTTTATCTGCTTCGGGGAATCGATACCCCTTTCGATCCGTGGTAAGGTTGCTTCTGATGCTCCAGCGATTTTTATAGCTAGAAATTGAAGGATTTCGCAGTCTGTAGTGCGTTAACTGCTGATGTAATTAAAAAATAGGGCGAAGTCGAGTCATCGACCGGTGTCGACTGTACACTTCTCGTCTAGTTTTGGAAATATTACAAATCTTCGAGTCTCCAAATTCTCCCACCCCTTTTCTTCATTTTCTACGCGAACGTTAAGGCCCTATTCTAAAATTAAGCACCTATTCTAAAAATAGCAGCTATGTTTAAGATTTTTTTTAAGGACCTGATAAAGAAAATGGGGACCTATAACTAAGCATTTATTACACAAGTATTGAAGTACACGAAAAAAATTTCTTTCTTTCCTCCGAACAAAATGGCATCGCTGTGACCGGTCCACGTAAACTTCTTCTTTTCGGCTGCACCAAATTGGTGTGCAAGATAATTGCAAAGCAGTTGGGCTTAGAGCAATAAGCCCAAAATTTTAATTTTCTACATATTCTCTAAATAAATATGTAGTGATTTTTTAAAGCATGGTTTTTTGTGCAAACCGTGAACATTTGAAATAAATATTTTTTACTTAAGAAGCGAGTATAAAAGTGTCGGAAGCAAGGACAGTATATTTCTTTAGTAAACATCCTGCAGAAAATGAAAATGTTGGTTTTATTGCTCTAGTTTCAACTGCTTCGTAGTTATCATGCACACTAATTTAGTGCGCCCGAAAAAAAAGAAACTATGGGTAAATCCGGGAGACGGGGTCGGGCCGGAGAGTCGGTCGAGTCGCTATATTTCAGGCTCTATACGTAAAACCGCGTTAAACTGCAGACCAATTACTTCTCTAGAAGCCAAACAGTTGAATGAATAGCGTCATTTCGTTTCCTTCCGTGTTTTGCTGGATTTATAGACTATAAAAGGTAAATTGAGATTACGTTTAACCTCTTTTATCAAACAGCGGTGTACAGAATCGTGTTTAAAATATATTTCTAAGTTTATTTTCGTTTAATATCTGGGATAATAAGATAGTATAAATATCGAGGGATAATGCAGCCAAAGTATTTGGCCATATTAACTCTTCCTCTCAAACCTAACGAGAACACCACCACTCGCTGTAGAAAGGAGAGATGGTCGAGTTATGATTTTATTTTTTTATATTTTTTATTATTTTTGTTTATGTAGTTTATTTATTCACCTTTGTATTTATTTGCCTTGCTAATCGCCAGTAGGTAGCTCACTTGTTTAACGTAAACAAATGAAATAGCAATGAATCTCATAAATAATTTTGCTTTCTTCTTTGTTATTTTTCCATGAACAATTATGTGAGTGGTCTCTGCCAACGACGAAAACCATTTTGAAAATCCAAAGTGTTGTCACACCTTAAGTCGGCAATCCGATTAGGGCTGGGACTATTCGAATATTTTAATATTCGAATATTTTACAAGTATTCGAATGTTACGAATAAACTTCGAATATTTGAGTATTCGAATGTTATTATAAATACTGATGTATTCGAATAGTATTGTGTGAAGTGGGTCAAAATTCGCTTACAAGGTTTCACCCTAATAAATGAACCTAAAGAACTTTATATTTCACACTATACTATTCGAATACATCAGTATTCGAATTATATTCGCCAAATAATTGAGCAACTGAAGAATTCGAATACTCGAATACCGAAAAATTCGACAAATAGTCCCAGCCCTAAATACGATGATCCCGAATTAATTGAGTGTCCTTATCGGCCACCATTATTTCAGAAACGGTAGGCACCGGCGTAGTATTCCATTCAGCCTTCTCTGTTTCTGCGCTCTCGAAAACATATGTCGTAGCTGCGTTTATTGACACGCCCGGAGCGTAAACACTTCGTACGCGCTCCGCGACGCCCATTGACCATCGCGAGGCTACACGCAAGCGCGCGCCGCACAGATACCGTGCTTTTTTTTTCATCCGCGTTATCTCATCGGCACGAAGCTCGCCGCTGTATCGCGTTGATCCATCAATTGCGTACGCGGCCAGCACCGCCCTGACAGCTGGTTCGCCCAGGCTCGCGGCTCAACGAGAATAAAATGATAATTCGTCGCGTAACAGCGGGCAGTTGCTTCCTGCGCGAAATGACACTTCGCGCTCGAACGGGAAGCATCGAACGCGTATCACGTACCGCCTCGGCGACACTTTCGGTCACCGTTCCCGTCTTCGTCGCGCGTTCCGCTTGCTTTTCTGTCATAGGAACCGCGTGCCTGCTTTAAGGAGCTTGGCTAGAGTGGCGGCCGTATAATACGGCAATCTTTGAAATTTTTTTAAAGAAAGACCATTGAACTTATCAACATGAACTTAAAAGTTTTATTAACTGATATTTCCTGAGTATACTAAAAAATTTTGAAGTACAAACAGTGTATATTTTTAAAGTTATCGTAAATTTATTGGAGCGCCTTAACATATTTCGTTTCCAAGACTGCCATGATATATAAGCTCTTGTGGTGGTCTGAAACAAACAACACAAATGTTTTATCAATCTGTATGTATGTGGCTATAACCCGTACCACAAAGTTTAAAAAATTTGTAAAATAATAAAATGGCGGCTCTCCGAATAAAAATATTCATTTTTTTCACAAAAATTTCTTGCTTTTAACTCGCAAATTGGCAATTTTGATTATATCAGAAAAATCGTGGTACGGGCTAGAATGACACGTTTGCTGCACATATCTGCCAAGTTTGAACTAAACCGGTTCACCAGTTTTTTTAGTTATTATGGCAGCCAATTAAGACAAACTAGTTTTGAGAAAAACTGAATGAAAGTTTGAAATACTATTTTAGAGTACAAAAACAGAAATGCAAAAAAATGCAAAAAAATCGATTTTTTGGAGCCGTCACACTAGTCTAGCCCGTTAACGAGGCCGTTCTTTGCCGATGGAATCTCGATCCTACAACCACGTTTAAGGGGGGAGCCATATTTAGGACGCTAGGAATAAGGTGATTCTTGGGAATTTTTTCTAAGAAACTGTTAAACGGTTCTTTTTCAAATTTTCGGGGTATTTTAGTTTACATTCAAACAATAAAAATTTATTTTTACGTCACAAACTGTTCGGTAGAAATGAAGATATATGAACACGTTCGTTGGCGATTATAATGGTGGCCTCATTTCTTTCCTGAAATAAAAAAACCAAGGATTTTCTTATTTCTAGTATAATTACTTTGTCGATGAACCTCTGACATTGATAAATAAATTGAATTGAACAACTCTTTTTCCATAAATGGTA
The DNA here is from genome assembly GCA_929108735.1 of Andrena dorsata. NCBI lineage: Eukaryota > Metazoa > Arthropoda > Insecta > Hymenoptera > Andrenidae > Andrena > Andrena dorsata. The sequence continues at coordinate 38,096,875 of OV815487.1, forward strand.
CGAAATATCATGGGACAGAATCGTAACCTTCTTTCAAGTCCCACCAATTTGCCATTTTTTAACTTTTTTTTTTCGTTTGTTAGGTTCATCGAAAATGTAATTATACCAGAAATGAGAAAATCCTTGGCAATTTTATTTCAGGGAAAAAATGGGGCCACCATTACAATCGCCAATTTCATATATCTCCATTTCTACCGCACACTTTGTAACGTAAAAATGAATTTTTATTGTTTGAATGTGAACTGAAATACCCCGAAAATTTGAAACAGATCCACTTAACAGTCTCTTAGAAAAAGATATTCCAAGAATCACCTTATTCCTAGCGTCGTAAATAGAGCTCCCCCTTAACCCCTCTATCGATCGGGTACGATCAAAAGTATGGTTACACCGCGCGTAACATTCCCTGTAGGCAAAGCAAGCTGTAATTGGCCTTCGGTCTCTCGATCCGCACCTCTGCTCGCGGAACGATCCAATTAATAACTGAAACCCTTGTGCCGCTTCGAAAACGACTCCGATTCATAAATCTAACGAAGGTCGGCCAGCATTCCTGCGAGCTTATCCCGCGGCATTCTACGCGTCTGTCGCGCGATTGTTCAGGTTACACAAGATTAACTACGGTTGCAGTTCGTGAAGGTGTACAGCCGCGTCGTCCTTCGGTGGCTCGAAATATCAAAAGAAAGTGGCACGTGCGCCGCAGAAGGAGAATCGTGTCCCCTCCCGGTGGACATCTGTTGGAGGCTATCGGCGCAGGGAAATTAATGCATTTTTTCCCCGGTTTCGAGCGGCGAGCGTGTGCCGGGAGAGAGAGAGAGAGAGAGAAAAGTAGCGCCCGAGATGCATCCAATATCCCCCTTCTCTCCCCCTCGTTTCCCCTCGGCGTTGCATACACCTCGTGGTAGCATCTGCCGTGGCTTTCGATGAAGTGATTTCGTAGCATTGTACACCTTTTTCTCGGCCCTCCCCCGTCCCCTCGGCGGTGTCGTAGCGGTGCGTGCCCCGCTGCAGGGTGCTGGGCCCGCCGCTGGGTGGGATCGAGAAATTTAGATTAGGCGCAGGTAGTCGGGGCCCGCGCGTACACCTACTTCTCGACACGCGGCTCCCTAAACCTTCTGCTCTCTCCTCGTTCCGGGGCCTCCACGCATTTGCTGCACGGTGTGCGCGCCTACAGCCGTGGCCCGCGCGTTCTCCTCTCTCTCTCTCTCTAGCTCGCTCTCTCTTCCGCCGCGTCTCTCGATAAAATCGCCAAAGGAGGGCCCCGGCCATAGACAGCTTCCTTCGCCGCGTGCACACGCGGGCTCGAGAGGAGAGGCCCCGACTCCTTGTCGTATTGCAGCTGACACGCACGTGGCACGTGGCCGTGCACCGGGCAGACAGTCGCACACAAACGTGCCCATAGGCGCCGCGTGTATTTACCGAGAAGCCACGAAAAAGGTGAGAGCCCGGCTTCTTCCAGGATACTTTCGACCTATCGACCCCCTTCTGCCAGGAATAATGTTCCAAGGCCCCGGCCGGACAGATGCGCTGCGAACAGACTCGCGGCAGCCGAGCGGATTCGCCGGGCAAGGGGCGACGCCCCGAAAAATATCGCCCCGGAGGGAACGGCCGAGAGAAGTTTGCCACGGGCGGTGGATCGTTAGGGAGCGCGCTCGTCCGATTTCCGAGGAACCAGGCGAGCGGGCGAATTCGCCGGCAGTCGTGTGGACGGCTCTATCTGCCGGCGTATATTCTTTCGCCGCCGACTAGACACGAGCTAAGCACAAAAGGACTCAGGCATCCGATGCAGGCGGTATGTACGTGTCGTGGACGCGGCGAGTTCGTCCGCGCCGCTATGCAGTTCTAAGCATTCCACGAATTTCCGAAGGATGGATCCGCTGGCAGATAGAACCGCCGCGGCGGATCCTGTTTCCGCGTGTGCATCTTTCAACGCGGGGACTACCGCCGGTGGCTCGTCTTATTATTCGCCGCCGTTCGTTTCGAGAGGGGAAGAGCCGCGCCGCGGGTGGGGATCACCTATATCCCGAACGGTGGCCGGGTTCGGTCGCCGGCGTATTTTTATCGTTCGCGCTCGGCAAATATTTTTCCTCTCGCTAGCTCGGGAATCGGTAAGCGGTAAGAATCCACGGGAGGAAGGGATCTCTGAAACAGAGCACTCGGTTCTCGAAGGCGGCAGGCGGCAAGGGTCGATGGTTATCTGACTTCCTGTCCGTTCGCTCGCCCTTCTTGCCTTCGAACGCGGCCAGAACGGGGGAAAAGAGCGGGCCGGAGGATAAGAAGGAGCAATAAAAGTTGGGCCAAATAAATACAAAAGATAATCGACACCGTACAGACAGTCGTACGGGGCAGCGGAGGCGCTTCTCCTGGCCTCCTGCAATATTCCTCCTTTTCGCTCTGCCGCTTCACCTTTCTCCCTTCCCGAGCCCGACATCTGTCGGTTCCGCTAGCTCCGGGACGAGATCAAGCAACGATCCTCGCCGAAATAACGCGCGTCGGGACGCGCGAACGATGCGTGCGTCGCTCGAGTTCTGCGCAGTCGGCCTCCCGACTTCTCGGAACGTAGCTTTCTTTCGCGAAAACATGTTTTCCTTTCTTCTCTCTTGCAAAAAGAACGATCTGTTGTTGCGTCGCCGACGGGCGAAGCGGGGGGTGGGGGTGTGGGGAGAGGGAAGGAAGATCGAAAGAGCGAGAGATCAAAGCGTGCAAGGGAACGAACGAGCATCGGCTCGCGGGTGCTCGTGAGTATTAAGAAATCTAAAGTGTCGAGTTATTGCTTCTCGGCGAGCGGGAGACGAGAGAAAGAGAAACGAAAGAGAGTTCTGCGAAGAGAATGGGTGGGGGCGAGGGGGTTGAGGCTCAGGCACGTGACCGGAAGGCGGGGGGCAAAACGGCGCACGCGCCGTCGTCCTCCACCTGGTGCATCACCTGCTGCCCCCTGCTTAAGCCTCCCTGCCTCCGCCTTTCCTCTCTCTCTCTTTCCCTCTTTCATCCAGTCCGATCCAATCCTCCTTTTTTTTTCTACCTTCACCTCCACCTCCTCCTCCTCCTCCCTCTTTTCTCATGCTCTCATCCCTCGCTCACTTCACCACCATCAACCACCTAGAACCACTCGACGTTAAGCTCCTCGTTCGTTTGCGATCCTCCTGATTCTTTCTCTTCTTCTCTTCCCGGCGGTTTTAAATTAATCCGCGGTTTCGCGCCAACCACCTACGCGATTACCAACAGTCGGGCAGCCCTTTTTTTTCTGCAGGCGTTTGAAAACTATGTCAAGAGTTAGATTCGCTTGCGGCTTGCGCAGGAACCATTTATTAATTCCTCGAGAGTGGAAAGTCAATGAGAGCTGCGGGATAAATAGAATATTAAATCCGACTTGTCTAGAAGATCGTGGCCTGCGCTCAAGATTCATCCCCACCCCGGTTCACGCCCCGCCTTGCAGACGGCGATGCTCGTTACTCGATCGTATCTATTCGGTTTCCAAGCTAGTGGAAAGATAAATTACACACTGTTGCGCACACCGGCGCGACACGGTCGTGTGCGGCCCGTAGACGCGTCTTAAGGATTCCTGAGTAGACAGGCTGATTGTACAGGCACCACCTGCCACCCCCCTGCCGAACCGCCCGCCAAGTCGGGCCCGAGCAGGGCCGCGACGTCATACGGCGAGGTGGCTTTTCCCTTTTCCGACAAGCGTTTAATTAACCACCGTTTACGCGACGCGGCTCGACGACTTCTCCCGAAGGGGCCCGCGTGGATAAATCGCCCGGGCGACGATCGGCGGCGATGGGCGAGCAATTATCGGAACGAGTCAAGACACGAGAGAGAGAGAGAGAAAAAGAGAGAGAGCGAAACACGCGGCGGACGCACAAGGTGGCAGATGCGGGCCCCTTGAGCCGCGCCGGGGCCAGCCCGGGGCCCGTGCAAGCGCGGCACGGGCGAAAGAGAGAGCTACGGGCCAAGATGAATTCAAGGTCCAGGTGGTGCGCCCGGCACCGTGCGTTTCGTGACGCTTTTGTGGCGTCGGTAGAAAGATCCTCGGGTGTTAGGTCGGGGTAGCCAGCCAGCCACCCGAGATCATTGTCCTGCTCGCGACAATCTGGCGCAGCTCCGTCTCAGAGGGCATTGCCAACGATGCCCTCTGCCAAATCGACCTCTTCCCCGCGAATGCGGGCGTCCACGCCGAAAAAGAAAAGCCGTACAAATAGCCCTGGTGGGGTGGTGCCGTTAATAATGCACCGGGCCATTCTTGCCCTGTCAGAACTAGGTACCGCGGAGAGTGCCGGGATCCTGTGCGAATAGTTTTTCGTCGATCGTAGGAAACGCCAACCCGACGTCACGGTATATTTATATCTGTCCCGGTTAATCGGGATCGCGCGGATCCAACGATCCGGGAGCACGATCTGGGGCAACGTTCCCTTTGCCCCAGGTCACGGTACTCCGGGGGCACGCTGGAATCCTTTCGGTAACGGTTAAAAATACGCCGCTGGTCCGGGATTTAGTTCGATGCTAATGAATGACGTTTCTGTCTGTTGCAGGTAAGTCGAAGCGACGAGATCTCGCGGCACCCATACCTACGTTACGTGAGTGACCATTTCCACACGCCGCGTTATTGCGCCGCTGTATGCATCCTTCATTCTTGGAATACTTTATTGCCGCGCGAGTGACGCATGCACAGTTACGGGCGCGGGCCCTGAACGCGTCCCGTGCACAGTTTCAGCCGATAGCGCCCATTCAATATTCCCGTCGGCGACCTTCTTGCCGAACGTTACGCCTTGCGTCACGCCGCCGCAACCCGTTTAATCGCGACAAGACGGATGTCGCAACCAGCGTCCACTTTCAGCGAGAAACGGCCGACCCCGCGGAGAGTAATTTCGGGGTGTTTGCTCGCTCGCGACGCCGTGTGCAGGCGTCGGTGTGCGTGGGCGACTGCGTCATTTAGGACGCCCCTCCCTCCGTCCCGGTTTCCCCCGCTCGCTCTTATCCCACCTTCACCTTCTCCTTTCTCACGCCTGAAATATTTCTCTTCCTACATCCTCTCCTCCCTTTTAAGCTCCCCCGTATATGGCGCACGCTCGCAGACGCGTGTAAATCGCCGGGCGAGGATTAAAAACACGGGGCGCAAAGGTGCGGGGTGGGAACGTATGAAAAACACCACGGATATACGTCCTCGCTTACCGAGAAACATATTTGGCCGAGCAGAGGAAGGCCCGGGGCCAGGCGTGTATCAAAATCGCGGTTGCTTCTCTTGCCATTTGCGTCACTTTTCAGCAAATTTCTTCGGAGCAGTCGATCGGGCCCGCGAGGTTGATGCGCCGCGGGAAAAACACTGATACGTTTATCGCGACGGTTACGTAAAGCGCGTACGGGGAGACCGTAAGGGCCGTTCGATCTCGCGCGCACCGCGTTATTTAGGGTAAAACTATAAAATACACCCCACTTTTGAAGAAACACCTATAAAACCAATATTTTTAATAATTCTTTAAATTTTTGTGTGAACACATTATGTGTTCATTACTCTTCACAATTACACCAAAATTGTGAAAAAAACATAACCGGAAATAACTTAAAGTAATCATTTTCCTGAACCTTACATGGGGCGTTTTGTAACACAGTCGTCAGCTAAAACGCCCCACGTCTGTGCCAAACACGCTCCGACATAAAAAAAGTGATTACTTTTTATTATTTTTAAAGTTTTAAAGTAAAGCCCAAGCAATTTAGGGTATATATAAATTATAGTGTGCGATAATTTCAAATATTTATTTTCATTTTCAACCAAAAACATTGGCACTGCAACTGGTCGGTCTCACCCGTATGTCGGGGTTAGACCGTCCACCCACTATTATACAAAAAGTATAATACACGAAGAAGTTAATTGATATGTTATTTCTTCTTCAGTTTTCCATGTAATTCGCAAACATTCTTGTACTTGGAGCATCTAGTATCATGAAACCAACGGCTTCAGTGCACACATTTAATCCAATCGTAGCTTTTCGAGATTTCGAAATAGTTTTCTCTGTAACCCACGCATTCGTTTTCGTCCCAGTCCCTTTAACGACATATCACTATCTTGTAGAATGGAATTTTCGCTCCCCGATTCTGAAGATGGGTTTATAGTAAGAAAAACACATGTGGTCGCACTATCCCATAATCAAGGGAGTGATTGACCACCTTGTCAAAATAAATTAAAAACGAATACATACGTATTGTTAGGGTGACACTAGTTTTATGCATATTATATCCCCGAATATCGGAATAGTGTAAATAAACTTACCTTTTTTTTTTTCAAATATCACCAGCACTGTAACTTGGTCTAAAAGCTTTCAGACTCGCATAAAGTCTTAAGTGTTTCCTATAATTTAAATATTAAGATCAACAACAAGCGCATTCATTTCTTTTCTGTCAGTGACACACAGTGCCCTATCTTGCGTGAGTCTTAAAATATCAACACTGGCCGGACTCTCCCGGTGGTCGAACTCTCCCGGACTTACCCTATACTTTTACCCTACACTGGAATCTTCACGCTCCGGGCGAAGGTGGCGATTCGCGCTGGAGGAATTCACGCAGAAGATGCCACGCGTTTGCGCGATCACTCGGAAAAATTCCAATAACGCGCTCGCGGCCCTGACTCAACGCGTCCTCGTCGATCGGGGGCGTCGTGAGCTGAAACCAAAGGAGCCCCGAGGCGAGACGCGCGCCGCGCTTCGGCGAAGCGTATCCGCGAGCAAGTGATTCGATGCCCGCTCGGCGCACTCGCCTAAATTTAAGGCCGCACCCCATGCGGCCAGGCTTCTTGAATCGTCGCCGCGGCTTGTGAATGAATCCGTTATCTGGGGAAACGGTCGCGACCCGCGCCTCCGTGCCTCGTGAAATCGTATCGTGGTAAGGGTCAGCCTGGTCACGAGCGCGTGGAACGCAATGGAGGAGCGCTGGAAATTACACGAGCCGCGTCGATAGCGCCTCGATCATATCGCTTCTCCACTCTGCCCCGCCAAAGCCCGCTCGGATTCGGTGCAGAGGCAGCTGCAACGGAGTCAGCAGCCTCGGCCCATTTAGGGTAGACGATAGCTATCGCGACGTTTCTGTGGTGAATGTGGGGGATCGTTTGTATCTCTCTACCTTTGTAACATTTCATATTATTGTGACGTCTGCACTATTATTCTTTGCGGCGTGTAAGCCGAGGAATTTAATTCTCTTTCGTACTTGCCGATCTAACATTTCACCTCCGAGATACATGGAAAATCGGCGTAGGAGAGACCGGGACAAAGTGAGACGAAGAAAGTTTGAAGTCCAATCAAATTTTTCGCTTTCAATAAAAATGTGTGCAAATAGATATATAATATAATTTGAACGTTACTATTGATAAATGGCGAATAACAATACTTAAAATAAACTTGAAGTATATTAAAATTCAATTTGAATAGAAAATGCCAAAACTCTGACTGAGCTACTATCCGTGTTAAAGTGAGGTGCAACAAAATAAGAACTTTAATTAAGGATATAGGTAAATATTAGCCCCTTGCGCTGGAATACCGTGTGTAGCATGGCAGCTTCTGCCCTTTTTGCACCGTGGTTGTCAAAAACTGGCAGATTTTTCATTTTTTTTAGGTTAGATTCTGTTCCATCACGTCGCGTGGGTTTCTAGCCAGCTGAGAGGTTAGGATATTGCGCACATCACTTGCGCATTGGTTCTTAGCAGCCATTTGCTGCTCAGTTTACCCCGGTCACTTTACCTCAAATGTGTACTCAGTGGAAAATTAATTATTTAACAATGTTAATATTAATGTTTTCAGAAAAAATTTAGACTTAAAATTACACATTTAAGACTCATTTATCCAAAAAGCTAAATTGAAAAGGAAACCAATTGGAAGTCTCTAAAACTTCATTTTTAATTTTTTAAATGAATTTCCATTTTTCAATACCGGAATGTGCATAATTATCATTGTGGTATTACACACATTGATTACATCACCAAAATTTGTGAATATATTCTATTGTTAAAGAATAAATTAAGAAAGCTCTTTTTACCCCGAGGTTCACTTTGCCCCGGTCTTCCCTAGCTTATTTTCTTTCCACAAAGCTCCACCGTACGCGCACGACACATATCTTGCGAACCCGCGAGACACTTTCACGTGGCACGCGGTTCGAAACGGGCCCACCGTTCAACGTCGTGAGAAACAGTCGACAACAATGTGTAACCGCTAAAAATACTCTCTCCCTTTCCTCTCGGGTGCCTCGCTGTCCTTCGTGCTGCCCGTTCATGACTTTCCTTCGCCTCCTCGTTTCTTTCTTCGCGTGTCACCGAGGGCCGACTCCACCCGGCCGTTGAACAGCCGCGAGGCAGTGGTTTCCTCTCGCGGCAAGTTCAACGCCTCCTCCCCGTTTGTTTTCATCCAACTTTTCCTTTTACCCAAGCTTATCGCCCCGGTCGAAATTCGCCGTGTTTTTGCACCACGCCGGATAATCCACGGCGTTCCGCAAGCGCCGGGCGTCACAGTCCTTTGCGTCACGATAATAAAGAGGTATCTGGCAGATAAGCAAGATTATTGCGAACGGACGTCAACGCCGCTATCAATTCTTCTCGCGGCCTCTGCTGCAACGTGATTCACGATAATACGTGTGTCGCTGGTTCGACAATAGTTCGCGCGAAAATTCGTGAATCACCCGCTCTCCGTGGAAATTGGCTTCATCATCTACTTCCATGCAGCCTCGCAGCGTTCGCGCTATTGCTCATACATCAGCGATATGGAATTCCGAAATCTCCTAAAGCGACAGGTGTCATGGACGTACCGGGAATCACTTCTCACGCGAACTCTTCGAATTCGCGATTACAAGCGGGGTGAATCTTGAGAAAATTGGTGACTCACGTTCGGGCTACGTGTCAGGTGAATCGGCTCTTTGCTCTATCAGAGATTCTTACTCGAGAATGCTCGCGTGACGAATGCCGAATGAATTAGAACTTGACCGCCTTCCGTGGTCTTGTCAGATGGCAATTCTACCAATCGTAGATTTTCTTACCTGTTGCCCCGTCCAAATTATAGTTGCTCCCAAGGGTGGATCCGAGACCACTACTTAGTTTCCTTCGATTCTTCTCGTAGTATCGGAACACCGATTGGCGGCCTCGAATATAGGACCTACGGCTCGTTAAAGGTAACGCGAGTATCGCGAGACAATCTCCGGAGATTATCGTACGGAGCGCTTAAGCGAATCTCGGGGCGAAATCCAGTTGAATGAGAAGGCTGCCGCGTTGATCCGTGCCGACGACTCCTCTAAAGTCCCTCTTTGCACCGTCGTCGACGTAACTCGCGGTAAGTTGGCCCGCCGGCTGGCTTAATTGCTAATTAATTCTAATTGATAATTCCCTCGATAGTGTTAGCCGAGAAGTAATCTCAAAGCGTGTTTACGCGAAAGTTCCGACGCGCAATCGCCGCTCCTCGGCCCCCCTCCCGGCGCGGCGTCTCTCAAATCCTCCTCGCCGGGCTCTATCTCCCGCTCTTCGCACCGTCTTCTTTTTTCGACCGGCGCGATTTTTCTTTGAGCGAAAATTAACAGCTCCGGACTATACGCGCGATACAATTAACGGAGACGGCGTCGGTCTGCGAGTCGAAGAGGGTGGTCGGCTGCCGAAGCGTTGTGCAGCCAGTAGCCATTAAAACTGCGAGGGGTGAGTTTACGCTGTTTACTCTGCGCTGCAGCGTTACAACTTTTTACTTTATTGCCTCCCAGTCGATGGCGATTTAACGTTCAATCCTGTAATGGACTGAAAATTGCCGACCGTCACGCGAGCCTTACACCGCGGCGACCGAATTCTCTGCGCTGCAAGCAGAATTCCCGGTGAACCAGCGAAGGATTGCTATATGGTAGTCGAACGGAGGATATGCCCTTCCTTTTTCACTGAAATTCAGTGTTCTTCAATCGCTTAAAAATGTCCTTTTTGGTTTTATCCACATCTCAAGCGATCCACTCGCCTCGGCTCCACCCGGCAAAATTCCATCACTATTTACCAGATCCGAAAATGAAACCGAAGGACGATTTAGTTTGAAATAGTTTGGAAATGAAAACATTAATGTTTACCTACATTAGAATAATTTTGTAGCTACTACATATTCAGGCCCTAAATAGGTCTGGCTTAGGTATTAAATACTGACTCAATACAATTGCAAATATAGGACTTTCATGGATTTTTATAATTATATCTTGAGGGACGCAAAGTAGGTACTTTTTGCCCGAAAATTAAGCAGTCTTTATGATTTTTTCTATATGAGATGGAAAAGCTAGAAAGATGGGGTTTGTTGCAACTGAAAAATCACTGTTTGAAGGTATTAAAAGAATTTTTATTTTAAAAAAGCACTTCCTCCCCTCGCTATAGTCGCTCAAAGCTCGTCCCTCGCGAAATAAATAGAATTGCGGTACCCAAAAGTCCGCCATCTGTGCTTATCTGAAACATAAAAAGAAATCAAGACATTAAAATTGATTACATTTTGTGGTCGTTGACCGAGTCTCTACTCATTCCGCGAGGGGCCAACTTTGAGCGACTATAGCGAGGAGAGAGGGTGCTTTTTTTAATAAAAATTCTTTGAATACCTTCTAGCAGTGATCTTTCATTCGCAACAAACCCCACTTTTCTAACTTTTCAATTCCATACGGAAAAAAATATATAAAGAATGCTTAATTTTCGGGCCAAAAAAGTACTATGCCCCCTTAAGAAATGAAGAATATTTATATATACCACTTAAACTGTCCCCCTTTTTGATTTGTGGATCTGCTAACCGTAAGCCAGCGAAACCCCGCGCGTCGTGTTATATCACGGCGAAAAAGAAAGGCGTAATACTTTGCGCGACAGCAATAACACCGCTAAAGGCAAATATTTGCGCGCGGAGTTGGCTGGAGCCGCAGAAACAAGAAGACGGAAGCCCCGAGTTGTTTCTCTGCGGCGAGCCGTGCAGTCGGGGCGTTTCCGTGCTCGATAGGGAGCAACCTGTACGATCGCGTGGAAAACGATCGTGACGGCGTCCCGAAGCGTCACGAGTGCGCGCACGTGCCGCGTGGAAGTTTTTCCCTCGCATTCGTTGCACCTGGTTCGTGTTTCCCCCCTCGACTTCTGCCGAGGCCGCGAGAGATACGCGCGCCCCCTCCCCCCCCCCGACAGTTGCCACGGTGACGCGTGACGTTCGCGGGGACACGCGAGGAAGCTGCAACGCGAACGTCACCGCGTGTCGCGTGACCCGTGCGCGCAGAAACGGAGAACAAACGGGGAAAGCGCGATGGTCGCGATACGCGGAGCTTTTCCCCGTAGCGGCGAGACGTCAGCGGTTATCGGCGCGCGTCATCGTCGGCCGATGATCGCGAGACGGGGCGTGCACGGGCGGCCAGATAGATCAATATATGTCGGGTGGAAATTTGTTGGACGGAAAGGAGAGGGCGGGCGTCGATCGATCGATTCAAAGGTCTCGCGCGAGACGGAACGTCGACGTTTCGCTAATGAAATCGATCGTGGTGAATGAAACGCTGCATCGTCCCGCGACGTCAACTGCCCACGTGACTGCTGCCTGCGTGTGCAGGCCTCCGCGCTTGTGTGGGCCGGCTCGAGGTCGTTCCTCGGCAGTGTCTCGTGCGACGACACAACAAAACGTTCGGCGACTTTTCGACTTTCCGTCAGTCAGCCAACGTTCGTGCGGCGCCGTTGGTCTCTTCCGCGTGCCGCGACTACGCGCAGTGATAGCCGAACGGGTTCGAGAATCTAGGGGATGACACGGTGCAGAAATGATCGAGGAGGAGGATCGTTTTCACGCGGGTGGTTTGAGTTTGTAGTCGCGTCGAGGGATCTCTGGAACTCGTCACCGGGGACGTTGCCGCCCCTCGAGGCGTCTCGGCCACGCCGAGGAAGAAGAAAGGTTGCCGCGAGCCGCGTGTTCTCACGGGCTGCCAGTCCAGAGGCCACGAACAACTCTAATTGGCTAGGCGCGTGTTGGTGCGGCTCATTCTAGAAAACGGAGCGTACGCGCGATACGTGCGCTGGCCGTCGCGCGGTGTTGCAGCTCGAACAGCGAGCGGTGACATCGCATACCAACGCACACGCGGGACGGATTGTCGCGCACACCGTGTCATACGCTATCTCTCTGTGGGTCCCCGAGCGGTGACGCTCGGATTATAAGGAATGTCGACGAACAGTGCTATTTCTGCCGAGACTCTGTTCCGTAACAATCAGGGACGTACACAGAGGAGGCGTTCGCTTCTCCGCGATCAGGCTCGCCCTTCCATATGGATCCGCGCGGCCCCTTATCCCATTTCGCTCGGGAGCGCGCCGTTTCGCGCAAAGTTCGCGCTACTTTTAGAACGGTCGCGCGCTCTATTCTTTGCCCCTCTTATTGTCCCTAATTGAGACAAGACCGTCCGTCTTTCTTCGCGGTGGCAGTGAATCGTGTATTCCGGCTGCATGACCTATTTCGCCCGTTCATCGCGCGTATCAAATCCACCGATCCCGACAGCGCCGCGGAACTGAAATTAAAAATTCATTCGCGCCATTCGAGACGGGGGCCAATCGCTTTACTAGATCGCATGCGTGCAGCATTCACGAGCTGAATCGTTAATGACAACTGTTGGTTGTGGGGTAGGTGATTTAATGAAACAAGTCTTTTCTAACTACAATCTAACAACTTTAATTGGGAAAGAACGAACGGCTGCAACGAGAGCCGGGAGAAAGAATATCGGTGCCCACTCGGCTTAATCAGAAAAGGAACATCTTTCCTTCATTAAACAATGAACCATAATACAGTATCTCCTCTTAGAGTGTTGATTCGATTTTGACCTTTGCATTCCATCATCACTCACGGCAGGCATGAAACAGACAACAGCATCGAGGTATCGTAACGTTCAATGCCGAAGTACATACTTGCAACGGAAGCGAGGGCCATGCGTAACCGCGTTAACAGTACCGGTGCTACAAAAGCAGCTACGATTTTTCGCATAGCTCGGAATTTGTTATATGTAGGGGATATCGGGGCAAAGTGAGACGCAAAAAGTTTGAAGTCGAATCAAATTTTTCCCTTTCAATAAAAATATGTGAAAACAGATTTATAATATAATTTGAACGTTACTATTGATAAATTACGAATAGCAATACTGAAAATAAACTTGAAGTATATTGAAAATTCAATTTGAAAAGACAATGCCAATACTCTGACTGAGCTACTATCCGTGGTAAAGTGAGGTGCAACAAAATAAGAACATTAATTAAGGATATAGGTAAATATTAAGCTTCTGCCTTTTTTGCACCGTGGTTGGCAAAAACTGTGGCAGATTTTTCATTTTTTTTAGGTTAGATTCTGGTCCATCACGCCGCGTGGTTTTCTAGCCGGCTGAGAGGTCAGGATATTGCGCACATCACTTGTGCATTGGTTCTTATTCTTAGCAGCCATTTGCAGCTCAGTTTACCCCGAATGTGTACTCATTGTCGGTGGAAAATTAATTATATAATACTGTTAGTATTAATGTTTTCTCTAACGCGTGTACATTTATGTTTATAGGCTTGTTATAAACACGTAGAACAAATTTGGAGTTAAAATAACACATTTAAAGGGACATTCTACTCTCTCGGCCGAAAAATCGGTCACTTTTCGGTGATACTTTTTATAATGAAATAAACACTTGATGTTCTCGAATTTCTGGGGATATATTCTACCACTCTTGAAATACAAGAAAAAATCTTTGTTGTTTGTTTATTTCATTTGTTTACATAAATATTTTGCAGTGAAGCTGGCGGCTTCAGAATTGGTGGCGGTTAAAATTTCAACGACTGGATCATCGGAAATAAAAAACTAAACATATTTCTAATTCGCAGGAGTATGCTTATCTCGCTTTCCACGAAAGAACCATTTTGGACCAAAATTATTAAAATGGCAGTCGATCAAGCTTGAAAATTCCGAAAGTGGCACTTCTTTTCTATATTTAATTGGTATAAAATGTCTGAAAATATTAAAAATCTTAAGATATTTGTGATTAGCGAGATAGCCATACTGCTGCAAATTAAAAATATATTTGGTTTTATATTATCGATGATCCAGTCGCCCGAAATTTCAACCGCCAGCAATTCTAAAGCCGCCAAATTCACTGCGAAATATTTATGTAAACAAATGAAATAAACAAACAACAAAGATTTTTTTCTTGAATTTTAAGAGTGGTAGAATATACCCCCCAAAATACGAAAACATTAAGTGTTTATTTCATTATAAAAACTATCACCGAAAAGTGCCCGATTTTTCGGCCGAAAGAGTAGAATGTCCCCTTAAGACTCATTTATCTAAAAAGCAAAATTGGAAAGAAAACCAATTGGATGTCTCTGAAACTTCATTTTTAATTTTTTAAACGAATTTCCATTTTGCGATATCTGATTGTGGTATTAAACACATTTATTTCATCGCCAAAATTCGTGAATATATTCTATTGTTAAAGAATAAATTAAGAAAGCTCATTTTACTCCGAGGTTCACATAACCCCGGTCTCCCGTACTCGTTCTCGTTCCACCGCGTGGCGCGCCCCACGAATGGAGGCCCTTTCGCGAGAGACAATTCGGTGGCTCGCGGCTACTCGCGTCGGGACGTAGCGGCGTTTCTGACGTCAATGTGACACATTTCTTTTTAATTGGCTAGCCATGTACGCGGTGACATCCATATGGCCGAATGACACAGCGGAATCTTTGAAGCGCACAGCGGCTGATCGCTCGATACACCGTGGGGCCCGTCCGAACTTTCCCATTAGTCGTAACGTATCCTCGGTCACGAACTACCGAATTTCAGCGCGGCCTACTACGCCTCCCCGACGAGTTTTCGACCGTCGGTGAGAAGAACTTTCACCGAGCCCAGATGCTATGCCGAAGCGTGCAACCGGGAATCTCACCCTCCGCGACGATCGTCGAAGCGTATTGAAATCAGTCGCGATAGCGCGCGCGACACGCGCATATCCGCGGCGGCATGAATTTTTCAAACGGCCACCGAACGTGGTACATGCTCGTCTCACGTGACAGGCCCATATCGCCGTAGAATCCGAGAGCGACCTGTGCCACATAATTTTACCGTGCAGACGGTGCAGGGGCCAATGTTGTGTCACGTTACGCGCTACTCTCACTCCACCCCGTGCTCGTACGCACGGACCGGGGCTGCTTGTGCGTGGCGGCGTACGTGCGTACCGCGGCATCTATCGCAGGCGCGCGCACACGCGTGCAGGCGGGCAGGCAAGCAAGCAGGCAGGCAGGCAGGCAGGCAAGCACACGCATACACCGACGGGCCAGTACAGCGCCACCCCGAATACCGGATGTGACGACACTCGCGCACTTGGCCCGACGCACTCTTGAGATGTCGCCCCCTTCCCCACCGGCCCGCCACCGTCTCGCTCTTTCTCTTCCTCTTCCTCTTCCTCTCTCCCCAGGTTTCTTCCTCCCCTGCCCGTCGCCCGTTCCCCGGACCCTCGGCCGCCCCTCTTACGTCCCCCTCCCCCCTCCCGCTTCGCCGTGGCGGCGCGTACGCTGCTCGGTACGCGAGAGTCCCTGCACCCCGCTCAGCCCCGCCGCGCCCACTGCCTCCCCTCCTTAACAGGGCGCTATTTACCCTCGCAGTTGCGGCGACGGCCGCTCGCGGCGCTCGCCGCGCTCTCTTGCGTCGCATCTCGTTCGGTGTGTTTCCCGACGTGCACGGCGTCCGACTCGCGCCACCGGGCACAGTCCCACGCGGATCTTCGCGCGCGTCTGCCGCCCAGTGTCATCGCGAATCGCCTCTTTGTCCGCTCGTTTCGCGATGCCTCTCGCCCGTCGCCGAGTAAACCAGGAGTCCACGGCACTGCCAAGCGCTCTCGATACCGCGCGCGCGCGCCCGCGCGGGCCAGCGAGCGAGCGAGCGAGCTAGCGGGCGCGCGTGCTCGTGCACTCGCCTGGCTGTGTGTATACGTGTGTACGCGCGCGGTCACTGTACGACGGGATGCCACCGCGCCGCGTGTGTCCCACCGACGACGAGCCGCCGCGAGAGAGGGAAACGGCCGAGGGGAAGCCGACAGACGAAGAGAGAAAACAACACGGGTCTCTCGCGGCCATTTTAACTGCGCCGTACGCTAACCCGGGCCACCCAGTGTGTAGTACGAGAGGCCAGAGTGCCGTCGCCGCCGCCGTCGTCGTCGTCGCTCTTTCTCCTTAGGCTTAAACTGCGTCTCTGGTGTGCGCGCTTTGCTTCTGCGCACGCGACTCCACGGCTACATGTTTTCTCCACGCACACATGTGCCGCCGGCCGCACCACCGTCGCGCCTTTCCCGCATATAGCCCGCCGTTTGTCGTTCGCGCGGCGGGCCATCTTTCGGCCACGATTCCTCCGCGACGAGTCGGTGGGAACTTGACAGCGGCGGCGCAGTTCTCGTCGATAGTGCACGGACGGGAGAAACGGCGTGCACGATTCTATGATCTGTGGGCGAAGGAAGCATGGAACCGCGCCACGCAGCGCGTGCACGAAGAATGGAATGACGCGGGTTCTGCCCCGCGGTCGGAGCGCACGGGGAAACGCGAGCTGGGGGAATCCCTCGTGGGAGCAGACGTCGAGAACAACAAAGGAACGGTCGGCGGAGCTCGTACGGCCGGTAACAGCGGAGTTGACAGCGGACTGGGTTACCCTGCGATAACCCATAGAGTCGGGACGCCATGGAGTAATTGGCAGTGTGTGATCGATTGAAAAAAAAAAAGGAATACGACGAGGCCAATAGTCACCGTAAACAGATCGAGCGCGACGATGGGCAGGCGGGGAATGAACGGGCGCGAGTACATAACTGGAGATCCACGGCGAATTCAAGCCCCGGCGCAACCAGTGGGAGCGGGGGACACGACCGAAAACGTAAGTCGCACGTATTGGGAAAGAGGTTAAAGACGCGACGTAGCGGGGAACAAGGAGAGTTCGACGTCCGAGGGGCAGTAGCGGGAAACGAAGTAAGAGAGAGCGAGAGAGAGAGAGAGGGAACGAGAAGTTATATCGTGCGCGCGACGTAGGTACGAATGAAGTATCGCCGCGTGACTCGGAATCTGCGCAGTAAATCGCGTTCACGTGAACGCGCCGCCCGTCACGAGGAAAGCTTTTCGAGCAGCACGACCGTCGCGTCGTCTGCCCGGTTTCGCTTTGTCCCTCAAATCGGCCGCGATCGCTCGGTGCCGCTAGGCCCCTGGCCACTCTTAATACCCTCGTGCGTCTCTCAACGGTCGCCCATCGGTCGTGCTCCGAAGCCCCGTCTGCGAAAGACGTGGGCGACGTGGTGGCTTACGTAATGCCCCGGCGATAAGACGGATAACGGCGTCGTGTCGCGGCTTCGAGCGAGCCACCGAAGCGGCGCCTCTATTTTCGAACGCGCCAGTCACTCGTCGCCGTTTCACGCTCGCCGTCCTACTGACACCGCCGAACATTTTTCTAGACCGGCAGAAATGCGACTAGACAGTCGTTGCGGCTCCGAGTCCCTCGTCGAGTCGTGCCTGCGTAACGTTTATAATATGCACGTCGAATCGGATCCGCTGGGCGCGTATATTGGATCGTAGCGTCGAAGAGATTAGAGACCGGATCGATTGTATTTACTTGCCCGACAGTACACATTCCCTGCGATAACGCCGAAGGGATTTCTCCACCCGAGGACGCGACGCGTTCCAACAGTTTTCCCCGATGCGTGCGAGAAGAACGCATTCGCGGCGGCACCGCCTACGTTCCGTCTGCTGGAATCGTCGACCAATCGATCGTCGACGTTCGCCAAGGTGAAGCCCGTCCGGAGCGACCAGCAGCGAGAGTTCCCTCTTCCCAGCCAGTGACCCCTGGCTAGCCAAGGACGCGGTGATCCAGGATGGCAAGGTCGGCTGGCTCCGCGGCGACGCGGAGTTCTTCTTGGTAAAAATCTAACTCGAAATCTGCCCGCGATAGCCGGGAACTCTCTCGAGGGCGCCGAATCGGAAACGGCCGCCGTGCGGGATGTGCAGCGGTAAACGGGCCACGTGGTACTTGACATCTTGAATCTCAGACATGCACGGCGGCGATAACGCTCGGAGAAACGGCCGCGTGACTCATCGGCCGACTATGCGAAACTGAATCAGCCCGCACGATATGAAAATCGCGCAACGTTTTGCAATTCACGCAGCCTCCTGTCTGCGCCCCGGCGCTCTCGGTGCCGCCTGCCCGGCCGCAGACATCTCGAAACCGTTTGCCGCCGTATCGTTTTTATCTGAATTGGAGATGCCGCGTCAAAGGAGCGACCGTGTGTGGTCCGCTCCGGCCATAGATCCGGCCCCTATCGAAAATTCCTCTTCGCCGGTGACACCGACGATCGTCAAAGGAAAAAAAAAACGTATGCTTTGCGAAGATCGAGAGAGTGGGGCTCGCAACGTGGTGGGGGCGTCGCACTTCGCATGGTGGACGAGCAAGATGGCGGCCCCGGGTTACGAACACGTGAGAATCGCGTTCAAGCCACATGACCGCGGAAAATCCTCGCGCTGGCACGTGGAACTCTCGGAGAAAATTTCCTCCGGACTCGACCTGCCGTCTCGACGTCCCTTATTTTCGATTTCGTCGCGGTCGACCTCGAACACCTCGCGCTTCTCCAACGGAGATGAACCGGCCGCGGCTTCGAGCATCTCCACTCGGGATTCAACGGCTCGGGACAATTGGCGACGAACTCACGCAATTAGCAACGTGTAAGGTAAGAAACAGATCGAAGAGTTTACTCTTTCTAATTTCAACGATTCGGCGATCTACAGCGGGATTTTTCTAAACGTTATATGTTAAATATGAGACCTCCAATTTCTGATCTTAAATGCTTAAGATCACGCTTCATTTGCTTATGCAACAGCTTCGTGTTAAAAGAATTTATGTTGCGATCACGGATGGCATTAGTAGGGGCGATCGGGGATAAAAGTTACATTTTCTACATTTGACCTAGCCTACAGTTGCCTTTTATAGATGTAAAAATTCATCTCAGACTCAGCCTTACGTGATAAGTATTTAGTCAAAGAGTTATGGCAATTTTCCGCAGTGACGGTCATTGTTACTTTTGTCCTGCAGGCGTAGGTCGAAAGTAACACTGTTTATTTTGAGGAGAATCAAGTAACAACACTTCTTCCAACGCAAGATAGGATTTTTTATTACAAAAAACAAACGATAGAAAGAAATATTTAAATAGATATATTTTCAGGGGTCTCCCTACCTTGACGGACGAAAAATGATGCGAACTTTGTGGAATTTTTTAAAACAAATCCATTAAATATATTTAATTCCAGCTTTGTGGATTCATTTGTCAATCTTTAGAGAATATGAAAAAAATTGTATGCAAAAATAGTGGTTATATCCGGAGTTATACTGCTTCAAATAGAGTGTCTTAGAAGAATCATATGCGCATGGTTAACATAAAATCAGCCACTGTAGTTGTCTGAAATAGAGAATTTAAAAATTTGTGGAATCTGTATTAGTGTGGCTAGCGTCTGCACTACTTAAGTAGATGAAATGGGAAATACTGAAACGGGGAAAAAAAATAGCAGCGTCTAAAACAGACATCGATTTCTGCAACAAATTCCCTGGATTTTTAAGCCGCAAAAGTTTAATTTTGCAAAAACCGACTAAGTTTTAGTAACAACGAGAATGGGACATCTACTGAAGATATATACCAAGTTTGAAGTAAATCGGGTGGTTGGTTTTTGAGATACCATGCTAACTAATTGGAATAACATCGTTTTGAGAAAAACGCGTTTAAAGTTTTAGGTACTTTTATTTTTGAATTAATTTTTTTTCAAATGTTGTCTAAATATGTGCAAATACAGGCATAAAGTTTATAATTAATATAATTTGAGGGTTTCTCTTAAAATAAATTCCAAAAATCGTGGTCGTTTTCAG
Organism: Andrena dorsata; assembly: GCA_929108735.1. Taxonomy (NCBI): domain Eukaryota; kingdom Metazoa; phylum Arthropoda; class Insecta; order Hymenoptera; family Andrenidae; genus Andrena; species Andrena dorsata. The sequence goes on from OV815487.1 coordinate 38,116,746, forward strand.
GCCGTCGAATTAGGGAGACCCCTTAAGTAACGATAAAAACAAATAAATTTGAAGTAAGAAAAGGTAGGCAGCATAACCAGCTTCGAACATTTCTTTGGTATTCTGTATTTAGTTGAACAATAGGTATTAAATTTTACCTACTCCGAATTACAATTATGACAAATGTAGTGAAGATCACCGATGGTATAATCTTCGTGGGACTAGCCCTTAAAATCTAGACATTGGATCCACTTCTTTCTCGAACAGCTTTCACCGAAAGGGTCCAAACAAATAGACCCTCATTACCATCGGAAGAACTTCTATCCTGTATGCTATTTTGCTCACCCAAGTAACATTTCCCCATAGTGACGCGTTACTTTTGTCCGCAGCCATGTTTTTCAGAACAGAACTGTTATAACATACAAACTATACAAGAAATTATACTTATTTATGTTTACATTTATATTTTACAGCGAAAAAGGACAAAAATAACAATACAAAGCGCATAACAATACTTAAAGTCGGTAAACGGTTCAAACGCCATAAACTCATACACAGCGAGGTTACAAAATTTTATCAACTGCCTTGTTAAAAAAATAGTTTCATTCCGTGAAAAAATCCAGGGAATCGCCAAAAGCGTTCGCAACATTGCAAATGCGATTCACCAGGTCGGAGAAACAAAGATTCGACCTGTAGGTATAGAGATGGATAAAAGGATTGCCGCAACCGCAGAGATTTCGTAGGTGCAGAAAAATTAATTAACTCTAGGACATTTTGTCATTCCATTGATCAGCTTAAAAGCAAAAAGAAAGTCGAGGCTTGTAGTTGAAATCAAATACAGGAACTTGTAAAGACATTATCTAAGAACGCTCTAGCAAATAATTGATATAATATCTATATTTTAACTATGGACACTAACAAAAAACCAAAACAGGAGAAACTTACCTGAATGATCTAACTAAGAGATTTAGTTTGCCCACGGTATACGATTCGTGTCACTACTCAGGGTCGCTCAGTACAATAAAAGAGACGCTGTACACATGTAAACGTGTAAAGTAAACGTTTTGGAAATGTTTGTGGAAGGAGGGAGAAGGCGTGTTAGTTTCATGACGCCGTTACGTTTGTCTCCGCACTCCCCTGCGCATTCTCTACGCCATTCGTTCGCTTCAGGATTCTTGATATCGCGCACCGTTCCACGTAACCTCCCGTAGGTCATCGTACCGGCGAAAACGTATTTAGTCATGCCCCGACAAATCGCTGTCGGAAGGAAAAGAGTAATATTGGTTAGCGAAGCAATAACGCGTTACCGAGTTCTATACGGAATTGCCAAGGAACTGGCACTCGTAATTACCGGTTTACTACTTCGCGGTTCCGTTCAAACTATTTGCATTTTCCTGTAATTAGAAGTCTCTTCGCGCCAGCGTGGCTTTCAACGTCGACCCGAGCGGTGTCGAGGTCCCCGGAAGGACGCGTCCTGTGCAGCCGAAGTTTCCCTCGCGAAAAAGGGCCGATTTGCATTCGTAACGCGCGCTCGTTTCCTCCAGTCTCCGTTGGTATCGCGGAACTGTTTCCCCGTTGCTCGCCGGCCATCAAACCCAAGCCGGTTCTTTGCCGTTTCCATCAATTTTTTCCTCACCTCGCCCCGAACGAAATTCGGAGCGTTCGTTAAAGGGGGCAGCCCCGTAATTCACGTTTCGATCTGTCGCGACCGGTTGGGGCTGGTAAGGCATACAGACACCGGGGCGCAACTGCCCGCCGCTGATTTTCATTTCAATGCGACGAGAACTGCTTCCTCCGGTGGCTCGAGTAGCTCGTCCACGGGAAGTTAAAGACACCTGTCCGCGAACTTTCTAACGAGACGCGTGCACACGGGGCGCGCGACATATTTCTCAACACGGGGTTGCCGCGAGCCTCGCGAAACGGCACCGCGATAGGAGATACGCCGCTTCGCGGAAGCGTCGACAGTCGATGCGAAAATGGGTAACGACATTACGTGCTTAAGGGCGAATGCAGAAGGGGTGTGCCCGTGAGAGCGATGGCTGTCGGAAGCTGTAATGGAGATTGATGGCCACGCCGCCGCGGAAAAGTCGATGTTGCGAAAGTAAATTAGCACGCCGACTAGATCGAGCCTAAAATATTGAAAGCGCTGATGAAATAGTTATCTTCTTCCTCTTGCGCGTCCCCGTTCTGATTCGCCCCGGTTCCAACAGCCGGCATCGAGTGTTTTTCACGAAACGAAACCAGCTTCGATGTCGATGACGCTTTTCAAATTGTAGAGGGAAACGATCGAGCTCGCTCGCTGAGCGGAGGGGAAAAAAGGAGTGTTTAACAATTGACGCGCGTTTTGAGAACCTCTTGAGTGCTTAGATCTCGATAGGAATTCTTTGTTAAAAGCATGTCTGAAGGGTGAGGGGGAGAACAAGGAATGTCACGAAACAGCTTTTTTGAGGAAATCAAGATTTAATATTGTAGTCCATTAAGTAAAGAAACAAAGTTCAATGAACTTAACTATATTCTTCATAACATGAATAATGTAAGTGGGCACTAGAAAAGAAGAGAGAATAAAGATAATTATTTTACATTGTTTCAATATCTTTCAAGTGAAACACTGCAGAATACTGTAACAAAATAAATGTCCACTTCTATTATTCAACGTGCGTTACCAAAAGTAGCATGTTTCAATTTTCTTACGAAAAACAGCACGTTCGTCTTCGTTGTTACGAAAACTATCACGTTTCGGTTTTCACTGCAAGAACTAAATAGCATGTTTGAGCGGTTTGCAACAAAAAGTAGCATGTTCCGTTTGTAGCGACGAAAACAGCACTTTTGGATGGTTGGCTACGCAAAATCGAATGCGTCAATTAAATACCTTCAGACGCGATTTTTATTTAGTACACAGTAGGTCGGTAATTTATTAAACATTAAAATACCGCATTTAAATTATGTAGATTAAAATTTTCATCTGTGTTTCCTTTTGGAGATTAGATGGAGTTATTATTTATTAAACAATATTTTCAAAAGTTGAATTCTTCGATGCAAAATGCATTTCAACAATTTAACAAGTTTCAAGAAACAGAATAATGTGCTAGTTTTCGCCGCAAAGTACTAAATGTGCTTTTCTTCGTAGTCAAAGCAGTGAAATATTTTAGTTCTCGCGGTGGAAGACCAAACGTGTTAATATTCATCAGAAGCAACGAAATGTGCTTCTGTATTTGACAAACTGAAACGTTCTGTTTTTCGCAAGAAAGTTGAAACGAGCTACTTCTCGTAAGGCGCGGCGTATTATTAAAACAAGGATGTGCAGTACCTATTTAATTGTGTGCAGAGTGACGATCGAGGGCTCCTGCCGCAGTGCAGGCTTCCCATTATTCAGAAGGATATAGTGCAATTAGGAAAACTGCGGACATTCCTTGCTTTGTGCCAGTGGAGGCTGGACATTCCCTGTTTTTAACCTCTAACTTTGTCTTACGTGGACATTTCTGCTTTACAACTCTTTGTGATTCAACAGTTCTGTGGCCCCAGTTGCCACCAACCGCGGAATCTCTAAAAATCGACATTCCCTGTTTGTCTCCTTACCCTTCATCTAGTATAAATTGTCGGATGAACAGAGACAGCTTAGATAACTCTATCATTCCTTGATCAATTCGCGTGCGCACTGTTAGAAGAGCCAGACTCATTTGGTCCCCGCCGGGGTTTCGCTTAAGTAACACTTGACATCGATAATGGCAAAGATTCCTATGCCAGCGGTTGACCTATCGATACCGATAAACGACGAACAAAGGCGGCAAACAAGCGAAAAGTGAGCGAGGTTCGGAACGCAGTCGGGTGGGCGAATCGCGTTTGGCCATTGCCATAATTGTACTTGGACGTTACTCCATTGTTTCGTGTGCCCGCGTAGGCAGCTCCTCCGCGTTTACGACGGCTAGGGGTGGATTTCTCGCGGAGTGCTCGCAATCGCAGGGTCAATTTATCGCGCCGCGGGCATTATCAACTCCACAATTCAGTCGCGCTAAACAGAAATAGAAATGGAAGAGAAGCGATATCTGGTGCGCGGAATGCATCGTCGCCTTTGTGTGGAGACCGTACCAATGGCGGGACAATTATCTTCTCCCAATCGAAAATTGCATTTCGAATCCGTGACCAACAACCGCCTACCACATGTTGTGGGTAATGCATGTACGCCTTTGTGGCTCGCGTGCCTCGATCTTAATGAGCCTCCTTTGCCTTCCTTCGCGAAGGAATACGCGTGTACGCGTCCCACTCCTTCCGCGTGTAGGCGCCAGAGATCTTTCATCGGCTCGTTACCGTTCATAATTTGTCAGGCACGGTGATACAAACGACCGATCATCCTACTAGATTAAACTTTCGAATACGATTCTCAACAGATACAGGTATCTCAATGGCATATCAAACGTTTCTCTACCTAAGTAACTCTCTCTTTAACTATTGAGGACCTTGCGGCAACAAGGGTGCAGCTACATTTTTTACCGTTTTTCAGCTGACGTGTAACATATGCAAAAAAAATTAATCAACGCTTGGTCTGCGTTTAATAAATAAAAATAGGAATGTTAATATTAAATGAAAATAGAAATATTAATATTAAATAAAAATAGAAATGTTAATATTAAATAAAAATAGAAATGTTGATATTAATATTTTTAACATAGAATATTTTTCGCGAAAAATACAACCAAAAACTTATCAACTCAATAACTACTACTTATGTGAAAAAATATATTTTCCAATTACTGTTCGCTTTTTAATGATAACTCAAAGCAATAACTTTATAAACAGTTGTTTCCAAATTATTTGAAGTTGGTGAAGATAAAGTTGCACGACCCTCAATTCTTCTCCACAAGTAGATAATCATTAAACCCAAAATTTCCCCCCAACCGGTATCATCAAGCCCCAAAACAAAGGGCACTCTTTCGATCGCCTTTAATCCCTCAACCAATTCCGTTAAGTTCCCCCTTATCGGCGCCGCAAAGTTGCTTGTTTATCATTTCCCTGCGCGACGTTACAACAGAAAGGTAAATACCCGGCCGTCGCCGTTACGTTTCTGGGGCGTCTTTGTCGCCGGAGAGACACCAAGTTCGAAGGAAACCCAACGAGGGTGCAGGTGGCTCGTATGTCAGGAAGATGAAGTCTCTCGTCTTGGAACAATGGGCTATGACGTGCGCGCCAGGAAGCATACATGTCTTACTTCCGGTGACTCGCCGTCTAATTGATTCTCAACCCCCTTGTTCGGTTAACGTCGTCTATCGGGCCTGGTGGCTGCCGGTGTCTTTGTCCCGCGGCGCTCCTCGACGTCGGGCGTCGCCCGGCTCGGCCCCGCTCGTTCTCCCCCCCCCCCCCCCCCCCCCCGTCGACGAAACGATTCACGAAAAGTCGTAAAACGCCGGTACCTGCGACGGAGACGGGGGAGGAGGCGGCTAGGGTGGGGGCGAAATTTTAATGCAGATATAACCGAGCCTTTCCCTTCACGACCGATTCCAGATACGCCGACGTGTTTCTCGCCGGTGACGACGTTCCTTTGAACTTAGACCGCCGTGAAATATTCACCTTCCGTGTACTATAGAGCGACGTGTCGTAAATTTCGCGTGCGCCAGCCGCAAAAATTGGCCGGGCAACACGGGCGTCCTTGCACGAAGTCCTTGTGTCAGCTCCGTTCTAAAAGCGACTCGGCGCGAGAGCAGCCCGTCCAGAAAGGAGCGCCGATGGGGAAAGGTCACCGTCTCGTTATTACGGGAAATTAATCTTCGCCCGAAACGGCCGCGTCGCATTCGACGATTGCGCCATTCTCACTTCGCCGCCGAATATACCCACCTCGACGACTTCCAGCGGCGTTTTATCGGAGCAGATTTACTTCTGTTGCGTATCTATCACACGATTATCGAGCCGCCGGTTAATCCCCGGCTCCGTTCGCTCGGATTCGTGAAACTTATGTTAAACGGGAGGTCGGGAGTGGTGTCGCCGGCCGATGGATACCGCCGGAGCTACTACGTGGCCATTAATTTCTCGGAATGGTTATCTGAAATTCGGCCGTCAAGCATTCACGGGCAGGTCGAGAGGCGGCCGATCGAAAGGCCGGCCGGCTCGCCGGCGATCACGGCCAGCTGGACGAGGGGGTGCACGGAGGGTTTGTTTTGGTGCGTGACTATCGGGGAGGGTGCGTGGCCCGCTCCCGCAGCCCGTGCCAGGCACGCAACTGCACGCACCTCTGTGTGCACGGGGCCAGCACACAGGCGCGTGGATGCAAAACGCGCTGCGTGCACGCAGCCCGGCCGCCTCCATGGCTGGACGAAAGATAGAGTACCGATAGCGGTGATTCGCCATGGCCAGCCGTGATTTAGGGGTCGCTATGGCGCCGCGATTCAGAAACAAGGGTTCGTTGAACCCGCCCGCTCAAACCCCGTGCGCTCGATCGTTACGCGAGAAGCTCGGTCAGCCTGATTATCCAAATCTTTTATTAACAAAGAGGGGAGGGTGGAGGGTTCGATTTTCTTTCCGACGTTCTCGCGGTTAAAATCGCTCATCTATCATTCTACTTTCGTGGGTAAAGCGAGCCTCGCTTCGGTAGGTTAAAAAGCCACGGTGAACGATTTCGGTAGCGTCCCATTGTTGGCCACGAACCCGTTGCCGGAGCACTCGGTCCGTAACGAGCCCGCTCGAAAAATTCATACGATAAACGCACCGCGAGGCGCGTAACGGGCAGCGCGGCGGGTCGCCGTCAAGTGGCAGATTGTAAACATCCGGTACCCGATGCAAATCCGCCAGCAATGACGACTGTAGGCGAGCGACGCTGCCAGCGGCGGCGCGTCCGATTGCGTGCGCCTCTGCGTGTTCACGTTCCGTTGATCCTCCGATTCATACGGAATGCGTGGCCGGCGTATTTTCCCCGGGAAAAGCGCCGCGGTATCTGCGTATCTCGCGTGCGCGATCCCCGACGGCTTCTTTTGTGCGCGGGTTTATTTTAAGACCGCAGAATTGTACGCGCTCACGTGGGTCTAGGCGTCTTTGTCCCAGGGTGGGGGGGGGGGGGCTTCGGCGAGGACATTGCGCGCGGCCGGTCTACGCGCCGTTCGGATAATTTTCATTATTAAATGGACCCCTCCGAACGATCGCCTGTATGCAATATCGCCTGCGCGATCGCCTGCGCCGCGGTATCGTCCGAGTAACCACGGAATGAATGATGGCGCCGTAAACTCGCTGAGAAACTGTACGGTTCTACGAAGTCTGGTCGAAAATAGGCAGCCAACATTGTGAGCGCTCGCTTCCTGCTTGCTCCCTGTTTTCCATCGCTGGCGTCCCGTCGCCGATTTTCTCCGGCTCCCTTCGCCGGCCCTTTATCCCGCGCGATTTAATTTTAGCGCTCCTCTCTTTTAACTCTCATCGATCCTCTTTCAACGATTTTTACCGCTGTAGACGTGGGTGATTTAAGATTATCAAATTAAAATTTTTTTAATATGAAAACGCTAGCCGAAATTGTGTAGGGTATCTAATTTCTGGTGAGTCCGTGATAATTTTAGAATTTGGCTATTAACTGCTAATATTCATATGTTCCGAAACTGTGTCTGGGATATAATGATAGGTCAGAATTCCTAGAAACAAATACCTAACCGGTTAACAGAAATTTACCAAGTATATTTAATTGAAAATATACAAAATTAAGTTTTCACGACATACCTGCTCTCGATATGTTCACCAACTACTTGTTTATATTTTTTTACATTGTTTTACATTATTTTTATATTCTTTCATATTATTTTAGGTTATTGTTATTTTGTCGATAATCAATCGTTTCATGATGGCTAGATGTCTGAAACGTAGGGAAAGATTGTTTCTGACATTTACCGTCAGAATTGCACAAAGAGCACAATCAGAAACGCAGGCTCAGGCACACGAATAATAAGAATTTATATAAGTAGTTATTTTCATATGCAAAACTAGCACTGATGCCGTACCTACTATATGATAATTGTTGAAGTGTCATCTTATCATTAGCTACCTGCCGTTTGAATTTTCTATTTATCTTCTAAAGCACATATTGACGTGCGTTACGAAAAGTAACATGTTCCATTTCCCTTACGAAAAACAGCACGTTTGTCTTCGTTGTCACGAAATAGGAAATGTGTTATTCTTCGTAGCGAAGCAGTCAAATTTGTTAGTTTTTGCGGCGGAAGACCAAACGTGCTAATATTCGTCAGAAACGATGGAATGCGCTTCTTTACGTGGCAAACTGAAACGTGCTGTTTTCCCCAGGACCAATGGAATGGTCCTACATTGTGTAACGCACGTCGATATAATATCTACATAAACAAGCAACCGTCCACAAGTAGCACGAAGAATTTCCCAAATAATGCGCCGCTAGAAGGAAAACCCTCTCACTCTATCACACTAACTTCAATTGACTTATTCTTCTACCGCAACATAAACTAAAGTAGGAAATCAACGCTGTCTATTAGGGTTGGGTGGGGCTGAAAGTCCCGTTTTTCATATAAACCTATGTAAAATTTAGTAATAATAGTCAAGAGATATACGGTGCTATTTTGTATAAACTACAACTGTTATGCTTTACTTTTACAAAGTTGTTGGTTAATAGTGTTATTTTTTGTTGAGTTATATCACAAAATGTGTGTCAATTCAAAATGAATTTATTTGAGGTAACAAGTCCTTAGTATCTTCTAACCAGTTGTTCATGTAAAATAAAACAAAATAAATAAAAAAACTCTTCGAAATCAACAAATATTTATTAATCCAAATTTTTTGGTATACAGTGTTAAAAGGAAATACTACGGCAACCTTTTTTTAAACCAAAGAATGAAAATACAGGACACAGATTCAGCTTGAACGGAAAATTGCACAATAATCTTGGCTCAATATAAAGATATAACTCTCTTTTAAGCACTTTGGCCTTATTTCTTAAACTCAAATTATGTTAATATAAAAAAAACAGGATAAGATAGATAATTTATGACTTTACTGAGTAATTGGTTTCTTTCAACAAAGACACTAATGCTATTCACCATAGTTATGTTGCAATATTCAATATTCAATCAATTGTTTACGAATGGAGATTTTACAATCGTGACTTTTCACTCGCTGGAGTTTTAACCCCGCTCTACCCTACTTTCTTTTTTCAACTAAATTGGATCTAACAACTTTGAGTTACAAGGGGAATGAAAAAGTATCACAGACTAAGCCAAGCCGAGCTTACCCTATCAAAGAGACCACATTGCCCGATCTACGTTTCAAACAAAAGCGGCGAGTTAGTCGTCCTTGGCGTTATTACCGTGAATATTTCGCCTGCCGTTTCCCTCTTCTCGCCTCGTTCCTCGAGTTGACGTCATATCCTTAAAAGAAGCTGGGCAAGAGAGCGATAAAGTCGGTTTCGAGGCTGCGGCGTGTCCATGCGTCCGTACGGTCTGCGTATCAATGGCGGCTCCGGATCTTACCGATCGTTTGTTCTGCCCGCGCCACGCCGCTTCCTGGCGTGGTTCGAGGTCATTCCCTCCTCCCACGCACGAGAGATACACGCGAGAAACGATCGCTCGCCGCGGAGATATCGAGAGATTCTCGCCGGGAGCGGCGCGAGCAACGGGCGAAATGTTAATTTCGCGCGACCGCGACGCCCGAGATGCTCCATAATCGATCGCGCTCGGTCAGAGACGCTTTCAGCGCATAATCAGCTAGCAGCCGGCGCGGGCGCGTCATTGATTTTCAACCGGAAACTAACTTGCAACGGTGGAAGCAACAAGTAATTACTTTAAAGAAATTGAATTACCCGAGCTATACAGGCGGCCGCGCTTCGCTTAAGTACACTCGCGCTCATTGTAATCGAATCACCGAACATTTTCGTCTAATCAAGATTGTTTGCGCGCGGCAACGTTCCCCGTGGGAATACCTCCTTTTTTTTCTTTTTTTTTTTCCTTTTCACCGGGCACGCCGCGTGGCAGCAACCCTTCGCGTCTCAGCGACCGAGGCTGCTCCGCTCGTCGACCGTGCCTCCTCCAGAGGGGTGGCAGCTCGGCGGGCATTCAATCCCCCCCGCCGGGGAGGGTGAGAGGACGGTTTTCGGAGGCCCGGAAGACGATCGCGCCGGTAACGTTTCCTCCCCGAATGCGCGCCGGGACCCTCGGCCACCTTCTACCCTTTGAACTTTTAAGAGACCACTCGACACTCGGAAAGATGCCTCTGAGCGTTCAATGAGGCTAATACCACGAGGGTGCGGCCCTTAATAAGGTTATGGGACTCCCTCTCTCTCTCACACTGTCCGCTTCCCTTACGCACGGTACACTCGCACTTGCAGCCAGTAGTCGCGCGAACCTCTTTCCTCCGACCCCACGGCAGGGGGGGGGGGTGGTTGATTTGGGCGCGAAATTGCCCGACAAAATCAAATTTCATTTCGCCCGGGGCGTGTCTGGACAATCGAGCAACCAAGTGGCCAGCGGCCAATCTGACTATCTCGTCAAGCAATTTTGACGGTGATTACTTCACTCGCCGCTGCTTGCCCGCGACCGAGCCGCCCCGGTGCCTCGCGCGGAACCGCGCGCGGCCAGGCGTCCTCCTCGCGGCTCTTAGCCGCGCCGGTAATTTAAAGTCCTCCGACGAAAACGCGGTTTCCCAGCATTTTCTCTTCATCCCGCGCCCTTATCCGCCGTCTCGCCGCTTCGCCCTTCGTAAATACAATAATCGCAGGTTGCCGCGCGGCGAGACAAGAACCCCCTCGCTTACTCTCGGCCCCGGCGGAGTACCTGTCATCGCCACGCTTGTAATTTAAACTCTCTTTCGCGAAACGAATTTTTTCTCCCTCCTTTGCTCGCGCGACCGCCCCGGCGGATTCTAATTACGCGACCATAGCCTGGGAAACGTATCCGCGGCGAGACATCCGCTACTAAGAACTCCTTTGATACCCGATTATATCGAGCACGCTGTAATATTAACGGGGAAGAAGCGCAGCAATTAATACGATTCCGTGCGAAGTGTCGCGAAGTCTCTGCTCGGTGCTCCGTCGGACGAGGTCCCTCCGCGAGTTTCCCGCGCTTCGCGCACCCGCCAGCACGCAATCACGCTCCTACGGAGTAGGATCTGGCAAATTTTCCTCCGTCCGGCCGGCAGAACGCAAAATTTCCTCCACTGGCTCGCATGTGTGAATGCGCCCCGGGGTAGCTTCCCACGCGGCGGCACCCGCCGAGACGAAAGCTCCGCGAGTTATCGCGGAAAAAATCTACGAATCTACGAAAAACACGAGGAGACAGGTCGGGGCGTGGGTGAGCGTGTTTGCGCGGGGCTCTGTGTTCGCGTTGAAAGACGCGCGCTGCTCTTTGCTGGCCGGGTACACGGGGATTATTCTAGCGGATTGTGCTACACGCGTGTGCGTGTAACGAAGATCGGGTCCAAGTTTATAAGGGTTCCTGGAAGGGCGGCGACCTCCCTTGGGCCGCTTTCATCTGGACCGCGTCCTTCTTGCTGCCCCTCCCGCCCCTCGCTCCTTCCTCCCTACCTTCTCTCCCACTGTCTTTCTGAATGTGTACGTTCTCTCCCTTCCACCTCTTCTTCGTCTTCTTCGCCTCTCCGTCCAGCACCTACCCTCGTCGCCGTTCCTTCTCTCACCTTTCCGGCCACAATCCTGTAGGTATCCCTTCATCGGCTTCCCCGCTGCCTCCCTCTCGCGGCTGCTGGAGGTAAAAAAATACCGTAAACTGGGGGAACATTGGCAGGTGTTTGAAACATTTCGTTATATAATGTAAAAATTAACGTGCTTACATTTGCTTTGAGTATCCTATCATAACATTGTATGTTTTGTGAATGCGCGACAAGTGTAAAAATGCATAAAACTTTTGTCCTATTCCTTCTTTAATACATCTAAAAAAAAAACAGCCGGTACGGGGCAACATTGGCACATCATATAAATAGCATAAACAGGCTAATTGTCAGTAAGATACATTGACACTTAAATTTGTTTATTTTTTTATTTTTTACATCTCAACTAAAATCCATTGAGCTATAAGAATACCTGGAGAGTGAACAGCAGTGGGAAGAAGTAGAGGCGACATCGGTCCGAGGGAAATAGAAGATAACGGGTGAACCTATCCTTCTTCCTATTATCCCTCTCACTCTGTACTAACTGTCTTTTGTACGTATGTGTGTGCGCAGATAACTTCACTCGCGTGCACTATACATCTATAGCCTGTTGTAAGACAGAGATAGGTTCACCCGTTATCTTTCCTCTTTCTCGGACCGGCCGCCATTGCTCTGTTCACTCTCCAGGTATTCTTGTAGGTCAGTGCTAAAATCTAATTGTAACATTGGCACATCAGATAAATAGCATTAGCAGGTTAAGTTTTACAAATCTGAAGTCAGTAAGATAAGTTATTAATAGAATATATAACGTAACAAAGGAGGTAACTATAATAAAATCTCGATCTCAAATACGAATTTATATGTTCATGCGTACCGTCAAGGACCCACTTCCTGATCAGAACCCAATTCCTAATCAGTTTAGTATATAAATACCAAATAATAAGTTTATCCCGATACAGATTTATTCCAAAAAATTACTAGATAATTATGAAGTATTTTTAAATTTATACGCAAACATTTGATGGCTCATAATAAAATGTTTTACGTGATCAGAAACTGCTCCCATTGCATCTTAAGTGATCAGGAACTGGGTCCTTGACGGTGTAGCTGCCAATGCAACCCCGGCGTATGCCAATGTTACCCAGTGCTGCCAATGTTACCCCCAGTTTACGATTCGTTCGGCGCAGCTCCACGCGAGACGAATTCTCGCTCGGACCCGTGACTCGCTATCGTTTTCGCGCGCAAACAATTCGCACGCGCCCTGCGAGCGAGATCCGTTCGATCGTTTCGTCCGTTCGTTGCTCTTGGAATGGCTGGATCGAGGATCGATGCAGGTGCGGCACGCGAGCTTCGATAAGGCAACGGGCAAGTTGTTAGTGGCGCGAGAACTCGATCGAAGGCACGCCGAGCGGGGTTAAAAATGATGGGAAATGTGTGCCGCGCGGCGCCGAGCGTCTCGCGCGGACGTGACGGCGTAAAAGTCGATCGGCTGGCAGTGACTCTCGAACGTGCCGACCGTTGGACGCGGTTGTCAGTTCGAGCCTTAACCAGATTAATTAACACGCCGAACCGCGCTGGCGGCGCGACGTGCGAAGCGTCCGACTCGAAAACCGGTACAGAAGCGCGAATCCCGCCTTCGCCTCGCACGGAATAATCGAGTTTCACGCCGCGCGGGAGAGAGCTCTCTCTATGACTTTCCGGTGCCGGGCTGCGCGTTTCATTTGCTCGTGTGTCGGTCTCAAATTTCCACGTTCGCCGCGCACACCTACCTGGGGCATGTGCCCGCACGGCCATCCCCGTGATCGCGTCGCTCCGTGCCTGCCCGAGTAGCTTCTACCTGCGCGCTCTTCCTCCAGACGCTCGTGAAAGCACGCGGTTTGGTTCCTGTATCGCACGAAATTATTGGGGAAACGTGGGTTCAAAAGACTCGGACGGTTTAATTGATAAGGCGAAGGTGTTGTATGGCGCTTTATTCGTGGAGCATTAATTAGATATTTTATGAAATTATTTGGGGACACCTTTCGCCGTTCGTGTTGAGCCTGACGTTTCAATGTCACTGATGGGTCACCCTTCGTGTGGTTAGATTTCATTGATCGCATCGATTAACTTCGCTCAAGTTACTGAGCACAGCAATATGTCTTATTAACGAAATTAGGTTACATTGTAGCCATAATATTCACCGTTCTGCGATCGAAGCGTGCCTTCGAGGTAGGAACAATGCTGCAAGTGGCGCTGCAAGTTTGTGAGGAATAGTGATCCTCTAGGTAGTGATTGGAAAATGTGTCCACCATTTTGGGCAATTTTGGTCAAAAGCGGAAGTCACAAATCGGCGGGAAGTTTGCTGTTGATCGCACTTTTCGTTCAATGTTGTGGAATCCAATCGGTGGATGCAGTATCTCTTTCTTTTTCTACTTATTTACCTGCTTTCTCTACTTCCGGTTACAGAAATCGCGTCGACTAATCGAAAACGCGGAATACATTTTCCGATCACTATCTAGAGAATCACTAGTGAGGAACGTCAGGGGCAAAAGTAGGGTAACGGGCCCAAATTTCGTCCCCCTGCACTTCTCGTAAATGTTGCATTAGTATTCGTCAGTATTCTGACAGATTTGCAAGAAACAGGTTAGGTGTTTGTGCGTTTGCGAAGGAGAAGAAGATTTTCGAACACGGCGAGTTTTTACAGACTTCGGTATGATAGCACCTTACTCGTAGAAGTAGATATTATTTCGAATTCGAAGTTGTAGCACTTTATCGGGCATATTTTGTAGTTTCTTATTCGCAATAACTTTGATAGCCATCACTCGCGTGGTCTCTTACAGTGATCACCATATTGAAACTGCGCGAATTGTAAATTTCGTCTCACGGAGGTGTTCTAATTTCCCCGGAACTTTAAAGGAAATTGAGAACGATTTTCTAAAAATTTGTTATTTGAAATAAAAAGGGCTGAAGCACGAGCAGTTACAGGAGCGAATTATCTTTTATCGGCTTTCAAGCAATTTTAGTAGAAATGCTTTGTAGATACCGAAACGAAAACAGTGGAATAAGAAGTCCATGCGAAAAGAAGGCCGTGATTGCTTGCGCACATAAACTGGAAAATCACTTGAATCAATAAAAAGATTAATTTTTCAATTTATTTCCCGTTTCACAAACATTTGCTTGGGGGACGAAATTAGGGACACTACAAATGGGACTATACAGGATCAAATACAAATGGGGAACGAAATTTGGGCCCTTCACCCTAATACTGCTTATAGAGTTTTTAGTTGTGACGTTATCTTACATGTTAAGATACTTCGCGCGTGGAATATTGCTACTAAATAAATGGATCTACCAAGGCGAACCGTTGCGTGAGACAAACGGAGCGCAGCAGGTTAACCTGTTAACTCAACTAGAAATGCCCCCTGTGTATTTAAAGATATTTAAAAGCGCATTAGCGTGTTTTGCTGACAGCAATGCGGGGACTTTGAGAAACGACGAGCTAAATCGTCTTTCTCTGTTGACAAGCTAAGTGAAACGGTTCGATGAAAAATGGTACTAGGTCTCGCGGGAAGCTCTTGCGTTTCTTCATAGTGTGTAGTAAGTTATTGTACTGTATATGTATTGTCTCCGATATTCCTAGGGTTTTTGCTAATTCTGTAGATATTTCATGCGGATTTAGTCAATATTTGCACACGGATTATCGTTGTTCACAACCGTTGGTATTCCCGCACGTGGGCCATCTTCAAGAGTCTTATCTCCAGATCGAAGCTTCCTAAATCAAAATTGTGCTTTATAATTACTAACAGCATCTACCCAAAATGCTCGATGCTTCTGTTGCCTTTCGACCGGAATTAAACTCGTAAAGCAGAGCGGATTTTTACTTGCGTGCACACCGCGTTTAATACCATCTAAGATTCAGCTGACTCAAACGCTGCAGCTCATCTTAAACCTAAACAAATGACGAATCTGTAGATAAATGGCGTTTGGTAACCAGGGACAACAGAAACAGTGACGAAAGAAACAATAAAACAAAAGCACTCCGCGAGACCTGATACTGTATTGTTTGGAGATGCTGTCGATCCGCTACCGTTCCCAACGCCGACAATTTTCTGTGACTGGAAATTAATTAACCGACCGAAATTGCGGTGCAATACCCTCGCATCTACTAATATCTATTTCCTCTGATTTCAGGTAAGTCCTCTCCGAAATCGCTTTACCACGCCGCGCGCCACGCTGTTTCCGGTAAGTCCCCTTCTCGAATCGTTTAATTTTCGAAACGAGGCTCGCCGAAGCCACGCTCCCGCCGCGCGGTATGCGTGCACCGGCGGTGGTGACGCAGAACGTAACGCATTCTTTTCTCTCCCTTTCCCTTCGCCGTTTCGCAACGCCTTACGGCCGATCCTCGACATTCTTTGGCAGAGTCGCGTATGTAGATCGGCGTCTCGGCTCGGGCCCCGTTGCGGCTGAATGATGATGTCGCCGGACAAGGAAGCGACGGCGATACACGGATCTCCTTCTCGGAGAAGCCTACGACGCAGTTGCGCGTACCTACCGCGGGAGCAACTGCGTCGTTCGAATAAGGATCGTTGGGCAGCGAGGGGAGGGAGAGAACTCTCACGCGCGCGAAACGGAGAGAGAGAGAGAGATAGAAGGAAGGAGGAGAGGGTAGTGAGCAGAGAGAACGAGAAAGAGGTCGAGAGAAAGATAGAGTGGTAGAAGGCAGTGTGGATTGAGCGAGAACGAGTGAGGGGGGAGAAAGAGAGGGAGAGAGAGAGAGAGAGAGAGAGCGCTGTGAAGTTACAGGCCGGTCACGTGGTCCCACGTTCTTCTCGCGTACCTCCTTCGTGTGGCCCCTGTGGCGCGCGTGTGCGTCGGCGCGCGCGCGAGCACCCACGATACGTACGTAAAACGGTGCGTCAGTGTGCCCCGACGCTGGAGGGGGCGGTTGAGCCCGAGGGGTGGGGTGGTATGCGGGAAACGTTTTCCTCGGTTCCCACGGCGCGACGCCTCCCTCCTCTCCCCTCTCCGCCCATCCTTCTGTTGCCCTCTGTCGGGCGTACAACCGCGCGAGCGGTCTCGTACACCTAATACCCCGGCGCGGCGCACACAGAGACAGACTCGCGATCGCGCTTGCACGTACACGCTATCCCTCCGCCCGAAAACACCAGCCATCCGCGCGGGGAGGGGGGAGGCAGCGCCGCCGCTGGACCGCCTGAGATGCTGCGAGCCTCCACAGCGCGATCTCCGGCCGCCCGTACCATCGAGAGACGAAGAGAGGGCGTACTCCGTTGCGGATCTACGCTCGAGTGGGTGTACGTTGCGTCGCGGGTGCGTGTACGCGTGCGTATCGCCGTGGGGGGGGAAAAAAAAGAGGAGAAAACGAGAACGGCTCTTCCGTTTTTTTTTTTCTCTCTCCCCCTCCCAAGCGAACTCGCGCCACCTACGATTTCGGAATATCCCGGCAACGATATACGAGGCCGAGGGTGACCGAGAGTAAGATCCTGCCGCTTCTCCCCCCCCCCCCCGGGAATCTGTTTTTAAAATATTTACGTCCGATAAATTCTATTTACACGATGCAACTGGAGGTGTCTCCGAGAATCGTTGGACCGAAAGAGATTGCGCGATCGCTCGGAGACGTGACGATCGGCGAAGTATCGATACCGTTAGAGAGTAAAGTTAAGTTCGCATCTACCCCGGGCGAACCGCTGACGAGCACTCGGCGCTGATACATTCTCGTCGCCCGCATATTCTATCCCGTGACGTCATATCTCTCTCCCGGTACAACGTCGGTTAATTCCACGGGAATGCGTTCGTTCCGCGAATCCTTGGCCGGCCAGTGGAGGATTCCTGTAGAAAGAAGAGTCCTCCTCCTCCGACGTGTCCCGCTCCGTAGCCCAAGTGGGGTTCAGAGTTGAGGCGAACCGGCGCGGCCCCGCATTCTCACGGCGAATTATGCGCCGCTCGAGCGCCACTTCTTCCAGATACGTCGTTGACCCTTCCGTCCTGTCAACGCGGTCGCGAGCGTGCGAGTCGGGTCGTAGTTAGTGGACAGCCACGTGGTTCGAATACCGGGTCCGCAGTCTCCGCGATTGCCTCGCGGTCGGTATTCGAGATTCGTACTCGGGCGCGTACAGTGTGCCCACGATGATTCCAAGCCAGGCATTTCCCTCCCTGCTCGTTCCTTCCTCCTCCTCCCCCCACCTCCGCCCTCTTCTGCTCCTCGGCCCTTGGCCTCCTCGCCTCCTCCTCCTCCTCCTCCTCCCCCCCCAACCCCTCGCTCTGCCATCGCATTGACGACATTCTCTCACGTGCCGGCCACTCGTGTCGCGTCCGTCGTTCCTGGTAACGAGAGAAAGATCAGGGAAGAGGGCGGGAAGATTCCACGGACGTACGTCTGTTTCGGAATATTTCTACGGAAATGACGGCGCAGCGGGCCACCTGTGCCGCGGCTACCGGGGCTCCTTAACTTCTTCGAGTACCAAACTCCCCGTCGAGGTAACCGGGACAGTTCCAGGAGCGTGAGACTTCAGGGGGAGAATCGTACGAATTACGAGTAAGGTGATCGATCGGAATATCCGCGCGATATTGTGATCGCTCGACGTTCCCCCCGGGGGGGGGAACGCCTTTGCGTACGTTCCACGCGGGACGTGGAACCCCGCGATGGAATTTCGAGGAACCTCGGAACGAGAAAGAGAGGATGGGAAGGTGAGAGAGAGAGAGAGAGAGAGAGAGAGAGAGATGAAGAGAGTTGTGCGGTAGGTGGTGGGACGGTGGTTGTCGTTTGGTTCCTGGTGTTCTTGCTGCATAGCCGGGTGCTCGAGTAGGTACCTATCCACTCACTCCCTCGTACCAAAAGGGCAGCACACCTTGGCTGGCCATTGGCTCTTCTCCCGTCTCCGTTGCACTCCGCCGAGAACCTCCTCGCCCGTCCCTTTCTTTCCCATCGTCCAGGTTCTCCGGTGTTCCACATAAATACACAAATACCCTGGCATAGCCGACTGGCGCGTATATACCGGGACCACGGCCGCATTCCACGACCCCCGCCCTTTCCCTCTCACCTCTGCCTCTGCCCTCCCGCTTTCTC
Source organism: Andrena dorsata (assembly GCA_929108735.1). NCBI lineage: Eukaryota > Metazoa > Arthropoda > Insecta > Hymenoptera > Andrenidae > Andrena > Andrena dorsata. The sequence goes on from OV815487.1 coordinate 38,135,371, forward strand.
CCCCCCCCCTCCCTCCCTCCTTAGGTCTACCCTTGTGTGCCGTCACTACCACTACCACCGGCCGGCAGCATCACTATATAGCACCACCATCGCCATCACCACCACCACGCTCGTCACTATCGCGCCGCCAGCCGGGGCCCATCTTCTCGGGCCCTTTACCTCTCTCGGGCCCCGAGAGTCTCCCACCTTCTGGCGCAGGCTCTCCTCCCCCCCTCCCCCCTCCCCCTTTACCCCTCGCTTCGCTAGCTTCTCGCCCTTCGCACTCGCTCGTACGTTCGCTCGCTCGCGCGGCGCCACCGAATGCCTTCGTAGGTTCGCTCTCTTCTCGCCCTAGCCAGGGCCCCTCAGCTTCTCTCTACACCTTCATTCTTCTTCGTCTTCTTCTTACCGTTCCTCGCCCCACCTCCCTCCTCTCGCGCCCCGGGAGGCACACATGCACGAGAAGAGGACCTGTGTATACACACCCGGGCAGCAGGAATATTTTGTTTACCTCGCTCCCAGTTCTTTGAATTCTGCGCCGGCGGCACCGGCTCCGCGTTCTTCTTCGGCCCCTTCTTCCTCGTATCCTGCGGCCCTCTATGGAGGGACCAAGGACTCCCCGCGAGAAAGACAGCCAAGCCTTCTGGCCCCCTCTCGATCGGGAGCGACGACTCGATCGCGAGCCATTTTCGTCCCTTGCCACCACCTGTTTTCTTTCCTCCGTTCTAATGGTTCTACCCTATCCGATTCCACGCGGCGTCGCGTACTTTCGGCGATCGGAAACGTTTCCGGGCTGCCTGGCGGCGGTGGTAGCGAGGCGGGGGCGGCTCGCTCGGCCCCCGGTATCCGGGGAAATTGAAGCGGGATCGGTCGCGCGCCGCTCGAGTCGCCTGGAATCCCGAGATTTTCGAGCACGCCGAGGCAGCGCCGGGAGCCCTCCGTTTGCACGCGCGGAGCCCGCGGTGTCTGTGTTTATTCGGAGCGACGGTTCCCGAACGGGAGGATCTCGGGTGTCACCGGCAGGAAGTAGGGTCCCCCGAGCTGATTCCTCGCGGCGAGGGCAAGGAAAATATGAGACGACGCCCGGAACGGACACGAATCTCTGCGTTACCGTATTTGTCGAGATTACGGGCCGAAAACACTCGCGCCGGGGGTTCACGGCACCGAAGGGGTTAAGGAACGGGGAGATAAAGACGTTATCTGAAATTTCCCAACCGAGGAACAGTCGACGAGGGCAGAAAACACGCGGCCCCGTCCTCTCCCCGGTTCCGAGAAACGCCTCGCGTAATCAGCGCGTGCACCTTTTGTACGAGCAACCGGCGAAGCCACTCGCCCCTTTATCGCGGCTCCTTCGACACTTTTATCTCCGTTCTCACGCTCAGATTTTTCGGAGGGGAGAAGAAGGAAAGGAAAAAAAAAAGAAGGGAAAAGAGGAGGACGCCCGCGCGCGGGGCCGTCGTTGACCGTGGCCCTGCTGTTGGTACGAGGCGATCGGCGTGGAACGACTCGGCACGCATACACGTTCCGCTGGCAAACGGGCTCCGTTTTCGTAAAAGCATGCACTTATTCCCAGCATCCCGTGGCTCTGCGGGCGCAGCAACAACGGCGGGCGAGGAAAGGGAAAGGGAGAGAGAGAGAGAGAGAGAGGGGGAGGGATATACGGCGAGAGGCTCCCGAATGAGATATATAGCAGTGAGCAACAAATGAGGTCCTTCCGAGAATCGGGCCACCGACACAGTGCCCGAAACGCACAAGGGGGTGAGAACCACCCCGGTCGGTTCTCCGCTACGCGATGGCTACGAACGATCCTCTTGCTTGTTTCTCCCTGCCCCTCTCCCCCTCCCGTCGCCTACTTTATTTTTTCCCCCTTCAACAAATTCTTACACTCGCTCGCGTTTCCCGCGTTTTCCGTATTTAAGCCTCGCGATACTTTTACAGACCCTTGAATTCACCCACAACTATGTACTTTTAGTAAGGAATTTGTTTAAGAATTCGTTCCCGCGCGTTGTCAAACATTTCTCCAGAATTTCGAGAACCAGCCCCCCCCCCTTCTGTTGTTTTTACTTAGTCGAGGGTTCGTCGACATCGCTGGGGAACCCTCTCGAGGACGCCGCGCCGGTGCCTCGTTGCATCCCTCGGAGGAAGATGGCTCGCGGAGCGAAGTGAGGAGGGTAGAGGCGGTGAACCGCCTGGCGCCATAGCGAGCGCACACCCCCGGGGCCGCCTGGACCACCGAGTCACGTGACCGTCTGCATTCTGTGTTTTCTGTGAATGACTGGGCCCGCGGACCAATCGCGGCCCGGCCGACAGAGGCAAGCCTTAGGCGCGGAGGCGCGACAAGAAGAAGCGCAAAGGGGAGAGACAAGGAGGGAAGCCAGGCAGCGCCGCTCCGAAACGTGGGGGCGCGCGCGCGCGCGAGCGAGCGAGCGCGGTTTCTTGGCCTTTGCGGGCCCAAACTGGGCTTGGAATTCCTCTCCGAGGATAGCTCGGAAGGTTCGACTTCTCTCCGCTCTCTCGTTCCCTCCTTGGCCCGCGGCCTTCGTCCTTTCGCGCGCGTCCCTTACGGTAGATCGAATCTGCGATCCTGGTCAACGAACGAAGCCCTCGATCCGCCAACAACCGCGCGGGACCCTCGTCCCACGACTAAGTCCTCTGCTAGATAAATTCCATTCAGCAGTCGCTTCCGAAGCACTTTTCATTTCGAGGCTGGAATTTCTGAGTAGTCACTCGTCCGATTGTCAAACGCCCTTCGATTTTATCCGGGAGGACACAAGCTGTAATTTTTCTTTCTCACTGACAATGAGCTGAAATGGTAATCCAGTTCGTCCATGGCGTCTGTGGGGGAACTTACGTTTGTGGACGCCTTCTTTTTAGTCCAGTGAAATTAGACTGAAATTTGTCCAATCTGCGCAATAATTCCCACCAAGCTAAATTTTGGTATGGGCCTCTATTTGGTCGTTTTAAACAATATGTCAAAAGTCCCCGTCCATCTCCGACTGCCGCTAAAAATTTTACACAGGGTTGGAGAAAAACCAAACCTGGTTTTCGAAAATATCTCGTTATCTAGCAGTGTTGCGACATAAATAGTTATTACACAATTTATAGCCTAGGAAATTCTCTACAAAAAAGGTCCTATGAGTGTTTTTCGCAGGAGTAACCATTTGCATATATGTCGGGTTACCAAGTTTCAACCCTCATACATTTGAGGAGGGAAGATCCTGAACCCGGAAATTCAGAAAATTATGAAACTTTGTAATATGTAGGAGATGTCCTCCTGAGTACAATGCAATTTCGTTTGCTGCCCAAATTCACTCCAAGAGGGTGGAATTGACCCTTGAAATTTTTTTTATTTTGTATTGTTACTAGCGAACTTTAGGAGATAGAAAAAAAGTGTTCGGGAAAAGTTACTTCATTTAATTAGGACTATCATTTGGTAAATTATAGGTCTTAGGGTTCGCGAGTTATAACACAAAATCGAAAAAAAAAAACGTACTTTCAGGGGCAATTTCACCCCCTTAGAGTGCATTTGGGCTGCAAACGAAATTGCGTTGTACTCAGGAGGACTTCCCCTACATATTTACAGAGTTTCATAATTTTTTGAATTTCCGTGTTCAGGATCTTCCCTTGTCAAAAGTATGGGGGTTGAAACTTGGTAACCAAACATACACGAAAATGGATACTCCTACGAAAAAAACTCATAGCACCTTTTTTATAGAGATTTTCCTAGGCTATAAATGGTATAATAACTATTTTTGTCGCAAAACTGCTAGATAAGGCGATATTCGCGAAAAACAGTTGTTTTATAAAATTTCTAAAAATTTTAGCGGCGGTCGGATCGATGGGTACTATTGACACATTGTTTAAAACGACCAAATATAGGCCCATACCAATATTTATCTCGGTGGGAATTATTCCGAAGACAAATCCTAATTCCACTGGAGCATTTCCCCACTTTCCGAAAGCCCGTGCGTCCCGTTGGCTGGTTTAATTGGAAAAACGTCCTCCCCCCGTTTCCACGAACCCGAGGTCGTAATGTTGTTTGACAAAATGCAGCCGTGGGACGCCGAAGGGAGAAGGGATCGGGCATGTGACGAAAGCAGCGTCGCAGGATTTTTTCGGAAACTAGATACATCGACGGAGTCGAATAGGACCGCCGCCGCCGCCCGTGACCTGTGCCGGTTCTCGGAAAGGCGGATGCTCCTTTCGAAAATGTAAATGCAGGCGCCGGAGCCGGGACTCGAAGCGTTCGAACGGCCGAAAAAGAAAACCGAGGCGCCCGCCGCTGCGAGATCCTATTCTCCTTCCTTCTCCTCTTACCCGGCGAGAAAACTTAACGAGACGTTCGAGGGGTGGGAGGAAAACGCGTCCGGCCGTTGAGTTAGTAGCGGTGCTTCAAATTTACACGGCAATTTGCATCCCGGACAATTTAGCCGGCGCGATGAGGCGCGGATCCTCGGACGAAATTTTTCTCGGACCGCGGCAACGCGACGCCATTAATTCCCGGGCAGTAAATTGCCGCTGAGAGACCAGGGTAAGGTCTTACCTTCCCGGCTAGGATTATCTTAAATATTATGACTAGCCTCTTACCCTCGCGCGCACAGCGACGCCGGGGAGAACGGTTGCGTGGGAATTCGGCGGCCGAAGCTTTCACCCTTGGAAGCTGGAGATCCTCCGCCGTCTCGCGCTGACACGTGGTGTCAAAGGGATCGACGATCCACACCCCCCCCCCCAGGTTAAAAAAAATCACGATATATGTATCGCCCGTGGAATCGACGCGGCGATAAAGTCCTCGCCGCGGCGCGAGATAGCCGACAGCGAACGGGGATGCAGAAAAAACCGTGGATCTATGGCTTTCGAGTTCCTGGAAGCGCTTGGAACACGATCGCTGCGCTTTCCAGAAAAAAAAATAGGAACATCGACGGAGCGTATCTCTTTCTCGCGTTTTTTCCCCCCGTTTCTTTTCCAATGATACACCACGAGAGATTTACATCGTCGGTAACAATTTCGTGGGGCGTCTGGCGTCGAGATAGGGAGGAAACGAGTCGGAGCACGGCGCTGGATAGAGGAGAAGGGCGAAAGGAGAGATCCTTGAGGGTCCCATCGATTCCAGGAACCTTGGGGTAGGTCCTCTCGGGAAAAAATGCGCCTGTAAACCATGCACCGGGTCCTGGGAAAAGGGAAGAGATGTCGTGGGACATTTTTCCAGCGCGGCGGCCGCTCCCGGCTGGTGTGCGCGAGAGACCCGCCGGTTGCGCGCCGACCGTGGGGAAGGGAAAGAAAGGAGACGTCGGGAGAGCGCGGACGAATGAATGGGCAAGGGGCAGGAGAATAAGAAGGGAACAGAGAAAGTCGTCGAAACGGAACGACGAACCTCGGAAATTTATGTTAAAGTCCGCGTTTCTCGGAAACTCATTGTCGATTCCTCATATGTATGCGGACGATTCGTCTCGTTCCGTCCGCGGCCGGTTTTCGGCCGTAGCGCGCGCGCGCGCGGATGGATGCCTTCCTGCGTGAGAAAAGCTCGAAGACGGAACAATTTATTCATCCGCGTGAGAGTGTGTCCACGGCGGGCAGGACGCGGGGACTTCTCGTGCGCGATAGGTGGTACGCTAGGAGACCTCTTGCGAACGCCAGGCTACTTTCCACGAGGAGTAGCTAAACACGAGGATCTCTCGCAAATGGCAGCTGAAACTCGGGGACCCCTTGTAGAGAGAAGACCACCCATCCAACTCGAGCCTCGCCGTCCAACTGTTCACAGAATCGATATCCGAGTTTCGACTGTTCCCTTTAAAATCAGTTTCTCGGGGCAGCGTACGAGAAACGAAAGGAGGCCTTGCACGCCGAGCGTGTTACGGCTCGTTGAAACGGCTCGCCTCCCGATTCCGTGCTCTCAGCTCTAGCGGGCGCGACCACCTACTTGTAGTTGTCAAAGGACCACCTCGTTAGCGATATACGCGAAGGTCGGTCATAAAAAAGTGAGAAACCCGAGAGGGAGCGGTGGCCGTGCTCGTTTTCGATCGAGGGCTCCTCTCCGCCGCGCTCCCGTCGATTCTCGGAAGGTCCGGCACCGAAATTCGAAGGTGCCGCGCTACGACCTCGGGCAAATGGAGATTTCGTGTGTCTTGACCTTCGTCAAGGGAGGAGCAGTCGGCGAGCGACGGTGGTGGAGAGCATAGAGCCCCACGGGTGAGGGGGGGGGGGAGAGGAGGATGAGGAGGAGGAGGGTAAAGACTGATTCGAGCTGCTGCGAAAAGGGAAGGCACCGCTCGTCACGGCGCTCCTACGCCGGCCGGCGTCTAACCTTCGCCGAACGCGCAATCTCCTTCGAAGAAAACAGTATCGATTAAGAGAGCCGTCTCTCTCTCTCTCTCTCTCTCTTTCTCTCCCTTCAGCCGTCTCGGTGACGAAGGAGGAAGCAGAGGGCGGGAGGGGGCCCGTCGGCAAACAGAGAAAGAACTTTCTTGCTTTCACTGCGCACGGACCGAAATGAATTCCTGGGGATCCGCGAGACCTTTCTGGCTCCGGGTGGCTAAGGAGCACCGCGTTCGAACAACGCTGTTCGAAATTCGTCTCCTCGGCGAGGGCAAGAGGCTGTGTTTACGAGATGAATGCGCTCGATCGCGATTTCAGAGGCGTCGAGCCGGGCCGGGGAACGCGCGACGGTAATCATCGTCGTCGCTGATCCGCGACCAGGCCGCGCCCGTCGAGAATACCAGAGAAAATTTGACCGCGAGCGGCTCCGTTTGCCCCGCGGGAGTGTTAACGTAGTAGGTATTCTCGCCGCGGGGGCAGGGTTGGGCAGAAGGGACAGAGGGGGGGGGGGGTGGAGAGGGGAAAAAAGGAGCAGGAGAGAGGAGCGAAGGAAGCGAGAGGGTGAGAGGAAGAGAGAAAGAGGGACGGCGAGGCCGATTGGAAGGTGAAGATAAAGGGCTACGAGGCGGCGGCACGACCAAAGAGTAGAAGCCGTAAGAGGCTCTCTGCCTCCCTTCCTTCGGCCGGGGGGAGAAAAAGGAGAGCCACTCCGTTGCATGGAAAAATAAAGGAAAAAGGAAGAACGGAGAGGAGAATATGAAGAGGAGCCGGGGAAAGAGAAGAAGACGATACGCGAAGGGGGGAGAGAGAGAGAGAGAGAGAGAGATCGAAGGAGAGGCGGCCTGGGCCTGTTGGTATCTTGGCCAGGATCGCCGAGCTTCGGGGCCTTATTGTGTTGTATTGCCTCGGGGGCCCCGAAGGTGAAACACGGGGCTCCGTTCGTCGAATCTACCCCTAGTTATACACCGTGTTATGATACGCTTCTAACGACCGTGAGATGCCGATGATGAGAGGCGGTTTTACGCTCTCACTCCGGGCCCTCGCTCCTTTTATCTCTGAAATACGGCGGGACTGCGGCGAATTCTGTCACGACACCAACGCCGACTCCACGACCTCCACCCTGCCAGAGCTCCCTCTTTCCTCCACTCCAGGCGGTAAAATACAATTTTCCCGCGGCTCCTGAAGAAGTCGCGACACACATTCTTCTATCGTTCGTCCAATTTCCTCGGAACGTTTCCTATAAACGGAAACGCGAAAGTTAACAGCGCCAGTACAGCAGAGCCAGCCGCCTCGGATCTATATAAATTTCTAAATCGAAACGATCGACAACTGGTGAACGTTCGTGGAAGAGAGAATTGAAGGTTGACAGTACAGAGGAATATTAAGAGAAATGCAACTGGTATTCGCCGGAAACGACGAACGCTATTGGAAACGTTTACCCGTAGCCGGTCAGGCCCCATTACAACGTTATGGTTTCCCAGCACGGCGGTCCGCAGTGTAATCCCGTACATTGACAAGGTAAACGGGTTTCTTTGCCCTCGCCTAATACCTCGTCCGTGATAATTCACGATCGGACGGTTCTGCGTCGTAGCGGTACGCTTGTTTATCCTCCTCGGAGCGAAGTGGGGGAAAAAAAAAAGAAAGGTAGCCGGAGAGTAAAAGCACCTGAGAGGCTGGGACAGGCGACGGCTAGTCTGCCTCGGGTAACCTCGCCGCGTATATTAACATATTAGACCGGCAATGACCAGCCGGGTCTGCTAACGATCCCTGATTAGTTGCGTGTCACGCGAAATCCGTTTCGAAACACCCTCTACGTGCACGCTCGCGGGACGCCCCTCCCCCCCTCCCCCGGGCGGGAGCGTTGATTAAGAAACGGGGAGGGGGTGGGAAGTTTGCGCGGCGTCGAATCGACGGGCGTCCATTTTCCGCGAAACGACGGACGCCTTTGTGGAAGCGAATTGTGCCAGGGAGAAGGATGAACAGGGACAAGCGGTACCGTAGGTCCGGCTCTGCGCAGACTGGGGGGGTTGGCGGACATTCCACGGGCCCCAGGTAGCATTAAAGGAATGCAGATAGAATGAATGAGGTGGTCCATGCCACTGCCGACCGGCGGAGATGCATAGGAGTGAATCCTCTCTCTCTCTCTCTCTCTTTCTCTCACTCTCCCGCAGCTCTTACTCCCCGCCTGCCGTTCAAGCGGCGAGGAGACGGAGAGAGAGTGAGCCAGGTAGCGGAGAAAAGAGACAGAAGCGAGAGCACGGCGGAGAGAGGAGCACAGGAGAGAGAGACGGAGAAAGGGAAACCGAGGCGCATTCCACGTTACCGCGATAATTAACGGCTATATTCCAACCCTATCCCACGGGACGATCCTCTCCGCGCGGAAAGGGAGTGCGGCTCGCGTGGGAGGGGGAGGGCACGCAGAGAGCATTTGAATAAAAGGCGCGAGTACACGAGTTTCCTTTAATCAAGGAGATTCCTCCGCGGTAGCCCCGGAGAAACTTCTTCGCCCGCCGGGAGGAGGATTCCTGGCCGGGCTCTCCAGTGGGGGGGGGGGGGGGAGAGAGAGAGAACGTGCTGGTGTTCGAAGGGACCGACGGAGATATTCGGCCCTCGCCTCGCGGCCCCGTGACTCGATGCGCGCGACAACGGTGGACGTTGTCGAAATTCCACGTATCCGGTTATCGTGTTTGTCGTTTTCGTGTCAAGGTTCGTCCGTCATTCAGATAAATTCGTCGTCGGGTGTTGCCGGCCGAGGCCGAGCGCGCCGTGGGAGGAGGCGTCCTTCCCGTTCCGTTGCTGGAACAACAAAGCTTACTCCACATTGACCAACCTCGGTGGGGAGGGGAAAAAAATGCCCCGTTGTTGCGCGTGACGACGGTAGATATGAATGGCGAGGGCTATCGTCCGTCCGACACTGGGTCACCGACTGATAAACGCGGTCGCTGGCACTCGCGGGGAGTAACACCACCACCGTGGGCGATAATGCCCGATCGGGCGTCGAAGGGATGGAATATCGAAGCGACGGGATCCCGCGCGATTATGTAACGATCAGCGAGGAGCCAGGGTGAATAATCTGTGACACGTGCGCGGATACGGTTTCGTGGAAACGCTAGGGACCGTTTTCATTGCCACATTTTCCCGTCTGTTCGTAATCGACGCATCGGGACTCCCCGATAACCGATGATACCGTTGCACATAAACTCTGCCACGTCTTCTTTCTTTTTTTTTCTCTCTCGCCTTCTTCTCTAGGCCTCTATCTATCTGTACGCTCCCTTTTTCTCCGGCGATTCGATAAGCACGAAGCACGCTAGAGGGTGGACAGAGAGGGGGCGAAGGGGGGAAGGCACGGGTGACGCGCATTCTGCTGCTTCCTCGCTCGATGTTTCGAAATACTCCGCTTTCATTCATGAGCGCGCCACGACGGAAACGGCTCCCTCTCTTTCCCGCACGCCTCGCTCTCTTTCCCTCTGTCTCGGTCCCACCCGCGCGGAACTGACGAGCCGTCTCCTCGATTCAACGGAGTGATCAATGGTCGTTATCGCGCCAGATAATTTTCTAGGGCCGATAAAGAGGCGCCAGCATTTTTCACGATCGACAGCAAAGCAAACGTAGCCGCACGCGTGCGCTGCTCCTATTACAAAGTGTCACACGTTATTGTGCCGATGGGACGCAATTAGTCTGCCCTCCTCACACGTATAACTTAGCCGGGTGATACCTGGCTTTTTATTCGGCGACACGCGCGTGGGTTGGTTATGAAAATTAATAAGCTCGCACAGTTTTCGAGGCTCCGAACATTGTCGGCTGGAAATCGATGAATCTTCTGCTCCCCGCTTTGCTTGAAGTCTCGCGGAGCATAGGCACAATTACCGGCTGGCGTTACGCAACGATAGTTTCTTTCTTCCTCTGGGTTTTCCCCGCCACTTTTTAAGAATCCCGCGACATTATCAATACACAACTGATACGCCACTCTGCTTACTCCATATTCATGTATTATCATTCTGTTTGTATGCATCAAAGTTGTTTACATCAAAGTGTTTCAAGGGAGCGAGAAATTCTTAGACACGAAGCTTCCATGTAAACCGAACGACGCGGAATTTCGTCGTACATTTCCCGCGCATTTCGTGGCTGTCCTCGCCAACAGTGATTCGTCGTTCGTAGACGATCTCTCTCCGCCGCGAATCGCTTTCGAACGATCGCGAGAGGTCGACAGGTCGCTGGATCCGTCTCGGGCAGCAATCGCTGCCGAGGATCGCATTCCGATCGAGTCCCTTTCTCGGCCGATCGTGCCGCTCTAGCGTCTTTCCTCCATTTCGACCGCTTTCCTCTTTCTCCCGGTTCGATCATCTTTCAGATCGATCACTCAAAGATCGAATTCCTGGCCCGCGCCGCCTCGACGACCTAGAAAACCGGGATGCCTACCGCAGGGGCCCCTCGTGGAAAATTTTTCATTAAGCCTCTCTCTCCTACCTGGCGCCTGCGCCTAATCCAAATGCCTTTGCCTCTCCTCTCTCTCTTTCTCACACACACACATACGTACACACACTCTCTCTCTCTCTCTCTCTCTCTCTGTCGTTCTCTCCCCGCGCCTCCCTCCCCCCACACCCTATCTCTTTCACCTTCTCCGGCGTAATCCTTTTCTCTTTCTCGTTCCTCTCGTTCCTACGTCTATGAATGGGATTCTTTCGAGCCGCGTCTCACCAGCGCGGGGCGAGCGTGTAGGTGCCGCCGCGACACACGCCGCGGTACTTCCCCGTCCCCTCCGCCGGGCTCGTACACCTTCACGGACGAGTACGCGTCTCCTCTTTCTCGTACGTATGCCGGGCGACGAGCACCTTCACGCATTCCAACCTACTCCCATGACGAAATTCAAGACGAGTCGTCGGCCCGATAGCAGCCCCGGCTTCTCGCCGTGTGTCGTCCAAGAGCAAACTTAGCGCGCCCCGAGGGAAGGGGGAACCCGTTTTTCGGTGTTCCAGCGGCGGACCGAGTTGATTCAAGAAACTCTTAAGTGGTCCCGTTTAAGATGGCCCGACCACCGCGGCGACCACCGCGGGAAAAAAAAGATTTCGAAAGCTAGAGCAAATCGGAGACGCCTCGTGGAGGTCGGCGGGCATGCACGGGGGGCTCTCGCGCGGAAACACGGATTCCTCCGATATTCTTTTCCTTCCTCTCCCTTCTCGACAACTTTCTGTAGGCGATTCATACGATTCAAGATTTTTTTAAAACTGAAAAACTGTTTGAAAAACTGTTTATAAAAATGAAAAACATATTATCGCACAATAAGTAGTAGTTATTGAGTTGATAAAAACAATAATATGAGACAAATATTTTTTATAAATATAATTAATATTGATATTTCTATTATTTATAAATATTAGATATTAATATTAATATTGATATTTCTATTTTTTTTAGATATGACTATTGATATTTCTATTCTTAAAAATATTAATATGGATATTTCTATTTTTTAAAAATTGTAGTATTGATATTTCTATTTTTAAAAAAATATTAATATTGATATTTATATTTTCTAAAAATATTAATATTGATATTCCTATTTTTTTTAATATTAATATTAATATTCCTATTTTTTTTAAATATTAATATTGATATTTCTATTCTTTAAAAATACTAAGTAATATTAATATTGGTATTTTTCATGTATTTGCAATGAATCGCTCATTTGTTATCTGCTTTGCATGAAACATGCACCAAACGCTGAAGAATTTTTTTACACGTCGTAACTCAAAAACTATAAAAAATGGAGCTGCACCCCACTCGCTGCAAGTTCCATAGTTTAGAGTATTCCATTCAATTTGAATTTAATTTCCCTTTAGAAGAGTATTTTTGCATCGCGCCCTTCGTCCTTCCCCTTTTTACTTTACAACCCTGGCAGCTCCACTAGCCGCTCTTTATTTTAAAAGAAGCCTGTCCCATTGACGGAAGCGTTTCCTCTCCGACGGTTCACGAAACCGCAACAGCTCGAGTCTGTCAATTACCTACGATATCGTCGTGGCCTTATCGCCCCCGGACCACTTCCTTATCCGGTGAATTGTCGCATTTTCTTCCACTGATACGTCGCTCCGGCACGATCTACCGAGCGACACCCCCGGACCCTTCCCCCTCGCGAATCATCGTCGTACCCGGAAATCTGCCGCGGAAAAGCAGTTTCTAGAACGCGCGTGGCCCAGGATCGAGAAGCTTCTCCGAAGGGGGACGACGTATTCCGTTGTCCCTTCTTAAACAGCGACGCGGCTAACGGTGCTTGGAGCGTGGTGCGCCAAGCGTGAGAAAGAAACGTCGCGGCACGCGCGATAAGCGGTCCTACGTATTGATAAAGCAACTCGAACGGCCGAGCGCCAGAACCCCACAGCAAGAAACCTTAAAAAAAAAAGTCCCCTTATCGCGGCGATACGGTGCGTCCGTTTAATAAATCGATACCGTAAATTTCAACCCGCCCCTCCCGACCCCGCGTAACGCGTAGACCCGAGGAGCCGAAGCGAGCGCGAAAAAATCGATCCCCGCGATAATTAACTGCAACGGCGCGCGACGAGCATTAACTCGCGCGGCCAGAGGGTGGGGGAAAGGGCCCGGAAATTCGAAAGACCAAGAGAGGATCGTCGTCGAAGCGCATGGAGGGAGAGGGGGCCTGCCGGTTTTATGGGCTGCGTAAACGCCGCGAAATTACGCCGCGTTCCACCCACGCGACACGGTCGTTCACCCGAAACGTATGATTTTCTTGTTCCGCCTTCGACGCGTGGTCACGCGGCGGCGGCGGCGGCAATTTCGACAGCATGGTATTTCCGTGACAGCGTACGATTGCCCGATGAGTGACATCGCGCGCGCGGGGGCCTTCCCCGCTGTTTATCCCGGCGTCGTTTACGATACCCCTGTTTCGCGTAATCGACGCGCCTACGCTGCCGTTGCTTCGACGCTTCTGGATTCCCCCGAGGCCACTGCGCGGCGATAATTAACGCGGCCATCGCGTCGTGAAAAACTTGGGCCACCGATAGGGGTCTTTCGACGCTTCGGTCGCGTCTGGTCGGGTCTCCTCGTGGGGACGAATTGGGCGGGAAATTCGGGGCGGCTCGATTCGTGGAAGTTGGGAGAGCGGCTTTGGGAGCCAGAGGGGCGAGAAAAAGGGCAGGAGTGGTGGGGGAAAGAGAGAGAGAGAGAGAGAGAGAGGAGGGAGATCGATGGGTGTGGGAGAGCGGCGGGTGTGATATCCCTGCCAGGCGTTACAGCGGGCGGGTGTTACCACAGGGCGAAGGGGTGCGCGAGGGATAACAGAGGAGAGAGATAGAGTGACGGGGGCATGGGCCGGCGGGAGGGCGCGGGAGGAGGGGGGAGGGTTCTATAGGAATTATATGATGGGAAGGGAAGCAATTATTGGGATGATGGATGGCCCCGGGGCGCCGCTGTAGTGCTTCTCTCTAACCAAAGATCTTTCTGTCCCTTCTGCCCCTCGTCCCTCCTCGCGGTCTCGTTCGTGCGCGCGCTCCTTCGCATCTCCCGTCTGTCCCTTGGTCTCTTTCTCTCCCTTATCACCACCCATCGACAGTTACCGTCTTCCTTTCTCATTACCCTCCTACCTCGAGGCCTCTAGAGCGGGCCGATTCAGCCGAACCGACTCGATTCCGCGGGGCAGCCGATCGCGCAACGCCATTTTCTCCACGAAATCACGGATTCGCTTTAAATAACGGCCGATAAAAAATACCTATTCGTGTATTTCAGTTCCTCGTCAGTTCTGACATTTCGTTTCGCACCGTGCAACGATCCCTCGGTAATTTTTCTCTACCGGATCGCACGGTGGTTGCGTAGAAAAAGTCTTCGCGTTCGGGAGGGCGTACCCTCTATGACCATAAAGCTCTGCTGAAATTATCGTAACTACAAGGGGCTGGGGCGGAGCGTTTGAGAGACTCCTCTCGAGACTGCTCCTCCTGAACGTTGATTTCGTTGCCGCCAATACCCCGAGTCTGCCGCTTAATTCGATTTACCTAGCCGAGGGGGCAGCAAACGAAATTGCGCGCGGCAAAGGGCGTCTTCGTCTCGACGTAAGAGCCGAGGGGGTTGCCAGCCGCGGCCCTCGAGCGCACGCACGCTCTTCCTCGCCCCGGCGCCAAGACGCATGCGTACCCAGGGTGTACCTAGCCGAGGGTGTGCGTACATCACTTAGGAACGGCCCTTAAATGGTCGCCGCGATGAAGGGAAAAGGCAGCATGGACGAAGGCAGCCGGAGACTCTCGGGGACTATTGAATTAATTTCTAATCATCTTCGATAACGCGGTCGGATGGAACAGAGGCGCGGCGCGTTCCTCTCCTCCATTTACGTCGACTCCAACGATTCCCAGGGCGTATTCGTTCCTGCCGAGCCCGAGCCTAGTCGGAGCTAAATCTCTTTCTCAAGGATTCACGAGCACCGCAGAATCCGTAGCCCGGGTTACGAACGGATTCGTCGATTGTCGTTTTGTGTTCCGGATGAGGGAAGATATTCGGTGTTCCATTAACGGACCTACAGGCAAACGCTTCGTGGGAACCGGCGTTCGTCTCTTCGCAGCTCTTACGCACCCCTTTTGCCCCTGGAGACTCGGTGCGCTCGATCTACGCAGGCCGAATAGATTGCCCTCAGAGACCACCGATCGCGCAATTTAATTCGTAACTCACGCGTCGTTGGCTTGGGTTCCCTCGTCGCCACCCCTCCGTTGAAAGAAAAAATTCTGGAACGGACGCCCTGGTTTCGCGGGAGGCGCGGGCCGAGTCCGTCCGCAGCTCGCGCGCCACCGTCGAAGGTGAGAAAGTGGAGGAATCCGAAAAGGAAAAAGAGCGAAAGCCCGAAGGTGGAGAAAGAGGCGTAGACTGGCAAATGCCGCGAACGTATGAAAACAAATTACGAGGCGGCGTCTGTTTGTTGTGCTCCGTGATGGAGTCAGGGTGAAAGAGAGAGGAGAGAGAGAGAGAGAGAGAGAGGGATCGGGATGATGGGGGGCAGGTCGCGACGGTGCATTCTCCTTCTCTCGCTCCGGTTCCCCCGATCCTCGTCTGCACCGGTGCATACGTAAGAGTAGGTAGAGAGACCGTAGACGGATTCTCGAAGGTGCATTCCATTCCCCCTCCAGCGTTGTTCGTCGTGTTTTCTTCGTCTGCCTCTCCTTCTTCTGCATCTTCTTCTTCTGCATCCCAGCCTCGCGGATGCGTAAACTTGATCATACTCTTGTTATGCCCCGAAGTCGCTCGCCCATCCCCCGAAATCCTACCGCGTTCCTTCGTATCGCCGACCGCCGCTCTTTATTTTGTACCATCTCCACAAAATCCAACTACGCTGCTGGAATTTGGAAATGCGAAGAAATCTTAAAATTTTGCTCTCGTTTCAAGGGGTGATTATTTCACCCCCTAAAACCGCACTATGGCACCAACAAAGAATAGGATTATCCTACGCATGCAATTGCATGATTTTCTGAATTTCCGGGTTGCCTAACTTCCCTTGCCAGACCATCGTTAACATTTCCGCGATAATTTTCCCGAGCACTGCTGACGATTAGATTGCCAGTGGCACGGTTATCGTCGAGAGGCCTCTCGTGCCCCAAGACAAAGTCGAAACGGTTTTCTGTCCTCGACGATAATAATGGTGCGACGCGCCACGATTGGCGGCCACGGTATATGTAGAGTATAGAGGAAAAGGGAGGGCGTAGAGCGGCGGAAGGGCACAGGTAGAGACGTCCGATGGTGTTGAGACGATATGATAAAGTGGTGGCGCTAACCTCTCGAGCAAACACACCGCTATCGGCTCTCTGTCCTACCTATCGCTGTAACACAGGGTTCATGTCGCCTGTCGTTACCTTCGTCGCTCCGACGCTCACGCTGCCATTGTTACCGCCGCGGCCGATTGACCGATAAACGAATTACACGTTAACGAAGAAAGACATTTGCTTCACGCGGCCGGCACACAGGCGGCCACTTGTTACCGCCGCGATAACAGCAATTATTGAGGCAAATTTCTAGTACCATTCGGCTTGACTCTAACCGCTGACTCTTCCGTCCTGAATGTGCTCACCGCGCCTCGATATCTCACTGCCTCCACGGTCCTGCTCAGCACCCGAGAATGTAGTGTTCATTAAAAAAGAAAGGTAACTGCGACCCGAGAAACTGTACTCGACACCGAAGCTCCCAGCTTAGCCATCCGATGGCACATTATTACAGATCTCGTGCAAGATAGGGAAAGACAGTTTTCACAGTGGATTAAGGGGGGAAGCCACTGTGACGGGCTATTTTCGAGGCATTCTTTTATAATGAAATGTAATGTTTTACGAAAAATCTTTATTACTAAGTGAAAATACATATATTTAACTAATATTTTATGCTCCTATATTAATTTAATTTAATTTAATTTTTGAAGTATTAAGTTTTTAAGAAGTGGCAGACTTTGTAAGAAGGTTCTTGACATAAAGAATCAACATATTTTTTCAATGTTACGATTAGATGAATTATTCGATCAAAACACTTGTATGCTTAACCGGTTAACTGACAATGTATCATATATGATCAAAAAAAAATCTGGCCAATTCTGTATCATATATGATCAAATGGAATAACTTTGTAATTCACTTAATTTTTCGATATTGCCAGTTTTGGCACGAATAATTAAACAAGCCGGCGGGGGCGCACCCGATATTGTAACACAGGTTGTCGCGACCGGGTCAAAAATACCCAAAATTGAATCGTGAAAAAAACACTGTTTCAAACTATGTTTTTTAACTTTGTAATTTTTATGTTAAAGTACAGTGTTTTAAGAATCAAACAAAATTGACGAAATATCTTAAAACTTTTACTAAAGTTCTTTAAAAAATTGTAATAAAAATTCAAACAGTCTTCTGCACAGTCTTCAACAGCCTCTGTGGTAAATTTTACCCAGTAGCGCCTCCCGCCGAATTAACTGAAGACACCTAATTTTATTACGAATATTCCCTGAAAATTTTGAGCCGAATCCGATAAAAATTGACTTAACTATTAATCCGCCCAGTTTGAAAAATGCCATTTCGAGATAATCGCGTTTAAAGTTTTCACAGAATTTATTTTCCGCAACTCAAAGATCGCAGATGTATACGGTCTCGTCATAGCCAGTGATTCTCTACCTAGTTCCAGACAACATATAAATTCATAATTCCTCTAATTAGATTCATATGGATTCTTGGACGTAAACTTTTCGGACGATTGACACCAAGTTACCTATAAGCGTGCATCGATTCTGAGTTCTGCGCTACTTATATAAAACCTTCCGTAGCTGTCAGAATTTTCCGAGATCTACAATTATATCAAATATATTCTAGAGACCCAAAATATTACGAAAATGGACAAAAAGAAAGATCGAGAAAAAACATCAGTCTCTGTACCGAGTAGTTACCAGCTACAAACGCGTTGAAAACAATTTTCGAAACTCTGTTTGCGCACGCTGCTCCAATTGAGTAATCTCGATAGACGAATGTGTCGATGCTTATCAGCGAAGTTCTTCCGATAGAACTGTAGTTGACCCAACGAGGCCTAGCTGCCGATCCGCTGATGACACGGGACAAAAGTAGCTCGACCCTCTCGGCAGATCCGCGAGCACCGAAGCGGCGAAGCGCCGTTCACCTAACGCGCTGAAACTGACAGTGGTAACTACATTAACCTTTGAAGGCAGGCACCGTGTCGAATCGCATTCGGCACACGCCGGTGCACCGCGGATTCGAAATCGTCCGCGCCGCGATACACGGAGCGCCTGATACAAAGGGAACCGGTTGCGATTCAGCGGCGGGAATGCGTTCCGCGAATACGTTTCGTCTTCGGCGAGCAGGGAACTGAATCGCTCGGTGGCCTATGTCGGCTGGTTTGCCGCGCTGCGACAATTAACGTTATTATCTCGCGGGGCTGGAGCGCTGCTCGTACGCTCGTTAGTTAGGAAGCTCGGTACGAACGCAGGGGGGGGGGAGGGCGATAAGAGTGGCCAGAATTATATTCGGAATCGTTCGCGGGATTGAGGAACAACGGAACGGACGCGGCCGATCGAGAACGACTGCGAATAGGCAGAGAGAGAGAGAGAGAGAGAGAGGTGCGAGGGGGAGAGGTGTAACAGGTAGAAGCAGAAATGCCAGCACGATTATCGCCGTCCCTGTGGCGGCAGTGACGAGTAAAACGGCGCGATTACTCAACGCGCCATTGAGCAATTGTAGGAGGTAAGAGTACTGTCGTCGTCGGGCTTTGCACAACAACTCCGGCGAGCCGCGTATACGTGACACGGCCTCTCGGCGAGAGCGCGCAAGGACGCATCTGGCAGATATAAATTGTCTTATACGCTCTCGAGCCGCGAAGAATCCCGCGCATCCTCTCGCGCGCCGCGAATTAGCATCGCCGCTGACGCTACGGCGAGCTTTCTCGCCGGGCGGGATCGCCGTTAGCCTGTCCGCAGGAAATAGAATATTCCCGGGGCGCGAGACCCAGCGCGTAGCGGATGTTGTTCGATCGACTGGGAATCGGCCGAGCGAGAGGCCCCCGCGCGATTCGAGCCCGGCGAGGATCTGCGCGATGATAGCTGCATCGTCGATCTTTCGATCGGCCGGGACGGCTGCGGAGAGAGGGCCAGGCCCCCCTCCGGTTTAAATTTACTCCCGCGTAATCGGGGAAGACTCGGAAGTCGCTGCGAAAACATCGCGCCGCGGCGTGAATAGGCTCGACGCCGGGGTGGAGGAGCAGCAGGAAACTGCGGGAAAACAAACGGGAGGGCGCGAGTGCTCGGGGAAATACCGACGGGAGGGGGTCCGAGAGGCTGCGCAATGGTTGGTTGTCTGTGTGTGCCGATGAAACATAATGAAACAAGAGCAAACGAGGGGCCAAAGGGAAAGGACGTCGTCGGTCAGGGGACAGGGAAGAAGGGTAAAAGGCAGGCCTTTGATGTTTTCACGTACAAAGTCGACGCGTTCACGAGGTGGTCCCGACAGTGGGAGGGCCACAATGGCCACACGGAGTCCTACAAGGTGCTATGTTCACATCGTTCTCCATACTCAATTATCATATTGGGTCTGGGACCAGTTCCGTCTGCCCTCGAGCCCCGCTGCTCCCGTCGCCTAGGCCTCCTATGTCTCCTTTTCTCTCCGTTCAATTTTCCGCCGCGTCGTATCTGGCGTCGGGGAGCATCTCCTCTTTTCTCCTATTCACCGCGCTTATGCGTCTCTTTCTCGTTCGTGGACGGCGCGCGTATTCGTCCTCTCTCTCTCTCTCTCTCTCTCTCTCCCTCCGTTCACTGTCTCCCGTGGCCATTGTCGGCCGCCTGCTAGCATAATGCATCTTAAACGGCGGCGCCTCAAAGATCGACGCCTCGGCGCGGCCTCTTCGGAATTCTTCAATATAAATTAGATTCTTGAATGGGGATTCTAGATCGCTGCCACGACCGGACAGAGTCCTGGCGGGGCGGCGAAGGGCCGGCGGTGGCCAGCTACGGGGACTCAAGTATGTATTTATTTATCTATGCGATCGAATATTGGAATACATTTCTCCACTCAACGAGGCCCCTTTGCCACCCCAGGAGAGTTTTCGGGCGACTTCCTCCGACTTTTTCCCACGTTCCCTTGCTGGGTATCAATGACTCGACGTCATTCACGCTGTCGCCTCTACGAAACCCACGAATTAAGGCGGAATTCACACGTATCGGCTCCGTGACGGTTCGATGCCGGCAGTGCGAGTGGTGAGGTGAGAAATATCGTCTTCCTGTTTTGGAATAGGACGGTTTACGCTTTTGTGAATCTGCGTTTAATGGAAGTTCGGAAGATTAATTTGGACAGTTATATTACATTTGGGCATGGCATATTTTAAACAATATGTCAAAGGTCCCCATCGATCAGACATCCGCTAAAAATTTTACTGGGGGTTGAAGGTAAAAAACCTGTTTTTCGTGAATATCTCTTTAGCTATTACTTTTACGACAAAAATGGTTAGTATGAAGTTTGTAGCTTAGGAAATTCTGTACAAAAAAGGTTGTACGAATTTTTTCATAGGAGTAACCATTTTCATGTATGATGGCTTGCAAAGCTTCAACCCTCATGCTTTTGATAAGGGAAGATCTCAAACCCGGAGGTTCAAACATTTATGAAAAATGAAAATATTTATTCAAAAATTTTTTTTCACCTTTAACGCTCTGTAAAATTTTCACCGGATGTCGGATTGATGGGAACAATCGATGGCGAAATAAAGGCCCACGCCAAAATTTAGCTTGCTGGAAATTATATCATAGATTGGCCATATTTTCGTCTAATTTCACCGTACTATATAACTGTTTTCCTGTAGAGGTAGTAGGGGTCGTCAACTACTCTTCTCATTTCAATCGTAATTCATCCACAATATCGTATAATCTCGAATATATTTATAAACGAAAGTGAAGTGGAAACGGGGGGTGATTCGAGCCCATTGTTTGCGAAAGCTTCCCCGAGAACGGTCTAGTCCAGTTTCCTGTGTAATCTAAGTAGTCGTCCGTGGAGTCTAAATATTTTCCCCTGAAGCAAATGTTTCCTCCTCACCCACAGCGTCACCGAACCCGATTCACTGACTGCAGAACAATTTCGTAAACCTTGGATACCTCCAAATCCATTTTAGACCCCCAATTTCAATTTTGGACTACGCAACGTTCACTCGTCGATTTAACTCAATTCGTACATACGATTAATTCACATCAGCACTGGAACATCTGAAATCGTCCAGATTCGAGGGCTCGCAAGGCTCCTCTGTGCAACCCGATCCCCCTGTGGCCGGCGAAATAAAGCCATCTCCTCGAATCCCGTGCCTCCGCGTTAACTTCTGTAGGATGCCCATCGATTACGCCTCGGAGGAAAGTGCCACCGCCTACGTGGACGCGAGGTGGCGTCGATCGATTCACCCTGAACCATCGGGTTCGCGTGTATACGGGCCGCGGTGTCTCGTTTCCGCCCGTGGCGCGCCGCCTGCCCCGATCGCGCTTCGACCACCGTCATTGACGGCCCCGCGCAGCAAGGTGTACGAGCAGCGCTCGCACGCGAACAAGTAACGTTCCACCGGCACGGAATCCATTCATCCAGAGCGAAGGGGCCGCGCCGAGCGCTCGCCCCGACCTCCACGGGCGATCGATACTCCGCGGAGAACGTTTTCGGCCACCACGTGACGGGATCGCCTCGGCACCGCGGTCCGAAACGCGCCGGCTGGACAGATTAAACTATCCGAGCCGATGGTATCTCGAGTGGCGTCCGGGTTCGATTTCAAAACTCCGATCTACCGCTACCCCGGTAGCGTGGATCCGCCTGTTTGTTTACGCTGGCGCCGTTTCGATTATTGTTGTATTTATAAACACGCGCGGCGCCGTGTCGTGACCGTCGCTGCGCCGATAAAAGGAGCGGGCGCGTACGAGGATGAAGAGGGGGCCCTCGCGAGGCGGACAAAGAGAGAGAGAGAGAGAGAGAGAGAGAAAGAGGAGAGCGCGCATACGAGCCCGGGCGTGTAGGTACAAAGCGGGGCTAAGCGAGTGAAAGAAAGGCGGGAAGCACGGGGCGGCCGGGGGAGGAAAGGAGAGTACCGTGGCGCGTAGAGAAGCCCACACGAGTCTGGCCGGATACTCATACTTCCGGCCCTACACATGGCCGCGCGCGTTCTCCGGCTCTGTCGCCCGCTCTCGCCCGCCCTTTCTCTCTTTCTCTCTGCCCGCGCGTCGCGCGACATTAGCGTGCGCGCACGGCTAGAACTGCGCACACCACGCTCGCCCGACTACACCCCGACTCTCCCCACCCCTCCCTGGACGCGCAGCCACGCACAAAAGATATACACAAGGGAACGTCACACGCGACTTACGCCGTCCGACGCTTTGCACGTATGCTCGCCGGTGGGCCTGTGTTTGCCCCAGTGACGTCACCCACGGCACCCTACGCGCGCACGCTGGTACGCGCACAAAGACGTGACCCAAGTCATTCACCAACCTCGCGTACGCGCTCGACCTCTTGAACTTTGCGGCGGGTGGATGAGATGCAGCGGGATCGCTGAGGGAACAGGGGATGGAGGGGCGGTTGCGGCACCGCTGCGGGGTTAATTAACCTGGAATGCGTTCCGCGCGGTTATCGGGGACTGTTGTAAGAAAGCTTTGGGAACTCAAACAAGCAAGCTACGTAGCTGACCCTGCGGCGAGTAGCGAAAAACAGATCGGGGCGGGTGGTGTCTCAAGAATATCGCTTTAAAGTAAAAGTACCAAAAACTGGACACTTAAGGATATCAAAGTTGTATATCTTAAAAATGGACTAAAAATCAATGTTCTTTTTAACAAAATTGTCAATGTTCAGATAAATGTTACTTCTTTCTATCAAATGAGCTTCTTCCAATGATTTTAATTAAATTGATTAAAAACACAAGTAGTTATGTGTACCAGTATATGGACAGTAGAATTCTGATTTGTCCCAGCATTCCATTTTTGGTGTCCCAATACCTGGCCATTGGGGAAGATGACGCAAAGTTCGACGCAGAGGGCGCCACTAGTGTTTGTGTGAATGGTTTGCGCGCGAATTTTTCATTCTTCAATTTTAGGTTATGTTGAAAATGTAGCATGCAATTGACTAAAAATATGACTCGAAAATAAAAAAACTCTTAATTTATGGTTCGACAATGCGGTCAGGTATTGAGACTTCACCTAAACTAAACGTTCAAAATGCTGACAGGCGGACCAACTGGACGCCTGGTCAGTTATTGGGACAGCGTGCAGAGAAGAAGATTATTATGTACCGGTACATGAACACGTATATTTTTAATTAAAATCAACATTAACCGATCAATGTTTTGTTTTGTATGTAACAAGAAACTTCTCAAGATTCTGTACATATGTTTCTTCTCAGAAAAACGTTATATAAAGATTATTACCACCTTAACAACTAACTGTATTTTCTTAAGAATTACTTAAGAAATCTACGCAGAATTCAAGTGCGTGCACCTCCGATATTTAAAGACTGTTTTATATATTAAACTTTACATCTAGAGCTTCCTTAATTTTTTATATAAAAGATCAAGTTGCAAAGTAACATATATTCCCAACAATGTTGTTCTAAACTTTCCATGAAGTTTAGTAAAAATATAAATATAATTGGTGTCCAGATACTGGGACGTGTCCAGTTATCGGTACTTTTACCTTACTCGTCGTTCGAGCGTGTTCCAAGCGCCTCCGCTGTATCCGCGATAACTCCGTCGACTCGGTCCCTTTTCCCTGCGCCGGGACGGTAGCCTGCTCTGTGTCGTTCACTCGCTGCCCGTTCCTCGTCGACCCAGCGAGGGGTTGCGCTCCGAAATCCCGCTCGTTTCCAGAGAGAGGAAAGTCGGCCGGAGGAATCGAGACAAATTAACGGCGGGGGGTTTCCGTTCGTCGTCGGACGCATTTCGATGGGACAGATTTAGACGGGAGGAAAAAGTGGGTGTAGGGGATTACGTGGCCTGTTTACAGAGAGAGAGCACGCCGAGTGGCAGCGCTCTGCCCGCGTCACGGGGGAAAAGAGGGAGGGGCTGGAGAAGGAAGGTGTATGCGTGTGTGCGAGCGAAGGAGAGCTGAGCAGAAGGAGGAACCAGAAGGGGAGCGAGGGACAGCGAGAGCGTGCGGCCACCAATTTGAGAATCGGCGACGACCCTGGGCACCGACGACTTCCGGTGGTTCCGTTGACCCCGCAGAAGTTCGTCGCTGCGAACGACCGCGCGCTTTCGCGACGATGACGCGAGGGAACGAACACACGGCTCCTTTATACTCCACCTCCCGGAGGATGGCAGAAATAAGGGCATTCCTCGCGCGTGAAACCACGAGGGGGAAATTATTTTTCCTTCCTTCCGAGCTGGATGGCCGTAGTAATATTCGACGGTGGATGCCGCGAGAGCCGCGGGAACGAGGCGACCGACAAATGGCGTTGGATCGTGGAACGAGGGAATCGTCGATGCAGACCCTAGCGGCGCTAGTTAGCGGATGTTAAAAAGTACAGTGCACGGGTTGGCGGCTAGAGGGGGGTTTGGCGGGGGGGGGGGAGGCCGTATTAGTCGCAGGAAGGGTGTCGACGAGGAAGAAAAGAGGAAGGAGTGGCAACGAAGAAGGCGACGAATTGCGCACGCGCGCGCTACGTGTCCGCCACTTTATGAATGCACGCCGCAAACGTGCGCGTCGACGTACGTACGCGGTCGACGGTACATTCATACGGTCCATGAACGTAGCCACCGCCACCGTAGTGCGTAGTAAGCACTCACACTCGCGGCCAATGTCTGCCTACTTAGGGGGGGATTTCCTTGGAACGGCGTTCTGTCGCGTGAATCGTTAGAACGACGGTGAACGGCGCTCGCTGCTATTGGTATTTCCTAACTGTGAAAAGCGAACATTCAACCGCGGCTGTTCTGAATGAGAATCGTCTAATTTCAAGGGTGGTGGTAGGGTAAACCAACCAGTGAATGACCGAATTGTTAAATGAGAAGCCCGGTAAATGACCGGATACTTTTAATATGAATTGTACTTATTAATGTTTGTTTAATACGCGTAACTAAAAATATGGGATGTTAAAAGTGCAACTACACTCCATGTATAAATATATAATAACTTTTCAATTTATAATTAACATTTCTTTGCCTAATGGTCATTCACTGGTATGCGGTCAATTACTGGTTGGAATTCTTATCGTTCTTTCAGTTAAATAACTTTGTCCACTTGCTCGGATCTCAGAATACTGTCAAAAATCGCGCGCAGGGGACGTTCGACGATCGACGATCGTTGTCAGTGTACCAGGCGACCGCACGACCGTATCCACGCCCGCGAGTATTGACGTAACAATAACCGCACGCGTTTACAGATACAACCGGCATTAATTCACAGCCCGTAATGCACCCCGCGCCTCCCGCTCGCGTTATTTCTTCCGTGCGTGCACGGATCGACCTGCGCGGCGCATGCGCCGCCCATATGTCCTGCAATATTAATTGCACTCATTGACATTTTTCTTCAGTTCATTCACCGAAGCTGGCCCGATAAAAGGGACGGACGAATCGCGCCGCTCGCTTTCGTCTCCGGCATAAGTTGGGGGAGAGTCGAGCAGTACCGACCGCTCTAAGTTTTTTAGTTATATTTTGGGCTAGAGTCGATAAAAATCAGAAATTTAAAAACGTGTTTATATTCTAAATAGAACTTAATAAGAGGAGAGAAATTATTTTCATGAAATTTAATAATAAGATTTGTTTATTCGCGAAAGTAAAAAAGTTGTAATTTCTAGGAAACGAAAAATTGTCGTCCAGTACCGACCAACTATTAAATTAGTAGATGTTTACGTCTAAATGATTAACGAGTTTAATAAAAAGACATTTAATTGGTACAATAGAAGATTTTTCAAGTTTCATTTGTACAATCATCGCAAGTAAAATCTTCATATATAAAGCAGAAAGTGTTTGTGTGTTTGTCTGTCGCCTGAAAACTTTCGAACGTTAAACTCTGGGGTCACGAATTGTGTCCTAGCTCAATATGCCTAGGTAATCCAGACGAATGTGACTATTTTCACAAAGAAATAAAGAAATTTTTTTTATAAAATCAGAATCTAAATATCGGGCGAAGCCGAGTAATAAATCTAATAATTAATATTCTCCTGATCTGTGCATTCGACGCGTACCCAACCTTCACATTTGATACACTGCACCCAATCTTCGTGAAATAATTCCTTGCAAATAACACACTGGATAACTTCTTCATTGAATCCTAGCTTTCTGTTTGTTGGATTATCATACCTATCCTTATTTACTTTATTGTTTCTGCGAGAAAAGGTGGATGGAAGGCTAAATCAATATCTTATAAATTAATCTGCATTGCTAACAGATTGAACTAACAGATAAGAAAAATTTGGTTTCTACTGGTTGGCAGTCTATTGGTCGGTACTGTGCGACAAACACGTGGGAACATTTTAGATCTTGGTATATTATGTACAAAAAAATATTGCAAAACTAGAGGGTTTTATTAAATTTAATAGACTAGAGACAGTATACATAATAGAGCAAAATCATTTACTTACTTGAGAAACGAAAGATCAGCTGTATAAAATAACTTTTGACCCAGTGAAGATCAACGAATACGTTTAACGCCTCAGAACATCGAGAGAAATGGAGTAAACAATATGGCCCCGAAATAGGTTATACAGAATTGTGGTTCTCATTTGGTAACTCAAATAAAGTGCTAATATCTTGTCGAAGAAGCGAGAATTAGCTTTGGTCGGTACTGCGCGACTCTCCCCTACGATGTCACTGTCACCGAGTAGCCGCCTAATTACCCACCAAAACTACATTGTATCTTAACGAGCGCGTGCTTCATCACGGTGCGCATTTCCCACCTGTCGTTCTTCCTTTGGAGCCAACACCGCTTTGGATATCCTTCGACCCTCTGTTCGTTCCAACAATGTCATCTCAACGATTACACCGTTGCCCATCGAGTGCTTCTGAAAAGTAATGTCATCCATCAGCGAGGCGCTGTCTCGTGCACCGCCAAGAGAGAAGGCCAGTGCAGGATCGCCCGCAAAGGAACACTACCGAGTCTCCCGGCAGCCTCCTGGCACCGGTGCTCGGTCTGTTTCCAGCGCGTGCACGTCGCCGGAGCCGCTCGTGCTACGAGCGATAATTGCGCTCACGCAACTCGACTCATTGACGCCCTTCTTTTCCAACCCCACCCTCGTGCCGGTCCATTCACCGTGCCGGCGAGGCGCGGCGAGGCGAGGCGAGCGTCACCGCGGGGATATCTATTTGCGCATGCCGTCGTTAACGCGGGGGATCCAGCGAAACGGGTGGGAAGTAAGAGCGGATCCCAGAAGTCAGATGGAAGAAAGGACGCCTCGCATAAATATGTGGCGGAGGCCGGAATGCTGGGCGAAGAGGAGAGCGGGTGGCGGGAGGAGGAATTTCCTGTTGTGAACGTCTTGGGATGCATCTGCCGCTGCCTCTTAAGCCGGAGCCACGCGTGCGAGTACCAATTAAGGCGCCACGAGTCGTCGTGATTGGCCCCGCGGGTGCAACTCCGCCGTTCCCCATTCCCGTTCTATCTTGGGTTTCCTCTCTCGAGGCACAGCATGCTTCTCCCTGATAACGCAGCCCCGTTTCGAACCATGCGCGGCCAACCATCGCTGCTCCAACGTACACATCGTTTCGTAAGCCCCTCGGGTTCGCGCGAGCTTCCTCTCTTTATCTGACCCCGCGGCTCGCTGACGACACCGGTGTCGAACCGTTTATAGATCTCCGCTCCCCCACCCTACCCCGCGCCCTTATCCGTGAATAAAGACGAAGAGACGCGTCGGTTCCGTGGCGCGATCCACCCCCGGGGGCCGGTACACGGGTGCGGGGCGACAGGCTAGCGCGAGGCGACAGCCGCGGCCGAGAAATATCGTGTCCGCCACGGAATCCGAGATAGCGGACATTCGTCTTCCCTTTTGCTCGCGGATGGGTGTCGTTGTTGCCTTAAGTGCCCCGGTGTGTCAGGTGGAAGAACGGAAAAGGGAAACACCCAACAGGGAGCGGGAAAGGGAGAGAGAGAGAGAGAGAGGGGGGGGGAGGGACGAGCACAGTGATTCATCGAGCGAATCTCGCTCCGTTCGTCGTCACACGTCCCACGGATAAATCTCTCCTCCTTCGTTCGCGTTGGAGCATTTCCTCACCCCCCCCCCCCTCCCGCCCTCCTCCTCCTTTGACGAGGCAATAACGACCGCGACGTTCCTTTCCAGGAAAGGGAGAGACCCCGCGATGGTCGTGGCCGCGAGTGCGCGTCGATCGCGCTCGCGGCACCTTGGCCGATTCCTTATCCAGCGATCGGGTGGCGGGTCTGTAATTAAGAATACGAGCGCAGCGGGACGTGGAAAGAGAGAAGCCCGGCCAACGAAGGGGACGAACGGCGCAAAGTGACGCGGGCGTTCGGTTCGCGCGCATTCCGTCACGTTTCCGTGTCTCTTTATAGGTTAGCCGCGCCTCCGCGCGCGCACACTCGCATTGGCGTCGCGCTGGAAATTTCGCCCGGGCACCGCGCGGAAAATGTTGCTGCCCCGGAGAAAGGGCAGCCGGGGTACGGGCACGTGCTCTCGCGGTGCAACACTGTTTATCGGGATGCAAATAACACGGCTGGAATGGCAGGCGGCCGATGCAGTTAGAGCTGCGCGATATTCCGCCCGGGCGCATATCGGACCTCTCGCGGTGATCGTAAACTATACACGATCCCCTTGATCGTCTCGATACGGCTCGATCAACCGTGACGACAACGCTGCGACTTTCAGTTCCGCCATCGGCCATGGTAGCAGGATCAATGTTCCGGAGCCGTGGGTACACACTTAACTGGTTGATAAAAATATGCAGGGGGAATAGGGAAAGGTTTTGTTAAACGCTAGCCCTGTTGAGCCGATAGAGATTTATAGCTCGGCTATCGGTCAATTTTGAAGCAAATCATCGCGTTAAAGAGCAAACTATTTAGCCCGCAGACCTATGTTTACCGAGGCATTTTTCTGCCTTATGTAAGTCCCACTATCTAGTCGAGTTTTCTGCTTGACTTTCTGCTTCCGCCTCGGCGAACGCGAGGGAAAAAATAAACCGGGACTGGGACGCGGAGTGGAACGCAGAATCGACGGAAGATAAACTGCAGGAGGGTGCCTGCGCGTAGCTTCCGTTCCACGTTCGAGATACGATACGGTGAGGTCGCAATCGGTGGGGAGTTGATCATAGTGATCGTCGCGATTAGATCCACCGCTCGAATTCAAATAGATACGTCCCATATTCTTCCTCATCCATCGATTTTCAGCCGGGAGTGCTACTTGCAATTATCCTCGAATCGGTAGGTCCGATTTAAGACGCACGATTACTCCGAGCTGGGATCTCCCTTTCCTAATCTAATAAGCCGTATGGTGTCTGTACCACCGGACTAAACGGACTTTAACTCGCATCGCGATCGTCGCTACGCCACTGACCTTAATAACTCTTGTACGTTCCTCGCGTACCTCAATGATGACGATAGACAAGGTCTGCCCGTCTAGCAGGCGAACCTTGCGCATCAAATATGTAGGTACCTACTGCCCCTTACTCTCTCCCTCTCTCTCTTTCTCTCCCGCGCGCACACTCGCCCGGCCTCGTCTGCCCCTTTTATTTTTTTTTCCTCTCTTTCCTTTTTACACTCGACGTCTATCTCCTCCGGATCTTTCCTGCTCGCGCGTATCTCTGTGTACGGGTACACCTTACGGTCGTTCACACGAGCGCGACCGATGGAATGCACGCCGGTGTACACACACGCGTGCGTCCGCCGTGCCGAGGAACCGTTAATGAATCTTGCAGTTCTTAGACCGCCCGTGCGCGTCTCGGGGATCGCCGTGAGAGAGAGGAGAACCGGCACGGGGATGGGTACACGGACCCCGGAGGTTCGATCCTTTGCACGAAATCGGGAGAAGGGAGCCGCCGCGAGAGCGCCGCGTACCCGCTCCGATCATTCGAGCGTTCACGAATACCTTCCGGAGAGCAATAACTCATTGCTCGAATCGCGTGTTATCCGAGCAGGTAGAGGAGACTTTAACTCTCGTTCAAATGCCCGGGGATTTAATTAAATTACCCCCGTTCACTTGCCGTCCTAGGACAAAGTACGTTTTCTATTAATTTCATTCTGCAGACGTTCGATGTGTCTGCCTGTCGAGGATTAAGTCACTCTTGCAGCGGGTGATTCGGGATGGAAATGTGGGAGGATAGCTGGTAACGAGCCATCATAATTGTAGATTCCACGAGTCAGCTTTCTCATTTCGCTCGTGTACACGCCACGGCGCCACCCACGACGCCGTGCCCCCGTTCCGTGAAAGAAAGGACACGCCGATCCCCGCGTGTACGACGGTGAGAAAAACTAGACGAAAGTTGAGGCCGCATTTCGGCGAAACGCGGTCTCCCCCCCCCCCCTCCCCCCCCCTCGGCTGCGAGACCGCCGCGGCAACTTTTC
The DNA here is from genome assembly GCA_929108735.1 of Andrena dorsata. Classification (NCBI taxonomy): domain Eukaryota; kingdom Metazoa; phylum Arthropoda; class Insecta; order Hymenoptera; family Andrenidae; genus Andrena; species Andrena dorsata. Next base: position 38,165,630 of record OV815487.1, read on the forward strand.
CCACACCCCGTGACCATTTTCTTCTCCCCTCGTGGAAAGGCGATAACCGGTTTTTCCTCCCAATTTCATCGACAATATTTACGAGCCCCCCCTCCGCTCCCTCGGAGTTCTGTGAAAAGCGCACACGGCATCGGTATGCGCGCTCGTCACTCGAGTAAACACTTGTATCTAATCAATGGCCGGCCGGTCGGTCAGCTTGCGACAGAGCGCGCGCGTTCTCGGCCCGTTTATCGCGCTTAGGCGCATGAAAATCGAGCACATCTCGTTTCTCCACACCAAAGCTTGAGAGAGAGAGAGAGAGAGAAGCAGAGGGGAGAGGCAGAGCGAGGAAAAGAGGTTTCTCTGGTAATTTCGAGAATCCTCAGCCGTGGACGAAATTCTGTCCGTGATTCTCGCGTGTCACGGGACACGTCAGTATACTCAGCAGGCCCGAAAGCACGCAGGCGGTGGCAGGGCGAGAGAGAACCACCACGATCGGTACGTGGTTACAGGTCTGTTTGGCGGCGAGCGGTGGCGGTCCACTTCCGAGAACTAACGGGTCTGTTTCGTCCCCTCTTTCGGTTCCCCTCTCTCCCTCTCTCTCTCTCTCTCTCTTTCTCGCTCTCTCCTCTCCCCGCGCCTTCCCTCTCCTATCCTCGCTCTACCACCCGCGGCAACGCATCGCGTACACACGAACCACACGCTGCCCATGTGTACGGTGTACGGCGGGCCCCCGGTGTCGTGTTGGTGCGTGCATTGCGCCTGCGTGAGTGCGTGTTGGCGAGCGCGAGAACGAGCACCGCCGCCTCGTGCGCAGCAGCGTATGCGCAGCCCGCGTCTGCGCATCGCCGTGAGCGTGACGCGCCAGCGATCACTCTCAGTGTGGTACGAGCGGTGCCGCGATGTGGTCGTGTCGCGCGTCCTCTGTTATACATCGGGGCCTCGGCGTTCCACTTTCCCTCCTCCCCCCCCCCCCGGCCGATCCTCCTTCCTACATTACTTCGCGATAGACCGTAGAGGCCGGGCGGTAACGCGTGTGCGCGAGTGTCTGCCGGGACTGGATAAACATCCCGCGCGGTTCGTGTCAAGGGCGAGGGGGGCCGTCGAAACTGCCCCGGCACATGTACGTAAAATCCGGTCCGCGTTGTTTGTATACAAAGAACATTAACCGAGCGAGGCGTCCTCGGCGACGTCGAGAGACAGAGACGGCGTTTACACGCCAGTGCGCCGAGACGACAATGCCCCCGAGGACACGGCGAACAGGGACGCGCGCGTTTCGTCAAGCACGTGGCTGGGAACGCACGAAGAATTTCGGAGCGGCCAGTATTCGGGTGGAACGAGGACGAGGAGCCGAGGCATCGGGACGCGGGTATAACCGTCGGCGGAACCATCGGCCGGAAACCGTTGTGTCGGTCTCGCTGGCCGGCTCTTGCGAGCATTCGACGCTTGGGGACAATTTGATTTACGGCACGAACACGAACGTCGGTGATGTCGGACGAGGACTCGCGAGGAACGTTGCCGCGATATTCCCGGGCGTGCGTCGGGAACTCGCAGCGGGAGCGGTTTTCTCATGGCAGATTTCGCCGAGGTAACGGCGGAGGGAACCGGCGCTAGGGGAGGGAATGAGAATCGCGAGGAGAGCCGAGGCGTGCACGCCCCCGAAAAACGCATTAAAGGAGTAACGATCGAGCAACGTGGCTTTAACCGGTAATTGGACCATTCTTTTTGCCATTGAGGTAGTAATGGCCCTTGTAGCGTGGTCACGCTACACTACGATGCGCCATAGTACTATAGAGACTTCCGGCCCGTCGCAGGAAGTGAGACACACGTGTTCAGGCGTGTGTGTTCCCATAATACGGGCCCCGGCTCCTCCTCTACAGTGCGTTCCAAGTTCGATGGCCCGTGCGGGAAGCGAAACCACGCCACGGATATGTACGTATTACCGTTCGTACGCTCGGGGAAAAGTGAGCGAAACGTCAACGCGTATCCAGCGATCATTCATTGACGCCCCGCGCCTCCTATCCACGAAGAGAGCTCAGCAAAGTACGTACCGACTCCATTTCCGCATATCTATGTACATATCAAACCTATCTAACTTATCTACAGGCGTCAAGGAATTCTACAAATTGATATTAAACGACGCGATAAAATTCCCAGATAGACTACTCAGGCTGGAAGGTGTTTCTGTGTCGCGTTTTCTAAAACGTCTCCGTTTAAAACGACCCTCGCGTCTATAAATCCTCCAACGGAGCCCACACATAGCGGCCCACTCGATCGTGTTTGCGCGCGCACGTAAGCCTCTCTAACTAGCCCATTATTCCCACGATTTAGGAAAACGACCGTGTTATTTATCGACGGGACTCGTTAACCTTTACCCGCTAACGAGCGATCCCGTAAGCACCGAAATTCAAATCGCACGCCTCCGTTCTTCGAGTAGCGCCGGATCTTATTATGAATGAATTTTCGGCGTTACATTCATATTTCCTGCGCCCAGCGTACGCCAGGCGCCCCAGTGGCTCTCATTCAGCTTCAGTGGCGTCGAGATAATTTATTTTTCTCTTTTGTTTTACTTTTTCTATTTTGGTAAGGAATTACACGTTTCGCAGCGAAAACGGGTCGGCATGATCGAACGGAGCGAGAGACCGCAGCAACAACGTTCCGCAACGGCAAATATAACTGCTTGCGTAACATATGAATAATCGCGACTCGAACGGTTACTTTCAATGGCAAGCCGCATACAGGCGCGCGCGTACGTGCGAGTATATCCATCGCATTCCTCGGCACACCGATGCCTTCCATTTTTGCTTGTCGCGCGAGTGTCGGGAACGTTCCAGCGGGCGAGGATCGAAAAACGTGCCGAACCGTCCCGTACGTTTTCCTGTTTCGTCATCGAGCGTTCTCGCCGATTCCGATCTCGGGGCCACCCGTTTCAGCCTCCCCGAGCCGCGCACGCGAGGCATTACAGTTGGCTGGCTCGATTGCCGCGATCTGTAGGAGGCTGAGTTAAGGACAGGTACCAGTGGAATGTCGTCTTCGGTGCCGATCGCGCTCCAACCGCGACCTCCCTGTTCCATGCCTTCTCGGGACTCTTCCGTCTGTACTCTTGACACGCGGGCGAAACGTGTCTCTTTTGCAAACAAATGTTTAAAAACAACTCGCGGGACCTCCGCTCCTTTAGCTTTTCCTTCTTGTTTCCTCGGTGTTGATGCTTCGAGTTTACGTGGAGCAAGTACAGAGGGCGCATTTTAATTATTCAGATTTACGAACGATTAATTACTCGGTTGGATAAATATCGCCGAGGGATTCGCCACGATGTGGGCCGGGAGTTCTAGAAGCCCGCGGTGGCCAGAAGCGAAGGCAAGACTCTCGGAGGCCTTCTTCTCAAGTTCATCGCTCCCGCGCATGTGCAAACACGCGGCGCATAACACGAGGCATTCATGTGCCCTTTCCCCGCATCATTGTCGGCGGTCGCGCGCGTTAGTGGGACCCTTCTCGCCCTTCTGCCGCCTCCTCCCCTCGCGGGACCACGTTCCCGCCCTCGTCTGTGGGAAGATATACGATAGTACACCCGCGTTACCGAGCGAGGATATCCACACTCGGCTTCCCCCGTTCCTCCGTTTCGATTTCTTCTCGCGCTCGCACCATACTCGTTTCCCGGCCGATCACCATTCACGCTTTCCCCCTAGAGGATGGTAGGGAGCCTCTGCTCGCGGATTTTTCTCAGCCGGATCGGCAGCCGCGTTAACAGCTGTCCGAGGGCGAGCCGCGCTAGCGATTTACAACCGAGCCGATTGCCGCCCCCGCTCGTTCCCAGAACGAGCCGTTCGAAAACGGTGCCCTGTCGTCGGGTATTTTTGTCCAACAAAGCCGGAGCTGATTAAATACGCGATCGTGGTTAGCGTGCCGGCAATAAAAGCGTCGCGCCACGTCGTGTTTACGGCTGCCGCCCGTCCCGAAATCGTCAAACGGGCTCCTCTCGCAGTCCCGCGGCTGCGTTTGATCGCTAAATTATTTCGCGCTTCTCGCGCGCTACTCCCCCCCCCCCCCCCTCTCTCTCCCTGCTCGTTCCCGCCGTTTCCCTTGATCGCGAATTTCCGTGACGTCGTCGAAATACGATCGCACCTCGGGTGAGCCGTGAAAGGCTGCGCGTAGGGAAATACTAAACTATCGACGACGCAACGGCAGTTTTCATTCGAACACCGTAACACTTCATACTCGTAGCTTTTTATCACTTAGGGGAGAGTCGTGCAGTACCGACCGAATTGATAATTTGCAAAAGTAAAAGAGTTGTAATTTCTAGGAAACGAAAAATTGTCGTCCAGTACCGACCTACGATTAAATTAGTAGATTTTTAAGTCTAAATGATTAACAGTGTTAATAAAAAGACATTTAATTAGTACAATACAAAATTTTTTCAAATTTTATTTGTACAAACTCGCAAGTAAAATAATTAATATTCTCCTGATCTGTGCATTCGACGTGTGCCCAACCGTCACACTCGGTACACTGCACTCAATCTTTGTCAAATGATTAGTTGCAAACAGAGATGGGCAAAAGTTTTATTTAAATAAAATTTCGAATAACGAATAAAAAAATTAACTTTGTTCGTCGAATAAATTCTCATGGAATAAAAAAGTTAACTTTATTCGTGGAATAATCTAAAGTTACAGTAACTTTTATTTGATCCTTGTTCGCATAATTTTGTATTTAGTTAAACTTAATAGACTAGAGATAGTGTACATAATAGAACAAAATCATTTACTTACCTAAACGAGAAACAAAAAATGAGTTTTAAAAAATAACTTTTAACCTACTGAATATCAACGTATACGTTTAATGCCTCAGAACATCGAGAGCAATGGAGTAAACAACGTGGCCCCAACATAGGTTATTGAGAATTGTGATTTTCATTGATTTATTCAAATCGAGTACTAATATCTGGTCGAAGAGGCGAGAAATAGCTTTGGCCGGTACTGCACGACTCTTCCCGTACAAAGTAGATTCAGGGTTTCGAAATATTTGTACTTCGTCGACAGTTGATTAACCCCGAATAACACTCAAGTTCCTTCTCGTCGAAGTATATCGTCGTACTCGACTAATCCCATTAAACTCTCGATATTATCTACGAAACGGTGAATGGTGGCCGCGATTCTCAAAGATTTCAGCTCGCAGCCGTCGCGTATCGAATCTGAAGGGCGATAGATTACGTTGCGGATTGCCTCGATAAAACGTGGCCCGTGGCTTGTTTACGTCGCGGCACAGAAGGGCCTGGACGGAAAAGGGGGCCCGAGGGAACGCGCGCGCCTTCGCCGTGGAGCATTTAGCGCGGTGGGCGCTCCCCTCCGTCTTTCCCTACCCCACCCCCATCTCTGCCGTCTTTTGCCACTTCCCTAGCCTTGCTCCACGGCACCCCTTCCTCTCCTCTCTGTCCTCGGGCCCGGGTGCAACGAGGACGAACTGCACGTTGCCCCCGGAGTGCATGCACAACGAGGACAGACGAAGCGTGTCTGAGTCGCTGGCCGCCATGACAGAGCGGAATGCATGAGAACGCAGAGCTACTGACCCTCTTGCCCTCCCCCCCCCTCTCTCTCTCCTCACTGCGTCTCTCTCGCTCTGCCTACCGCGGGATGCCTTCGTCTCTCTCTCTCTCTCTCTCTCTCTCTCTCTCTCTCTCTCTGCTTCACCACGATCGTCCCATTCTACCTCGCTCCCCGGCTCGATCTCTCGCGCTCGGACCCCACCCCTCCCTTTTAATCTCCATATCAATCCCACTCACCGAAACTGGCGTGCCTTTAAGCGCGCCGATTCGGAATTTTTTCGGCGGCCTGACGCCCCGCGTCGTCGTCGATCAGCGGGAAGACACGCGCTGCTATCGATCGCTCGTTGCGTAAGCGCTTTTCCCCGCGAGGCGTACAGATTCCGATCCCCGCGGCGGCCTCCTCCAGCACCGGCGAAGAAATTTTCGGGCAAACGGCCGGGGGCCCAATTAACCGAGCGCCGTTCCCAGCATTAATTTCGCGCCAGCTCCGGTGCTCTACCTCCCCCTCCTATCTCGACCGAGCGCATTGGGACAGGTCTAACGAATCCCGCTGCCATGGGAAAGCAGAAGAGGAGAGCCAGCCGCGTACACACAGGTGCGGAGCTGTCGGCTGCGCGGCAGTCGTGTGCCAATCGGTCACATAACGGTCGCACGGTCGTAACACGACCGCCGCCCGCCCCCGTGACGTCGGGAGATTGACGACAACGACGATCGTTCATACGATTCGAGGAGGCCACTGCGCGCGCCCTTCGCCGGTCGGAAACACTGGCGGAAAACGTCCCCCGGGCATCTCGCCGCGGGCGCTGCTCCTCTTGCCGGTTCAAATCGCGAATCTGTAGATATTAACGGTACCTACTTCTCTATTTTATGCGCAGGTTGTATAACCGATAAGGGGGGAGGATAAAAAGCTCGGATGAATATCGATAAAAGGGAATACACTCGTTGTTAGTAAATCTAAGCATTACGAGATCTCTGTGCCCTCGAGGTTGCGCGCGTTGAAGCTCGTGACGTAAATCGGTGCGAGAAACTCGCAGACACGTAGTTTTCCTTTCTCGCGGCGGCACTGACGCAACACGCAGCCTTGCGGGGTGACCATCGGTGCAGATCTGCTATGATTTATCGCGGTTCCAGCTCGTTGCTTTCCACTCGATCAAGGAACGCTGGAGGCTGATGACTTTATGACGCTCGGGCTCGTCGGATGGTTTCTTTCGCGGCTTCCACCAGTCACGTGGCATCTTTCGCGCGCGACGATTCGAAGCCGAGGCGGTTGGCTAGGAATTAAACGCGCACCGAGTCGCAGTAATTTTCTTCGACGTGTTCGAGTTCTCTGGGGCTTGAGCTACGATCGACATTCATTGGCTATTAATCGGTAATAGCCGAGGACTTTGCGCAGGCTCGAGTTAGCAGGGTGGAGGGTTTCGAGCGCGCCTTTACGCAGAGAGACGGCTCTTCTCGTTGGGTCGTTGACTCCTCGTTTCTTCTTTCTTCGAATCCTGGGCCCGGTCCCCGTCCTCGTACCAGGTTCCCCTCTTCTTCTTCTTCTTCTTCTTCTTCTTCTGCTTCTGCTTCGCCTCCCTTTCTCTCTCTGCCCTCCTCGCCTCTCCCGGCACCGCTAAATCCATCTCTCTGTTTCCCTCGCTCTCCTTGGACTTCTCTCCGCCTCTCTTTCACCGTCCGTCTCTCGTTTTTCGTCGGTGCACGCGGATGCTTCTTCTACTCCGTCCCTGCCAGACAGTAAACAACGCCACGCCGTACCCACTCCTCTCATTCATATCTCACACGAGCGCATACCGAATTATTTGGATGCCGACGTATCTCGCCCAGCGGGAGCGAAACCATGCGTGCACGGAGGGTTGCCGCGCGTTGCTCACGAGCCCCGCATCTTTTCTTCTGGCCGACCATAAAAATACCTGCGAGGGTGGGGTGGAATAGGCGCGAGGCCTGAATCGGGGGCATTCAAAGAGGGTTCTTCGTCTTTCCCTTTCGTCGGATCGATAAAGCTCGTTTCCAAATTATGTGTCCACTTCCTGAGGCATTCAATTCGATTTGAGAATTTCTCCAGAAGCTGTAGCTTCAGCTAATACGAATTTCGTTACACTTCGAAAAGAAAGAGGTTCGCAGTTCGAATAGTTATCTATTATGTTTGTCCACGAATTTCTCCGCAACTACTCGACCGATTGTAATGAAAGTTATTTCATTTAGTTAAGCTCCGATCAACTTAGGTCAAGGAGAAAGAATTATCAAAATCGGTTAAGTAGTTTTGAAGTTACACCAAAAGTAAGAAATCTGTTTCATTATTATGGGAATCTTTCGTTTCTAGCAAACGGTTCTTCTTTTTTACGAGCAGCTTCTTTTGCAGGCCAGCCTGTATTCTTTTTTAATTAATGTAGTTATACAACTTAAAGAACAAAAAAAAGTAAAAAATAAAAAATTAAAAGATAATTAAAACCGACTTCAAAAAAATAAAAATGCTCTGAAAGTTAAAAAATAAGTTTTTTCCTTACATAATCTACGACTCCCAAAACTGGAGAGTCCACGATTAAATAAGGAAAGAAACTTTATTTTCCACTTTTCAGTTCATTTTGATGATTTTTAAAGTCGGTGTTAATTTTCTCGTTACACCGTGCTTGAGTGATCGAGCAGATTGAATCCTGCACCATAGTAATGGACCCGGGTTAAGCTGGCGTATCACTGTCGCGGTAATGGAGTTTCACAGACTCCCCAAAGGTTTTATCGGGTTACGAGTTTTTACCGAGCAATGGTGCTCGCAGTTCGGAACCCCTGCAGGCTGTTTCGCAAAGTTGCTCGAGGTGCGAAACGGGGAAACACGCCGATGCCCCACGACGCGAAGCGTCTATACATCTCCGTCGAGATTACGAACCAATGAAGCGTGCACTTGACTCCGTGAACTCATCGCCTGGATAGACGTCATAGTATCATCCCATAAGTATTAATCGCCGTACCGAACGGCACATACTCCTTCAAACATTCGCGATGAATATCTGACATCCTGTAAATTCAGACCGCCAAGAATCGCGAGCCACAGTGGTTCGAAATTACTAAAAAGCGATAAACCCCTCAAAACTACATATTGAGAAGGGAATTACAAGCAGGGCCGCCCGTGATCCAAGGGCGCTAAAGAATCAAATATGTTAAAACGCTTTTTCCTCTTCAATTTTGGAGACAAAAATTTTGTCCGCGGCCATTGTTTCTGTTCGTATCTGTCTCGATGGAGACCCGGGGTTGTGATGTACCGTCTTGCACCGATTACGAAGAAATATGCACCCGTGGGGGCTAGGGCGCCAAAATTTTTCAGCCCAGGGCGCTCAAATTTATTAACACGGCCCTGATTACAAGGGTAAATTCACAGATATTTTACTTTGTTTCTGTGGAAAGTTTATGTTTCTAACACCTACTTTAATGGTAAACCGTTTCACACACGGATCTTTTCAGATAAATCTTCTCTACTTTTTTCTTCTATTTTCAACAGCATGAAATTTCGTCAACTTTGACGATCTGTATCTCAATAACCAATTGATATATTTAAGAAATTCAAACGGCATCTGATGCACTGATATATATACGACAAATCTGCTAGAATGGCAAAAAGCTGCATGCTTCGAAAATTGAATTTTAACCAGCTTTTCGCCGAATGGCAGCAATATGCCCGACGATCGTCGAGAAATCGTACAGAAAGCCATCGGGACGTTTAGCGTTGTCTCGGCGAGCGGCGAGGAGAAAACGATTAGAATCCGTATTGGGACACCTGGCACCTATCCGCGCAGCGTCTCCCGAGTATCCGTTCAACAGGTGCTCGCCCGGTGGTGCGCGAACCGGGCTGAAAAGGAAGCCGAGGTGGCGCGAGGAGAAGGCGAAAGAAGTCGAAGGAGAAAAAGAAGATGCTAATTGGAGCGGCTTGTAGCGTCCAGCAGCGCGTGTTAACACGACTTCCAGGTACTCGTCTTCTCTCGCCTTCTTCCTCCCTCTCGGGCGAATACTTTCCAGTAGGTGCTTCCGGCTAGACTCCCGGGGCGGCCGGCTTCAAAGACTCTTTCGGCGCTCGGATGCAAGGCCGATGGATGGAACTGCGGCGCGCGCGGCGAGAGGACGGTGGCCCGGGGACCGCGGCGGTGAAAGAGAAAGATGGTAGGAGAGGTATGACAGGTATATAACGCCCGCGCGGCAGGGAAAAATATTCGGTTGACGGGCGGAGGTAGGGAACGCTTTTCGAGAAACTATGAATGATATCCCCCCCCCTCCTCCCGCGCTTCCTCTGTCGCCTCTACCCCGTTTCCCTGCCCCGCTCTCCCCCCCCCACCCAACCCCCGCCTCGCCCCTCTCGCCACCCACGCCCTTTTTCTCTCATATACACCCGTTAGTCGGACGCGCTGGACAAATATTTGCCCGAATTCAGGGCGACCGCTCGTAAATTAGAGAAGGAGCGCCGAGAGGAGAGGACTCTGAAATTCTTCACCAGGGCCGTGCCCCGGGTTGCTGCTCCCCCTTCCCGTGCCTCCGTTCTCCTTTTCTTTGGCTTCTCGCTTCTCTCTCTCTCTCCTCCTCCCTCCGCGCCCCTGCGCCGCACGGTTAGAGCCTTTGGTGTGTCCCAGAGCCGAGTCTTTGGCCTCGCCACGGCAGGAAATTAAAACGGCTCCTCTGAAGCAGCGTCGCTCGTTCCCCGGGCCGCACGTGGCTTCACCCGAAAATCCGCGTCGCTTTTCGGACGGTGACATTTAATTTCGTTACGGGTGGAACACTCGCAAGGTACCATCGTGTACTCTGTTCTCGGTAGGGGGAGGGTAACTGAGACTGCGTTACGGTGATCATCCTACCGTGCGAATCGGGGATAAAAATGACGACTGCGCCGGTGTCGCGCTCGATCCTCGGCGTTTATAAGTTAATAATACCGCCGAGGGAAGCGTTGTCTTGCTCTCGCTGGATGGATACTCTCCGAAGAATATTAACGCTAGAGTGCGCGATTCGAGTAAGCAGTTAGAAGTTGAGGGAACTCGACGCAGGTCTCGGGGATAATTCTGCTGGGTCGTTTATCGGCGAATTTTCAGACAGATCCGCCGAAAACGGCGCGGAATTGATGCGGAGCCATCGAAACTTTGTCCCACGTCGGAGAGATCTCGTTTCCGAACCCTCGGTTCTCGACTTTCGTCTCGATTTCCCGTCCTTCCACGGCCCTATTTTTAGCTCGTGAATCATATCATTCGCGCTGCTCGTCACCAACGGATTTAGTTGCTCCGAACTGCGGTGGATACCTCGAGCGGGGTTGCGGCGAGGGAGGAGCGGAGAGCGCACCGTGGGGGGGGGGGGGGCAGGAAAAAAGTCTCGCACCTCGTGGATCGCCGCGGAAGGCCAGCTAGCTACGCGGAGGGAAACTCGTGACCAAATGGAGAGTCGGCTGGCCGGCTATCTCCTGCGAAGAGCCGCGCGCCTCCGCAGGGTGGGAAAGAAGCGACAAAGAAAGAGACGTTGTGGATGCTGCGTGGATTCCACGCTCCGTTCGATCGGCTGGACGCGAGCGAGACGACGCGAAGGGAGGAAGAGAGAGAGAGAGAGAGAGAGGGAGTGGGGCGGCAGAGGGAGGCAGGGTGCAGGAAGGAACGAAAGAAAGAAAGACGATCGACGTCCGCGGGAGGGAGCCGAGGATCAGGAACGGCGCGAGGAGGGGTAGGGTAGAAGGGGGTAGAGAGTGGTGTCGGGTGGGGGTGGGGGCAGTGGCGATGTCCTAGCGAAGGTCACGGCCGGGAATGCGGTTTGCGTCCGTCGGTCCAAAGTGGCGTGCCGCGTTGCAGTGCCTTCGCTCTTTCTCCTTCGCTCCCTCGCCCAGCCTCTCCTGCCCGCTCTCTACCGTCTTCCTCCCTCTCGCTCTCTCTCTCTCTCTCTCTCTCTCACTCTCTGTCTCCGTTCCACTCTCCGCAGCTTGCTGGCTCTCCCGCTCCCTCCGTCGGGCCGCAGCAGCGCAGACTGCAGGAATGCACCAAATGCACCGCACTGACCGGTGCCCGTCCCGTTCCACCGCTTCCACTTGTTTACTTCGGCCGTGCACTTCCCTCCCCCCTCCCGGCCGTTCCTCCGCCCGTAGCAGCTTCTTCCTCTACCGCTTTCTCGTTCTCGGACAGAGACGGCCGTCTGCTACATAACCCCCTCCCTCCCCCCCCCTAGCGGCACCCCATCCCTTTTATCCCGACGTCCCGCGCCGTCGGTCGTTCCCATCGTCGTGGATCCTCCCCTCCGGCTTTCCTTTCGTCACTCCACCCTCCAGGGGCGAGCGTTCACCCCTTGGAACCGGAGTGTTTGGACTGGCCGTGTCCTTGCCGCCCGGTATGCGCGCGTACGCGTTTCGCTGTATAAGGAAAAGGGCTGCGGTATGCGCAACCTTGCTGGCAAGGTGACCAGAATCTACCATTTCTTTGTGACCTTTTTCCTCCACCCCCTCCTCCTCCTCCTTTCGGTACAAGTGTCTCTTCTTCTTCTTTTCTAACAGCCCCTGTTTCCGTAAGTGTACGTCGACGCTGTAAGTTCACTCTCGCGGCGCGGACGAATACGTTGACGTACTTACTTACCGCGCCGTTTACGTCGGCACGCCTAAACCCGCATAGCTCGTCGATCGTCGCGGACGGATCGACGATCGGGATTATTCGAGGTTCGCGAACTATTCGAAAGAAAGGAAAAACGGGACGGCGATATCCCCGTCGGTCAGGCCACCGATCGCGCTTCGCGTGGACGTGTATCAACGGATTCCACGGTCGGCGGCATTCCGCGAGACGAAGGAATTCCCCCGGATCGGTCGGAGGGGTGCGTGATGTAACGTAACAACCGGTGTGTTAGGGTGCAGGGACCTCGGGAGGTTTGACGAACTCTCCGCGCTTCTCTCTCTCTCTCTCTCTCTCTCTCTCTCTCTCTCTCTCTCTCTTTCCCTCTTGTCGTCCTCCCCTCGACCTAGCCGAATCCCGCCGCGATTCTCTGTCTCTCTGGCCCTGACCCACCCAAAGGATGCAGTCAACCCCCCTGCAGTAGATGGGGTGCGCCGGTGGGGAGCGGTCTCTGAACCGACCGACCGGTGCGTGGATAAGGAGGGTGGGACCCAGCTAGCGCGAGCGAGCGAGCGAGCAAGCGCTGCCAACGGGGGCTCGCTGAAAGGGGGTGTACCTAAGCCGTAATTGTATGCAGGCCCGTCTGGGCCGCGTGTGCGCGCACGGAATTCGTGCGTGTATCTATATGGACGGGCGCGCGGGCCAGCCTGTTTAGCAGCGAGCCGACGCTCAGGGGTGAGGAATGGCCGAGAAGTACGGGGAGGGGTGAGCCGAGCGGCGCGTTCAGTCCACAAATCAATACCCATTGGCTGCCGCGTGTGTACCAGCCGTGCACAACGAGCGAAACGTGTCACCCACCGACCCAAACCCAAAGGACGATATAGCAGCTGCACGCACGCACGCCGGCAGCCGGCATATGTCGGCCGATGGCCGCGAACCGCCCCGTTCGCGCGCCACATCTTCGTACATCTCGCTCGTCTCGTTGCCTCTCGTTCTCTCTCTCTCTCTCTCTCTCTCTCTCCCCCCTCTCTCTCGCTCCGCTTCGCCCAGGGCTTCCGGCCCTTCGAAGAAACGTCCCCAACGATCGTTCCACCTATCCGCGACGCAACACTCTCGCCCGAGTGTGCTCGAATGTTTGCTTCTCTACGCGGCAGAAAGCCACTCGCGCGCACATTTGTTTCCTCGATCGGTTACGCGTTGGTCGTTATTGGCCGTAGAACAATAGGCGATAGCGCCGGAGGGCAGATATTTCCGGCGCAGCCAATATACTCGCTCTTTTTTTTTTCCACGACCGAGACTCGGGGGCTATTGTTCCTACTCCGGTAGCTTGCCGCGCGCAATTACTTAGCAGCCCGCAGTGACGAATCCAATAACAATCCTACGACCATCTCCGCCGAGCAAATTTCTAATTTCCTCTCGTAGCGCCTCGTCTCGACGCCAACGGCAACGGAGGATGCCGCCGGCGGTAATGCAGACGGACGTCGACGTTGCTTCTGGATAGCCGATGCGACGAGTCGCCTCGGAATCTCTGCTGCCGCGATGCCGATGAAGGTCGTCGGGTTTATACCTGTTCTAGTAAACAGATCGCTAACTGCGGTTCAGCGTTACCAATTTCGTAGAAACGTCACGTTAGAGCTGCCAATATCTACGATAACGTAACGCGGATATGCCTCGGTAAACTGCATCTGTCGAACTCGGAAAGTACTCGCTTGATCAAAGAACAGGGAGCGTCCTCTATAGAACATTGAAACGACCCACAGTGGGACGGATCGAGATTTCAGTAGGCATTCGCTTCATTTTTTACATATTTCATCGTTTAGTGATTTCTAGCTTTAGATTACAGTATTTAGGCAATGATTTTATGAAAAATTTGTTTTTTATTTTTTGTGGAAATAGACACGTTCATCTGAATTGGCCAAGTATAATGAGCTGGGGTACAGTTCGTGACCCCAGAGTTTACCGCTGGAAAGTTTTTAGGCGATAGACAAACACACAAATATATAAAGTTTCTGCTTTATTAAGATTACAGGTAATATATTGTACAATAAATACAAAAATCATTTAAATCTCTGATAAGAAACGCAAATAAAATAATAGAACTTCATTATGTATCCGAATCATCTAGCGAAGATAATGTTTCTGGCCACATTTGCTGTTTCGTGTGATACATGCAAGGGATTTCAGCCATTGGCTGGAAAACGATAGTCAATTATTGAATGCAATTGATATTTGTGAATTTGAATCTATCCAGAATTATGAGATATGCTTGAATTTACGAACAAATACGAACAATTTTTTTAATTTAGAAAAATACGAAAATATTAACAAAAAATCTTGATTTGGCAATTGAATATAAGGATTTATATATTTCATTACAAGGAAAAGACTGACTAAAACAATTCCAATGTAAAAAGCTGATCATTTCCAAGAAATGGAAATCTAAAATATTTTTTAGAATATTTAATAGAGGAATCCCAGAAAACCCGAAATAAAGATTTAAAAAACTACTGCGAATTATACGCAAAAAGAGCAGCCGAAAAATGACAGATCAAGATGTTCTAAATAATTTATTAATAAGCCCCGATCCATAGAATTAATGGAAATCAACATTAAGAGACCCATTGTTAAAAAGAGCGCCGAAAAAAAATGATTATTGTATTCATTATACAATATATGACGATTACAATCCCTAAATGATGAAATATGTAAAAAATGAAGTGAATGCCTACTTAAGTGTCGATCCGTCCCACCGTGCGACGCTACGTTTTTCCTTTCGATCGGGAGGCGCGAACGCCTCCGGTCGTCGGCCGAATTCGGCAAACTTCGAAGCCGTAACCCCCGGCTAAAGTTCTCCGCGTTCGCCGCGTCGTGTAACATCGGCCGCGACGGGAACGTCGCGTACTCTGTGTGCGTGTACGTCGGCCGCCGGTGGTGGGGGGCTTCATTCAGTGCGCCTCTCGGTCTTGGCGGCGCGCATGCGCAGCCCGCCGCGCGTACACACGCTACTCACGCTGCGCTTCCCTTCCTACTCTAGCGTTCCCTCACACGTACGCGCCACGCACGCGCACATCGTCGCACCTACGTACATGGACTTTGTACTCGAGCGTGGCTCGATCTTCTCGCTCTCTCCCGTTCCCGTGCTCGCGCGCGTCTAAGAACGGGCACACCGTTGCACGGGGCGTGTGCGAACACGCACACCGATCCCGCGGCAACGCGATCGCGAGCGAGCGTTTGAAAGAGACGCACAGTGGTGCCATCGGGTGAAAAAATTGCCAAAATTCAAGTTTTGAAGTATGTAGCAGCTTTTTGATAGTGTAGCAGATTTGTTGTATATATATATATCAGTGCAGCAAGTGCCGCTTGAATTTCTTAAATGTATTGATGGGTTATTGAGATGTAGGCCGTCAAAGTTGACGAATTATCGTGCTCTTTAATGGCTTGAAAATAGATGTCTTGGAAAGTTTGTCTGAAAAGATTCGTGTGTGAAACAGTTTACCATTAAATTAGGTGTTGTAAACATAAACTTTCCACGGGAACAAAGAAAAATATCTTTGGATTTACCCTTGTAATTCCCTTCTCATAATTCTAAGTCATATTTTAATAAAACGGTAGGAAAACAAAGATGTTATTTATCGAGTGTACACGCTGTAGCAAATTTTTTTATATAAAGCAACATATCGAATTTTCCAATTGTTTTAGATATTTAAATTTGAAGTGCCAAGTTCTGGTATTTAGTATACAAATAAAATAGCATTCGTTATTTCAAACAACACTTATAATCCATAATTGTCTTTTATTATTTTCGGCGATATACGTGAACCACGTGACCTACTACACGCAGGAATATTTGAGTTTTCCACTAAAATTGGAAAGAATGCAATTTTTAAAAAAGTTTTGAAATTAACGTTGTCATATTAAATTCGACATTCTAATTACATCGTTTTAGCTAAAAATCTGAAAATAATCAATTTTCTCAATAATTAACTTTGACTACAGATTCGTTATCAGCGACCTCAGAAACTGTAGGATACAAAGTTTAGACGAATTTTGTTTTAAAAAAATTTGAAGTTGAGAATCATAATCAGCGACGCCAAAAACACCCGAGCACCGATTTCTGACTAAATTACGCTGCGTTTTGAGAGGTTTGCCGGTTTTTAGCGATTTGGAACCGCTGTGAGACGCAGCGAAGAGGAGGACGGGCCGGGACGCGTATGTGGGACCAAAAAGGTGGGATGGAGGGCGCAGTGCGAACGGCCGAGAGTGACTGAACTGCACGAACGACGACCACACGCCGCCAGTTCTCCGCCGCGTGCTCGAATACGCGCGGGTTTTCGTGATGCCCCGCGCGGCGGGCCCCCCTCCTCTGTCCCGGTAAAGGTGGACTTCGACGATGATCGAGTTGCCGAACGCGGACGGATTTAATAGGAGCGATATTTAGGAATGCATCGCGAGATTTCACGCCGCTGAACGTACGAATCTGCGAATAATTGATCGAAACATTGAAAATCTATCAAATTTATCAAATCGCACGGAACGTTGAAACGGATCTGTCGATTTCTAACGATTTATGCCTGCATTCCCGTTTCTTACCTGGCGATTTCCGCCGCGGGCCTCGCGTGCACATCTCCTGCGGAGGGGAATAACAGACAAAACGGAATGTGGCGAGCGGGCACGTAACGGCTTGGCTGGTCAACAGAAATCGTCGGGCATTTCGACATACGGCAGTGATGGGAGATCGATACGCGCTCGCTGGTTGTTTACCAGCCGCGACTCGGCCGACAAAAGCGCGAAGCGTCCATGCCCCGGGTTTTCTTTATCGCTTACACGCCGCGGTCCCGCATTAACCGTCTATACGCTCGTACTCCTCTTTCCCGGCCCGTTCCGCCACCACCGCCGCCGCGACCTTCTCTTCCTCCTCCACCTCCGGCTCTTCATGCTGCCCTCTTTAGCGAGAGAACTCGATTCGAGTCGACTCGTAACACGCGCCGCCGCGGCATCCCCTCGTTGATGCATTGCTTCCGAGAAGCGATAGCACCGGCCTCCGGCTTTTGCCTCGCCGTTTCGCCGCTGCGAAGATTAATTCCGCCGCTCTCGCCTTCCGGAATCGAGGCGTGTCGGTGTAATATACGCACCCAGCGTCGTCCACGGGCCCCCGTGTCGATGTACCCGGGAAAACTGACGGCTCGCGGGAACTGGGCTAAAAGGTGACCCTGAAAGCCGTCCAACGGCCAAAGAAACGCGAGCGACTAATTGCAAGTGGCAAGCGCAAAGCTCGCCTCCGACACGCGCCTACGATAGAACGAGATGCGCGAACGGGTTGAAAGGAAACCCCTGCGGAGGGAGGAGGGCGGCGAAAAGGAGACGGGAGACGCGTATACGGGACAGCGGCGTAGTCGTAAAGTGCGGTAGAATGCACTCTGACGTAGACTCTGTATTGCTTGGCGCGGCGTGGCGCGCTGCGCGTTGCATTCCCCTGCGGTGCATTGACTTTGCCTCCCCTCCTGCGCCTCCACCGTCCGACCACCCCACCCCGCCGTCTTCCTCCACCTCCCAACCCCCCGCTCCCTCTCTCTCTCTCTGATTCTCTCTCCAGCTCGCGAGCTGCTTGATCCACGCCGCCAGCCGCGCCGTTGCACCCCACCGCCTCCCCGGTGCAACCGCCTCCCGGCACAACAACAACATTCCTTCTCTCTAGAGTCCCTTCATGCCACGGAGACCCTGCTACCAGACTCTTCTTCGTCTCCGCTCCCTCGGCCAGAGCGGCACCGTCCACTGGCAGAAAGGAAACGGAGCGCGCTCTTTCTATACGCCTCCCCGGGCGAAACTGGTCGCCCGCGAATCGCATGTGCGATCGACCTCATGGCCACCAGACGAGAGAGCTACTCTCCCGGGCAAAACTTTCGGTTCGGCGTACGTATCGGAACGGTGTGCGCGCGTCTCGACGCTCGCGCCTTCGATTTATCGAGTACTGGCTCGCCGCGAATGCCGAGAGGAGCACGATTCTTTTCAGAGCCGCGCCGCGTTCCGACGCGATCGCTGCAGATCGATCACCTGTGGCTCTCTGGAGAAACCCGTACCCCGGATTAATTCCTGGAATCCCGCGTGATAAGATTGACGGGATGCTTGCCCGACTGATTTGTGCGCGACGATTAGCGCTGCCGAATCCTTTGCGTTACGAACGCGACTCCCAAGCACTGCCACGTTTAAGTCTAGCTTACATGCTGATTCTATTACCTACTCTTTGCTTCTATGTTGATTAGCCATGTGCGCACAGCGCTGAACTAATAAGGGTTTACTTCTACTGTGTATTGGCCACCGTTGTTCATTTCGTTTCGCTTCATTTTAGTTAAGGCTTAGTACTATGTTCTTCTGGCTAAGAATATTATTTTACTTTCTCTATAATTATTATTCTTCCACTTAACGAGCAATAAAGTCGTAATAATAATAATAGAAATAAGAAGAAGACCAAGTTGCTGGTTGCTAAGTCGGATGGACTTGCAACAGAACGCCGGTGATAAATTTCCCGGCACTCAATTGATCATCGTGTTCTGCTCGTTCACGGGAGGACGTTTATTCTCCCGCGGAAAACCGTGCTGCACGGATGTCTTCTTTGGAGGGCAGCCGGCGACCGCTAATTGGGTTATTACACGCGGAACGTCGAAATCGTTGTGGACACGCATTAGCTTTCCCGTGTTTTGCCCGTGAACACAGAGGCCCCCGGTGCCGTGTTTACCGTGGTGATTTTAAATTTGTCGATGATGCATTGTGAAAGGTTTACGACGGGCTAATGAGCCGTAAAACGGTTTTTCGGTGGGCGGAATCGGGGATTTCGGGGGAAAACTACCGGAACGTCGAGCCCGGCGACAGTCCGAGGGGCAATATAAATTTCCCCCGGTCCCGTGTCTAATATAATAATTAGACGAAGCCAGGTGTCACGGCCGGGATGATCCTTGGCTCGGCGAAGGGACGAAAGGAGTACGGCTACGTATTGTTTTCCGCATTCTTTGCCTGGCAATGGGTACCCCGCGCGGATTTCCCCGTAAATTCCCTTGTGTTCGGAAACGGTCTGGCGCTACCGCTCTCCTGAGTTATTTCCCCATTTATTGACGGTGATTATACGTCAGGCTTGCGCGCCCGAGAATGGCAGGGGACACCCAAAACAATTGAGAAGCTTTACCTACTGTCGCCGAGTCTTCGGCCTGTAGATTACACTTTCTTGTTCGTCGAAGCGTCCTCGGGTCTCGTCGTGTCTCGACTGACCACTGAATCTTTAATATGTAGGTACTTACCCCCAGGGAAATCGTATTATTAATGTTTTGATTAGCTTAATGGAGAGACAGACTTATATATTGAAGACCAAGATGGTGGAATTGAAGGTGCGATGAAATCTTGGGACGTCCGCTAATTTTATTCCCTTTGGTGTGCTAAGTATGAAAAACATCGGAACAATCGGATCATTCTGAACCCTTTTTTTTCTTAATTTTTTTGTACACCTTTAGAAACTAATCGTTCACTTGGAACAGAGGTTGCTGGAATGCATAAATATTTTACCGTCATAGTCCAAAGACTGGAGGAACGAAAAATTCGTACTACCTTCGTTCTTCCACCACTTAACGCTAGATTAAAGATATTATTGATATAGCGTTAAGTATCAATAGGTTATCGATAAGATATCGATAATTGATAGTTCAAACTCTAGTTCCATCACACATTTGCTTACATACAGGGTTGCATATAAAAAAAAAGCAGCTGTTTGCAAGAGCGCAGTTTCGTTGGAAACTCCTTGAGGCAGGGTTTAGAGTTGCTTGATCGATCTGAAATTTTGCACACATTTACCACCCCGAAGGGAAGTAAATCTGGAGGCGTCTCGAATTCTTAAATTTAAAAGAAAAGTCATTACAGGGGACACCCTAAGCGAAGGGTATAATTTAAAGATTCTTACGTGCATGTAGAGTTATTATCGACATGAAAAAACAATTCTTATGCGCAAGCTGACGTTTCTTATCCAATTCCTTCTCCTAGAAACGACACGGTTTCGATTCGAGTAGAACTTCTCCGAGATTATTCCCACTCGAGTACCCGGATCCTCTTCAAAGCTGTTACCTAGAATTTAACTCTGCCCATTGCCCGGGCGCCATAAACCTTTATTTTGGTAAAGTATCAGAAGCGTCAGGCCTGCCCGATCTTATCGAGCGTACAAGATTAAGAGCCGTGGTGTCGGCAGGGTCGGTCCGTGCCAGGGACAGGTGTCCCAAAGACGAGCGGGCCCGGGGAAAACCCTGGGAAGGAATTCAGAAGGCGTGCTGCGTCCACCGAAATATTTGTCCTCCGTAATAAACGTGGCGGAGGAGGCGCGCCGCTAAGTTCCCTTTCTTCCGCCGGTCATTAACGTTCACGTGATCCTACTTTCGGCCCTTGTCCTTTTCCTATTCAACCGTGGACGCCCCCGGCTCCCAACAAAACGGCCCGACGCTTATTTATTGCCGCCGAGGAGCGCGAAACCATAAACCAATTGGACGGAATACGCGCTAATCCTCTCCGAGCTTAAATCGCCGTTCCCTCGGCGCTCCTCTCTCCCTCCCTCTCCCTCCGTCTCTCTTACTCCGCTTTCCCGCTGCAGGATCGCGCCGGCCAGACGATCGCGATCCTTCGATTTCTCGCGACTTAATCCGATTCCGAAGCTCCCGCGAGGAAAAAGAGCGCCAACGGTTTCTCCGATGTCACCGCGGCCGATTTACGCGCCGATTGCCCGAGCTCCGTCGAGCGGAAGCCGCGCGACGCGCTTTATCGCTCCTCTTTACGATCGCGCGGAAATTGCGCGGCATCTACTCGCTACCAGCTCTCTCGCCCCTCGATGAAACGTCGCCGGCCGTTCCTCGATCTCCGCGGGGCACTTCTGTCACTTCTCGTTCGTTCTCCCCGCGATGGAGATTCGTGGAATCAATCGAACCGCGAGCAGCCATCCGTGGCGAACGGGCGGGCGGGAGAAGTCGCCGCCGTGAAATCCTCGACACGGTTAACGGGATAGCTGGGCCACGTTTTGTGGGCACGCTCGGCTATTTGTCGGGCAAATTGCGGCTTTTCCGCTCTCCTTTCAGCGGCACAATGCAGCGGCATTAAGACGGACGAGACGAAACAGATGCGCGCACGAGTGGGACAAATTTTCTCCCCTTTTTCTCCTCTTTTTCCCGTCATTTCTCTCCGCCCGTCCTCTGCCACCCCGCATCCGACGAGGCACGCGCACCTGGCCTGAGCCAGCTCCCCTAAATTACAAAGCTCCGGGGCCCAGATTGTCGCGTCCCTCGTGCCCCGCTGCGCATCTGTACGAATTTTCGCGTTCCCGCCCCGACTGCCGACCTCCCCGCTTCATTTCCTGCAATTTTCGGAAAATCTTTCTACCAAACGTCCGTATATCAGCAGAAAAAAAATCAGCTTCCAACCCCTCGCTTCTGCAGACCCAAAATTTCCATCCGTCTTTCCGTCCCTTCGACTCGGCCGTCGCTTTCGCCGCGCGGCTCACCCCCGTCGATCTAAACGCTTCCAGGAATTAAGACCTTGCGCGGCTTCGGCCTGTTGCCGGTCTCCTTTTGCGGCTTCCGCGGGAGGACGGAGTTTTCTCGAAAGGAGTTGTCCCTGTCCGTCGCGGCTCGGCGCGGCCGCGGGGTTCGGCGAAAACGCCTGTATCGCCTTTCATTACCATGACTATGGGGAATTTTCCCGTGGAACGTTACAGCCCCCTCCTGCCGCGTCCTGTCGCCCTTTATCTCCTCCGTTCTTCCTTCCAGCCGATTCGTTAGCGCGCGTTTGTCCTCCGTGAAACAATGGACGGCCGAGGAGGAAGCGTGGTTGAAACGCGCGGGACAATCGGACGCATCGGCAGAGGCTCGTGCTGCGAGAGAGGGAAAAAAAAGAAAGAGTGGCAGCGAGGAGAAACTAAGGGAGGAAGAGGGTAGGGGGAGGGGGGGATAAATGGAGGATCCTAAACAAATCCAGGTAGGGGAGGGGTGGTAGAAAAACCGTGTGAAGACGAGCCCGTGGAAAGTCCCGTACGTGGAAGCCGGTATCTCGCAGCCGCGAGTTTCGAGTGGCGGAACCCTAGCCGTTCAACCCTCGTGCTGCTCCCCCTCGCAACAGAATGGACCCCGATGAAGGGTCGCAGCGGAGGGGCGGGAGTGACGCGGGCATCGAAGGGGCGGCTTTCGGGCCCATGGGAATGTATCTTGTCTCGCAGAATTCGGCCGCTCGACTCCTTGAGAAAAATCGCCGGACAAGCGTTGCGATC
Source organism: Andrena dorsata (assembly GCA_929108735.1). Classification (NCBI taxonomy): domain Eukaryota; kingdom Metazoa; phylum Arthropoda; class Insecta; order Hymenoptera; family Andrenidae; genus Andrena; species Andrena dorsata. The sequence continues at coordinate 38,187,975 of OV815487.1, forward strand.
CCCGAATAATCGCAGGGGGTTAAACGGCTAGTTTGTTTAGTTCCCGGTTGGATCGTGATTGGATGCTGAAGTTGGGAATTCATTGGCACCGGCCTGTTGACTGTGCCGCGAGGTTCTCCAGGTGATTTCTCGACGATCGATCTCTTTGGGGGAGCGGCGAACGCGGGAAACGCGAGACGGCTGCTCGCGGTGGATCTTGCGATATCGCGAACGTCGAATGTGGGTCGTTCGTGTCAAAGACGAGGTCGGGACGGCCGTCCTCCTTTGTCGCTCTGTGCCGGCTTGCTTCTTGAGATAACAGCTGACTTCCGGCGGCTGGAAAGCGCAGTCGACACGGCCCCGGCGAACTTTGTCCAACCTTCTGCTTCCGATCCACGCGCGTACGTTTTTTTAACGAAACGGGGAGGGGGTATCGTCTCTGTTGAACCGTTAATTGCTTGGGAATTAAGATCTTAGGTTGTGTTGCTGTTGTAGTAGAATTTTACCCGTGTCGGAGCTCATTTCGATCCTCAAATCTTTCCCGCTTACCTGTCAACCGCGGGCATTCGACGTTTGGGAACGGATATGTTGCGATTGACAAATAACTGGCGCCACGTTAAGTAATCGGTAACGTGGTTAGCCAGTGCGCAAAGAACCCACGGATATTTTAAGGTCCAGACCAATCATCCTGGGATTCTTTTTCGCAGACACTACTTTAATCACTTTAAGGAGGCCCGATACCGGAACAAAAATGATGAGAAATCTTTGAAAAGTGATTTAACCTAATGTACAAAGTGTAGTCCGCATTTTATCAAAATTTCAAGTCGATTGACCGCACGGTTTTTTAAACAAATTGAAATCAAAGCTGCGCTCTTGTACACTGGCTCTTATGCGAGGAGCTATAAAATTTCTATAAAATGTTACACAGAGTCTTCAGAATTGATAAGAAGATTCTGAAAAGTGTTGCAATGAAAAGGTTAAATATTCCTGTGAAATTCTAAAAAATGAAAATGGGAAAACCCTACCGGTTTATTAGAGAATTGAATAAATAGACAGCAATGTTCTCGTACTTTTGCATCTGCCTGAAGAAACTGTTTGAAACATGGTAACGCTGTCCGCCAGGTAGTGATGTATCCAATGTATAATTGCACAAAGCATACAGCAAAAATTGGTAAAAACACTACCAAGTTGTAAACATGTATTTAGTAATTTGTTGCCCATCTCTGACCGGTACCAACGCGGAATAGGACACCAGAAGTGTGAGTTGGAAAGAGAAAAAGAAAGATAAACGCAAAGCGACGTTGCCGCATTCCACTCACATATTTTACCCTCCTTTTAATGAAAATATTCTGTTTCTAGCTGCATTAAACATACCTAAGTAGGTTTTGTTTAATTCAATTCAAAAACAAAATACGTTTTATTAGGAATAGCCTACATAATATTTATTTTAACTAAGATTCGTATCGCTGCAGAGCTCCCATGTATAAGCGTGGTTACCGAACCTCCTTAAACACTTGCGAGGCAAGGTCCTCAAGTTCTGAGGTCTCTCGCGATCGCGTTAATCAGTGGACGCGTACAACAGGTCTCCTGAAACGGAGCGAACTACCCCCATGCGTTCCGCGTGCATGGCTAAACAGCTTTGTGGCGACGAGTCGCGGGATGTTCCGCCAACGATATCCACTTTTATCGCTCCTTTTCCCCCGGCATTATGTCCGTTCTCCCGCTTCGCCGCCGCGAAACGACTGGCAAATCCACTTTTCTTCGTCGAGCAGGATACGAGACGCGCGCACGCGACTCGAATACAATGTATCCGAGGAGCCTGCACGCGACGTCGAAGACGCGATATATCTTCCCCGTGGATTTCCCGACCCCCCTCGCCCTCGTAAACTGTAAAACCGCCGCCTTTCCCCCGACATCTCGCTCCCGCGCCCGAGCAATCCACCATAAAGCGAGTCGCTAATGAAATTTCGGGGCCCAGAGATCGTGGCTGCGGCCCGAATTGCGCGGCGTTTACGCCGTGGCGTAAATCGCGACGTTTATCGTCCAAGTAACGGCCGCCCCGCGTTAATGGAGCTTTGGCTTTAATATCGATAATGAGCTGGGAACCGAGCATCCCCGCGTTCGCGATTTTTACTCCGCTCGGTCGATCTGATTAATTAGCCGATTGATAGATGTTGGAACTGTGGTCGTGTCCGTGGAAGGGAGCCGCGTGTCGATTCATTTACTAGAGAACAATAATCCAAGGGACGTGATTATTCATTTTAGATCCTCGCAAACAAACTCGAATTTCTTACAAATTGTAAATTTTATTTGAAGCTAAGTTGGTCGCAGAACTGACTCTCCCTGGCATATTAGCACCCTCCAGGCTTGCTTTTTCGTAACTTAAATAGAATTTGTAATCATCGATACCCTTGGACGGAGGGTGCGAGGCGAGATCGATGGATCCAGGAGCAGGGAAGTGGAAATTTTAGAGTAAAGGAACTTGTAATCGAACCGCCCGGCGGGATTAAAGTTTCCCGCTGCGACGTCGCTGGCGCACCGAGCACTCGGTGTGCGAGATCGATATCGGGGTTTTAATGAAACTCCGGCGCAGAAGTTTGTGGAAGAGTGGCTGATACGTGGCTTATCCGCGAGAGATCACGAGTATCTCTGATAAACACGCTACTCCGTTCCGCCGAATTCCACTGCGCGAATGTATCCGTCCGAGGCGAAGTAGCCAGGCGGATTACAGGGCAGTCGAGTCACCGCGCTCTTTTCCACCCAGCAATCATCCCCCTATCGCATCGACTTCTCCCCTAAAATCGAAAGCAGCGTCCGAAACTCGCCGGTCACGGAACCGCCGTCTTCCCTATCGATCTTACGAGCCATCCTGAAGTACGAACATGCGCAGCGGCGCGAAGTCCACGCCGTGCTTCAATTTTCGGTTAGAAAGGGGTGGCGGGACCGCGTGGCCCGGCCTTTCGATCGCGAGCCGACCACCCCGCGGGCGTAACTGCTTCCTTTCGCTGTCCGGCCGCGGCGATCCGAATGCCCGTGGTGATCGCCGGAGAGAAAATGAGCCTGGCGGTTAGAGCAGCGGCGTGGTCGTCGTCGCCGTCGCCCTCGTGGCCGTCGACGACGCCGACGGTGGCGGCGGCCATGTTTGCGCCGACAGAGTAGGCGTTCACGGGCGGTACCATCCCTCTGCTCGTTCTCCAACGACTTTGGAGAACGGCCTCTCCCCACCATCGGCCGTCTGGTGCTCTTTTGGTGGGGTACCCTCAGCGATCTTCCGTTGGTGCCGGTTCTACCCCCCACCACTGACTCACCTCCCCTCCGCGTTCCGTCTCTCTCCCTCGCTCGCCTCTGGTATCCCCTGTCGAGCCGTCTCTCCACCGTCAGAAGCGCTCCTTTCCTACGTCCCGATCCCCACCACGGCGCCGCGACGCGTCGCATCCATCCTCTGGAGAGGGTAGCCTGCCCCCCCCCCCCCACCACCACCACCACCACCATCGCGCCGCGGGGCGCCCGGTAGGGGGAAGTCTTGGGAGAGCGCCGAACGGGAGATCGAACTCCTCGCGCGTCTTCTTCTCTTCCTCTTCCATCGTCTTCGCGCTGCCCCCTCGTGCTCTTCTTTTTCTCACGCTCCCGCCATCGATTTCAGTTTCTTACGCGCCTGTCTCTCTCCACCATCCTCCGCGGCGCCCTTCTTCTCCCTTTCAGGGTGTATTATTCGCTGCTGCGTTTTTTTTCTTTATCCTCTTTGCATCGAGTTTTCACGAAGGACGCGCGTCTCTGCTGCCGCCTCGATGGCCGACTGACAACCACTGACGCCCGCGAGCCGGGGATTGGTCCTTTCGGCCCCCCACGATCGTTAAGATTCGACAGGTCCGTCGACGGGAACTTCTTCGATGGTTAGAACTCGGGCGAAATTAGCTCGGGAAATCGAGACTCCCCCGCGAGGACGAAAGTTCCGCCGATCCTCGGGAATTCGATGGCCGCGCGGGCGATACGAGCGCGCGGGGTCGTTCGCTCCTTGTTAAAAGTTCGTCCCACCCTCGAGTTCTTCCAGTCGCCGTTAATTATCGTACCGCGCCGAGGTATTTGCATTCGCGGCGATTCCGCCGAGAAAATGTAATTTTCCTTGGGTAAACCTGGCTCCGTCTTCCTCCCCCTTTGTCGGCAACCCTCGCATCTTTTCCGGGGGGGTAATATCGCGGGGCCTCAGCCGTGGATTTATTCCCTACGAGAGAGAGAGGATCGCCCGTAAATTGGGGCCCTCTGTTTATCGCGCGTGCATTGTCTCGGCGATGGATCGACCGCGACGACGTGGCCACGCTCGGAAACACGGAGCTCGATCGCTTGTCGCGAGGTTCGAACGAACCACTATGCAGAACCGCGCGAATTTTGTGGCGATTGTTCCGCTGTGGATGATGGCAATCAAGCAAGTAGGTGTAAAGGGGACGATTGGGGAGTCCGATGGTCAGGGTTTCTTTGACTCGAGGTGATCCAGAGCGTCGAAACTTTTTGCTCATGAAGCAGGGAATCGTACCGAAAGCTGTGCTATTTGTATTCGGAAGTTATGCTAGCTCGACGTTGCTGCGTTTCCGCAAAATTGCTCGCGACGGAAGCTCGTGGTTTATCCAGCTAACTTACTTAGCTTCCGAAGAAAAAAAAACAGCACAGTTTGACTTAGCTTTTGTTGGAAACGGCTTCATAAGGTTGTATTGAAGCTGATTTTTTAAAACTTACCTTAGCTTTCCAGGTGGAACACCGGCTTTATTATTTATTTCTGCATCCAGAAGTTTCCAAATTTTGTGTGTTTCCCTGTAGGCAAATTAAGATTATTATTATTATTATTATGATTAATCGTCTTTGTTACTCTAATGGAAAAGGGAACACATGATTTACAAGCGCAGGCAAGAAGAGTAAAGGCGAGGCTACAGTGGTGGCACTGATAGCAAGCCTAACAGCGAATTATAAAACTAAACTAATATAGGAACAACAAAACAGTTCTACAAAAGTAAAAATAAACCAGTAAGAACTTAACTTATTAACCCCTAACTGGTATCCACTATCCTGGGGTCGGTCATGTCCACAAGCATGCAAAGTTCACTGCAAAAGTTTTTGGTACTGTAAGTTCTCAAACTGAATTTCTAAGTAATTTTATAATAATTGTTTAACTTTTTACGTTTCTATTATTTTATACATTACATAAGAATAAAATATTCGTAGAGGTTGATATAGTGTCGACTTTACAAATTTCTGTGTCCTTTTTCATTTGGGGTCTGCCAAAAAAACTGTATAGTAGTTAAGGGTTAAAGGGCGGAAAGGAAAAGTGGATAAATAAACGAGTGCGAGACTTGAAGGACGAGTAGGATTTTAATTCGCGAGTGAGCAGTGGAAGAGCGTTGAAGTAATAAGCGGCAGTGTAAGAAAAAGATGCTTCAAACTTCCATGTGGAATGAGAATTATTATTGCAACTGTCTCCTTTGAGGCTCTGTGAGAACCGATCGTGATCGAGGATTAAGTTTCAAAGCGCGATTCTACCGTTCGTTTTCAACCTTCCTGCGCTCAATCGAGAATCGATCGCATTCTGTCGTCGCGATTGCATTTTCTTATTCGTTACTAAAAATTCCGTCATCTGACCTTCTTCTATGTTCTTTGTTGCAGACAGACGATTGGGAGGGTTCTCGTGGAGATGTTTCGCACCGCTGTTAACAATGGAACGACATTCGATGTGAACGAGGTGATGCAGTCGGTGCAGCCGATCGTGGAAGATCCTGGTAAGCTGAGAAATCGTTTCTGCATTCTTAAAGTAATTCGATAACGAGTGTAGAAGTTGATAGATGCAGTCGGTGGCTTTTAGTGCACGAATATTGTATGCCCACTCTTTGTGACATTTTTTTATGCTTCTTTATGCTGTATAAAAATCGCATTTATATCTACTTCATAAATTTTTCAAACTAATATTGTTATTCATTATATTTTTCTGGAAAACGCTAAAAGTGTAAAAATGTACCAGTGGGGCACTCAGGATTTAATCTTGGGGGAGCCGAGTTGAACGGATTAAAATATTTTTAATAGAATTTATTTAGAGAATGAAGCCCAGTTACCTTTTCTTCTTACAAAGCTCCTACTTTGGGAGGCGCCAGGGCCCCTTCGTCCCCTTTAGGCGCGCCACTGGGACACAATATTTGTGAACTAAGCCCTCGCAGTGTACTAATCCCTCGAAGACTCCCGATTATTGCACTGCCTTGTAAAATATTTCAAAAGATTTTGGCAGTGTATATTCACTGCTAAATCAATGAGTTTATGGATATTTAAATAGATGGCATTCTAAGAACTTCTATGGATTGTCAACTATGAGCACTAATCGCATAATTTCAAGCACCGTAGTGTATGGAGAGTTAGTTATTGCTGCTGAATTTTTTTTTTGCTTTCGTACGTGATTTGAAAGGATTGGAAATACTACTGAGCCAAATCCTCCATGTACCATTTACGCATGATCGATTCAGAGTCGTTATTAATGCTTATTATTGAGTGCTTCTCTCTTTCTTTGGGCTTGCGCATAATAGATTTGTGTGCGTTAACTATGTAAAATGATTTCAAGGATTATTTCGCGATACTGCAGTGTAGTGAAATCGCACACCGAATGCACATAGTTTTGACTGACAACTCGGGGAATTTTCCTCGCCCCTTTTTTAAAAATTAAAACCTCTCCGTTATTTGAGATGAGTATATTTGAATCCTTAAAAATTCTGCTGCTCCTTCATCCAATGTTGTACAATACCACCGTATCTTCGCACAAGCTGAACATTCCATCTATTTCCTTCCGCAATGAAAATGGTAGATAATAATTTGCACACTGCCACGATAATTTAAAAAATCAAACATTGCACAAAAATTCGTTGTTTCACAGGAATGTTTCCCAAACAAAAATATATTTTACTTATTTATTCAACAATAGACGGTTAAAACCATTTGCGGATATAATAATAATAATAATCCAGTTGAACAGAAAAACATAAAGTAGAGACAATAAGAACGACAGCAAAAAAAAGACAACATAAAAAAATAACAAGATAAAAGAAACGTTAGAAATTCACGAGTCGACTAACGTCGTCACAAGAGTCTACCTCCTATTTCCTGACATTTTTCTGGCACTCGAATATTTACACGTTTCTACCAAGAAGTACAGAGGGTGGCCAAATTATTATACTGAAAATAGTTTCGTCAATTTTGGGAATTATTTTAAAATGAATTTAATACGATTAAAGAAAAATCTTAATTTAGCAACTAAAGGTTCTGAAAGTACACTTTCTTAGCTTCCCAAAACACTCATGACAATTTGTCTACGATCACAAATTCGCAAGTTACAGGTGTTCAAAGTGAAAACTACCTTTTTTGCTTCGAACGCGAATAACTCGGTCAATAAAAATCATACAACAAATACAAAAAAATCGAAGTTAAAGAGAAATGTTTGCTCCATAAGACCTCTTCCTTGGAATTACCAGAAAAAAAATTATTTGGCCCGCGCATACGTTCAAACTGGGTAAAAAATCCTGAAACTCTGTTCGCTGCGCTTCGTCTTAATAAAACAGTATGGCAATGGACGAAAAAAATTTGGATCCTTGATTCAAAAACTAAAAGATACTTCAACCGTTGAAATGCGTGTTTAAAATATTTTTCGAAGAGATACAGCCACTCCATCGCTTAAACCTACAAAATCTCAAACCTTTTTGTTCGAGTATAATAATTTACCCACCCACTGTAGGTACCTTCTCCAGAAAATCTCCCCTCGGTAACGATGCAATTTCTACCTATTTACAAATATCAAATCATCTCGAGCCATTCCTAAATTAGCACGTCTCCTCCCGAAAATTGAACACAAGCATCCAAAGCTACCTCCTGCAAAGTGTCTCCTCCCGAAACTTCCTTGTTAGGCGGTTCGCCATTTGTTTTTCCGGTCGTTCGACCCTATTTCCCCGAACGAAATGCATCCCCGCACGGAAACGCGGCCGGGAGTAGTTTTAAAAATAGGTCGACAGGACGCGGTCTTGAGACAAGACAGAACGTCCCGCATTATCGGGGGTAAATGATGAGGCCAGTTGGGGTTGCCGGCGAAGGCTGTTGCTCTACGAGGTGGCGACAAGATTGTCCCCGTTTCCGGTGCAGCGCGTGCCCCGCCGGAAGTCTCCGGTGGCTTCCGTGTACGTTCCTAAAGTATTTATACGAGCACGCGCAGCACAGTTTACTTTTTCGCTGGCCCCACTTCAGGCCGACGCGGAAGTCCAAGTAAACTCTACACTCGAAGTCAGGAACGGGAATGAGCATACAAAGGATCGTGCATTTATTTATTTACCGCTCGGGTACGGATTACGGCGAATTGTTTGCCCATCATCCGCCACTTCATTCCCGCGGTGTCTCGTGAGTCGCCAAAATAAAACCTGCACCGCGTTCGACGCGCCGAGCAGGAAACCACCCATCCCTTTGTCAAGGACGTCCCGTTGCCATTGAATTTCGGGGGCGCGTTGCGCGGTCGACGCGCGGCGGCCGTTTGAAAAATCCAGGGGTCCCTTCGCAGAAGTCGGAAAAGACGGGCCCGCGGCCGGGGGTCGTTTCGCGGAACTGAAAGGTCATCCGGCAGCGTGCTCCGTCGATGAGTATCTACGTGGGAGCGTCGCCCGTGGCCGTCGAACCTTTGAACAACCAGCGCCGGCCCTGGCGATCCTTCCGCGAAAAGCGTTTCCTTTTTACCTGGGCCCCGGCTTCGAGGAAACGCGGAGAACGACGCGCCACCGCGTTTTCATCCCACTAATGGCTCCTTTCTCTTCGGCAGCCTTCGGAAATACTTTAAGGCCGACCGTGCAGACCCGTGGAAACAACGCGTCCCCTTTATTTCCCGCCGTTAATGCGCCAACGGTGACAAAGGGAGCCGTACGAATGGCAAATAAACTTGCAAGAATTATCTCGCAGAGGAGCGATTCGGTTTTCCAGGGGGAAAACGCGAGGGGCAGCTCGGTCGATTCGCCTCGGTCGCGTGACTCGCGAGGTCAAAGCAGCTCGTAAACCTATGGCGTTTCTGGATGGATGCAACTGTCGCTGGGAAAGGTGCATCCCCGGTGCAGGATGCGTGGAGGAGAGAGTCGCACCGGGCCTTAGCTATTTTTAGGGGGGGGGGGGGGCGATCCACGGAACATCTTGCCCGTAACACGTGCCGCCATCGGTGTTTTTCCGTGGGGCGATCGAAGGGACAGAGGGGCCGGGATCGAAGATTCAGGACTCGAGGGCACGCGACACGCGCGCTTTTTCTACGGGCGGTTCACGTATTTTTGGACGCGCCGCTTCCTCGGAGAATAGGGGAACGCGCGCCCTTTTCCCTTCGATGGATGCCACGCCAGTTGCGTCGCTTCGTCAGACATCCCTCCCCCCCTCGTCTCTCTCCACCACGCGTTTCCGACTTTTCCTCGCCATATGTAGAAAAGGATATTCGGCAGCTCGGGGAAAAAGCCACGAGCGTGCTTTTCCCTTCTGTTTTTTAAATGAATTAGAAATGAACGTTAAGGCTAGACTCTTTCTACTTTTCATTTCGAATGGATACTCTGAATAACGTCCTTAGAAGTGGAATAAACGCTTTCACCAGCAGGGTGTTCTACGTGCCGATCTCTCGGCGTTTCTATGAACTGCGCCCCTATTGCACTTAATTCTCGGACCGGCAGGATCGATGGGGCTAATCAATTCATCGCCCCCCCCACGTAACAGGGCTTGTCTTCGTGGAACCGGCGAGGGAAAGCGATTATTGATCGCAGAGATTTCAGGCTACCATCGGGAACAAAGGCCTGCTGAAGTAGTCTAGTTACCTATTAATTCAGCGATAAAAACACCGCGCTCCTTTCAACCAGCGATGCGCAGTGGATATCCATAGACAGATTTTTCTCCAAACCGCGAACGAATTTTCTAAAAAAATCGAGTAGCTCTCTGGGCCCAAGGGAAGCGCGCGAAAACGGCTTTCCCTCGATTCAGCTCGAGAAGCCGTCGGCGATGAAAGGGACGAAGCGGGTGGAAGGGAGAGAGAAGCGAAGTGCCGGGAAAATAATCGGTGACGCTTAATCCTGAAGGAGCGCAGCGGGATATTTTTGGCGGGATCTTGTCCGGGACAGAAGGCGCAAGGATGGTGGAGTAGGCGGGGAAGAAGATAAGACCCCGTGCGTGATTAATGGACGGTGACTGCGGCGGAGGGTAGGGAGGGGTGGGTGGGGGGGGGGGGCGACGGAGAGGCGAGCTGCAGCTTCTTCTTCATCTCGGCCGCGGAGGGAAGAGGAGACACGAGGGCGGAGGAAGCGGAGGAAGTCGGTTGGCCGGAGGAGAGAAAAGCGAGCACGTGCTCGGATCGTGGGCCTCGCGGAGGGCGCGCGAAAAGGGCCGAAAAGGGACGAGTCCCGTTTCGTCGGCGATCCCCTACCCTTTCCGGCCCTCTCCCTCTGTTTCGCGGCTGTCAGGCCCAGCGGGAGTGGGGCAGCTACCCTCTCCCTTCCCACTCCCCGCTGGAAAAGCCCGACCAACCAGGGAAGGTGCATTTCCCGCGACCCTCAGTCGCACCCACGCTCTCCGCTAGTAACGTGCTCCTTTTTCTCTGCTCGCCTACGGTGCCCGCCGAGTTCCACCGTTCCCGCGTTTTCTCCCGGCGTGCTTCGACTACGTCTCGATCGCGAGTGTTCGTTTCAAGTAGAAGCCTGAGTTCTTGGAAAGAAATTTCGCGGTTCCTTGATGCCGCGAGATTTCCCGATTCAGTCAAGTGGCTCTCGACGACTTCCCGTCCAGTTCAGTTAACGTATCAAAAATACGTAGCATCGAGGATATCTCTCTCTCTCGCCATGCTCTATGAAATAGAGCCCACGGCGAGGAAGATGCTCGACCGACGTCGCTGTACCAGTTACACCGAAATCTTCGAAATAGCGGACGAGGGTGGTTGATAAGCGCAACGAACCTCCACAACTGCGTCGGTATGTGAATTTCTCCGTTTCATTTTTCCGCTGATGCATCCACAATTCCTCGTCGAGCCCGCGTTTAACGAGTGTTCTCGGGGAAGGTGACCGAGCGCGACCCATAATTTTTACAAGGTTTGCCGCGCCGCACCTGTCCAGTTAAGTAGCCGACCCATGGGTCGCTTCCCTAATGACCAACGGAAAATTCTCGGTTCTTTATGGGCGTCGGGCCTGCCGGGGCCCCGAAAGGTGCGAGTTTTCCTAATCAGCAGGGGCGCCAGCTTGCGACGCCCTTTTCCATTCAGGTATTTCCACGGGAGAAGCTACCCCGCCGGTCAGGAATAAAACGGCCAAGGTCGAGGAAACCTCGAAGAATGACTCCCCCTGGCCCTCTCTCTCCCCCCCCCCCTAGCTTCCCTGCTTTCGACGACCGAGCGGCCGAGCGTGAGTTGCAAAGAAACGAGCGGATTCCTTCTGGAAGCGCCTCGAGTTTTCTCCTCGTGCCTCGGCTGTTCTCTGTCATTTCCAGTAATCGGTTACTTGAGAGGCAACCAGGCACACGCGGAGGTTCGTCGTGTTCCAAGCCACGTGGTTCCTTTCTCTCAATTAATAAATGTCGAATATCTGAATATCACGTGTCACTTTATATACAATTCGAAATTTTTCCTCTGATTCCAGATGCTCAGGTCCGCTCAGACCTGGTGGAGCAACTTCCGCACGTGGCGATGATCTGCCAGGGGGCTCCGCACCTCTTCGGCGACGTCCTCCACGATCATTTGCTGGGCATGATTACGACATACCTGCGGGACTCGGATAATCAGGTGAATATTTGTACGCTCGTTACACGCGGGGACCGGCAGACAGTGGGGCAAAGTGATGAAGTTTGTGTCAAAATCAAGGAACTTTTGATAGAAATGGGATAGAGCGATGACTTTTGTTTTAGGTTAAAGCTGAAATATTGCAGAATATGGGGAAATTAGAGGGATTATGGTACGAACGTGTTTTAACTTTAGAAATCTGTGTTAAACTTGAAGTATTACAACAAAATTCTGATTTATTCAATACCATATACGGTCAGATTTTTTTCTTGACACGTTGTACATCATTTCCTGCAGATTTTGTCACGCTGATTTCAAATCCGTTCGCAAAATTTGTCTACTACCTCAGGATTTTGGAAAAACTCGATTTCAAGTTTAACACAGATTTTCAAGGTTAAAAAACGTTCGTACCGTAATTTCTCTAATTTCCCCTTATTCTGCAATATTTGCAATAAACTGCAATAAAAAAAAATCAATCGCTCTATCTGATTTCTATGAAAAGTTCTTTGATTTTGACACAAACTTCATCACTTTACCGCACTGTGCGGCACCCCGAGATGAGCAGCCCGGAACAAGGCCCCGCGCCGATCCAGAAAATCTCTCGGCAGCCTTTCCGGCCGGCCGAAGGTTTCCCGAGGCCGAGTACCGTAACGCGGCGAGAATTACAGGCCCCATTGACGAATTCCTCTTTTTCCCCCCGGTGTGTTGGCCAGGTACGACTGACGGCCCAGGCAGCGGTACTGGCGCTAATGAAGAGGGGCCTCCTCGACAACACCACGATCGAGGTCAAACTCTGCCCCGTGATAGAGGGCCTCTGCGCGGCCGGCGATTTGCTTAACCTGGGCATCTCTGTAAGTTTACACTTCTCCTTTGCCCTCTTCTCTCACGACTCTTTCTCTTAACACGTCCGCCACCGCGGGGGGACAAGTGCTCGGGCGACTCTCCCCCCTTGCATGGGGCCGTCCTTAAATTACGCAAGGTTAATTCTGGCGATATCATGCACCCTCCCCCAGTATAAGAATTCGTAAGATTTGATATTGCAACCCCCTTCTTACGTAATATTTTCTACATTGATTAAAATTCTTTTCAAGCTTCATATAATTAATTTAACTCGATTTCGGAAAATTTAGACTAAAACAACTTCTCTAGAACATTAACGATAGAATTTGTGTTTATTGAAAATCAATTAAGAAAGCGTAAGAAATTCGGGACACCTCCCCCCAAAAAAGCCTTACGTAATTTCAGAACGACCCCTATTCTAACGTCGAGTTAAGGTGCCGAAAAGGTAGCGCGGCGCGTGACGCATGGCCCGGAGAACGCCCAGTGGCGGAGAGCGTATTAATCACGCGTATCTAGCATTCGCGCGGCGGCCGCGTTGAAGCATCGAATAGCTGGCCCCAGCCGGGAGATATCGTAATCTCTGTCCCCCGTTTCTTGGCGTTTATCGCCAGCGCCTGGCGTTTTCGGGAGCGCGTGCCCGGCGGGACGCGTCGAATGGAACTGGGTCGCCGGTGATACTTCTTTTCCGTGCCGCGATTTAACATTCCGTCGCGCGATCCCCTGCCGTCTAATTGGGAGTTTAATGCCCGCCCTGCCCCGGTGTGCCCCGGCTAGGCACCGGTTAATTAACGAATACGTATGTGGGGAGACACGCGTAGGACGCTTTGGTCGGAGGAGAAAATGTGCCCGGCGTCTCCGCGCGCCGCATACTTGATCCATTCGACGCGTCGATCGCCGATCGATGCGCGGTATCGAGGTTGCACCGTGCTTGCCCCTCATTTCCCCGCGTTCGCTACCTTGGACGGATTCCGAGTGAAAGACATGGGTAGTGAGATGTTCTCGCGCTATCGCGTCTCACTATCTTGTCTTTCATCCGGCGCCCGTTCCGCAACGACGTTCGCCAGCGGTTCCAGGACGAAGGAGGAAGCAAGACTCTACGGCGACCATCCCGGCGAAGAGACGAGAAGGGGACGTACGCGGAGGAAAGGAATCCTTCGGCAGGGACATGCTTTTACCATCAAAGTTGGTTTGTCATAGAGATCGACTATCACAGCCAGCTTTGATGAGCAAAATTGTGTCCGCCCTCGGCGCGATTCACCCGGCGAATATCGTGGGGAAAAATGGAGGAGGGAGGCGGGACGTGAAAGGGGGACGTGGAAATAATTACCAGAGAGACCCAGGAAGCCAGACGTATCTCACAGAATTGGAGGGACGACGGAAGCGAGCGCTGGACTAGGGTGCCGCACCTGGGACAGAGGAACGGGAGCGAGACGCAGAGAGGATAGAGACGCACGGAGCGCAGCGCCGAATTGAAACTACCTTTTGCGGTCCGATACATCAAATTGGTTGTGGAATGTTTCGAGTCATATCACAGCCATTTTGATGAAGTTGGCCCGCAGAATCGATCGTCAGGGAGTCGCGCCTCGCGTGCCATCGATAGCGCTTAGTGCCACGATTAATTGATAATCATCCACGACGGACCTTTCGTCTTCGCGACCTTCGTCCTCCCCCCTCTCGACGGAAGAAGCACTTCGCAGGAGGACAAACACGGCGGCCGTTTTTCTCGGCGTATTTTACCGTAAGGAGCCGTGCGAGTAGAACGAGGACAGGAACGCGATCCAATCGTCAAATTGGTTGTGGCGTGTTGCTTTCTACATTTCATATCACAGCCATTTTTGACGAATTGGATCGCCGTTTTTTGCGACGTCGCCCCCTCTGGCTGCAACCCGGCCAGGCCAGCCGCGGCGGAGGAAGACAGGAGCGCCGCGAGAAGCGGAGGAGAGCGCGCGTGCATTGCTCACAAAGTGGCTGTGATATGCTGATACGAGTGTGTTCATATCACAGCCAGCTTTGATGAGCGTTGCGCCACGCTAAGTTCAACGAAGCTGCCTTCCAGAGGAGAGCTGCGGACTTCAAGGACACCCGGAGAGTTAGGAGCGTTTCCTTTTTGCTTTGTGTACGCGCGAACTTAGGTTACGCTCTGGACGTGCTCGCGGAGATACCTCGGGCGTTGTTTACCCACCTTCGACGGCCGTTTTTCTGCGGAGCCGGGACGCGTACGCTCTGTTGCGAGTCATTTCCAAGAAAAACATTTCCGACCGCCTTGCCCGATACGGAGAGCCGAGCGACTCCTCGCGCAGCTTCCACTTTCGAGGAAGGCTCTGCGATGTCTCGCGGTCGATCGACCCCCTCTTACGGATCCTGCGAATCCGCGAAGAGCGTCGTACGTACGTCGATTTCAAACCATTCTATTCTTTATCATTGTACACTCCTTGCCCTTGGATTTTAGGACGCGATTGGATATCGAGCATGTTAAACCGTTGCGCCGCGACTATGTTTGTTATGTTCTTCCAAGGTGTCTTCACAGTTACGTGTGGTGGAAACTCTAGCTTTGCAAACGTAGCGTGTGAAGCATTGATCAAGGATAATTCAATGTTTCTCGCCAGGCGTGCAAAGGTGCAGGGGCCGATTGTTAAAGAAACAATGCGCATTCCAGCTTATCCTCGATTAACGAGCTCCCGATTTCGACGGTTACACAGATGCGGGCTCCGAGAAAGTGCCGGAGAAATCGAAGCGAATCCCCGGATCCCATCGATCCAGCGCCATCCATCCGACACACTCAACGCTGATTACACTTGTGTTATTTTCTTCCAGGTGTTTAGAGGCGCGAATTCGACTGTTCCTCGCATCAGAGTGGTTGTGATGTGGTAGCTTGGACTCGTATCACAGCCACTTTATTTGCCGGGAATGGTGCGAATTATGCCTTCGCGCCTTAGCCGTGAAAAGTGCGCCTCCACCGGACGGCGTTCCGAGCGGCGAGAAAAAAATAAATACTGTTCTTGAAAGAGAGAGGGGAAGGAGAACGACGCTTTAGGAGTAAAAAGTGGAATGAAAGAAACGTGGGATGTAAAAAGAAATAATGTAAAAGGGCATCGCGGGAGGTTTTGCCCCGCGCGCGATCATTCTCGACCCTCGGTTATTTATTGTTTCCCCTGTTCTGTTCCCTTCATATGTCGTCGATCTGCTTTCCAATTCGCACGAAGGTATATATCATGTGTTATGTCGATCCGCAGCTCATGAGCCAGATGGCACCGCTCATTGGCAAAAAGCTGACGGAAAAGATTTTTCTGGACAGATACATCGCGCTCTGCGAGAACGACGAGTTTTACGTGAGGAAGATCTGCGTCTCGCACTTCGCGGAGCTTTGCACCGCTGTCGGGAAGAAAGCGCTGTTCTGGAAACTGGTGAGTCCTCTGCTTCCCGTTGGCTTGCTTACTCGCGTCCACTCGTCCCCCAAAGATTTTCAATTGAGTGTAACTTTTTTAACAACGCGTTATTTAGTTTGTTAAATATAGAAGCTAGGAAGACTATATTTTTTATAAAAATTAAAAACCTTTAGTTAAGTATTTTTGGACAATACAAATTTAATTCGGTGTATCTGCGTTTTTATTCTGTAAAATTTTACGCCACTACGTAATCTCGTATTAATTAAAGATACGGATTTCTATAATACACTAAATTATTTGCGAGTTCTCTGGGACCCCAGATTACTACAACGCCGGGTTAAATTGGCCGTCCAATTGTTTAAAAGTCTATATTTAGGGAAATCCCTTTTAACTTCGCCAGCTCGCCGCCTTTCGGCTCGATAGCCCGAGTCTCTTTGCCGCGGATAAAGATTAGAGGGTGACAACGAAAGGAATCAGCTTCTTAATTTGTTTTGGTCCCTTGCAGTTCCCGCTATTCGTCGATCTCTGCTGCGATAAAGTGTGGGGCATCCGGAAAGCGTCCGCGGACGTTCTGGTGCCAGTCTCGTGCTGCGTGACACTCCAGTACCGTCGATTACTGCTGGCAGACCTTCTGACCACGCATCTTAACGACGAATCGAAATGGGTGCGAATGTCTGCCTTTCAAATTTTAGGACCATTTATATCTACGTTCGCGAAACAGTTTACCGAAGTAACTTATAATCAACACGGCGAACTAGTGTTTACCAGCCAACAAGATACTCGTTTCAGGTATAAAAAAAAAATGCGTTTCTTACCCCCCGCCCTACTTGGCCGACTCGAGAACTCGTATTATAATCTACTTCAGTTTCTCTTCCCTTTCAATTTGTCTTCTTCTCTTCTTCCCGATCATTCTCTGTCTCTCTTCTCTCTCTCTCTCTCTCTCTCTCTCTCTCTCTCTCTCTCTCTCTCTCTCTCTCTCTCTCTCTCTCTCTCTCTCTGTGACCCCCACTCTCTCTTGTCTCATTTTCACCTCGAACTGATGAAATTACACGGCTCGATCTGTCTGGGTTGCAGCATGAGGTACTCGTACGAGAGCATTTTCCCCACGAAGTGCGCGATCCGGAATCACGCGCTGGACGCAGAGGATCACAGCTCGGCGAAGAACTTCGACTCGTCCGTGACAATACAAACGCCGCTGGTCGAGGAGGACGATGACGAGGAGGACTTCCGGGACGATCACATTTTCACGATAAAAGCTTATAAATCAAGGGTACCGACGCTTTTCTCCTTATACCTTGCCTCTGAAGTTACTTAACGTTCTCCGCGATTAGTTCGACTTCTCTCCATTGAAATATGTATTTTCATCATTACACAATTGCGCCTAGACGATACCGTTGATCTCTTTCTGTTCCAGATGCAGCAGAATCTTCTGCGAAACGAGAAGCTGAAAGAGGCGAAGAGCGACGTAGACAAATTCAATTCATTTCTGTACTATTACATAGCCCCAGATCTGCCTCTGGACGAGGAGCTGGTGGACGCCGCGAAGAGGTCCACGGCGGAGAACTACCAAAAGCCTGACGTAGGGTCGTCGTTGGACAACGCGCTGGCCGAGGACGAGCCGCAGTCGGAGGAGCTGGAGATGATCGTTCCGCAGCATTTGATCGATTCGTTTTTATCGATGGCTGAGCCAGAGCGAGGCTTGGACGTAGCCGCGGACATCGCCCATCATTGCGCCTTCAGCTTCCCGGCGGTCACGTTCACGCTGGGCAGGGAGTACTGGCCACATTTGAAGCAGGCTTATCAGTCGCTGGCGTACGCGAATCAGTGGAAGGTGAGGCGCACCCTCGCCTCCAGTATACACGAGATAGCCACGATCCTCGGCGAGGAGCTGACCGCCACCGACCTCGTGCCGATCTACGACGGGTTCATCAAGGACCTGGACGAGGTCAGGATAGGCGTCCTCAAGCATCTCGCGACCTTCCTCACGATACTCAAGCCGGTCGATCGCTGCCAGTATCTGCCGAGGCTGAAGGAGTTCCTCGCCACGGACAACCAGTGGAACTGGAGGTTCCGCGAGGAGCTGGCCACGCAGCTGCTCGAGGTCGTGAACCTGTTCGGGCCTGCCGACGTCGAGTGTCACATCGTGCCTCTGTCTCTCGAGCTACTCGCCGACAAGGTCGCCGCTGTGAGGCACGTTGCTCTTTCCTTGGTAAGGATTCGCAGGACTCTGTTCGTTGTGTACGCGATGGGTGTCTTGTTTGACGTTGCCAGCCTTCTCGGGGCCTCCTTGTGTGCTTTCAGGAACGGGGGCAGGGTTTCTCGCGGGGGATATTAAAGTAACGTGTTGGCTCTCGTGTTCTTGTTGGGGATCTTAATAATAATTAGTATTTATTAACGGGTATTACACTTTGCTACAGACGAGAGTGATAAACGGTATAGAGTGTACAGTTAAAATAGAACGTAATATAATGTGGAATTAATTATTGAGCACTTATATGCTAGGTAGGTATAAAGTCGCCTGCCTAGTTAGCTATTACACGCTTGAACGTATATAGGGATCCGGGAAAAAGTGAACAATAGGTTTAACTTTGTTAGCAGACTCATGGGCGTCCGGAGGGAGGTGCAAAAGGGGCAGTTACCCCCCCCCCCCCTGGCTTTTGAGAAATTATCGCTTATTTTTAAAAACTAGTCTTTATTAAGTTTATACTAAAAAAGTGAATAATTCTAAATTTCGAATTTAAATTATTAATTAAATTGGCACTATAAAATGAGTTCAAAAAAACAAACGGGATGCTCGTTTTTTCATTATTATATTTTTCCTGGAAAAAAGTCTACGGACGCCCTTGAACAGACTTGCACAGTCTATTGATAATGATACCGATACTGAAAGTTGTTATGTAAGAATTTAGACGGAAGATGAAGAACCTTCTTAGTAGCTTAGGTGCAGAGATGGACAACAAATTATTTGAAATGAAAATTTGTGTACGAAATTTTTATTTCAAATAATTTTTTGCCCATTTCTACCTAGGTGCTACATGTAGTTTGAACAGTTTCGATATCTCGGTACAATGTGTATAATTGTTTAACACCTTATAAATTAATATCTTATCCTACATAAATCTGCGTTGTTCAAGGGCGCGCATTTCACTAACAAAGGAACATCCCGAACACGGAAAATAAAAAATTTTCAAACTTTACGCGATTACAACGCAATTTTTGTTTGCTGTTCAAAATTCATTCTAAGGGGGTGCAATTGACCCCTGAAAATCCGATTATTTTTCTATTTTGTGTTATAACTCGTGAACTGTAAAATAATTATTTCAGAAAATGATAGATCTAATTATGAGACGTGACTTTTGTCTTGAAACTTTTTTTTCTATCTCTTACAGTCCGCGAGTTGTAACACACAATCTATTATTTCATTTATTATTTCAGTTAATTTCACCCTCTTTCAGTGAATTTGGGCAGCAAACAAAAATTGTATTGTAATCAGGAGAGAATCTCCCCTACATATTCACAAAGTTTCAGAATTTTTTGAATTTCCGGGTTCGGGTTTTTCCCTTCTAAGCTTTGTTAAATGGGTTCGTAGTCATGAGAAGTTCTAGAGAGGGGCGTCCGATTTTGAATGCAGCAAAACGCAAAAACTTATTGTAAAAGTTAAATGCATTTCAAAGCACGAGGAGCGCAGCCGAGATGGTGGCGTTAGGCGAATCACTCTCTATAGGGTCTATAGCAGTGATCAGCAACCGGCATTTGGTCCTCCAGACTTGTGGCCCACAATTGTTTCAATTTTAAATCTATGTCAGAATTAAAAAATAACAAATTCATCACATAAATTAAAATTCTTTGATTAGTACATTTAAGTATTTAATATTGCAGTCCTGCGTAGAGTATTGGGTTTCCACATTTGATACATTATGGGCCCAAAGTTGCTCATCACTGGTCTGTAGAAAGTAATGATCACCGATTAAGATCCTTAAATACATACACCCATGAATCACGTGGGCATTACTTTCCGTCAGAGATGAGCAAAATTTTTATCTAAATAAAAATTTCGAATAGTGAACAAAAGTTAAAAACGTTCGTCATGTGTCGAATAAATTTAAACCGAGTTAAGTTTATTCGATGAATGAAGTTACTTTTTTAGCGAAAGAGCGTTTCAACTTGAGCGCCGAATAATTTTTTAAACTGTAATTGTAACTTTAACTTTATCCGACGTCGAATACAGTTAAAGTTAAAGATGATAAATTTACTCGACGCTGATGTTGGAACGCTCGACGAATAAAAAAGTGAACTTCACTCGTCGAATAATCTAAAGTTAACGTAACTTTTATTCCATCAATTATTTAAATAATTTTTCATTCACTTAATGCCCAGCTCTGCTTTCTCTGCACCCTGTGTATCATCATTATCCCATTCCGCGATCTCATCATAAAATCTACACACAGGTAACTCACATCGTCGCTCATCTCTCGAACAACGAGCGCCTCGTGACGGCGCTCTTCCAAGAGCTCAGGTACTCTCTCGGCGTGTACGCGAAGAAGTGGATCCGGCGGCAGACGTTCGCGTTCGTCTGCGCTCAATTAATAGCCAGCAACGCCATTAGCGGGGATAGGTTCTCCCAAGAAATGCTGCCTAATCTCTTAAAGCTGTCCACGGACAAAGTGCCGAACGTGAGATTGGCCGTAGCGAGGACGCTGTCGAGAAACGTTGTTCCCATGGGACGTAAGTATCTGCTAATAACCCTTTCAAATTTCTCATCGGGCAAAAGCTGGCCCGGATTCTCCCGCGGCGAGCGAGAAAGTTCGAGCACACTCGCCAGCTACATATTTTAATTTCTAGCAGACTGGTTGGGAGTCGGGCAGGCGGAAGAAGTGGAGAGAAGGTTGAGGGAGATGCGCTCGGATCCGGACCGGGACGTTCGGATATTGGCCGGTGCCGAGGAGAGCCCTGTGATGGATATATTGTCGCAATCTAAAACGGAACAGTCGAGAAACATTGTGTTTTAACGAATACGGTATATATCCGAGAAGATCGAGTTCGAATTTGTCCTGCCATACGATGTAATTTTATACTGGACTACGAAGAGGCGCAGGATGCCGTGCCGAGTGTTCTTCCACGGTGTGAATTTTCTATAGACGTTGGAGAAAATTAATTGGAAGAAGGAACACGCAACGTTTGCTGCCTAGGACAAACAAACGGGATATATATATATATATAAATATATAAACACACACACACACACAGTTTTTACGAAGATGTCGTGTTATTTACTTACCACTGTAAAAAGGAGCTCAAAGTTTAAAACAAAAGGAGGGGAAAAAATTGTAGCATTTAGTGCAGTCGAGATACAGATAGATAGACAAAGTGCAACTTAACGGTTGTCAACGACCAAGGGACCGACGTTTTCCGCGCCCTTTAGACTAAGAAGACAGATTACAAGTATCAATGGGTCAAAAGACATTACGCAATTATTGTAAGAGTGTGTGCGTGCGTGTCCTGGGAGGAGTTTAACGCGCGCGTGTTGGTATTCCCGTGGGTATGTATGCGTTTACCATTGTGATCAATTTGTATGTGTAAGTGGTCCCTTGGACTAGCCGGATATTACTAATTGGAGATGCCGCATCGGCGAAGATATCTCTTGTTCTTTGGTAAACGGTCATAGCACGTTCTCTCCGCCGCCGCGATAATCCTTGTCCTTTCTCTTAGCTATTTAACCCCGTCTCTTTTTCTTTCTTTCTTTCTTTTAATCGAACAAACATAGGTATAGTCTCCTTCGAAACGGGAGAGTTCGTTTTACGTTTTGAAACTGATCACATTGCGCCATCGATTGGCCTCGAGCCTTCGTGCTATGACCTGTGAAAGTTGTTAGGTGATCCACAATGAAACGCCCTACGTCGAGGAGTTACGACCGACGAACAACAGAACAGCAACTGGAAAGCAAAACCTACGCCGCGCGATCCCGAGGTCGCTCGTCGTCGCGCGGTGTCACTGTGATTTTTTCTCTACGCGCGATCACGCGGACGATTGTGCACCGTGTCGTGTAGATATTGTAAAACGTTTAATAATGTTTAAGAGCACGGATTCTTCTCTGAGCTCCCGAGTTAAATCAACGCGTCTGGATTTACGATAGCCTTGGGTTTAGGAGCTTTTCGGCGACTTATCGAATAGTTGTGGGAGCGCGAGCGGGATCGTATTTCAGCGATTTGCGCTATATGAAATTAGATAGTAAGCAAAGGAACAAAATAAACTGAATAATACTGTTGAGCGAGCGATGTGTATGATACCGAGATTTTACGAGTGTGCAGGAAACCCGCGGACGAAAGGGAGATAAAGGTGATCCGCCGAATTGGATAATTGTACGTTTGTTTGAAACGATCGTTTAATACGCCGATACACTTACGTCGAGATACCGCGAGATAAATGTTCGTGATCAAGGAGCTGATAATGATTTACAGAAGCGGGCTGCCGCGTGTCTAATAGTTGATTGTGAAAGCGCGACGATAGGCTACACAAAACTTCCTGTAAGCAACGAAAACTCCGTTAATTGTGAATACGTACGCGAAGGGGAAAAGGAAAGAAGTTCTGTTTAAAATATTCTGTATAATATATTGTGTATTTGGTAATGAGACGATAAAGAAAATACATCATGCGATTTGTTACACAATTGCGTGAACATCGTTCTCTTCGGCAATCGATGCTTCGCAGGATCGAACAATTTCTGCTGGTATTTCCTTCATTCTGTAATTTATTCTCTTCCATTTCTAATCAATTCCGCACTTCTAATTCTTTTATTTAACAATGCGCTCTCGCCCCTTATCGTTTATACAAAACGCTCAATACAAATGTTCCATATATTACAATCAAAGCCAGGCACGCGCTAAAATAAGGATAAGGTAAAAGTGCCAGTATATCGGGCTTCGGATCGTGACGAAACAACGCTTCGGAGTTGTCGATCATCCGCTAGAATATACCGAGGAATTTGCCAGGCGGGCAGGCGGGCAATTGACAAGCCTTCTCCTCCATCTCGGTCTCCGCCGTGCTGCAATCCCGCAAGCAATACCGCCATCTGATTTGCCGCCCCTTGCCGCAGGTGACACTACAGCTGCTCCAGTCCGTCCACCTGCCCCATTTACGGCCCGTATTCGCGTTGTCCCTGCGAGCCGTTTTCGACGTGCCGGGCGACGTTCCGACGACGCGCTCGCTCGCCGATCGTTTCTTCTCCGGCGACTTGCCGTTCTTCCCTTTAAAGTGTTCGCGCTCGTCGACGTGTTTACTTGGCTCTCCGATCATCTGCAGTACGACCCTCGGCGCGGGCGTGGACTCGCGGCTGGTGCTCTTCGCCGGGACGCATCTCTGAACGATCTTAGGCGTTTCCTTGAAAACAGCGCAACCGGTGCTAACGTTCGAGCATAGATCGTCGATCGCGCGAGTCTCGATTCTCTTCTCTCCTCTCTTGTTCTTAGGGTCGTCGACGTTCAGATAATTCTCGAGTTCGTTCACCTTGAAGGAAATTCGTTGTTAATGGCGCAAATGCAATCGCTTGGTGCAGGAATGCGAACCGATATTACCTACTTTTGTAACTAGCTTCTTAGCGAGCTCCTTCACTTCCTCGATCGATCTCGCCGCCCGGCCACCCTCCGCTTCGCTACCCTCGGAAATTTGTTTATCAACATCTTCACCCGCGCATCGAGCCCCTTCTGGCTCCGGCTCGCGGATGTGCTCGTAGTATCTCAGTTCATCTTGCTCGTTCAGAAACCCGTGCTTCCTAGCCGCGCTCTTCTCCCTTTTCGCGCGCAATTTCGTCTCGTCTTCACTCGGTGATATCGACAGTTTATTCTCCGCGGGAGCAGCGTGCTTGCTTTCATCGGAACCCGCCTTAACATCGCCCGCGTCGCTTCCCCTCCGCGCGACTGACGACAGCTCAGAGCCGTCGATTTTGTTCTCGCGGATCGTTTTCAAGCGCACGCCTGCCGGCGAACGATCGTTCTCAGAATCGGTTCTTTCGATCGATTTCTTCGCCTTTACGGATCTACGGCGGAAATTGTTTTCATTATTTCTCTTAGACACTAGCTTAGAAGCAATTCGAACGTTTGATTTACCCTCGCCACTAATCTCGCTGTTCTTTCGTTTGCGTAGCGCTCTCGATCGAATCGCGTTCTTCGAGCGCACGGTTTTCGATCGCGGGGAATCACCCCTCACTGTCACGTGCTTCCTCTTCTTCTTTGTCTTCGAACTTTTCTCGCTCTTCGCCCTCCTCTTCAGTCGCAGCAAGTCCGCCTTTAAGCTGGCGATAGCTAGACTGGACGGACGCGGGCGTCGACGTTCATCGTGCAAATCCCGCTTCAATTCCTCTGGATCGACCAATCGCTTTTCATCGTTCAGCGATTCCTCCGCCTTAACGTTCCCGTGTGCCAAACTGTTCTGATTGGTCTCTGGCGAAATCGAACCGGTAAGTTGTTCGCCCGCGGGACGAGATATCGAAGGCGTTTCTGCTAAACCCTGTGCTTTCCCATAATCGTTTCGTTTTCTCCTTACTAACTCCACCGCTAACATGGGGTCTTCCTGAGGGCTCGGGATTTCCGAATTTCCGTCCTGCGATTGCAGTTTTGCTGCTGAAAGATATTCTTTACCACCACTGATTGGAGGCGAAAAGATCGCGAGCGGACGACTGTCTGAAACTTTCGATTGGTCGTTCTCAGTATCCACTCTCCGATTGATTGGCCCGACGGAATGTTCGTCCTGCGACTTAACTTCTCGCTTCGTTTCGAACGAGGCTTCGTTGTAGTCGTCAGAATATTCGTCGATCGATTCGTACGAGTTTCGGGGAAAGGAGTTGGCTAAGTCTTTCAGGTAATCTTGTTGGTACATGAATGAGGACCCTGAACTCGAGTCTGGTCTGTTTCTTTTCACTCGTATGTGCGGTTTTAAGGAATCCGAGTCCTCCATGTCGTTCATGAAAACCGGCCCGTTGTAGTTCAGTAACGTTTCCTCCTCTCGCACGCTCTCCTTTTCGTTATCACTCGAAATGTCATTCTGAAGTAATTTCTCGGCAGAGCTCTTTCCGTCGTCGAGAATTGCGCACAATGTTCTACGTTTCCATTGGGTCTCTTCGCTTCTTCTTAAAAGGCTTGGCGAAGTGCCATTGGAAGCGGAGCTTAAACTTGTTTCCATGTAACGAGTAGCATTGGCGTAATAGTTTATTGCGTTAACCAACGAATTTGGAATCCATACGCTTTCCACATAGACCGCGATGTTTCTTACTGTACTTTTCGGCGATCTTCGCAATTCGCCCAAATCCTCAATTGTACTTTTCGTCTTGACACTTTCGAATAACTTGACGAACGATAAAGGATCGTAAAGATACGTGTCACTTGGGGACTTGAAGTCTTGGAGAACATGCGTAGAAGTTAAGGAAAGGTTAGAATTGTTGAGTTGCCCGCGGTACCAATGATTACGCTGGTACTGACGCGGTGGATAGTCAATGGTGTTGGTAGTATTACACATTCCTAACTGAACGACTAACAGAATGATCGCGAGAATCCAAACACCTGAATGAATCGAAAATTTCAGCATCACACGCGTTGTTCCACGTTGTTTTCTGTCACGTTAGTAATCGATAACCCATTACTTTGCGTGGGTTAATGTTCACAAGAAACCGTGATAGTTGCTCCAGGTCTTCGGATACATCAAATTTCTTGGTCTTACTTCTGGCTAATATCGTTTGCACTTCGATGTATCGAGATTACTTGGGAAACATGTTCAGATCAACAGTGCCCCGTAATTATATTAAAACTGAACTTCAAAGATGGAGCTAATGTTTAAAACAATATACAGTGGGTCCCTGTCGTTCATAGTCGTTGCTTAATTGTAAGACTGATGTAGTAATGTTCATTCTTAACTCTTTCCTGCTCGAACTTCGCGCTATAGGAGTTTGCGTTAAGCGCCGCTAGAGCGAGGATCGCAACTCGCAACATAGAAACGAATCACTCAGTTTCCCTTCTCGTTCGACTCGAGTCCGCTGGTGTGGAGCCGCGTCGCTGTTCTTGCCTGATTTTGTTTGATTTTGTTCGTGGCTTTGGCTTGGAACTGCTTGGAACGCGAATTTCGCTCTCCACGCGTTTATTTTTCATTATTTTACTACGTACTGTTCTTTGCATCGTTCCCCTGTGTTTCCTACTCGAAAAGCAACAGTTGCTCTTCCTAGGAAGCCCGAGACGAACGAGTGGAAATCACTCGGTGCACGAATCTTGGATATTTTGGACATTTGGGATTAATATTTTGGAATACGGTGTCGCGGTCTTATAGCAAGGTAGGATCGCTTCATTTCGTGTCGCTTTGGTTGAGTTTTCTTGCGAAATTTCAGTCAAAAACGACACAGAACGAGCCATAGAGGTGCTACGTAACCTCAAAATGTCAAAAAGTGAACTCTGAATTTCTTTGATGTATCTATTCAGTTTAAGGAATGCATCTATTGTTCGCCTAAACGTTAGAGTGATGATAGAAATAGCTTCGATGCATTCACATTTCGATAAGGGTTTATTAATTAGTTATTATTTAAACTTTAAAGTGTCCTCGGAATACATGCGCAATATTTGTTGCATTCCTGTTGGCATTGCTTAAATGTTATAAAATTATGAAAGCACCGTGAATAGAATATAGAGTATAGCAGCACTTTCTGACACGGGGGTCTGTCCCATTTATTTTACAAAAATGTGCGTCTAAGATTTTCTTGCCTTGCTACGTTTGTGAGAATTGTACGGCGTTCAACGGTACTTGGACAAAAATAATTTAAATTTTTGGATGTAAATTCACTTTTATATTTGTTCTCTTCCATTTCATGCTTCTTCTTTATTCCACAAGTACACTCTATAAATGAATGAAGGAGGGAGTAATGGTTCTAAATAATATTTTTCATTTTATCATCTTGTTTAAATGATATATAATTTCTCTTATTTATTTGTTGCAAAATTATACAAGTGTGGTAATATGCAACAGAAATGTTGTGTATATTTATAAATATAAAGAGTGCGATGAAATTTTTGTAGACAATCATGTTTGTAGATGGAGAAATTAATATTGAATTTCGAGGAATTACTGCGCTCCTCAATGGTATAATATTCCCTCTTTTTTCTTTGGGATATTGGGCAGAATATCTAAAAGATATTCTAGAAATGTACGAGAGATGCGGATGAGGAAGCGCTGCTGATAGAAAATGTGTCGCAAGTAACGAGTCAGCCTGTTACGCAAATAGCCGATGTGGTTTGGGATAGGGAGATGCTTGTCTCCATGAATAGCAGTGAGACGGTTTTCAACGAATGGTGAGTGATACTTTTTCATTCTTTCAATCTTTCTGCATGTCATCGAACAAAATGATTGTTATAGCGAGCATAGTGACCACGAATACATACTCGCGAATAGTAACATTAATGCGTGTGCTAATAAATAAATTTTAAATTCGTGATAGAAGTTTTAATTTATTTTGTTCTAAACATTCTAAACTACTTTTCTTTAATTTCACAATCATATGGGATTTCGCGCGAGTTGTTTCAAATCTTCTCTATTCACAGTAATTACATTCTAGTCATTAGATTCTCTTAATAAAATGGGAATGGAAAGCATTAATTTCTTAAGGACTTTCAACTATATCTATAACTTGAAGGTCTTTTTCACACAAATGGTACTACTTGGTCACTATGCTCGTTACAATATTAAAATCAGCCTCGCAATAAGTCTTAGTTTAAGAACTTTAGTCGTAAGACTTTTTCCAACTTTTCAAAAATGCGATGGGTCACTTTCGTAGGTACCTCCGCGCTGGTGTGCCTGGAACTTGGTAACGTTTCCCAAGCATTGCGATTTGCGAAACGGAATCAAGGCTAAAGCCTACGATCTAGGTTAAGGGCCCAGATCGAGCCAAACCTACCTTAGGTGAGTTTGGTTCGGTCTGGACATTTATTAAAAAATGCACTTGCGTACTTGGAGCGATAAGCTTCTATTCCGTCTCGTTCTTTTTAACTATAAGAGTGCCAAACGCGCTCTTCTAGAAATAGAATTCGCCTTCGATCACTGATTTCGATTTCGCGCATGGTGTGCTCGCCCTTCATAGGCCGGCTTTGCTAGGTACAACTTATTACGGCTTTACACAGAGGACCAGTTCATGACCATTTTTATTTTCGAGTTATCGCGTCGATACCGACATGTTTCAGGGTTGCTGGTCAGGGGTAACAAGTTTGGAGAGATGCAGTACTCTTGATGACAGCGAACGGTACGCCACTTTATAATATTTTAAATTTTTTGTGTGGGTGCACGCAAAAGAACAAATTGGTTTTTGTAGAAAAGGTAGCGTAGCCAGCTCTTTCGATTCTGGCCGTTCCAACACAAATGCGCGACATGCGGGAACACTTATGCAATATTTCGTGAAGTAGCCTCGTGACGTGGCTCTTTTCTAAAACATATTCACGAAATATCGCAGAAATGTTCCTAAAACGAATGCCAATTGTATGAAACGGGCCACTAACCGCCGCGCACATGTGTTGGAAAGAGCAGAATCCAATGAACTGACCATACAAGGTACTCGTAGATAGAGTGACATGCATGCGTCTGTCTTAAAATCAGAAAATTAAATCGATACAACAATTTGCTCGCGATTTTGACAATTCCGATTAATAATATATTATATTATAATTTTAATAATAATAATTATTCGAGTCGAGTAGAGTCTCCGTGAAAAATTTGAAAAGGTTCCAAGTGCAACCAGTCTTCGTAGCAATCTTGCAGCCTAGCAAGATCCTTTTTGATCGCGCGTAACGCGATCGTAGAGTCTCCGTTTTTTTCGCGTCCATCTATATATTTTGCAGAGCACCGCGGCTCTTATTCAGAATAATTTTACCGCGAATCTGGAGTGAAATTTTTGCGTATCTAAGACTCGTTCAGAGCACCGAAGTTCCGTTGAATTTTCTTCGCGAAACTAGAGCCAATTTTTTGCGCATACAAAGTTCGTCCAGAGCACCGGTGCTCTAATTGCTTTTTTAACGCGGAAGTAGAGTCAAATTTTCGCTTAGCTTCAATTTTCAGATTCTAGGCCCTAGAGAGGGCCCAAAGCATGAGCCTTAGAGAGGGCCCAAAGCATAGGCCCTAAAGAGGGCCTAGGTCCACAGGATGGAGGACCGCATTCGCTGACCGGTGAATCATATTTTGGTACTGACGCTGCAGCTGCGGGACATTGGCCTGTAAATCGAATAGGAGTCCGCATGGATAGCAGTGAGACTGTTTGCAACAGTCGGTGAGTGTGATACTTTTTCATTCTTTCTTTGCGATAGTAGACACGAGTACCTTGTGTTTCTGTTACATTTTATCTTCACATTATTAAAATGTTTGTGTATATGTATTTGTGTCATTTTGATTTCACATCTGTTTTTTATATTCAAATTATTATTATCTTCTATTCTTTTGTGACTTATTTGATAATATTGTTTTCCACCCTCGACTTTTTCACGTACTTGACGTAATTTTAAGCCTTTTTTGAAGATTTTTATGAGGTTGTTATTAGTGAAAATTCATGGCAACTTGATTGCCATCCAGAAGTATTCAACGTATCTGTAATTTCAATATTTTAATTAAATATTTGGTCAGAAATTTTAAAAATAAGTCTCGGTCCGGCCATATATTTGTTATTAATGAAAATTCAAGGTAAACTATCAAGTTAAATCTTTAGTTAAAATGTCCTATCTAAAATTTTGAAACAACCGAGAAAACTGCAATTTTATCATTTACTTTGTACCTACCATACTTATTTTCCTTCATTCAAAATTAAACATGTTGTCATTATTTCGTAATAGCTTAATATAATTTTTTGTAATAGGTGGACCGGTGGGGAATGTATTATTAACATACCAATTAATTAATTGTTTTAGATAAGATATTTTAACTATTTTGAAAGAAGTTTGGTTAAATACGTTAGACTGATTATAAATCTTTACGAAGCACGTAGAGTTTTCTAACTTTACTTAAAAGGTAAAAGACGTGTGGAATTTCGAATATTTCAACATATCTCAAAAAATGAAAAAATGCTAGATAGGACAGTTTAACTAAGAAGGGCAGATGTACACTCGGCTCAAACGATTGGGGCCGATCGGGATTCGATTGCATTCGAGCTTACTAGGGCTGGCTTTTTTGCATCGCTAACATTCTAGAGTATTTCATGAATATAGTGAGGACACTGCCAAGCCACAGGTTTCCGCCGTTCCCGTCTAGACCATTTCTAATTCATGTTGAAACACCACTGTGGCACCATCTGCCTATGACAGCGTAAAATAATTTAAAAACTAGTGCACAGCATGTGACAACGTCTGAAAAGCGTAATTGGAGCCAAAGGTAGTCTAAACAGGGTCACCTTTACCAATGGGCTAAATGGGCTATAGCCCAGGGGCGCCCGTGTTCCAAGGGCGCTTAAGAATCAAATATGTTGAAATGCTTTTTTCTCTTCAATTTTGGGGACAAAAATTTCTATCTAGAGAAATTGCACCCTTGGGGACTAGGGCGCCAAAATTTTTTAGCCCAGGGCGCTCAAATTTGATAAGACGGCCTTGAGCCTACATGAAAATTAATCTAAAATAAGGTGCATATAGCCAATGCGGTTCGAATATTTTTGTGACTCTATTGCAGTACATCTTTGCAATAAATGTTTCATAACTAAAATATTATCCGATTCGTTTCAAATTTGGTATATAAAATCTCGATACTAGCGTCTTATAGTAGTTACAACATTACTTTTAGAAATTTAGTCTAACATGTGTATTTTTATTGTTTACAGTTTTAATAGCGAGCGTTCGAATACTCTCGTGGCTCACTGTATACAGAATAAATATTCATTTTATGTACCAATCCTAACACAGTATTGGTATCGCGACATTCCCGAATGTATCGCGAAACTTGTAAAAAGTTTTGCAATAAGAAAGTGTATATCACGCATGTAATTTTCGAATGTATACTTTCTAAGCCATCTATGTTAAGTTTCACAAGCTTAATTAAAGTACACTCCTGTATGTAGATGCTAGATATTTTATAAACGAAGGAAATATATCACGCGTAATATTTCTCTTTTACTGTTAGCAGAACGTGTGTGTAGAAACGACTTTTGTTATGATTGAACGATGCTACCTTTGGAAGTCACCTCTGTTTACATGGCTCGGTGACGATATCCCAACACTTCGTAAATACGTACGCGTGTATTGCCTCGCGAGTCCTGCCGCCTGCCTGCTCCCCCCCCCCCCCCTCCCCACCAAAGCTAATATTCGCGAGGTACAGCGGCAGGGCGCGGGGGTCATTCGTTCCGTGGACATCGTTGAGTCAAGACGCTTCGATAGCTAGCTGCGTATTTAAATGGTACGCGTACATTATCTATCGTCATATAATTATTTCGAATCATTATTAGCCTTCTTCTTTACTCTCTATCGTCACTTGCTGCTACTATTAATACAGTTTCGTCCCGAAATTGATTAAATATCGCGAGAAAACCGTTAGATGTTTTATTACCGATATTTCTGCACATTTAGTGCACACATATCGTGTCTCGGTATTCAATTACATCCATTTTCGGGCATATTTCAAGTTTATTTGTTGTTTAATTGCCTTACGAATGTTTTAATGCTTTTGTTTCAAACTTGTTGCATCGTTCTGTTACAGGCGTTGAGGCGGGAATCGAAATCAAAGGGCAGGCAACGCCATGACACTTGCTGGTTAATTTGAACGGTGCTTGGATGGCGTCTGGTTTCATTCCTTGGAAAAAGGAGATAGCAATACGTGTGGTATACGTATTTTTCTCGTTATTTTATTGAATCATTGTTGGCTGTGAGGGTGATGGGTAAGTTTGCAGTCGATTAATATCGGGATGAAATGGGAAGAGATTCAATTATGATAAATTGAATAATTTTAGTCAGATTTGTTTAAAATTTTTAAAAAGGCGTCGGTAGATTTTTACGAAATATTGGAATGATCGAATTCTATTGCATTTCGGTCGCGTTTACGTAGAATTCAACGATATTTCAATGATTTTTAAGAATCTAGCTCTATGAAGCTGTTGTAATTGCATTTACCTTCGGTTTTGGATGCAAGTTTTGTTCTTTATGAACAGAAACTGCGTAGTTGATCAAGGACATGCTATTCAAGCATGAATAATTAACGAATTTTGATTCTTGCCATGAATTTTGGATATTTATAAAGATCGTGATATATTTTACAGTATTATTCGAATAACACGAACGTGCTTACAACTTTAATGACGAAAGCCACTACTATGATTCATTTAAATGTAATAATTATTTCTGAAGTAGTATATTTTAGATAATATCGTGTGAAATGAAAAGCTGCTCGTATCGAGCGAGCATTCTGTATTTTCGTATCACACTTTGTATTCTAAATAACAAGGAGCGAAAGTTCCTTGGTTGGTTTCAAGGAAAACGATATTACCTCGCGACAAACATTCGATGAAACCACATCCATCCCACCCTCTTACCCCACTTATTTTTCAGAGATTGTGGCCGCGTGCAATGCGGCCAAATAGAGTCAGTGTTTATGACGTACGAAGTTTTTCGTTTTGAAGAGCACAGTTGCTCATAGTAGAAGCGTCGTTAACAATTTCCGGATACGCGAGGTTAGAGTCAGTGTTTTTTACGCAATTTGTCGCAGCTCTCATCTTTGAATCGCGAGACTAGAATATTTCGAGCGCGTTGCTAGTCTACTATTTCTTTTTTTTTTTTTACTTTTGAAAGCGAAAGTCGTTGTCGGATATTAGAGTCAGTCCGTCAGCTGAAGAGGAGATTTGTGCGCTGAATATTAATGGAAAGATGTAAGTATCTACATTAAATTCTTCATTAAATTCCTTTTAAGTAGAGTTCATTCTTCAATATTGTAGAAAGAAAGAAGTTAAATTTTTTTTTAAATATTAATTTTTAGAATAGACTCACCAAGCAGTTCAAAACTAACGAAATATCTTACCGTTTAGACATTTTAAGAAAAAAATTTTGCTAATTTTTTCTTAAAATGTCTAAATTATAGAAAATTTCGTTAGTTTTGAATTGCTTTGCGATTCTTCATCAGAGTTCAAACAATCGTAACTTTGGAAACAAATTGTAAACGTGTTCTGTTCCTTCGTTCCAGTCTGGGCGCAGCTGAGCAACCTGACGACTTCTTCTGAGCAGCTTGATGACTTCTGAGGAACTCGATGACTTCCTCTAATCAGTAGCAGGGGTGTTCGCATCTCCGTCACCGGGGCACAGCGAAATGTGAGTGCGCATGCATTATGGTTCCTCTGGTCACTTAATCATGTCGTAGGACGTTTGGTCCGAATCGACACGAGTGACCGGTTGTATACGTGCTTTGGCGAGCATAATGACCGCGGGTATGGTAACCATGCCCGTGAATTGTAACATTTTGGCTGTATATGTATTTATTAGACGAGGGCTAGGGTCTTCTTGTACACCGCGCCTTTTCAATAGAATCAATTTATAATCCTAATTTCCTAGATAAACGGTTCCTAACGCGAATGTTTATTGATCATACATTGATGTAGATATTTATTAAATAATGCACATAAAGGTGCATAGCAGCTCAGAAGGTATTGGTATGAATATCAATACGGCTGAATGCTAATTGTTATATAGCGAAGAAGTTTGATACTCAGACTCCACAGGTACGATCATTTTTATTTAATATGTAGAGGAAAAATCGGATACCCTCTTATTTCGTCATTGCGACGATTATAATGACTTGAATTTCTTTTATTTTTCTGATACTACGTTTTAAAAGTAACTTGATGTCTAAAAGATGAAAAAGGCGTAATTCCTTTCTTATAAAGGTCACTCGTTTGCATACACAATAGAATAATTAATTTCCATGTGCAAGAAGACAATTGAGGGTGGGCAAATTTCAGATTCAAAGTAATTAGCATGAGAACATACTTTCTTAATTTATGAAATTTACTTTGACGATGGAATCGCTCGTTTTAAATTCTTAAAGTAAATTCTTGATGATTTAGAGTAATTTTCTTAAATAATTCAATTTTAGAGTCTTTTTTCTTGCTAATTAAATGTCGAGTAGAGTGATTTTTCTTAATGATGCAATCTAAAGTAGAGTCCTTTTTTATTAATCAAACTTTAAACTATTCACAAGTTGAAAGTCGAGTCACTTTGCTTAATAATGTAAAATGAAAGAATACTAGCGTGCTAGACACTATACAGACTAATCATATTTTCTAGTTGAGGATTTTCAGGATATTTTTCCGTACCTATTGCCTTTAACTCATCCACGTGCTCATGCGCTACTTGGGTGGGTGAAGGCAATGGGGCACGATGACTTTCGTTACTAAATAATTAAATTTTGGCGGCTGGCATTGCGTTAGTGTATCGTGCACGTCGCATTTTCCACCTGTGTGTGTTGGGTGTGGTTAGGCGGTGGAATTTGCGTCGGTGAAAGATTCTCATCAAAGATCATGTTAACGAAACTATAACATTATATTATTATTCATGGTAATAACAATACCAATGTATCATATTCCTTGTTGCATACGATGATCATTCTAGTAAATAATCTTGGAATATGAAACTTAATCAATCTCGTACAATTAAACGAGAAAGTAATAACGATTGATGTATGTACCTAATACGTACAATGCGCATTACCGAGTAATCCAATGTTTGAAATCGAAAATTTCTATGTAAATCATACTTATACGCAATGGTCACTGCCTTTGCCAGCCGATTTCAGTGAAAACTGGTACGTACTTGTTAGAGTGTGATTGTGGCCAAGCTCGGGTGACGGAGTCGTCCCGGGACGGTCTCTCTAGTGTAGGTTTTTGCACCCGGGCGGTGATGCTTGAGAATCGTGGAGTGGGTTGACTGATGATTGTGTTTGAGAGACTGTTTTGCCATTTTTAAATATAGGTGTTGTGTAGGGTAGGTAACTTACCTTCTGGTACGAATGTGTGACTTAAATATAAGTAGGTAGGTCCGGGGCAGGTCGTCGTATTCTCTGCGTCGTATCGCATATTCCCCCGCGCGATGACCTGCTTTCAGGAAATTTGTGAGAAAAGTCGACGACCAGACTAGCGCGAGTGGGATATGCCCTCGCTTCTAGACTCGCTATGTCGACTTTTTGACGCCAGTGAGACATTGCACATTGTCGCTGGTCGCGTTCGGAACTTTCAGAAGGACGGACCCCCGACGCAAGAAGTGACCAAGGAGCCGAATATAACCCGGCCGGAAAAAGGCCACATCATGTGGGCTACGAAGAATGGTCCTGCATTCTCGGGTGCAGGGTCATTTTTCTAAGGTATTACTTTACCATTATGCTCGCCGGTAGTTGTAGTAATAGTAGTAGTTTGGTTGGCCATAGGCTAACCCATCGACACCCCCCCCTCCTGAAATTGAGCACACCGCGTTTTGAATTAGGGTTGCGAAGAAGATTACGGGGACAGTTAGTGTTGCGACTAAATGTTGATTACGGTTTGAATTAGCGTTGCGAATCGAATATTCCCCGCGTTTGGTTCCAGCATAGCGTTGCGAATGAATGTCGAGCGTGGTTGCTTGTAGTGTTCCGCAAAAAGAGTCGCGATTGGTTTTGAGATTGTTCTTGTATTTTGAATTGGAGTTACTAGAGTTTGATTCATTTTATTACTTTTGATTTGTGGTACCCTTTTTATTAGATTTGCGATGTGACTGATCGCGTTTTTTTAATTACTCGTCCTAGTTTGATACTTGATATTTTTTTGAGTTAGTGTTGCGATGATGACTGATCGCGTTTGTAATTAGAGTTGCGACCCCAATGCCCCGAAACTGTCCTGGGACATGTCCGAAAACATGTTCCTGGGAAAAAGGAGTCCCGAGCAGCTGGCTTTGCTGCACATGGGACCCCACACAGCCTTCAGGAAGGCTGCAGCGATTTAAAGTTAGAGTTGCGTATTGCGAAACACAGGTGCACTGAATTTTTTTTAGTGTTGCGAGAAATGAAACCACCCACGTGGTGGTTCTCGGTAGCTTTTTATATTTGTTAGAGTAGTGTAGCTCCTTGGGAGCTTTTTCGTTTGCTATTCGGGATTTGTATTGAATATAGTAGAATTTTCAGTAATAAAGCACCATCCGGGAATTTTGAAGTTGTTTGAGAAATTAGTGCTGCGAGTAGTCCAAAGTCCTGGTGACTATGCTCGGGAGTTGATTTTAGTCTGTAATAAGTTAGTGTTGCAAAAGAAAGAAACGGTTTTCTTGCATTAATGAGTGGACAATGATCAGCTGCCCTTCTAGCTACTGATCATCTTTTGTAGCAGCCCTAAGTGGCTGCACCATCCTCCTTCTCCTACCACCACCTACCCACCCTTGAATCGAGTGTTTGTCACTGGAAATATTGTTTTAAATGGATATTCATATCTTGCAGACAAATGTTTTCTATTTTTTTCTAGAATATTTTTAAATTTGAACGTTCCAATTTTCATGGAATGGCATTTGGAAAATTTTATTTTGTGACCGAAAAAATAGCGATGAAAGGTGTGATTTATTATTTGTAATAGAAATTGCAGACTTCTGACACACCTCCATTCAATTAAAGTTATAATTAGAGTCTTTGAAAAGTAGTAGTAGCTGTTCCTCATTAGCGTTGCTGCTTTTTGTACAGTAACTTCGTCAATCGTTGTATGTATTTATTTTCAGATTGATAAAAAAATGTAGTTTTTTTTTTTATAAATTTTCAACATTCCTTTGCATTGATCAAAATTCAACCGCGATTGTTACTTAATTTGATAATGTTGAAACGAAATTTGCGCTGAAGAAGTAGGTAAATGCAATTCAGCACTTTATATTGATAGTAAATTTGCAATAATAACGCGTGCTCGTTGTTGCTACTTTTTATATGAAAGTAACTTCGGTTACTGCGCAGTAAAGTGCAATTATTCCAATCTTGAACATTTGCATAAATGTTTTTGATTATTGTATATTATGATTGATCGTCGAGTCATTGATACATAAACTTTAAAGATGCCAATTAATGAAAAACTAGAAGGAAATTATTGAGTTGATGTAACAAAGCACCCAAAGTGCTTAATATTATGAATAATAATTGCTTCGCAATGAAATGTAATATCATTAGTAGCTTCTTTTTCATGAATTGCCAAAGTTTTGAATGCCTACTTTGTCTGCTGACAATGAAGCAGTATTTTTTAATCTTTTCCTTCTTTCATCTTAATACAAAATCGATATTCCATATTGAGTTTTGGCCTGTAGCTTCAAATATGATATTTCAATATTTGGGCAATAGTGATTCATTGAAAGGGTTATATCTGTTGAAATTACATTACTTAATCGAGATAGATTGTAGGTATTAATCCACTGTGAAAGTTTCTGTTGCAGAAATATTATGTGTGAAGAATATTGCAACAAGAGAATTTCAGGTTCATCATCCATGAAAAATCAAATCTCAAGGAATTTCTATTAATACTTTTGAGGATGTTGCATGTAACATCGTGGGTCCATCGAGGGAAGTAGGAAACGCATGATAATTTCAGATTTTCATTAGGCCGGTCATTATTTAAATTTAAGTAGATATGTACATGGTTAGGTAAAACGTGTTTAGTGGCCACATAGACTTATGTATTTTTTAAAGAAAAAGGTATACACTGCAGTGTTCAGCTATAATATAAGTAGCAACTATTAAATACGAGCGTTCGTATACGTAGGAATTATTAGTATTTAAGTCGACATAGCAAATATGCACTGGCATATTTCCTATTAATGAATAGGAAATCAGCCTGACGAGGCTGATGCGCCCAAAGTGGCTGCTTTTTTCACATTCAAATTCGGAATTATTATGCGCCCAAAGCGGCTGCTGTTCTTCCGTCTTGTAATTAGGCATCCTTAAGCGCCCATAGTGACTGCCGTTTCGTTTTTCGTTAAAATTGAAAAATATTAGACGCCCAAAGGGGCCACTCTATTTTTCTATGAATGTTCAGAATCATTAAGCGCCCAATGCGACTGCTCGAAATTTTTCTGCATGTCCGAATTGCGTGGCGCTCCATGCGGCTGCCTGGAATTTAAAGGAAATTTTTTGGAACTTGTTTAAATACAAATTGTCTGTTTCAGTAATAGTGTTTGTGATCGCCCGTAATTCGATCGTAGATTCAGTGTTTTTGCGCAAGTAAAGCTAGTCGAGAGCTCCGGTGCTCTAATGGCCTTTGCACCGCGAAAGTAGAGTCATGCACGAGTCCAACTGGAGCTGCTGGGCTGAGGGCTAAAGGGGTGCTGAGCTGATGAGAGGTGCTGAACTGAGAGGTGCTGCGCTGACGGTTGCTGGTCAGAGGGATGCTGACCCGAGGGGTGCTGGTCTCGGGGTTGTTAGTCAGGGGTTCGAATCTGCAGAGATACAGTACTCTTGATGACAGCGAATGGCAAGTCACTTTATAATTCTTTGAATGTGGGTGCACGCAGTAGAACCAAATGGTTTCTGTAGAAAACATAGCGTAGCTAGCTCTACCGATTCTGGCCGTTCCAACACAAATGCACGACATGCAGGGGCCCATTTCACATAGTCGGTATTCGTTTTGAGAACACTTACGCAATATTTCGCGAGTATGGTTTAGGGCGTCTAGGCAGTAGCCTCATGACGTGGCTCTTTTCTAAACCATATTTACGAAATATTGCAGAAATGTTCTTAAAACGAATGTCTATTATATGAAATGGGCCACTAACCGCCGCGCATATGTGTGGGAAAGAGCAGTATTCAATGAGCTGACCATACAAGGTGCTCGTAGATAGTGACATGCATGTGTCTGCCTTAAAATCAGAAAATTAAATCGATACAACAGTTGCTCGCGATTTTTACAATTTCGATTAATAATTCGCAAAATAATCAAATCGGTCGGGTGAAGTAGAGTCACCGCGAAAAATTTGAAAAGGTTCCAAGTGGAACCCGTCTTCCTAGCAATCTTACAGTCTAGCAAGATCCTTTGTGATCGCGCGTAACGCGATCGTAGAGTCCCCGTTTTTTTTTTGCGCCCATCTACATATTTTGAGGAGCACCGTGACTCTTTTTTAGAGTACTATCACCGTGAATTTGGAGTGAAATTTTTGCGTACCCAAGATTCGTCCAGAGCACCGGTGCTCTAATTGCTTTTTCATCGCGAAAGTAGAGTCAAATTTTCGCTTAGCTTCAATTTTCAGCTTGGACTTGCCAATGAGATTCTAACCCCTAGAGAAGAGGGCTAGAAAATTAAAACAATACAACAGTTGCCCGCGATTTTTACATTTTCGATTAATAATTCGCAAATTAATCAATTCTATCGAGTGAAGTAGAGTTACCGCGAAAAATTTGAAAAGGTTCCAAGTGCAACCAGTCTTCGTAGCAATCTTGCAGTCTACCAAGATCCTTTGTGATCGCGCGTAACGCGATCCTAGAGTCCCTGTTTTTTCCGTGTCCATGTACATATTTTGCACAGCACCGCGACTCTTATTTAGAGTAGTATTACCGCGAATCTGGAGTGAAATTTTTGCGTATCTAAAACTCGTTCAAAGCACCATAGCTCCAGTTGAATTTTCTTCGCGAAACTAGAGCCAATTTTTTGCGCATACAAAGTTCGTCCAGAGCACCGGTGCTCTAATTGCTTTTTTAACGCGGAAGTAGAGTCAAATTTTCGCTTAGCTTCAATTTTCAGATTCTAGGCCCTAGAGAGGGCCTGGCGTGTGGGCCCTGGAGAGGGCCCAAAGCATGGGCCTTATAGAGGGCCCAAAGCATAGGCCCTAAAGAGGGCCTAGGTCCACAGGATGGAGGACCGCATTCGCTGACCGGTGAATCATATTTCGGTACTGACGCTGCAGCTGCGGGACATTGGCCTGTAAATCGAATAGGAGTCCGCATGGATACCTAGTAATGAGACTGTTTGCAACGGTCGGTGAGTGTGATACTTTTTCATTATTTCTTTGCGATAGTAGACACGAGTACCTTGTATTTCTGTTACATTTTACCTTCACATTATTAAAATGTTTGTGTATATGTATTTGTGTCATTTTGATTTCACATCTGTTTTTTATATTCAAATTATTATTATCTTCTATTCTTTTGTGACTTATTTGATAATATTGTTTTCCACCCTCGACTTTTTCACGTACTTGACGTAATTTTAAGCCTTTTTTGAAGATTTTTATGAGGTTGTTATTAGTCAAAATTCATGGCAACTTGATTGCCATCCAGAAGTATTCAACGTATCTGTAATTTCAATATTTTAATTAAATATTTGGTCAGAAACTTTAAATATAAGTCTCGGTCCGACCATATATTTGTTATTAATGAAAAATCTAGTCGAATTTTCCCAGCTGATTAAATGAATTGTCGATGTCAATTTCGGTCGAAAAAAATGACTTTTCGCATATTTCCATCAATTTCACCCGAACTACTGAACCGATTTAAAAAATTTGTCAGGTACATTTGTTGGTGATTCAATTATTTTTAATTTAAGATAATCTCGGACCATATCTGTTATTCGCAACACGAGATATTCGCAATTATATGGGATCACCTTTTTGACAGGCAGGTAAAAAATTCTTCTATCGATATCTCGAAAACGTATCCATAGAATTTTTTTTAGACCTAATTTTCGGAATCAGCGGGCCATTTTCCATAAGAAAAAAATAGTGGCATCTGTTGCGCAAACATTTTCTTTTATTTTGTAAACTAGCGTTATTAATGAAAATTCAAGGTAAACTATCAAGTTACCATCCAGATATAGCTACGTATTTTGGAATACGGTGGTAACTGTATAGTTTGCTTTAAATTTGCGTTATTAACAAATAAAGGTTTAGTAGACCGTGGAATATGTCTCTGTCCGAAGCTTAATTTCAAAGTTTCTGACAAATTATTTAAATAATTAAAAGTTTGAAATCCCAAACACGTGAGGTGTACCTCTGAATGGTAACATTATAGTTGCTAAGACCTGGACCTACTGGACTTCCGGGGGACCTGGTCAAGGTTCCAAGCCATGGTCCTTCCTCCACCCCCCGGCTCCCTGACCTAGATTAGCTTATTCGGTTGGTGACGATGAAATTTTCAGGTTCGTTAAAGGCCATTCAAAATGTTATTATTCTGCCAAGGCCAAAACCGATTGTTCTTCCTTTTTAAATGATTTATTCGATTGGTTTTTATCATTCGTGGATTTTTGCATGATTCGTTCTATTTCGTGTATTTCTTCGATGCGTTGACATAATTTGTTTTATATTGTGTATTTCTTCGATGAGTTTACATGATTTATTTTACATGATGTATTTCTTTGATGTGTTTACATGATATATTTTATTTGATGCATTTCTTTGATGGGGGTTGCATGATTTATTTTACACGATGCATTTTCTTCAAGGTTAATAAAATAATATATTTTAAAGAAAATAGTGAAAAGTGATAGTGAACAGTGGTAGTGAAAGAAGACGTCTAAGGAAGCCTTAGGTTAATTTATTATAGTAATGTAAAATTGTCAAGTAGTCACTGTATCATTAGCTTTGTTGCTCTTTCGTTGGTTCTTCATTTCCGATGAGGAGGTAGCCGTTGCTTCTGTTTCCGGGAGCAAGCGACTGAGCATGGAATGGGTATGGGTGGATCAGTTTCATCCCCTGGTGTTCTTGTCGAAAGGGAAAGTTTCGGGCTGCGTAAGTCACCTGTCCGATTTCCCAGTCTCCGTGATAGACGGCTACTCGTCTGCGAAACGCCGAGCGATTTTCCCTTTCGACTCGGACATTAGGGTGGTAGGAACTGCGCCATCCGATACTCCTTTCACGCTCACCCGTAGTCTTTCCTTCTTTGCTGAATTTATTTGAATCGAGTGATTGCTTGGCAGTTCCCTAGATTCTATATCTAAAACGAAAGGATCGATGGAACTTTCTTTCCATCCACCTCTTTGGTTTAGTGGGCTAGGATTTTCATGTACAGGGAGATCGATGGATCTTTGATTCCATCCATCTCTCTACGGGTCTCGAAACGCAGCAACCTCCTCGCGGTGAGACCTGGTAATCGGTGGGAACCGAGCCGATGGCTGTGATTGTCAAATATTGTAATCAGATATAAGAATTGCTTTCAAAATGCATTCTGCATGCTATGGTATTTTTAAGGAAATACCATAGATATTTGAAAATGCAAGTTTGGAATTTGGATAGGAATATGTAAAAGGTATTTCTGAATTATAATACAATTTGTTTCAAGTTTCTCTCAATTTATTCGCCTAAGAGGCCTTTACAGCGTTACAATAAAGTATAAATTATATAAAATCACTATTTTCTTGTGTTCATTGTTGAGATTTCCATCATTTGGCCCACATGAAGTAGGTGTCCACGTTGAAATATTCCCAAGTTCCACCTGTAATAAGAAGATATTTTGAGTAGCCTGACTTGTCTATTATAGTAAATAGGAGAAATGTTACAATATATTTATTTCATGTACGAAAATCGGTTATAGCAGATTCGGCAACCTGCACTAGTGCGCACTGAGTGCGAGTTTTCTCGCTTCCAATTGGCTAAAAGTCGCATTCAGTGCGCATCAGTGCGATCATCCGAATTCGCTATTAGTGAATGGAATGAGAATGTATCGCAAATGAAACTCGGTCGAGGTGGCGCCCTGATCGTAGTGCTCAAGATGGCGTCTGAGCATGCGCGTGATGACGTCATAACGTCAAACTAATCAACGCCAAGATCGAGACCAGCGCAAAGCCAAGCTCGAAGAGGGCGCTCGAAAACCAGTGGTTGTTTCATAGGGAATTCGGTATCTCGCACTGACTCTGCGCTGGTTCCGGAAAATGACTTGGATTGGTTGTTTCTGATAGAGACGAAGATAGCTCTACAAGAATCAACCAATCCAAGTAATTTCCTGGCACCAGCGCAGAGTCAGTGGAAGATATCGAATTCGCTTCAGAATATCAATACTTCAGAACGGAGACACTGAAGACAATAGGATGAGAGATCTATTCTATACCTAGTCTGTGCCAGAATCAGTTCAAATGTATCGTTGGTCCTTACTGATCATTTAGTAATCGTGCAACATTTGGCGAGTAAAGGTAAGTGCTTCCGCACACATTCAAGGTCCGGTGAGATGCCCCCCTTAACGACGTAAGTAGCTAACTGTTTTATAATTTATCTTCCGGAAAAAAAATTCGGTAGAAACTTCGCTTTTGCATGCCGCGTATCAACGCGTTTATCAACGCATCTTATATATATATCAAATGCTAAGAGAAAGTTATTTATTATTCTCTTATTTCTTATTATTCTCTTTGTTGAAGCTCCCGCCTACGTAACACGTTGTGCCGTATCCGTAATTCCGATACGTGAATTTTTTCCACTTTCCATTTAAAAACTCGATTTATTATTCTTTAGTGTAAAACTTGAAGCCCGACTTCTGTACCCGTTTTTCGTTTCTTCTGTTTAACCTTGTAACCGACACCGATGTTTCTTATTGATGATACATGCAGGATAGGCACACAAGGGCGTTTCGAGAGATAGGAGAGAGTGGGATAAACACGTTACACAAACGCGGGGCAAGCGCGAACGCGATGGTTACGGCGTTTTAATAAATAAAAACGACTTGAGTTTTTTTGAGAAGCTAGAAGGATTAGTTTACTAAGTGTGGGAAATGTATAGTAATGATGCTTTACATGGGTTTGTGATGAACTGAAAAATGCTTAGATTTATTACTAAAATACCAGTGAACGGAAACGCAAGAAATAAACAGATTGAATTGGAAAAGAGATGATGAAGATATCGATGGAACGCGACTATCGTCTTTCGGCGTCTTGCAGATTCACACATTCGATTCTAACTAACTGCCATTTCGAGGCATCACCTTTGTCGCCGCAACATACACACATACAAACGCATACGCACGCACGCACCTTGGTTTCAAGGAGAGGCCAGTGTCGACAACTGTTTATGTTCGTTGCTTATTTCGACCATAAACAGTAATTGCCGGTTATTCCGTTACCACACTCGGCCATCCTGGACCCTGGTTCGACATCTGCCCTCAGATGTCTTTCACACTTTCACAGTCACTTTCGCTCGAGTTGTTGTCACTAGAATCGGCGATCCATGGTTTCATTGAGTCTGCAGCGGTCGAGGTTTGCCGTGGGCCTTCGCATTCTCCAACTTTCTGCACCAAATAACGATCTTTACGTAGCACTTTAACTATGCTGTGAGGACCAAGATATTTTGGGGCCAACTTCAAATCAGAATTCGAATAGCTATTAGATCGTCTTCTTCGTATCGTCTAGCCGCCTTCCTCTTCGTATCGTAGGTCTTCTTATTGGCATCTTCGTCTCGAATCCCATCGATTATATATCGTATCACCGAATCAGTGACATGTTTCGTCGTTTTGAAAAAAATTGCAATTGGTCGGAATATCGAAAATAATAGCAAAATTGGTATTTTACATCGCTGATTTCGGGAATTTCGCAATTTTCAACCTTATCGCTGCGATCGTTAAGCGTTTGTAGCTCAAAGTAACGTCAACCGATTTTGATGAAATTTTGGGCATATATATAACTTACTTCAACCTACAAACGGGTTTTTAGAATTTTCATTACAGGCTCAGAGAAAAAGTTTAAAAAACGCCCTTACTTTTCATTTCGATATTCCGACCAATTGCATTTTTTTTTGTCCGCACAAGAAAGAGGAATCTAACAAATACATTAGGT
The DNA here is from genome assembly GCA_929108735.1 of Andrena dorsata. Classification (NCBI taxonomy): domain Eukaryota; kingdom Metazoa; phylum Arthropoda; class Insecta; order Hymenoptera; family Andrenidae; genus Andrena; species Andrena dorsata. Next base: position 38,232,661 of record OV815487.1, read on the forward strand.
GTAGGTTGTAGAAACGTTTTTTAACGGTTGATCATCGAAATCGCGCTTTCTGTGCGGCTTCTGCGATACCTATTTAGCACTCTACCCCACGGCAGTCGGGTAAAAATTCGTCATAGTACTTTATAGATTTGCTTTTTTGCTTAGGTCATCATGAACGCTGAGCGGATTATTGAGGATGCGGTGGCCCTCACGTTGAAGGAGGGCCTAGAGAAGCTGTAAAAGACAGCAGAGCTGTTGGAACAGCAAATGCAGCTGCAGCGGGTGCGCAGCAGCGGGGGGTGGAGGAGGAACAGCTGCAGCTGCGGCTGGAGAAGCTGCGGAAGCGAAATTGGAACTGCAGCTTGCAGCAGTGCCAGTTGCAGCTGCAGCAGTGCCAAAAAATAACCAATTAGCAACGCATATGTAGGGGAGAGCGGGGACAAAAAGGGTGAAAACAAACCAGACAGACATAAACAATCATTATCATCTGGAGAATTCCTATCCTGCATACTATTTTGCTCGCCCAAGTAACATGTTACTTTTGTCCCCCACCTCTTTAGGAATGCGGAGTGCCGCTAGGGGCGGGTGGTGACCGCCCCCTTCTGGACCGTGCCTCGCTATCAGATCTCGCAATGTCCGACCAAGAATTGACTTAATTTGGGAATGGGTTGGGGGGGTGTCCCTGGGGCCCTCTTGCCGTGGGGACCCTTGTTTTTTTTTTTAAATACTATAATCTTAGGACTGAAGAGTGTAGGTCGAGGGGGGGACAATGGGGTAGGGTGGTAGTGTAGGATAGCTGTGGGAAGTCTCAGGAAACAGGAATAAGGGGGGGGGGAGTACTAGGGCGTTGAGTCAACGGGGAGAGAGGGGGGAATAGGAGGGTGGGATAGCTAGCCTTATAAGGGTAAACAAGCCGTCACCCTAGCAAGCCGGAGGTATGGTTTGCGCGTACTCGCGCAACCTAGAGGTGCTTTCAGTGTGGACGTGAAGGGGACCTGGCTAAAAGCGAGCTTACGGGGTTGGTAGGAGATCTGGTAGAGCGGCGTCGAGACACGGGTCCATATATCGCGAATTTATTTAGCGACGGCCTGGTACCGTCAAGACCGGACAGGGTGGCTGGCGCAACGCATAATGACTCCGGCGCACCTATGCGTGCGTCTTAGGTAGGGATCGCCCACCCTTGTTGATGGTCACCCCCGCGAGTACGGTCCGTCCGCAAGGTGGCCCGAGCCTATAAAAAGCGGATGTGTACCCGAGAAACGGGGTAGAATCCTGGCGGGTTAATGCGTACCATGAGCATTTACCCATAGGGAGGCCCGTCTTCCCAGGCCGTGCAGGGTAGAGGATGTGGTCCTCTGGACCAGGTGGCAAGTCGTCCCTCCCCCCTCGGCCTTGGCCGTTGAAGGGAGGCTCTCTAACCCCGAGACAGTGCAGGGAAAAGAGATGCGGTCATACCAGGCGGCATGATCAGATCTGGGGGAACTCCCGCTCTCTGAATGTTTGTACACTCACTGGCTGCATGGCCCGAGTGACGCCCGGGACCTCCGCACGTACCGTATGCTCCCCCCGCGGTATGTCGCAACTAAATCGACTAAACGACTACTTTTGTCCCCAGCTATGTTTTTCAGAATAGAACTGTTATAACATACAAGACATTATCTAATATATAATTCTCCGTTTACAGGAAACCCGCTTCACCTCGTAGGTTCCATCGCCAGTGCCGTCGACCCCGTGGGCGATTGAGAAAAGGCAGCTGCTAGATCAATTCGGTAAGTAAAACCCTTTGATTCGTTCGCGACGAACCACAATGATTCGAGTATACTACATGCTAGCTGAACAAAATTATTTTTTCGCGGTATTGGGTTTATATGGGGTTCAAATTGTTAGAAAAGAAACCTGATTCATATCACAGTTTATTATGTCACTAAAAATATTAATAGTATAAAAATATAACTAGGGTGGATGTACCAGTAACTGAACACGTACCAGTGAATGGACGATTTTTACTAAAACGAGTAAAATAAGTTATTAAAATAAGCAACTAATTAATTAGAGACCTCTTTTAATTTCTTGCTTCATATCCAAACAATTTTTGCAGCACGTGGAAGCAAACATAATTTTATAAAAGTGTTCATTCATTAGCCTTAAGTGTTCATTTATTTGTGCGTTTACCCTAATTCAATAAAGGAAAAGAAACCGAAACGGCAGTATTATAGTTTAACTATAACTATATGTGTGCCTTATAATTATAGTTAAAGTACAATACTGTTGTTTTATCCTTTTTCTCTTATTGAATTAGTCATATTTTTATTTTATTGATATATGTTGTGAAAGAATAAACTGTGATACGAATCAGGTTTGTTTTCTAACAATTTGAACCCCATATAAACCCAAACCCGCGAAAAAATAATTTTGTCGAACTAGCATATAGTATACTCGAAACACTGTGCGATCGTAGGACCATAATCTCGCGAGTTCTCTTGATTCTCCGTACTCATTTAATATTCGCGGCAATCGTTACAGGTGCTCTGGAAATGACCGAAGAGGAGGCCACCGAACGTGGGCACAATAAGTCCAGGAGAGGTGGCCGCCCAAGAACGTGGACCCCGTCCCATATGGACGCGGCCCTCAACGCGATCCGGACGGGGGATCACCTATCACTCAGGGAAGCAGGGCAACGGTTTCATATAAATGAAACGACCCTCGGCGAATACTGCCGGAGGGAAGGCATTCTGCCCAATTAAGTGGAGAAGGTAAACACTGCTAGTTAAGCCCAAATAATAAATATCCAAAGGGTCTAGCAGGGTAAGCATGGGCAAACGGCCCTCATGCCGATTCTTGGAGTTGTTATTTTTTAAACAATGCTCCTTGCCTTTTTTTATATAGAGGGGGGAAATGCTTTATGCATACCCCGTTACGGGTACCGGGGTTATGTGGGACTCCCCGGTTACGCCGGGATACCCACTAATACCGCGGGAGGGACTTGTATGTATTACTTCACCCCGAGGCCCCTCCTACCACAATGCTCCTTGCCTGAAACTCCATTATGTAAAGTTTTAGATTGCTACCCCCCGTTTAAGGGTAATACGGCGGTAAACGCCTTTAACGTTATATTTTTTTCTCGGTTATTACTTAAGATATTGAAATGAAAAAAAAAACGAAAAAATTAGCTACATACTAACTGTACTTCATATATTTTTCTCTAAATAGTAAATCAATTATTAAGGGTAGAAAAAAATAATTAATTTTTTGGAGGTGGGTTTTGGTAACAACCCATTGAGTGACCACCTCCAAAAAATCAAGAATAATGCTCTATTATCGAGCTATTATGTATATATAAAAACTTGAAGATAATCGAGATGGTAGAACATAGTTAAATAATTTAAAGAAGATTGTTATATTATAAATATGTGGGGTTTTATGACGAGAAAGAGTATTTGTCGCGAGCCTGAGTACGTGTCATTTAAATGCGAATGGAAGAAACGATTGCGGTTCGTTTGGGAGATCGAAATGTGAATGAAGAGTGTTTGGGATTTATTTTTTATATATAGTGTCGGGCAAAGAAGCGAGTCGCGAAGCATGCCGAGAGAGTAATCAGTGGAAGTTCGAAAATCATCATGATTTGATCCCCAATTTCTCTCAAAACCTTCTAAAGGGTTTCTTCCAGTTGTCTACATATATTTTGAACAAATATAACATACATTATGTACATGCATAAACATAAGTGAAATTGTCACCACATTATTTATACTTATACATATTTATATGAATACCTATTGCGATTTTGAAATCGAGAGGAAGAATTAATATTTTACTCTTTAAAATACTAATATAAGATAAGGAAAAGAAAATTGAATCATTCTTTATTTCGAATATTAAATAAACCAATTTTACGTTATATACAGAAAACTTAACGTAATATTAAATTTACATTATATGCAGATATTGTTGTGCAAGCTATATTGAAGTATTTTATGAAAATAACTCAATCATGAGTAAGATTTACGATCACAGTATTCACAGTGAGCAAATTCACTTGATGCAAAAAAATCACGGTGATAAATTACTGTTGGTGATTTTGCACTCCATCTCTACGTGGACGAACGTTTGCATTAGCTATACATAGTGGCGCCACCGTACTTGATTAAATATCTACCTTGGGTTTATAATTTATTTCTGCTTTTAGAAGAAATATTAAAATAATTAATTCGATGTATTTTAATACACATGAAATAGTATAATGGGTCTCTTAACATTAGGACGTCTACTTTCATTTATCATCGTGGTAAGCAGTGACGTTTGTTACGTACTTAACCTATTAACAGTCTTGTTGAGTACGTGTCTGAATATAATGAAATTCGTTGTGTTTAGTGTATAAGTTCAGCGCGACAAACAATATGCTTACGTGTTATTTACCTCACTTTTGTTTTCAATTAAATGATATGTAAAACTGATTACTATCCTTCAGGTAAATATCGTGAGAGCCGACTTTTCGGCCGACGATTGTAAAAGCTTGGGCTTTAATAAAGCCAATTTACTCTGCTCTACATGCGAAGAATTTAATAAACGTGGCTTGACAGAAATATGGCAAGTAAATACACAAGTATAATGCGACGTCAACTTTGTTCAGAGAAAAGGCAAATTAACGATTCATTAAATATTACAGGGACAACTGCAAACAGTGTTGTTTGAACGACGATGATTACGACACATCTGGTTTAAAACGTTATCCACGCGCTGTACTTGAAGTCTGCACATGCAAGTTCGGTGCATATCCACAAATTCAAGGTACAACAAATTATTGACGAACACGGCATGGATCCTATGTATACATAAATTCTTATTGCTTTCAGCTTTCATAAAAAGCGACAGACCAAGTAAATACAAAAACCTGCAGATAAAGTATGTGAGGGGTCTAGATCCAATAATTAAATTATTAGACGAAGATAATAAAGTTGAAGACATTCTAGACATACATAAATGGGACACTGATTCTGTAGATGAGTTTTTAGCAACTCACCTTTCTACAGATTAACTGCCATAGCAACAATTATATATATTTGCATTTTATCCTGTCATGTACTTTAAGTGGAAATAATTATGTTCTCTACATAACTTTCGTCTCTTTACTGGTGCTCTATTCATTCCCATTATTAAAAGTAAGGTAGGTGTACCGTTTTTGGCCATGTGCATAATTATCGCAGTTTTTTAGCTCAAAGTTGCTTGCAGACACATAATCATGTGTAGAATTTCAAACCGTAAATATTTTGTTTAGTATACCACCAGAAATATAAGGTTACATTTATTGCTTACGCGAAAAGTGGCAAGTGGCCACAAACGGTGAAAAATGGATTTCTTATATTTTTTAACTTTATTAATTCTTTAACGATTTCTCTAGTTAATGGTAACTTAGACATTAATAGCAAAGATAGTGTAAAATTTAGTAAAGCTTTTAGTTTCCTTATTTGAAGTACAATTTTAAAGATAATTACGATGAAAGTCACTGAAATCTTTAAAGTGGCCACAAATGGTGCATCTATACCCTATCATCCTTAAGCTTCCATGGCAATGACAAATATGTGATCATACAGAAAGTTACAATACAAAGAAACATCCTGAACATTTTTTTACATCATTTATTTTATACATTCTACAGAATACAGAAGAATCCAATGTTGAAATGATTTTAAAAATACGCCATTTTTTTATTACGTAATTGCTTGTTCATTATCTTGCATGATTTTTTTTTTATACAGAAAATCTGAATATAAAGTAATAACGAAGATTGCAGCGATATTGTTGAGACACATCATACGGCTGTTAGAGCCAACACTTGAATTGGACGCAAATTTGATCCTTGCGAATTCAATTACTTTATAAAGATACTAATAATAAAGTATAAAGACAAAGTGCACGTATTACCTTATTGAATGAAAAATTTCGATACTTTATAAGGCAATTGTCGAATAACGCATACTTTCCATATCCATATTTTTACAACGCCATTGATTATCACGTAAAAGATACATGTCCTATAGTAAAATTCTATCGTATCCTTTATAAGGGGGCGGGGGGAAATGAAATTGTTACAATGTCCTGTGCTCGCCATCACAAAGTTTGATTATAGGTATTTCATAAGTAGGCATAAACCGGATAAAATATGTATATTAATATCTTTTTCAATTACAAGATATCTTTAGATTTCTCAGTTATACATGCCTAATAGGAATAAACTTTACGAGTCTCACATTATGGTTATTACTTAAAAAAAAAAACCATTGACATATTTCGAGTACTCTAATATCGATAGTACTTCTTGATATAGAATAGTTACAAGATAATCAGTATTAATACACGAGAGTACATCTGTATCTTTCCTTCCCTTCGCTTCGAATCTATATATCTCGATTAAGAATCTGTATGCACTACAGTTCGTTACAATTAATAAGTAATTAAAAAAAACTTTATGTCGAATAAGCTTGGATAAACAGACGATCAGTTTACGCGCCTTTAGCTACGTACATGAATGCCGTACGAATGGTACCGATACATTACTATTCATAGACGATAAAGACCGCGAATGATTGGCGCAGATCACCTTCTACTTTCGACAAATTCATTTTTATACATCTCGTCTGGAGTGGTTCGATAATAATAAAAAAAAAAGGAGAAACAAATTATTCGGTTATCGATAATCTGAAGAAATCTGGCAAAACGATGGTATCGCAGATGGGTGTGGTACTAAATGGATATTAATTAACTATTGGATATATCCAAGCTTACTCTTTGGAATAGAGATCACTTTATCGTCGCGCCCTTCGTGCTCTGGGGCTGCCACGGCCGCGCGCGAAACCTCGGCCACGGGTCGGCTTTACTTGGGGACTCTGATCTCTATTTTGATCTACCTTCGGCGCGGGTTTCTCATGGTCAGTGTGCTCTTTCTCGTCTCCGTCGTCTATTAAATTACCTATCTCCGCGTCATTGTCATTGTCAATATCCGCCCACACTTTGTCAACCGGCGTCTTCTTCTCCTGGGTGTTGGAAGCATTCTGCGAGGCCGGTTCACTAGTAGCGTTCTCAGTTTCATGATTCTCCTCCTCCTCGGATTCCGCGTCGGCCTCCAGTGGATCGTACTTCTCGTCGCCGTCAGCTTTCTTCTGAGCGTTCGGGTTCTCACTGTTCTCTTCCGCTTCCTTCGGCTCCTCGTTATCTTCGTTCTCGGAATGAGTGACTTTGCGACGTTTCCAATTACTCTCGTACTCTTTATCATTCTCCGCGGCGTTCTCGTTAGTCTGCAAGTAACAGAAGAGAAATTGTTTCACGCGTTCCTCGGTTAAAAGCAGATATATCGCGATAGAAATTTTACGAGCGATCATTCGTACCTCGGGGTTCTCCGTTGATTTTTGCTCAGCATTTTGCTCGGTATTCGAAGTTAGAGATTTCACTTCCTGCACGAAATTCCGGTAGTGCGTGATGCTACGTAAATGAGCATTCATATCGTCGGCTAAAAGCATGAATCTTCTACACTTCTCGCAGTAGAACCCTTGCACTTCTTTCACCAAGGATTTCCCTGCAACAACGCGAGTCGATGAATTATATTCTGATAGAAAGAATGCCTCGATCGTGTCAATGCAAGCTTCGCTTACCGATAGAAATTTGATTCTGCCGGCAATATTTATAAGACGGGATCTTGAACTTCTTCTCACTCAAATTTTCCGTAATATCTGTAATATATTCTTGTTCCCCAGCAGCCTCCTCTTCCTTCTCGTTCTTAGTATCAGGGCCAACGTCCTTCTCTTCGTCTTCGGCAGTCCGTATTTCAGCTTCTCCTTTTGCAAGTTTTTCTGCGAACGAGATGAGAACAGAACGTTAAGTATCTTAAGCACTTTAATTAAATTACTTCCTGCATACCTTTCTTCTTATTTTTCCGCTGCTCCTCGCATTGTACAGCATTCTTCATGTGCGCGGGTGTTAAACAATGCTCGTCGTACTCGATACGCGACGGGAATTCTTTCACGCAAGGGAAACATCTCGGGTGCAAGAACGTTTTCAATTGTTGATGCTTCTCGCTCTTCCTGTGGGTCGACAGAGTCCCGTAGAAGTTCAGATCGCACATCGTGCAATATTCTCTGACATTGAGGTCCACGGAAACCTAGTAACGACACACAAAGGTAAATACACTACGTTCATTACTATTTCTAACAGTTATATGCACCACCTTTTTCCCGCGACGTTTAGAATTGGTTAAACTAAGTTCACGCTGTTCTTCGGCTACTCTTAACTCGTGCCTCATCAGATCCACCTTCAATTTGTACGATTCGTCTAATTTCTCCATCATCAGCTGATGCGCGCGTCCTCGTAAATGATTTTCGAAAGACTAAAAGAAGAAACGAAACATTTCACGTCCCACTGTAAAATAGATCGGGTATAGAAGAAGATAGAAAATAAATACACACGTATCCATCCCACATATGCTTGTTACAAATATGGCAAAACATGTGGCTCATCGGAACCTCTGCGTAACGACTTTCAGCGTGTCTGGCTTCTGATTTCTTGCCAGTCATCTTGGCATCCTTCTCGGTGGCGGATGTGTTCGCCTCCTTCGACGCATCCTCCGTCACAGACTTGTCGTCAGACTTTTGCTCCGCATCCTCCTGAGGCTTCTCTGCTTCCTCGGTCTCAACGGCCTGCGCATCCTCCGCTTCCTTCTTCACGTCCTTCCAATCGTGCTTCTTGTCCTCGGGCTCTTCGATCTCTTCGCTAATATAGAAACAAACGCATAATTTTCATCGGAATTAAAGACCCGGGTTAATTTCGTAACAATCTTGTTTCATAAAGATGGTTTAAACATTACTTTTGTTTAATGTGTTTAGTGAAGACACATGTACACAAAATTTTTCAATGTCGATAACTAGAAAAAAAATTGGGCACAATATTAAGTAAAGCGAAGATAATTCGCACTTCTATCAAGGGCAGAAGTATTTGAATTACCTGTTATGAATAATGTGTATCGAAAGAAGAGCAGAACGGAGCGTATTTTATATAATTATAAAATGCTAGTGTTATGGAACTGTAGCTAGTCTAACTTAAATTTGAAATGTGAGTTGAGAGTTCTCGTCAACAATGCGGGGGGGGACGGTGAATATATAACATACTATATAGACATATGTATATATATCTGTATGTATACTTCTTTAAAACTCAGATAAGAGAAAGGGCACGATGCTGATTTTTGTAGCGATTATACCATATATATATACGTAAGAGACACCGTACATACAAAGATAGGTGACAGAATGAGACTTACTGAAGGTTTGAAGAAACTATTCACAATCACCAGGAGCTTACCTTTTTACAACAGGTGCTTCTGCTTTTTCATTATCAGAGGTCTTAACGTCCTGCTGTTCCTTTTTGGCAGTCTGATTTTGTTTAGAGGCAGGAATTGGTTTAGAAGATTTATCGTTGCGATGTTGATTTTGGTTTCCATTCATACGCTGACTGCCAGACTGGGGTGCACGAGATTGTTGTGCGGATGGACCACGTCGCCCAGCAGGGCCATCACGGGCGCGATTGCCCATCTAGTCATGTAGGTCAAATGACCAAACCGTCATAAGAAGTATCTGGATATAATTGCGATTCTTCTCGAATCGAATTTTGATTGGTTAAGCAACCACTGGGATCTTTGAGGGAGAAAATATTTTCTACTCGATTCGGAAGCAGGACGTATTCGGTGTTTCAATGAACACCAAACGGTCAGTGTCTCCACGTTACAGTGGAAGGGGGAAAAGGAAAAACAGTAGCAGATAGTCGAAGATGCAACCAATCATCGCATCGTCTAATTCTTTCTATAGGCAACGATCGTGTTCTGGATCGCAACGTACGATCGACGCAAAGCACATTATTTCCTTTCGAACGGTAGTTCAATAAACGTCAATGAAAAATAATCAACAAGAAGAAGATGTTAGATCGGTGATAAAGCGCAACCTGCAATCAATACTTTTCAGTAGCTTTTCTTCCATCAATTTTAGCTGCAATGACGAATAGAAGACTCGGGCAGAATATACATGGGCCAAGCCGGAGGAAGAACACCTCCGTGGCCTTCGCTGAAAATTGACTACGCAAAACCAGTTTAACTTCCACTAATAGAAATCGCATTCCGAAATCAATGCACGTCTTATTACCGTGCTTTTTAACGAAATGACATTGCGATGGTAATTAATGCCTCGGCGAAAATTCACGCGTGGCAAAACTAGTCCAGCAATAAGAACTGCTTATATCTTAGTAACTTCAAAGAGCAGCCACATAGTACTTCATCCATTGATTGAAAGCCTCGGTGATGGATCGATCAATGAACGTAAGAAGGAGAATTTCAAATTTTTCTGATTAAGGATTAGTGTTGTTGATGTAAAAAGAAGTGTGGACTAAAGATTGCCCTTTTACAATTTTCCTCTAAACCGATCTTCGTATATCCGCTGAAAATTTACATACATTCATACCTTGTTGTACGGTTGAGGTCGCTGGTTCTTCATAGGGTGCCTTACAGGACGGTCGTTAAAACGCCCGGAGGAATAGTTCTGCTGGTTTTGAAAATTCGGTCCAGGTCCAGAGAAATTATTCCCGAGGCTGAGGAGCGACGGTACCTGCTTTAAATGCATAAATACATTCGTATAACGTCGAGCGTATAATAATTGTGTGCAAGGCAGAAGAAATGGTTTTACCTGTGGTTGTGCTTCCTGCTGTTGATTACGCAGTAAATTTGTAATAAGGTTGCTGGCTATTGCTAGCTGAGCTTGCGGCGACGCCAAAGACAGATTATTATTCGGAGTCGGCAAAATTCCTCTGCCAGGCATCATCCCTCCCTCCCAGGGGTTCATTCCACCGCTACCTCCTCCCATTCCGCCACCCATGTTCCCGCCCATACCACCTCCTCCTCCGCCCATGTTACCGACTCTTCCTCCGCCGCTCCCACCGCCTCCGCCGCCTCCACCTCGATTATTGAAGTTTCGATTCCCATAGGAATCTCGTTTTATTCCTCGGTTGAAAGACATTGTACCTAAAGAAGTTACAATATTATAGAACGCTACTTTATTACTACATAATACTATAATTTTTATTAATAATAAATTCGTGTAACTCTAATTTCCATACATGATAACTCAAGCAACAAAGTGTTTACTAAACAATGTATTATCTGATCGCATGGTCTCGTAAAGTCTTCATATTGCACATTTTTAATTTAAAAATGGAGTATGGAAAGACGTCTATTTTCGCTACGAGAAGCTAGATAATTTTCGACGGTTTATTCCGCCGCGACTTCGCTTTAGAAATAAAAGATTACGCGGCTGTAGGCACTGTGCTTTTCGTGAATCAAAGAGCGGATGTAACATAGAACAAAGGGGATAACTAATCGCGATATCTTCGATTGATGTTTTACATACCAAACGACGCCGTACAATGTGACTAACTGTTAAATTTCAGCAACGGAAATTACGGCGGAAATTTTCTCCAATTTAACGCGGAAAAAATCTAAATGACGTTTCGCTAGACCCGGTGCGGTATTCCTGCTTATTGAAACATAAAAGTGAGAAATTACTTACCGGAAAAGCAGCAACCTGATCGCGACACAAGAAAATGAGGGAAAACGGAATGCTCAGGGAAATGGAGTCACCAAGCGTCTATCACGAACTAGAACGCCGAAAGCTGCGTGCAAAATGGGCGACGCCCGATGCAACGTCGCGGTTTGATTGGTCAGTCCCATACGCCCGTACTAACTTTCAAAGAACTGGACAAAATTTATCGATGAAAATAACACCCTAACGAAAATACTTCGATGTTTAACGCTTAAATCCTTAAGCGTTACACGTGCAATTCATGATCAGCACTTGAACCCTCGCAGTTTCTGTTTTAATTTCCCACAATTAAATACCAGAAGTGGACGAGGTTTATTGGTAAATCATTACATAAACTTGTTAAGATGCCCTCGTCTAAGTAGAATTAAGACACAATTTAGCGGAACTTAAATATTATACTGTTTTGTTCGAAACCGCCACCGGTGCCGACCGGTGTTTGTGAAAATAATTATTCTTCTTTAATTATTGCTTTATCTGTGCGACACTTTTAGGGTCTAATTTCTGTATTTAATGGTGAATCACAATGACAAAGCAGAGGCCTGTTTCATGCGGTCTTGATTTCTGTGCAGTACCGGACTTAAGTGATTGCCTTTTAAACGCGAATTCATCGAAGTAAGTTACAAGGGCTGTACAACAGACTGTACTATGAATTTATTCTATAGTAGCACTAATATTTAACTCGTTCGCAGATATGAATTCATATGCGTCCCACTCGTTCACCCATTATTCAAGAGGGAATTCGTTTGCGCCGCAAAAAGTCGCTCCGGGCCGTTTACCAGACCAGACTTAGTATTATGCACTTCCGGTAAGCGATTCAATAAATATGTATGGTTTTCTGGGAGAGTAATCGTACTTGGTTTTGTAGATTGGAACAACTTGATAATCGGTAAACTATCGCCACATATTAAAGTGGATTCGAAGAATCCTATTATAAAAAGAAACAGCGAGAAAGCTCTGCTCCAGGAATTAGCTTTAGCGAGTCACTTGGGCCTTGTAGGAGTGACTTTTAGGTTGATGCAGGGGATAGAGCACAATGCCAATCTCGCTAGAATTATTTGTAAGAAAGTAACGAGCTTGTGTACTTTACAGGTATATTCATCGACAAAATCCTTTTACGTTGTACTTATAACTTGTAGCTTTCTTAATTTCATTGTAGGTTTGGATACAAATACCTATGGAAAACCCAGTTAAACAAGCTTATTCTTACAGAGAACAGGAGTGTAATTCAGTAGAGAGTCCTTGGGAATGGTGGAATGCCTTTAGAATAATATGCGATTATGATAGGACGTTATGCGTCGCGTTAATTGTAAGCCACGATCTTCCCGAGGAAGAAGAGGTACTGTAGAACACTAGCGTCTTTTGTGTAGGCTGTTTAAAATATGAGAGAATCTTATTTAACGAGTGAATTTGATTGCAAGATTGATAGATGGTTAGGGGAGCCAGTGAAATGCCTGATTCTACCAACCACGTTGTTTATCACGAACAAAAAAGGATATCCCGTGTTAAGCAAAGCGCACAAATCGCTGATAAAGAAATTCTCCGCCTTGAAAGTACAATTTATACTCACGGGAGCGAATCGGTATCAAAATATTACTTATTATCATAATTATCTGGAATATCTGTGGAAGGTAAACTTCGAGTTTTCACATGCCAGAGAATCCTTTTAAATGATCCTTCATTCGAGCTTATTGATTTTACATAGGGATGTCAAGAACACGATCCGGTTGACCAATACGCTCGTGGTTACGAAGATTATTTACAATGGCCTCTGCAACCACTTATGGACAATCTCGAATCTCAGACGTACGAAGTATTTGAAAGGGATCCTATTAAGTATACTCAGTATCAAACGGCCATCTATGAAGCGATCGTTGGGATCACATCCAAGACAGAAGATAAAGATACGAAAATGTAACGCACGACGCTAATTAACTATGTATAATCACAGACGTGAGTAAAGCAATAACGATCTCCTGTAATTGCAGAGTGATAATGGTGGTCGGTGCAGGAAGAGGACCACTTGTTCACGCATCCTTAAACGCAGCAGAAATGGCAAATGCGCAAATCAAAGTGTACGCCGTAGAAAAGAATCCGAATGCAGTATTAACGTAAGATTTCCGTTGTCGCGAATTGTCTGCTTCCTTCATTTATTTATGCAGTTTTATAATTTGTTACGCATACAGCTTACAGGCTCTGGAAAGAGACATGTGGGAAGGCAAGGTGACGGTAGTGTCCTGTGATATGAGAGAGTGGAATGCTCCCGAGAAAGCTGATATCCTGGTATCCGAGTTACTCGGTTCTTTCGGCGACAATGAGCTCTCTCCTGAGTGTTTGGATGGAGTTCAGAGATTTTTGAAAGGTACACTTTCAGTGTATTTCATATTTCTACTAGAGATGTACCGACTAGAGTTTTGGCCGACTAGCCGATTAATCAGCCCCCAAGAAACCGACTAGTTGCCGACTAGTTGCCGATTACAAAAGTGGCCGGATAGTTGGCTTAACCGGCTAGTCGGCCACTAGTCGGTACATCTCTAATTTCTACCATTGTTAATTACATCTTATCGACTATTCAATCGTTTTAGACGATGGAATAAGTATACCATCATCGTATACATCGTACATTGCTCCTGTACAATCTTCGAAACTGTACAATGAAGTAAGGCAGTGCAGAGACAAAGGCAAATACTTCATGGCTCATTTCGAGACGTCGTATGTAGTTCATCTACAAAACAAATACGACATAGCGAAACCACAGCCGCTGTTTACGTTCAAACATCCAAATAAAGGTTTGCCAACAGATCTCATTTGCGCGGTTCGTTCGGTACAGGGCCCGATCTGGGTGGGGGGGGGGGGGGGGGGGGGGGGGTGCAAGCGGGGCAACCGCTCCGAGCGGCAAAATTGATAGAAAGAGAATTTTAAAATCGATGAAAAGTTTCCCTTTTTGAAATAGCGGTAAAAAAGTACCTAGGTAAGGCTTTTGTTATTCAACAAATATCTAAAAATTTCATTCGCTGTCAAAAATGATATTTTAATATAATTATTTACAGGGACTTAACTAGGGGGGGGGGGGGGCAATTTGCGGGGGGCGCCAAATGAGAAATCTTTATAGAGAAAATACATATTTAGTTTTGGAAAAGCTACATCAATGGCTTTATTCAAACTTATGTATTACGCTATTCCATTTGGAATAAAGAAGATACACATTTTATGGAAAAGTAATTCAAATATATTTATCTGTTATCAAACAACAAACAAATTAGGGTACTTGCCATATGTTTGAAACCAGTTAACAAACACGTTTATTATGCCTTTTATATGTAAAGTGCGAACTCAACCTCCTAAGGTGGGCAATACAAGGTGGTAAAACGTGTGTGTGGGGGGGAGCGCCAAACAGAATTCTTGCTCCGAGGCGCTTACAACCTAGTTTCGTCCTTGATTATTTATAAGTAAATATGAAGGGTGGCAAAAATCATTTTCGCCCAGAGCGGCGGAAGAGCTAGATCGGGCTCTGATTCGGTAAAATGTAGATTTCCAATATCATTCTATCATTTCAGAGAGTACCATTGACAATTCAAGATACGAGATAAAAACATTCGATGTGCAAGAGAATTGCGTGTTACATGGTTTCTCGGGATATTTCAATACAATTTTGTACAAAGATGTGACGCTGAGCATAGAGCCCAGTACGCATAGCCCCGGAATGTTCAGTTGGTTCCCAATTTTTTTCCCAATTAAGGTAAGGCAGGTTTATACCATAATTTTTCGGAAGTGTATGGAATCTAACACGACTTATTACGGCAGGAACCAGTGCAGGTAAAAGCAGGGGATCAAATAGTTGTTCATTTCTGGCGTCAATGTAGCTCTAAGAAAGTCTGGTACGAGTGGTGCCTTAGCAAGCCTATTCCAATACCTATCCACAATCCTAACGGCCGTTCATATACTATAGGTTTATAACTTAAGACTTCTGTGATTCACTTATCCCGACAAGAATCTGATACTAAATACAGTGTCATCGTAACAGTACTAGCAGAAGCTTTGTCAAATGTTCCTTACACACAAGAATTCGACGTGCTTGCATTTTATAAAAACGGCACTGCATCTACAGAAACAGATAACGTAATCCCTTCTAACTTGAATATTCAACGAATTCTTTATAAAACTCTTCCTACATTGATACGGAAATGTTGAAATATTCGTTCGTTTAAAGCTTATGTGCGTACAGATAGGTGTAATCTAAGAAGTATGTTGTAAACGATTACAGTGTATTTAAAACGGCAGCGAAACTTAATATCGAATACCGCACGCATACAAATTTGGTTTGAAAGAACACGAGACGGAGGCGACTCGGTAAACGCTCTTCTCAGAACAGAATTTTCAGTTTTTACTCGTGAAACATTGAACTCTGAGGTCATAGATATTGTACAACTTCGATAACATAAATTACGAGTTATCTCCGAAGCGTGTTTCTGTTGACCTATTAACCTCACGTGATTGTACTCGGCATTTCAATAATATTAAGTGTTTTCCGAACGCTACGCCACGAGCATCTCCTTTAAGTCAAAATATATCCATTAAGTTCTCTCCAATTCAAGGAAAGCTTGTACCACATTTATGTTTATTCGTTTCTCGTACGTTCTGTGCGTGACTTTACCTCAATTTTTTAAATAAAACACTTCTTTTGTATACCACATCTGAAATTTAAAATACGTTCTTGTTAACCCTTTCTCAACTAAGTTACATCAATTAGAGATTCGTTGTGTACCTAAATACAGATAATTATGTAATTGCCAACATTCTATTATTTATGTTTCTACGTATTCGTTTCTCTTATAAATTATTATTATAACACGTAGTTACACCGAATAGCGTGCTCGTTGAACTGCGAAGATATCTCTTGGACTGGTAGTTTTTTTATTAAAGAATTAATGCATGCAGCAGTTTATTTGTTCCGCGTTGGCTCGAATTACACGGTGATGAAATACAGTCTACGAGATAACAGTGGCCGATAACACGAGAAACATATGTTGCTCCATAGAGAAATCTTTCAATCATTCATTCGAATCGCGCCTTTTCGCCCGTTCAGCAGCACCGCGGAAAACTTACGAACTTGATCAAGGACGATAGGTTGCAGACGACACGAGCACGATAAAGGTTAAACATCGGGATCGCGGTCTGTGCCGGTTCGATAAACTTGAAAATGGCAAAGTTAGTTGCACAAATAGTGAAATGCACCGCCAGAACGATCTCGTGCAGTTCGAGGGAAAATCTACTCGCCCTTCCAATCTCAAAAGTGTCGTTGAGTGTTTCCCGTTCTATCGCTATGAGCCCGTGCCTCAGAGCCGGTGAGTTGAAAAGCTAATTTCAAAAGTTTAATTAGCCTTCGATTTAATTTACCATTTATAGTTTATACCGTAGTTAATCAATAAGAATTTATTGTTGCCTATTATTCACGTATTTATTTATTCGTATTTATTTATCGATGCAACGCAACCAGCGTTTAAGAACCTGTTCTAATAACAATAAAAAATTCTTCAAATTTTCTATTGACAATTTTCGTTTGCGTGCATAATAATTGTAAGTATTTACGAGCATTCCCTTTTTTCATTATCACATCGACCCACAGTATTTGTGTAACTTACTCGATTGATAAAACACATGATTTTGATTTCTAGAAAGGTTGTACACAGAAAAACACGAATGGATAACTGTTGACGGTAAAGTGGGTATAGTTGGAATATCGAGTTACGCGCAGGAAGCACTGGGCGATGTCGTTTACGCCCAGCTTCCAAACGTTGGATCTGTAATAGAAAAGGAAGGTGAGAATGTTTGTCTACGCCTTTAAACAAGAAAAGGAAACTCAGATTTAATACTTTCCATTTGACCGAAATCAATCTTTACAGCTGAATGCGGGGCATTAGAATCTGTGAAGGCTGCTTCGGAGTTGTTCAGTCCTGTCAGTGGAAAGGTGGTGGAAAAGAATGACGCGGTCGAACAAACTCCTGGTTTAGTTAATACGTCCTGCTACGAGAAAGGATGGCTATTTAAAGTAGAATTAACCAATCTGGATGAAGTAAAGAATTTAATGGATGAGAAAGCTTATAACTTGTATTTAAAGTCTGACCCTCACTAAATGTTTTGTAACTTTTAATATTGGGAAGTTATTGTTCAGTCGTAGTTTAATTTTCGTTTTAACAATAGTCGCAAAACAGGCATCGCAGTCCTTATTTATTTTAAACTATTCTATCGACAAAGATGAAGCGAACACGAGATTAATTCTCGCAATTGGTCGTTTTAATTAAGTAAATAGTGCCTCGTGTGAAACAAGTACAAAAGATATCTGGCGTTGGAAAGAATCGGCGGCACGATTTTGTATATAAGATTAGGTAACGTGCTTGAAGTAAGGCACAAGGCGTAATGCGTAAGATTGTGAATCAAGAATATGAAGCCGAGTGCAGTAGTTAGCTGATGTCTTTATTAACCACTGTGCATTTTTCTTATCTTGTTATTATATTTGTACAAAGCAAACAAATGTTTTAATATACATGTTATTCGGTACACGAATGACATCAGTGTTACAAATTATAATAAACTTTGTGTTGTACATAAACGCATTTAAATTATAATAACTTGTGTACATAAAGAAAACGATTGAATGTTTTGAAATGCTATTTGTAAATTCTCTGAAAATTGCCCGCTTAATAATTTACATAGTACCATCCTTCACCCTCCTATTCCGACGCCTATCGTACGGCGCGCCTCGCAGACGTCGCGGTTCTTTTACAATAATACCCAAAGACAGGAGTGCGACAAGGGAAATATTATTGTTCGGGAGTTCAATCAGTATAATATATAAAAAATAGCACTGTCGATCCTAAAAAGGAACAGTTATTAGTTATTAATAAAGATATATTTACAATCAATCATTTTTTGTTTCTACATAATTTACAATTGCCAACTCCTAATGGCAGTGTTAACAACGCATAATAGTTCTTCTTTCAATGTTAACTCCAATTATTTATTGGATCGAAAAATCACATCGATATTAAATTAGATGATTTGCCAATTACAATTGGTAACTGTACATATTTAACACAATGCTCGTAACATCAGTATTATCGTACTTGCTAGTTACAATTATCAATAAACGTATTGTAACAGAATCGAACGGACGATTAAATAGGATGGACACATACAAAGGTAAATCGAGATTTAGGGATATATTTAGAAGAGACAATTTTCGTTCCTTTCTCTTTTTTTTTTTCGTTTTTTTGTTCTAGATAATTGTGGTTGCGATTCTTATAAGTTGTTCCGAAATTATCAGACCGACACGTTCTACGAAAAGCCTTGAGAATAGACGAGATTACAATAAATAAGATATTACGGTTTTAACTTGCTCTTACCCAAACAGCAACATAGGATTAAAAATTCTGATTCCAATGCTTTGTTTCATAGAAATTATTGAATTTCGACTTAGATGTATATTGTACATGCCATATACAAGTATAATCTGATTTGGAATAAACGTAGTAGACAGCTAAGACAGTGAGCGCGGAATTAACGGGTACAATACTTGAATGGAACATTTACATTCCGCCGTTACGCATATTACAGAGGTGGTAGACTCCTCAAGTCCACGTAGGTAACATTCATGCATTCCATTTAATTTGCTATCTGGGCTTGCCTATTCTGAGGTATGTGGTTTACTAAAAATGTAAAAATGTAAGACTTAATACGGTTACGAAGAGGTAGACATTTATATGCGAGTTAAATAAAAGTAATCCATTTTGAAAATATTTAAAAGAACCAAAGCCAATAATAGGTAGTAATAATAATAATAATAGTATATAATAATAATGATAGACGATAGCAATAAGTTCAAAACTGTTTTTCTTTTCTGACCGATCGATTAAAAGAACCAGGCGATTTGAAAATTTGGGAACATGTTAATGTTTAACATTCTGCATTTGTAATCGAAGGTTTCGAAGAAAATTTCACCGTGGACACAAATCTTTACTCACACGATAAGTACATGCATGCTTTCGAAAATATATATGTGTGTGTGTGTGTGGGTGTGTGTGTGGGTGTGTATATATATATATATATACTTTTTTTATTTTCTTTTAAGTATATATATATACTTTTTTTATTTTCATGGTAGTAATACTCGCAGCTACTCCTCCTGGTTTGATTCAAACACTCGATTCTTAATCTAACGTGGCATCGAGCTTCCGTCTTTTGCATTTACCTTTCGCGCGCGTCAACAGATCGTTTTTACATCTATATTTAATACCTTATTACGAAGTCGGTGGAAAAGTGAAAGTAGTAAAATAGCGTTTTGTTTTTCTCCAGGTACTTGATTGATAGTGGATATATAAACAGTAGGAGTTGCAAAGGGTGGTACTACCAGCCCTACCAGTACGAGCAAAGATTTCTGTTCTTGTTGCCACACTTGAGCCTCGAATCTAGCACGTGTAATTACCGATGGCTTAGATACCACAGGCGTCGAAAAGACAACCTTCACAGCACTGAAATGTTTCTGACTATTGACTAAATCATAATTAATTAATTATAATTATAATAATAATAATAATAATCTATTAGTGAAAAATTACTACATTTCGATATCGCTATCTTAACATTCAGTAAATATTTATCTATTTAACAACTGCGATAAGACAATATTGATCTTACATACTTAGTATTAATCGCTAGATAATATGTAGGACCACATAAACCTTGCTCCAGTGATTCTTTCGTTTCCTTAAACAGAATCTTTATTATGATACAATATACAATAATAAAATATCGCATTTCGTGGTTATTTCTTTTTCCGCCACCTATTTGAAAAGATAATAAAGAGAAATACATGAATTAAAATTCTAAAAATTAGCGAAGACATTAAGTAGCTAATGATTTTCCTTTTCTCAGTAAGCAACAGAAATATATTTTATTTCATTAAACTATACACAAAATATTATAATTACATATTTAACATGATTTATACTTTACAACGTAATTGGAATGTGTTAACTAGTATTTACAATATAGTAGCCCTGCTGTGTGCAAGTGTGACAAAAATGCAGATATATTCTTTTTTCTTTCATAGGAAGTTCTAAGGATGCCCAGGTGGCCGTGCGACATATATGTATATATGTATAATATATAAGTATATCACATGAAATTTTCATTTTCTCTTACTGTCGTTCAAGTATGCCCATTGAATCCCTTGCAGAAGCACGATCGACCGATGTGCAGCATCGGTCCATCTCCCTCCTTTCGTTTACTTATTAGGATATCTTTCTTTTGTTCAAAATGAGAGCAAGGCTTCAGTGGTATGCTTAAAAATAATCGCTTCTAGTATTAGAAAAATAGCTTTACTTATTTAGACAAAAGTTGCCTGCCCTTTGACCAATATTTTGTTTAACCACCCTTTGTACTGTTTTCAAGGCATCTTGCTTACTGTTTCCCTGCGCTTTTACCCACCAACAGGGGTAGTAATTCTCCATCGGATACATCTCTAAAACTTCAACATCAAATATAGAAAATATATGTCATTATGTTTATACAGGGTGTGTCGCTGAGAATATTACGGGCCAACGTCTCTAAAATCACGAACGGAGGGAAACTCTAACTTCCGTAATTCATTCTCTTGGATTCAAAGGGACCTTTTCATATTTTTTTTTCACAGTATATATCTGAAAGCGCGATGAAAAGTTTAATTTTGATTCCTCAGAAGAATGGGTCCTAGGTAACAGTTCCTTCGTGTCTCTACTTCTAAATGTTGCCCGTAGAATTATTTAGAGACCGTTGTTCATCCCCTTCGCGCAGAACAGTAAGCAACAATGGTCAATTATCTGTGTCTCTCGTAATTTCAAAGATATCGTACGGCAACAGTTTCAGTGCTACACCCTGCACATTTAGATACACTTTATAATACATATATTATATATATATGTAAAGTATGTACGTCTATACTTGATTTGTTTGCATAGGTATTTCCTGAACCAGGGCCCCTCAACTTGGTCCAATACCTAAGCGGCGTTAGCTCTTAATAGGTACTTGAGGTCCACTTTGACGGTAAGGGGCTCTATCGTGATTTCTTTTGAGATATAGCAACAGACTAACTGACGGCAAAGACGCCAAACGAATCTATCGTTTCATTTTCTCTTAGCATGGAGCATCTCCATGAGAAGAGTCTGAGTTGGTGCCCCACCACTACAATGCTTCTGATAAAGGTGATCCTCTCCCCTGCTCGCTACCACATGGATTTCCGGTAATACTGCTAGCAGCTTGTTAAACTTATCCTGTTTGTTGGAAAACGTAACGCATTTCTATCAGATGGTACAAACAAGCCACTATGTAAGGGAATAACTGTACGTGTAGAGAAAACAGTGCATACCGTTACAGATGGATAACCTGTCAACGTGTAATCCAAAAGAGCTTGCTGGACTTGATCGTGACCCTCCTGCACGTGTTTCTTGTTAACTAGTCCACGGACTTCTACGCGTTCAAAGAGAAGCTTGCTTTAGTCAAGATACAGGGGGTGGGATACCCGTAAAGATTTCGATGGAAAACGGGCGTACCATGATTGAGCAGCATCAAGAATTTCATGCATATGTAGTCCGAGAGGTCGAACTTCAGTTCCTGAAGCTTGACGGACAATTCATTGAAGAGGTCCGCCAGGGAGGGAACTCCGAGTAGGCCGAGACAAAGGAGATCAAACTTTTGGCCATTATGAAGTGTAGTCTCGTCAGGTAGATTATTGTGTAACCTTTGATGAAGGTGGTCGAGCACCAACATATCCGACCAGGAGTGCTGTAGCAACTTCATTTGGTCATCAACCTGTCGAACAATATAACCAAACAGTGAAATATACATCGGGGCGCAAATAATCGTGCCGCTCTACCAACAATCCTGGCTGTTGCGTAACCGAGGGCCCTACTCGAATACATCCACACTCCCCGAATGTATCCGAGTCTCGAAGCGCGGCGCGGTCCTGTCTACACGAAAGCCAAAATAAACGACGAGAAAACGAGCCGATCGGGGCGAGTTTCGAAACGGTTTAACGAGGAACGCGCGCTCTCGCCCGCGAAACAGAAATACGGTGCGTCGAATTTACGCGAGATCAGTTCGTAATGGCGGCAAAAACAGCGCGCCTGTGTTCCATATTGTTCGGGGGAGACGTGAAATTCGTCGGGACCCGGAGGTATCGCGACGTGAACCGTGACACATCTTTCTGCGGGTTCCAGGCGGCGGGGACGGGAAGGGGGGGAATTTAATAAGAACCGTAGAGTCGGTTAAGTAGACGGTTTATAATTAACATGGGCCTGCTTTAGGGCAACCGCCATAACCCAGAAACGTATCTTGTTATGACCTAGATATGAGGCGATGCTTGAAATCATTCAGTGATTGTGCAATGCTGTTGGTTACCTCACATCCCCGCTCGTACCGCCAACAGGCCAGCGACGAGTTATTTATCGGTAAGAGCCGAGTTCTCTCGAAAAGATCCCCGGCGAGCGGTTAAAATCGTTAAACCTTTTTTTTCTTTATCGCCCCGATAACGCCCGCGACCGCGGTATTGGCCACCGGTGGTTCTTAGCCGGCCAGAATGAGAAAAATCGGTATCTAGTTCACGGAACGTTTGTAATTAAAGGAGAAAGACCTTCGCGCGGATCGGATGCTCTACTAAAACGGTAACAGAACGTCGCTATATCGCCGGCTACCTACACGGATGATGCCTCTAATAAATGGGCTCGGGTGATACAGAGGCCGCGGAGCAGATCGTACGTGCAAATTTCGTGGCTTGATGGAGCTGATCGAAACGAAGCTCTTGGGTACGGCTTGAAAGCCGAGGCTTCCAGAGATATCCGATTCCCTAATTTCTAGGTCAACCACTTCGTTCGGCGATAACGCGCGCTGTAAATTAACTCTGCTGCTACGAATAGAGTACTCCCTTTGTCCGAAGAAGCGCGACGCTACTTTCACCGTTTAGGAAGGACCTTCCGCGCGTTATCTATGGCGGATGAATATTATTGACGAGAACGCGTTAGGTAATCCCGCAGAAGTGTGTCCGAGGGTTAGAGTAAAGGTGAAGGAGCTGCTTACGTGGTCACGCGAGACACGACTGACCTATAAATTGAAGAATCGAATATAGGCACCCGAGATGTGAAGATTTCGGAGCGGACGAACATGAGAAGAGGGGAGGCATTCAGACGATCGATTGAAGTCTGCTGAGAGATCGAATAGAGACTTCAGACAGGGACGAATAAGTGGAGAGACTTAGGGTACGTTTATGTTGGAGCTGCGATAAACGATCAGAGCGACGATAAGAGCGAGATGACTATATAAATGACAAATGATAAAAGCGTCGAGAAACAAATATTTCTCTTTCTTCGCTATTATCGCAGCTCCAACATAAACGTACCCTTATGTAAGTTATAAATATAAAAGTGCAAGACCACAGCGCGAGTGATGTAACACGGCTGGAGAATAAAAGGGGCCGATAAACTGTTTTAAGATTCTCATCCCCTTTCGATGATTTCCATCAACCGGGCGAGGCTTTCACCGAACGGCGCCTCTCGACTACGCCCCGCGCCCGCCACGATCCGATTACCAACCTTGAGATCCTTGAAGAATACGGAGTTCCTTGCCCAGTCCACCTGCGAGAACAGATTCTGATCGAGCACTTTGCACATTAATTCGAACAAGTCCACTTCACACTGATTGTACGTTTGGTTTTGCAACAGTCCGAAAAGGGACGCCTGCCACTCGCGGTCGTCGACCGTTTGCACGAAGTCTCTTATCATCGGACTAGTTTTCGTGGCGACGGTCGGGGTTGCGGAGCCGGCGGCCGCGTGCGGCTGCATCGACTGTTCGCCAAAGTTGAAGGCCTTCGGGCTGGGGGTGGTAGAATTGGCAGCCCATAGCTTGCTTTCCAGGCCAGGGTTGAGGTTGTACAGGTGATTACCGCCAGAAATGTTTGGCTGGGAGGACGGTGCGATCAGTTGATGCTGACCGGCTCCTGTGCCAGCCTGTGTCGTGACCAGACCAGCGGCCACGGCTGCGGGGGATGGACTCGAATCTGGAGAAGACGTTAGACTCGAGACCTGAGGTATTTGGATCTCCTGTTTAATATGCAGGAAAGGCGTTACGGCGGAGGGATAGTTCGATGGATCACCGAGGCTGCCGCGTATCGTTTGCAGTGCCAGCTGCCGTTGTCTCATCATTTGCAGCTTCCGCGCTCGGTCTCTCTTGTACATCGGGCCGAATTTGTTTCTACCACCTCGCATCCGGTCCGCTCGCACGGCTGTAACAGGAAGAAAATCACACCATTACAATCGAACAGACGTCGCATTTATACCTGCGCGATCGTACGAGATGCGCGTTTACTATTTTTCCGTTTCTACCCTTATCTTCCGCGTCGCGATCAGGGAAAGCGCGTTCAAGTTCGATTCTACTTTTTCAACGCGTTGAGAGAATCGAGGGAGTAATTTCGCGATGAAACGGAGCCGCCGCCAACGGGGCAACCTTGGGAGCGGTGCTCGAGGTTCGTCATCGAGGAAGGTGGGACTCGCGGCTAATTGCAGCGCGACAGGACAAAAGCCTGAAAACCTGTAGCTGTTCCCGTTCCTCTCCCGGCGGACAACTCCGCGAGCGTAAACGAGCCTCTACGCGTTAAACATGGATCTCCACCTACGAACGCTGCAGGTGTTATTTGGCACGTTCGCCGCGTTTGCTATTGAAAGCGAGCGCCGCGACTGCCAACAATGATTATTTATTACTCGCGATTATACGCGGGGGAACAACCTGTTAACGCGCTCCGAATATTCTTCTCGCTGCTTTATTAATACGCGAATGCGATGCGCCTTTTATTTCTACCATTTGGATGTGAGAGTGGATTCAATAAAGTTGGGGCAGTGATTAGAGGGTATGGCGAATCGGTAGGTTAAAATATTTAAAGGTGGATCGAATTTTTGTAAGGGAAAGATTGGATATTCGTGGTTCGATACGAGTTATTACTAGGCCTTTAGAGTTAAGATCCACGTTGTAAACAAGAGATCCCCAGATGTGTGGTCTCGGGGCCGGAAGTGGCCTAGCGGAGGAACTCGATATGGATCCCCCTCGTCTGCGAGGGATTAAAACGCGCGGTAGACGAGTATTAAGGATCCCAGTCTCCCGACCAGCAAATATTTTACGAATCTCCTTCGACGTCAATGGCGCGTGATCGAAGTGGACACTGCCTTAAGCCGATGTAACGAAATCGTGTGGATAATATGGATCATGGCAATGGCAGAAAAATTTCTTTAACAAAGGGAGCTCTTGAAGTATTACGCACGGAAAGCTCTTAACGCTTTGGAACTAGGTTTCTTAGTAAACAACCGAATCGGTTCAGACACTTCTCCACTCTTTATCTACCTACAGAGTTTCATTAAAATCGATACTACGTAAAGTCCTGGCAGAGGCGACAAGGGAAGAGGTATTACGCGAATGTTGACGAATTTCCCACCTTTCTCTTCTCGTTTGAATGATAGCAATCTCGGCGAGGCGAATATACTCGAAATTATCATTCGCAAGTCGCGCTAAGCTGTCCCATAAAGACCCTAGGCGCTTCATCTGGCTGCCTCGCAAGATATAAATACATTCTTCCCCCGAATTGCCACAAGGTGGAGGTTAAGAGGAGCGAGGGGGAGGGACGTTAAAAGTCTTACGCCGTAAAAGGAACTCGGCTGGCGGACGCGCGTCGCAGCGTTGGCGGTGTGGCAAGATTCGCTAGGAGGTGCTGGATATGACGAGCGATCTCCTCAGGGTCATGGTGTAATCGAGGGAGGATTTCGAGCGGTTTACAATTTATAGGGCGGACACGCGGCTAAAACGGCGGCGTTGCCTATTTTCGTACGCGAAGTGTTTGCTATCCGTCGTCGCATGAAACACCGGGGAACGAGCAGGCGAGCGTGCGAGCGAGCGAGCGAGCGAGCGAGCAAGCAAGCAAGCAAGCGCTGTGCGCGCTCGTTGAAAGTGAAAGGAGGTTGAATCGCTTGCCCGTCCACTTCTGCCTGCGCCGCCCCGCCGAGGGAGGAGGGGCCGCCCCTCTGCCCCCGGCACCACCGTCGATACCAACGACACCCCGCCGCCCGCCTCCCAACCCCACTTATTCCCTTCCCTCGACCCTAGGCCTCCCCCCTCCGCGCCCCTCGCCCCGCCGATCCACATTGCCGCCTCCGCCACCCTGTGCGCGCCCGCTTACGCCTCCTCTCTTTTTCTCTCCGCCGTCCACGGCTCCCTTTGCCACCTCTTTTTTTTTTCCTCTCCGTTTCTCTCCGTTTTTCTCCCCCACTCGCGCTTTCGCCGCTCTTTCATCCTTCCCCCCCTGTGCCCTTTTCGCGGCGCAGACCTTTTCCCTTCTTGGCTCCTTCCCCCCCCCCCCCCATCTCCTCCTCGCGAACTGTACGTAACCCGGCCACGCACCGTGGTAACATCATCTCGCGATCACGAGTAGCGGTCTCCCGTCACGGTATCTCCTCGCGTTCTCCGCGTCCCTCCCCCTTCGACACCACCACCACGGTTCCCTCGGCTCGATTCCGCGCGATCGTATCCTTAGTCGGGTCCAGCTCTGGAAACGACGGATTATCGCGGGCCGATCCTTCGAATGCCTCGGCTACCGTTCGCGCCCGAAGGACCGAGGAGAAGGTGGCGGGTTCGCCGAGCCACGTCCGACACCTGGGATATATATCCATGACTGCGCGCGATGGATGATCGCGTAAACTTGACACTCGTTGCGTACGTCTATCCAGCTGCATTGGCTCTGCCACTCTCTCCCCCTCGAGGGCTATATCCTCCATCACTCCTGACGAACGTTATGCAAAGCGAGCCTCATACATCATCCGAGGATTACGCGGACCTGGCGCAAGGAGCGTGGCTCGGCGCCCTCGCCTCTGCCTCCATTCCGCGACACTCTCCTCCTCGCGCCTCTCTTTCTGCGCCGCGCCGATCGGCTCGCCGGGAATTCAGACAATAGTCCGGCGAGAGCCAATAACGAAAGCGGCTAAACTTGACTTTCAGGTTGTTACTTTCGGCCACTTGTTCCCGATCGCTGGCCGTTAATGCCCGCGGAATGCATAGCCGCTGAATATACGGGGGGGCGTTTTTTTTTTTTTTAATCCCTCGCCTCCCTCCGTGGCAGTCCGCCCGAGATTTTTATCGCCGTTAAGATTTGCTCTAAAAGGTCGACCGTCTACAGTCCGCTCTGCTGCGTGGTTCCCCCACATTTTACGCCGGCACTTTCCACGTAGTCTCCCTCACCCTAGACCTCGCCGTGGTAACGCGGGATCCGAGGGAGCCGGGCGAACGTATAAACGTCCCTACGTCGTGGATCACGGGCTAAACTTGACTCTCGGCACCGCACTCCAAGGATTTCTTTTCTCTCTCCGCAGCCCCGTCCTACGTTGCCGAGGAGCGTCGCGGCGTATTCTCGTGGCCTCTCGGCGTCGTAGGTGTTCCCTGCTCGGGGCCATGCATCTCCCCGATTTTAATTCGACGCCAGGTGCAATGGAGGGCTAGGATACTTCGTGGCTAGGAGGATCCACGATCGCCACTCGGGCGACACGGTTTTCTGATACAAGCTGGATAAATGGAACCTGATTCCTATCCTGATTCGAAATATTTGGACGCGGGAAGACGAGTTCATCCACCCTGCAGCAATAAGGGTGCAGCTCCATCTACACCAACTTCGAGTAAATTACAGAAAACTGTTTATAGGTAAAATTAAAGCTTTCAGTTAGTATTCAAAAGAGTGAACTAAATGAAAACTATATATCTCCACACGATAAATAGTTATTGAGTTGGTAAGTTTTTACTTCTATTTTCGGCGAAAAAATATTCTATAATAAAAATATTAGTATTTCTACTTTCATTTAATTTCCAACAAATCGCTCATTTGCTATCGCATTTGCATCAAATGATAGGAATTTTTTACACGTATATTACGCGTTATAACTCAAAAACTATCAAAAGTGGAGTTGCACCCCTCTTGCTGCAAGGTCCTCGATTGCACCTGAGCCCGCAGCAGACGTTTCTCATTGAAGATGACCAAGATAGCGAGTTGAAAGCTCTCTAAAGCCATGTAAAAAATACACGAAGCTATTTGAAGCACGTGTGTATGTAACGCGTGTCTTCCAGGTTTTCGTTGCAGGCTGAACCGCGGTACAGGCAGGCGCGCGCGCGCGAGGAGATTCGACGCGCTGTGTCGCGGTGCCCCGTGTGGGTGGGCAACGTCTCGCGTGGGCAGGGTACATTAGCGTATCGATATACGGCACGATTCGATCGGGCGATCGTCAAATATACATGCCAAACCGCGACGCTGATGATATTTACGGATCGGATTCCGGGGCACCCGGTAGGCCGGAAGCTTGCGGAAACGCGCCGCGGAAAACATTGTTCCCGTAGCTCGGACGGAGTAACGACCGGAAGCTTCGACACAGGACGCGCGGAACTGCAATCGTTGCGCGTCGGGCTTTTCGAGGCGACTCCTGATTCGGTTATTACGCGGACGGAATTATCGATAAATTTCACCGACGGGGGCACAATGGGTGCTTTTGTGACGCCGGGCGACAATGCACGACCCCGGCATAATGTTTGCGTTCCTCCTCCCTCCCCGCCCCCTTTCCGGCGGACCGTTGAAAAATTCTGGGAGGTCCGCGAGATCGGCGAGGGCCGGCCGCTTGCGATAACAGTTGCCAGGAAGATCCTCGTCGTTAACTCCGGCGCGCGCTGCAACTCTGTCGAAACTCCTCGGAAGACTCATCAATCGCAACCGTAACACGGTCAATATTGTTCTTCGATTTATGAGAGAGGGATTCCTTACTCCGCCGGTTGCGCAGGGATTTGGCAAGAGGAGCGACGCGGCGTTACCAAACCGGCATATAAATGCGTTAAATACATCACGGGGACGGTTTTCCATCGATTGTCCAACGGCCAGAGAAACCGTGCGCAGGATGGCCCTCTGGTAGCTTCGCTCGTTACGCAATCGCCGAGCGCGCGCCTACCGGAAAAGTTTCATTTTTTGCGGGCTTAAATAAATAGCCGTGCTTTGGGGAACGGCGGTGACCAGGGGCGTTCGATCTTTTCCTGCTGAGCTCTCGAAGCGGAGTATCCTTAACGTCCTCTGAAACGTTAACTGCTGCTTTCAATTCGTTAAAAGGTATGGCGAGCGATATTTGGGGAGAGTCGAAGAATGGACCGCGAGAAGAATGCGAGGTATGCGGTGGCGGAGTCGAGAGTGGGCGCGCGTACGATCGAATGTACGATCACAGATATTGATATCTCGAGAGAGAGGATGAAAAAACACTGTATAAAGTTTGGACCGTAGATTTCATTCTAAAACAAAACTATTTTCTGTTTATAGGTCAACTGTGTGTTTTACCTGCTGGTGGGTTTGTCTCGATAGTTATTTATCTCCATGTCACCAGACGGGCTTAGCGACTTAACCTCTGCAAAGCAGTGACCGCGAGCGATTGAAGTACGAACGACAAAGCAATCTGCATCGCAACTGGTTAATAGAAAAACCACCACGGAAATCGACGCTCTGTCGATGCCGAGACATCCCTCGGGTTAGCGCAGACTACGATTAGGGAACGAGTGGCACGCGTGGACAGGAGAGATGCACGTGCAACGGGACGCGTGCAAGTCATCGAAAGAATGCAACCCACGTCCGGTTCGCGAGGTCCGCGACGGTGGCGACGATAAGTGTACGCAGGAGCGCCGAACCCGAGATCGCGCGCGTCGAAAAGAAAGGGAAACCCACTTGGCAAATCTGGTCCACGGGCCCAGTGACGTCAGGCCCTTCCCCATAGAAATTAATGCCCTACCACGTGACCACCGTCACCCACGGCCGGACCAATCGCGCGAGAGAAGTTCCCTCCGTGACGCAGCCGACGCGCCCGACCGTTAGTGAAGTCATCCGCGCGTTGCGAAAGAACGCAACAAAAAAAAAAAAAAAGATCAACGAAACACCGTCGGCTGAAAAAGCCTAGCCGAATTTCTCGCCGAACAAAGAGGATAATCCCGTCTGATAGTCTAGCAGCAGAGGAAGATGCACGAGCGAAAGAACTCGACAACCATCCGTGCGAACGCGCCGGCAGGGAGTGCCCTGTTTTACCAAGCGATGATACCGACCCGCTGCGCGAATTGAAGGTCAAAAGTACATTACTTCGCGCAGCGATGTTTGTACCGGCACCAGATAGTGGCTGCTCGGGGCGCCGGATTAGTTAACGATCGACTAAACGCACGTCCGACCAAATCGTATTAAAGCGGTCGCGTTCGCCGCGCGGTAATTGCGCGCGTTACCGACCGTTAAGCCAGGCTTTTCACGTGTTCGAATAATACCGCGTCCCCCGGTAATTGTGACGTAGGCCCGCGCGCGGTACGTTCGGCGTACAAGTGCGCGTATGCGAGCGTAGGGGAGGGGCGCGAATTGGGTGAGGAAGAGAGAGAAGGAAAGAGTGGAGCACGGCGGGAAAGAAATAAAAGCTTCGGCGAAAAGAAGACGGTGAGGCTCCACTCAACGAGGGATTACACAATCCCCGCCTCAACCTAACCTTTCTCCCCCACCCAGCGCGCTCGTTCGCGCGCGCGCGCGCGCGCTAACAACGAAGGTAGGAGTCGAGCAGGCAGGCAAGGCAGGTAAGCAAACGGGCTGGCAGGCAGACAGACAAGCAGGCAGCCGGCCAGGTATAGCACCTTCTTGCAACATAATACAATAATTATGAAATTCGTGAGTTTCTAAGCAGAGGCGCGCGCCACGATTTCCGTTGTCCTGCCTCATTTCCCCGGCCCTACCTATCCACCCCCGCTCGTAAACAGGCTGCTTCGTATTTATGGGACAAATCGAAGGATACCTCCTGTCAAAGTTAGTCGGAAAGTCTTTCTCAGTTTTGCAATTTCAAGCGTGGTTTTTCTACTTTTCTCTCTAGTTGCTTGTTTCTTGAAGAAGCAGCGTCGGATTGCGACATGCTACGGGACTTTTCGATACCTGTTCGAACCAGGAGGCTGTGTAAATTTTTAAAGGTAAACGGTAACTCACCGAGAGTCCTAACTGATTTTAACTGCGCTAGGACCAGCGACCGCTCTCACTTTTACGATGGGACCGTGTGTCCAAGAATCGGCAGGGCTAATTGAACGTCGAGGATGTCCCTTGACCAATAAACCTGAGCCCCGTACACGTGGCTGACAGATGCAGAAGGCGCGCGGACATGGTCGCCTTTGCGCAGTTATAAACGGTACGCTCTCGTTATTAACGTTAATGGGCCTGCCTACGGTAGATTATTATTGGCTTTCGCGATCTGCGCTTTTCACTCGGGCACCCCTCGGATGCCACCGTCCCCTGGGTTTCCCTGCGACAACGTCTCTCGCACACTCGAGCGGACCCCGAGGCTTGCGAAAAAAAAAAACCACATCTTATACGTTCGTTTCTTCGGGTAAGAAAAGTGGCGCTAATTACGGGACGCGTAGCTGGGGCGGTTGTTCGCTAACGATCGGGAAATTATATCGATATCTTTCGCACGGCTAACAGGCGCGGCAACAACGGGGGCAGCAAGTTCGGGAATTCCGTTCCGAGACATTCTTTCGCTTTGCCCCGACGATTTGACGCACGAGCAGAAGGAGATAGTGAAGCGGAAGAACGAGGAGCTCTGCAAGTGCATGCAACTTTTCAAAAATTTCTTACACCATAAGTTGCAGGGCCGATCGAAATATCCGTCGCATCAGCGGTAATTAAACGCCAATTTCAACGGGTAACGCCGAATCAGCGATTTCGTTAAGTAATAACATTAAGTAACGTTTAAGTAGCGCGAACGGCGCGAACCTCCCCGGTGCCTAACAGCAGTGTCATAACGCGCGTTGAAACTTTCGACGACGAAAGCGGCGGAGAGAATTTTTAGAGTCTAATTTCACTGCCGCGTCTCCCCCCCCCCTCCCCCACCCCCCGCCCGGCGAAAATACATTTCGGCCATCTAATAGAAATTGCAAAGCCGCCAGAAAGGCTTTCACCTGACCGGCAGGGTTCGCGCGCGGCTCCGGAGCCAGCGCCGAACGTCCTACCTCAAATTTCTAGATTCCACTTGCGCAATTCTACCGCTAAGCCCTACCCATATGTCTGCGGGCCTCCGCTTCCACGTGACAAATCTGCCTTTGTCCAAACAGAAAACCCGCCGGAATCGGTTAACAGAACTTTGTGTCGGCGACGGCGCTAATGACGAAAAGGAAAGGCGCCTGGGAAGCTAGTTTCTAAGACCCACATTCGGAAAGCAGATCTTTTTATATCGGCCACCAAAAGCCTGCCAGACATCCCGTTAAAGTTAGGGTAAATCCGGGCGTGTCGGTGCGACGGGGGAGTTGGTACAGTTGCTATATTTCGGACTCTATACGTGAAAACGTGTTTAAGTGTACAATAGGTTTATTCTGATAAAATAAATAATATCAGGGTTACTATTAATAGCCATTTTATTTTAGGTGTACCAACAGTCCCGGATTTACCCTATATCCCGAGACCTGCAAAGGAAAAAGAAGAATCTCTTTCGATAGCTTAATTCTCAGAGAAGAAAAAAGGACAATTTTCGTTTCTACTAGCCTGCTTATTCCCTCGAAATCCTTAGTTAACTGACGAGGTGTTATTTGTGTTCTAACTGTTCCCTCTCGCGTGTACGAGAGCGGTAGTTTGGAACGTTTAACACTCGCGATCGTTAGACAAACATACGTTTAAATCTTGCGTCCCATTTGCATGTACATATAGATAAAAAACGTATTACAGATCTAAACTTAATAGACCCGAACCGAAAAAGAACATGATAGAGAATGATCCGATGGACTTCGTTTTGATTCTAAGATTGTTCACGCACTTTTAAACCTGCCGAGGGATTCACCGACACTTTTATCCGCGAACCTGTTGCAGATACAAGATCGGATCGGAAATAACGAGAATTATAGACGGCGAAGTGTTTTCGGTTGTTCTTGGAACGATCGGGGGGTCTTGAAGCAATTCAGAGGGCGTTTATAATAAAATTAGAAACACGCTCTGTCGAATTATCGTTGCATAAGTTATTTTAAATTGTCCGCGCTACCGTTTACCCGTCGCTCGAATGCTATCACTCGTTCGACCGATTATCACGTTACGTAACTTTACGAGGGCACTTCCGGAAGTGGCGTTGTAAATTTTAAGCAACGCGGCTGTTATGTTAAAAAAGAACTTTAAAACACAAACAGACGCATTTGGCTTTCTTTTCGCTCGCTCGTTATTGCTTCGCGCATCCCGCGGTTTCTACCATTACTCAGCGCAAACACGCAAGAGCCTTCAATCTCTTGCGAGATGCCGAATCCTGCCAGCGTGTGTTTACGGTGGAACCCAACCTCGCGCATCGATATTCGGAACAATAAATTCCCAGCGATCTGTGGCGCGATAACGCGAGAATCTCGTTCGCGGGCAAGAACTGTTCGAAAGAATTTCACGGATAAACTGGTCGATTAACCAGTTTCGCGCGGGAGTCAAACAGTCGAGAAATAATGTACAATTTTCGGGCGAAATCCGACGGGACGCAGAAGTGAAGTAATTCGCCGCAGAAGTGGATAAGGAGAGGAGACAGCCGAATTATTCGCAGCTGCGGAATCCGAAGCTCGAGCGTCAATATTTGATCGCGTCCACACGCGCATATGGCGCGGCGCGGTCGAAAATGAAATGAAAAAGTCCAATGAAAGTGTACCATTGTGGGTGTCTGGTTTCCGTTAAACGGCGTTAACAAGTGCAGCCTGTTTAGCTTCTGCGGAGCGCAAAAAGCTTCGCCAATTTCCGAAGGTGAGACATCGAGTGTCAGAGCCGGCTTCTGACACGAAACTAACGGCAGTTCGAAGCGCGAGCCACGCTTCGAAAGCTCCTGCGCTTTAAAGAATTCGTTGCGAACGGCGCCTTCGAACGCGTCCGTAAGTTCCGAGTAATGGCGTCGCCGCTAGCGTTTTATAATTCCCCTGTAAACGCGCACGCTGCGCTGGACGGGCTCGCTTGCTTCCACGGCAGGATGGTTTCCAATCGGATCTAAAGCAGGTCCGAGGTAACGTTCATTATGTCGAATGAGCCTTGCTCTCGTATTCACGGACCGCTGCGAACAGCAGGTCCCCGTCGCAGAGCACTGTGACAGGTGTTATCGCGCGATTACCCGCGGCTGTATTTAACCGTTGTTGCTTTTCGTCAACGCGTGTCCCCGAATTTTTCCTCGTCCGCAGCCGAGAGGCAATGAAAGTTAAAGTTCAAAGCCTCCTCGTGACAAATACCTGTACTCAACAGTGATAACGCTCAAATTAGCTAAAACAAAATTTGCATAAATTCTATTACCGGGAAAGTATAGCAAACGTGAGAAGAATTACTGAATCGTCTATCGGCAAACGTGCTGAAATCCACTCGAACTTGTAGCCGCAAAAATCGCGTAAAAAAAAATCAATTATTTGGCGGGGCTTCCATTACGAAGATTAATAAATGTTGATCGAGGAATTGCCAAGGCACAGCGATGAAACGTACGCTCCATAGTTACCGGCTCCGACTGCTGTGGCGGTGGTTTGAAATGTAAAAGAAGAAATGTTCAAAGCGGGTTCAACCGGGTCGTGAACTTCGGTTATTCAGCGGGAAGAAATTAAACGACCCGTTGCGCGAAATCGGTGGAACTTTATGCGCCGCCGGGTGTTTTTACGTGTTTCTGAATAACGTGCAAGTAAGAAACTGCTTCCTTTCGTAAACACTCGCAAGCACTCTGGAAACTTTCCGCGTTAAGCAATCCCCGTTGCCGCTGCAGGAACGCCGTGGAAAACGGCGTGCAAAGGCGGCAATTGCGACAGAGCCCGGTTTCGAGATTCGCTTAATCGCCGGGCCTTGAGGGCCTAGACCCAGTTACTCGAATTGCATTAGACGCGCTTCGTCCTCCTATAGCAACGAGAGCCCGGGCGAGCGCGCGCGATCTTTCGGGACCGTGTGCGCCGTTTACGCGGCCGCACGCCGTGCACACCTAGCACAGAGGACACTGTCGACACGCTCGCTGGGGTTTCGCGAGCACCGTGTCCCGGCGGCGACTTTCCCGTAAAATCTGCATAAATTGCGCATAAAGGAAAGCGAGTCAAAATCCGAGCGCGCAAAAAGCGCGGCCGGCCGGCGCGATGCATTTAGAAAACCAACGGAGGCGGGCTATATATCGCGAATTCCTTTATTGCGTATGTAAGAACGGTTTGCCTAATCGGTCGGTTCGACGTGGACGGCGGCGCCGGGGCCCCGGCGGAGGTATACATCGAGACTGACGGGCGCAGGGCTAAGCGGAGATATAGAATCGAGACAGAGAAAGTCTGGTACTCCGGCGAGGGAATGAAAAGATTGTATAGAACGACGAAAGAATTCGCAAAGGAAGACAGTATCGGCGGATCGCTTCACGGTGTGTAATAAGGTTAAGTTCGTAGGAGCGTGATGCGAGAACGCTCGAACGGGAACGGGTTTGGCCGAGGCTGGCCGAGCGGAGGCGTACGGTGCCGAGCCGCGCGGTGCCCGCCGTGTGCACGCGTTCGCGCGTAAACGACTTTTGACGTGTCGCCGGGGGTACTTGTACGCGCTAAAGATATTGAATAAGAGATAACGCAAAAGGTTGATAACAAATGTGGTAACATTAGCGCACGCTGGTGATATTACAGAGCTATTCCGGTCGCCCGTGAATGCGCGGTGAAAGTAAATAGTCGTATTACAATTGAATTTTACTCGAGCCCGGCGCGGAACAATAATCAACGGCGCACGCAGCGACGCGACTATTTGCACACCGGCGATATTTCATCAGCACGCCTGCCATTATGAACCTGTTACCGGTCGCGAAGCGTTGGATGATATGAAAAGTGAAGAGAAGATGTAAAACCGCACGCGGCGGGGAGGGGCTTGTCTATCGAAATTTAATTTTCTCAATCGAATCGGCGGAGAGATTTTCGACTGGGAGAGGCCGATTACACACGCACGCGGGCAAACGAACCGTGCGTCCCACGATTGTGTTGCATAATTGAACGTCCGAGTGCTGCACACGGGCGCACATTCACGCGTGCGCTTTCGTTCTTTCACCTTCTGCATAAAAATCGCGACGACACCCGCATGCATTCGCTTTCACATCCAAAAATTGAGCACCCATATCGCCGGCCGAATAAAAGCCTCTTGC
This sequence comes from Andrena dorsata, assembly GCA_929108735.1. NCBI lineage: Eukaryota > Metazoa > Arthropoda > Insecta > Hymenoptera > Andrenidae > Andrena > Andrena dorsata. The sequence continues at coordinate 38,269,484 of OV815487.1, forward strand.
GCAACTGCGCGAATTCTTTGCGCCGTTTTATTTACCTTCCATATCATTCCGAGCGATTTGTCGAGGAGCCTTGCGCAGCGTTTCACGGGAACGTTACTTTTATACGGGCAAAACAAAAAGCGAACCGAAAACGTGGAACGAAGGTTTGTTCGTACGAAGCTTCGTTTTCGAGAAAAACAATTTCGACTATTTGCTTGGAGTATCTCAACGTATTTGTATTTAAAAACACTGTCACTCGTGTGATTTATTTTATGCCGCTACTACTACCATACGTTTACCGACAGAAATGCTCGAGCTTTTAGCATTTCCATCGATAACGTAAATATTCCATTCGGTAATCTATCAGTCAACGAGAGTGTGCTAGCACGATATTTGTTTTAAGGGCACGCGTGACGATCGCGCTTTAGCGTGCACGGCAGACCGGGCAGCGTTTTCAGAAATGCATAAAGCAAACAAGCTAAACTTCCGTAAAAGCGAACGCCTCGCGTTGCTGCGTGTCTTTGATTAGCAGATTCAATAAATACACTCCCAAATACGATTCTAAGTACCTAGTTTCTCGAGTCGAAATGCCACCAAAGCGGCCGCGTAATTGACAAGCATTCGAAGAGATTTTTCTCGAGCGCGACGCCTCGCGTGAGACGCTTACCTAGGGAATTCAATCCCGGGATCCCGACTGATTTTTGGATTCCATTTTTATATTTTTCAGTTGTTCATAAAGTAATTGACGTTTTTAAAAATTCGCGAAATTCTCGGGATAAGTTATAACTTGATATATCAAATCCCGGGAATTTTAGAATAAAAAAAAAAAACAGCCGGGATCCCGGGATTGAATTCCCTACGCTTACCCCACATTTTCCACCGCTAACTGCTTTCGATATATGTTCGCAGGCAATCGGCTCTAACGCGTGGCAATGAAAAAAAAGAGACTCACCCTCAAGCTTCATGCCAACATCGAGGCACTTTTGAAAACGGCAAAAGGGGCACCGTTTCCGCTGCGTCTTGTCGATGTGGCAGGACCTTTCGGCGACGCACGTGTACACCTTCTTGTTCTGGACGGTGCGCTTGAAGAACCCCTTGCAGGACTCGCAGGTGAGCAGGCCGTAGTGGTAGCCGGAGACCTTGTCGCCGCACACCGGGCACAGCTCCTCGATGACGATGTCCTTGGTGTCGGGGAAGTCGGACGGGCACGGTATCGAGCCGGTCACGACACCAACCCCGACCTGGCCCAATCCAGGATGACAGAGGGTACCAGTTGGTAAACAGTAGGTGGTAGTTGGTATCGCGACATTGCCGCTTACCGTAGCGGATCCACCGCCGCCTCCGCCGCCAGCTCCAGCGCCGCTACCGCTACCGCCGCCGCCAGCAGCCGCGTTTCCTGCGGTGGGCCCACTGCCGCCAGCGGCACCCGCGCCACCGCCGTCACCCGCGCTGCCGCTCGCGGCCCCGCCGGCGTAACCGCTGCCACCGCTGCTCTCGAGGGCCGTCGACGTGCCGCAGCCGCCTCCAGCGCCGTTCGCCGCACCGTTGCTGCCGCCCCCGTTTCCACCAGCGCCGCTTCCGGCCCCTGTTGGCGAGAACAGACACGTGTACACCTTCTTGTTGCCGCAAGAGCCGATCTCGAGTGCCGAAGATGCGCCACAGCCACCGGTCGTTGTTCCGCCGTTGTTACCGTTTCCTCCGCTACCGCCGCCGCCTCCTCCGCCACCTCCTCCTCCTCCTCCTCCGCCTCCGCCGCCACCCCCGCCGCCCGTAGGCGAAAACAGGCACGTGTATACTTTCTTGCTGCTGCACGGCGAGCTGTTGCGTTTGAAGAAACCCTTGCAAGACTCGCACGTGAGCAGCCCGTACTGATAGCCGGACATCTTGTCCCCGCACATCGGGCACCGCTCCTCCAGGGCGGTGGAGTCGAAGAACGCGGCGTCGAAGCTCGATATGCCGCCCTGCGAGTGCGCCTGACCGTGGACCGACAACTGTTGCTGCTGTTGCTGCTGCTGCGGCGGTTGCTGCTGCGACTGGGACTGGTGGCACATGGTGGACGGCGGGCTCTGGGCGCAATTGCCGTAAGGCGAGGAGCCGTAGTGCGATTGCTGTTGCTGCGTCTGCTGCTGGCCGGCACCGGCCGCACCTTGGGGGCTACCCTGCGGGCTCAGATGGAACGGCGACATGTTCAGGGATATCAGGCCCGAATGCTGCTCCATCTCCAATAACATATCACCCTTGCGCAACCACTGCACGGAGGAGGGTGGTGCTGGTCGCGTAGCGGCACATATATGAAGCGGATTTAGGATCCTCGTTGATCGGACCAACGTGGCGACGATCTATAGGTATCCGCTGCCAGTGGCGTACGCGCGGCATGCGACACAACAGTCGGCGGTTATAGATTCCCTCTTTAGCTCCGAAGCGTAACGGTGCACGCGTCGCGCAAGGTCGTGGTACTTGCGTACGATGATGTCGGCGATAGGACGACGACGACAACGACAACGACGACAATGACGACGACGATGACAATGACGGCAATAGTAATGAGCGCTTAAGGAAACGCTTGGTTCCTTGGCACGTATAATATCGATCACCAAGTCACGGCTCACAGGTTCACGAGGAATATCATCGCGCACCACTCGCTGCTATCGAGCCCGTACCAGAGCACGTCCGAATCATCGTGGAGTTAGCGAATCGTGTTTCCGTGAATGAAAATAAGAGCGGCTGTCACTGTTGCACGCGGAACAACAAACCACCACGGTCCTTCGTTCCTATCTGTCTCCCGGGCACTGATAAATCCAGCGGTCAGATCGTGACACGTATACCCAGACGATGATCACACGCGAGAGATCGAGAACTGGCCCTGGGCTGTTCAGGCCACGAGGGGGGCCCTGCCGGGCGAAACAGTCGCGAACGTTGTTCCCCGAAACACGCGGATCGCCGGTGCGGTGTTGCGAAGCGGTTCGCACGATGTTTTTTTTTTTTTTGTTTTTTTAAAACCACGCGCTCTGACACACCAACCGAACGTGAACGCCGCGTAGACGTGAGGTAAATACGGTCGAGTAGAAGTAGCGCGCACGCACTGCAATCCAAGTAAAAATGCACCGCTAAAAAGGAGGGTGCGTGTGTCCGGCGAGGGTGAGAGTAAGTCGGGGAGAGAGAGAGAGAGAGAGAGTGTGTGTGTGAGTGAGAGGGTGTGTGTGTGTGTGTGTGTGTGGTGTGTGAGAGTGAAAGAGAGGGAGAGAGAGAAAAAGAGAATCCTTCAGTTCCCAGGAACGCGCGACTTGACAGCTCGGCTATCTGCGTACGACTAGTTGTCTTCTCGCCTCGTTGCTTTCCCGAAGGGCCCGCCCCCTCCCCTCTGCCGCCCTACCGTCGACACATGGAGGTAGGTAGAGTCGGGAGACCCGTCTCGTGAGACACACGGTGGGCACACGAACGTCACGTATATCACAGCAGCAGCAACCACGGTTCCGACGATATCACGAGCGGCCAACGCGAGGAACACAAGGGGGTAGGCTGGAGGGAGGGGGGGGTGGTGTTGCGAGAGGGGGGACGGTCCTGGGCGAGACGGTCCTTCCGTCGATGATCGTTGTGCGTTGTTGTTCCGTTGCCGGACGAATATACGCGCGCGCGCGCGCGCTCGGCCACTGCTCGTAACGAAATCGAAAACGGAAAACACGGTTACGGCACGGCACGGCACGGCGGTTCGCGACGCGGCGCGCGGGCTCGGCTCGGCTCAGCTCGGCTCGGCTCGCCCGGTAGGCAGAGAGATACACGCTTCACCGTGACACCGTCGGGAATAAAATAAAATTGGCAAAACCGGGAGAGAACGGCGAGAGGTGCGCACCGCCGCGCGTCAGGCTCCCTTGGCGTTTCGGTGGGTATATAGGAAGGCGAGGAGAGAGAAGGAGCGCGCGTGTCCCTTTACCGACGGGCACGGGTCGAGTGTGAGAGCGCGAGAGTGGCCGAGCGAGCGAACCAACACAGGAGGGAGAGAGAGAGAGAGACAGACAGAGAGAGAGAGAGAGAGAGAGAGAGAGAGAGAGAGAGAGAGAGAGAAGCACGGCGGCGTATAACCAACACAGCGCACGGCATAAGTGAAAGTGATTCAGCAGCGCATGCCACCGCGCGCGGCCAGGTGCCCGACGCGGAGTAGTAGTGGAGGTGCCTCTGAGGGCCCCGTCTGGTGGGGGGGGCAACACGCGGTTCGGGAGGAGAGGGGGAGGGACCGTCGGGGAGCGACGGGGGTGAGCGTCGGGAGGTATTGCCGCGGTCGAAGGGATCGAGGGAGGAGGGGAGAAGGAGGTTGCGCGGCAAGGCGGTGGGGATGACCTACTTACGGAACCAGGTCTATGTCGGCCGGAGAAGTATTGTCCTCGCGCGGCTCCCGCGCCGGTCTGCCGCCGTTTTGTCGACCGTATTTGTCGTCGGTGGGCTGCCGGCGAATACCTCGACGCACGTGTACACACGCAGCACGCACCGCGACCCGATCCGAATCGATACCCTCGCGGCTGATCTTCCGAATCTCCCTCGACCAGCCTTCGAAAACTTGAATACCCGAGAATTTTCTAGGCACCGTTCAGCAGAGAGAATTCACGCGGTACCGATGATCCCTTTATCGCGCGATCGATAGAAATTCTGTGGGATTTTGCGAAGCAGCCTTCTCGCGGATTATAGTTAGAGTAGCGCAGGAAAGTACGCTAGGAAATCGTGTGGCATAATTGATTTTAGGAAAGACTACGCAGGCTTGCTTTATAGCTTCTTCTTTTTTTCGCTGCGCGGGCTCGCGTGACGAAGATCGAACGGACGGACGGTCAGAGCCGGGGAACAACTCTTGCTTTCAAAGAGCACAGGGGAGCCAAACACAGAGTGGCGGTAAGCGGGCACAGGGAAGGCGCACAGGCCACATACAGGCCGTGGCTGGGTCAACAGTAACGCCGTTGGCACTCCCCGACGGTGCCAGTGCTTCTCTGTGTGTACGTCGCAGTAGATGTACGAGGCGAAGCGGTGGGGAGACCCACTGACCCAGTTCGCTGAGAACATGACGCAGCCGCGACTCACTCCCTCTCATTATCTCTTTCTCTCTCCCTCCCTCCCTCTCGCACCCTCTACCATCCACCTCGCGCATCCCACCCTCCCAACCTATTCTCCGTTTCTCTCTCGGACCCTGTCCTTACGTTTCTCGATATATCCCGCCGCCCTAAACGTACGCGTTATCTCTCCCCCCCCTCTCTCTCTCTCTCTCCCTCGCGCGCGCCATACCGTTCCTCGCTCTTTTTAATTTCGACTGCGACCCGAACGCGCGTCGTCTTCGCTCTTTCTTTGCCCGCCTAGCGAGCGCACCGCCGACTACCTTACCTCTTTCTCTAACGCGCTACCTCTCTCGACCTCACCCTCTTCCCCGCGCAAACCCATGCTTATTCACTTCGAGCGTAATTGTCGCGCTCTTTTCCGTGCAAGTAACCGTGCGCGCCTGCCGTAATAGCGCGCATACATTTGCGCGCGCGTGGCGCGCCTATATGCAAGTGCCCGCGAGCGTGTCATCGATGAATGCACGCGGCAACTATTGCGCGCGTGTTGTCATCGTCATTGTCGTTGTTGTTGCCGTCGTAATCCAGCGCAGCAGGTTTAGAGGTTAGGCGCATCAAAATCTCTACGATGATCTTCGAACTTTCCACGATCGTGCGAAGAGAATGTCGTATCTGTAATTCTCCACCATGCTCGAATCGTGATCGATGCTTTCCAGCCGCGTTTCCTTTCCTGCGGGAGCCGGAGCCGAGCGCGCAGACGCTCGGACCGGGCGAGCAACGATCCCTTCAATCCTCGACTCGAGCATAATGTGTCAAGCGCATTATCAATCTTACGTAACAACTTATAAAATATATAATCGCATTTGTATAGCTTGAAGAAAAAAAAAAAAAAAAAAGGCAGTAAAAGCGTACAAGAGAAGCGTGGTACAAGTTGCGTTCAGCGTGGCCAAGTGCAGCGCGCGGTGTAAAAGAAGGCAGGAAAAAATGTGCAGCGTGTAGCGAATGATAGCGAGCGTCGCCCACGACTTGCTCGTTAAATGCGAAGCCCGGGCGAGATGGCTGGTCCCGTTAATTAATCTTCCCATCCATTCAGGAGATGTTAAGTCGGAAGTAACACCCGAGCCGAAGTTCCCTTTTAACCCGCTAAACCGGGTCATTCCTTGACCCAAAACGCCCCCGGCGCGTTTTCGAAAGCGGGCGTTTAAAAACAGTTGAAAATAATCGCGCTGCGGCGCAAAATTGTAATACTAGCGTGGAATGAACCCCGCTGCGACCCCGATAGAAAAGGGGATGTGCTTCGAGCGACGGGTTGAATCGGTTTCCCCCGTTTAACAGGTTAAAGCTCCGTCCACTTTCGGCCGCGCCGCCGTTTACGCAACAAGTGAGCGGAGCCCTATTTAACGGCGACCCCCTAAATAAATACCCCCGTTCGAGCGCGGTGCAAATTATCGTGGAAATGCCCGGGATCGATCGGGGCATCCTGCTTTTCATTGTCGCCCGGCGCATTGTGCCGGACGGTAGCGTGGGTGTACACCGGTTTTGTTCCTTCGGGCGCGAATCGGAAACGAGCGGTACCTGCTTAATCGTTATAGGCACGACCGTGCGCGACGCATGCGATTCCACTTCCACCGGGCGCGCGCATTGAGAAACGAATAAAGAGCCCGGTGCGTTCCATTGCGTGTCAGGTTAAATCACAATCGCCCGTGACGGCGGAGGCAGCGGCCAAAAAGAACGAGAAGAAAAGGGGAGCGGGAACGGGGGGGGAAGAGAGAGAGAGAGAGAGAGAGAGAGGGAGGGGGAGAGGGGGATAAAGGGCAGGCGCGCTCGAAACAGCCCGAAAGGGCGGAAGAAGCAACGAAAGAAAGTGAAAGCTGTGACCCAGAAACTCTGGAAATGTAAATTGCGCGCGCACCGACACGCGTTCGAGAATTATAAATCATTATACAAGGGTTACGCGGGTTTCGACACGGCTCTCGATAGGTCGACGATTTCGTTAGACCCCGAGAGCCCGTACGAAGGAGCCTCTATAATTCGAAACGGGGAACAATTACGTGGGATACCAACGGTCGATTCGATTCGAAGCCGGTCGCCGAGCGCGGCGCAGATATCAGAGATCTCTCGCTTCCCTAGCCGGAGATAGAGAAACTGGTTCGATGCTGATGGGCATGCGAGCGCGATAACGACACGGCCGCTGCGGAGCAGCAGAAAAAAAAAACCCGAGTCCTTTACCCGTATTGGCGGGAATTATGCGACCATTATCGGCATTACGCTATTTCTAGGTCAATTAGCATCGCGCTGATCCTTTAAACGCTCGTGGGCGAGTAGGCGGCACGCGGAATCGCGGCTGTCGGAAGTAATCTGCTTCTTGGCAGACGGGCTTCCACATTTTCCTTTTCCAGTTCCGTTCACCGGGGCAATACTTCTTTTTCCACTTCTATTACATATGCCGTTCGGTCCTCGCGTGGGTACGAAAAAGTCAAACGATCGAGGCTTGAAAAATGTGGCGGAATATCGTCGAACAAACAACTCCAGTAAAAATTCAATTCTAAATTTAAAATTGATTATCCAGGGTATTTAACCCTTATGTACGCAACCGGATATCCATTTCTATGTTTCCTTTAGTAAATTTTTATGTTCTGGCGAGAATATCGCAAAACCGCTCCGGATCCCCATTCTTTGAAGTCTTTTGCCCCGATATATGCTTTTGAAATAAAAATTTAAAAAACGATTTTAATCGGTAAAACTTCAAGTATGTTGTAAGGTAAAGGCACCAGTAGTTGACCACTTTTCAGAAAAACATGAAAAATAAGGTTTTTCGAAGTGATATTTTGAAAAAAGTGCAGTTGACGTGCCAAGACATCTGCCAAGTAAAATCTAAAACACTCAAGTTTGAAGTACACTACGAATAGTGTTGGCGAACGTTTATTTACGCCAAGGTGAGTAGTGTGTTCCTATATCGTTATTTCCTTAATGATTTTGTTAAGAACAGGTGTATGGTTCAGGTAAAAAAATTCGTAGGTTATTAACTCTTTATGACTGAACTCTTTACTTGTTAAACTCTCATAGTGTTCTATATTTAGTAAAGTCACCGTTTTTGTTATACTAACCTCAAAAACACATAGTTTGTGGGGTGGTCAAGTAATGACAATTGTCATTCTAATTGATTCTGGAAGTTGACAGGTATAGTCAATTACTGCCTATGTACATATTGTTACTGGTTGTTGAGGTCGCTGATTCCGAATTCGACATAGGACTTATAAAATGAATTTATTTCAACAATTGGTTTAACAAATTATATTGTAAAAAAAGTTTTAGTTATAATTAATGACAGAGCAAGTAGTTGCTATTGTTTACATGAAGAATTTCTCTTAACTGGTCAACAACTACTGGTGCCTTTACCTTAGTTTCGGGTAATTTATCCGCCCAAATAGTTTAAAACGGCACTTGGTATATTATTGGAATGAAAAACCAAGTGTTTCGAAGAAGTAGGAGAGTAAAATTATCGCTGTATTTGAGATGTATCGGAACATGGGGTGCCCCGGTTGCCCAACAACCGTGAATCTTTTCGTCGCGCAGATAAGGGTTAAATTGAACAAGCTGAACTGTAATTTATTGTGCACACTCGCAATCACAGTTTCGAGCAATCCCTTTGAAAGAGCCCGTGCGCGAACGCGGTAATTTATATCGGATTATCTCGCGCACGTATTCGATGTGTAAATGAAAGTAATCTTGCTTTAGTAGAGCGAAGAGTATCGGGTTGGAGATGGAATGTTAATAAGCATATTAAGGCCAACCTATCTGCCGTTAAAAAAAGAAAAGAGGCGCGTATATCGTCTTCTACCCGCGCGATTACTATCACGGCATTAGCTATGCAGGTACGGTATCTATAACTCGTAATATTCGACGCAAAGAATATGAGCCTGGCGTGATCTGTCTCTGTCCCGCTTTTTCACGCTCGCCTCTTTCTCTCTGTTTCCCTCTGCTCTCTCTTGCTCTGCACAACGTGTCTCGGTTGTGTGAAGTGTGCCAAGGACCGCCCCACTCCGCAATCCCATTTTCGAAACTAAAAGTAAAATCTAACTCATTGTGCCTGTTACACGCAGAGACGGCCCGTTGCCGCGATATATATTTCTGTCGCGCGGCCGCGGAAACTGTCGAATTCGTGCAGCGAGGGGGCGACGCGCGCGATAACAGGGACCGAGCCCTTGGAGCGCTGGTGAAACGGCGATATCAACAGAGAACGGGGGAGGGGGATCGGGACGGTAAACTTCCGACATTAATCGCGCGAAGGTGCCAAGGAGACGGGGTCGCGTAAAAATTTCGAACGTTCGGTCACAGGTGGGTGGGCGGCATCGGTTGCGTCCCATCTGGTCCCATCTCGTTCCGAGTCATAGCCACGCGAGCGCCCTTTTCATTCCGCGATCGATTCTACCGGCCGCTTTTCCTCGCGCCTCGCGACGAAGATCCCGCGAATCTTCGTTCCGCTGTCGGAAAAGACACCGAGGGGAAAAAATAAAAACAGAGAAATGAGAATAGGAGAGGCGGACGGGGCGGGAGCCGGGGTGGCGAGGGGGCAGAGGGAAAGGGAGAAGTAGAGATTGTTTCATCCACGAAACGCGAACTGGCGTTTTGCAGGCCAGTTCGCACGTCCTTGACACACTTACCCACATGGGATATCGCGAGACCACGTGTGACTGTGTGCCATGCATTAACGTGCATGCGCGTGCACCCACACGCGCGGGATCGGCCGTGCGCGCGAATGCATGCCCGCCCCGTGTGTGTTTGCGACGCATAACGCGATGGTGCACGCGAGCGCGCGAGAACACGCGCGAGCGCGGGGAGGGCGGCCGACGGAGATGCGAAGTTGCGCGTGCGCGCGTCCCAGCGTGCAGATCCATCGTTCTATGGCAAAGGACGCGGCGCGTAGACCACTTTCTGTGTGGAAGTGCAAGGATGTACCCCCTCGCGTGCGCGCAATTCATTCGTGTTGGCGGCCATGCATATAGCTTCCAGACGACCCTCTCGGCGCTCGTCGTCTCCCATTTTTATTACCTCGCAACTGGGACACACGGCGGAATTCGAAATGGACCTTAAGCCGTGGACGCGCGGCGGGCTCGGGGGCGAAAACGGCGAGGGAGGCTCGCGCGGGGGCGGGGCGTGGAAAATTACCCGGCTGGGAATGATAACAGCCACGTCGCGGCGTGATAGAGATCGGTAGCTCCTCTATAAATTTCCTCCGGGTAAAGTTCGAGGGAGAGCGGGAGGGGAAAAAAGGAAAAAGGAAACTCGAGAAACATCACGCCTCCTCGTAATTTCATTTACCCTGACTCCCTTCGCGATTATATTGGTCTGGTCTGGAGTTCAGAAGGCGGGATTGCGCCTTTCTAGAAAGCAAGTAAAATTGCGGGGGCAAACACGGGCCCGGCTACCTGGCTGGATACTTTTCCGAGTGTTTCCCTGTGTTTATGCCCCTTGAAGAGTTGTAGGGGCCTCGCTCTCCCTCCGGGGGGTCCTGGCCATAAATTAAGCCCGGGATGTAAATATTTGGAAATACTGTCGAGAATTATTGCGTGCAATTCCCAACGGGAGTTCCCAGTGACCCAGTGCCCCGATGGCAATCCGGGCGGCAAGGGGGTGGCATTGCGTTTTCTCTTTTACCAGCGGAGAGGATCGCTTTGGGAACCGTCACGTCCCTTTACGGGCTCCGTAAAAGTCTCCCCGAGGAGCGACCCGGAGGAAGGCGAACACAGCCGTAAAGCTAGAATTTCGGTCCCGCGATGCTCCACGCCCCTATCGAGAATTCGGGCGACGCTCATCCGTGAAGAATGGCTGGAGAAAAACGGCTACTGCAGAAAAAGGCTTCCGCTGGCCGACGTCGGCCACTTATTTTTCTCTCGGCTCGGGTTCGGTGATCGAACCACCCTGCCGCGCGCGGAATATCGAAGCTCCGCAAAAACGCGCCGCGTCGATGTCTCGATCGATCCTCAGCTTCGCTGTTTCGAACGATGATTCGAACGACTTCTTTTTGCGCGCGCGCACCGCTCCTTCATTGTTCCAAGTGAAGTTTCGTGCGTACCAACGCCGCTCCCTCGGCGTGATGTAAGTTTTTTATCAAATCCAACGCGATAAGTAAATATCTTGGCGATTGTTACTTTTAAAACAGTCTTGGAGTTATCGCGAAAAACAGTTCGCGTCCGCCGACAGTAGATTAGAAATTATTAATACCGCCGTTATTCCCCCTGCTGTTATTCCGTTTATCGGCACTACCCGCTAATTGTTTAATAAAGCCGGCTGAGCGCCGGAATTCTTAAGGGGGCATAGTACTTTTTTTCCCCCGAAAATTAAGCATTATTTATGAATTTTGTTCTACATGAAATTGAAAAACTAGGAAGGTTTGTTGCAAACGCATGATCACTGTTTGAAAGTAGTATAAGAATTTTTATTAAAGAAAGCACCCTCCCTCCCCTAGCTATAGTCTATTAAAATTGGTGCCTCGCGGAATAAGTAAATTGCGGTGTCATAAATTCCGTCTTCTATGCTTATCTGAAACATAAAAACAAATCGAGGCATTAAAATTCATTACATTTTGTGGTCGGTGACCGAGCCGATTCTTTAATTTCGCATTTAAAACAAAATGACGGACTAACAAACTGTAGGTATCGATTTTCGAAACTGAAACTGTAGGTTTGAGAGTCCGTCATTTTGTTTTAAATGCGAAATTTAAGAATCAGCTCGGTCATTCGACCACAGAATGTAATAAATTTTAATGTCTTGATTTGTTTTTATAATTCAGATAAGCGTAGATGGCGGAATTTATGGCACCGCGATTCTGCTGATTCCACGAGGGACCAACTTTCAGCGACTATAGCGACGGTGCTTTTTTTTTTTTAATAAAAATTCTTTTAATACTTTCAACCAGCGATCTTTCATTTGCAACAAACCCCTAACATCTATCTAGCTTTCCAATTTCATATAGAAAAATATTCATAAAGAATGCATAATTTTCGGACGAAAAAGTACCCCCTTAAATACTTTCGATCAGGGCTTGAAACGGTTCCGAAAATAACTGTTTAAAACTATTATATGAAGGTTCTGAAATGAAATGGTTATGAAGAACTCACAAGGGACGTTCGGCAACCTGGAAATTCAGAAAATTATGAAACTTGGTGTGCAAGTGGAGTAGTTCATTCGTAACATAACTCTATTTTTTGTTGGTGCCATAATGCAATTTTTGGGGGTGAAACCATCCCTTGAAAAAATGTAGAATTTTCTATTCCGTGGAATATCTCGAGAACAGTGAGAGATATCGAAAAGAAATTTAAACAGAAGGTACCTACATCGTTTTCTTATATCTACAAAATCGCGTAAAAATAATTTTCGAAAAATCCATATTTTTCAAGTTACCCCCACCACCAACCTTTAACATTCAGATTTTGTATTTTGAAAATACATGCTGTAATACCTCTGGATAATCTCTTTTCATACATATAAATAATTCATGTGTTATATTTTTTTATAAACAAATAAAACCTCTATTACCGAATTTGAAGTCCATTTTAGTAGTTTCCATTAATAAAATGGTTTCTTAAATCCATATTTAAATTAGTATTTATATAAGGTTTAAATAGCTTTCGATTGTATTATCTGAGCAAGACAGTACGTACCTAGAATTGCATCCAAGGTAATACTCATTAAAACTAATCAATGACGTGGCAAGAATCATTATGATAACAGCACATTCGTTACTTGAAGTGTAATCTTAATCCGCCATTTTGGGACCCACACAAAAAATAAATAATGCGTGAAAATTTACAATGGCATTGCACAATATACATGTATATGTTACATTGTATTCAATGATAACATATACAATGTTATTATTCTATGCATTGTAAAGTCATTTTTGCAGTCATTTTCACGTATTATTTATTTATCGTGTGCTTCGCAAAGGCACTTCAAGTACAGCATCTACAAATGTGCTGTTATTATAATGATTTATGCACATTATTGATTAGTTTTAATAAGTTTCACCTTGGATGCAATTTTAGGTAGGGGAGACCAGGGTAGGTTGTAACATGGGGTAAATTGTAACTTGAGGAAAATCTGTTGAACGCCGAATCTGGTAATCCACAATATGCGAGAGCTGTTTGACAATATGGGCCCGTCGGTTTTAGTGACACAACCGAGCGTTATGTATTCAATTTGAGGAAAACGCTATCGAGAAAAAACTGTGAAAACTTTTTTGATACATTCTGCCCTGGTCGCCCCTACGTATTGTCTTGCTAAAAAAATATAATTGAAAGCTGTTTAAACATTATATAAATACTAATTTAAATATGGATTTCGGAAACCATTTTATTAATGGAAACTACTAAAATGGACTATAAATTCGGTAATAGAGGTTTTATTTGTTTGCAAAAAAAAATATAGGGCATGAATTATTTATATGTATGATAAGAGATTTATATACGTATGTACAAATGTGTACATAATATATATTTACTTACTTATTTATAGTAATTTTTAAACAATTTGGTTGTACACAGTAGTCTATAGTTGTAATATGTTGTCATTTCATTTTCTATAAACTTCTGTACAATCGTTACAAGCATCGGTTCTGTAACCGCTTTGGAACTTATATTGAACCTAAAAAATAAAAGTTATTAAATCGGTTCTATAACCGTTTTGAAACTTATATAGAACCTAAAAAATAAAAGTTATAGAGCTATATAGGAACCTTAACTTATACTTATATAGTCTGATATTTAGGTTCTTTATAACGGTTATTCAGAATAATGGTTCTTCATAACTCTTTCAAGAACCTAAATCTTTATAATAATGGTTTCAAGCCCGGGTTTAAACTTCTTTTTGGTATCTCTCACTGTTCTCGAGATATTCCACGGGATAGAAAATTCTGCATTATCTTCATGGGGTGATTTCACCCCTAAAAATTGCATTATGGCACCAACAAAAAATAGGGTTGCGTTACGGATGAACTACTCTACTTGCACACTAACTTTCATAATTTTCTGAATTTCCGGGTTGCCGAACGTCGGCTGGTTGAGCAGTTGCCGCCTGGGCATGGGCCCATCTCAAAAAAAAATTCTGATTCGGTATAGGCATCCAAACACTATATTCTTTCGCCCTACTACACTTGGCTCATTTTTAGTAAACTAGCTCTTCATTTTTCTGAAAAAAATGGGCCCTCAGAACTTTGCCACCTGGGCCTTTTTTCTTAAATCCGTCACTGAAAGAACCTTTATTTCAAATAACTGTTACGAAGAACGGAAATTTCCAACTATTATCTGTTTCGGTTACGGTTCCTATTTCCCTCCTCATATCGGTTCCATAACCGTAATTTTTTCGGTTCTAGGTATATCGATTCCGAAACGGTTCTAGAATCAATTCTTGTTTCGACTTTTCCCTAATTGATATCATTAATAAATTATTGTAGCTGCAGATTACTGTATATATGCATGTTTTTTACAAAATCCCTACAGAAACAAGAAAAACTTTTAACTTCCTATTGTGAATAATATGTTTACCAGCGGCCGTAGTCGTGATGGAAAAACACCGGTTCTCGTTAGATCACCGAAGTTAAGCATCACGGGGCGGGTAATGGGGAAAGATGGGAGACCACCTTTCTCCCGGTGCGCCGCTGCTGCTGGGACCCGAAGGAGAGACAGGAGAGAAAAACGAATTATGACAATAGTTCGTTGGGCAATATAAGCGGATAAGCTTGAAACGCCATCCTGTTTAACAGGAAAAATAATATACAATACAATACAATAATATGGTCTGTGTGAATGTAAAAAATATGTAGCTGATTAATTTATTTCAACGCTTTATTAGAAATCAATGATATGTATAAATGTTTCTCCTTTTCCAATAAGGATTTTGTAAAAAAAATGCACATACACAATAATCTGCAGCTATAATAATTAATCATATCAATTACAGAAAATTCGATACAGGAATTGATTCTAGAACTATTTCTATGTATAACCGAAAAGATGACGATTATGGAAGCGATATGAAGAGGGGCATAGAAACCGTAACTAAAACGGATAATAATTGAAAATTCCGGTTCTTCATAACAGCTATTGAGAATAAAGATTCTTCATAACCGTTTGGAGAACCGAAATCGATATTAACACAGTTTTCAAGCCCCGCTATTGATACGACGATGAACGGAGTGTGAAGGAATCCAGCCTATTTCGAATCGCACGCGCGGGATAACTCTCCGCGGAGAATTGACAACGTTGATCCAGGGCAGATTTCCCAGCCCGCTGCCCCGTCGACGAACTACACACCATCGACTTCAGCCAGCGAACCAATCTCGCCGATATTCGGCTTATCACTTATTTCCCTCCCCTGCCTGCAATTAAAAGCAAGAGTGCCCCGCGATAGTCGCACGCGACAGCCACCGAGAGGGAGACAGAGAGACGGGATTGTCTCGCTGCACGAGGACTTCATGAAATGTGAAAGTTCGCGCGATAAAGGTATTCATTGCCGTTTATTATGCTCCCGTAACAAGCGAATCATATTTATGTATTTAGTCCATGCAAGTTTGGTGTGCGTTACATGCACGCAATTTATGTATCTGTCCGCTGTATCGGGCATTGATTGTGCGCCTTGAGGTGTGCAACCCAGCCTGTTCTTTTTTTATCAGCGATCACGATTAAGAAAAGCCAAGGACGCCGTCGACCTTGACCGAAAAATCGCGCTGGCGTGCAGGGGGGTGCAGGGGGGAGGGGAGGGGAGGGGGTATGATTAAAAATTTGCGATCCACGTGGAACGAGCGCGGCTATAGCGCGCGGAGATCGGGACGGGGTGGGGTGGCGCACGGGGGGGGGGGAGGAGGGTGGACGGAGGACACAAGGTAAGAGAGGCGGAATCGTCATCTCGGGGGGGGGGAGGTGGGGGGGGGGGGAAACTGCGATGATCGCGTTTAAAAACCACCCATCCTCCAGCCCCGCCGACCTCCTGTGGGAGCAGCGGCTCGAACAGGATAACGCTCAAGGTTGAAATGCGAATCGGGTACGCGAGAGACCAGGTCTTCGAATGGTAAGGCCAATAATAATGATCGGTGACTGTAATGACCAGCAATTTCCCCGAGAAGTAATTCTGACCATGCCAGACGGAGCGAGGCAAGCTAGACGCGCACGAGTACAGTATCTCGGTCTGGAATTTCACGTATCCGCGGGAGATCGGCGATACTCCAGCGAGTAAAAGCCTTCCGCGATAAGTCAGTGATGCCTGAAGTGTACAAGCTGTTTCTGTAAATCAGCAAACGGGATCGCCTGTGAAGAGGGATCGACCGGCGCAGAGCTAAGTGGCTAACGGGGACATTTACCTTAAAGGTATTATAATTAACCCAGGCTCATTAATACGACACCGGGTCGCACAATACTCCCAGTTTCGTCTGGTCGAAGCTGCAGAGGAGAATGCCAGAAATGGAAACGAGCTTTTTCGAATGAGTCACGCCGCGAGCTATAGCCGCGAGAGCCAACCCCTTCTAACTAAACAGCCAGCTGCATCTGCGTTCAAGTCACCGACGCGCTTTAGAAGCTTACATAGACAGCAACGCCCGACAAATGGCCTCGAAAAACCAAATTAAAAAAAAAAAAAGAAAAGAAGAAGAACAGTAAATGCAAAACGCGAGAAGCATTTCACCGAGCGATCCCGGCTCGAAAATGGCGGTGCAGCGGGGAGGCGCTCGCGGCCGCGAAAACCCGACGCGGAGGTATTCGGCCAGCGAGAGTGACGCGTGCTCGTCGGGAAGGCGCGCGCACGTAAACGCGTGCCCGCACGTGCCAATTCCGCGGGCACCGGGCACGGCTAGATGCACCTCGTGTCTGCACCTAGCACGTATTTATATCGCGTGTAAGACGGTGCATTAGGCGCAATAGCGATCTCGAGCGAGAGTCGGTTCAAGAGCCGGCGAGCGCGAGCGCCAGTCACGATGAATGGGCGAAAGTTCTTTCCTCCTCCTTTCCTCGTCCACGGTGTTGTCGGCACAGCCAGGCCAGCAGCCGATGGGAGAGGGGCACGCCGGGGCAGGGCGGGGGTTTCGAGAGGGGGGTATCCGTTCTCCTCGTGGCCGCTCTTTGTCCCGCCGTTAGGCCAGCCACGGGCTAGTCGTCACGCGCGAAAAGTGGCTCATCCGCTTTTACTTTCCACGGCAGCTTTCGTTGGCAATGGTACTAGTTACGGCTGTTACGTTAAGCGGTTACGAGAGAGAGACATAAACGTCCCACCGTCGGCTTAACTCGCCCGCGAGAGGCGGTGGAAGCCGGCTCTCTCTCCCTCTATCGCCGGCACACTCTCCCCGTTCCAACGCCTTCATCCCGAGATCAACCCGCTCTCACTTTCGTCGGCGGTCTCGCCTACGTAATATCGCCCCGCGAGAGGCACAGTTTCCCTGTTACACTCTCGATTCAGCTTTCGTCCAACGCCCTGTTCGCCCTCCCGCGGGATTTCTATTTCGCGAATGAAATAGAGCCCCCGCGAGAATAGCCGTCCTTGTCGCTGCTGCCGACCACACGTGGTCGCGAGGCACCGACGCCGGGCTCGCTCGCACTAAACAGTGGTGGATACACGCGGTCGTGGCATTGATAATGGTTTCCCTTGCTCGGTACGGTACGATTGGTCGATAGTTGGGGGGCAGATCGTTGCTTTAAACTTTAAACGTCCGCGAGGATACGCGACGCGTGCCCGGCTCTGCTCGAACGTGGCGCAATGGGCTTCCTCGAGGTGTCGACACGCGGTGGGCGGACATACGGGCACGGAATATTATAATTCATAGGCACGGATAAAGGTAGATCCATCGGCGAGGTGGTGGTAGTAACGGGGCGGCCGGGAGTCGCGTGCGGCTTCCGTGTAATCGATTTTGTAACGACGGCGCGCTCAAACGGATAAATACAAGCGTTACGGCTATCCGGCCCCCTATCTGCGTTAGATATCAATGGATGCAGATATGTACATACACACCGACGGGAGATAAAGTTAGAAGCGTCTCGCCGGAATTCCCGAAATCCGGGACGATCGGAAGATCGCGCCCGCGGCAGGGGGTTGCGACCACGGGCAGGAATAATTTTGATATCCGGGTCAAGTTGAAGAGTTCGAAGCGTCGAGGAGTGACGGTGGTCAGCCGTGAGGTCAGCCGTGTTGTTGTTGCTCGTTATTTTTAGCCAGCTGGGGCGGCATTTTTGCACCGGCTTATTATTAACAGCGCCGTGGACGTTGCTATCGATCGAGGGATACGTAACCGGCGGATAGAGCGGGCCGAACGATCCGGTCCCTCTCGGGCGATCCTCGAAGAAAGCGCGCGACCGCGAGATAAATCGAACGTATCGGGGCGCGAGCCGGCCTAACGAGGGAGAGGAAGATCAACGACGCCTTGAATCTTTCCCCGGCATAATTGTACGTTTAATAAGCGCTTTATCAAAGGCGATAATACCGGCGATAACGGTATGTAGGTCAGTTTGATACGAGTGACCTGATTCCTGGCTGGCACCGCGTTACCAACGCTCGTAGATCCGCATGCGTGCCACCGTCCCACTACAATTTTATATGTGTACTTAGAGACCGGGCACACATAATTCTAAGCTCTCCTCGTGGCCACGTGCAAGCGGCCACCCACACGCTTCACGCTCCCGTCTAATCCGATAGGCGCGCACGCTTGCACGCTTGCACGCGTGTCCTCCTGTCGGCGAAGGAACCCCCCCCCCCCCCCCCCCGGGCTTGAGGAAGGTATCGGTGGCAAGATTGCGTGTAAACGTGCACGAGACTACTGGGCACTACTACTATCGATCCACCCCCCTGGCTTACCCTTTAGCCGACTTCTCAGAGAATTTTGAGTCTCTGTTTCTGCACTTGCTCGTAAATTCAGAATGATTGTCGAACAGAATCGGTACCGTAAATTGGGGGAACGTTGGCAGTACTTAACATGGATTACAGAGGGAAAATATTTATGCATTTTTATACTGGTAGTAGTACATTCGCAAAAGATGCAATGTTATGACAGAATACCTAAAGCGAATTTAAAAATGTTAATTAAAAAAATATGTATAAAAGAGACTGCATTGAACGTGAAAAGAAACAAATTTAAGTGTTATTGTTAGTTCAGATTGGTAACTTTAACTGGTTAGTGTTATTTATACGATGTATAGGTACTCTGATGATAATTAACATGTAGTAAAGAAGGGAAAGGATAAAAATTCTATGCATTTCGACAATTGTAGTACATTCATAAAAGGTGCAATGGTATGATAGGATACTTAACTAAAATGTTAATTTTTACATTACATAGCAAATGTTTCAAAAACATGCTAATGTTACTCCTGTTTAAGGTTTTTAAATGATTTATATTAGCTTCGATTCTCCGTATGTTTATGGATCAAATCTGGCAACTCAATTTTCACCCACTTCCACCAGTCCAATTGTCTTGAAACATTGTAGCATGCGTGAGTGTGATGGCAATGCAATTGTTTATAAAAAAAAGTCAAAAATGGCATGAAAAAATCAAATGTATAATTTCGTGCTAAACATGCTGGCGTAAAAAAAACCCGGAGAGTTTAAAAAATTACCCAGTCATCACTAAATATAACTTATAACCACAAATCCAAACGGCTTGTAAGCAGCCTATAACCACAAATAAAACTTGGGCACTAAAAAATAAAAAATATAAAGTATATATAAAAAAACTTTTCAAGTTAAACGATTTATAAAATGCACTAGAAACTAAAAAATAATGATTTTCTTGTACTACAATTTCAATAATGTTTTCTCACTTTAAATAAAATCAAGGCACGAGATATTTCATAACAGAATATAAATCAATTTAATGCAGCACCACGATTTTATTTAAAGTGAGAAAACACCATCGAAATTGTAGTACAAGAAGAGAATTATTTTTTAGTTTTCAGTGCATTTTATAAATCCTTTAACCTAAAAAGTTTTTTATATATATTTTTCATCCATTTCTTCAATTGTCTTTGCTATGAATAGGTACTTATTTCGTTGAGAGTTTCATAGGGAAATCGAAATACTCGACTCGACATTAATTGGAGATTATAAAATGTTAGCTATCTGAGCGAGCGATAGAGCGATTGTATACCGAATGGTCGTCCATTTTGAGGTTGGTATCGAAGAAGTTGGGCGATACGAAGCGCGCGTCATATGATAGCTTATTTAGCGGCTGACAGGGGAAACGGAAATTTAAAAAGCGTTAACTCGAATGCGTTTTAACGAAATTTAAATATTATCTCACGTCCCACATATTGAATGCCTCATTAGAATACACACCGATACATTATACACACATTTCCGCGCATTAAACTCATTTAATATTCATATCGCCCGCTCAGACGCCGTAAATTACCGTTGCAATTACAAAGCGCGTCGCGGTACAGCGGCCGGGTCATTATCCACGATGTTATGATAATCAATCGTTATGAGAGCAATTCTGAAATTCACGTGCATGTGAAAGGGTTCGGCGCGGCTACCATGGGTGCCCCCGTCCCTCGAGCGAGCGGTATCGCTATCCTAGAGTCTAGACGATAAGAGAACAATCGCGAGTAGGAATCCGGCGAGTCGTCACGTTTCCGGGAGGGGATGGCAGAAACTATCGAGACTGTCAGCAAAGAAGCTCACGGACACCTGTTTATTTTCAGCAGAGCTATTCGAGTATACTTCGAGTCTTTCAAACTGCATAAGCTGTGTGCTGAGTGCTTGGATATCTAAAAAAAATTTAACCCACTCGAACAATTGTACGAACTTGAAATAATTCGAGTTTCGCAAAATTTGATTTCTTTATCTATCGAGTGGATATTCGGCTCGAAATTAGGGTATTCGAATAATTGGAGTACCTAATAACATTTCAATTTAATATTTCTTGTGAAAGTGAAACGCTTAATTTTCGAGGGGAAAAGGAAGAAGAATATTCCAATTACTGCGCGTTGTTAGAAAAGGAAAAAGAGTGTCGAACAGCAGTTGATATTTCGCAAGATTGTAATTGTTACACGGTCGTTCCTAATTCTGCGTTTCCCCCAAAGTTTTTACCAGCGCGGCACGCGTGCGACGTTTTCGTCATGCACCGAGACACAAAGTGCAGCTCGCCAACCAGAATTAATTCGCTTGACCCATTTACCCGATGCACTTGGACCACCTTGTACTACCGGTATCGATGTGTGTTAAAAGTGTGCCCACGGGTACAGTGACGCGTGCGCGCACATCTTTTCGTTACGTTCTCAGCCGAGCAAACGGCTCGAGCGAAAACGTCGAACTGCGCTATGGATTTGTCTCGTCGAAATGCTTTAGCGAGCATAACAACTCAACGAATTCAATATCCAAGACTGCTTCAATTTGGAAGGCACTGTATGCCAATAAAAATCGAAGAAGTTACATTGCTAACAATGCCACGCGGGTTACGTAAAGCAAGCTTCTCCGTACAGGGCGCACCAAAAGTGGCGGCCGAGGCTTTTTACTATACAAAAGAATTAATTAATTTCGTCGGGGGATCAGAGGACCACTGTTCAAAGTTTCTTAAGGTGCAAATCCACGATGATACATAAATACTGTGTCTCACACTAGACAATTATTTAATTATTCTGGCATTAGTTTCATGAAATTAAAAATCTCATCTCTCGCGGCTATTTCGATTATTTCCATTTAGTTGTTGCTGTGATTTTTGTCCCGTGTAAAATCTCATCGTGGATTCGCACCTTTAGACTTCGATTGCTGAGTTTCTTCAAGGACTGAATAATACAATCTTCCGCCTTTTATTTCCCAGCTATTTTTGATACACCCTGTACACCTTCCCCAGGTGTGACGAACCTCATCCTCCTACCCAAAATTCCACAAAAAAAAAAGAAGAATTTAGAACCCCGTCACATTTCCCCAAAAACGTCCCCACAGACGCATAAACGTATGTAGTTATCGTCTAAACGCTATCTGTTCTTGAGGGTTGACTCGGGAGGAAAACAAACGACGGGGGAGTAATAAAGAGGAAGTTTGTGTTTCTCAGTCGCGAGAGTACATACTCGCCACCCCGCGATCGGCTGTGCGCGGGGGCGTTTGAATGAATCAACGCGCAACGGCAGAATAATGGACGCAGCGAAGAAGAGCGCGCATAGAAATGCGCGGAGCGAATAGGCGGCATACCGGATCGAGCCACGTCGAACGACGGCGAGCGCGGAGACAGATAGAGAGACAAGAGAGGAGGCGCGGGAGGAGAGGGCAGGAGAGAACCCTCGCGCGGTGGCGCGCTCGTGCTCCCGCAACAACGTCGCTCTCTCGGTTCTCTCATTGACCTAGTTACCCAGTACACTTGACCGCACTCCGCGTCCCTCCCTCGCCCCCACGCCGCATCCCTTCTTCCACACCGCCGCCCTCCCCCTACTCTCCACCCTTCCGAGTGGCGCGCCGCGGCCGCTTCTGCTCGCGGGACTACCAGGCTTCTCCCCCCGCCCGCCGCTCCGCGCAACGCCGCCGTCGCCGACGCCGCGCCGTCACCGACGCCGTCACCACCGCGTCGTCGTCGCTCACCCTTGCCCCCACTCGAACCGCCGCTCACTTCGTCGCCAGCTACTGTTCTCCCTCTGGATTACATCGTTGCCTCTCATCTCTCGATTCCTCCCCCTTTCGCCACCCTTCGTCGAGGCTTTTATCTCTAGTTGTATGTTTCCGTTTACCTCTCCCCCGCCTAGTCCCGTGGCGCGATTTCTGTCGCGAGATGCGCTTGCTTTCTTTTCACGTTGTCGAGGTGACAATGGGGGTGGCTGATGATAGGCTATATATGGGATATGTTTGTTATTCTGTTTCGGGAGCGGTGGTACTTTGAAGCATCTTATAATACAGATGTCCCCACCTCAGATGAATAGTTACGCGTGTATACAGCGACGCTCCATTGCCCAAAGTCGAGAGGCAGGTTCCGTGAGAAGGTTTCAACGGTGAAACGTCGATCGGGCAGGTATTCCGAGAAAATTGGCGGGGCCGCTATAAATATCGCGCCCGTGCGGCGAGTCGAGTGGCTCTGGAGGGAAAGCATGAGAACCCATGACGATTGGAGGGAATTAATTTAATGCGCGCGCAGGGGTTATGGCGGGCGGCCCTTTCTTTCCTCGAAACGGGCCAGACGGAAATAGGAGAAGTCTCGTTTGCCGGTCACGGTGTTTCGAAAGAAAGAAAGGCGGTGGACAATGCTCTCTCTCCGCGGGCAGGCCGGTTTTCGTTCTCATTTCGTCGGCGGAGTCGATGATCGCGTATTGCAGCGCTGGGAAACGTTTTTAAAGCTCGGAACCAGCAACTGTATGGTTACTAGACTGGAATTCCGCTCGCGCAGGGAACACACGCTCGGGTCTTACCGTCCAATTAATGCACGTCGAATGGTAAGAAGTGCATTACGCACTTGCACTCCCATGCGAGTTCCCCCGACGAGCAGTGAAATTATAATACTCAACGGACGAAAGGGGAGGGCCGCTTTCGCGCAGCCTTCGGGCCGGCAGGGTTACCGATTTTTACATCGCAGCCGCGATTTTACGACTCGAACACAGAGGAACGGTACATTTAATGGGAGCCGTTCGCTTCTGCTTCGAGATGCACGCTGGGCTTCTGCGGCGTGATCTAACAAAGGGATCGAACGAACTCAGAGTGTATAGTATTTATGAATGTAGACAAGCAAAGAAATGGAAACAGTATGAGGGAGAAATACCTATGCGTAGTTTCTTTTCAATTCAGATTTATTTTAAACTAGCCAATTCGTAATATATGATTCATTTTCTTATAAAACAAAAGGCTTTTATTATTCAACAAGTAGGGTAACGCATACAGATGTTGACCCATATAAAATAATTCACCCTCTTCCCCAAAAAGTAGAAAATATAATATAATGCTTTTTTTATATAATAAAATATAATTATATTCAGAACTAAAATATATGGGTCACCGAAATATAGATTTCGATATATTTTATTATATAAATGAAGCATTATATTATATTTCCCACTTTTTGGGGAAGAGGGTACATCATTTTACAGGTGTCAATATCTGTATGCGTTACCCTACTAGTTGAATAATAAAAGCCTTTTGTTTTATAAAAAAAATGAATCATATATTACGAATTGGCTAGTTTAAAATAAATCTGAATTGAAAAGAAACTACGCATAGGTATTTCTCCCTCATACTGTTTCCATTTCTTTGCTTGTCTACTTTCATAAAAAAATTCATTCACTGTTAAAAATTATATTTTATTTGTAATTAAATATAAAGGGCGGGGAAAATTATTTTCGCCCAGAGTGGCAGAATAGCTAAATCGAGCTCTGAATTATGATTATCATTATAATAATAATTAGAAATGCAAGAATATTCATGAGATGTGGTATATATTTTACACGCTACGCGTCCCCAACTCCTTCAATTCATCCATTCCATCATCCTATACACATGCGTTACATTCGCCGATCAACATCCCCCCATTGCACAACTAAAATCCGCGGATGACACACGCTCCGTCTCGGCGGAGGGTGAATCAGCGAGCGAAAAATCATAGATATCCGTTCGCTGGGATCGAACAAAATACCGGGCACCGTCGATATCGATCAGATAAGAGCACGATAATCTCGCATCCTCGCGGCGGTAGGATCGCCGTCGCCCAAGATTGCCGTTTCCATCACGCGACTTCGAAGGTACGAACCGTGAATTCGAAAACACGCTCTTATCGCGCGATATTACATAATCGACGTAAATAGAGAGACGTAGAAAAATCGGAGGGGGAGGGGGGGCGGAAAGCGCGTAGTCATGGAGCGGAGGAAAAGGACAATTGTTTTCGTCTACTGCGAACGCGACTTGAATCGAGAGGCTCGTTCGCGCGCTCGGATCGAACGGGACGCGATCCGCTACGCCGGGAAGATCATTCTGCGCTCCTCGGCCGGATACTCATCGTTCTACGTCAGCGCCTCTTTGCAGCGAGCTCTCGATCCTATCGGGTTCGATTGATCGATCACCGATCGGGGGAGCAGGTAGCAGGCCCGAGAGACCGGCAGCGAGAGTCAGTAGGCAGCACGCGGCGAGTAGTTAGCCGCTCGGCGTTGCACCGGTGCAGCCTTGAGCCTATTCCACGCACGAAAGCCCCCGCGCCGCACGCCTGGCTGCACGCTGCACTTCACGTTCAGGCCCCCAGACTGACGAAGCCGGCATGCAAAAAAAAAAAAACCGCGTCTCTGTCCGCGATATTAGCGGGCTGCCGGGTAAATTTAGTCTCGGTGCATCCACCGCGCCCCACGAATATGCGCTCGCGACCCCTCTCGCCGGCGATAGGGTCCGCTTCCTATTTTCTGCGCCATTCATCACGCGAAAAGCACCGCGCTGAGAAAAGACACTCTCCTATCACGTGTATCACCGTTATAGGACACCGACGCTTGTGGAGAGTAGGGTAAACTCGGCTTAGTCCGTGATAGTGGTTACTGATACTTTTTCATTCGTCTGTAACTCCAAGTTGCCAGGCCCAATTTAGTTTAAAAAAAAAACTACTAGACAGCGTTGATCTTCTAGTTTAAGTTGCGGTAAACAGAATCAGCCAATTGAAGTTGGTGTGATAGATTGAGGGTATTTTTATTCTAGCACCGCATTATTCGGGAAATTCTACTTGCTAATTGTGAACGGTCTCTTGTTTTTGTATTATATCGCTAATTTGCTGCAACGACATAACTCAAAATTCACGATTTTAGGGAAAACGGGTTTGAAAGTTTCGTTAGACAACAACCGCTTTTTTTATTCAAATAACTCAAAAATAGCAATTTTTTGTGTGTCGGTGTTGCAGCAAATGACCGATATGTGCTTTAGAAAATAAATAGGAAATTAGAATGACAGGCAGGTGATGGTAAGGTAACACTTTAACAAGACCTAGTCTTGACATTATCATACAATAAGGCATCAGTGCAATTTTTGCTTATGAAAATATTTTTCTGATTGCGCTGTTTGGGAAATTCGCACGACCAATAACAGAAACAATGTTTCCTTACGTCTCAGAAGTCTAACGATCATGACACGATTGATTATGCACAAAATAACAATAATATAAAGTAATATGAAATACTGTAAGATAATGTAGAATAATATTAAACAATATAAACAAGTAGCTAGTGAACATATATCGGGCCAGCGAGAACTATCACGCAGTTACCAGAGCTATCCCGGAGTACCCTGGGTAGGTATGTCGTGAAAACTTAATTTTGTACATTTTCAATTAAATATACTTGGTAAATTTCTGTTAACATTATTATTTGTTTGCAGGATTTCTGGACCTATCATTGTATCCGAGACCCACTCTCAGAACATGTGAATATTAGCAGTTGATAGACAAATTCTAAATCTATCACGGACTTACCCGAGTCTACCCTCTCGGTGAAGAAAAGGAAACAGAACGGTAATTGGAAAATATGGTTTCGGAAATGCAGCGTGTTTCATAAATACAGGCATTATCGAATGTTATGGTTCACGGTTCGCGCGCTCCTTTGACGTACGCGATACATGAAAGCCTATAGTCGCGGCAAAGGGAATTGGTCGTTCAAGGTCAGCCGGGTAGCGCTCCCCACCACTGGGCCCGGCTACCCCCACCTCGTCCCTCGCCACTCCGCTCCGCCAATTGGGATCCAGGAAGGAATGGAAGTTCGAAACTCGCCGAGACAAGCCACGTCTGACGCCGGCCTGGCAGCCGTGCACGGGACGCCGTTGGGAGGAATCGACGGAGGTGTTCGCGCGCGAAGTGCATCTTTCATCGCGGCCGATCGAGCGGCGCCGTGCGAATTCGGAGCGGTTCGTTTCGGGCGCGGGCATCATTATTGGTGGATGGTCGATAAAGTTAGAGCGAGAGATGGGCAGCGTAAACTTGCTCCCGATTTAGAGCCGAGCCCTTTTTACACGAAGCCAAGTAGGCCATGCGCGAAGGATGATGACGGCGTGGAAAAATATAACATTTTACGAACATGCGAGCGTCGCTGGGTATCGCTTGCATCGCGCCGCTCTTGCGTACCCACCCGAGAGCGGCGAATCAATATTAGAAAATCACAGTCTAGTTCTAAATGGAGATTGCGATCGCGCCTACGGAGGCGGGTACGCTCCCGCGATCGAGGGAACCGTCCACCGAAAATAACTCCCAGAATCCACCTTGGACGTAATTTCGTCGCCCTCTATCAGGGGGGGGGGGGAGGGGGTAGTATGGAAACAAAAGAGTGGAAGAGACAGAGGGAGCTCAATACCGTTCACGACAGCCTACGAGGAAGCGCACGGGGTTGTCGAACCAGCTGAAATCGAGTCAAGCTAAAGCTTAAGCTTCCCATTGTCGCCCGAGCAGCAACCGTTCGAAGAACGCCTCTCCTCGCGGCCGTTCCGCGAATCGAAGATTTCTAAAACCTTGACAGTTTCCCCGATAACGAACTCCCCCGGCGGGATGTGTTACCAGGCGGTTTCGCGGGCCGTGAAGAAACGATCGGGGATAAAAAAAAAAAAAAACAAGGGGGGGAAAGAAAGAAACATAAATCGAGCCGATCGTTTCGTGGCTGCACGGGCAAAGTGGACTGAACAGACGGCGCTGCAACTCGGTCAGACGCGAGACAAGCGTCGCGCGGGGGTCGGGCACGCGTATGAAACGCGAGGGGCGAGACGATTTCGCAAATATTAATCGCGGCCATAAATTTATCGGCGTTCCATATCGTGAGAATCTCCGGCGCTCCTCGGGGCGCGTACCTGTGGCTTGCGATGTAAAAGCGGAATCTAGGCCGATATAAATAGGCTGACACACCACGGAATAACAGGTAGCCTTAAACGCCGCATTACCGCCGCGGATATATGCTCGAAAAGACGTAGCTTGACCCGCGCGCCGGCTTCGCCTGGCACTTCTTTTCCGGGTTACGAAACGTCCTTGGGAACCCTTCGGGGCCTAACATCTAGGTGGAGTGGACAGTTAGCGACTCGGGGGGGGGGGGGGGGGGCTGAAGAGAGCGAAGCGAAGAGCGAGCTCTTCCGAGGGTATTATTCTAAAATCAAAGCTGTTGGAAGCGTGGGTGGTAGCGGATACCGCGACGGGTGTTGGGGAAGACTCGATACTCGGTTGCACTCGAAATAGAAGAATATTAAACACGGGATACAAATTCCCCCGTTCCTTTTCCCTCGTTTTTCGCCTTCCTGTTCTGTGAGCACGCACAACGAGCACACGTACGCCGTAGAGTTTGCCGGAGTAACGCGTCTCGCTCCGTTGCACCCATCCACGGTAGCGTATGCGTCGCAAGCAGAAGGAGAGAAAAAAAGCCTGCCGGCATAAAACCCCCGCAGGTTATGGTTCGCGCTGTCCTAATTCCGGCCTGCTCAAAGAGCTTCCCTTTTCAAGCGGAACGAAAAGAAAGGACGACGAAATTACGGTACGTCGCGCGCGTTGCGCGTTGCCCGCGAGAGTGATCAGACGAAACGATCAGATAGGAGGAAGGAATAGAACTGTTAATTCCTCCCTCTGGATCTCGCGTCATATATCTCGCGTGTTTTCATCCGACTAAACCCACCAAACTATCCGCGCTATTCTTAACGGTCGTCCTCCAGTTTTCTCTGAATCCTCCGCTGTTGCAACACCGTTCCGATTACATCTAGCCATCTCATCGGCGATCTCCCACTTCTTCATTTTCCGCGCGGCTTTCCACGAACAATAGATTTTCCCAGATTGATCTAATTGTCGGGGAATGCGGCGTGGAAACTCGGGTATCGTACGTACAGTTGCACGGCGTTCAGGTTCGATTTCGTTTGAAACGCGCGATGAGAGAAATGCGGGACAGTCTGCAGCGCACTTCAAATGCATCAATTTTCCCTGAGTGCTTGTTTTAGCAGCTTACAGGCGTAGGAAGAACTAAAGTCTCGGCTAATCTAGCCTTGATGCTCCTAATACCTCGGGCCTTTAGTTGCACCGTTGCATCTTCGCGCGTGGAACGAGCTGAGGGAACGATGGGCTTTTGGAGAAAGGCGGCTCGTCAAGATGGACGAGCTTTCGCGCGTACGGGGAGGTCGGGGAGCACTGACGCGGCACGCAGCGCAGCCAAGACAACGCGTCTTGCTTCGGTGCACTTAGCTACCTTTGTGTCCGTTTTTCTCTTCCTCCCTCCGCTCCCAGAGAGGACAAAAAGGTGAACAGCATAAAACCCCTGTACAACGGCGGCGGCCGGCTATCGCCGCACGTATCAGCTCTGTCCCGATTCCACGCCAGTATCGTGCCACGCGATTCCACCTTCGCCGCCGGTGCCCGCCGTATCTTTCGCGGATTTTCCGCGGCGGCCGGGACGACGCGCGTGTCCTCCCTCCGTCAACGATGCAGACGGCCTCGCGGGCACCGCCGTCCGAGAGAAATCCAGCACAGGCTAATCCGCCAGGCTCACCTATCTCAACTGACCCATAACTGATGTAATTCCTGCACGTAACGCCGTTACACTGCGGTGTAACTGCGCGTTAGCTGGTTCTCGCGCGTCCTTATTATCGCGCCGCAATTAGCGTGCCGGCCGAGGGAAGCCGCCACGGGAAAGTCGCGTACAGGAAAGTTTTCATTAACGCCGGCGCGTGGCCCCAGCAATTATTCAGGACCGTTGAGAAGGGAAAGGTCAGTCGCGTTGGAAAAAAGATCGCCCCGTTAATAAATTGCACGCAACCCGTGTCACCTTTGCGTCAGCTTTATGTTGTGACGGCAGAATTTACGAATTTCATTCTCGTTAACCCATTTGCCCGAGCTGTGAACGGCGGCGGTTGTGTGCGCGCAATGGGGCAAGAGGCGTGGGTGTCGGCGCTCAAAGCGAACCACGAGAAGCTTATTGATCGTCGAATCCTGCTTTCCATGAGATCGCCCCGAAAGTTCGACGAGCTTTCGGCTTAATCAACGGGGCTAAACAAGCCTCCGTCTCTTTCCACATCTCTGCCCAACCCGCCCATTCCCACTGTCTTCCCCTCCCCCCCTCTCTCTCTCTCTCTATCTCTCTCTTTCTCTCTTTGCACGCGCGTATCTCTGCGGTGTATCTCGAGTTTCTCGAGAGGCGTACGCGCGGGCGTAGTTCGTTCCGTGTGTAAGCTCCATAAAGGCGTCACGCTCCGTAAGCAGAGCCCTCCTTGATCCAAATTCCAACCCGGGGTTGGAGGTTGAGCGATTCAATCTGACTTTAATGTTCACACTGGACAAAGCTGCTGGCCGGTACGCGTTGAACTGTGAACCGCTTTCACCGTTTTATTTTTTTCCATTCCCGAACCGATTAACAAAGGGAATTTTTCACATGGGCGCAGTGAGTGAGAGAGAGAGAGAGGGGGGCCGTGACTGTGTCGCAAGCACCCGCTCACCGAATCGCTCCGTGAAATGTTTCGCGTACTTCGCGCCACGTGTTCGCAAAGAAAGCGCCCCGTATCGAATCGATTAAGAACGAAACCCCCCCACATTGGGGAAAATCTGATCGATGAAGAACAACGAAAGCCTTTAACCGCTCAGCGTGGGTCCAGTTGAACGCCCTGTTTGTACTGGCGAGGGTTGTGCACCAGCGGTGGGATCATGGATTTGGCCCAGATTTTACGTGCACTTGGTACATACTCTAACTAAAAATATCTTTAAGAAAATAAACAAGCTTGTATATTATATATACGAGCCGAGCGAAGAATGCAAATCCGCTCGTTACTTCGCCCCGCCCCCGCTGTATCTGTAACCCGAGCAAATTCTCATACTCCAAACTGATCGATTAACGATAGAAATCGCCGTGAAAAATCGCGCCCAAGTGTTTCGCGGGCCCCGTTCGGTCTGGCACCGGCCGATTCGCTCGCTGGATAGTCGATGACGTTTAATGCAATTCGTGGAAGCGCCGGGGCGAGGTGTAGTCGCGAGACGGCGGGCCAAAGTGGAAAGGGATATTTCACAAGGTACAAAGCGATTTCGGCGGCGCGAAGTTCGGCCGCGGGGGGGTGGGGGGGATGAGGAGGAGAGGCGCAGAGAAGCCAGGGAGGTAGGCACGGCCAGGTAAAACTCGAGCTCTCTCGTTTCGTTTCGGCTCGTCACGGACCGGTGCCCTGCTAGCTCTCTGCCCTTGACACACTTCCTCCCCGCGAGAGGAGCCGCTCTTGCTGCGCGTTACAAGCTCGCTCCGCGTGGACCCGAGGGCGCCTCTGTCTGTCTGCCTTGGCTCGGGCCGCTCGTAACCGCGCGACGCGTGCTCGTTGCTCGCGTACTACACTTCCAGGCGCAGGCTACGTCTGCGGTAGCCACTTGATTATTCGATGTGCCCGATACCGGCGTAGGTTCGCGCTGGGTGCGCTCTCCTGGCCGACGTGCGTTACACGCCTGGCTCTGACCAATCCAGACGCGATCGCTGGGGCCAGACGAGAAGGACAGAAGCATCGTGCAGGCCCCTCGCGAGTAGGTATTTCGAAACGAGCGTAACTAAATGTTTATCCGTCTCTGCCGCTTTCTGCGGTTACCTGGCTCCGTTTCAGGCTGCGTTTCGCATTGACTCTGCGCGCGCAGAAGACCGAGACGTCGCTAAAATGTATTTTTTTTTTTTAGGGACTTAAAATCTATTTCGTAATTCTGTGGTTCGCAGGTCTCGCGCGTGCGCTCAGAGTGGCGCGCGAGGACGCGCTGTCGCACCGCGCGACGCGGCCTAAGCCAGCGCCCGGTTATTATTTTATTATCCGCTTTGGCGTCCCGCGAGACAGCACGTTCGCGTGTTTGGTTCACAAATAGAAACCTGCGTCTACGAAGCGTGCACGTGCACGTGCTTCTGTGGAAGCCTTACGACGACACGCTTGCTTCGCGAATCTTTACGATACATGGATATATATTTCCTGAACGCTCCTCGCCAGGCGCATGCTCGGCGGAACAGTAGTTCGGCGTCGAGCTTCCAGATGTTTACACTGTCGCGCGCAGACAATGGCAAGCTCGACGATGCTCGGTGGCCCGCAGTAGGTCGGCCGGGTTGTCGAGACTAGCAGCATTTACCACGGCAAACATCGGGCCTTTATTCTCCCCGTCGTCCAGCGAACACGGCGTGGTATTTAATATATAAAGCAGCGGTGCGTCGCGCCGACACGCTTCACGCGTGAACACCTGCAACGGAGACGGATGCGCGCCTCTCCCTGCGCAAGGGGCCCAGGCATATGGAGGCGCAAGGGAGCATCGTACCTGCAATTAACTTAGCCCTGTCCCCCTCTGGCTGCTCCACTTTCTCCTTGATTCCACGATTATTTCGATCCCCGTCTGCGTGGAAATTAATCCAAGATCACTCGGCCGATCAGCCACCCCTTGGGCTATGCAAATAGCAGCCGCGGGCAGGGGAGACCGGGGCTAAATGTTCCGGGGGGTAAGTTGTTCCGACGGTTCTATCTTCAAAATGAAAATAGCTTTGTAGGGGAGACCGGGGCTAAAATTTCCGAGTTCGGAATCAAGTCACACGGAAAAATAATTTAAAGTACAAAGCTATTTTCATTTTGAAGATAGAACCGTTCGGAACAACTTACCCCCGGAACTTTTAGCCCCGGTCTCCCCTACTCCAGTTGCGCGCGGGGCTGGACGATGCGCGGCTCGGGTACCGAGCGGTGCACACGCCGGGAACAACAAATCGCGAAATTATTCAGGGCAGGTAGAGTAGCGCGTAATGGCTATACGTCGTCGGGAGCAGTATTTCCCATCGGTAGATAAGTAACATTCAAGGTCAGCCGCAGTGCAGCAGACCGTTTCAACGTTACACGCGTCCCTCCGCCCCACTCCCCGCCGGTCGTCCCTTATCGACTGTATAAGTCGATAATCGGTAGGCCCGACGATGCGCCGTTTAACGAGGCAAACACGAGGACCTGTCGAGAAGGATCGCGAGGGCCATTCGTTGCGCCTGGATGTAGGGTCGTTTCGGCAGAGACGCACCATTTCCTATTCCGGCCGCACTAAACAGTTGGTAACATTGATTCAACTGATAATACTAAGTAGTATTCTTGTCTATGAACATAATCTCCTTAAACAAAACAGATCCATCATGATGTTTGAGTGCATTAAAACTAACCTAAATTTTTCATTGCCTTGGATTTCGCAGGAAATATTTCTGTGAACGGGGAGGAAATTTTTTATTACCTTGTTATCGCGTAGCTTTAACTATTATTATTGGTTTAAGTAGTGACAGTAGTTTCTTCTGTCGGTATAACAACCGGTTCTACCAATTTTTTCTGCCTACTGGGTTTTTTCTGCGCAGGTGCATCTATCCCTCAATGTAGGGATAGATGCACCATCAATTAATCCTCTTCAGGACACGCCGACAGTATACATACATATGAAAAGCAAATGCTTGTGCCAGAGCGAGATGGACAGAAGAACAGCTGAAAGAAGCTATTTCAAAGCTAAGAAACAAAAGAATGGGTCTAAATGCTGTTTCTAAAAAGACTCTGTTAAGAAGATATAGATCAAATACTAACTAGTCTAGAAAATATAAATAAAAGAAAATTATTGGAGAAAGTTAAACAAGAAAAAGTAGTAAAGGCACTACGGAAGAACTTAAAAAGAGAGTCTGTACTGCAGCCGGCAATGATTAGAACTATGAAGGGCGAGACCAAAAAAGTAAAATCTAAAATAATAATCAATTAAAGGAGAGACTAACAAGGGAAGATCTCGAACCCAGAAATTCAAGAAAATCTGAAACTTCGTGAATATGTAGGGGATTTCCTCCTGATTACAACGCAACTTTTGTTGTTCGAGTTTCTTCTTTTTTAGGACGTCCGGAGACGTCCGGGGAGATTTTCTGTAGTGATCCGGGTTTTTCGATACTGCTCGCTTAAAAAGTCATAAATGTTTTATCTTTATTTCTCGATTGCGGTTACAGTCTATAATTTACAGAAATTGTTGTCTTGAGATATCGTACCTAATACAAGAAATAGTTGAAACTGTCCGGGTTTCAAGTGCAAATGTTCGGGGTTTGAATTCTCTTTTTCCTAGATTAGTGATTTTACGGATGACGGGCCTACTTGTAAGTAATAAGGAACAATAAAAGATTAAACCAAAGGACAAGTCAATCAAGACTGATTAAAACTCTGATGACTAGAGGAAGTGCAGCATATTTGGAATACTGTTGGTAATTTGGAATACCTAAGTATCTAATAAACTGCTAATGCTATTTAATTTGTTAACCCCGTAGATTATAGAGGCTAATGACCTGTTCGTTAATGACATTTGTGGATGAACCGCCATTTTTACATTTTCGACTTAATTTGCAGCGGAAGAAAACGTCAATCTGCAAAATTTTTTCAGTAACCGTTCTTATCATTTTTATAAATATTCTGTTATACATATCTCCTCAAGATATCTTTATTTTAGAAATGGCATCAGTAAACACACACGAAACAAGGAAGCAGTGGAGTTCGGAGGATTTGTTTAAGTTTATAAAGTTAAAGCAAATTAGAATACCGGTATTCCAAATTACCTGCACGTTAACGAAATCGATACTTCTTGTCATTTTTCATTGAAACCAAAGTTTCAGTTACTTTTTGTTTTTTATTATTACTGAGACTATGAAATATGACAGTTTATTAGTTTCCCTACGATATTATGCAGTTTTATTTGTTCCCATCCTCTATCGTAATTTTTTATTCGTCTTAAACCAACTGGTATTCCAAATATACTGCACTTCCTCTATCGTAATGAATGCTTAGTAGATTACAAATCAACCAGTTCTACAGTGAATTGGATTTATTGCCTGGAGTACTTAAAAGTGTTCCATGAAACATGTGTCACGTATTGGGGAAGAGGGTACAAATATATAAATGCATCTCTCCCGAGTCTGAAGTGTATCTCTCCCTCAGGCTTAGGGACAGATGCACTTTCTCGATGTTTTTTTAAAAAAACTTATCGCAATACTAAAATAAAATTTGCATACATAGATTTAATGCCAAATTTTCTTAAAGAGATTGAAATATATAATTAAACTACGTTTACGCATACTTCCAATTATACTTATTTAAGACTTTCTAAGCAATAGAAAAAAATGTGGTGCGTCTCTCCCGAAACGATAACCACGTATATTCCAAGTCATTTTAGAAGTAACTTATTCGCGCATGTAGAATGAGTTCATTGGCTCCGAGGAAGCGTTTGTTTGAGATATAGTCATAATAACTTGTTTCGGCACCAATGAGCGCCGCCAACATGCGCAGAACCGATCTAAACTCGTCGATCGGCAAGTTACTTCTAAAATGACTTGAAGTATAGGTTTCCCGCGACGGACGATAGTCGGCGCGGCTCCCATGGACGAGACCGACGCCGGTTACGAAACGAAAGCTAGGAACCGTGAGCGGCGCGCGTTACCAGCGACCGAACCGTCGGCCGATGATAATTTTCACGCCGCGCCACGTCC
Organism: Andrena dorsata; assembly: GCA_929108735.1. Taxonomy (NCBI): domain Eukaryota; kingdom Metazoa; phylum Arthropoda; class Insecta; order Hymenoptera; family Andrenidae; genus Andrena; species Andrena dorsata. Next base: position 38,304,885 of record OV815487.1, read on the forward strand.
TATCAGGGCGAAAGGACCACGACGCTGTCGTCCCGAGGCGTTCGATCGTCGCGCCTCGGCGACGCGCGAGAATGGAGCGTGATTCGCACTCAATGCCTCCGCGATAAGCCGTTCGATTACCGTGCACTGTTTACGCGGTGTATCGCGTCGCGAATCGATTTATTTATGTCGCCCGAAGATAATCTGCTCGCGATCGCGAGCCGGTCACCGCGCTATTCTATTCCTGGCGTTCCTTGTGACTTTCGAGTCCGCGTCAACGCGCGGCCACGGCTCCGGCCAGAAGAAAGGCCTCTGCCTCTTCCGCCGGACCGAGGTGCAGGAAGAAATGTCCGTCTTAGAAATAACTCTCACGTGAGTCGCTGCCAGCAACGCGGAATCCATAGGAGATACGAAGGTCGCCGCGAAAAGGTCGCATGCCGTGACAATGGTACCTGACCATCGGTAGACTGGAAGCGTTCGAGTAAGATGTCTCGCCATAACGAGGCAAACCGCCGCTCGATGGAGAAAGTCGAGCTGTGTTATCTAATGTGCCACGAACTTATTCAGCCGGGGGATTGAATATGTGTACATACCTACTGAAAGTAGACGCGAGTTTCGAGAAGTTACAGAAAACTACGACGATGTAAATATATTATCAAGCGTACCTACAGCTATAGCCGCGCGGAGGTAGAAACACGTGGCACCGCCAGCGACCTATTTCCAGATACGGCCGTTCGCAAAACGTTGGAAACTTCGGAAACGAGTTTCTGTCGCGAGCGGCACGATGACAATAAAGCGCGCTCTGCAGGCACATCGGGGGCCATCGATATGCCTGTTGCGAAACGATCGATGGGGCTGGCCTATAGATCCCGGCTGTAATCAAAATTTCTGCAACACGGGTACCGAGGAGCACTTTCGGCGGGCAGGCATTAATCTTCTCCCCCTAGAGAGGGGGCTCGCTTACCGCATCGCGGTCTTTTAACCGTGTCACGATTCAAAGGTCAGCCTCTTTCCACGTAGCGAGGCGGCGATCGAGCATCTCGCCTGCGTTTTCGACTAATAACTAACAATAAGCTTCTTCGCCCCGTCACTAAACAATGCATCGTCAATTCGCCGCCGCGACCCTCCCCGTCCACCGATCATCCGTTTTCGATGGAAGAATCGACACGCGAGACTTACAATCAGCCTTGCACTCGGAATGTCGCGACTGGAAATTAGATTTCGCGTTCGGGTGATTCGGAATTAGAGACGCGGAGGTCGCGCGAGGGAAGAAAGCGGCGAGGAATGGAAGGAAGGAAGGAAGGAAGGAAGGAAGATCCGATGGAATGAGGTCGCGTTAAAACTGGGCCAGGTTTACTCGGTAACTATGTCACCGCTATTGATCTGTCATCCACCCACAGCCTTCTACCGTACCACTTATCGCCGGCGTAGTCCCGCGGAGCAAACTGTTGCAATAGTTTATTTTCATTTACTATCTTCCAGTCCCCGCCCTCCCAACCTCCCCGTTCCCGTCGCCGTAATAAGGAGTTCCCTAGATTACGCCGCGTTGTGGTATTCACGATCGAGGAGCGCGGGACATTGCGGCTAGGTGGGACGACGAAATGACACGGGGCAACTTCTTTTTCGGCGGCCCGTGGGCTGTACGCAACCGTTCCCACATTGGCCAATGGGTCCTCCTCGTTTCCTCGTTACGTAACGGGCTTAGCAGCCGATTTCACTATTTCGGATTGGGAACGGAGTTAGGACGGCCCCTCTTTGGTAATAACGGCCGGGGGACTGCGAAACACACTCTCCGCTGACTACTTAACTACGCTTTTGTAATCTCTTACCTAGTTCCTTAATTGCACGACACTCGAGCTTTTTTGGTTTCACTGGCCGTTCTGTAGCTGTTAGCCCCTATCGATTTCCATCCTCTTGGAAACGGGTTAACGCGATGACCAGCGAACACGGTGCATTTACTAATTTGCTGTGGTACGAGCGCGCCAGGCTCTGGCGTGGGTGGGGTGGAAATTCTTATTTGCAGAGAAAGCAGTGGGGGAACCTTCGAAGCTCCGAGTGATAAAATAAATGAGTCTAAAATTACGGATAGGCGGAAACTTTGCATATCGATGGTTTGCTCCGCAAATATTGAATAATGTATATCTCGAAACACAATCGGATATTAATAGATTTCTAAGTTGGTTCTAAGGTGCAATATAAACATGTTAAATCTTAAGTTGTCTAAATGTCATGTCACGCGGTTCTCGCGTAGTATGAAACTAATTGTTTACCCATATACACTTGATAATGCTCTTCTAACTGTAAATTAAATTAAGGATCTTGGAGGCCATATCACATACCTACACGTTAGATTTTTTCAAACACTTTGCAATGATCGCTAACACAGCCTTGAAAATTTTAGGGTTCATAAAACGTTTTTCCGCTAACTTCGTAAATATAAATACTATAAAGTGATTGTACATATCCTTAGTCAGACCTCATTTAAAGTATGCATCCGTTATATGGCCGCCCAATTCAATTAAATGGAATATTCGACTGGAAAGAGTGCATCACAGGTTTCTGAGATTTGCTGAATATAAATTACACATTCACAGGCCTGTCTGGGATCATGATTTTGCATCGATAGGTAGAGGAAGTGCAGTATATTTGGAATACTGTTGGTAATTTGGAATATCGAAGTATCTAATAAGCTTATACTAACGCTATCGCATTTGTAACACCGCAAATGATAGGGGCTAATGATCTATTTACTAATTACAATTGTGGATGAACCGGTATTTTGACATTTACGACTTAATCTGCAGAGTAAGAAAATGTCAAACTGCAAAACTTTTTCAGCAAGTACTCAATCGTTCCAATCATCGTTAAAATATGTAAAAACTTTAGAGTGAAACACTTAATCTACTCATTTGCATGTTCCTTCTATGGTTCCGTGTTAGTTTCGGGATAATTTCGAGTATACAAAGTGTAACATGAAATTTTAGGCTTCAATACCATGTTGATAATTCGGAATACCGAAGGTAAAGGTAATTTGAAATATTCCAAAGCTTACTGATGCTTTTGTTTCACGCGTAATACACGCTTAATTCACGCGTTCCTATATTGTCATTTTTCAGCCTGATTAGATCATAACAAAAAAAAATTTATTCTCTACATGTTTTTAAGTTTATAAAGTAAAGGTAAATTGGAATACCAGTATTCCAAATTACCTGCACCTTAACGAATTCAATACTTGCTGTCATTTTTCATTTAGACCACAGATTCAGTTACTTATTGTTTTTTATTATTATTGAGAGTTTGAATTATAAAAGTTTATTAGTTTCCCTATGATATTATACAGTTGTATTTGTTCCAATCCACTGCCGTAATTTTTTATTCGTCTTAACTGGTGTTCCAAATATACTGCACTTCCTCCACTTATTAAACTAAACACGCCAACTCTGGCTGTACGCAGAACTGTAACACACATGTCCTTTCTATTTAAAATAATTAATAGTGAAATTAATTGTTCTGCAGAACTGGAACTCGTTGATCTATATGCTCCTACCAGATGCGTCAGAAAAAGTCCACCTTTTATATTCCACAACTTCAAATCAAAATATGGGTCACTAAACCCAATGTGGACTACGAGGACTATTTTTCTGGAAGTACTTCCTCGTTTAAAGGTAAGCTATTCAGACTATTGTATGAGGAAAACCTTATCGCGTCGTTGTAATAATGCTTTGTATTGGATTTCGCCCGTTTATTTTCAACAATAATAACGAAATCCACTTCTAGCATTTTCGAGCGAAACAGATTTTAAAAAGGCAAGCGTAAGGTGCTTTATAATAAAAGAAATGCACAATTTCACAAAAAATGGACGTACAATATTTACGCAGTAAGCCATCCATATATTCAAAGTACAACACTTGAACATTCTAACACGAAAGTTGCTGGAATTCTTAGTACATAAGTGCTTGAAACAAGCCACTGTTTCTTGCCAACCACATCTGCTCTTATCCCATCAAAACTTCAATCCCAACGCTATCAAAAATTCACCTCGACTTCCCTCGAAAGTGAAGCCAATGAAAAGCTCTGCTCGCCGCAGTGCATCGGAACGGCAAGAAGTGTCCATCATCCGCGAGGCATCATATGAGGCGTTTTTGCAGCAACGATCAAAGTCGCTGCGCGCTAAAGATAGCCTAGCGCGCGAAACAGGAATAAAAGCGCCCGTAGGTGTCGCCGGCTTTTTTTCCCACCGTCGCTGTTTTTTCTCGGATTTCGCGACGTGCGTGAGCCGCGGCGAGCACCGTTTTCCCATGACATAAGTGTTCCAGTTTGCGCGGCCGCGTCCTCAAGACGCGGCTCGCCTTGCGCGTTTGAGGCAGGTCGGTAATGTTAGCGTCGGAGGCGAGGAGGCCCGTGCATATCGTGGCGGAGCTGCATTACCTTCGATCCGGCCGGCTCGATAAGACGGCGGGGCGCGCGCGCTCCTCGCGCCGGTGACGAGCGGGCGGCGTTTAACGGGTGAGGGGGGGGGGGGGAGAGGGAAGAGATAGCGAGAAACTGGTTTCGACGGGCGAGAGCGATCGTCGAAAAAGAAATCGAAAGTCACCGCCGCGCCGGCTGGAGACATAAAATATGAACGGCCGCGGGTATCGAGCCGGTTCCATCGGGCGAGCCTCGGTGACGAGCCTCGGTGTCAGAGCACCGGGCGAATGGGTACAGGGTGATTCTGACGCGGCCACCAGGACGCGGGACCGCGTCAATTGTCTCGCGAGGCGGGTCTCGTTGAAAACGACGCGGCACACGGGGCGTTAAGTGGCCCGTTATTTTTAGATCAGACGGCCGGGTAATTGAGCGGCACCGGTGATTTCTGTGCCGCGATTTGCATAGCTCCGCCGGCCAGGCTCGCGTGTTCCGCGAAAGAAATTCGCGGGCGGCTGGCCTGATTCTTTTTCCCTGGCGGCCGATCCAGGGGAGGGGGAGGGGGAAGGGGAAAAAAAAAGCACGCGAGAGAATCGGCGGCTTGCGTCAGAGACACACACGTAAGTCTGTCCCACGCGAGCCCCCGCGATTATGACGTTACACGCTTTGGCTACTTGATCGATAGCGCTCTCGATGGGAAAAAGGTGGATCGAAATGCCCTATCGTCTGGCGCGCCTCGCTCGTCGAAAGTACACCGATGTATCTCGTCAACCATATTTACTTACGTAAGTAAACTCGATTAACCCTTTTTCGTCTTGTATCGCGAAACAGTGAGTTCGTATGAATTCGATTGATTCTAGGGAGGGGAGAATTCTCCACCATGAAAAATGATCGAAATGAAAATTAAGAGATAATTCAGTTTTAATACTTTAGTCCACAAGTAAAGAAAGAAGGTTCAATGCATTTAATTTTCTTATATAATTCTCTTCTTAAATAATTTATTGTTTTACCTTGACGACAGAGGCTTATGCTTGGGCAGAGAGTGGAGGTATTTCGTATTCTGTTCCACTGTAAAGTGGACATTTCCTGTTTTTAACCAGTGGGTACACAGAATTTTTAACGGTGCCTTATGTGGACATTTCTACTTTATAACCATTTAAAATTCGACAGTTCTGTAGTCCCAGCTGCTACCAACAAAATCTTAATCTTAATATATAAAGCAGAAAGTATTTGTCTGCCGTCTAAAAACTTTCGAACGGTAAACTCTGGGACCACGAAATGTGTCCCGGCTCATTATGCCTAGCTAATCAAGATGAATGTAACTAATTTTTCCAAAAAAAAATAAGTAAAATTTTTTAATAAAATCAGAATCTAAATTTCGGGCGAAGCCGAGTAGTAAAGCTAGTATGTTATAAATCGCAAACCCCCCAAAAATGGACATTCCCTATTTTCCCCTTACTACCAAATTTCAATATTTCCTATATCAACCTTGTGTTTAAATACCTACTCATGGCAATCAAGATAACAGAAATTAATGTTGCGCGATTCGTTAAAAGGAGGCAATAATGGCGCCCAATATCGTGACGAGACACGGAGGTATCGGCGAAGGGGGTTAAATGCCGTCGGTTTAAAATTTTTCCCGCATAAAATCGAGGCGCACGCGTACCCACGCCGGCGTAGTCCCGGAGGCGAAAGCGAGATCGCTTGTCGGAACGGAGCGAGACGGGAAGAGAAACGGGACCAAGAGAGAAAAGGCAGCCCGGGCACACTCAGCTTTCGTTTTCACCCAGCCTACTTGTTAATCCGGTGAGTCAATAGTTGTATAACACTGGAACTACGTTGCGTAACCCCAGCGTTGGTTTCCCTCGCGACCTACTTGCCCACTAAACTAGACACACATTCTTATCCACCGGTAATCCGTCTCTCCCTGACCGTTTCTAGCGTTCCCCGGCTACACTTGGATTTCTATACTGGCGGCCGTTCCCTGCAGAGCCCCCGCGCTCGCTCGCCCAGCGATCGATCGGCTCCCTCGAAGGGACGCAACCTGTCGCCGTCGTTACGACACGGGGGACCCTTATACTCGAGCGGGCCGATGAAATTTCGGGAGGGGGTGGGAGGCAATAGCACGCGAAAGGGGACGGCCGAGTGTGCTGGAAATAAATTTCGCGGGACACTTTTACGAGTAAAAGTTGGGAAGCTCGCGTTCCAGCGGGACTAGGAATATTTCGCGTCGTTCCCGAAAGGACGAGTCACGCTCGGAAGAGTTGCACGCTTCGCGGAGGGTGACTAAAGCCAAGGCAAGGATACTCTTTATCACGAGCTGATATACATTCGTATTTTTAATTTCGACGGTAAAAAACTGCCCTTGTGTTCGTTGTTAAAAGATAAATTTATCTTACCGTTATCGAGCAACGCGCCAATGGCGTAATTGTTATTATACAGCAGGATAGCGTAATTGGCACGGCGTGGAATCGGGGGGAAGTTGAATTTGAATCGATCGTTTCCCACGAAACGCGGTGGCGGCGCGATAACGCACGATCCAGATACGATAATTTCCGACGCGATGGTAATCTGAATTTCATTCAGACCATGACCCAGGGCAAGAAGCGAAAAATTATCAACGGCTACCATTTGCGGCCGGCTGGAACTATATTCAGGCGTTGCGTACGCGCTCCAAGGCCCGAGCGATCGCCGCAAAAATCCGACCTCAAGGCGGAGGAGCTAACGGAGGAGAGATTTCGCGACACCCCGAATCTTCGACATCGTTCCGATGGCGCTCGACCTTGAGCCCGATTGCTTCGATCCATTTCGGAGATATCGCGCGCGGTTTTCGAGCGCCGTCGATTGCCACAGACGCCGCAAAAAGCTGCGTCGATACATAATTGGCCGATCGTGTCACACATACCGCGGCGAGGTTTACGACAGGCGGGACAATAAAAATGGAATCCATAAATTCTGACGAACTAAGAATCTCTCTTGGACGTAGTTGGCTACGGAGAATCACCGAAACCCTTCGAGATCCTAGAGTATCGATGATTCATCAGAAGCTAGCTGCGCCGCGGAGGTGGAGCACGCGCTCGCTGCGTGATAATTTCCAGGAACTCGAATTCGACGGAGTTGCCAAATGGTTTTTCCTCCATGCTCCCACCTAGCAGAATGACGAGGAACTGGACTGCCAAAAAGTAGGCCAAATGGAGGCCAAAAAAAAACTGACACTTTATCAAAGAATTTCGAGCTCCAGCACTAAGGCAAGCGGTGACGGTGGATCGTTCGATCCCACGGATCGATCGGAACCGGAGCGCGTGATCTATCTCAAGCTCGCATTTAAATATAGACGCCCGGTGTTCCATAGTCAATGGTCGTCTCTCCGGTTAAAAAAAGAAGAAAGAAACAAAAAAAAAGACAGGAAAAATAGCAAAGTCACGAAATCGATGGTAAAACGGGGTCATCGTGGACACGCAATCAGATTGACTTGGATGAGCGATAAATGCACCCGGGGTGGGCCGGAGTCTCGCGACAGCTTCTCGGGCGGGCGAAATTTTTGCGAAACCCCCTCGATCGATCTTCGGCTTGCACGCCAGTCGACGTCTCCGCCGCGGAATCTTCGATATTAACCCAATTCGCGTGATCGATGATAGGGCGTATCGTGGTTACGCGCGGATAAGGACGCGGCGAGGGAGGGAACAACGAGAAACGTTGTTTTACTGGAAATGCAGGCCACGGAACGAGAGTAACACGGGGCGGGGAGGGCGGGGAGAAAGATGTGGAAGAAGAGAAGAAAAAGAAGCGCATGCAAGAAAAGGACTCGCGTGAGTCTGCAGCGACTGACTTATTAACGTCGGTATTGAGATTAAGTTTATTCAGCAACGTGTATGCCATGACACACTAACCAAGTGGTCGAGACCCACTTAAGCTACCGGGTGACCTCCATCGAAATGGAATGGATGGGGTGATAGTGCGTGGTGTATTTTAAGCGTGCCATACGCAACGCTCACGGAAAGCGTCCCGACGCGAGGCCGCGCGCGGGTGTCCTTCGATTTTCAAACGGGAAGACCATTAATTGCCCGCCTGACTGCCTGCACTGTGACGCGACTTCGCGTTTCGATTCGCGTCGGACCTTCGTGGAAACGACTGTTTGCACGCCACACACGGATTTCGCAAAGACCAACGGCGACCGGCGGATCTTTCACCCGGAGGGAAGGAAACGTTGGGCGTTTTCCAGCGAGCCGGACTTTCGCGCCGAATTGTGGAGCGTCCCTGCCTGAGGGATGAGTAGGGGCCGAAATGGAGGGTAAAAGGGAACGAGGTGGGTCAACAATTAGAAGACAGCTGGAGAGTTTACGAGCAGAGATGACGGCAGAAAGTCCGCTCGGTTTCACTTTCGATGGCCGCCAATTCGCTTAAACCCGCGAAATGGCCCGGTGCGCTCCTCTCGGGATCTTCGGGACGAGAAAGTCCCGATAGTTTCGCTGTTTGAAAGGCCGTGGATATTACGATAAATTTCTGGGCTTACGTAACCGTGCTGGAAGTCACGTATTGTCAAATATGCTGAACCCAGATTCTCGGATTGTTGAAATCGAGAGAACGGACTCGAGAGGTACGCTGTTTTAAGTTCTAAGTGGCTTGAGGGGGTACAGGACTATTGAAATATCGAAAAATCGATTTTTTATTATTATTAATTCTGGAAGTGCCATGCTTTGGGAACATTTATAACAATGTGTCGTGAAGAAATTTTAATAATTACGGAAATTATAGCGCTGAACGTAATTGAGTACACCGTCGAGTAACGGCCTCGCAGAGTAACATTGAAGCCGTTTATCTCGAAACTACATTTTCAAATACGGTGTATATCATAACTCTTGAACGAATGAATATTTTCACTTAAAATTTTAACTGGAGCTGTAGAAATCCTTTCTCTATCGTGTGGAATTTGCGCATCAACAATGGATGCTTGTAAAATATTTTATAACTGATTAAAGACTTTTTTCCCTTAAAAATGTGGGGGGAAAAATTAATTCGTGTGTAACTTTTATAATTGTTGTTTAAATTCGTCCAGCAAAATTTCACACAACTATTAGCGTAGAAATTACTCACCCCAAAGCATTTTGTATTTAGGTGATTGGTTCACCTGGGACTATGTACAACAATTACAGCTTAGCGTCAAATAACTTGAATAATTTTCAACATTCTGACAATTTTTTTATTTCACATTACTTGTAAAAACGTGCATAAAAAACTGTGAAAAGTGTTGGTTTGGCGGTTATTTGGTATCTAAGCGATCCAATCGACAAGAAACCGTCGATTTTGATCGTTCGATAATCCTATACTACATTAAATAACTGTATGGCCTAACAAAGGTTCAGCAGTTCCAGTGCCAGCGAAGTAAATATTTCCCAAGTATGGAATGAGGGTGGGAGGTGTACAAATTAAAACATCAAAATTCAGCAGCCTAGAAAACAGTAGGGGAAAGGTGGGATAGTTGATCAGCGGGGATACATGATCACATCAGTTTTTTAATTAATATATTTATACTTAAATAATTAAATGCAACCAAAGCAAACCATTATTATTATTCTAATAAAAAAGCAAAACTGTGATCAACTATCCCACCTTTCCCCTAGTACCTACGCCAACAAAAAAATTAAAAATGGTAAAAATGCCTTCCAAATTCCGGAACAGCTCCCCATATTGCATCGGTGCTGTAAAATCTAGAAAAGCCTAAAGAGTCTCCCTAATCATTTCCTCCGCAAGGTGCCTAGATACATATTTGAAGAGGTCGGTCTATCTCCCCCGTCTCGATTAAAATTGTAGCTTTCAGGTCAAACATAAGATCACACTAAGCACAGAACCCGTTAAGACTATCTCAACCTCCGCTCGATTCCCTCAATTAATCGAATTAGTAAGAACCAGCCGGTATGCGAGTGAAATTGATAGTTTCGCAACGGAGCGTAATTACTCAACGGCCCGATTCACTGAAACGAGAAGCGTCCCTGAGAGCCGAGGGGGCCCTCTTCGGCTCCCTTCCTCTACTCGGTCGCGCAGGGAAATCCGGCGAAATAAAGAGAAGCAGTGAAAAAAAAAAGGTCGCCTGGGATCCTTAGATATCGCGTCGCGAGGCACATTAGCTAACCGAATACGTATACATTTCTTACGCAAACTAGCGAAAGTAGGCGGGTGCGAGAGCCGCTCGGCAACGGGAGAGAGACCAGCCAGCCAGTCGGCCCAGCCACACACGTAGCGGCCAGGCAGGAGATACGTGAGAGCGCGCGTGTACGTTTCGAGCAGGTCTGGTTGGGAAAAAGGGTTGCGAAAGCCTGCCGAAAGCGCCTCCTTCGCGCCGAAAGCGAGAGTGGAGAAGCCTGGGCCGAGTCACGAAACGGGCTGGCTGACGGAGAGACATATCTGGGCCCCGTACATTCCCAACAGGCCTTAATTAACACGTGCTCGGGCTACGTGAGTTATTTATACCTCGGTGGCGATCGAAAGGAAGTATGGGATCGGTAACGTGTTCCCTCACCGGAATGTCTCGTTCCCTCGATCGATCCGACGATCGCGCGGCCACAATAATAATTCTCATTTTCATCAATTAAATTTGTCAAATAACACGGGATGAGTAGCTCTGTTGTATTAATTAACTCGTTACGCTCGCACCGCCTTTGCAATGTAGGATGAGCGTTCAACTTATTATTCACTCGGCGAGATATATGCTGGTAGGTGTTAATTATACAACAAATGCCTTCCAATGTACCGTCGAAATAAATCATGCGTTTCGACAGCTAATGTAAACGAACTGCTGCCGAGTTAACACATCATCAGCTGCACGTTTCGGGGCAGAGTCACACCTGTCGTCGATCTCTATCGAGCTTCTCAATTACCCACTAATTATGGGAAATATAATGAAATCGAGATGGCAGCGTGTTGCGTCGAATGGGTAAACGGTACGCAACTTTATCGATCAACTTTATGTACAGCCGCGTACCGCGAAGAATAAGAGCGCGTAATAAAAATTGTCGAAGTGAAATCTGAGGGATAAATGCTTCAAATGCACTGGGGCCTTCGATCTCGTTAGCTCCGAAGGAGCGAGCCTTGATTCAAGGTCCTTCGGGGCACGACGCGTGTAAGAGACTTTTCCTCGATCCGTCGGGACGAAAGGAAAGCTCGGTCGGCATCGGGCCATCCGCGGGGAAAGACAGTTGCCCCGGGTAGGTGGACGTGGCGCATGGTTTAGATCGTGGACCATGACCAAGTGATAGTGACTTCGAGAATCAGCTGACGCCGCGGCCCAACGAGGTTACGCCGCATTTAAATGTGTTCCATTTTATGACGGTTGTGCGGAAACTGGCTCTCTAGCCGGCGTTAGACAGTCGCTTCACGTAGCCGAGCGATTCGCTTGCATAAATCATTAGAAAGCTATTCGAACGCGAGCCCGCGCGGACGGATGTATTGCGCCCGTTCCGTAATATGTGTCGTTCGTTTCTTTTCTAAATGTACGGAGAGGAGGTGTTGCGCAACGCCGAAACGGCGAGCCTGAGAAATCTACAGGTGACAAAAAGAGCCGGGGGAACGTTTTTACGGGTTTCTAACAGCTGCCCCCTCCCCGGCTGTCTATCGGGCCTCGTTAGGAGTAGAAGAAAAGACGCTCGTTCTGCCACGTACTTACTCGTTTCCCCGGCAACGCGAATCGAATCCTGCCTAACTGATCCTGATCTGGCTCACTTCCCACGGAATCGTTTCTTTTCTTTATTCCTTGCCCCTTTTTTTTTTTAAAGGATCTACGTTTGACTGAGCGCTACCGAACGAATGGACTGTTCAAGGTCTCAGTTACGAGATGTCGAAGGAAAGCTGTGTGTGTGTTCTCAAGGGGATACACCCTATTTGGTCCTTAACACAGTGGCGGTGAAAAGGAGGTGTACAATAATCTAGTTTACTCTTTACTGATACCGGGGCGACGTATTATGGGAAATTGCCCGACCTTCGCCCGACGCAGGGCAGGGCCGCGATTCTTTCTCGCGAAATTACCGCGGCTCCGTTATCGCTTCACCTTCTAAGCCTCCCCGGAGCATTACCGCACGCCTTACCCTCCGGGTGATAAAAAAGAAAAGAAGCGTCGCGTCCTCGGCGGATTCGCGGTAAACGCGGACGACGCCTGCGCCGGCCCGCGGGAGAGGTGCGAGAAGGCGCTGCGTCCACGTACGCGGCGGCCGAGGGAGTAGGACGCGCGGCGCGAGGGACGGTGGGGGGAGGGTGAGCCCCGGTGGGAGGCAAGGATTCGTGTCATTGTCAGTGGGTAATCAGGTCAGTGGGCCAGTGGGACGACCACTTTCAATTTCAGTCCTTCTAGCCTGTGCAACTCGCCGTGCCGCGTCGCGTTATCTCGCGCTCTCGCTCTCGGCCTGCCTCTTTCTCCCCGCGAACGAGCGATGCGCGTTCGTCTCTTTTTTCTTTTTTATTGCCCGGTTGCGCGGCGCGCTCGCGATCCATACCTACCCGCGTGCAACGCGAGCGGCCCGGAGAGAAGCGAGCGCGAGGCACCGGTCCTCTCGAGGGCGTCGTTACTCCGCACGTGGACAAAAAGAGAGGCCGGGAGACGCGAAGAGTAGCTACAATGTGGTAGTTGGCGATGCTAGACGCGGGGGGGGGGGGGGGGTTGTCGGGGGAAGTCACGACACGCGCCAATCGGCTCACGCATCTTCGGCTGCAGACGTGTGTAGCGCTCGAGGTACCGAGACGTTTTAACCAGAAACCGAGCGAGAGGGTGATATGGAGAGTGACAGGATGGACACATGCGGGACAGGGGGGGGAGGGGAGGGATGATGCACGCGCGATCATGTTCGTTCGTTGGTTCGCTCGCTCGCTCGTGAGCGCGCGAGCGCACCGACGCCGGGAAAGATAGCAGAAAGTAGGACGCGTATTAAAAACCACAGACCGTGTCCCGTGGCGTCACTTCTCGTGCCTCGCCGCGGCGCGCCGGTATTACCCAATCGAATTCATCATAACTGGCACGAGAAACGTACGAGCGAGCGAGCGAGCGAGCAGACCGACGGAACGAACGAACGAACGGGACGGGGCGGCTTGTCGAATTGGCTGGGAAGAAGTAGGGGGAGAATTACATGCGGCATAAAAGAGAGAGGCAATTTCGGCGATAGACGCGATCAGCGCCCTGGCGCGGAGATCGACGGAAACACCGACACCTAGGCCTCCTTGCGAACTATGATAAAGAACTTTCGATTTCGGTGGTTCGTGTTCCAGGCGAGGCGTTATCGCGGCCGTGTTGCAACGGCTCGGTGGATCTACGTGGGTTTAAACGAGAGAGAGGAAAGGGCCTCTGCTCGCGGTAAATATGTAGTCCGCGGCAGGAATTTTTCACACGGAAGTTCCAGGGAGCATATTACACGAGCGCTAAATTTAGCAGCTGATCAAAACGAGACCAACGCCGTGGCGCGGCGATCGTGGGAATTATGAAAGGTGCGAGCGCGCCACTTCCATCCGACAATCGATGATCCTTAATTACGTTTGAAAATTAAGCTGGCTGGCTGGGTGAATTAATTTTCCTAAGGAATTGGGTCGCGCCCTTGAGGGGTTGCTCGTGAAAGCCCGAAGAATGCCTGCCGACCATGTTCGATTGATCGAATGTCCTTTAGCGATCGATAACCTGAAACGGTTAACCTGTGCATTGCTAAGAAACGGAGAAGACTGCGCATCAAGTAAATTGCGATGTTTATTGGGACCCATCAAACAAACGGCAATAATGTTTTTCTGCCGTGCCAGGCGGTCGTAAATTGGAGAACGATATTTCGAATATATCGATGGAAGTGAATGAATGGCGGAGCCCAGTTTCGTAGTTTCGGGCCGATTGTGCCATTTCGTTCTATGCGCATGGGTGAACAAATCGAACGTTTCCGCGATGCTAAACATTTTAACACCCTCGCCACTGGGAACGGGTCGCGCGCATGCGCTAGGTAGAACGGATAGCAATTCTTATATGCGATCCTTTGGGCAAGCTTTTAGACGTTGATACCATTGGGAGGGCGCCACAAGTTAGGAGAAGCAATTTGGCGACGCGAGATACATATATGATCTACTTTCCGGAGCCGTGTCGCGTGGACGCTCCTCGAACCTGGTTAAACGGCACTCGTTTGCATTTGCAGATACAATGCAATTATGTAACCGCGCGCTGCATGCAATTACACGTGTTCCCGATAAATCCGCACTGATGAAATAATAACGATTAGTAACCCTTTGGGAATGCGAGAGTGGATATTCCCATTGGCGTACGTTTACCCACGCCTACAGTTACAGTTCATCATTCTGAATCTAGTTTTTAAAATTAATGCTCGCAACTCCGTACCAGAATCTGGCCTAGTATTTTATAAATAAACGTACGCGCGAATTTGCGCGCAGCAAGGTTACCCAACACGATTTCTCTTTTCAAAGTTAAATTTGTAATTACCGTAATCGCGGCTATATATTATCTGCCGGCATAATTGCCTGGCCAAACAGAGCATTTTTTTTGTAAATTACAATTATCTCTACGTTTTTAGTGGAACGGAAAGTAATAAGAATTCTTGTGCTTCGAATTCTCACCGGAAATCATTTTCCAAACGTTAGCGACGCGCAAGGGGGTGAAGGGTGGAATGGGCGCAGGGGGATGAACGTTCGTACAAGTAAAATTGGTGGACGTGTATATGTACACCGGTGCCGCGACCTGCTGGGAACGTTGAATAATAATTATTGTTGTTGGCTCGGCTTGGTGTTATTGAGTTATTCCAATGCGAGTTTATCAAAGTGGGTCAAGCGATTCAATAGCGACCGCCGTGGAGGAGAAACGACCCATCGTCTTAACGCGGCGTGGGAGTGTACGTACAGTGGTAGAGCCACGTACATATACACACACACATATACAGCTACTGATTTGTTACACGCAGAAAAAAAGGACGATCGTTTGAACCACGAAATTGGCGCTACAGCCATGAATACAGATTATTAGCGAATGCACTCTCGTTACCTTGCGTCGTTTTAAAAAATAGAGAGTAGGTACAGTTTTTTTAAGAGATCTAGGTATGCCTCGGAATAGACACTCGAATAATTCTGATCGTGAAACTATCAGTTATTGAATTTTGATTCCCAAAGCGCCGCTTCTTTTAGTCCCGAGTAGAGTTGCCAATGATACTATAATATATAGTAATGTGCTATATTTGTTCTGATGTACTATATGTATAAAAGGAAAAAGTGCTACATTTTCGATGCGTCGATAAAATTCTACAAGGTTTACTTATCTTTTTTATTCTATGGCAACATCAAAACTTTAATTAGCGAATTTGAACTTCGAACTTCTGAACGCGATATAAAAGAAAAGGGTTATCTATGAAATATTTGTAAAAAAATTTCGTACTTTCTCTCTATTCTCGCCACTTCAACTTTTACCGAGAGAATTTTTCTATAACAAACATGAAGTGGTGGAAAGATAAAATCAGGGCGTTAGTCTCTCATAAAAAATTAGCATCTTATATATGTTAATTAGGAGCTTTAATGCAATCAAACCTTTGGCGTATTTGTTAAAGACCCTAGATTTATTAATAATGCAAAATGCCCCAAAAATAAGATGTTTACAGTATCTAGTTTTATTTTATAATATCCACTATTCTCCGAAAGGTATTATATTTTTTCACATTGTACTATATCTTTTATCACATTTAGCCGTAGAGTGCTATATTTTCCTGAGAAAAGTTACCAACCCCCAGGTCTCTTCAAAGCAAATCCCCTTCGTGAGCCACCTAAGCTACCGATCACACTTCCCCCCTAATCGTAATCCTATTTTTCCGTTACAAGGAGGTGTAAAAGTCCAGCTAGTATCCCACCGTTGGTGTTCTACCGTTCATTAAGTCCGTTACGCAAGTAACGATCACCTTCAATATTTATATCCCGTGCAAGGAGAAGGATAATACCATTTCGAACAGAAAACAGAGGCCCAGCGTCGAAGAAGCGCGTCGGGGCGAGTAAACGGAACCGACGACTCCACTCACGGCAGGTGTGTGGCCCGAATTAAATCGCCTCAACAGCCCCGCCGCATTTGCGCGGCTGTGTTGCACAAAGCGCGATGACTCATTCTTTTCTTCTCAGTTGATCGCGTACGCGCGAAGTAAGTGCCGTAGTTACTTATCATAAATCCGAGCGTAATCGGAATGCCGAGTGCGGCAGACACGCCGGCCGACATGTTTTCGCGCAACACCGTGGCGCACGCGAGCCGGCGCGGGGCCCCGTCACGGAATTTTCGCAGGTAGTTGAAAAGTAATTATCCGGTTTCCATCGGCGGCGGCAACAGGTAGAGGGTGGGGGGGACAGGCCATAAATTCCCGTAGGAAAGAGCGGATTCTTCGCACCCGGTGAGAGTTGGGGCAACAGTGTCAACGGTTGCACAATGACGACGAAACGGGAAAGGGAGGGCTGGTCGTGTGGACGGACGCTACCCCCCGGGCACGCTGGACGGCCAATAAACAAGCCACGGTTTGACTGAGACGTCACGGTGAAACGTGCCGTCTCGGGCGAAAAGTGAAAAGACACCGTGGAGACTTTGTAGAATAGAGAGTGGAGGAGACGAGGAAAGGGAGAAGGGTCGCGTGTCCATTGTTGTACGACACTGCTTCCGAAGTCGCTTCTTAACGCTGGAAAAGGAAAGCGAGCCCCGCCTGCGAGCGGTCTCGAGAATTTCATATTTTACGGCGGGGGGCTAATAGGCTGCTGGAAGCGATTAGGATGCTTTCACGTACACCTGGCGATGTAACGTTCCCTTCGAGGGTGATCGCAACCCTCGCGATGCAAGTTCCCTGGGTATTTAGTGACGCAAGTAGACGCGAATTTTCTCGATGAGGAAAGATTCAACGGGAGAGACTCGACTCCCGTTTATAAGATACACCTGTAAACTGTAAATGTCTCGGTGAATCAACGAACGGTTCGAAAGTCTGAAAGAGATCGGTGTGCGCAAGTTTGCTCTTAACCGTGCAACGAGCGTTAAGAAAGGCTGGTTGGCTCCGGTTCACGCGGCAGCCTGTATCAATTCAGCCTGAAATTCTCTCGCGTAGCACCTGTGTTTTCGTCTCGGTTCATGGGCCCGTTTTGTGCCCCTAGCCGAGCGGATAATCGTGATTTACTATGCGCAAACTGCGGACCCCGACCCCTGGGTCCACTTGGCGCGCGCAACAAGTGCATTTCCCCGGCGCAGCAGGTAGATGTTGACGTACCCCCATTGTCGAGAGGGGTGTGCACACCCCTGGGAGCAACCCGGCCCCGTCTTCTCTCCCCACGGACGATTCCGACGACCGAATCCCGTGTCTGGCACGCGCCGGCACGCTTACGAAAACGTGGAAAGCCGTAGCCAACTCCCTTTTACAGAGCCACCGGGGCACGGCTGCCGGCCCGTGTAAAAGTCTCCAGCCAGCTTTTACCGGGCTAATATTTTACGTTTACCGCGGAGGGGAAAATTGCGCTCGACGCCGGTGAACGCCGCTCGCAATATTTTCCCGAACGGTCTCATTCCCCCGGTGAAATACGAGCATTATAAACCGGAGGATATTATTCCAGGGTTCTGCGTGTCGCGATACTAAATTTAACGGCTGCCTCTCACCCGGGAGCAGAAATAGAGGGGAAGGGAGAGAGAAAGAGAGGATGCCGATCGTATTTTTGCTTTTCCAGCGAATCGAAAGGGACCGGCGACGAGAGACGGCCCGAGGCTCGGTTTCGCCCAATTCTGGAAATCTCTCCGGGTTAATGGAAGAAGCCGCGGACCCGGGGCGCGCGCGGCTCTGTTTGCTTCGAGAGAAATTCTGCGGCGCGTTCGTAATGGGCCTCGTCGGCGAGGCGTCCCGCGCTCTCGTCCGGATGAAAGTAAAAGTACCGAGCACGCGGCGTCCTACTCGCGCGAAACGCGAGCGTGGAAGGAGGACGCAGCGCCTTTCCGACCTTTAAAATCGTACACACGCGCATTTCTAGAGTTGCATCGGGAACTTCGCCGGGGATATGCTTTCACCGCGGCTGAAGCCTCGGGGGAACGGTGATGTAAGCCGCGTCCTCGCCGCGTCTACGCCGCGTACACCCATTTTCCAATCGTCGCCAACCTGTTCCGCGGGCAGATCGACGGGACCGAGCCCGATAAGCCGCGATGGAACGCGCCGCGGTGGCGATCCGCTCCCGCGATCCCCGACCCTTTCGCGAAAACCTCGCCGCCGCGTAATCGAAAAGTCACGCGCGCTATCAGAGCTCCGCAACCGAGTCGGAACGATACTTCCGGTTGATAATATCCCCGTCGCTTCCTACGTTATCTCGTGCACCGCTAATTTCGCTGCGGCGCCGCGCATCGTGCGTCCAGTTACAGCTGATTGCGTCATTCCTGAAAATCGGAAGAGGAAGGCGATCGAGATTCGGAGCTTCGTTTTCCAGCGACTGTGATTCCCTCCGCGATACTTCTGAATGTCGGCTTAAGAGTATTGTAAAGTTTTCAAGAAGAAAGGGATGAGAGCTGTTTTGAGTTTTCAAGGATATTTTTCATCGTCGAAAGAACAGTTACATTCCGAAGTGTGAAATTTAATATCCTAGCCTGTGCTAGTTTATTTATGAATGGAAACATTGCTCATGAATCATTGTACTCTTAGATAACTCGTATCTTCTCTTGCCACTATGATTGATGGTGAAGATTCCTCGGGGGAAGTTAAAATTGATAATGATTGTAATTGAAACGCTAAGAAGAGAGCCTGATACTGGAAGTCGATGCCTTATAGTCTTTCACTTATAATCCGATTGCATTAAAGTTTTTCAAGGTCACCTCAAGGTCACTTTCTAGTTTTTTAAAAGAAACGCTATATTTTCGACTCGGTATCGTGAAAGCGTAGATTCGTGGATGAAGACAAGTTCAACAAACTCTTACAGTGCGAAATTATAATCGCAGAATTCTTAATTACCGAATGCCCTCAAACAGGTGATTCCTTATGTTTCCTCGATTATTTCAAAATAGGTTACAAGCAGCGAAAAGACAGATGTGTAAATTTTGAATCTTGGATTCATTGAACTTTTCCAATTTGTTCCAAACGAGTCTGTTGTACCTGTCTTCTTGTTTACTACACTTGCACATTTCCGAGGCAAAAATATAGCATCCCATTGCAAAAGCTTGGTGCAAAAACTGACCAGGAAAATCTGGCTTGCGACTGCATAGCAAAGATACTCTGCAAAATCAAAAAAACAGGCTGTGAAAGACGGCAAATGTCTCAATCACGAAAGTATCCCTGAAAGAATCTCTGACAGGGGTTTCACTGTCTCGACTGTTCTTTCTACATATTCTCGAGTGCACCATGGCCAGGTCCGAGCGCATCGCGGGCGACTCGCCGCGCTCAGGCGGATTCGCCACTGGCAAGCTGCGCGGGCATTGACAATACTATCAATAATACCAGCAGCTCTCGAAACGGGAACGCTAATTGCGAGGGGGGAGCGAGAAGAAAAATGTAACATCACCGTGGAATCGCGGAATCGGGAAAACGGTGTGCAAACTGCCCTTGGCGAGCGCTATCTTGTAACGAGCCCGCGTAACCGCGCGGCTAATTATCCGCGATACTGCCGGCGAGGGCCGTGAATATTCATACTTGACATCTTTAACGGCAGCAACCGAAATTGCAGCCCGTCGTACGAGCTTTTTCACCCACCTTTACCCCCGAATCGATAGCCGCGTCGCGGTTTAGGAAACCAAATGGCGCGCACACGCCTCGCGAGTACCAACCCACAGGATGATTTAGAAACAGGCGGGAAGACACTTCGGAAAGATGAAAACGTATCGCACAAACATGAGCCCACGAGCTCTACTATTGCGAGATAAAAACACGGACAGTTTTGTTTGTTTTATTTATGATTTTTATCGGTGATCTGCAGGCTCACAACCTCTTTGCGTTAAGTATCCTGGCGCGAAAAGTGTAAACTCTTAAACGTGCGTAAAATGTCCATACGAACAATGTTTGGAAAATTAGGAAAGGTACTTGTAAAACTGCGCCACGATGAAGTGTATTTAGTGACTAGAAAAGGAAGGATTTTTTACCAATGTTCCTGCGACCGTTTGCCAGCTCCAAGAGAATACCTTGAATAAAATACACAGCTAATGTCTGGTCAATTCCCCAAGCATTCTGTAGAATACGGGGCCCGAGGTACCACAGGCGTGCGAACAACCGTTTCCGATTTGCAACAGGTCTGATCTCGAGGCGCAGCGGTTTGTTTACCGAGTAATTAGATATTCCTGCCGGGCAGAGCAGTTTGACACGGATTCGCGTTTTAGCGGCGGGTAGGGGGAGAAAAAAATTCGAGTTACCGGGTCGACGAGTACATTTACGAAGCCGGAGCCACGGAATGCCAGAGGCTCGTTCCGTTCGAGCGGGTAAACACAGAAACAAGGAGGGGAAAAAAGGAAACTGCCAAGCGAAGACGAGGAGGACTCGTGAAAAGGTAATCGCGCTGCTGGGTATTGTCTGGAAAAAAAACTCGTCTCGCGATCTTTTAGCGATACACAGTGGAAACGCGAAGGAGCGGGCGGGGCAGAAGGGTCCAAACAAACAGCGGGAACGTAGGAAAGTAGGGGGAATGCGCGCGCGCGCTCGCGTCCCGGGCGTAAATAAAGGCAGACGAAGTCTCGTTTCATCGAGCCGCTACTTTGTCCGCGAAGGGTCGGTGCAACGTTCATAAAGAAACGCTCGAAGGCTGTCTGTTCTAAATCGGAGAGGGCTGGATGGCCGAGAGCGGCCCTCGTTTGCATCGTTCGCTTTGGAATTCGCGCCGAAACGCCTGTTGCGCATACTGCACGTCTAACCGCGCGCCACGGCTGACGTTCGAGGAATCGCATAACCTGCGCACCCTCGATTCCTTGGCAGCGTGCGCTGAATTTTATCGCTCGCTAAAAAAGATGTTTCGCCGGATGGTTCTAGCGTTTCCTGTTTCTCGCCGGGAGTCTCGGCGGCGCGGCCAAGAAACCGGAAAACGCGTGGACGACATTATTGCGCTTTTCAAGGTTGGCAAGGAATTTTAAGCACGGAAGGCTTCGAGCCACGGAAGCGTTTCCACGGCCGAAGCGTTTACATAGCAAACGATCCCATTTCGGCGATTACCTTTCGATACTCCCCGTTCACCGTGCGGGATATCCTATTTTTTCGTATTATGCACGCGGTGCCCACGCTCGGTTCTCTTGCGACTAGTTTTCCCATCTACACACGGTATACTTCGAGCCTTTAAAATATGTCCCCGCCGATGCGGTGCACACAGCTAACGAACTATGAGCACTCGCTGAACGAGATAGTTGCACGTTTCATTGAGAATCAGTCTTAATAGGAGCACGTCGTTGATCTTTTTGCTAAGAGCACTCGTAACATCAATATTAATGGTGTGCAACTATGGGGGAAGTACCGGCAAGTTATCATGAGAATTACGAGGCAATGCGATCCGCCCGGGGGCATAATGCTCACGCGTAGCCGCAATGAGGAAGAATAAGACCGCGTGTACCTGTAACTTCGGAAGTGGACCGTGCCGAAGGAGCGAGCGAGAGCTCGTGCCGGGTGAGGGAGAGATAGAGAGAGAGAGAGGCCGAGAGAAGCTGCATGAGCGAGAGTGGAGAGAGAGAGAGGGAGAGCAACGTGCAACGTTTGTAAGACGAGGAGGGGAGTTAAGGACGAAAAGACAGCGCGCGCGAAGGAGGAGTGGGACAGTTGAAAGCGAAAGCGAGAAAGAGAAAGAAACGATTGAAGAGCGAGAGTGTAGTCAGAGAGAGCGAAAGCAAAAGAAAGAAGAAGGGAGTTTGGCAAGCGGTACGCTACGGCGGCAACAAAGAACTCGAGAGGAGGGCATAGAAATGAGTCGTTGAGGTTACCTGAGGCATCGTTCGCTGGTAGATCGGTGACCAAGTTGACCCGTGGTCGCGAGTGCGATTGCTGTTGCTGCTGTTGTTGCTGCTGTTGCGGCTGCTGCGCCTGTTGCTGCTGTACCTGATGAAGGCTCTGTTGTTGGGGTCCGGCCAGAGGCAGATCAACCGCGTTGTTGGTGCTGTCGGTCAGGATGGTCGGTACCGAGGAGGAGGAGGACGACGATGATTCCGTAAGGGCCGTCGCGGTGGTGTTCTCGAGGGCCGTGTGGCCCCCACCTTCCCCTGTCCCCGTAGCCATTCGGCCCTCGTGCATTCCAGCAGACAGACAGACGGGGGTCCCTCCTCCTGCACGTCGTCCCCGAGCGCACGCACTTCTCTCGCGAGACACCTACACACTCTCTTACGCGCCCTCGCTCTCTTTCTCACCCCCGTCTATCTATCTGTCTCTCCGTCTTCGGTCCCTTTCTCTCTGTTCCTCTATTCGGGAGAATCGCGCGCGCTCGGTCTTGTTCCTTCTTTCTACGTGTGTATCTCTTTCTCTACCTCGCTCCCGCTGTTCTTCCCTTCTTTCCCCCTTCTCACTCTCTCTCTCTCTCTCTCATGCACACGCACCGCACTCGCTCCTTATCTCTCTCTCTCTCCCTCCCCCTCGCACACACACACACACACACACTCTCTCTCTCTCTCTCTCTCTTGCTCCTCCGTGTGTGCGCACGCTCTTGCTATCCTCCTCTCTTTTTACTACTATACACGCTCCCCGCGCGCCGGCCAGCGCCGTCTGAGCGTACCGAAACTACACCGTCTCCGTCAACTGAACATCGGTATATCACACAACAGCGACATCACACACGCCCGCGGAAAAATGAGGCCCGCGCGGATTATTAACCTCCTGTCCGTCGGCTCGAAAAAAATCGAACGTTAGACAAATGTAGGTCTGTAGGCCACTTCACTTACACTTTGCATCGGGACGGGCACTCCCTTAGTCAAGCGAGCGTCCGGCGCACCGTTGCGCTCTGACAGCACGAGTTCCAGGACTGTACCCTCTGCACCAGTGCCCGTCGTGCGCCCGCTCTATCAGTACCGCGCGCCGAAATCACTTTTCGCGATAATCGCCCGTCGATCCCTGCCATTGCTGCACCGCATCTATCAACGCCAATACACTCTTCGGTCAACGATTCTACAATTTCAATGGGACAAAAGGGACCAACCGAACCGACCGTCATAAAGTCATTATGATCGTAAAACTCCTTTACACGGATGCTGGCAATGGGATTTCTCCGATTTACGTGCACACTTGAAAATACCAGCGCGCATTCTTACGCTTCTATATAAAATAATCGTAGAACAGTTGTCTGGCTTTGTAGCATTGATTCCTCGGTTAAAGGGACTGATATAAAGGGATCATAATTTTCGATGGAGATACTCCAATGTTATTATTAGTACGCGCCGCGATGCTACGAATTTAAAGGTTTATAAATAAACGTTGCTCCGACATCTACAGTGCGAATAGTTTTCCCTTCGCCATGGTATTAATATTGACGACGCACGGGTTGCGCCCGTTTTTACGATCCGCAGGCACAGCAGTGGATAACGAAAGGGAAAATATGAGCTATACCGATCTCGTAAATGCCATTTATCGAGAAAGAGAGCGCTCGATTATGTTTACTGTATTCAAAATACGGAATCTCGGGCACTCCGGGCGGTTTCGTAATTTTATTCACTTGAGATTGTACGGAGATCGAACGATAACGGAGGGGAAAGTAAATCGAAAGAAGGAACGCATCGAGCGCGGTTTTATACGGGTACCAGGATTTACTAGTCACGGCACTGTGTTCCAATAATGTATCGCGGAAAGACGCAATTTCCGAAGGGATTTCTCGGCTCTCTCATGTTCGAAAGCATTCGGTATTTGCGAATCGAGAGGCTGTCAAAAGTGTTTTTCCCGTTGTGAATGCTGTCAATTTACCACTGTCTTAAATACGACGATACTGTCTAAGTAGGTCAGGTGTCACAATATCTGGTCGTCCTATTATGGGGCGCTTTTACACCGAATGTTGCATAACTCGTCACGCACGACTTCACCAAATATAACCGTGTAAAAACTATGGCCTGACGGACATAATGCGATGTAATCCCTTTTCATTGTACAATACACTTGACTAACGCTTTCGGGCGACGTTTGCAGCGCTATCTAACATCGGATACCGCGAAATATGAAACGCGGAATCATCATATTCACGCGTGCCGCTGGATTTCACGTGCCTAAATAGGGAGAAACGTTTTATAATAAAAACACCGTGTCGACAAGTCAGATGTCATTTAACATTTAACAATAAACATACAAAGTTTTATAAAAAAATATACATATATGTATTACTATATTCATAACTTTTGTTATAATTGACATTTCGCTGTGAAGATCGACTTACAATACAAAAATATAAATTCATTCATTAATAATGAGTACATACACACATCGCATTATGAAATGTATATACATATAGTCGTTTACGTAGCCTTTTGTTTAGCCTCGTTGAGCATTTGACGTGATATAATCAGTCTTTGAATTTGCGCAGTGCCTTCGTAGATTTGATAGATCTTTGCATCCCGCATCAATTTCTCCACCGGGTACTCGCTATTGAAACCAGCGCCGCCAAAGATCTGTGAAATGTTTAACACGTCGAGCAGTTAACCAGCATTCCTTTGATAAATAAAACTACATTTCATTAGAGAATCTGTTAGTTACTTGTACAGCGTCCGTTGCGCATTTGTTAGCCACATCACCGCCGTAGCATTTTGCGATGCTAGCGAGATACGTTGCCGTCGGCATATCGCAATCAGTAGCCCAAGCAGCTTTCATCCACGCGAGTCTAGCCGTCTCAACGCCGATTTGCATATCTGCGAGCATAAAAGCTACAGCCTGATGCTCCGATATTAGTTTGTTAAAAGTCTTCCGTTCTATCGAATACTTTATAGCTTCGTCTAGCGCTCTCTGCGCTAAACCAACGGATGCGGCGGCCACCTACGAGAAGGGTAGACGGTAATATTTAAACATTCTAATTTCCCTTCGTTAATTCCTTTACCGTTGATCTAGTCTTGTCAAAGGTTTGCATAGCAATTTTAAAACCCTCGCCTTCTTTGCCCAAGACATTTTCTTTTGGAACGCGAACATCTTCGAACGTTATCATTCGAGTATCGGAAGCCCTTTGACCCATGTTCATTTCCTTCGGGCAACAGAATAAATTAGTAAGGGAAAGTAAAGTAATCAGACATTCGGATAATATTTACTTTCCGTCCAGGTGTTAAGCCCTCACTTTCACGGTCAACGATAAAAGCCGTGAACGCTTTACTAGCCGGCACTTTTGGATCAGGATTTGATCTTGCTAGCACGAAGTACCTAAAGGATATTCAATGTTTAACGCAATGAGTATATAATCAATGTCACAGGCTTAACAACGCATCGACTGTACCAGCTAGCAACACCGCCGTTTGTTATCCACATTTTTGTCCCATTCAGAATATATTCGTCTCCTTTCTTCTCAGCCTTCGTTTTGACACCTGCTACGTCCGATCCAGCACCAGGTTCGGTAACACAATATGCCTGCAATTTTTATATCACGCAGATAGAGATTTAAATTACTGTCTCCTATAATTAAACCACTGTTCGATTATCTTACAGCTACTATCGGCTCCTCGATGCACATGCCAAGATACTTCTTGCGCTGCTCTTTCGTTCCAGCCACAATTACTGGTGTTTGCTGTAAAAGCAGTATACGTTTAGAACAGAAAGTACGCTCAGTTAAATAATTAACTGTTAATTATCAGTTAGATAATTCTTACGGCTAGTCCCGTCGCTTCCAATGCAGTCGATATTCCTGTACAACCATATGCAAGCTCTTCTCCGACAAGGCAGCTATCGAAACAACCAACCTCCATTCCACCTGTAGAGATAACACATTTGCTATTTATAATTTGCGTAAGCTTATGCATGACACATGAATATTCCATTTTTTTCCTTATATTCTATTTCGATGTTTAGTTATATATATCCGTACCGCAGTCCTGAGGTACATGTAAGTTCAGGAGCCCGATGTTCCATGCTTTCTTGATTAGGTCCCAAGGATATTCCCCGGTTTTATCGTGTTTAGCAGCTACCGGAATGATTTCTTCCCTAGTAAATTTTCGTGCTAGTTCTTGCATCTCCTTCTGTGTATCATTCAGCCCTGAAATAAAAGTCAAGCATATGTTCTAGTTTCACTTTGAAGTATAATACACTAAGTATAGAACTACGAAACATAAACGGTATACTTTTATTCTATACTGACCAAAATTACATCCTGTGGCAGTTTTAGCCTTCGCTGAAAATGCTCGCATGAACTTTTGGTATGCCATTCCTTGTGACACCTAAGAGATACATATGTACAATGAACGAAACGCAACAACAATGAGGTAAGTATGTATATGGTTAAATGCTGTATGTACTATCGAAATAAATTTTAATATACAATGAGTATATAATCGTGAAAAACGAATTTTATTAATATTTTTATCGCCGTGCCCATTTTAAGTATCATTCCGCACGCAGTATTCACTTATGATATAAGTGTGATTTAACGAACTTATACTTACTGATCGCGAAAACATTTCGGCAGTCCTCTGTTTCTACTGTGCGAAGCGAATTTTTTTTTAATGTGACAACCTCAGCCGTTTACGCACTTTTGAGTATATAAATAACTCGGCAGTTGCTTATATGGAACACTTGTTATGGCCAAAAATCAAAAACCTGTCTCACCAGCAATCGTCAATTACCGTAAACAGGAGGTTAAAGATCAGCGTGGCTAAACTTTTGCAGTTCAAAGTACGACTGGCATTCTTGACACTTGAAACCACTTGAAACCACTTGGAACATTAAAGAATAGTCATAGATATGCACTCGAAATTATCATTACTCACTGTCGTACTTTCATATATGTAATTAGCAGCTGATTGGCCATTTTCAAGTTGCCTTTTAGCGAACTCGAGTCTGCATTTGCGAGCTGAAAATGAGCCTATCGTTTAACGATACGGGGAAATATAATTTTCTACATTGCAATAGAAAACACGATTATCGCGAATGCCATTAACAGATAAATAATATTGATTATAATAAATAGTTAAGATTGAGCTCCAGATGTCAATATGTATTGTTTAAAACCGATCGTGTTAACCTGTACAGAATTGGGCGCGAAAATTTCGATCGCTGCTTTTCGCCGATATTTAAACATCTTCAAAATATTAGAAAATCGCATTAAATAATGGGAATTAATTAACGCCATCTCGTGTGCGTATGTTTAATAAATTATGCGATGTTTAACAATATCCCTTATAACAGAAATCAATCGTCCCGGTTTCAAGCGGAACGAAAATAAATCCGTAACCCAGTTTGGAATTCCTTTCGACCTACGGTTGCAAATTTTTATGTATGAAAAAACTGAATGCCATTGATTTAACGCAAAGACTGGAATAGTCGTCCAAATTACGTCCAGTAATTTGGTACCGAGTAGCGAGTAGTTTAGTAATTTACCATTGTTTTACTGAACTACTCAATTAAATTTTAGTGTTCGCGCACAGTAAATTTATCAATTACTCGCTACTCGCTACTCGATTAAATTACTGGGCGTGCCTGAACCAGCTTTAAGTGTCGAGGTAATCGCATATAATGATTGTTAATGTTCAGTTGTTGTACAACAACAATTACCGTTGACAGACGACTGTCGGCGTCTTTTCAGCATGAGCATAGAGATTCATCCATTGACAGACAATCCTACAGCAGCCTGGCATGAATTGTCACAGCAGCAGAAAGTTATTAAAATAAATGTTAAATTTCCAACGACCGAAGCTCCGAACGACAAGGTAAAACCTTCGAGTTATTCGTGTTTTATCGTATAAAGCTTCTATTTAAGCCTAACCTAAAGGCGTTAGTATAGCGAATCTTATGATAATATAGTATATGTACTATCTCTCTCTCTATATATATATATAGAAGAAGAGGAAGCTGATTCACTGCAAATGTTTAACTATATTTCAGCTTCGTGTTGTTTGTATGAGCGATACTCACTCCCTAACGCCATTCATAAAATTCGACATACCCGAGGGAGATGTTTTCATTCATGCCGGTGATTTCACAAAGTGCGGTAGTCTGCAGGAAGTCATAGAGTTCAATAATTGGATCAGTGAGTAATTTGGAATAAAGATATTCCTCTAGCCGTTGTTCTTCTGTTAGTGAATGTTATAAGTAACTCTGTTCTAGGTAATTTGCCACATAAGCATAAAATTGTTATCGCCGGTAATCATGAGCTTAGCTTCGATCCCACATTTACGCACCCCTTTTCTATGCATACTAGTGGGGATCGTCAGAAACACACAGGGACCAGCATACTGGACAACATACCCACGTTGGGAATGTCTAAAGACACTTTGGCAGAGGCAATACAAACCACTAATATTAAAGATTATTTGACAAATTGTACTTATTTAGAAGATTCCGGGACCACGATACATGGAATAAAAATATATGGCACTCCATGGTAAGCGCTATAGTTTGATCTATTACTGGCCTCCTTAGTTAAAACGGTATCTATATAGCATTTTTTCAGTTTTTGAGATATGTTGAGATATTTGAAGTTCCACACATCTTTTACCTTTTAAGGGGTCATTCTGGTAATCATACCGCAAAATTCAGGTTTTTCTTTCTCAGTGAATGCAATGAATAACAATGTAAAACTTTTTTTTCATTTATTAGGTTACTTATAATGTATACAATTTTTTAAATACACTTTTAATTGTGTTTTTCAATGTTATCTGGAGTTAAAAATAGCGGCTTTGAAAAGACAGCGGGAGTAATTTCAGCTCAAAGACTCATCTGAAACAAAAAAAAAACAAACTGATTCTTAATCATTATGAGTACCGATATCGCAGGTGCCAGAATTAGTTACGTAAGTCGAAATTTCAAGTCTCGAAATATTGTTAAATTTTGACTTACGTGGCTAATTCTGGCACCTGCGATAGCGGTACTCATAATGATTAAGAATCAGTTTAGTTTTTTGTTTCAGATGTGTCTGTGTACTGAACTCACAACGGTCGCCTTTTCGATGCCGCGAATTTTAACTCCAGATAACATTGAAAAACATAATTAAAAGTGTATTTAAAAAATTGTTCCGTATAGATTATAAGTAAGGCAATAAGTAACAAAAAAGTTTGACATTGTTATTCATTGCATTCACTGAGAAAAGAAACATAAATTTTGCGGCGTGATTACCAGAATGACCCCTTAAGTAAAGTTAGAAACCTCTACTTGCTTCGTAAAGATTTATAAACAGTCTAATGTATTTAACTTAATTTTTTCCAAATGGTTAAAATATCCTACCTAAAACAATTAATTAATTGGTACGTTAATAATACAATACTACCGGTACACCTCTTACAAAAAATTATATTCGGCTGTTACGAAATAATGACGTGTTTTAATTTGAATGAAGGAAAATAAGAACGGTACAGAGTAAATGATAATACTTCAGTTTCCTCGGTTGTTTAAAAATGCTAGATAGGACATTTTAACTAAACGGGGCAGTATAATACTTATGATCTTAAAATAACGCGGCATATATGTGTGACGAGCAATATGCTGTGTGCTACAAGAGACATTTTTAGAGCATTATTTCAGGTATAAGATTTATTTTTCTGAGGAAACTTTCCTTCACGCTACAGGCAGCCGGAATTCTGTAAATGGGCGTTTAACGTGCCACGCGGGGAAGCGTGTCTCTCGAAATGGGAATTGATACCATCCGACACCGACATTCTCGTAACGCACACACCTCCTGTCGGGCATGGAGATTTGTGTTGCAGCGGTGTACGAGCTGGGTGCGTAGAGTTGCTGTCGACGGTGCAGAATAGAGTTAAACCAAAGTACCACGTGTTCGGCCATATACACGAAGGTACGTCTAAGATTTGCTCCTTTTATGGAAAGAAGCTACATACTCAGCGCCGTTCCTGGGTTTTGTGTCGCCCAGGTGCAAGAACAATTTTGCTGTCCTTATTAATTTAATA
The DNA here is from genome assembly GCA_929108735.1 of Andrena dorsata. Classification (NCBI taxonomy): domain Eukaryota; kingdom Metazoa; phylum Arthropoda; class Insecta; order Hymenoptera; family Andrenidae; genus Andrena; species Andrena dorsata. The sequence goes on from OV815487.1 coordinate 38,335,234, forward strand.
TTCTTTAATTAAGAATTTAATATGCAGTGTCTTTTATATGTCAGTTTACTTTTATATCTATATATGCATAGTTTTGAACATTTATCATGCAAAAGAGCTTCGAATATTATTCTTTTTATTAGTAAAAATTTTACATATGATAAACGGCCCACGGCCGCCCAAGTGCGGGGGCACCTTCTGTACCCCCGCCAGGAACGGGTCTGTACATACTAATTTCTATGTTACAGGATACGGCATCTCATCCGATGGGAAAATAATATATATAAACGCGTCGACGTGTGATCTGAATTATTTGCCAAGCAATCCACCAGTAGTATTTGATATAACACTACCGGCTGGATACTGCAAATCATAAAGAGCGAGGGAATATAGTAATAAATTTTAGAATCGAATTTTTTGTGTGAATGATGTCGCAGACATAGGACGTTTAATTTATTTGTCAGTATATTTCTATGAATTTTTCTACAAGTCGGGTGCTCGTTTATGCTAGGTAGTATTTTATCTACAAAATGAAATGAAGATTACAGATCTGGTGTACTTAATAAATTGAATTTGGATGATGATACCGTTTACTTTGAAGTATTGAAAGTGTTCAAGTTGAGTTTCTCACACATATATGTTTCTCAATAAACGTGAACATACGATTATTGTATGCTGCCATACACAAGGTGGCATGTGAATAGCATAATTGCACTATTTGAAGATAATTTCCGATTAATATATCACTTTAGGAAATTATTTGACAAGTATGTATTTGGACAAATTACAGGAGTTTTGTATACTGTATACTTTTTAGGGTCCAAATTACAGTTTTTAATTCTGATACTGGAAAATAAGTTATACATACCCAAACAGCACAACGTCTGGTAAAGTCTTAAATACGTCTAAAAGGCATCTTAAAAACGTCTTTAAGATGCCTTTTAGACGTATTTAAGACTTTACCAGACGTTGTGCTGTTTGGGATAGATTATGTTAAACCAGTGATTCCCAACCTGTGGGTCGCGAAGTGTTTTCTGCGGGGTCGCCACGATTATTTTTAGTTGACGATTTTTAGCACTTATTTATTTCAATATGGTTACATTGCCTTATTCTATTAATGATTTTTCATAAATGAAAGGAAGGAAATATTTACCTTATATGGGGGGATCGCAGATTATTTGAATATTATAAAAGGGAATCGTGATTCAGAAAAGGTTGGGAAACACTGTGTTAGACATTATAATTGCTTAAAAAAATTATTTATATGTAAAATTATCATTCGTATGAAATATTTTCATTATGATCTTGCGTCATTTTATGTACCTTTTTTACAATTGATCACTTTGCACATCCTTTAGCTAAATAGGACATCGTGTAACGAACAATATTTATTAATGGTGCAATCCAATGAAATGTACTAAAATTTGAGTATCATAATGCAAAGTCGTAGGTCAATATATTATAATTAATGATGGAAATTAAACTAATATATCCATTTGATATGCAACTAATGACATTATTGAAGGCACTTGCTTCAGTTAGGTTTCATACGAGAATTACAACTTTTAATCTACCAAAGTATTTTGCGACACTTAAACAAAGTATAGTAGATTACAACCGTGGGATTAAATTTAAATTAACTTTATATCGATAGCAACCTAGTATAATAATATATATAACTTTTCCATCACCTCAATAAAGAACTAAATCGCATGCTTTTTTTTCAAAGATATTTATTACAATACCCAATTCATTAACAGGTGGCACTTTCAATCGAATTAAGAAAAGTTTGCACTTAAATAACACTTGCATCTGTATTTACTTACATTCTCATATCGTATTGGTCCAAAGCTAACCGAGTAAATTGTAAAGTCACGGTCCTCTGTTAAATGAGAGTATAATTATTTTCGCCAATAGAAATACATTCGTATAAACAGCGATTTTTTCGTCTCCATAAAAGTGGCGGTAGTAAAAGATACTCGAAAACGAAACAATGTCCCTGTGACATTATTTTCCTATTGTATACGATGTAGTAAATACGACAATATTAAAATGCAATACCACATCAGAATTAGAATCGTAGAAAGGTAGTCTTCCCGATGCTTTGTATTACCATGTGAAAAAAATTTTACATAGATACTGCAAACTGTTGCATTTTGTATGTAAAAAATGAGATATGGCCTCTAATGGCGTGGTTACATTGCACGAATGTCTGTCTGCATAGGTCACGATATTCTTTTTATCCTCGGTAGCACTAAACTGCCCGGAGAAGTGAATGGAATTTCATACCGCGATAACAGACCGCTTCCTCTTTTAACGTCCTGAATATCATTTAGGTTAGACGACACAATAACTATCTTCTAAACGGAATAGCAATGTGTTTTGCATCTTAAGTATCAGCCTAGCGAAAATTTAATCATCTCGAAACGGATTTCACTCTTGGGATTCTTGTATGCTCTACTTGTCAATTATCAACTTATTCTTATTCAAAACGGCTTACGCTCTATCTATCTAATGTCGTCGCTGCCTACGCATATCTATAAAAAAAAAAGAAAAAAAAAGAAAAAGGGGTATGTATGGTTTTGAATTTTAAGACAGGACACTAATGCTCACCCCGAGTTTTCATCCACAAGAAAATTAGTTTAAACTAAACTAAGAATAACAGTAAACGGATGTAAAAAGATTACGCCCTTCTTACAGAGTTCGATAGAGTACATTATCAGGAAGGTGTGTATCTAATACGGTACATTTGAAAACAGGTACGATACAGATTCACCATTGTGAGTCCGCCTTACAGCCTCAGCGAACATCATCGATACATCGATACACTGAAATTTGTTGAATGGTTAATTGTACGTTGCTTGTAGATTCGCGTTATTTCGCTAATAACTGCATCGGACTTATTAACATTATCTATTCACCTGTATCTTTGGGCAATCCTTCATGTGACCATCTTGAGGAATGGTGTTCGTTACTACGACAGCTTCGAAGCAGGCGTTATTAATCCTGCTAATCGCTGGCCCGCTGAATATGCCGTGAGTTAGAATTGCATACACTTTTGTTGCGCCAGCTTCTAGAAGCTTCTCCGCTGCGTGACAAATGGTACCACAAGTGTCCGCCATATCGTCTACAAGGATTGCAACTCTGTCCTTTACATCTCCAACCAGCACCATACTAGCAACCTCGTTCGCTTTTTTCCTCTCCTTGTGTATAAGCGCGAATTCAACGTTCAATCGATCAGCAATAGACGTTACCCTATCGATGTAAAAATTCTTTGATACACTTTGTTCGAATCGATTTCCATTAGGGCTGGGACTATTCGAATAATTTGCTACGAATGCTACGAATAAACTTCGAATATTTGAGTATTCGAATACTGATGTATTCGAATAGTATGATGTGAAATGGGTCAAAATTAGCTTTCAACATTTCACTCTAACAAATGAACCTAAAGAACTTCATACATCAGTATTCGAATACTTAAATATTCGAATAGTATTCTAATACTTAAATATTCGAATAGTATTCTAATACTTAAATATTCGAATTATATTTGCCAAATAATTGAGCAACTGAAGTATTCGAATACCGAAAAATTCGACAAATAGTCCCAGCCCTAATTTCCATTCGAATGGCGTTACCTCTTGGCACCGCCGGCATCTGGAGAGACAATGATGCTGTTTCGCCATTCAACAATATTCTCTTTAATCCATTTTAGAACAGCGGGTTCGGCGAACAGATTATCAACTGGAATGTCGAAGAAGCCTTGGATTTGACTAGCGTGCAGGTCCATCGTAATTATGTGATCAGCTCCTGCCACTGACAACATGTTCGCTACTAACTTCGCCGATATAGGTGCACGACTCTGAAAAACAAATATTTGAGGCTTTCAAATTCATACATTTATTGCGAGTCTCTCGAGTCCATTTGCAACTGGAAATATCCTGCAATTTGAAAAAAAAAAATTGCGGTTAAAGTTTTTGGTATCATTTGCAGAAGTTACAGATCAATAAATAGAGGAGAGTACATCCCAACGTATACTTTCTATAAAACAGATACGTCGCAGAGAAGTTGAGAAATTAATGCTTTAGAGGGGACAAAATATGAATACAATGGCTATGTAATGGAATATTCGTTGAAGATATATCGTACGCGTGTACATATAAATCAAGAGAAAAAAAAAACAATATGTTGCAAATGCACCCCAGTTAGACTCAACAAAAAGTATAAGTAAAGCGGAAATTCAAACTTATAAATAGAAAAACAGAACACAGTGCATTTTAATTCCACGGTTTTTATACAATGACACTGAAGAGCGGACGAAACAATCGACTGAACATGTTCTGTAAGTTTGAAGTTATAAAAAAAAACGGCACATGACAAACACATCGACATTATTATTAACGTGAAAATAATTTCTAGAGACTGGAGTTGACTGAATAAAAATAAATGCATTGTGCTCGGAGAAATAATTACAATTATGTTATCTTAATGAACTTGTCCATGACGAACATAAACTTCACAAAAGCTGACTAATATTAATGTCTTAATGAAAATATTTACTTGCAATTCACTGGCATAAACGTATTATTAATAAGACAACACAATCACAGTTCTTGCTTGCCATAGCACTATGTCGTTAATAAGATAGGCATTTGTGATTAGTAGATTTGGACAACAACGTTATAGCAATATAAATAATTAGTACCCACTTAACATACAGGTTTGTACCCCATCACGTATATATAGATTATTAAAAATGTATGTAGAATGCTATTATATTAATATTTTGCCCTCTCATTCAGATATCAATATGCTTTGACCAAATAGTTCATTCATTCATTCATTCATGGGGGTACCATTGTGCCATATAGCAACAATTATAAGTTTTGTTAGTCCTACAAAGAAAATTTTTGTAAGGAACTAAAAAGATGATATTATAAATCGAATTGTTCGTCAAGTTATAGTTACAAACGTTTCACTCGATAATCTTATTGCTCTTATACTCACTGTAGAGAGGTCAGGCACAAAATCCTGAAAATACCCAACTATTCAGAAACTTAAAAGCATGTATTATAAATCTTTTATCAACAATTATTTTCAATATTATATCCCACACTTCATTATACGATTCATTTAAAAAGTACAAGACATTTCAGAACTTATTTACAGCCGAATTTGGATTGTTGCATTATCTAGAAATTTTCAAATGACTATTTTTAAACTTTGCTACAAGATTACAATACTCTTTTAGCTTTATTAAATATTTATCAAGTCCGTGTTCACTTACTACATTTATATCCAGTAAAATGTAGTGTCATATAATTATTAATACCTTAACATGGTTAACATAGGGTAATATAGAAGCATTACAATATAAGTGCACGAAAGGCCCCCCCTCGATGAATTGTAATATCAGTTTTGCAATATTCGTACGGGTTATCGGGCTTCTGATAACCTTAGATTATTACAGAACGCAATGTGTCTAGCTTGTAATTTATTTGTTGTTTACTGCTTTATTAATTCTTTTCACCAGCATTCAAAATCAATATTGCTCCGTAAAGGAAAACAGAGTGTGTTGCAATGTTAAGAAGACTTATTCCATTTAGATTACCTCTCCATGATACGTAAAATACAAAGAAGAAGCATTGCATTAATACCTCGTGTACGCGTTAATTGACATTAATATTTTTCTGCGATTAATTCATGCAAGTACTATATGTGACTTGAATGTGTGGTACTAAAAAAAACATATGTGCTTTCTTTATCTGTGCAAGATTGAAACATACTTCAGAGTTATCTTATAAAGTTTGTACAACAACTGATTCATTATTACAGTGTGTCGAATACTCTTTGGTTTTGTATATGTGCGCTACATGATATCGGTATACGATGAACATTTACTGACTCATGTGAATAATGTTACAACGTATGTATATACTTTTATAATGTGAGATAATGCGTGTATGTGTGTATGTCTTCTGCGATATGTTACTGAAGATGTATGTTACTATAAGAAAATTTTATTTCCGATTTAATTCTACCGTTAACTTGCATTAGTCATGATTCCATAAAGAAAGGTATTAACTAATATATAATGAAATATCCTGCGGTTCAAGTCTACTATTTGGTATGGCCCAATGATATAAGCATGGTAATTATAAGCACATTTCATATGATGATGATGAGAAATCATGGTTTGCGTTCCAAAAATGACATTACTCCATTGGCCTGTTGCAAAGCTATAAAACAGTAAATAGAGCATAAAAAAGACCGCGACAAGTTACCCTGAATTTCCACTCGTTTGACTTCATGACAATCTGATTCTTAGAATTCGAGTTGTCACCTCCATCACCACCCTGTGAAGATATCATATAAAAAAAATTGAACTTCTTCTCCAACGAGATGCGATCCCCTTATTAGAAGATCCATACTTCCTTTACAATGCGCTTACAGAAGGCGCAAACATTCCGGGTCAAATCGCAACCTACTGCATGAAGTGTGCGGAATATGTACAAAATGATTATTACAAAAAGAAATACACACGCGATAGAAATACACACGAGATACGTCCAATTATGAAAAAAGAAGAAGAAATATTTAAATCAGAAATTTTCATAGTATTCGATTTCGTTGAAACTGTAACTGTACCATTTCCTTCGGACATAATTATCCGCTTTATTTGCATATGCAAAGCATGTTTAATCGTGTTAATCTATGCGATACATCGCCAAGATGACTATTAAGTGCTTGTAATATTAGAATCACTGAAGCATAGTTTTCTGTAAGTTGTCTCGTTACGTAAGCGCTTTATATTCGCACAGCTCCTTAAGTTTATTATTCATTTCATATAGCTACCGTACGCGCAACGCGCTTTTGCAATACGCAAATTTTCCTTTCGTAGGTGACCGAAGGACACAAAAAATCGAATATAGGAGCGTGCGATATATATATATGTGCTTAGGTATAGGTGCTTTACAGTGAATAATAATGAGATTAAACAACAGATATAACACACAAGTTAAATAAATTGTCATAACAATAAGGTGCTATTATACACGATTCAAATGTAATACTGATTTATGTAAAGTAGAAATGATTAAGGAGCAATTAATACATATGAAAGAATAATTGAAACTAATACAAATTCCGTGGCATAAGGTTTCAACAGATATCTTTTTTATGGCGACAGTACATACATATATGTGCTAAGGCACCATACAGTGGCGACATAACTGTAAGATCACAAAGTAGTTTTAAAGTATCTCAATTTAGTCGATCTCTTGAAAGTATTCCATTAAAATTTTATCAATACCTTTCGTCGAATAAAAGATATGGAAACGTAGTCGCCCGCTCCGCGCGTCTTACCTTATCCTTCTTGTCTTGTCGCGCGTAAGGAAAACAAGGAATTACTGCCGTCACTCGAGATGCAGAAGCAATTTTACAAGCGTTGATCATGATCAACAGTTCCATTAAATTGTCATTTACTTCTCCACTTCCGCTTTGTACAATGTATACATCTTCTCCTCGAACCGATTCTCCGATTTCCACGCTGTAACAATGCCAAAGGGGACGGTAAATAATTGAATTATTACCCCGACAATCAATATCCATCGAGCATCGAAGAAAGAAGTACATAAATAATTGATAATTGAATTTACACATATTTGTTCTATATCTAATTTCAGTTTCCCTACATAAGGAAGTTAATTTATAACCGGATTAATATTTATAAATCTTTGACTCACTTTCAGAAATTATAGAATAAACAGAAGCATGTGTTTCACATATTTTCGCTTCATTGTATCTAAATTTATTTTCGCTTTAACATTTATGGTATATAATGATGGCAAACAACGAATTACCATTGGCAAATAATGCAGCAATAAAACATTCTTATCACTTGCACACATGTTAAAATGCTCGAGCACTGTGTGCCAATACTGCCGAAGCCACGCGAATGTTAGAATTCGTTAGAACGGTGTATTAATAATTGTACCAGTTGACCTTCAACTTAAACGTCGCGGCTTAGAGGCACTCGGGGGAACCGGCCTTGCGCGACAGGGTTGTTTGCACGCCGATAGGGTTGATAAATTAATAAGAATACGAAAACCGTAAGGGAAAGGTGCGGAAAATCCGTGGCCGTTCGTGAAACGTTGTAACAAGAAGATAGAACGTGAACGGGATTTCGCGTGACACGTGGTCGGGGCCTCGGTTTAATCTAATGACAATAACGTGGTCACAGCAGTTGATCGCGACCATTACCATGTCTCGAGGTTGCTGAATTTCTTGGTGACAACTTTTCCAATGTCGATGCCGAGCCTGTCGACGATCCGCTGAGCCAAATCCGGGTGCGACGTGCCACTGAACACTTTGATGTTTGGCATTCTGCTCTGCAAAAGTCGACCGCGAGAATTTTCTAAGTTTGCGCGTAACAAACTCTTGGCACGCACTGGCTGGGACACAGGCATCACTAAAACAGAAACGACAGAGGGATTGTCCAATCAGAGAACTCTGTTGAAGCCGGACGTGACGTACCGCATTATGCTCCGCCTATAAAATATCGGACATAACCGCGTAAGCCGCGTCTCTTATCGTGCATTTTTTTTTTACTTTCCGTTGCCTCGACAAAATAATAGATTAACGTCAACATGTTTATATTGCTGCTTATCGAACATTACAAGAATCTCTGGTGAACGTCATTGATTCCACTTGCCATGTTTACAGCGGCAAGCTATCCGCACGCTTTTCAGAGTATTAACAGCTAATTTCATAACGGAATAACCGTTTCGGATTTTATACGATGTATTGAAATTTACACCTGTACCATATCCATTTCATCTGATTTTAAATCGCCCGTGATTAAGAGCAACTCGGCTGGCTCGATTTATTTATTATGGAATTTGAATCGATTGCGTCCCGAAACACGATCGTCCTGGATGAACACGGTAAACATGCCTGGCGCAATTAACCTTTCTTTCAAGCGTACTTATTTCGTTGTAGATTTTCCGTGAACGGTGTACAGGCTGGTTCAAAATGTTCGCTAAGCGTGAAATGTCTGTAAACCGTGAGTTTCAATGGGATCGCTGTTGAAGGTTTATCTTGACTATTTACAATTTGGCGCCGTATCGTGTAACGACGTGAACGTAGACGAAATTCAAAAGGGTGAACACAAGAGCGGGTGACAGTCAAGTTTTCCCATCAATGTGGCGCCGGCGGTGATTGAATGATAAATTGGATGTGTCCGTGAGCGGAGATTTTGGCATAGAGCACTGGTTAGAGCGATCGTTTTTCCGACTAGAAAGAGAGAGGAAATTCGAGTGCGACTACCTGGAAGGTTCGCGCACGTTGACGCTCTCAGAGAGCTTGGCTAATCTATTTGAATGATGATGACAGTGTGCTGACCGTCCCACCAATTCGGAAGCTATGGCGAACATCTCGGCAAAGAGGATCAAACGCGAATTTAAAGAGGTTATAAAGAGCGAGGAGGTGAGTGGACAATAGTTGCCGTGTGATTATTAGTACTTGGATCTCGCCTATTCTAAAACGATCGTATCGAAGTGGCTTAATCGTATCTGCCGATCGTGCGAGATTGCCCCGAGCGGGTCTCGTGCGTGGCGTGACAAAAATCTGCCGCGATTCATTGGCTGATAAAATCACCGCGAACAAAGCGTAGGCACCTGTTGTATAGTATTCTTAACTGTCATCTGCTTTTAAATCTGTTACGTAAATTCGCCGACCGAGTGCACGCAGCGTATCAGGTTAAACGAACCTCTGTATTAATTATTTTCAATTAAAACGCGAGATAGTCGCGGTCGAGTTTCTTCCACTTTGCGTAGGACAGTCCAGCCAATTGTATGACAATTCTAATTACACGTGACAGCAGAGATCTTCCTTTCTATCGGAATCTATCGTTGGAATCGCATCGGAGTAAATCTTCCTTTAAAATCATACGTACCATGTTCCTGTAATTCTTCAGAGCAGTGGCATTCGCGTTTGCTTTTACGCTGCTGCAGGAGATCCATTCCGCGCGCACTCTAACATCTGTTTCCATACGAATATTTTCGCTTGTTTGTTCAGGCATATTACGCAGAGATGTCACAATCCTTATATCGTATCGATATTCTAAAGTATCCCCGTATAGTATTACGTCACTTTATTATCTGATGTCGATGTCGATAGGTCAATCCTGCGCACATTTTGGAAAACTCTTCTGCATCCACAGTCCTGATAATGAATCATTTATAGTCTTCTCGCTCGACAGAGATATTTAGGTGCTTCGTCATTTAAGTATTGCTTGATAAACAGAATAATAAATAGGCAATAGACAAGCAGAATGAAATAACTACACACATGTACTTTTATGTTATTGATTTTTTGTAGTTGCAGTATTCATTTGTTTGTAGATGAAAAAAAATGTAAGATTGTTCCTTTATAGCCACATTCATGTGTGTAAGTTTATATTCCTTAGAGAAGTTTCAGCTATGATGTATATGTATTACGAGGATACTTTCTTCTGTCGATAATATTCTAATGTTTCGGTTGCAGGTTGCGAAATACGCGATCAAGCTTGAATTGGTAAATGATAGTTTTACTGAATTAAAAGGTGAGATCGCCGGTCCGCCGGACACGCCGTACGAGGGAGGTAATTTTGTACTCGAGATTAAAGTCCCAGAGACATATCCCTTCAATCCTCCTAAAGTAAGCACTTTGTAAGTCAATACCATTAATGATATGTTAACGAGACATCGATTTTGTACTGCTTGAAACTCAGGCGGATTAATGTAACCTAGTGCATGACGAAGCGGTTTATGAATTATCTCTTACGAAGCAGAGTTAGATTATAAGCTTTCCCTTTTGCAACGAGTCAACTTCTCATCGAACGCTTAACTTTTGTTGTAGGTGAGATTTATAACCAAAATATGGCACCCTAATATATCTTCGGTAACAGGCGCTATTTGTTTAGATATATTGAAAGATCAATGGTGCGTAGCCATGTAATATAAGCTGTAGTGGGTTGGCGATAAGAATCTTGTGATGTACTATGCGTCGTATATACATTGGATTTCAGGGCTGCCGCTATGACTTTGCGTTCGGTGTTGCTGTCATTGCAAGCTCTATTAGCCTCGGCAGAACCAGATGACCCGCAAGATGCAGTAGTGGCCAAACAATATAAAGAACATCCGGAAATGTTTCGTCAAACCGCTAAGCATTGGGCGTTTGTGTACGCGGGTGGTAAGTGTATGAATTTCTTTCGGGTCGGTATCATTGTTGCATAAACGTTGAAACGATTGCAGGTCCAGCGAAGATGCCTGATTTAGATGACAAAATAAGACGATTAACAGATATGGGAATCGAGGAACACAATGCGAGGGTTGCGCTATCTTCGTATAATTGGGATTTGGAACGTGCCACTGAGCAGCTCTTCAGTTAGTGATAACTGTATAGTTAATCTGTCATATACAAGCACTGCTCATTTTGTCATTACAAAACTTCTGTAATACTACACCCAAGTATTGATACCATAGCAGTTTCATAATCAAATTCAGCACTTGTAACGACAATATTTCAGTAGCAAAAAAAAGAACATTCGCAGGAAATTCATTTAATATCCTTAAATAATAGTCATTTATTTAACTTGTAAAATAGGCATGAAGATACAGTAATTAATAAAATCTATTAAGTCCAACTTGATAGCCACATTTAAAAAAAAGGGATTTTATAAAAAGGAAAAATCATTTTTCATCTTACGTTTATTAAAAGTTTAATAATGTTATTTAAACCATCAAATTTTTAATTGTTACAAGGATTAAGGAACGCATTTATCAGTTTTCTTTTAAAGAAACAAAAAAAAATAGTTTTATGTGTTGAATATCAATTAAACATCTTTGTACAAATCATTATATATTTTTTAAATTTTTCATTAGCCTTTCCTTCTATTATATGTAGCCATATTTTATTAATCGAATGATTGTTTTTCAAAATTCTTGAATAAATGTACCATTCATTTTTACACGGCATAATGTTCAGTAAACACTCTCTGTTTTTGTCTGTGTAGATCGATGCCTGTGCTCTATGCTCTTTTTATATGAATTCGATGATAACTGTCAGTTTGTACCTTCATTATTAACTTCTACATTCTTTTACGCCACAAAGAGGTTTAACTTAGATCTGATTGTACATTATCGAAATAGACAAGAACTTGTTAGTGTTAAATGGTATTTGTAAAAAGAATCTTAAACATAAACGCTGTATTGTTAATATTTAAATTTTGTACATTTTCGGTGATGGGATGTATTTCGATGCTTTATAATTTACCTTGTCATTCATGTATACATTATTATACACGCATAACTTTCTGTATTTGAAACTGGAGATGCCACATTCAAGCAACAAATCGCATTTACGCGTCGTTAAGGATAATATTTCGAAAGAAATTCGATTATCCAGTAATGATAGTAAGTTGAATATCGATAATAAGCATTGGAAAAGAATATTGCGATGTCATGATGATACTTCCATTTCAAGAATATTTAAGAAAGCGCCATAGAACGTGCACGATGAATTTCAAGGAATCACATAATGTATTTGTAAAGAAGTGCTGATTTATAAATAACTTGGAGAGAACCAATTTATCTATAAATTCGGTAATGAAATAACAACACATGTAGAATACATTTCAGGCTTGTTGAAACAAAAATTACTTGTATAGCATTACACATGTTATCCCATGAATATTACATAGATCTCTTACTTAATGTAATTAAGCCATTATCTCTGGCAGTGCTGAAGTAGGAACTTTCTAATTTTCATTCGCATCTGTTAGTAATTTATAATGGAGGCTGTGTCCAAGGCGTGTCAATAGATTATAAATGTCATTTGGTTCATTTGATTTACGATAGCTGATTCAAGAAAATTATGTATGCAGTATTTATTCGCCAGCAGCTCGGGATCGGCGCCCGGCGGTGAGCATATAACGTAGAGGGGAACCACGATTCCGAGCGATCGTTTCTCGCTTTTTTTTCAGCCGAAGGCGAGAGCGAGTCAGAGGGACTGAAAGCGAGTGAGGAACGGTGCGAGACAGACGCCGCGTTGGATACCTTGTCTCGCTTCGTCTTTCGGACGTCCGATACTCCGTCCTTTGCGTGCGCGACGGGCATGAGCGTTTAGACTCGCTCTCGTTCCATCTCGCTCTCACCTTCGCAGGGCAGGAGTGAGCCTTCTAACGTGTAGGTCAAAGGCCAAACCGAGCTCTTAGCGAAGAAATACTGTATATGGGTTAATTTATCGAGATAATTGAATACAACATATTTAAACGTTCTAAATGTAATTTAATATTTCAAGAATATTAATAAATAAGTTTTCTCAGTACTAGCACCGGAAATGTTTATATAAAAGTCCCCTTATAACGTATAAGCGACTTTCTTTATGTATATAACTGGTTGAGTACAGTTTTCGTATTGTTATCAATTATGTTACTTAACCAGGGCCCGATCTAGTGGGTCGCAGGCAGAACAACTGGCCAGAGCGGCACAATTAGTACAAAGGGAAAATTTAAATCAATAGAGACCAATAAACAAGTCAAACTTTTCGAAAAAGCGTTAAAGAATTAGGTAATACAGGTTTGAATTTAGTACGAAACTTAAATCACCCATATAATTACTAAATTTTTCACAAAACAAAAGGCTTTTGTTATTGAACAAATACCTGCAAAAAATTTCACCCACTGCCAAGATTTATATTTTAGAATAAAATATACACGGCGGCAGAAATCATTTTTTGCCCAGAGCGACGGAACAGCTAGATCGGGCCCTGTACTTAATGCTTATTAATATAAGTTTATTTGTACTTCTACTACTCTATTTTCGAATATTGTTCAAGGGTGATCATTAAATTACTTTTATATTCTTAGAAAAATATAATACTCGCTACATATACGTGTAGTAATAAAAATACATATGCTATTTAATTAACCAGTGGTAACTTCCAGACTACTTTGTAGTATTCCTACTCAGTGTAAACACACACTTAGGAAGAACTTTTGTATCGTCAATAATGAAAGAAAACTTGTTCTCGGCTTGTAGAAAATCTCCAGTTTATATTTACATAGCTTCTTATCACATAGTATCATGTACGAAACAATACTGTTCAGACTTGAAATAAAGAAATGCATTATTGGCAGTTATGTCGTGTATCTTACATCACAAGCTTATTAAATAGACGCGAGACATTTTAGTCATGGATCGGACAGTGAAACATATCGTACACAAGGCTCTTATATCGTCGAATAATCTGGCGCAACAATGATAGCTATCCATGACTATAGATTCTGACTTTTTTGGCGGAAAGTGTTGCTAAAAATAAGTGGCAATTAGTGTCGACTGCGCACACGTCCACAACAGGATCAGATACGGGCAGGCTGCTCACTTGCTTCCCATGGGACGTACTCCACAGTGATATACTGTTGGTGGATTCTTGGTGCGCAGCAACTAGCGTGTCATCCTCGACGTTTATGAAACACGGTCGAGACAATAGCTGGTGTGCATTCCCAGCTTGAAACGTGTGCACAACGTTGCATAGGGTTGATTCATCGTTGCCCTTTTCTATGGTGCATAGTATATGCCTGGCGTTAGTTTGCCTCGCATTTGGACGGCAGGATATTAGAACGTGATTGTTCTTCTTATCGTAGCAAACAGATACAAATGGACCTTCGAGAAATATTTGCTTCGGTATATACTTCGACTCTGTCTGTTCGTAAGCATAGCAGCTGTTCAAGCGACACGCAATGAATCCACCTCGACTAACACCGCTACCAGGATTAGACGGTACTGTCGCTAAAGAGACTACTGGCGATCTATCGCCTGGGCTGTCCAAAGTTTCAATAGCACCAGAGGTTTGCCTAATGTCAAATTGCGTTATCGAGCCATTCCCGGCGCCCGCGAAAAATATATTCGGATTGTTGCCGGACCAACAGCAACTCCACAACGGAGACTCCGTCTGATAGCTGTGCATGATAATGTGATTCTGGATGTCCATCAATTTTGCACATTTATCGAAGCCAACGCTGAGTAATAACGACTGCTGGGTTTGATTGAACGTAACGTCTCTTATCGCTTGAGAATGCAGGTGAATAAATTGTCGCGGCTCGAATTTATCCGTGTCGATCTTTTTAACCCCGTAGCCCGAAAACAACGGGCTTGTCGACTTCTGAGACACAACTAGGATTCCACACCATGGATTGTAATCCAATACACGGCAACCACCGTCTTTACATATATCTATAGATCGATTTAAGTAGAACTTCTTAGCGATATCCTTCAAAGCGTTCTGATTGCAATGGATAGTAATATTCGATTGCTGATTCTCTAGCTCGGATATACGACTCTGCATACTAGTAACTTGCTGCTCGAACAACTTTTGCCTGAGAGCGTATTTCGACAGCTCCATCTGTACACGATTCTTTTCAGCAGTAACGTCGTCTAATTGCTCTTTCAATTTATCTAATTCAACAGTATCTATAGAGGTCAACTTCTTGGCATATAACATCCTAATATGCTTCACCGTAGATTTCCTATTACATTGGGGACAACGGCGATTCGCACTGGTACAAGAATTTTGTAACCACCTTAGGATGCAGCTATGCCCGAACAAATGTCCGCAACGTAGGCAACATAGACGGTGTTCCCCAGAGGTAGTCCACAACTCCATACATATGGGACACGACTGATCGGAATCAACTTCGGATTCGTTTAGAATATCCTCTTTTGGTTTTTTTGCCTTCGATTCATCGTCATCTTCTAAAACATTGTTTATACAGGATACATTCCGCATGTTTACATCATACCTACCATAAGAACTCACTTGTGTCTTCTGCCTGGGCTTCGGTCTCTAAATTCTCGTCAAAATTGGCGTTATTATCTGACTCTTCAGAATATTCTTCTTCTGCGCCCTCCATTTGTGCGGTTTCGTCGTCAACTATAATAAAGAGAGCACTGAATATTTAATTCCATTCACTATTCCTACTCCAAAGAAGAATGATTCATAAAACTCACATCCTTTATGACATGATAGTACACAAAAGTATTTTGATATTCTTTGTATTTACATATATAGATATACTAGAATTTTGTGTTTACATGTATGCACATAGTTCTATATACACATAATTAGTATGCCTACCATAATCCATAACCTCCATTTCATAAGGCAAAATAAGGTATTTACACGTAGTTTTTATAAAAATGTGTCGCACTTTAATTAACTAAATTTTGTCTTTAGAAAAAATACAATAACATCTTCAATTGGTTTTATCAGATTAGTTCTATCGGCTACAATAACAAAAATGTTCACGCTTAACGGAATTTTCGTTTGACCTTTTTCAACCGAATGTATACTAATAGTTCGCGTCTACACTTGGCACAATGAATACACTATACTACTTACAGCGTTATGAAGCTTCGATCTCAATTTACTCTTATTAGATATTGCTTTAACTTGACACATTTATCTCGCAACCTCCTAGTACAGTGGACCATTCTTAACCTGGCAGTGCACACGTGGGGGTCTGCTACACCCCCAACTGTAGAAAATCATATCGCCGTCTGTTGTTTCTTTAGCGATGGTGTTGATGCTCAGTCTAGCTTCCAGATACATTGTTTGCATTCAGTATATTTAAAATAAATAAATTGTGCGTTTATTAATATTTTTGCCGTATACTACGGAGTAATGTTAATGTTCGCTTAGATCTGCATTGTTTGAGTGTTAATAAAGAGTCCCCAAACACAGATTTTTCGATATTGTGGTCAATAAATGTTAATTTTCTTTTGGGGGTCCAGGAGCACCCCATGTGGATACTTGTGTTTCAAAGTCCACGTGTGCACTGCCGGGTTAAGGACGATAAAAATGTTTATACCGTGCAAAAGCGGACAATACTCATGTTATGGTTACCTAAATAAAAGTACATTATTAGAGATTATTGTGGAATAACTCTTATATAAATACTGTATTGTTATTAAGAAAAATATACATGTATATAAATACGAGTTCTGCGAGAATGCATGTTTACATTTCTGATATTGATAGTTTTGTTTTATATTACTAGGAACCCATTTTACTTGTATTCATTTTCTTGCGTATTCAGCAGAAATTAATGAATAGAATAAATTTTATGTTATTATTTTATGTTATAATGTAGCGTAAACAATACAGAATAACGTTTTATTGGAGGTTATTCCGTTTAAAGCACTCGATCGCCATGTGCAAAATAGCCGACCCCAAAACACGTACTTAAGTACGTATATTGTTTACTCTCCATTAATTAAAATCTTAATTATATTAAATGATATTAATAACAAATATTCCTGAAAAATCCTTTTTTTTAAATTTCGTACTTCCAGAATTGTTATCATTTGTAATTTCGATGTAAATTATTGTACCGATACTACCGACGCGCCGGCTGGAATAATATAAGTACAAATCAAAACATAAAAATAAAAGACGCGTACTTCATGTATTAATTTAAAGAAATTGAAGGTTCCCCTGAGTATGTGTCACATTACGTAAAAAATATTTCTCGCAATTTCCCCTAATCCCGTTTATTAACACACGAAACCTTATTATTTGTTTCAGTTTACATCTACAAAAATATCACAAAAACAGAAAAATCATTTCGAAAAAAGAAACTGAGAAATCGTTCATCGCTATTCGACAGCAATACCGATTCTTCACCGAGGAAACGAGGAGAGTCATCGTTCGCTTTACTTACGGTATTGTGGGGGTTGTTGTGTTAAGTGAAGCAACGGTGTTGTTTCGAAGGTAAAATAATGAAGGTAAAATATTAACTAATTCTTGAATGTTCTCACAACATTTGGGCCCGCATATCGTATTAACAAATCTTGCCCCTCGATCTCCGTTGCTACGAGTCCACGTCTACTGTGGATCATTTTCAATTATTTGGTAAAAGATATCACGTCGATTTAATGCCGCATTTTAACAATTTTATACATTTGATATTTCATGGGATAGAGCTCCGATTGTTTCAGAAGCGGCGACCGTGCGCGTGGAATTCGTCCCGTTCCACAACGTCACCCACGTCCCTTCATTCTCGCGAGCCCGATACCTTTCCAGTGAAAACGAAAAGTGTCCACGATCTGAAACGTCGACGCTTGCAACGGTGCAGTCCGAAGTTACAGAAAAAGAGCACAGAGTCCAGCGGATTCCCTTTGAAGAGAGATGCCTTCGGCTCATTGGAATCGTTGTTCGATCTAAAGAAGCCTCTGAATTTGCCGGAAGTGTACTCGCTGACGGTCCAATATCACCAAGAGGGATACGTCTCTTCGCTCGATCCAGGAAATCTTAATATCCCGAGAAATTTCATAGAATCGCTACTTTCGCAACGAGCTGATCTCGAGCCACATATTCTTGAACGGGTGTGATTTTAGTATTACTTGTATTCAAATTGCCGGCCACGATTAACGAAATTACGCACGGCGTAGCTTTCAGTTATGTATTTAAAGACAGAGGGACCTTCGCGCGATGTCTGTAATTAATTTTGATCACACGGTAGACTTATGAAGCCATCGATCATAAGAGTAAACCGGAGGAAGTTAAGGAAGAGCCAATTGTCGAGGCACCGGAGGCACACGAAAGTAGAGCTTTCAAGACTCTTATAGAGGAAGAATTATCAACGTAAGATGCTTTTAATTTTACACAGAATTTTGTTAACGTTACATTACAATGCCATTGAATTGATTTGATCTCAAGCATGGCTGAAAACGATGCGGAAGTAATCGAAGAAGTTCCAAAAGAAGATGTGGATGAAATCCCGACGCAAGGAGAAACCGAAGCGGTGGGAGAAGAAACCGAGGTGTTGGAAGGAGAAACCGAAGTGGTGGATGTAGACACCGAAGTGGTGGAAGTAGATCCTCCCGAAGTGGCGGTGGTGGAAGAAGAAACAGGCGCTGATGAAGATAAGGCAGCCGAACTTACGATACAGGAAAGTTATTCTGAGAGGGAAAAATTGGAGGCGGGACAGCCTCCGCCATATCCACTTCCTGCTGGCGTTGGTGAAGGTAGAATCTTTCTAAACACCAGAACTCTTCTCTTCGCCCTGAAGACGACTTAACTGATTTCGATGATTGCACTCTCCTCCCAGGCGCTCCTATGAAACCTGGTGGTCGGCATGAATCCCTATTGAGCTCCTCTCCATTAACAGATTCCGCTGCCTTAGAGGAAATGAAAAAAGCCGACGAACGTTGCAATGCGCTTGCGAAAGAAATCGTACAATTGAAACAGGAAATAGCTGAGCTGACAACGGTACGTTGAACATGGAAATTCGAGCTTCCAGAGGCTCCCTTTCTTTCATGTCGTTGAATTACAGAAAAAGGATTTAACGGAGGAGGACACGCTAGCGATTGAAACGAAGCAGCATGACGTTATGTCGAAGCTATCCGAATTCGAGGAGATAACGCGAAACGTGCAACGATTATTAGGCTTGACCGATGTCTCAAGTTTCACCTTTGCCAAAATGTTCGATATGCTTCCGTATCCTCATTCGAAGTCTGGCGAGGTAAGCATCTTTCATCAACTAATCAAATAAGCACGAATGAAACTGCGGCCACTGAATTGCAGCTTACTGCTGAACAAATAACGGAAATGGAGGCAATGGACAAGGGAGATATGAAAGTCGAACCGAGGCCCGAGGATCTCTTTGACTTGCCTCAAATAGAGTATCCGGAAGACAGGTGCGTTATTGCGCTTACGTAATATTTCATGAATATATCCTTCATTGCTTTTCGATTGAAACAGACTTCCGAGAGTAATCGTCTGCGGCTACACGGAAGACGAGATTCCAAAAATCGTCGTGGCAGACAGTAAAAAGAAGGGGAAGCAGAAGTGTCTTCAGAGTCTAACCGGGAAGTTAACGGAATCGTTAACCATGCAAGAGAAATTGGTACATGAGAACGCGCAGCTCGAGGGCGGCAAGTAAGTTCCCGCGTCCGTTCTCTCCTCATTTTGATCATCCGATACAAGGTATAATAAAAAAAAAAACAATAGAGGGCCGAGGACAACGTATGAAAATCGATTGGTTGCCCCGGCAACAATCGCGTAGATTTTATCGTTGACGAGACTATGTTGACGTAAGTCATGTGATCTCGTGCCCCGCCACATTTACCACATTTGCTAATGCGTTCGACGTACAGATACAAATTAGAAGAAGCATTGCTGGAGAAGGATTCCGCCGTAGAGAGTCTTCAGAGGAAGGTATGCGGGCTACAGGCTGAAATGAGAATAGTCGTGAAGGAGAACTCGGAATTGATTCGTCAATTAGCGTGCTTGAATCAGCGTATCACCAGCCCTTGTTGTTACACCTGTCCAGGTGGAATCCCATCTGCGGCGTCAAGCCCGTCTCCCTTACGCTCCGTTTCATACACAACTACGTTACAGCAGGACAACGACTATTGTCAGTGCAAGTGTTGCCTCCAGCCACAGTTTGCTGACACATTATCGCCACTCGACAATACCATATGCGGTACATATCCACCATATTAAACGACCGTCGTATAATCGCTCTAGAAACGTACAGAAATTAAACACTACCAATACCTTTCAGTGAACACGGACAGTTACACAGTTCTACCTAGCGGAGGTGAGCTACCTTCGTTCACTCGCAGTAGAGTCTTCTCTTCGTAGGAGATGGATGAATATTAATATTTATAGATTCACCGAGACTCGCGGGTGGTGCATCAAGAACTGGAATCTGTAACACAAGCGGTGCTTCCTCGCAGATTGACGAAATGTGTTGCCGAAGTCCTGCCACGGCTAAGAGCCCGTGCGCTCCGCCGCCGGCGCCAAGAGGGGCGTGCCCCGCAGAACTGGAGAACAAACTGGCGAGCTATGGGAACACTACCAAACACATGGTATATTTTCGAAGGGAATCGGACCCGGTTTGAGCTGTACATAGTTACGTACTGTTTTCTAATGATGCCAGGAACAACAATTAGGCAGCATAGAATGCGAAGTGCGCAACATGCAGATAGAACTCGCTAACGTGCAACGAGAACGCCAGCAGCTGGAGCAACAGCGCAAGCTGCTGAAATGTACGGGTCCCTGCGCACCTTGTGGCTGTTGTCCACCTTCGTCGTTAAGTCATCAGACGCCAAGCGCGCAGCCTTACGTGCCACCTCCGCCGATTATACCACCGCCCCCTGTACCTATTGCTAAGGTATTTGTATGATATCTTGAAATGCCAGTGTGACGTTCTATTGAAATTCTCTTTGTGTCCTGGCTTGTATAAAGTGTTGTGTTTTAATAAATGTGTCGTAGCTGCCACCTCCTCCTACCTCGACTTGTACCGGTCCATGTATAAACGCACCTATGGTAAGACCGAACCTCAGAAAGGAGTTAGACATGTATTAAATTGGATGTTTAATGGAAAGGGCGCTAGCACGTGTCCTCAGCAACAGTTGCGTGATCTTCGCGAGCAATACGCGCGTCTTCAGGATGATTACAAAAACAAATTATTGGAGGTTTCCTGTTTAAGAACAGAAGCTGAGAAGTTAAAGCAGACGACTCGCGAGGCCGTAGAAGAGAAAGACAAGTTGGACATCAAGCTGGTAGATGCTCAAGAACGTTTAAAGGCAATGGAATCTGAAAAAGACAGCTACGAAGGTAACTGCTTTAAGCCTAAACTATAGCAGCTGATAATAACGATTTTTAACCGTGGAAATTAATTGAACGGCAGGTTTCAAAGAGCAATTGGTCGAGCAGGAACAGACTTTGATCGTGGTTAAACAACGTTTCAGAGAGTCTCAAGATGAACTCGAAGAATTGCGATCTTTGATTCAGGATCAAGCCGCCCAGCTCGAAGACTACCGTAACAAATATCTACAGGTACCCGTCGTTCATACATAGTGCTCTAAAGCTTCAACGTATGCAGATATGAATGTGAGAACTATTGTGTAGGCGCAACAACAAGTGGAAGAACAACGCCGGCAACTCGACCTCATGGAGATGGATAATGCACGAATGAATGAAAACGTGACTCTGGAAATAGGACGAGTTAAAGTGCGTAGTCGATTGTACGTTTGTACATATTCGTCCACGTCTATATACTTTACTGTTTCTCGGGTAGAATCAATTCCAAGAGAAACTCTCCGAACTTGCGCCGCTGCCAGATATTCTGAAGCAAACGCAACTGAAGCTGCAGGAAGCGCAACAAATGCGTCTGGTCGCTGAACGGAACTGTGAAGAACTGTCACGGGAGATCATTGGATGCAAAGATAAAATTCAGACATTGCAAAATCAGTTGGACGTTATGCGTGCCGAGTATCAAACAATTCAAGTTCGTTCAGGCGATTCGATTTTACGCTGAGAGAGATCCGCAACGTTCGTAAGTAGAATATTTATTTAGTACGTTTTAATTTACAGGACGAGAGGGGCCAGGGGACAGGACGGTTCGACGAACTCGAGAGGAAGAATGCTGAATTGCGGCACGAAACTGAACGAATGAAAAATACACTCGCCAGATATGAGGAACACGAAGCGCAAATGCAAAAGCGCATCGACGAGAAGATGCACGAAGTTACTCAGTTAACGGCGATGCTTGAACAAGTGTGTTAATTTTCTGTTCCGTGGGAATAAGCGGTAAATTTCAATGCATCCCCTTCTCGAATAAAGGTCCGCGAAGATTCCGCGAGACAGGTGGCCAGAACGAAGGAGAGATGCGAGACCGTAAGGAGGTCGATGCAAGGCCAGATCGCGGAGATGGAGAGACAACTGGCTCAGTGTAGAGCTATTGCGAGGGCCGCGCAAAAAGATAGAGATGAAGTAAATTGTTGATAAAAGAACGGAACACTACTTACGCGCTAGAACGATTACTGCAGCTCACGCATCACTTTGTAATTCATAGATTCGACAGAAGATGCAAGGTCAAATAAACAACCTTAACGAAGCGTTCGAGCAGGCGCAAGGTCGGATAAGATCGTTGCAAGGTCACGTGAATTATCTGAAGACGTCTTATACAAACATCTTTAAGGGCCAAGGAGAAATGCCGCCTGGCGTTTTACCTGGAGAGGCTGGGGCAGGATTCGATTCTTGCGATTGCAATTACTAATACGAAATTAATCGGTGTTTTATTGGCGTTGAAATGAGATTGTAACACGAGCCCTAAATTCTTTCACTGTAGATGTGTGTAAATTATATATTGTAAAGGTGGTCGAACTGAAACAAACAAATTATCTAATCTCCACACGTAAATACAATTAACCCGCTATAGATAAATTAACGTGGTAAAAACATTACTTTGTACGATGTAAAGACTATAAAAGACCACCGTGCCATCACATGTCAGGAAAATTGAACCAGTGTAAATATAAATGATGTTTCTGGTACAACGTAGCAAGCTCTCTTTTCGACATATATGTATTTTATTTCATAAATCGACCACGTACTCTTTATATGCAATGAAGTAGAAGAGGTAAATAAGAAAGTTTGATGATAGTGCGTAACTCTTGACGTAAGGAAATTAAGATAGTGATTTGTACAAGGAAAAAGCACTTATTTAAAAGTTATATGAAGACTCGATTAGTTCATGTCGACAGAGTGGAGCGTATTGAGCATATCGAGGATCGCATCTGAACGCGATCGTACTCTTTCCATTTCCCTTTGGAACTGTTCCAGTTGAGATTCGATTCGTCGTGCATACGCATGACAACACCTGCGAATAAGAAAAAAGTAACGAAAACGTATTTTTGCGAATGTGTTGTTACGACAGTTTTAAAAATTCAATTTACCTGTCGTTACATTGGGCAGAACTCGAGCATGACGGCTCGGGCGTAGGACACGGAGAAATCTTAATTTGCGGAGGACAATTCGCCGTGTAAGATCTGCCTTTCTGATGTAAATCGCTTTTGCTTACACTGCCGCTGCTGTTACGACAATCTCCGCATCCCCGTAAGAGATCCATAAGGATTCCTCTTACCCTTTTGCCACTTAGTCTCCGTTGCCTTATCTGTGTACAGGGAAGAGATAGACGTTAAAGCAACGCGAATAAGATGCCAGATTCTATTCGATAGGCGCATAATTATCTTCTTCGATGTCTTACTTCAGGTGTTTCATGGGAACGTTTGTGCGGAAGTAGAGGATCTTCCTCGCCATCGTTCGAAAGACTATGATTACATGCTTGCTTGTCAGAATGGTCATGGTTGTGAATATTATCCACGGAGGATTTGCACGTACAAGAGACGTCTCTGATAGTATTGCAACATTTCGTTGAATGTAAGCTATTGTTCGGTATGTTTGGAAGGGACCGCCGATATTGTGTATTGTACTTGCAAATTGCTTCGCTTATATTAGCCGCGGCGCTGTTAATGTTATGTAGATGATTATTCATGTCGGGCGTTAATGTATTTTTACACGTACTCCTTCGAATTCCTTTACTGTGAAACTTATCTTTACTATGATTAGGACTATCCTCGTATCTCTGTTTCTCGTGGCACGAGCCGCAATTACATTCTTTATCTACCAGCTCTGCATGACGTATACAACAGGAATGTAATTTCTCTTGGGAATTCGAAATACCTTTACATGTTGACCATTCCTTGCGATGCTTCGTGGAATCGCAATTATCATAAGAAGGAACACAAGTATTCTGGCCGAATGGACTGCCCATTTGTCTCTTAGCACTCGCATTGTCCAGTAAGAAAGGCGATTTCATTGTATTCGGTGACAGAGAGTGAGAACCTTGAGAAACATTAGATCTATTCAATCTAAGCGGAAGCTTTAGCTTTTTATTCGTGGAACACACGGGTGTACTGCCATTGAATCTAGGTTGCGGTGTCTTTTGCCAGCAATGACACATACTCTTATCGGGTGATTTTATAAACAGATCCATGTCATCCTCATTCTCACTGTTGGATTCCTGAGATATTTCTTTACCCCAAACACTGATCGTTCCATTTAACTCGGACATCCTCACTTCGAGATTACCTAGCAAATATGGACCGCATTCCTGGACACGATTCTTGTCGTTGCTTAATCTATCCTTTGTCGATTCTTCCGCTTGTATCAAGAAACTTTTGTTCTTGCTGTTCTCTTCGTCTCTATACACGAAACATTTTACACTGTCCTCGTGTTCATTGGCCACGTCTGTTTTCACGTCGATAGATGTAGAACCATCGACACTTTTCTTAACAGACGTACTGTGCTGTTCTGGTTTTAAATTCGTATGTTCGCCTGAAAACTTAAATTCCGCGTCCACGATGTCGCCGACAAGATTCTTCTTCCCTAATTCCACGGTCGTGTGAGGTATTTTAAAAGGCTGAGCGAAAGCGGAAGTACCAAGCATGTCCGTTGCTTTTCGTTTCTTCGAACTCGAAGCTTGAATCGGAGAATTGTACTCTAAGTTTAATATCTGACCCGTTGAATTTTCGGTCGTCTGCTTTTTGGTGGGTTTTGCCAAGGGGCTCTCAACCTTTGTTTTACCTTGCGTTATGTTGGAAAGTGTTTGTAAGATTCGAGACGAAGTGATAAATGCTCGAGACAATGGGTGTGCTATTTTCCTTGGGGTGCCGTCCATGAGTACTATGCTGTCGTCGGAATTTAAAATTGGTGTCAAATCGGGTGGTTTGATAGATATAGCTGGACTACAACCGCTGTTGTCTGCCCACTGATCGATAGAACTTATCGTGGATGCAATACTACTACTAGATATCTTATTATTTCTCTCTCCAGTGCTCGTAGTAGTTGACTCCTTATTAGGCACAGGCTCTGTAATGGTCTCAGTTTGCACAGACGCAACTTTCATCTCGCGCGTCTTGCTCTCACTTTCATACTTCGCTAAACACTGTTTCAGCGCATCTAATTCTTGTTTCATTTTCATATTTTCTGCTAATTTCTTTTGATAGGCATTTTGTAAACTCTGAAACTGAACATTCTTCTGATTAAGTTGAGATTTCAGCTGAATCACTTCCGCCGTCTCTGCTTTCGCTTTATCCGCGGCGCTTATTTTCGCGAAGTTTACATTTTCCGATTCCTCCTGTGGTATTCGGATACTTTTCACACTTTCAATTTTCAGCGGGCAGCTCGCAACACTGTTTTCCATTTCTTGTGCATTCATCATCTCGGCTTCTTCGGTGCATGGTATTACAGGCTCGTTAATCTTCTCATGACTTTTCTGTTTCTCTTCGCTCAATTCTTCATTTTGTTCTGTATTGGTAGCACCGTGCATGTATTCCTCATAGCTTAACGTACGCAGATTGAAAAGTGTCGGTGCTTGCTGATGACCATTAACTAGAGAAGATTGATCCATGTTATTAAATTTTGAATTCCTATCTAGGGTATTTTGATATTCAATATGATGCGCAATAATGTCTACAGAACCATTTCGTTTCTCTAATCTATCATCGCAGTCTTGTGCACATTTCTCATTTTGAATATCATTGTATGCGGTCGTTTCAGTGTCTCTTTGAATATGTTTATACTGATTTTCTGTTACTTCGATATCAATTTTGTTACTTTCACCATTTTCTATTATTTGCGCTGCGCTATAAACTGAATTACCATTTTCATTATTCTCTTCCTGCTGCAAATCCTTAATAACCTTTTCCGCGTAATCTTTTATGGCTTGGTTAGTTACCATCGGTTTCAACTGGTCATTGTCATTATCTACAAACAAGAAGCAAAAATTATATCCACTATTTACTATATCTTTGGTATATTAGAACTTGGGTATTCAGGTTCACAAGAGATCGTCCCGCTTTGTTCAATGTCTATTAATATCCAATGCTTTCATTCACTTTTTAATAAACGTAATAAACCCCTAACTTAGAAGTAGCTGCAACAGTCAGCAGCTATGTATTCCGAACCTGAGTATCCAATCTCTAATTAAACAAAAACATTCCTTACTTTCATTTTCTTCTAGGTTTTCATTTTCATTCATTGCATATTCCTGCTCTCTAATACGTCTTTCCATAGACTTTCTGTTCTGCTCTTTTATCTCTCTAATATATCGTTTCACTTTGCTTTCCACGTGTTGATACTTAAACAGCATCGACTGCTTTTTCTGCGTGAAAGGATACACCGCAGCATTTTCTTGAAAGCCCATATAATTATGCCCAAAAACATTTGTACTATGCCTTTTTTTATTATATGGCGCATGCGCATTGTTCTTGGACAAACTTAAATCTTGCAGAGACAAGCTTCTCTCTTTGTGATGCTGTTTCAATCTATTGTTTAAGATAAAGTCGTCGGATGCTCTATCGTAACATTCTTGTTCGTACTCTGTATCGCCGTCTTCCTCGTCGTCATTAGGCAATCTCAAGGGGTTCTCATCTTCGTCGTCATCCTCGTCCTCCTCGTCTTCGTCTTCCAACATTATGTTATCATGCTCGTTCTCAAGGTCCATGTCATCCATATCTGCGTTAGTAAAAGTAAACAAATGCGTCGAGCATCGAATTCATTCTCGAGTACAGTTTACATCCTTCCACTTACCTTCGCTGTCCGCGTAATCTTCTTCTTCTTCGTCATTGTAGGGATGATTGGTTTCCTCTCCGGAGGATAAGACGTAAATACTACCTCCCCCTTGATCCTCACTGGGATATGGACTTCGGCTATGGTCTTCCTCCATGGGTATTCTTTCTTGTTGCTTTGCCTCATTCGCGTCTGCGTCTTCGCGCCTGAACGGGCTCGATACACTGATGTACGACGGCATCTCCTCGTCCTCCAACATAGGCTGTCCCGGTTCATTGTTTAGCGTGCTCGGATCGCTCTTCGATTGCTCGTTGATGTGGTTCCCCGCATTCATTTCCCCCTCGGTCTCTTCCGAAGTGTGTTCGTTTTCGTCCGACATCGCGGATATTTACACCGAGCACGTGAATAATCGTATGATATTACGATTACGCAGGTCTCTAGAATCACAAAGATTATGGAATCACACGATCGTGCATCGAGTAACCGCTATTCGATTCTTCCGTACAATTAACGTGTGCGATCACAATTCTCCGGCGACCGCCATTACAGCTGCCGCTTGTAGCACCTGTACTACAGCTCGTTCGCAACACTACATCTTTCCGAAATAAGCCTCTCTCGTTACATATTTATTTAAACGTACCGGCATATTTTCACGCGACTTTCGAACGATAAATCACGTGCCCGAAACAACAATCGCTAAACACGAATCGCGTAGCCTCTGCGTCGCAATTATATACATAATTATTGTGGGATTAATGACCCGCGAGTATACAGGGGTGTATTTCCTGTCGAGTATAAAAGGCGCGCGGTTTAATTTTCATAATGCACTTTGGATCGCAGAATGTACCTTAAATATCAGTCATCTTCTTCCTCGATAATATCGATCTATTCGTCAAATATATTTTACCAACTGACTAGATATCTATCAGTTTTTATTTCACGGCGCGTAGTAATACACGGGTCTTAATTGTTGCGGGGGACTTGCGCGCATGCTCGAATAAAATGGGACAACAATTTAAAAGAAAGAACGTCGTTAAAACTGAAAATACTTTTTTCAAGAATGATCGACGATGGAACGAAAATTTTGGCGCGTATAATTCGTACA
The DNA here is from genome assembly GCA_929108735.1 of Andrena dorsata. Classification (NCBI taxonomy): domain Eukaryota; kingdom Metazoa; phylum Arthropoda; class Insecta; order Hymenoptera; family Andrenidae; genus Andrena; species Andrena dorsata. The sequence continues at coordinate 38,363,786 of OV815487.1, forward strand.
CCACTGGCGGATTGAACAGAGGGAACGTGGAACCGAGCCTGTAACGTCGCACATGCTGTTTCTATGTGCGCGGTGAATGATTGTTTTCCGTAACTGCATGCCGACTGCTAATAACACTGTAAAAGAACACGTTCAGGGTGTAAAGAGCGGAGAATGTCTTCGGAAAATGGTGGAACTCCGGTGACCATTGAATTCGGGTAACCTTAAACCGCCACATAACCAAACTTTTCCTGTAGTCTCATCGGGTTTAATAAATCACCCGGTAAATAATTTCAGGGGTGGGGCGGAACTACTTTTCGATAAGAAGAAAAAGCACATTGTGAACTTACCTGGAAAGGAATGTAAGTTTGACACATGCCGCTCGATAGGATCTACATATTAAGCTGCCACGTGAAATTTTCTAGGGACAATTCAAAGGCTACTCTTCTGGATGAAAGATAACCTCTTGAAAGAGCGGCCGGAGCTTTTTTTACAAGGGGACACAGTGTAAGTTGGCTAATTTGTTGGACGATTCAGCACCGATGGTGGGAGCATTACAGCTGATAGATAAGAATATCAGGCGCGAGAGTTGCGCCGTTCGGCACGCGTAAAGTTGACACACGCGTAACACCATAAACACAATACGGTATGTCGTGCGCTAATTCGCACTTGCCAATTCGACCGTTACGCGAAGTCAAGATGGCGGCTGGCGAATACCCAGATGCTCAAGCAGATGGCGGGATGGTGCAACTTTCAAACCTACTTTGCTTCACTTGGTGGGGGATGTGAAATTTGAAAATATAGTCGGACTTCTGTAACTCGAATCTCAAGGGAAGGGAAAAATCTTCTAATTCTAGAGGCTTCGGATTATCGAGTTTTCGAGTAAGAGAGGTGTTTAGCAAACGAAAATTTGACTTATACCTAGAGGCTTTGTTGCGATTGTTAATTTTTCGATTTATGAAGCTGTAAAGTAATGTAAGATAAATTCAAATTTTAAAGGTCAATTGTTTATTTATATCTACAACTTGTCTTACATATATATATATATACCTACATATATGAAAATAATTATATGACATTTTATGCTCGAAATATTACTCTATTAGCTTATTATACATTAAAAAAATTGTGATTTTGCTTTGCGCTAGTTTTTTAGTGTATTGTAAATCAATAGCATTCTTAATCGTGAGTAATGCAGAGAAAACATTTTCCTCCGAATCTTGAGATCTTTCTACGAAATTTCGTAATACACATATAGAAGTAAACTTCGACTTCTAGAGGTCGGAGTTCTTCTAAATTCAAGTTGTAGAGGTGAAATACACAATTTACCATGAAAATAATAAATAATAAAAAAATAATAATAAAATATAGTTCGAGTTGAGGAAGTTTTATTTCGAGTTGTAGAGGTGTTTACAGCGGAGCGGAAGGGAATGAAGAAAATTTTCTTATAGAGGTCTTCGAGTAATCGAGGTTCGACTGTATTTATTAATAATATTCGAATATGCGAAACATTTGTAATAATATGATACATACAGACACTATACTACATATTATTCTCTGTGCACAGGCGACCAGGAATCTTGGTTCTCGTGAACGACACTGATTGGGAGTTATTGGTAAATATATTACTATATTGCAACGTAAGCAATTAGCTTTTAACTAACTAAACGAAATGATTAAACACTGTCGGCACGCGGATTTCTGTACAATTTGTTAACTGGAGCGAAAAAGCATTATTAAACACAACACCCGTCGCGTAGCCTGCATTCCTTGCAGAGAAAGCCAGTCATTTCGTTTTAAAATAAAAGCTTCAGTCGCTTTTAAGCACACACTTTTAACCATTACAGTTGGTTTCCGGAAATCACCTAGTTAACGAGTTAAAAGCACGTAATGCCTCGCTCGCCAGCTCGCGCGGGCATTGGGGGCGCGCGCGATTCGTTCCGCCCTCGAAAGGCAATAACACGTTCACCGTAATCGAGAGACGCATCTGTGCTCGACATCTGACAAACGTCCGGCGAAAGTATCTCGTCGTCGGTTTTTTCGCCGGTCGTATAATCGGCCAATGGTGTAGTTGCCACAACGCCCCGGTTGCCCCGCAGGGGCGGGTGGGGAAATAGTAGAGAGCGGCCGCGGACGCGGTCGTGAAAGGGCGCAAATGACCCGAAGCCTCGCCGCGCTCGCGGCGGAATTATCATTTTAAATTTGTACATGTACAAAACGCGGCCGCTATTAGGAGCTGCTTCCCGAAGCACCCTCGAGGAGAGAGAGCCCCGAGAAGCCTTTAGAGGGCCGCGGGAAAGATGATGGCTTCGGCCATTATTATGATAATACCGACGTTTCTCGAAGCTTCTCTCGTATGCTTCGAACCCGCCGCGACTCTGTGCTCCTTTCTTCTTTTCCCCTATTTTCGCGGTACACGAGCTTACGTTGTCCCTTGCTCGCCCCGTTTCCGTCTGCTTCGCGTCCTCTCCTCCCATCTTCCTTCCCTTCAGGGCCTGATCTAGCTGTTCCGCCGCCCTTTGCATTGAATCATAAATAAGTATTTTAAAATATATTTTTTGACACTGAGTAAAATTTTTTATAGGTATTTGTGTACCAATTTTGCCGCCCTCAAAATTTACCATTCTGGACAATTGCCCTACTTCCGCCCCCTAGATCTGGGCCTGGTACGCCGTAAAGTATTACAAATTGACGCTGTTATTGACATTCCCGCAAGTTTCTAATGCACTGTTTAATCATTCTAGCGAAGTAATAATAATTGGATTCTATTTGCCCCGAGTATTAATTCACTGCCGACATTGAAATTTACAGTAATATCTAATTCTTATAAGCTTCGCAGAAAGTTGCATGATGCACGAGTGTCGTGGGGTGCATGGATGCAACTGCAAATCGTGCATTCTTTAATTTCACAATCATATGGGACGCTTAATGTATCGAATACGAGTTACATTTGTGAAGTTGAACTCTTTCATGTGAGTTCTTTCAAATCTTCTCTCTTAACAGTAATTATTACATTCGAGTCATTAGAAACTGAGAAATTTCAACTTGCATGGGAAACAGTTGAGGTCGACGGCAACCTCTACCAATGTGAAAACATTGACGAAAGGTGTGAGCTATCAGTTCGACTTTATCCGCGATAGTGATCGGGTTGGTGAATATCTGTGAATGTACAATGCATATTATTTCCTGATTTCTCGATTCCTACATCAATTCGTTCGACTACTGGGTTAAATAGAAGACCGTTTAACAACATTTCACTGGAATATACCTATCATCTAAAAGACTTTTTGACGAAGCGTTGCCTAGTGTTCGATCACATATCGCAGTGATAAAAATACGTGTAGAATGTGCTGGGTGCACGACTGTAGTTGTGAAAAGTGAACATTTTGTAATGGACATTGCTATAAAATATTATTTCTGGCCTTGACGAATTTCAAATTAGCTGGGAGTCGGCCGAGCGCGACAAAAACATCAACAACCTCTACCAAAGTCGCTACATTGCGTAACGGTGTGCCCTCACAGTTCGACTTCGTCCGCGACGGTGTTCGGATCATTGAATATCTGTGCAGTCACAGTGGATATTATTTCGAGATTTCACGATTCCTGCATCAATTTCATTGATTACTGGACTCTGTGGAAGGCCCTTTAACAAAATTCTACTACATTACACTCAGTACCTAGAGGACTATTTTGGAAACACTTTACTCGAGTCCGAACACATCTTCCCACTGTTGTTCCCACTTTTGTAATCGTGTGCAATGCGATTGTAGAGTCAGTGCTTATTTCGCGATAAAGTATTTCATAGTGGACAGTGGTCCTGCGTGTTAGTAATGTTAACAGGAACGTAGAGTCAGTGTTTTTAACGCATCTAGAACTATTTCGGAGCACCGGTGCTCTTATTGCTTCTTCATCGCGAAATTAATGCGACATATTTGCGAGTGTGACATTCAGCTGCGGGACATTGGCTTGCAGATCGAATAGCTACTGCTGAAGGGAGACGCTTGTCTCCATGGATATCAGTGAAGGCGGTATTCTCAGTCGTTGCTTATTTTTAAGATCGTCTTAAGCATGCAGCATCCTTTAGTAACCTCGTAGATTAGTAGAGGATGCAGCCAGGGCCCGATCTAGCTCTTCCGCCGCTCTGGGCTAAAGTGATTTTTGCCGCCCTTTGCATTGAATCATAAATAAGTATTTTAAAATATATTTTTTGACACTGAGCAAATTTTTTTGTAGGTATTTGTCTACCAATTATGTCGCCCCCAGAATTTGCCGCTCTGGGCAATTGCCCTACTTGCGTCCCTAGAGCTGGGCCTGCTTCCCTTCCTCCGTTTCACGTCGTTCTAGGCTCGTAAATTAAAAGGGAGAGCAACGCTCCGACCATGGGCTCGCGTATTTTCCTTTGTACAGCCCTTGTTCCTCGCGTGACTCGCCCGCGATTCGGCATAATTCGTCGCATGGGGTCAAATTAAAGCGGATGGCTTAATGCGCGCTCCCTGAATCTCGACTGGCAGCTTGCGAAGTGACGTTTCATTTCTGAACTCTGATCTACTTTCAAGTACTCGCAAAATCTCGAGTAACGTAGGGGATACCGGGGTAGGTTGTAACACGGGGTAAATTGTAACACAAGTAAAATCTTTTAAACGACAAATCTGGTAACCCACAGCATGCGAGAGCTGCTCGACGATATTAGCACCGTCGGTTTTAGTGACAGAAACAACCGTTAAGTATTCATTTTCTGGTTATAGCCCAGAATTTTAGGTATTTAGAGCACGTAAGTAAATGTTGTCTTAGCACTTTTATTTCAATTAACCGTCATTAGAAACCGTTTGAATTTTTGCTTCTTTGTCGCAAACGAATCAGTACACATTGGTTTATTATAATGTATATGCATTTTAGTAATTCGATGTTTGGTTTCTCGTTTGCTGAGATAAACGCAAAAATACAAGCTCGGGGTCAATTGTAACATGCTACTATACTTACTCCGCTCTAAATTGTGATAAAGCAAGCTATTTGCTGACACACCGGAAAAAGATTCTCTAGACGAACAACAGAACAATGGAGAATCGAAAAAGTAGAAAAAAGTATAAAAACAAAAGTAAAGAAGGCGAAGAAGAAGATTTTGATAGAATTAGATGAATAAGCAATGATTGTTCAACTCATATATATCAAATGTTTAATAATGATCTGTGTTTTCATTTATATATTTTAGAAATGTTTATTTGTGTTCATATTGCTATTTACACAAATAAAACAGATGTGTTACAATTTACACCGGACTGGGGAACATTGTAACAAAGGTTCAGATTTGTTTAAGCTGAAGCTAGATGTCTAAGTGTCCCAGATTTTGTCACGTACTTTCACGCAATCAGTTCACCACATATGTAAGTAGTAAATCACGCAAATTATTTCCTGATTGAGGAAAACACTTTCGAGAAAAATTATGAAAACTTTTTTGTTACAATCTGCCCCGGTCTCCCCTGCTACTGCTGAATTTAGACCGCCTCTCTTAACAATTGAACCCCGACTGGTATCCCGCTCAACACTCCCAGGACACTTAATCCTTTTCTATGTCGGTCCAAACAGTAAACACTATACAGCGATTTGTATCCACTCAACACTTTCCTACACGATTCCTGGATCGCCACGGGAGAGACACCACTCGCAGTAACAAAGATCTTATCGAAATTTGCAGGGCGAGGGTGAGTACGAGCTGCGTCCCAGTGACACGATACTATTCATATCCACTTTGCACGGCGGATAGACGGAAGAGAGGAGAGGCAGCTGCGACGGCGACGATCAATGAAGAGGAATCGGGCAAAGGCGTGATCCCATCTTGATTTCTTCGGGGAAAGTAAAAGCCTCCCCCGGTGCTTCGGTATACGAGGCGCGTGTACACGTGCACAATGTCGGGGAATAAAATGTTCATTCGCACGCCGTACGTCTGGGATGTTCCTCGTAACGACCATAATATTACGCCTGACACTTTGGCCGCTCTCCAAGGGATCCCCCGGTATTATTGCTCCTCTCTTCTTTACTTTCCCGTCTTTTCCCGCTACACGGCCAATGGCCCATATCCTGCGCCCCCGTCTCACCCCCCTCTATGCTCGCCCACGTCGGTGCTTAACTCGCACGATTTTCGCGCCCGTACGCAGCTTCGCTCGCGTTACATCTGTAATTAACACCGACGACCAAGGAGGGATCGGGCAACTTTCTACAGGCCCGCGGTTGTAATTCACCGAGTAATTCAGTTGCCGGAGCCGAGCGGCAAATTTCGTAGCGGCTTCTTTCCGCGGAACTTTGCTCCCCGGTTGTTCCGTGAAAATGAGATCAACTTCAGATAGTTGCGCCGGGAAATTGGTTTCAATGCAGCTGGGATTGCAGAGGCCGCGATCAGAGCCGTCGAAATTTCGCTGCTCGCCCGGTGTAAGTCTATTAAGGTAACGATCGCGCGCTCTCTCAGAGTTCAACCCGGGGAAAATCTTCCGCCGGGGGAAAAAATGAGAAAACTTCCGCGAACTCTGTATAATTAATTATCCCGGGTAAGTTCTTTACGGTACACGGTAAAGATCGTATCGAAGGTCCCTCAATTTCCGTTAAACTTAATCAACTCTGTCCCGCGATGTCTGCGAATCTCCTTCCCCCCCCCCCCCTTCCGATCGACGGACCTCCGACGCTTTCAGCATCGCCGTCCCGCATTCCGTTTAATATGACCCGTGCCCGACGACGCTGTTGTGAGCTAGATTTCGCGATATCGGAGCCAATCGGCCGTTGGGCGATCGATCGAGGCGTCGTCGGCCCCGGCGTGTAATAAACCAGCGGGAAAACAGCGCCTCCGATTAATCATGCGCGCGAGGAAAACCAATGGAAATTGTATAACGAGCCTTCGACATTCTTAGCCGTGTACGTGTCCCCGCGCGATGTATTAAATCGATCGGCGTACAGAGATATGCGAGCGGAGAACGGTGAATTACTAGGTAATTAAACGCGCGGTGCTCACTTTCCTCCGGGGAAAATCTGTCCCTTGGATTAATCGAGAAGCTGGGACTATCGAGCAGCATAGTACGTCGCTAACGCGAAGAATCCCGCGCGACTTCGTTTCGGAACTGGTTAAGGGGGCAACGTACAGCCCGGGATATTTAATTAATTCGAAATACGTAGAAGCTTGGAATAGTTATACACATATATTCTAGTAAAATATATTCGAATCCATGTTCCATCTAGATTCTACGCACGAATACAATGCGTTTTCGGGGTGGAACGCATGGAGATGCGGACCCCATCCCCCCTGAGTGTCCCGATCGCTAATGGTTCGGCGGGGTTGGATGGTCCAGTGATTAATTGTGTCAGCCATGATTACATTACAGAGGACGCAGATCCTCTATATTATATACGATCGTGCATGCGTGTATCTCGCGGCCGTTACGTTACACGTGCGTCGAACGCAGTGGCCACCAACGCGTGTTAGATCGTCCACGTTCCAGAGGAGACGCTCTTGTACCTGGACGCATCTCGTATATCTGTCTATAACGAACCTTAGCCACATCGGTGGAAGAACGGCGTAGGAAAAAGGAGCGAATGACACCGTTGCTCTAGAATTGCAAGGCGTGCAAGCATTATGCAGCAGAGGTTGGCGGTTCGAGGGCCGCTGCCGGGCGTCTCAGTTTTCCTGAGGGTCTTGAAAATTTGATGGGCCGCGTGCTGCTTCTATTTGGATAATTGAGGCACGTTCAATTACTAGGGGTAACGAGCAGGAATTTCTAATTCATCGTTTGTTCGTGCCTGGGTCCGCGCCGAATCGCCGCGGTAAATATCGAAGTTCGCGCAGCCGCGGGCGTGTAAATAAGCGTTCGAGCGGGGCAGAGCTCGCGGTAACAATTTGGCATCGTCGCGGCGTTCCGTTAACGAGTTCCGACTTTGATAGAGAAATAATAAAAGTGAAAAGGAGGGGAACGGGGACGAAGGAGCAATTACAGGCAGAGCGGAGGCCCGATCCGTTCTCCGACTCTTCTCATTAGTGGTTTAATTTGCCGAAGGACGGGATTTTGAAGAAATTTTCGGAAATTCCTCGATACCTGGCCACCGGCCCTGCGTATCTCCTTATCCGTTCGAAGACTTTGGGGAGGCCGTGGAAATTAGGGAACGCGGAGGGAGTCGGATAGCGGGCGAGACGGGGATCGACCGGGCGGGCTAACGTCGGGAATTAAAGTTTCGCGTCGCCGCTAACGGTTGTTTCACTTTGGAACGTGGGTATAATTTCTGTTATCTTCGGGCGGCGCGGCGCTCGGGCCGGTGCGCCGCGAAATATAAAATAATAAAGGCCGGGCCACCGGAACGGGGCGACCGAGAACTTTGGCTATTACAATGAAACAGTCCCGCGCAAACGCGCCCTCAACTTTTAACGGCTCGTCCTTGTTCTTTTGTAGCGCCTCGCGCTCCCCGGCCCCCGCCCCATCCCCCCCTCATTTCCCTTCGCTATCGCGAATTTATTTCTTCCCCAGAGATGCCATTCAATTGCACGCGGGGAGGGAGTCGGTAATAAGAGGAAGAACAAGAAACGATCGGCCAAAAGTAACCGCGCCGGCTCGATAACGAGATCTAGATACTCCGCTAACCCTCGGCTCTCTCAACCTCCTCCATTACTTGTTCCTCTTTTTTCCCCTCCCTGCCTTTTCGTGGTTGGAAATTACTAAGTGCTCAGTCGCCTAATTACATTCACCCTCTTCCCTCGTGAGCACCATATTTATTTCAGTTTACCGCCGTCCCCGCCATTAGGTTACTAATCCACTTAATTTCTTCCAGCCAGCCATGGCAGCGCTCTGTTTTTTGTATTTCGATGCCTCCGCGCGCGCGCTACATTGCAATTAACTCCCCCGCTCACGACTAAACCCACAAAATCCTGCTCCTTTTTACCGTCCCCCGTCGCGGTGTAACGTTGCAAATAAGAACGTAATGCCGGAGTGTCGGAACGAGATGACCGGGCACTTTCGCGGGAGCCACCTTTTAAACCGTTTTAGCCGCGTGCGTCTGGGCGATTCATTTCACTCTACAATTATGTACAACACGCTATTCCGGAGAGAAACCTGCGAATTAAAGCGCAGCGGATCGACGCGGCGAGGTTCGCCGAATGGGTCAGGGGGCCACTTTAAAATTGCAAGCCCGTTGCCATCCGAATGACAGCGTCCAACGGCACGTAGGCCCATATTTCCCTCCCGATCAGCTCGAGCTGAATCGGGCAGCGAGCGCTGGGCACAGATCGGCGCGAGAGATCGAACGAGCTCCGTCCGTGGAAGCGAACAATCCTCGCACGGATAACACCTGCCGCCCGTATTTGGCTCCGCTGCCAAAATCATCTCAAGAGGAACAGCTCTCGTCGGCCTATATCCTCCTCCTCTTTTTTTTTTTTTTTCACTTGGCCAGACCGTCCTCTATCACCGGTAGCCCGCTATTCCCCTGCGCTTCGCCGGCCCTCTTTCTTTCCGCTCGCTCGTCTCCGTGCCAACGTCTCCAAGACGCGGGGGGCCATCAGCATAAAACGCGCGCGGTTTTATGAGCCGTAGCGAGTAGACGGTCTCGTGTTACATCTTCCTCAAATGATCCACCCCTTGTTACCTCCGCTCCGCAACCGTTCTCGCCGTTGTGCTCGCCGACTCCCTTACAACAGTTTCGGCCGGAGCAGTGTCGTTATTACCGTTGCCATTACCCGTTTTGTGATTTCCTTTTGATACGTCGCCCGCTTGCGTACCCGCTACGCTTTCGCGCTTCAACCGGGACGCGCCTCTATCCCCTCCCCCCGCGCAGCCTCGCTTCGCCCTCCCCCACCGAGTAACTCGGCTCGTTAAACGTTTAGTCGGCGTGAACTTTTAATTTCATTCGTTCCGTGAATTGGGTCGTTACAGGGACGTATAAATCGCTCCGGCGAAGCGGCGCGGTCCCGCGCGACAGCGATGAGCGACGCTGCCCGCGGTCGCACGTATTTACGGAAGCGTGGGTCATTATTACGAAGTTACGCCGCCGTTGTGGAATAAAAAGATAATCCGCGGGCAGGTCGTGCGGGGGAAAAAATATTATGCATAGAATAATGGGGGCGCGTGACGCGGCGCGCGTCCGCCCGGTAAATCGTGGCCCCCGCGGGGGGTTACGATGCACAATATCGCTGGGGGAATTATTTGACCGGTGGCTTTACGGGTGCCGGCCGCGACGTATAAAGGGATCCCTGACACGTAGCACGTAAACTCGGTTTAATTTGACCCATAAAGGAGATCGTTCACGTCGTTCCCGGGCGAGCGACCTTGTCCCCATCCTTGCTGGGTTGTTGGAAACCGACACACTGGAGAAATACCTTCTTTTATTAAAAACATTGCCGGGACCCGTGCCCTGGTTACCAACAATCCTCCTCTGAGCGATGAAAATTCTCGCTGCGCGGTCGCGAGGAGTTTCTTGCAGCGAACGACCCTTCAGATTCGGGGCAGAGACCATCCAGAGGGGTGGGGACCATCCGTCTTATTAAAAGCATTGTGTTTACTAAGCCTCATTTGAAGGGGGAGAGAGAGAGAGAGAGAGAGAGAGAGAGAGAGACACAGGAAGACGTCGATGGAAGTAACGATTCACCTGCACGCGCACCCCGACGTGGAGTCGTTGGCGTTCATCGGCGCGGAAGGAGAAGCAGAATAGCCGCCGGAGGGGCACGGGGGCCGGATGCGAGAAGAGACGAAGAAAAAGAGAATTTCTTCCCCCAATATCTTTCGATCTCCCGTCGAATGCACAACCCTGGCAAATTGGAAGGAATATACTCTTCCCCTCTTCAAACTGCGCCGTGCCAGGGGCAGGGGTGCGCCGGGGGGGGAGGGGTAGGCAGTGAAGAGGGACGGACAGGGTGGAGGGGGGGGGGGTTAGGAGGGGGGTTGGATTGCACAATGCACGAGATTTCGTCCAGTCCATCGGGAGTCCCATCGCGTCCCCATAGGCAGCTATTAGGGCGTGGGGTTCTCGGGGAGGGATTCCCACAGGATGGCTGGATAGATGGATGGTTTGGAAAGCTGAGAAGGGATGAGGTAGGTGGATAATTTGTCCAGCATCCACCCGCCTCACCCTCCCGGCCTGTCTCCTTGCCGTTCGTGCCACCCTCGCTGCCCTCCCCCCTCCACCCACCTTCCCCTCCGCCCCTACCGACGCCGTCGCCGTCATCTCGCTTTCGTAGGTACCCAGGGGGCAGGACCAACCCTGCGCCGCTGACCCGAATCCCAACTAGGTGTCTATGTCTATTTTAGTTATCCACTCTGCGGGACACGAGCCTCGAACAATGTACAAGCCGCCGACACTTGTCTGGCCTATCTGATACAAATTCTAAGCAGTAGGTTTTGCACGGATCCGTGTATTTCCGCGTGGGAGTTAAACCGAGGGACTAGGATGGAATGCCTGGGATTGGAGATGCACGGTTGTTAAACGGCAAGTGGCCGCAGACTATTTTCCAGGTGGGGGCAGCTTTGAGAAACAGACAAGTTGAGAGGCGACGATTGGTTGCTTGTTCGAATCCATTTTGCAGGGCTAATTTAATTATAAATTTAAAATTGGAATTTTAGAATACCTATTCCTTTTTTAGTATGAACTTGATAAATATTGGGGTTTAAAAATAAGCGATTTTTCTCTCAAGCCTCGCCCCTCTTGTCGACGCCTATGTTAAATGACTTATATCGAGTCTATTGCTGTGCCAGGGATGGGCAGAATTTTCATTTAAATAAAATTTCGAATAACGAATAAAAGTTAAAAAAAATAACTCGCCATGTGTCGAGTAAAGCTAACTCGGGTTAACAAACGAATAATCTCTGTAGGGTAGATGTACCGTTTGTGGCCATGTGCATAATTATCTTATTTTTAAATTGCTTAAAGATCATTATTATGTGGCGAAGTGCACATCAGAAATATTTTGTTTAGTACACCGCCAGAAATATAAGGTTATATTTATAACTTACACGGAAAAATATTATATTTTTTAAGAAGTGGTCAAAACTGGTACAATACCTTAAAGTGGCTACAAACGGTGCATCTACCCTAACTTTCATCCGTTATTCAAAATTTTATTTAAATAAAAGTTTGCCCATCTCTGCCAGAGATTAGATTGGTCTAGCTAGTAACGATCAGTTTCTACTTCTACGGTTTCAGCCGCGTCTGACTGCATTCTATCGTGTTCTACTAATACTATTAGGTATGTACGATTGTAGATACATGCGTCTAAAGAGATCGAACGAAAAGTAAAGCTTGTTAGGCTGTAAAACAATCAATTCTACAGCGTTCGCTTTGAATGCGCCCGTAGGAAGGGGTTGCTTCCAACGAACTGACGCAGTGTTTCAGAGTAAAGCAGCGGTAAGGGCTTTCCGCGAAGGTTTATGGAGAAGAGAATTAGGAGAAGAGGAACGGGGGCGAAAAAGCAAGTTACGGCCTGAAGCTATCAAGCTGACTTCTTACTTTGGTAATACCTTTTTAGTGGCTGGTTTCATATAACTGCGTCACCCGCGATGTTTCTACACGGGGTTGTTGTGCCCGCGCTGCAGGGCGGTGGTAAACGGCGGTAACGAGAGGGAGAGAGAAAGGGAGAAGGCGCCCAACCGAGAACGAGAGAGAGAGAGAGAGAGAGAGAGAGAGAGAGAGAGGGAAAGCGGCTATCTAGTAATTTGTATGTACAGTAAGCCTCTGTAATTGCCAGACCACCTATCTACCCCCGTGAACGCGTAGCGACCCCTCGGTGCTCCTACTCTCCCGCGATTTACATATTATAATTTATAGGTCAAAGATATCGGGTCGGGCGGGATGCTGTCGACGTTGCCTTATCCTCTGGAGAGATGCGAGCACGACAACGCGATTTCCGATGATAATTGTGTTTTAATAAGGTTACATCCGAAAAATCCCGCATGCCGGCGCTATAAATCTCTCCTACAATTTTCCGCGACATAATCGAACGGCCATAAATAACCGCATCTTACGCGCGGCCGCGTCAAAGTCTCCCGCGAAATTTCCTATCCGTCGTCCCTATTTTAAACCGAGGAGCCGTGCATCACGAGGGACAAAATCTCGCCGAGATAATCCGGGGAATCGGGACGCCGCGGTGTGTCCATTAATAATGAAGCTAAATGTTCCCCCGGTTAATATAAGACCGGCGTTACACGAATGGTGTTCTGACAGTGAAACACGCTGCAACTCGGTGATAAAATCTAAGTGTTTAAGAAACGACGGAGCGAATGAAGATGTACGAGCCGAGGGTATTAGGACGGGGGTCGGTGGGGCGGGTAGCTTTCACCGACGGGGTAACTGAAACGTACTTAGCTGCAGGGGTTAAAAGGTGGAGAGTCATCGCGTGATCGTGGAACGTTATCCTAAAGCACATAACCCAGCCACCGGAGAAACAATCCGAGGGAAGGAAGGGTCGGGTTCTCCTCCCGGGGTGATGGAGGCGCCGGCGAAGGATCAGGGCACCCTTAGTGTTACGGGGATCTGCGATGATTCTCCATTTAGATATAGTTACATTTAATTTTCCAATGTCTCGCGGACACGCGATAGCAAATGAATTGATCATCGCCTTAAGTACGTTTGATACAGCTTCTTATCTGAAATTGTCTCCCCCCCCCCCTCGTTCTTTCGACCGTGTGGCAAGGATCACGAGCTCCGCTCGGAGCAGAGTGCCTTCAAGGCTGCTACCGACGGCGGTAACGCTCTCAGCCAGATATTGAATGTAATGGCGAGGAGATGGTCTCGGCAATTTCGCGCGGGTCAATCTTTGCTAATTAACACTTAATGGAGGGTGTATTTCACCGTCAGGCATTAGATATTAATGACCCTATCGGAGGGGCGCGATTGTTGGTGAAGTTCTGGCACCAGTTACGGTTTAACGGCGTAACTACGTCGGGGGCTAACGGCCCCGTGCCTTGCCATATCGGATCTTTATTGCGACTCTTATTCATCTGTCACCGGTGCATTTGTATGTACATTCATACGCGCGCCGAGGAGCCGCGGACAAAATTCCGCGCCGGCGAACGTGTCCCGCGTAACGTCTGATCGGGATGCAGAAATATGTTGATATTATGCATCGACGGGAAAGGTAAAGAAATGCATGGAATCGCGCGCGGGATATTTCTCCGATAATAATAATAAAAAAAAAATAGAAACGGGGGAGGAGCGATGAGAGAAACGGGGGAGAGACAAATTTATTCGGGATAATAATTCAGCTGTACAAATATAACGCGCTAGGAAATTACGACAAATGGGGGCGAGTGGAGGGGGATTAAGAAATGAGAACGGTGTACGCTTGCAATTCTGCAGAAACACGGGGCATGAAATTCCACAGAACAAGCCGGGAATAGAAACTTATTATTCCTTTGAATTGAGCCCGCATGGAATTCATATGGCGCACCGCGGAAGTGCCGAGAAATATTAAGGAGGTCCCTGTATAAGCAGCCACCCCCAACCCCCCTCTCCCCTCCCTCCACCCTTGGATCGTACGTATACGTGCGTGCGTGTGAAAGAATATGTGCTGAGAAAAGGTTTTATCCAGCTGGAGGAAATCGATCATTCGGCGCATGGACGTAATACTATTCGAAAATTGTGATGGAGTCTTTTGTGCGAGCGCCGGTGTCTGAGGAATCGTAAAATAGAATAATAAGAGCCCAGCGAAGATTTCATTTCCGCGATAAGCACGATCCTTGAAATTGATTTAGGATCAGCGGGCGGCGAAAAAATGGCTACAGTTTATTCTCTTACGGGGATGGCGGTGGGTATCGAGAGCAGTCTCGAAATTATTCGGAGATATCGAAGGGGGAATTTGAGAAGTCATCCCGTAAACAAGAGCGCGGCGGGGACGTCCCTTTCGGAAGGAGCCGGGACGTCGCTCGGGATATTCCGGGCATGGGTGTAACATTGAATATGCATTAGCGTCAGTAGGTACGTCGATGGTTGCAGCGCTGAAGGAGGGATGAACGGAGTCGACGGTGACTCACATTGTGACCGGAATAAGCAAACTATCCTTTAAGGTCCCTCTGCTTGGGGCACGGGGCCTCCTCTGCCCCGTTGCCGATGCGACAGCACGACGAAGATCCTCGATTGAATTATCGTAATCACGCGTTTCCTAGGGCGGCTCTTTTCTTCCCTCCAATCTCATTTACGCTTTCACGGGGGGGGGGGGGGGGGGGGAGGGGGAAGAGGCTCTCCGTGAGGCGACTACTTGAGAATTACGCGAAATCAGACTCCTCGGCTCAAGGCCCGACCAAGGCTCGAGTAATTGCTGAAATACAAATTCTCAACTCGCATTTTACATCTGCTCCATCCACTTTGTTGGTCACTCAGACACAAAAACATGGTAGATATTAGGTACTTAAGAGTTGTTAAAAATTCATACCCTAAATTACTAAGAAGCAATACAAGTAATTCACTTATAGTCAATGAAGTTTCCCGAGGTGGAATATATTTTTTAAAAGTACTCATAGTAACTAAGAAAGCCTGAAAATTATATCTGCAAAGGACTTATTTTTTTATTCACGTTATTGAGGCGTACGCGAAAAACGGCAAAATTTTCATTTATAAGAATAATTAGCTAAAATTTGACATCTGTATGTTTTTTAAGGGGCTGAATGGAAAAAAATATTTAAAAAATTCTCCAGCCTTTTCTTTTTGAGTTATCTCCAAAAATAAGATTTTTTATTAAGAGAACTACCTTAGGATTTTTTTACACAAAAACACCGTCATATTCGGAAGCAGTACCTCAAAAAACATACAGATGACAGTTTTTAGCCAATTATTCTGAAGGGGTCATGCTACTTAGATCGGCCAAAAAATGAAGTTATATTTAAAGATTTTTTTCTGAATAAATACAACATATATGGAAATAAATCTTCTTGGAATTTATTAAGCTACTCTTATATTACACAAAAAAATTAAAAAGACTTTTTAATTTGTTTCACATGATTTTTTGAGCGTCAATGCGACAAAATAAATTGAAAAGATTCTTAATCCGTATGACCATGGCTCGATAGCCCCTAGTTAGCAATTTTTGGTCGAGAATAACAAAATAGCGCCGGTTTGAAAGAAGAAACCGTGTTTCCCGAAAAGCGTGTTTTCTCGAATTTTCCCCGAGAAAAATCTCAGTTATTTTTCGACAAAAATTGTTAATTGAGCTAGGCGCGATAGCCACGCTTTTTTGTAGTTGTCATAACATAAGGAACTAATTAAAAACAATCTTTTCAATTTTGTTTGTGTAATATAAGAGTAGCTTAATAAAATCCAAAAAGATTTATTTCATTATATATTATATTTATTCAGAAAAAATCTTTAAAAATAGCTTCATTTTTCGGCTGATGACACTGGAATGACCTCTTAAATAAGAGGATTTTGATATTTTTCCCGTACGTCTCAATAACACGAGTGAAATAGGTCCACTGCAGATATAATTTTCAGAATTTCGTAGTACTTCAAAAAATTATATTCCAAATCGGGAAACTCCATTCACTACAAGTGAATATCTACTTGTAAGTAATTAGAAAAAAGTGTGGCAAGGTTGTTTTCATTATTACATGACAGTGATAGTTACGAGAGCCACCCCGTAACATAATGCGCAGACCTTCAATTCCTACACAAGTACGTTTACCTTTTACTAGGGCAAATGAAAGGATCTGCCGTAACTCTGCTATAAGTCCTTCACGGATCGATCGTTAATTCGTGTCATCAATAGCGCATAATTAGGACCGCGTTGATGGGGGCGGCCGGGGGTCGGGAGCCAAGACAGGGTGAGAGAGGTAGACGTTGGGGAGCATAAAGGAGTTAAGCCACAACGCATCAGGCTCACGCGTGGGCGTGCGTGATAACGAAGCTTACTATCACGATCGGGCCGCGCGTGTGTCGCGCGTGTATGTGTACCACACGTGCACGCAGACGCGGCCGACGGACGCGTGGGTGGCACTGGGTGGAGCTTCGAAGTTTGATATTACCCTGGCAAGTGTCCATGGCAATCTTATAACTCAAGTGCTCGCTACCTATAATGCGTGAAGCGTAGCCTGCTGCACGTGCACACGTACACGTGCGCGGCCCCGCCGCCGGCCTGTGTACGTAACACCGATGCTGCAACTGTCCGTGCAGATCGGCTTTTTCCCGTATGGCAACGCGCATTTAGATTGCGCCGCCCCACCGGAGTTTCTCGTAATACTTTTGGCAGCTGCACGCTCCGACCGTGCCGCTAGTTAAGTTTAAGTTTAATTAACGTGCCATATCGGATTCGTTTGGAATCGTGCACCGCCCCTTAAATTGTCACGGTGCCACCGTGCGCGGCCGATCCCGCTGCTCACACATGGAGAACGGCCCCGAAACTCCCCGCGATCTAAGCGAGCCCGGCGTTTCATGCTGTTTCGCTGGGAAACGAGTTATTAGCTCGTCACGATAAATCATTCTTTTTCTTTCCCACAGACGGGCTAACTAGTTTCGAGGTATCTCGAGGCATCCCTGACGAGAATTGGCCTGTCCATACGGGGCGCATTGGAACTGAGGGTAGATACCACCGGAATCGGTTAATATAACACTATAGAATGATATAAAACAGCTCCAGCGAGCATCGGTGAAGTAAGTAAAAATGTGGAATGTCTTTAAAGCGTGCGTCTCTGCATGGAATTCGGAACCATTACCTTTACCACGCTTGGGTAATAATGAGCAGCGTATTTTTAAATATTAATGCCTGGAATTTTTCAGCGAGTTATGCAAAACGGATGTTTCATTAATATTCATGCGTGCAAAACTACGCGGGAATTAATAAGCCCTACGGAATGGTCGTATTAAATATATTACTGTAAATGTTCGTGGTATTCGGATGAATCTGACATCCCGAATTTAAATATCAATGCCTTACTCTGCGTATGAAATTTCAAATTTCAAATTTCGTGGCTGGCTTCAAATCGCTTGCCACATATTTATGCAATAATATTAGCGAGTTCTCTTTACTGTAAGTTTTACCAAATTAAGCTGCAATAATATATTTGGACGCTATAAAATATTACAAGAATTATTCCTGATAAACCACCATATCGTTCGTAAAATCGGAAGTGGAGTGAAGAATTCGCGGGTAAATGGCGCCATCTGCATTTATTGTCAGTTTTGGGTATCCCGTGTCGTGTTCGCGTCGCGTTCCGTGCAGCTTCGTTTAGAAAGTCAATTTTCATTCGCAGATGTAAGCGATTCGGTGTAAAAGTATCATAGAAGAATCACGGTACACATTTACGACAAAATTCGGCAAAGTTTGATTAGGGGAGGGGCTGATGATCCGTGGGGAGCCTTGGCGTTGGCTTTGATCGTCTTACAACGAGCAACAGGTCGCCATGTTTGTACTTCACAGGTATGTTAGAAATAATGCACGAGTTATGAACTTCTGTTAAACCCGTACGTTCCTTCGTTACTTCGAACCCAGTGGTTGGGGCAAGTTTAACTCGGCGAGGTTATGCTTGAGTGGCATTGCTTAAAGTGCTTAAACTATAACCTCGCCTGCGGTACCGTATAGCCGGCAAGAATATCGTGCAAACAATCGTAAACTACATAATCAGCTATTCGACGAGGCACTCGGAATGGAGTCTATAGCCAAGTGCTTTGCACCTTTAATCATTGAACGTTGCTTAAGTTCGATACACATACTTATTCTGTAGTTAATATAACCTACAGAAGGACATATTGACAGATAAATTTGGTATAGAATATTAATTAATATAGAAGCTTCGTGAAAGCTGAATTCTAACATTTTTCTATTGAAAATCACCAGAACTGAAATCCCGTTTTTAATAATATAAAGAAGGGTATGATATTTTTCTGGAAGATATAGGGATTTAGATTCTAGATAACACTTCTGTTTGGAATAACCCAAATCTCGGATTTTTCTGTAGGCTGGAAGTTGGTCGTTCGAGAACGCCTTTAAAATTCCCTAGAAGTTCAGGTTAGAGTTGCTTATTGTTGGGTTCGAAATAAGGATATCGTTAGAGGCAACTTCAACTTGCATCCGTATGGAGGACACGCACGGGGAAGAAGGATAGAGATAGAAGTGGCGCGCGAGGCGCAAAGTAGTTCTATTGCCAGGCTCGGCGCCAGAGGACCGTGTTAAGCCACCTAGCTGCCTCATTATAATAAACCGCGAGGACCAGGGTGACTTAGGTTGCAAACTGTTCGCGACATTAGACGGCCGTTAGACGCATTTGATCTTTTCTAAATTACCTTGAGCGATGGTATTTCCCATGATCGCCACTAGCTGGCGCCCCATCCGACTTCATTTTCACAATTCTTGGCTTAAATAGTTATCGATTACCATAAGTAGATCATCTTACCGATTGACACATTCAACGTAGAGATTCCGCGGAAGAGGTCTACTATTTTCAAGTGAAGCGTATAATTTGGACAGCTTCTTTTAGTGTTTTGATTGCAAGTATTAGAATGTGTAAGTATGATCTTCATATACTATTCTATCTGTGAACCGAGTTACCTAAAAATAACAATGATTTAAAAATAACTTTTACCTGAAACAGTTCTCTTTATTACTCAAGCGTGCTCGCTTTGTTTGGGAAGATATATTTCTTTGTAGGACACATCTCTTCTCGAAAGCGATAGTGTGTCTAAAGTTCCCCCCTTGCGCCAACAGTATAGTTAGGTATACGTACGTCCTCGAAAGTTTCTTCTAAACGAGCTACAAGAAACCTTTCAGTTCGTAAATTTGAGAAGCTTCCAAATACCCGCGGTTTCTTGCGGAATCCCAGTCACCTCGGGTCTGTAACGCGGGCGGCACGAATGGGAGACAAAGTTTCGTAGTCGAAAATTGGAGTCCCCTCACTACGGCCGAAATTAAATTGCAATTACACTATTCATTGCATCGAGCCCCGAAAAAGGAGGAATGAAATTAACAGCTCAAAGAGATAAAGCAAGATTGCTCCGTTTCAATATTCTTCTGAAACAGATTAAAACAAGCTTCGTCTGCACGACCCGTCGCGCGGTCCAATTACATTTCCACGTTCACGTGAATTTCCAATTACATCGAACCCATTCAGTTTCGATCCGAGGATAAAAGATGAGCGGCGGGAGGCCTGCCTCCTTGTTACAGCCTTCCGTAAGACTTCTTAGTCGAATTCTAGATGGGCGAGGAACGTAAAGCGTACGGTAGATAGCAAAGATAAGGTGAATTGAAACCGAAGGTGTTGGGCGAACAGGTTGAAGTGGTATCGAGGGTGTTGCTAGGTTACTAGCCCCGGCTCCAGTGGATGAGAAGGTGGTAGGCAGCGGGTTTTAGCGTGTGTATCTTCGATAGGAGGAAAGCCCGAAGTGCGGTACACCTCAAACGTTGCCGTCCCTTCTTCCCTGCCGACTTTAGGTCTTAATTTTCTTCTCATTTCCGCCGCGCTCCCGTGCCCTTCCCTACACGCCACCCCTTTCTTCGCGTTGTGCTTTTAATTCCGCCAGTTTGTCGAAGGTTATTTGATCCGAAAAGAGTTACGACACCGCGGCTACCGTTTTCTCCTTACGTTTGTCCTTTTTAGAAGCTGCTTTGGACGGCAGCCACGATCGCGGAACTCCTCAATTGCTTTCTTCGTCCTCTTCCCTGCGCTAGTCCTTACTATATTAAGCTGCATGTAAATCTATAAAATTGGGGAACATGTATGTCCCACGGAATAAATATCGTGTTCTAGATTCTAGGGAGTAGCGAATGATTCTTTGTATTTAGAATCATCGAGGATACCACAGTTCGCCTTCGGAGGCGAACAATTCTCTCCCAAAGTGGCATAAGTTCGCATGTTGCTCCCGTCCAAGCGACGTCTCGTTCAGCTGCACTTCGTGCCGGGGTTAACGACCACTTTGCCCGGCTCATTTATCGCGTAGCGTTCACAAATTGATCGCAATACATTCGGTTAACAGCTGGTCACTGTACGCAACGCTGTAGAACATCGTTCCGGTTTCGACAACGCTAACCAACAGCGAACCCCTTGGACCGTGCAACCCGATAGATATGCCCGCGATCCGTTATGCCGTGCCACCCTCGTGTTTCGGCGTTGCGGTTGCATTAAAACAACCTGTTACCTCAGAGCAGGTAACTCTGACCCTAGTTTTCTAATAACGAGAAACGATCCGGTAGTTAACGACGGGAATTACACAATGCGGTTCGTCCTTTACCAGCGATCGCCTCGATCGAGCCAACACGTCCACCTTAAACACCCGTGTTTCCCGTACGCTACGCTCCCGTCGCACCCGCTATCGATCGCTACGTGCTCGTAATTCGTGAGTTCCCGCGTTTTGACCGCCGAGGGGAATAAATCGCCCTCTTTCTCTCGATAAAAGAACAGACGAGCCACTCGGCTCCTCGGGCGGTAACTTATTAACGAAAGAAGGTCAAGCGCGAGACGCAATTTCGTCGCCTCGACACCTCTCACCGGTACAGAGAATGAACTCGACGTTTTACGGCGACGTTTTTCCGAAAAGGTAACCACCCGTCAACCCCTGGCGCGAGCTATTTCAGTCTAGGGGTTGGCCTCATCGTATGTATTCCATTCAATCTTCATTTCCCTTGAATTTTTCGCGGTATTCTACCGCCGATTCAAGTGGGTACATACTCGAGTTAACGACTTCATCCGTGCCTCCCTCGCTAATCGGCTGTCTGCCGGGGGAGGGTTTTTAAGAAACCTCGCCGCGAGGATGGGACCCGTTCGCAGCCCCCGGGCTTGGGGTCGTAGACGGTCGAACGAGTTTTCGGAAATTAATTAATTCGTTCATTAGGAGAATCGATATTGTTGAGAGGCCAGTGTCGGCGGTGCAGCGCTGCTTTGATATCGCTCGCTACCCTATCTCTGCCACATTAACAGGATGATGGAAAGTTGGTATTTGATGTTTGTTAAGGAGTTGGTATTTAGTGGAATATGTGGTGTATTGCTGACGGGGTTGAAATACGATTCTATTTATTTGGGTTTGATGAAGTCAAGGGAAATCGAAAAGTTCTAAATAAGCCGTTGAAAATTCCCTCTAAAATTCTAAGTAGGAGAGAGTGTGTAGGTAGGGTCTGTAGGCTGATTTCAATTAGTCTCTAATATTGAGCAAAATGAGAGAGAATCACGCTTTAAATTTGTATAGTTATAATTAGTAACGTTTTATCATCAATGTTCTATCATCATTTCATTTCATTATTCCAAAGAAATCATTAAAATTATAAAAGTTCCAAAAGTAATTATTTAACCCATACCTCCCTTGTGTGGGGATTTTTTTTATTTTTCGATTAGTTTTCGTGTAAATATAGGAGACTATATACGTATATATGTATTTATTATCTACAAACTGAAAATATATGTATACATATAAAAGTAATAAAGTAAATAAATACAATAAAAGCTCTAAGGAATAACATAATGAGCATAAACGTGTTGAAAGTAGGTGAAATAAAATTTTTACTATAGATTTTCAAAACTATCAAGTCAACATCGAAATTAAAAATATTTTGTGTCCTGCTCGTACCAACTACGTTGTTCGGAGGACTTAAACGCAATATTTTTTTATGCGATAGTTTCTTAGGAGTATTTCTCTCTCCCTGTCTTTCTTTTATAAATAAGTGGCATTATAGGCCTGTAAAAAATAGTAGCTAAAGCAGTTCATTAAAAAGAAAGTGGGAATGTGACCCATACATCCCGTATCTGAATGTTTCATAATAAGGCACCTGTGTTAGTAAAGCAACGTGTTTTACGTTACAATTTATAATCTATAACTGTTGCTTAAATAAAAGTTCGTCTACTAAAATTTGCACCAGCACGGCATATTTTATATAAGTTTATAACAGGGACTTATTTCGGTTACCAATTTAGGTTAAACTTACCACGATAATGCACTACTTCTTACCTACCTATAGAAAATTAATACGTGCGTTAACAAACTGCGCGCTTTGTTTACGAATTCCCCTACTGCTACAACGAATGATACATATGCGAATAAGGTATGCCTAACAAGGATGGAAATACAATAACTGACTCCTCTCTCCCCTATTTAAGGGGGTATGTATACCCGTTTGAACCCTCGGAAAATGTATACATTTTGTGGATTTTTTTACAAGTCAACAGTTTGATGCAGATTTCCCGTTTTTTTACTATCTTTACCTAGTATTATGAACTACTAAAAAAAAAGTTTCAGTTAAAAAACTATTGTTTTTGGGAAGTTATGCATACACATCCGAAAGTCTCTCGATTTTAGACGGCTAAACGGTGGCCCTAAAAACTCGCGCTACGTTCAACCAATTAACTTTCAATTTTGCATGCAGAATCATAATAAGATTCCACATCGTCCAACGAAGGCTTTTTTTATTCCGATTCCCCGTTTATTATTTATAAAGAAAAGAGGTGGATTTTTCTCTTAGAAAAATTTAACTTTACCTTCGATCTCTCACCATTTTTTTATTTTCCAAAATTTTCAAAATCTGCTTCGTTGGACGATAGCTACTGACATACTTTATAAGAAAATTGTATGGTTTTTGATTTCAGACACGACATACAGGTGTTTTCAGGGCCACCGTTTAGCCCTCTAAAATCGAAAGACTTTCGGATGTGTATGCATAACTTCCCAAAAACAATAGTTTTTTAACTGAAACTTTTTTTTTGAGTAGTTCATAATACTATGTAAAGATAGTAAAAAAAACGGGAAATCTGCATCAAACCGTTGATTTGTAAAAAAATCCACAAAATGTATACATTTTCCGAGGGTTGAAACGGGTATACTCCCTTAAGTGTGTATATAGTTGGTAAATTCTGGAAATCTCCACCGACTATTTCTCGATACAATATCTTCCGACAATTCTCTACACCACTACCCACTGAAGTCGAAAATAAACCGCACACCTATCTCAGCTCACACACCTAACTCAATTCTCGCCCCAATTTCACCCTTTTATTAAGCACCAAAAGGATTAAGATCGATTCGCGATCGAGCGAATAGCAGTCGTTTCGTTCGCCACCTGTCTTATCGTCCGGTGCCCTTCGCTGCTCGTATAATATCGCGGCAAACGAGCTGCTGGAAAGCATCCCCGAAGGCCATTCCGAGCGGAAACTCGTTCCAAGTTTCGGACACGCGGGGATGGATACATCCATGCAGGGGGGGTTGGGGGCATCGGTGTGCCGTCGCGTACGCGCAAGGGTGAGCCGGATAGAAACGCGAGCGTGCACAAGCGTGCACAAGCGTGCACAGAGGGGCCGGTCGAACGGTCGAGCGCGGAACGGAGTTAGTGTACGCAATGGCAGCGATACCCGCACGAATTCAACGGCCCCGCAATATTCCGTCTCTCCGTGCGCCGTGGGAGGCCACGCTTCGGCGGCGTTACATTATTCCTCTCGCGAGAATAAGCAGATTCGATCGTGCCCCGGCAAAGGAAATTCGTATTACGAGTTCGATCGTTGTCGTCGCGAGACAGTGAATGGCAGCCAGGCACTGTTTTCCATTAGCAGCAGAAAACGCGGCGCGCTGTCCGCGCACGTGGCCGGTCCCGATGCGCCATGAATCCCAAACGAGCCTTGTTACGAATCTGATAATCCGATTCCCCTTCTCTCCCCTTCTCCTCCTCCTCCCTTTCCCCTCGCGCTTGATTTTTCGTTTCTGGGGACCCCATTATACGCGCCGTGGCAGCTTGCAAATATAATATCCGCGGATTAACCATCGACAGGGGTTGGTCAAAGTGGCGCGATGCCCTCTTCTCAGCCAATTCCTGGTCGATGTAAAGAATGTTCAAATACACGCGCTGTGCGTCGAATAATCTTCTATTACCATTCCTCCGGGACCGACCCCCACTCTCCCTATCTCCTATCTCTGGAAAAAAGGTCGCTTCCTATCGCCGCAGGTTTTCCTCACAGCAAACATCCGTAAACGCGAATGGCCGCGGCTGATCTCGCCCTACCTCGCGATTATCATTTCGGTTACGACTGTTCCGGGATGCAGCGCGCAGATATCGCCCGGCCATCAAATTCCACGGAGTTTCTGGCCTATCTGCGGCCCGCCGTGGTCCGGGCAGGGCCAGCAGCGCGACGCGATATAGCCGAGACGAGAACGGGCACGGTGGAAACGCGATAAGAGGCGAGAACCAAGGGATACGACGCCGCTCGAGGAAAAGGGCTGCCTCGAGGAGCCTACCGCAATCATCGTAAGGGGATTCTGGGATCCCTTTCGGCCGTTGCGTCATCCACGACTAGCCACCGTTCGCTTTTTTTTTTTCCCCTCCCTCCGACCCCTGTTTCACATTTCTCCCGTCCCCGTTCGTGTCGAGCAGGAGCGAAGCAGAAGTCGCTTTAATGGCCCCACGGAGGACACAGCAGTCGGTCGAAAAAAACAATTCCATCCACGGAATCCCTCTCCGAGCCCACGGAATCGGTCAGCGCTTCTGGCGCTCCTTCCTCCCGCCCCCTAACCCCCTTTTCTCCACGATTCCAATCGCGCCGGCTTCGACCGTACACTTTTTTACGACCGTCCGTGTCCAGGCGGAAAGAGAGCCTCGCAGCTGGGAAATATTTTTCAGCCCCACTGAGAATTTTCGCTATACCGAAGATTTTATTTCGGTAACGCTGTTTCTTTAAAAATCGAAACGCGCGGACGTCTCCACGGCCTCTGCAATTGGAGTCCCTACGTGACGTCGATGTCTCTGTGTGCTTTACACGTTTCATTATCCCCGGGAATGTCCTCGAGTCCATCCCTTGGGTTCCCCCGGTTTTTTTTCCCCCTGTATTAAACGCCGTTAATCTTTCGCCATTGGAAACGTATTACCCTCGTGATCCGATATTTTCTGTTTGAAGAGAGATATTAAATAAGCTTTTTTACTACCCCGTTCCGCTCGTTACGTTCTGCGCGCATCCCTCACGGCGCGTTTAATTTATCCGGGCGCTTTTATAGCAATATCCGCCGACGGAACGTTCGCGGATGATTTACCGCGTCTGTGTAATCCTCGTGCGCGTCGTTACACCCGTCGAGCCCACGTTTTACATATTCTTACGGGATAACGGCCCGCGATCCAGGCAATTAAGATCCCGCGCCCTCGATATTTTTGATTAAGCTGCAATTCCAGTTTCGCGGACCCTCGAGAGGGGCACTTACCCGCGGTCGCCGCTGAATTCCCAGAGATAAGTTCAACCCCCCGCCTCGGGATTTCGAGTTATGCATTCTCGTGGAAGTGTGGCACGGGGGAAAGGGAGGATAAGGAGGATACGCCGGGGTTTTAGGGGCGTCTGGGCGCGAGAGGAGAAAAAGAGGCGAAAGGGGAGAAGAAAGCGTGGTGAGGGGGAGGGGGAGGGGGTTGGGGCTCGGAGGGTGGATGAGAGAGTGGCGGCGTCAGCCAGGCAGGGCTCGCCGTCGCGAACTTTTGCAGATATTCAATATCTCGGACCATCAATCACTTCGCTGCGGCAATATCCCAAAGTATTGGCCTTATATTTGTTTCTATATCGGGCACGGATTTATGGTTAAAGCACGTCCTTCCGTCAGGCCCGGAAATCATCGTCCGACGATCTTGCACGCGGCGCGCTCGCTCTGAATTCACGTCCCAGGGTTCGCCCTCGGTCGACGGGTGGAGTCGTTAGTGAAATGTGTTTTTAATTATGTTGGAGTGAGATTAATGTGGTCGCGCGGGTGCGGAGAGTTCGGAATTGAAGTGTCTTCGTGGCGTGTACCTATTCGTTCGAGAAAAACGTTTCATTGAGAAATTACGCTAGATACTTGAGACTTGATAGAGACAGCGGAAGACTCTTTGAACCCGATATCGACGACCACGGATCTGTGAAACCGGATACAGACGGAAGTAAGCCAGTGAGACCATATACAGGCGTCATGAGGCGCTACACAAAGGACATCAGATCCGCGATAGTCTGTACGGAGGATTCTGAACCTGTAGAAGTAGACAGAGCTGATAGTGAAGCTATAGAACATGGAACAGAGGCCTCTAAATTGGTGGCATCTGATAGAGGTGCAATTTAAGTCAAAAGAAAAAAAGTTAAAAGTTACGATTCTGCTCCAAGATATTTCGTACTATTCATTGAAAAAGAGTTGTACAATTCAATTTATTTATCAATGTCTTAGGTTCATCGACAATGCAATTATACTAGAAATAAGAAAACCCTTGGTTTTTTATTTCAGAGAAGAAATTGGGCCACGATCTTCAATTTCCAATTCCGGCGCGCGAGTCCTAACGAACGTGTTCATATACATATCTTCATTTCTACCGAACACTTTGTAACGTAAAAATTAATTTTCATTGTTTGATTATGAACTAAAATACCCTGAAAGTTTGGAAAAGATCCGCATAACAGTTTCTTAGAAAAAAAATTCCAAGGATCACCTTATTCGTAGCGTCCTAAATAGAGCTCCCCCTGAAGACTTAATACAGACACCTTTGAGTTCGTATAACGTGATAACACACTACAAAGCTCATAGAATTCAATTCCTTGGGGTGTCTTGGCTCTTATAGGGTCTAGGTTCCTGGGGTGTCTGAAGTTCAAGAGGTATCTGAGGTCCTTGGGATCCCAGATGTCTCGAAGTCTCTGGAGTCCCTGAGGTATTAAAGTCCCAAAGGCTTCCGAAATGCAGGAGGTATTTGGGGTCCCCGGGGTCTTTGCGGTTTCAGGGTGCTTGAAGTAGCAATAGTCCCAGAGGCTTCAGGGTCCTCAGAATATCAGGATACTTTAAGGTTACGCAGCATACAGGATTCTAGAGCATAGTCTGTATCGAGCCCTATGCGTCTGATGGTATTTATATCGAGTGCTACAGACCTAATTGCGTTCGTATCAAAGCCTACAGACCTAATGATGACCGTATCCATCCCTATGCCTCTGATGGTATCTATATAGAGTTCTACACATCTGATTGTGTAGTCCTCCGTGTCTAATGGTCTATATCGCGCCCTAGAAACACTGAGGTGTATCGAGTCTTGCAACTCCAACAGCGCCTGTATCGAATTCTAGGAATACAAGTTTGCGCATACTGATCCCATCGAATCAATAAATCCAGAGTTGCTGGTACAGAGTCCTATAGCCACGTTACAAGCCTAATCGATTGAATCGTGTCCTGTCCAATGTCCTCACGGTCGCTAGCGTTCTAAACCACTTGGGAACTGTTCCACTAGAGGAGGCATTTAGAAGGCTCTCCGTCACGGGAACAGAGATGAAAGCGCGAAAATGGCATAAACCACCGTTGAATACTTCCCCTGTAACGACGTGTCGACGCCGGGCTCAGACGTACCCGCGAAGAGTGTCTTCATCGCTTTCGCACGGACGATAAAGGGACGCTCAGTCGCGACAACTCGTCACGCCTTAATACTCGCGCTTTACGCCTCCACTTGCTCTCCTCCCAACAATACTTCAAACATAAAGATCCCACGATCGCGAACGGTGGAGGTAAAGGACACACGGACGTCTTACGCCCTCTATACCACTGCAGAACCACTTGTGGCCCCGGCGATAAATTCATATCATCTCCCGGATTTTTGCGTTACTTTCTACTACACCGTGATTCGAGTCGAATATAGGGAACCCTGCCTCCCCAATAATCACCACCCCCCATTTCCGTCGACAGATCGCGCCAAAGTGCCTGGCGTGTAGACACAGCGTATAAAACGTTGCAGCTCGATAGGGGTTAGGCTCCCTCAAGATGGTGCACCTTGGCACTTTGCAGTGCGGCAGTTTTTTCGCCCCGCTCCTAGGTCGTTCGGGGGCGCGCACGCCAAGCTGTTTCTTTCTCCAGCGACTGTTAGACCATCGTCCCTTCTTCGGTTCGTCGTTGCCACGGAAAGAACGCCCTAGAAGAAGAGATATGGCGGGCGGGGGCCGGTCGATGAGGGAGAAATGCGAGACGGGGGAGAGCTCGCTGAATGTTCCAAGTTTCTTTATTAGATCGGGGGTGTCCATTCGTCGGGAATGGACCAAAATGTCCCGGCGCGCTCTGCATCGTTCTTTCTACGCTTCCCCTCTGCGTCACGTTCGCGTGGCGCGGGTGTTTGTACCGAGATGCAGAGCCCGGAGGAGGACGCGCCCCCGGGGGGGGGGGGGGAGTCTGGGGGCCCTGAAATCTAATACGGGATAAAGATGAAATCTTGGAGAAGTTTCATAGGTCTGCGTATACGATGGAGCCCGGCTTCCTTCCCAGGACTGGAGTATTGTTCTGTATCGGTGTTGGCGAGATCGTCGACGGTGACCCAATATCGTCTCCGTCCTCGTACCAGCGCGATAGGGTGCCTCTAACGTTTTCGACGCGAGCGCATTCCGGCAACATGACGCCGATAAAACTCCGGGATATTTCGCGAGGCATCTTCGAATATTAAGCACGGCACGAAAAGAGCTGGATCGCTTAGCATGGTTTAGAAATATGCGAGGCATCCGCGAGCATGCGACAGGTAATTTAAGGCCCCGTTATTGAGTATCAGAATTAAAATCTTCTTTAAAATACCTACCGCAATATGGAACATTGTCATTCACGGTCCTGTAATGGCCGCAGTGCCATGACGTGTCGTTATTGGATCTTGTGGAATTTGTAAAGGTGGAACTAAAGACATTTGTTATGAAGTTTCTCAGCATGGCGATTATATAAAAGTAAATAAAAAATTAAGAAAAGCATGAATTGAGAATACAAAAAAATATATTTAGGTGGTAATGTAACTCCATGTTAGTACAATCTTATTTTGGCTATTAATTCTTTTTATATGACGTGCTAATGTGCTGTGGCCAGGATAACATTGGCGGGTAATTAACATATATTGAAAAGGGAGGGGGATGAAAATTTCATGGATTTTTGTGCTCGGTATAAAGTTGAATCAGATATTGCATCATATATTTTCGGAATTTCATTTCACGTATTAGAAGTTGAGTCGATCTCAGTTTCTTCGCCTTCGCCAGATGAAATAAGTCCCTAATTCTTTCGCCACGCGTTAGTGGACCATTTGGAGAGCTTATAAGTGGATATAATTCGATATATCCAGCTCCTCGGGCTGGCTTCGTCAGTGATCAAAGGCGGGGGTGAAGTTTGCCGTGTTTTCTTTCGCGATATCGGCTCGAGGAGGGAACCCTAACTCGCCATCAGCGACACGCGCACACTTTTCTTCCCCCGGTATTTATTTTGCCGTAATTCCCTCTCTCGGTGCGCGGGATAAGTGGCTGTTTCGCGGTTTCGTCCAATTTCGTCGCGCAAGAGGAGATATTCCGTCGAGTTTGGAGAACTTTAAAGCCACTCTATTCTAAAGATCGGAAAAGTGCCATTCCTATGCTAACAGGAGCTTCTTCAATTATACTTTGTCCTCGGTCTTCGCGAATTGTTATTTGCCCTCCCCCCTTTTCCACCTCCTCCGTAGCTTGATTTCCCCGTTTTGCATAATCTAATTTCGCCTCCTTACCGGTTTCGAGCGTTTACCTTTATTATAATTAGTTTATTTCGGGGTGGAAGTTTACGGGGCGTCCATCGATAGCGAACAACTCGCCTGATTACAATTCCTGGGGGGCTCCTAAGATGTTTACTGCTCAAACACGTGGATACTTTGCGTTATAGGCCATCAACGCTAGGATTTTTAGACACGCCAGAAAATATTTCCACTTAAACTACGCTATCATTATCATCTACAAACCTTCAACTACTTAGCTGTTTTCGTATTAATTTTTTAATGAAACAGTGAAATTTATTCGTCACAGAAGTTTGCAAGCCCAAATCGCCACGCTGCGTCCCGATAACAATCATACCATAGTTGCTCGTCGCCCCAACTTCGCTACCCTAAAAAAAGTAATTTCTAAGCGATCACCGCAGGTCATCTTACAATACGATTCTCGTAAAACTTGAATCGTTCGCGCGATACCTACGTTACGGAGTGTTCCCCAATTGAAAATGACAAACGGCGAGAGAAATGATATCCCGTAGTGCGCGAGCGTACCCTGCTTATACTCGTGCAAGTCGCTCATTCTTTTCGTCGCCTATAAAGTCATGACGTTCCAGCTCCGCGGAACGCAGGGATATACGGTCCTTTTATGGGGGTTTTTATCGCTGTGTAAACTATGCGATATCCCCCATATCCGTTTCCGCTTTTACGGATGGCCCCGACCTTTTATCCCCTGTAGAATCGAGTTAGCTTCCCCCCGGGAAGATGAATTCCGACAAAATCCTTCGATTCTCATCGTTAAATAACGTTGTGGCGCTAATTCAATGTTTCAGCGGCCACCCGTGGAACCACTTTATCATCGACGAGGTCTTAAGCTGGAATTCTTGTATAGTCGAGCACCATGTGCACCCAGGATTAATCATGGGACCTGTTTACTGTTACCCTTTCAGACATTCACTGCATTTTTTAATTATTATCTAACAATATGATAATAATCAGGTGTAGAACGTTCACCTGTATCTATTTCATGCTACCAGTAGGAAAAATTCTTTGTCAGCTCTAGTGCCCTCATTCTTGACTATTCAATTTTCACATACAGCTCCTCGCGAGTAAATCTCTCACCAGTCACATACATACGCCTCGCCTCCCTCGTTCACTTCTTCTCCCATTTAATGAACTTGCTTCGTACAGAAACTGCGATTACCTTCACCTGCAATCCCCAGACCGAACGCCCCATCAATTCCACGCGCAGAGTGCGCCCAGGGTTTTCGACGCCGCGTCCCTACAATGACGCGCACGAGGCAAACAGTGTGCCCTCTCCCTTCTGCCCTAAAAAATCGCCTCTATGCGCGCGCGACTCGCCCCGCGGCGAATGAAACTCGAGGGGGCCGCGCAATTATGCGCGAGCACGCGAAACCGATAAATAGCGTTATTGGATTTCCGTTGACCGAGCTCGCTAAAAGTACACCGTGTCCGGGGCGTTACCGTTGTGTAACAGTCAATAATTGCTCAATTGACTTTATCGGAATCTCAATTAGCCGCTGGGGGTGCCGCGACAAACCTCCCGCGTAGGCCGCGGTTTTATGACTTTTGCCCGCCGCCGTTAATAGGGCCGCGTCGAATTGGCCGTGGAAATAGATAGAGCGGTTCGAGTGTTCCCTCTTCCTTCGCCTCTTGGAGATGAAGTTCCGGCCGCGGGGATGAAGTCGCCGCGCGGGTACGCTCGGGCGGCCGACCTGGCAGCGGGGGCTGTGCTCGCGCTCACCCTCCGCCCCTAGACGCTTCTGCGGCTAACAGTTGTGCCGAACTTTGATAATCCATATCGCTTACGGGCCGTGTCTCGACACCCGGCCACCTCGACAGAAAACTTGCTGGGATTCGAACGGCCGGAGCTTCTTCGAAATTTTCCTCCCCCGATGTTGCCGCGGCTGCGATCGCGATCCCACCGAAACTTGCTGCGAGATCGCGCAAGTTACGCGCGAGATAGAACTTGTTGGGAGTTTTTTTAGCGCGAAGGTTAAGGGTGAGGAATCTTTGTTGGTCGAATCTGCTTTTCTCATTTGCTGCGGTGAAATGGGCTGGTGCAAGGGTGGTTTCATTGGCTTTGCTCGAGATACAGATTTGTAAAGGCAAGGCCATTTACCAGAAGCTGGGGCCTCGCTCTGTATGGGGCCACATTTTAAAAATGTGTATCAATTTGATTAACTGAAATAGGCTCGTTCTTTTGACTGCCCTCCTTAGTTAAACTGTCCTATCTATCATTTTTTCATTTTTTGAGATATGTTGAAATATTTGAAGTTCCACACGTCTTTTACGTCTTTACGTCTTTTATCGTAAAGATTTATAAACAGTCTAATTTATTTAACCGAACTTCTTTCAGAATGGTTAAAATATCATATCTAAA
This sequence comes from Andrena dorsata, assembly GCA_929108735.1. Taxonomy (NCBI): domain Eukaryota; kingdom Metazoa; phylum Arthropoda; class Insecta; order Hymenoptera; family Andrenidae; genus Andrena; species Andrena dorsata. Next base: position 38,396,515 of record OV815487.1, read on the forward strand.
ACAATGAATTAATTGGTACCTACGTTAATAATACAATCCCTACATGTTACATAAAAATTATATTAGGCTATTACGAAATAATGGCAACATGTTTTAATTTGAATGGAGGAAAATAAGGATGGTACAAAGTAAATGATAAAACTTCAGTTTTCTCGGATGTTTCAAAACGCTAGATAGGACGTTTTAACTAAAAAGGGCAGTTGAGGACTCATAATGAGGTTGAGCCTTGGGCCTCCGAAAGTATAAACACGGCCCTGAGTGGAGGGGATAGCGATCACCTTAATTCGAGGCAGACCCCCGTCCTCTTTTCGAGACACTACTGTAGTCTCGTCGTTGGTTTGTTTCTGTTGGCGTAGAATAGAAACGTAGTTGAGATTCGTTTTATTAAAGTTTGTGGCTTCTGTGTTGTTCTGCTACGTGTCCAAAAAGCACTCGCGCAGATTGTGATTTCTGCTTTCAAGTATCTACTCGTTTAGACAATGGGTTGCGAAGCTTCCCGAAAAGTAGGTCATTCGCGTTCATTTAAATTATAAATCGCTTTCCATCTAGCACAGAAATGTTCTTGTTTATGTACCATTTTAATGTACAACTGTTTTCTCCGCTGTTTATTTACTCGATCCGTTTCGACGCACAAGGCGATTCGTTGAAGCATCTTAACGTTCTTGCTTTTACGCATTCTCTCGAGTACCTAAGGTGAATGTCCCAATTTCTGCTCATATCCCCATTTCTGATCATTTCGTATTTTTCTTATTATTATATGCGTTACGTTTGTACTATAGTTGCAACAAAATAAATCTAAAGTATTTAAACATTTACGCGAGTGTTGCACGAGCTTGGGGCAATACATACATCGCTATTTTTCATAAGCAGAAATACGGACATTTAGAGCATTATGTATTTAATTACAAATTACTAATAGTGAAACATCTTGAAATATCTTTCTTAAATAGTTTTTGGATTGGTTGATTTATTATTAAAGAATTAATCACTTACTCTGCAAATTTTGATCACAAACAAATTTTTTACACCTTCTTTATGACGAATAACCTTTTAAATCAGCAGAAATTGGGACATTCACCTTATTTACTGCTCCCGTGACTTTTCCTCTCGGCGCAATATCCTCACTGATATCATCTTTAAATCGAAACACAGGATTCGATTACGAACATTGGACAGACCGTTTTATGAATCCGCCAGCTTCCACAATATTTTAAGGTGGAATATTGTTATCATTACCCGTGCGATTCGCAATTCCACTGAAAATATTTCACCGCATACCTACCCTGCATGTCCAATATTCATTGTGAATGATTTAACTAATTAGATTTGGTTCCCTGCGAAAAGTTACGCTTTGCCCGCGATTACCATGGGTAAAGCTACAAAGGGACGCCCTTCCGTCGTTTCAACTACGGCGTACACCGTGTAATATTTGCACTTTTACCTCGCGACCTGAAAAATACGATTTGCTCCCTTAGCTGTGCCAGGTGCCAGGCGCTGCGAGGAGGAACAGTGATAAATAGATTCCAGTTCTTTGTCTGCCGCGAACTAGAGCGCGCGCGTTTGATAACGGCGAGATAATGAATGGAAATTCGATTTTAATTTAGCTTCGATGGTAGGTGAGCGGGCCGTCGTTTTAACATATTTATGCAGGTCAGCGTCAGCTGCGAGACCACTGGCACACGGTGAAAAATACCGTCGATAAAGTACCGTGGCTTAGCACGCCAGGAAATAATTGGGAGCTGTAGTACAGGCCTCTCGATGTGTCTTCTTTCACCTCTCCAACGAGATTATTACCAACTATTACACGATTATTAATCTCCCCCTCCCTCTCCACCACCCTCTTCTCAGTCCATTAAATTTCGTTATAATAAATACACCGTACTTCAAATCTGCAGAATTACATTCCGCGCGCTGATAATAAAACGTGGAAATGTTTCGAATGATTCCCTTGAAGTAATTTCAACCCTCCACATTCTATCGTGCAATTATAATGCTTCTAAACCGAACCCCTTTTGTTCCCACCCTGAAGTACCTACTAAGAATTCGTTCCAGGGTCCCTCGAAGCTGTATTAAATGCCCCAAACTTTTCTCCCAAAACATCCCACTTCGGACATCATCCCCCAGCTTCCCTAAATCGACGTTAACCCTTTCCAAAGCTATCATCTTCCCCGAACACAGTCCTTCCGAATCTGAATCCGGGATGTTCATGGTGCCCGAGCATGCCGCCTCTCCCCACCGCGTTATCCCCGCGATCATCCGAATCTGCACTCACTCGACCGATTCCCAAGCCCGCAATTTCAATACGATCGGAAAATGGACCGTGAAGGGAGCATCCGTTCCGCCGTTGGACACGAATACGCGGCTCTGAATGATGAATTTCGGCCAGCTTTTTGACGGATGCGCCTCACGATTGAATCGCACGCGAACGGGCCCCGCCGCCGGCCAATCTTATTTCTATCCCACGGTACGACGCTTTTCTCTCCGTGTCGGGTGAGACGATGCAGGGCCGCGTATATATATGTACTATCAGAGAGACGGGATGGCGGGTCGGCGGAGAAATAGAGGGGCCATTCTGGAATCATACTAGATATCGTCGTCCAATCGTATTCCCCGTGTTCGCTTATCCTATTCCGTCCTGTCCCATCCTAGCCCGCGCCGCTGCTGCTTCTATCCAACATTCATCGGGCGCATGTAATACCCCCCGGGTTGCCCGCTATTTCACCCCCGGCCGTTTCTCAAGCGGCGCGACCTGGCGGTTCTCTCCGTGCTCGTGCGCGATTTTGTTAAAAATACGAGAACTGCCGTTCCCCGCCACCCCCTCCCACGAGAGAGTGATCGCGGGACGCTTTTGAACGCATAAAATCTAAGTAGCTCGGAGCCTCTCATTTATATAAAGGGGCAGGCTCCGACCGTAAATAGAGACGCATGGAGGATCGAATAGCCCCCAACGACCGGCCGATAAATCGGCCCTCGTTGCAGGACAGCAATTGCGCTCGGTTCTTTCCACTCGCCTCTCGTTCTTTACGTTCGATCATCGGAATTTACGGCCCATCCGCCTTCCCGGCTATTCTACCTGGTATCGTAATGCTCGTCCCGCGACACGTACCGAGAAATCATCGTTGATCGTTGGCGGAGCTTGAATGTGAGGGGATGTCCGCGTGGCAGAGGCGCTGAGAGGTTTCCCGCGAATTTGAATAGTAATCGCTACGGTGTCGTGATGTTGGTCCGTGGTAATTTATCTCTGTGTTGGTGATGGTAGAGGATTCTTGAAAATGGGGGTGTTTTGGGGATAAATTCTTTATTTACTTAATATGTACTGGCGGGGTAAGATGGGAAAGCATTGATTATATAAAATGGAAGGCACCACAGTATACACGTCAACATGTCAGAGAGTTCGGTGCAAAAGATCATCGGTCTGAAAAAAACTGTGTTAAAGGTCACGAGTTATGACGAGAAATTACATTTTTCTAATAACGATATAATTATCCAGGAAGTTTGTAATAGTGTCAGTTTATTTATTTGTATATTTTTTAACAAATGCGGGTAAGTTAATTTTCCTTATTAGTTACTTTTTCATTAATTTAGAGTTTACACTAAAAAATTATTAAGGTTTTTTTTCAAAAAGCACGTGAAGTATTAAATACGTATTGGGTCAAAACGGGATCGGGTGGGCGAGGCAAGATGACACATCGAAAACTTTTTATCGGAAAACCAAAACTTCTTTCCATAATGATTCGCAAACAGTAAATTCGTTTACTCCAGTAACAGCATGTTGCAACATAAATTATTCTTCCTTCAATGTTTCACCAAGAGACATTATACCCATCCTGAAAATACAGACACAAAAAAGCACATACAGAGAAAAAGATAACAAATTCTAAAATACGAAAAAGGACACCAGAAAAATTAAGAATACCGCCAGTTAAAAAAGGAAATATAATTTCTTCACTTTCAAATTTTTTTCTTTATGTTATTTCTTCATGTTTCATCTTGTCCCCCAAGCAGTCTGCGGGTCAGGATAGGAAAATTTGGTTATTCACGAAAAAGATGTTTATTTAAGTTTTTGGTTCCTGTGACCTCATTCTTCTAGCTTAAATTTGAAGATGAATATATGAGTATATACTGATTCTAAAAATGCTATAATAAAAGTTACATAAAGAATATACTTGATTTTCTTTACGATTCTTCTTAGCGCTGCCGTCCTGCCCCACATTTCCCTAGATACTGTGATCAACAGCTTTTGCATTTTTCATTTACTAATGAATGTAGGTTATATGGAGACGAAGTGGATAATTCTACAAGTTTCAGATACAGAGGAGTATTTGTCAAATTTTAAACGATTTTCGGATTCAGCCACGGCGAGTGAGGGTCGTTTGTAAGCTCGGTAAATGCGCTGGGTTCGAGTGCGCGTCTCTCTTCGTTTTCGCAACCAGCGGAGCATTTCCCAATGAAATCTTATTTTCGCGAGATTGCAGACGCAATTTTATGGCAACGGGGAAATAAGGAAGCCAAGAGTTTCCGTTTATTGAGCGCCCTTTCCGTGTCCCTTGAGGGCTGGCAACCCAGCGACGAGTACAGCTGCGTTCAGTAGATTCTTCGCGTGTTTCTACGGCAGCCAATTAACTTGCAATTAGCGTGCGATTCGTTAATTTTGCATATTTCGTTGGCGCAAAGGCATCTTTGAAGCATGACAGAAATGAAGGCAGCCAGAACGGCGAGTGCTATTCGGAAACAAAAGGGGTACGTGCCGCCGACGGTGATTAAACTGTGATTACCTAAACTTGTTGTGTAATAACGGTCAAGTGTGCAAGCGCCCGTTTACAGCAATATCGAAAATTGCCCATTCTACTCTTGCAATAAAATAATTCAGGTATCGACCGTATTTTTAGAATAAAGAATTAAGTGGTTTCGGCGCACTGGTTCGGTCAGTTAACAATTTTAAAGCTAATTTGCAATTATTTGCCACATTAACATCAACTAGTGGTATTTTGACAGTTTTGTTGTGAGGTTAAAAATGTTCGTTTGATCAGTAATTTTTAAATATGTTTTGACTTTTTAACGGTCTTTCGTTTGACTCCTTCTTAACCACGTTTTGCTTCACCTTTCAATGTCTCTCCGCGTTATGTTTACTTCAGTCACGTTCCAACCGACTCGTGGGTTACGCGTCCTACCAAACGTGTGACTCTAAAGCGAACGCAATAATTTCTAAACCTTTCCTTGATAAAGGTCTAAACCGAAGACCGAAACGTCGGAAAATTATAAAATTTAAATAATTGCAAATTAGCTTTAAAATTGTTAACTGACCGAATCAGTGCGCCGAAACCACTTAATTCTTTATTCTACTCTTGCATTTGAAAGGACGCGAACAGAGGTTAGATTGACCCACACAAAAATCCAATAATCACTGAACAAACTCAACCAATTCCATTAAAATCTCGCACGATCTGTGCTCTCCAAGTTACTCACAATCACTACCACCACGTAACACAGCTCACGCAAAAAGAGAAAAGAAAAACTCAAATCCACGTGGTATCGCCCACGGGTCTTCCACTGCTCGCGAGCCATCGATCTCGTTTAATTAGTACCTATCTCTATACGATATTCGAATTTCCTTGTAAAGGATCACGAGGCAAGCGGCGCGTGGCTGATCCAAAAAGCTCGGTAATATTTAATTTTAATGGTGGCACCTAGCGTGGGGCCAGCTGCTGTACGATCGCGTCATTCGCTCGGACGCGCTGGCGAGAAAGGGACAGGCATTATACGTTTTATTTGGCGTGGCGCCAGTGACGTATTCGGGCCCCATTCACGATTGGACGGCAGCCGGCCTGCCATTTTTCGAGCAATCGCTCACGATCCACCCGCCGCGCTTACTTTATAACCGCGGGCACCTGAATCCGCAACCCCCGCCCCGTGTAATTCGGTTCTCCTCGGGACGTAGCCGCGCGTCACGGCCGCTTATTTCGCTGTCCGTACACGTCGAACGCCCGTCCCATTCCTGGCATGTGCGTTCCTCGGAGGAGGACCGGGATCAGGGCCACGGGATTGGAAGGGCAGCGCGCGACCAGCCTCCAGCGTGCACATCCCGCAGGAATACAGGGGTGGAAATAAGGGAAATCCTTTTGTGCCTTTTGCTCCTTGCGCGCCATACGTGTTTCCAGGATAAAGCGCGACGGGATTGGGGGACAGGGAGCCCTGGCGTGTCTGGATTTTCCCCCGTGCTGCGCGATTTAGAAACGCGCATACGGTAGCCTTGTTATTGTATTATGCAGATACGGGGGACATGTTAATACTCGTAAGCAACGGTTACGATAAGTCGACGGGAAATAGGAATTCTAGGTTATAGGGTAAGGAATGGTATTGGTGCGTGTCGGTGTGCTGTCTTCGTTCGGCGTGGTAAATAAATGACTAACATTTTATAAGTATGTATTGTTATTAAGGTTTAGTGAACTGGACGCTGCTGTTTGATATTCTAATTTTATTCGGTTCTGAATGGTTTTATGCTTAATCGGTGATACACTTAATTTCCTTTTTTTGGCTTCTTGTTGATTGCAATATTTGCAGTAGTATGTGCATAGTTTATTGAATGCGTCGAGTGTTAGCCAGGTTGTGGCGAGATATTTGAATGGTTGAGTGGATCGTAGGCTAGTAGAATGTACTGCGTATGGTCAGCCCTGTGTAGTAGATAGGGTAAATGTTTCAATCGACTCCGTCAGTGTTGGGAGATTCTACTAGCGGTAGACATGTGTGACAGTTGATGCATTACGAATAATATTTAATAGTCGAGTTTGTTGATTTATTCAGAGTTTACGCTTATCTACATCGGTACCTTTATATTTAACAGCAATGGGGCGTAATCCTCTAGAAATTAATGTCTTTAGTTACGATCCTCTTTTATTCTTCTTAGAGAAGAATCCAAGAGATGACACCAGACCTTCAGATTATCTTCTCCTGTATAAGTATACCAAGTAAAAGTCTCAAGAAGAACTCGCGAAGTCTTTCTTCTCTTTCAAAATTCCCAAAGAACAAAGTCTGCGTTTCTCCTACTGTTACACCAGCGCACAAGAATATTTTCAATAAACTTATCATACTTTTGGGAACAGAGAAAGTCCGTCGGTAGACAAGTACTTATACACAGCACCGTATGTTACGTAAGATTCTTCCAGTCTGAAGACTTCTGTCTTGCAGAATATTTTGAAGAATTCTCGTAAGCTGCTTAGCTTGTGGAGGCTCCTCCGTCAGAGACTAAGCAGCGCACTCCCTCAAATACTTGCTCGAAATAGAACAGGACTGGGTCGATCCAGCGTAATGTTCTCCAAGATTTGTAGGGTATAGCTGCGGCGACTGAATAACGGGGATGTAAGTTTCCCCGATCCGAGTGGAAAAATATTATTCGGCGGATAAGTCTTTTATCGTTCCTTGAAAAATTCCTAGGCGACCATCCCCAGGCACAGATTCGATTGTCTCTCTTTTTTTTTGTCAGCCCCTGGGAGCGAGAGAAGGTGTATGCGAGAGGGGATGGCGGGGAGAAAAAGAGAGGCAATTTAAGAGGAGAAGGCAAGAGGGACAGGAATGAAATACGATGGACGAACACGAGCGGTAAGAGCACTTCCTTCCTGGACCTATGAAAACATAGTTTTCTCTGCTCTTCAATACACACGTACGTGGCCACATAGCGAGCCTCTGTATATGATGCACGAGATAGCCATTAATATCACCACAAGCTGTACGTTCACTTTAATATCTCACCAAGAACAGCTCTGAGTCACTTAATGTGGTTTCCGTCGAGACATCAGTTTTCAGACTGGATGTTGTACGTTTAGTTTCGTACAAATCCACTTAATACTCGCTCATTCCTAACCTTTAAAGCCCACGCTATGTATCTGTTGCAATTTTAATGTGTGCCTTGATTGCGCGGCAATCAAGTCGTGGAATCAGACAGGGATAAACGTAAACACGTTTGCTAGTGGCAACACTCTAGAGTCGAAGAAAAGCGTGAGAAAATAAACACGTGAGCCTCGTGTAGACGTGTAACGAGCGTATATACCGCTCGACAATATTTTTGCCGGGCATATGATTATGTCTACATTAATTCAAACATAAATGTCCAAGAAAAGGCATATACAATTTTCTTAAAAATCATGTAAGAAGTAAATAAAACAGAAAACAATTTGTGTAGCCGAAATTTACATCTACAACTTTAGGAAACTTATAACGAGGTCTAATTAAACGATTTTATTTAGCTTCAATCCTCGTTTGTTTGTTTGTATGCTTGTTTGGTTCAAATCTAGAAACTCATTTTAACCCACTTCTTATTTTAAAAAATCTGTTGTTTGCATTTTTTTAATTATTTTGGCGATAAAGTTTGACGCTTCGAATAGTCACTTGTTTATTGATTCTTAAATTTGAAACAATAGCCCACATTCTTTTAACTAATAATTGATAATTAAAAACAATGCCATCTATGCATCAGATGATACCCTGTTTGCTTTACATGAATTTGCTTTTCGAATAACCGATCGGCAAAAAATAGTGTCCAGCAGTATATCTCACCTCTCTATTTCCATTGATCCATAAAATAATGCACAGTAGCCTAAAGTGGTACACCGTAGACAGAGTCTTACTACTTTGATCTGATTGTCGAATTTACGACTTCGCTATACATACATATCCTCATAATCCAGTACAACTTGGATGTCTACAATTTTTAAGGAGTTGCACATTATGAGCTATGCATATTACTTATTATTAGAAGAAACTCGATCGAGGCGTCCGGCGCCGATTTGTCCTCCTTAAAACATTTTGCTAAGGATAAAAATCTAAGAGACACGTATTTTTCTATTTTTTTCCCAATCTGAATTTTAAGCAGTGAAACAGTCCATCAAAGTTTGAACACGGACATTTTTCGAATAAAGTATTCTGCCACTATAAACGCCAAATATCTATGTGTTAACAATTGCAAAAATGGCAATCGAAAAAGTGGATGATTAAAAATACCAGTTTCCAAGATGTGCCCTAGGGTAAACCAAATAGTAATTGTCCGCATACCAGTGAATGACCATTAGGCAAAGAAATGTCAATAATAAATTTAAAAATTATTATATATTTATAAATGAATTATAGTTGCACTTTTAATATCCCATATTTTTATTACGCGTATTAACCTTCGGTTGTCACACCTACTTTTTCGAACGTCGTTGTCACACTGGGTCAATCTGACCCTGTCAATTTTCAATCAGTTATTATTTAAAAACTGTTTGTTAAATTATGTCTCAAATATTCTGAGATAATGTTCGAACATTGTAGAATATATCCACATCGTTGAAAGTTAACATTTAAAGTGTCATCGTGCATACAAACAAATTTGAAGCAACAAGAGTTTCGACAAAAAGGTTTTTTGCTAAAAAAGAAACGCAGGGTCAATTTGACCCAGTGCGAGAACCGAGGGTTAAACAAACATTAATAAGTACAATTCTTATTAAAAGTATCCGGTCATTTACTGGGCTTCTCATTTAACAATTCGGTGATTCCCTGGTTGGTTTACCCTATAATTAAGTCCCCACTTCATCACGCCAAAATCACTTCCCTGTCTCCATCACGCTCCCGCGAGCCGCCATTCTTTAATCCCCAAGCAAAATCAATTTCCCACCTTCGCCGCGATACCCAAACAAATTTTCATAACGTCAGGAATCATCGGTTAGCTCAATCTGGCCTCTCGCCTCGGCATCCACCGTGATACGTGGGGATAGTACCGAGGTAGTACCGAGGGAGATCCGATAAACCTCTTGCAATAGCACGAAGGCAGCGACAACAAGCTGATATCTACGGATTACGGACACACACCGTATATACTTTATCCTCGCTTCCTATGTGTACACGTATTCACGCTCGCACGAGCGCGATGCAGCATCTAGGTACGCGTGGCCGTGCACACATGCGCGTATAGTCAGTCCACGTACACATCCGCGGCTGTCTTTCGTATCCTGTATCTTTAGCCAGGGGAAGAGGAAAAGGAGCCCGGAGGAGTTATGAGACGACGGCCATCTTTAGGTATCCTTCCTTCCCTCCCCGTTTCCTTCCTTCCTTTCTTACGGCCGTCCAAAGAAGCCCCCGGGCTTCCATCGGGGGTAGAACGAGGTCGTGCAGGCGAGTCCTAGCGCCGTAACATTCTCTATCGTTGAGAGCCATACATCATCATCGTGTTCAACGAGAACCAGCCACCTCTAAGTGCCTCGAATCGACCTTCGTGCCACGGTCCTTTTATGCCAGATTCATCCTGGCTTTATCGCGGCTCGTCCCTCCGTCTTTCGCCCAGGCCACACCTTTCCACCCCCGCGCGTCCAGCTACGTCCGAAGGGTCTCCACGGGGCCGTACCTTCTCGTTCCCTGATTTTCACTGCTCCTGGCCAACGACGCGTTCACCGGCTCCCATCTAGACGTCCAGCCAGATATTCATTCGCCCACGGCGCGACGAGTTGTTCGTTATTTGGAACCGTCCGAGTGTTACCAGCCGCGGCACCTAGCAGCAAGTAGTTTGCGGTTTCGTTAAAGCGCCCCGCAACGGTTGGTTGTTATCGTCGGATTAGATGAAACGTGGAACCGCTGCGGAGGGCATTGGCGAGCGGAAATAGCGTTTGATAGATAAGAGCGCGGGATCAGCGTTTATCGTTGGACAGTCGGTGGGGTTGCAGATCGATTGGTGCACTCTAATTATACGGGGCCAGAGTAATTAGATTACCGTAATCGCGTCGCGGGTAATTGAATGGTTAATTAGATTGATTTAAAATTTCGCTAATTCCAGTGGTTCGCTTAGTGGATTATGAGGGAGGGGGCACCTTGGGTGCGTTTGCGGAGGGGATGCTCCAGGAATTCATATTTCTGAGTGTGCAGTTAAAGGAGGCGGGAGGAATGTGTTGGAAAGCGGTGGTACGCGGTCGTTCCTGCACAGAGGTGCTTATCTATGAAAGTGTTCTGTTGTAATTGCAGCGATGATCCCCGCACAGGCACACGAAAATACCGCGAAAATTGTAGTCCGCTGTTGCGTTTTCGAGAAAGAGTGAAGAGGACGTGCCATTCCTCTGAGTAATTGAGGCTGATTAAAATTCCACGGGAGGGTTCCACCCTTCTTTTGTGCATAATGTATGTTAGAGTGGAAGAAACATTTTGTCATATCATATGTGCCTCTATCTCTATAATCTGTTTGGATTTTTGGGGGCTAGAGAGTTATGATTAAAATAGTTTCTTAATTGGTCTCCAAGAATTTTTTTCATCAACATAGTGCTAGGGAATGTATAAAATGCGAAGGGTCAGTAAAATATTGGTAACAGCTTTTTCAAATTCTCAAACATATATTCATCACTGTTTTTCTCAATTTGAGCTTACACACCGATCACTCCCCTAAAATGTACACTTTGATCTTGCAGTATACCTACCAAAACATTTATCTCAAACACTCAGTTTAATCTCATTACCTTCGCGCTGTGAAGTTCACAGATCCCTGACAGATTACACTTAACCACGTAAATGCGGGGTAAATGGCTAGCCTTCAATGTGCACCTTTGAATTATGAAACTGACATGTTCCCCCGCAGTGGCCTTCGTTCTTGGCCCCCCTCTATCCAGTACCAAGTTGTAAAGTTAATTTACATATCATTGTACAATCCCTGGATAATATACATCACGTTTAATATTGTACTCTGTTAAATACTGTGGACTTCTCTATACCCGGAATGGTTTTGTGCGCGCGTATTAATCAGCGGTTTAAAGGGTCGTGCAGTTAGCAATAACACGCGCCCCCCTGGGCCTAAAGCATACCCCGCTAATGAGCTCTGTTAATTGTGCGCTGCTAAGCATTCAATATCGCGAACTTTATTAATCGTTGCGCTTCAACAATCCCAGCACACGACGAGCCGGTCCAATGTGTTTAACGCGCTTCCCCCGCGTTCGGATACAATGCTGGAGTGCATCGTGTTTTACATCGATATCAATTAACCCGCCGCGATTCTACACAGTAGAGTCGACAATAGCTTCGGTTAGCAGATACGATTCTCGTAATCGTCAATGATATCGCGTTTCGAGCACTTACTTCAAACCAGGCAGTTCGCTCCGGTAATGGGAGCCGCGATACTGCTGGTAAGCGATCGAATGTTCGATAGCTAATTTCACGGACCGCAGAGGTGCTTTCGGAGCAGAAGAAATCGTTAACCCCCGAGGTGTTTGAGCAGTGAAGTTCAGCTCTGCTGGCGCTTAGTACACACTTGTATGTTTAAGCTAGTAATGGTGAAACAATGGCAGATATAACTTCTTTACTTCCCTCATCAAGATTTAGAATTTGAAAAGAAACAGGTCTCTAATTCACGTGAACACTTCTTTCAACTCGATACTATACAGAACCACTTGCCCAGATCGATATCTTGTTTCTCTTCTACTTTAAAAACTAAAAGGATATTAACCCAAGTCTAAACCTCCCTCTATTAAATAGGGGAGCTCGGGGCTGGTAGGCCAGTTTTTCAGTGTTTGATTTTTAATGAATTATGTGGACGAAATATCATTAAACCGGTCAGTATATTTGATACGGCATACATTTGGCTATATGATTAAATTATTAAAGTTGACTCAATGTGAGCCATGATCGGGGTTGGTTTACTTACAGTATGGGGTAGGTTGACTATAGGTACAATCAGTTAAGAAAATGTTATTAAGTAGTATCTTATCGCACTGGTAATAAAATAACACAACGTCACAAGAGTTGTTTCATTAGAAAATATTAATTTCTTTCTTTCATATTTTAATAATATACTGAAAATTTTTGCCACCTAAACATAAATTATAATGTATCTATAACATAGTGAAATTTAAACAAAAAATAAAAATCGCTTTCTGATTAACGTTATTAGTCAACCTGCCCCGACCGATCATATTGACTTCAATAATCTATATAACCTTCAATTATTTATGTACAAAGAAAAATACTATGTCAATAGATCGTCTAATAAAGAAACTTTAAACTAGTCCCTTAACTAGACCGTGAAAAAATAAAATCTTTGAGAAAAAATATTTACTTACGCTTAGTCAATTTTTCGACAAACGCTGATGATGTCGGTGCAAAGTTATTAACAATTAGTCAACCTACCCCTTGAGACAACCAGCTCCTGTCTCCCCTGCACAACCACCCTACTGATACAACAAAAACTCTTCGAATAATCCCAAATAAAGAACAAATAATTAAACTTTGAGATTCCATCAGCTATTCCCAGGTTTCGAGAACCCCCCGTTCGTCAGCGACCCGAGTTTCTTATTCAAGTTCTGCCCCTCTAGAACTTAGCCGGGGTTGTCGGCTATATGCATAGATAACAAGCGCATTATGCCACATAAAATCCTGGATGCATAATGTATCCGGTGTATCTGTGTCAGCCACCAGCACGTAAACTTATCCGGCCGTGTTCGCACATCCCCCGTCGGCGGCTGTGTGCGCCCGTAAGTCCGCATATATTTACGTGTGTACACAGGCCTCGAAAGAGGAGCATCCCACCCTCCACCCCCGCGGCGTATAATACATAGTCGCTCTTTTACCAGTCTTACCGCCGCCTTATTTTCGCGTCTCCCTCGTTCGCCGCTCCCTCTCCGAGTTCGTTTCGCCCAAACAGATTACCCGGGCTTTCGAAAGTACGTCGTACATAAAATATGATGTTCCAAAAATATATGGCCCTTTACCCAGCGTGTAGAAGGATTCCCGTATCAGTGCTGCTATATCCGCGCAGGATTTACTGTTTATTACGATTACTGGGACGTATGAATATAAAGGACTCCGCGAAGGATGGGCTCGCCGAGTGGCTCGCATTCGTCTTCGCGACATACTCGATTTACGGGCCCACTGTATCCTCGCGATGATAACTCCGTTTTCGCAAATTTTGCGTTAGCTGCTTGTTAAATTCGTTATTAGAGGGGTTTCCGTAACGACTTAGAATCTTCTACCTGGTGTTTCCACAAATCTTGCTTTGTTTTATAAACGTCAGTTTTAATAAATGATGGCCCTTGAACCCTTACAATCGTTCCCAATTCTCTCGTTGTGAACCCAGCTGTACCTCTACCCCAATCTAAATCTAAATCATAGGGTAACTCGGGGTAATATGCCACAGTTAACTTTGAAACGCGATATCTCGCAAGTATAAATAGATACCGGGGAAAAAGATAAAAGCATATGAAAGTGTAACTAATTCTGTGTATTGACTAATAAGTAGAGGTATGTAACTTTTATAGTTCAATGAGAAACGTACAAATACAAAAGTCCTCGAAAGTGGCATATTACCCAGGTGGTGGGGTAATATGCCACAAGCTATGAAGTGCGAACTAATCACTGAAATTTTGGAGAATCAACAATATTTTAAACTATTTCAGCTATTAGCAACTAATAACAAATATTTGAACTCAATGAAGCGTAAAATATATTTGAAAAAATAGCTATTTCTTGCAAACTAACCTAAACAGTCTCCAATCTCTACGCAGTCTTCATGAACCCACTTTTTGCAACAAGTAGGTTTTACCCAGTCACATTTAGGTCCTTTTTTATCAAATAATAGAGTTTGCATATTGCACAGCAATTGTCATTTTCTGCATCAGTCGAATCGACATAAGAAATACAAGTGGCATATTATACCGACAAACATGTGGCATATTACTCCAAACGGCCATAAAAAGAAGGATGGAAAATCTCTCCACAAAGAACATAGTTTTAACGGATGTTTGAGAGCTTATAAAATTCGTTTGTTAGTATACTTTATCATAATCTATTGATTTTTTGTATAACTGTTCATACAAATGTATAATCTGCATTCTAATTATAGTATGAAATTACATCAAGCCGATAATTTTATAACTGACCAGGATTTATTGAAAATAAAAGAAGATAAAAGCCAAAATCTGTTGTCGTCTTAGCAGTTACACTAAATTGAACGGAATTAGTGCAAATATAACGGCATCTGTGCATTATTTAAAAAAATATTGAGAAGTGGCATATTACCCGCGGTGGCATATTACCCCGAGTTACCCTACATCAGCGTTTGTGAATTACATTAAAGTAAAACTCCTCTGAAATATACATGACATACATCCGGACCATCCACCATTTCCCACCGAAATTACCTGCACCGCATACGCGAAGGTGCACGACACCCTGCCCCACATAAGGGTACGCGCGCGCAATTTCAAAATGGCCCCGACCGAATCGGGCGTGAAAAGCGTTAACACCGGCAGACAATTGTCGTATTGTTCCTCTTCGTCCGTCTCGGGAAATTATGGCGGGGTCAACAGAATTTCTCGCCCATTGTTGTAGCCGAGGGCTCGTATGGTTAGACTATTGAACCTCCCGGTGGATTTTTTTCGTCCGCTTTTTCTCCCCTCGCCACGTGAAGAGGCGGGGAGAGAATGGACCGGGCCGAAGAATGGGTTCTGATTCTGTTCCCGCTGGAAGCGGAGGTGCTGACGAGGCCATTTGTCGATCCCCCGTAACTACCGGCGCGCACCTACAACTTCCAGGTACAAATTCATACGTGTGCGGGATACGTCCGCGGGATCCTTCCTGCTGAATAATGATTTCTTGTTTACCACTTTGGCCCGAATAAATTCGAACGGCTCCCCGGCCGCCGCTGGAATTTCATCGCCCTCCGCGTTCCGGGCGCTGGTTTTTGCGCCCTTGCACACACCTTTTACCGATATTAGACTCGCTCGCCCCGGTACGCGCGAAAAAAAAAGGGATCGGATACAAACGCCGCTAGGGGAGGATGAAGAAACCGAGCACCGTTACTCCTGGCATCGTTTCCCGTTTCCTCTGTTCGTTTTCTGCACTATCGGTTTCACCTTGCACGTGTAATCAGGATAACGATAACAGTTAGCGCGCGTGCACAGGGAGATTTCGAGGGGATGACGGTGTTTGGGGAAGCAGCAGTTTTCCATGGAGCACGTTCGTGGATGGTCGGTTAGGGAACGATGCTTTTGGTGGAATTTTTTCGCTGCTTCGGTGGTCTCCGGATTATATGCGGTGTTTGGGTTCGGTATTGGAGAGTTTAGTTGAGACTTGTACTAGGGAAGCTTGGTGTAAAAATCGGAGGCTGTCTCTAGGGAATTACTTGAATTTGTTGTGCGACGTGACACAAGATTAGATGGGACATGAATGGGTTAATCAGCTTTTAACTTTATTGTGTTCGTTAAACTTTTACCGTCCACATGGGTCATGTTACTGCCACTGGTAGCACGTAATACAGCTTACGGCGAACTATCTCCCTTTATAATCTTGTAATTTAGCTTCCTTTCAACGGAGCTTGTAATTTAAAAGATCGCCTGTGACATCATTTGCGACATTGCTGAGCTGGTACACAGTGGCAGTCAAAGAGGAATTTAAATATCATGTATATTACGAGGAAAAGGACCATACTTAGCTATATATATAAAAATGCAGGGTGTATCATTATATGTGGGACCTGCTTGAACGATGGACGGGAGACAGAAACGGGGCAAAAAGTTCATGAAACATTTGACCTCGTTTCGGAGTTGGAGCCATTTTATATTTTAGTAAGGCGCAGTTGCTTATATTTATAGGCAGTGCTCGAAGTGGTCAACGACCTGAATGCAAGTCGATAGTCGTGTTGCACTGTTTCTTAAATAAAAAGATATATAAACAGAATTTTTTAAGTTAAACTATTTTGTTTCAAATGCACTGAAAACTAAAACATAATTCTTTTCTTGTACTACAATTTCGATGGTGTTTTTTCACTTTAAATAAAATCGTGGAGCAGGATATATCACAACAAATTCATGTCGACTTTTGATCCTGTATTAAATTGATTCGTATTCTGTTATGAAATATCCTGCTCCACGATTTTATTTAAAGTGAAAAAACACCATCGAAATTGTACTACAAGAAAATAATTATTTTTCTGTTTTCAGTGCATTTTAAATAAAATCGTTTAATTTAAATTTTTTATATATTTTTTTATTATTGACATTTTAGCGTCTAAGTTTTCATTTGTGGTTATATGCTGATTTTATCTCGTTTGGATGTCAGATTATGGGTTATACTTATTGCTGATTGGGTAATCTTTCCCACGGTTTTTTTTCTCATAATTTTGTATTGTCATCATAATTATTCACGCCTGCAAAGTTTCAAGTCCAATGGATAGTTGGAGGTGGGTTAAAATTGAGTTTCCAGATTTGAACCAAACAAACAAATATAAGTACAGAGGATCGAAGTCGAATAAAATCGTTTAAAAAAAATGTGGCTAAAATATGACAGTGCACTGTCACAGATAAACCACATAGGCCGTACATCACCAAGTTACAATTTTCCCAATAATTCACTGAGATTCACATAAAATTCAGCAGTCGATCTTCCACTATGAAAAACACATCCATTTACAAACAGATTCATAAACAATTTATTAGAATCAGTTGTACTACCTCTGTTTGCCATTTTGAATTACCGAAATATAAAAATGGTCACAACTCCGGAACGAGGTCAGATAGGGTACAATTAGGGTTTTAATATAGGGTTTCTGTGTCACCTGTTCACCGTCGAAGTGGGTCCCACATATTACGATACAGCCAGTACATGGAATCCCCAGAACTGTCCTGGTTCTCTCATACATTAAACATGCATTCTCTGACAATATCGTTAGCTAACATTACATCGAATCAATACATTCGTACACAATTTTCTATGTACTTATATACCGCATGATATAGTTTTACCGAAGTCGACGGGATGGATTGTTAAAGCTGACTCGCGTCTCGAGCGCTGATGTCCCCACACAATTCTTGATTTCGTATCGTTTAGACAAGATTTGCGTTTGGACAATCATAGCCTGAGACATTCAGTTCCCATCGGGGCCATCGCCGGTAGCCTCCAGAGAAATTGCTCCGTCGAGATTCCCCGTCGTAATCCGCGCTCCTGCGCCCCGCTCCCCGGCTGCGAAACGGTACGCGAGGAAACAGGAGTTTCATTATATATTTATTTCGGATTAGTCGCCGTTGACCCAGTTCTCCGCACCAGCGACCACTTACCCGCCGCTCGGGCGCACACTTCGGAGAAATCTGCCGCGCCGCGCGTTCAAGCCCCGCCAGGAATTAGGCTGTCCCGAACGGCCGTGCAGAAAAGGGGCCAGCTACAAAAATTGTTATGGAAATTAGATGGGATCATCTCGTTACCTTCTTATTCAGCCACTTCGGCGTAGGTACTCCATTACACTCTGCTTCGCCCGCGCGGAGCTAAACGGTCGATTCCCTTTGATCAGCGTCATCATAAAGATTGGCAAACTTAGAGTGGCCCCCGTTGAAAACACGTCCCCGTGAGCTCCGCCTGCCGGTGTACACGTCGGGATCACCGGGATACGTAATTACGTTACTCCGTCTTACTCAATCTTGATCAATCAGCTGCTATTCAGAGCAAATTAGGGGCGGAGGAAGCGGGAAAGGTTGCGTCAAAGGACCTGTATCGTTGCCGTTGCCTTATTCGCCTCTTCTTTCCCCCCCCCCCCCCCTCTATAGTTACTCATCCCAACGCCAAGTGCCGCTCGATCATGCACTCTTATCGTTACCACACACTCGTCATCTCCCAGCGCCCCACGAATCCAAACAATTTACCTAATTAAACCGCGCGTTCGACGGTACAAGATCCGCAGAAAGACACAAGCGATATCGAGAATTTCCCCGTGACGTCTCCCAATTAATTTTCCATTAAAAACTTAATACCCCGTCGACCCCGCGTTCGAGATCATTTCCATCCCCGCCGGTTGGCGTAATACCCTCCTTTGTATTCATGGCCGACACAACGAAAAACCCAACGAGGCGAACCAGGGGAGGGGTCGTAGAAAAGACACGGTGCAGCCGTTTCTAGAGACGATTCGGCGGTGATGAAAAAAGCAGACGCGAGCCAGGATGACCGCGATCGCGGAAGACGAAGGGAGGTAGCAGTGATATGGGCGGATGGCTGAGCAAGATAGACGCGCGATCGGTGCGGTCGAATGATTAGGTTAGCCGCTTCGGGCGCAACTTCGTTACTCGCCAAATGAACAGACAAAACCGATCCACCCTCTCCTCCCGTGCTCCCTAGCCTGCTCCCGCCATCTCCTCTGCATATCCAGCTTCGACAGCACTTTATCCCGATCAAAGACGACGCTCCAGGCTGCGCGTGGCTACCCGTTCAATCAATTTCGCCGGATCGTTCTCTGTCTCGCGATCAAGGCGCCGACGACGAAGCGCGATCGTGGATACGCTTGATAGTTCACGAGCCCCAGATGGAATCCCCCGGGACCCGCGCCTTCCTCCCCGACCCCGTGGGAACGATACGCATGATAAATAGTTCGCCGCGTCGATGGTAGCCCAGCGAACGTTAATTTCGATCCTCCCTCACGCTCTCGGCGCGAACGCGCTATTTAATCGTGGGTTTAATTGTTCTCCTTCGCGAAGTCTGAAAGGTGAAGTTCGAGGGTTTGACAGAACGTCACGCGAACCGATGCTGAGGTCGCTTGGAGAAGGGTGGCTTTTGACATTAGGGGGCTCCTTTTTTTGGAAGGGAATGTCGATTGTTTCGTGTCCCATTGTAGTCTATTCCAGTACACCAATTGTCTCGTGTTCTGTCTCTATTGTCAGTACAGTGTGTTTCTATTTTCATTCGACATCTATGGACGTCATCGTCGCGCGTTTATTAGCTCCGCAGATTTTCGTGGCCAGGAGTGGTTGCTTTAGACACAGAATAATGGTAGTTGGCAGCTTGAATACAGAGGCGCGGGGATAGCAGCCAGGGCGAGGATAATGGTGGTTGAATCGTATAATTTTTTGGTAGGTTCCACCGTCCCTCCTCCCAGTGTATCTTATCCTTGGCGTGTGCTTTCTTCTGAATGGCCCCCGCGGCATTTCCCCGGACACTTTGAAGCGTATAAATGGGGCCCAGCCGGTGATCCAGTTTCAATAATTCACAGGCAGATTTTGAATGGTCTCCTTCGAGCGATGCGGTGCTCTTCCATTCTGCGGCGCGAAAGAAGGGAACGACGGAGGCTGGAGGACAGGAACGCGGACGGGCGAGAGGAAGCTGAAGTTTCGCGACGCCGGGAGGGTGGGCGAAGATGACGGCGGAGAAGACGACCAGGAGGGTGGGAAGGGGGGATTCTGCCGTGGCATTGATCGGCCAGGCTACTGCCACGGGATTCTTGCCCTGGCCTCTTCAGCGTCCAATACCTCTGCCCCCAAAGTTTTGCAAGCCGAATGGCTGCATCCTACTCACCCGCCTGCGCTGCTCTCCTCCGCCGGCCGATTCGACAATTTCGTAGACACCGTTCGCAGGTTGCATAATCATCGCTGCGCAAATTGGGGGCGTTCTAAGCGGCCGATAAAGAGAGCGCGTCGATATCCGTGACCCCGTTCTTCAAAGGGGCGCGACTGTTTTCTCGCGATAATCGGATCGTTCGATCCGCTGCGGTGAGGAGGAAAGGGCTGATGGCGGCGGGGCTGGCGTTTCCAGGCCATAGACGATTCCTTGATCCATCAGGACGATCTCCCCTGTCCGATATCGCCGAGTATCTCGGGCGGAAGTGACGTCGTTTGCGGCCCTCCTTGAAATTCCGCTTGAACTCGTTGCGGACGTTCCCGGTAACGAGGCGGCGACATCTTCGGGATATAAACGGGCCAGGGAAACGTGGCGCGAACTGGTTGATGCTGGAACAAAGGGAGAGGGCGGTAGGGGGCCGGCGGAAAGGAGCGTCGGGGGATCGTTTTCTGGTCGATTTTTCAGGAAGAGGGCAAGCGTAGCCGTCGCCGCTGGTCTTGCAGCCCCGCGGACCGTCCCAGCCACCGGAAGCGAGAACGCCGCGGCGACTCCGGCTAGCCGCGGTATGTCGGTAGCGCCCGCCGGCTTCTCGGGGAAAAACGGCGCGGCGGAAAGGGAGGCGAGAAGAAAGAGTGACAGTCGGATAGGGAAGCTGCTGGCTGGGAAACGAAGGAGACGAGGGAATTGAAGCGTAGCCTGTGCTCTCCGCTCGGCCCTGGAACGGGGAACGCTTTATAATTGAAAAGCTTCGCTTAAATGGAAACGTTTCTCCCTCTTTGTGCCGCGGCGTCGCGGAAAAGTAAGAGGCCGCGATGGAATGGGCCGGATAAACGAATTTATTAAGGGCACGCCGAGGTTCCGAGGCAGTCACTGCGCCTTTCATTTTACTGGCGGGCCTGAGAAACTTGGCAAAACATTGTTCCTTGCCTTGGAAACGTGGTATATCACGCTATTCGGCACGACTGTTTCATTTACAGTTTCCGCGATTCTAGCGAGAAATACCTTTACATTAATAACACGTTGTATTCCACGACACAACCCAGGATGACTTCCTTTAAAGGTTCAATCTAGCCAATCACCATGTTTCTCCCATTCTCTCCCAGACAATGGATTCTTTCATCGATAGCGTAGCACCGACTCCCTATCACAATCTAGCTTTTATCAAGGTTTCTTATCGTCATCAAGCCACGATTCATCATCGTTCTTTGCAGAGGGGTGACTGTAGCCCGAGTCAACAGCCATCTGCGAGTTTCTTTCCGCCAGCCATTTTGTTCTTCTATTAATCGTCCATTCCCAGCGTTTCTTTCTATCACGTCGAATTGGTCCATCGCTCCGTGACGTTGTTTTAGGGGGACTTCACTCCACGAGCTAATAAAGTCCGCGGCGAGTCGACGAAACGATAGCTCCGCAATTATTCCACCAGCTATAGGGCGACAGGATCAGGGGGGAACTCGAAAAAAGAACAGATCCTACACGGCGGATCGTGAGCCGCTCGAGGAAACGACGGAACGAGAGGGTATTTTTACGAGGGAGCATTTTCAATGGGTCGTTCGGCAGTCGCTGTTTTCGACTGTTGAAATTGAAAAACGTAGGCGCGACTCGTGCCAGCTTGGCTCGCTTTCACCTTATGCGCAGCCAAACTGTTGACCCCGTAAATTGCGAGTTATTGCCTTTATGGGTCCAGAGGATCGAGCGGGCCTCGCTCGGAGGAGCGGCAGAAGGTAAGAGGGTTGGTATAGGCTGCTAACACAGCTCGGGCGATAAAAATCGCGCAGTGTATGTGAAACGCATTCAGCCACCCCTCCGCGCTCGCAACCCACCCCTTTCGCGGAAGTGGCTATCAATTTGTTTCGTATTACAACCGCTCAAGAATATTGTCCCCGTCTACCGCTCCCAGTCTCGACGAAATTGGACCCTGTATCAGGCATCGACGTTGCCAGAACATCGCGCTGTAAACCTGGCGAAGCAACGGCGGCGCCTCGGTGCCTCTCGCAGCCCTCGGTTGCCAGCAAATGATCACGGAAATAATTATGAAAATTAGAGAGATTTCAATATCCACCTGCGATCATTATCGTGCCTCGGGGGTCGGGATTATTATCGTAATCCGCCGCGTAACTGTATTTCTATCGGATAGGGCGGCATTACTCGCCGAAACGCGTTAAAATTACACCGTTAAAGGGCGCTTAATAAAATCGCGCATTTAGTTATCGCGCGAGTGTAACGCGCCGCCTCGCGTTAATTTCGCCCGTAAATACTATCGGGGACTTTATTACCGTCACCGATGCATAGTTTAATGTCATTAAACTGCCACCGTCTCTGAACGCCGACGTTGCCGAGCGCGGCGGGGCTGTGCGCGCAAACGATGATTAACGTATCGGCGGAGATTGTTTGACGCAGCCGTTCATTAGTAAATATCAATCGAAAATGGATATTTACGCGGCCGCTCGCGGGAGGGTGAAGGTTTGAGATTGCGCGTCTAGCGCGGGGGCCAGGGGTTCGGGCGTGAGGGATGGCCACGTTGGTGAACCAGGGGGGTGATTTGTGTGGCAGATCGGGGCCAGGGAGATCGCGGCAGCCACCAGCGCCGATATATTTCGTTTCCTAGTCCATCGGGTGTACCGACCGTTTTCCAATAACGGTCAGCCATCCGCGTGTCCCCGCGTATACACCGTATGCGCATACTCATGTGCATACGAGCGGGCCGGCCCGTGAACCCGCCCAAGGCGACCGCCGTCACGGTTTATCGATGGAACCGGGATCGGACAAAAGCTTTGGAACTTAGGTATTCCGCCCCCTCGGGGACACGGGTTACGTTCCGATCAAATTTTCAGCCGACAGCGTCGCGAGCTCGCAACAGGTTGAAACAGTTGCAAATAGGATAAGATCTGGGCTGACGGTCGAGAGCGGTGTCGCCGGTGGGTAACGGACGTCGAGGAGATTCTTTTCCAGCATCTATTATTCGATCCGTGGCAGTCTCGACTCTCGCGGAAGTGTTGGGTAATGATATTTGGATCGTGCGGAATCTCGTAGGAATCCGGTGCGATTTTTTAGGGGATTTGGGTGATTGTGGTAGTGGAAATAAAAGGAAGATACTTTGGGATGGTAAAGAAATTGTAAGGCAATGCGGAAGTACCGATATTCGTGGGAGGGGAGTTTGGAAAGAATTTAATTAGACCGCATTCGGGTGAATGGATATCGGAAGGGTAAGGGATTTCGAGATAGAGGCGCGAGTACGAAAAGGTTCATATTTTATATTTCAACCTGAAAGTTCCGCGATCGCTCGTTACGATCGCGTTTGTTCGCCGGTTCTTTTGTTCCGCCCCCGTGTCTGATAACTCGATTCGTTCCGTTACGCTCGCGTGTTCCGCGATAACGGGGGCGCCCGTGCAAACTCCGCCGGCGCTGCTGAATAGCGGCCAGGTATCAATTAAGACGGGATTTGTTCGCGAGAAACGAGGCAATTTGCAAAGTGTTGAGGCACGATCGGTCGCGTTGCTGGATAAAAAATAGGAGGGAGGGGGGCGAACAGCCGCCGAAACCCTCGTCGACGGGAGGGCGGCTGAAACCTGGCCCCGACGGGCTCGCGTATTTTCACCAGAAATCTTACAACCGCGCTGGGAAACGTTCTTGTTACTACTGGCGCTCGACAATAAGCAATTACGCAACGCTAGTCGGCGGAGGGTTACTCGCCCCCCCTTCGAGTTCTTCAATCCTCGACCCTTGCCTCTCTCAACTCACGCCGACGAGTGTGCTCGAGCAATTGCGTCTCTCTTTAGCTCTACCACGCATGATTATATTAATAGCCATCAATTTCCTACCTTTACATACCACCGAGCTGATGGAAGTTTTTGTTACATCAAAGTTGATTCCCAATTTGAAACTCCCGCTGTTACACGGAGTGTATCGGAATTCGTGGAACAAATTGAAAGGGAGGTGGATGTAGGGTAAGTGCATCTAATATCGCCTAGCACGTAATATCGCCACTCGTCGGTACCTAATATCTCGCGAAGAAAGTGCTGACACGCGTTGGTAATGAACTGAACTATACAGTAGCCAAGCATCTGTAGGCAGACTAATTAGATGAAAAAGTATCAAGCACCCTTGAACTGAGAACGAATCGAATTTACGTTGGCGAAATTAGGTGAGCACGCACTGCGTTCATAAGCCCCTTATATAAAAAAGTCTCACTCCACACTTTCAACTTACTTTTCATTTTTGCAGGAAGGCAGCATCGCCTTTTGGGCTGCGCCACGAATTCCCCTGCACCCTGTGCAAGCTTCCATCCCGTCGGGGGTTGCCAGAATGTGCGGCGCAGCTTCGAACGCTCTTTGGCGCAGTAGGCCGCACGATTTTTTTTCGTCTGACGGCGCGGCCAGACTGCATTATCGAGGGTAGGAATGCAATCACCTGTAATTTCTCACACCGCTCTTTGGCCCTCCCCCGGGGGTGGGCTCGATCGATAGGGGCAATGTGTTTACGCCACCATGCCGCGCGTCTGATGCACCCGATGCGATTCTCGTTAAACCCGTGTGTCCCTACTGGCAGGTCGGCGAGTTGTGCATGCGAGCCTGCCGGAATCAGCCACGGCGCAGCTATGTTTCATGCCCGTAACGCCACAAATTCACATTAGCACATGCGACGCTGCCGTTCTGAACCGGCTAATTTATTTCCACCGCGGCGGTAAAGCCGTCGCTTTTGGATTTTTCCCCGGCGAAATATCACGGGGCGGTGGTTTTGCAGCGAATTCCGCCAGCCGATCGACGAACAACACGCGACGTGACAATGTACGTCCCGTTGCAAATAACGTATTGGCATTCGTATGGGAGCGCGTCGCACCTACAGCAAGTGGAATGTAGGATTTGTGGGCAAGGAATTTTGAAATAGTTTCATACAGGGGTTCCAAACTGTATCTGGAAATGAATTTAATGTTCGGGGAAGTTACCTATTTACAACTCTTCTGGGACTATAGATCGTTGGGGAACTAGGAGAATAAATTTGGACTGGGCTTTTGATAGTATATAGAATGTATTCGTTATAAGCTCGTTTCAGTGACGGCGAGCTTATAACGTGTAGCTGTATGTTTTTATGACTGATTTCTTTATAGTCCTGTTTCGACAAGATGGTAGCTCATTTGTGAGTATCGATGAGCTTATAACGAGGGAATACTTGAGACGAAGGGGTGGTAATATGGCCCCCAGTTTTATATATCTTCTTTAAATCTGATTTATAATTTATGTTGCTGTAAATTTTTACTTAAAATGTAGGCAAACTAATTAGGTTATGTGCACCTTTCCTCTACTACATTTCACGCAAGTTTGCTATAGAGTTCGAGCACGCAGATCCATTCTCTATAAGTATCTAAAATACAAGCTCGAGATTTGGTGTTTTCGGGAGATTATCATTAAAAGCTGCATCAACTCACAGAATTTCTTAACACTGTAACAAAGATTCATAGAAATTGTAACTGTGAAACAGAACCAATAATTGCTAATAACGCGATAATAGCGGAAGCTATTCAAATTTTTTGCATACATTACGCTCGTTCGTTCCGTCTGGTTAAATTTCGAGCTGCCCGACGTTCAAGAGTTCCCCCGTGAAAATAATTTCTCCAGGAATCGGATAATCACCGCGGTGCTACTCTTAACGAGATCGTTATCGACCAATCAAGGATCGTTCCCGTTTCGCTTTCCTTCCTTTTCCACCGGAAAATCACTTCTGTCTGGCACTCTGTTCCACGACAGAGGAAAAAGGAGCAAGTCTATGGTAAACGAACGAGGAAAAGCCGGGCTGTGTGTGCGAAGGCATTTCACACTGTTGGCGAGGGTATTACGGTGCGTGTAAACTTGCAAAAAGCCATATTCACAGCTAGGTATTCGATATCGGTGCAGCTTTCCACGCGTTAACGTTGCTTTTACTGCAAGACGAAATCTTTACGACGGAAAAGAATGTATCTTTTTTCCCTTCGATTCCCTCGTTTCGTGCAAAAAAAATGAACCCAGTGGGTGGATTTAAGGAACGTGTAGTTGCATAAACCGGAGTGTTTGTTAAATTCCCATAGTACAGAAAGCTGCCTTTTGAGTTTTAATTGATTCCCTCCTGTGTGCTATGCGAAGCTCAAATGTTTGACTTGTTGAAATTTTTATGATGAAGTTGCTGCAAGTTTATCTTTGATCTGGAATAAAATCGAGTGATTACAGGGGAGAGGTAGAAGAGCGTCGCTGCTGTATCCTAGAAAGTCAAATCAATTCGAAAATTACTGCCGAGGGGCTTCTCCGCCTCATTCGTCGCGATTTAATAGCCAGCCTGGATTAATTGAGAATTCGTGTAATACGTTTTGCAAAAATTCAAATTATACATCCGTTATTAACTTCACTGAACAGCTGCACTATTTACCCTGGTGTAATAACGCCCAATGAGTTTAGTCGTTTAAGCTTTGGCTCGTGTGTAGAATTATATCTTTTATAGCAATTAGTTTTTCATACTGTTATCAATATCAACGGAGCATAAATTGAAATAATAATAAATAGAATTATAAAACGTTAACTCTTGATCCCGGCCTCGGCACAATCGATTGTTTACACTTTAGAATCTAGAATCTGTTTCACTCGAAGCCACAACTATCCAGTCGCTCGTTAGACGGGCGAAGCGTTTCAAGGGTGACGTTCTCAACTAGCCGTATCCCCGCAGGTAAATTCAGGGTAGCCGGCGAATCCATAGATTTGTCCACTGTCAGAAACTGATACCGAAGTCAGGGGAAACTTCCAAATCAGCGTAGTTTCGCGGGTGTTCCACGAATTGAATGCAGAGCGCTCGGCTTGCAACGTGGCTTCCACTGCGGGATCTGAGCCGACTCCGAAATCCCTCTGGCTGAATTTCGCCGCTGGCTGACGGATGGATTCATTGGCAAATCCGCTGACCTTAATTCAGGCCGCACACTGCGATGAAGAATTTAATAAAGTCCCTTGGTTCTTGCACAGTTTCGTGCCAATATCGCATTATTTTCGTCCTCCGCGACTGTCCGCGCGATCGATATCGAATCCCGCCTGCGACGGATACCGGATTGGATAGAAAATGGAATTGTCAAAATCTCTGTTGTTCTGTACCTCCGTACGCGCGAAGAATCACAGAGATCATTTACCATAGTTCCCTGAAATCGAGGTTCGACTTGCGAATCGAGTACCTAACAGAGGGTGAAATCTGTTCCCCTCGGTTTCCTTAGTTATACCAAATTGTCCAATTTCCTGTGCCTCTTTTTCAAGCGTCTCAGAGGCTCCCCTGAAAACGCGTCACAGTTACAAAATCGCCGATACTATCCAAGCTGCTCTACAACCCCTAGGTCCGTGATCGAAAGCAAACCCTCAGGATTCATCAGGTGCACCTAACGATCAGCTCTCCTGAAAAATGCTTGGGAGTTATTCCGCCCGGGACACGCCTATCGTCGTTTGTTCCTCATTCCGGGGTCCCCGTTATCCTCGAATTTCTCATTTCGATGCTCGATATTAGGCTGCCCGTGGTATCGAAACGGGAAATTAAAACGCGAGGCTGGTTCGCCGCCGCGCCCCTCCCGTCTCGCGAGTCAGGGGATCCTCTCGAATTGTGGTAAACGAGCACGCTTGCATGGATCCGCCTGGGGCGACGGCGAATTAGTTCCCCGACGATTCGCTCTCCGGGCCGGTGTCAGGACGCGGGAAGCTCTTTAAAAATTGCAATGGTAGGTAGGGGGGCGAGGCTGCAGAAGCATCGAAAAGCTGAGACGACGCTGGCTGCGCCGATAAATTAAGCACGCCCCGGGCTTCCCGCCTCGAATATGCATACCTACGTACTTACATGCCTGGGTCCACGTAAGCCTCGCGTCACGTGCACGTGCACAGCCTCCCTCCGTGCTCACCCCCGCGCGGATGCACGTGCACCCTCCACCCTTTATCTGGCCTATCTGTGCACCCTCTTGGCCCCTTTCCGCGCATCGCTCCCGCCCCCCGTTCTTCTCGTCTCGACGACTCTTCCCTTTCGCGCGAGAGGCACGCGGGGGCTGTAAGGAACGAGGGGGCGGAGGGGCATTGGCCGGGGATTGTATCGAGCGAATTTCTGCGAGACAAGCGGAACCGCTATCAGCGGGATACGAGCCGAAAAATGTCAGCGTAATAAGACGAACCGCTGCTTTCATGCTGGCTGAATTATCGGCGCTTCGGGCGGGGGAACTTTGTGCTTTTGTTGAATCTTCTGGTGGGGGTTGAAGGTGATTTGGGGGGTATGCTTTTGTGGGTCAGAATTAATACCGCGTTTGTAGGTATTTGAGTTTTTATGCTAATTCTTCCTTCGGTTTTCTTACAGGCGACCGTCGTAGAGTTAGCAGGGGATAGGAGCACCGAGTTTCTCTAGAAGGGGTAGCGTGAGAGTTCAAGAATTTTATTGGTAAGTAAGAAACTCTCAGCTTCATGGTATGTTTTTCAATTCTCACATTGGCATGCTTTTGGAACATTTTGCTATATAATATAAAATTATTACATTTGCTTTAAGTATCCTATCATAACGTTGCATCTTTTGTGAATGCACTACAAGTGTCAAAATGCATCAAATTTTTGTCCCTATCCTTCTTTAATACATGCTAAATATTAACCAATGTTACCCGGTTACGGGGTAACATTCGCACATCACATATAAATTGCACTAAAAAGTTCAAGCTTTACCACATCTGAACTTACATTAACGTTTGAATTTGTTTCTTTTTATGTTCAATGCACTCAATTTTATATTTTGTCATTTTTCTGATCAACATTTTTATGTAAAAATGCATAAAAGAATTTCCTTTTCCTTTTTAATAGATGTTAAGTAGATGTCAATGTTACCCCGTACTGCCAACGTTCCCCCAGTTCACGGTACTGTACCGTTGAATGGCGCTTTTAGCAACGTGATTAGCTGCCCGTTCGTCAATCAAATATTTTCCTTGAAATATGTAAAAACGAAAGTTTCCCGTAAAGTGTTCGTTATTCAAGCAAAGGGGAAAGGTCACCCAGGCGAAGGCGCGTAATTCGATGGGCCAACAAAGCATAGCCCCCCCACTCCGTTGATAACGCCAATGGTTATTCGCACGCCCAATTTGTCGCTGGAAATTTAATCCAGCGACTGCAGTTTTTAATGATTTATTCACGGAGAAATTGAAGTGGCCGACCCCGTGCCCGGGCGAGAGTAATGGCCGAAAAATTCGGTGCCGCTCGATGAACGGCCATTAAAAGCCCCGTATCTCCCGCTCGCCATGCTACCGGGAAAGACGTATAGCGGCGTTGGGAAATACGGGTAATGAAAACCGCCATTCGAAAGTGTCATCGTCGGCTGACAATGGCCACTCCATTTTAATATTCATTGCGGTAGTTGCGAGGCACGCGCTGAAAGAGAGCGAGACCGCGGCGGAGTTTTATATTTCCCGCGTTATATAACGGTTGCTGCAATGACGAATCAAGCCGCGATTCACGTAGGTCAGGGCGAGAGCCGGGTGGGCAGCCTCCGTCGAAACGAACAATTGATTGCGCGCGTGATCATTTACGCGCGCTCGCTGAATACGGGTACTTATAGCCGCGGCCATTTACCCAAGACCGTGCGCGGTGTGGTAATCTCGATCGGGGCGAACGGAACGTCCCACGGGGCCTGGCGGAAAAATCAGGCGTACAGCTCGGAGCGCCGTGCGGTGGATGGGAACGAGCGTCGGCTGGTTGCATATGCAACGGGGGCCTCTGTAAACAGCGCGCATCCAGCCAGCTCCCGATACCTGTTTGCTTTCAATCTGCGGTTATTGCGAGCGTCTCTGCCACTGTATACTCCGATTCATCGCGATGATCGCGCGCCACGCAACGGTGCCGCACGCGACCGACACGAGGGCGTCCCGTTTCATCCTTCGAAAGTTCATCGCTTGCCCTCCGACGGTCTCGTTGCTTTGACGCGTCCTTTCTGTACATATGTACGTAGCGAGCTGTTTCCGTTGGCGACAGAAGCGCCCCATTCCTGGCGATTGATCCCGTTACAGCATCGATTATCTCTGGTCTTCGTCGTGTCAATATTCCATTGCAAACGGCAACTCCAGACAGTCGAGTTTAACGAAATTTTTAATGTATATTCGACGTGCAGCGACGCAATTAAAACTCCGCCCCAAGCGATCGCCACGTATGTAAGACACCTCTCGCTGGCAGCCACGGTTCGCGTTCACGGAGGAACGAGTAACGGCTGGTGAATCACGAGACAGCCCCCGTGGTACATCCGCGATATAACTCTTGGCCTGTGCAGCGTTGCACGTGAAAATCGGTTTGCAAATAAGGCGGCGAGAACGGGCCCCGGCGTGTGTGCCGTGCCCGCTCCTACCGCCATTCGTCTTCGAGTTAAGCGGCTGGGTATACTCTCATACAGTGACAAGGTTCGGTGTGCACGGCTGGATGGTAGGGCGGAGGGGTGGCTGGGTAGGAAGGTTTACCCCCTCGTCTCTTCTAGCCATTGTCTCCGCGAGTTCCGTTGTTTCGCCTAAATCACCACTGCCGGCACAGAGAGAGGTTCTCTCTTCTTCCTCGAGTTCAGCCCTCCGCCATCGGCCGGTCGACTCGCACCTACGTACCCCTTTGTCCTTCCTCCCCTCTTCTATTACCTACCTCTTCGACCGACCCCTTATATCTGCCACCCTCTTTCGACTTCATTTAGCCTGGCAGCCGGCGGAGCTACGTCCTAGCATTTAAATACCAAAGTATCCGTGTCGGGCCTCGCGGCTTATAGAACTCCCTTTAATGCCGTCCCCGAGCTGTCTTACCCCGCAGTTCCACTCGCGCCGAGCGGAGGCGGGGTGGGATTTATGCGGCGACTTTGTACAACACCGCCGCCGCGCAACCCCGGCCGCCTCTCTCGCCAACATATTTCTACCCCCATGGCCGCGAGACCCATATTTCGTCCCTGCCCTTCCTTCGGACGCCAGATAACTCGACCCCCGCGTCACGCTACACCGGGCTCCGGCCTTTGGTCATTTTTCTTCTAGAACCACCGTCGCGCTTCTAATTCCGTCTTGATTATACTTTAAGGCCCAGATAACGATGGATCTTTTTCCGAGGGTGGGCGGGAGAAGGGGCAACGTCTCTTTTCGAGAGCTCGCGTAAAAGGGGCTTTAGTGCCGCTGTAAAAACAATTAGAGATTTTATTACTCGGGGAGGCATTCGGTAGCTCGGAAGTTACGAGCTCAGCCACTCCGCGAGCGTATTTCACCGAATATCTTGTGTCGTTATCTCGAATCTCAAGATTTGAGGATTAGGCAACTAGGTGGATGGTTAACCTCGAGTAGTGTCAGTACAGATTTTATTTATCGCTTCGAAATATCAGGTGTTAGTTATTGTTATTCCTGTTCCTTGAAATTTAGTTCAGCAGAATCGCCCTTTGAAGCGGCAATACCTACTTTATTTCCCGACAATCTTCGAGTATGAGGCTCGGTCTTTCTTGGAAGTATTCGCGATTCTTCTTCGAAGCTCGTGTCGTGTCTCCCGGGTTTATTAAATTTCCGGTTTATCGGAGTATCGTTCATAAAGCTGCCCCCTCGTCGCGTTGCCTCCGAGCTCCCGTACAAAATATTGCATTGGCCGTCTTCGGGGGATGCGTTTCCTTATGCACCAGACTGGTTTTACGCGCCAAGCACCACTGATTTATCGGTTCGTGCAGCTTCGTAAATACATTAATCCGTAGGTGGGACAGCTGTCCCTCTTCGGCTGCTAATAGTAATAACCCCGTCGTCGCTAATATATCATACGGGACGTTGATTAAATTCTCCCAGAGTTTCGGTTTATGTTTCAGCTTTATACGTCGTCAAAAGTTATGAGCGCTGTGTCCCGATCTCGATACGCTTCAAATTTGTTCCTCGCGTGACAAAAAGTGGACGGTACACAAAACATGGGAAGGTATATTGCGAATAACTGCAGAGGCGAGTTGAATAGTAGAATTCTTGAGGAATTAGTAGAAATAATTGAAGGCTTTGCTGCAAAAAGGGACAGTTTCAAATTTCGAAAATTCACCCTGCCACAGAGGAAAAATATTTCGCCTTACTAATAGTGCTAAATGCTGTATTAACGTATAAATTGTAAACGAAAAATATTTCGAAACACTGTTTGTATTAATTGCCAAAAATGAATACCTTTGCAGCTGCCCTGTTTTCTGCTACAAAGCCTTCAATCCGTTTAATCGTTTTTAATGTTTAAATAATTATCCTAACAGAATACATTCCTATTTCCCAAGAATCCCGAATGAAGCAGAAAATTTCAGTCCGAACAACTTTTACCATTATCTCCCCGCAGCGAGTTCACGCCTACGGCAACAACCGCACTCGACGAAACACCTGGCAGTATAAAACGCCGCTTCGCAGAGGTTGTTTGGATTTCTTTATTTTTCGGTTCGACGGGACCAGTTAGCAGCCGTTGAAAAAGTATTTTCCCCGGGAGTAGCACGGGTAGCCGAGTTTCGTCCGCGATTATTACGAGTCCAGCACGCCGAGTGTCATAATGCATGGCCCCGCGGCATACAGAAGCATACGCGAACACCGAACAAAAGCCTTCCGCCAGAAATAGCTCGGACCATAGCCACATTAGACACATTATACGAACAGAAACGAACGACTACGAGAGAGGGTACACTTTGTTGCGCGCCAGCTCGTAATAAAGTCACCTTCCCTTCCTCCCTCAACCCTTTCTGCCCGTAGAGCGTAGAAAATATTACTTCGTTGTTCGCCTTTTTTTTCTCTGCTTCTGCCCCCTCCGGGTCTCCGTGTCCTCAAAGGTAAATTTGCAGCAAACGAATTCGCCTTTCGCCGACGAAAGCACAGTACACGCGTGTCCCCGTCTTTGTAGCCTTAATTCTTGCCAGCTTTGTACGGTCGCGCACAATGGCGGCTTGATTAACCGGTTTAATGGGCGCCGTGGCACGGTTAAATCGAAACGCGGTGGGAAACGATGGAAACCGTGTTCATTATTTGTCTGCTTCTTTGCGAGTGTCTGTGTTATTTATTTCCCGCGTGAACTGTTGTTCCAGGTTCTTTTGGTACTTTTGGGGCTGCGATGCTGGGCTCCAGGTGCACGAAGTAAATATATTCTGGAAATGTTCTGAATAGTATTCAGAAATCTGTGATTTCATTATGCCACATTTGGTAAAATATAGCCTACTTTGGATTGAATGATCTAGAAATGATTGCTAAGACTTACGTTCCACTCTTTGTTTACAATTCTCACACATGTGCTTCATCTTCATCGATTCTTGACTCTCTCTGCTCCTGTTCGCATCTTTACTCTCTCAACCTTGTACTCGTATCTCCACTAATCAATCCCTGCAATTTAGTGAGTTACTGCTTAACTAAAAGCACTCGCATCACACCCGCGAAATTCGTCGCCAAATTGTATCCACCATCATCCACTATATAACACCCTAACATTTCGAGACTTCTGACTCACCCTGCCCGTAATTGTCAGAGGCTATCGATGACTAACCCTGTATATTTAAGGAAAACCTTTGAGAATTTCCCACGAAATCCAACGAGAGTAAGGAATGAAGCTAATCCAAAACAGTCTTATTGTTGCCTTGTCACACAGAGGACCTCTGGCCAGAAACGTCCTTAGGTATTTAAAGAAACTCTTGCCGCATCGGTTGCACAGCGCCCCGCTACTTATTTTGCCCCGTTGTTACGGTGGGAACGCGGCTGCATCTCGCGTCTACGTGCGCCGTTACTCGAAGGAGCGCAGCCCGCTATACGCTTGTCGAGGATAGGTTGTAGGAAGCACTAAGGCGGTGCCGCGAGGGTTTATGTTTTATAGCCGAGATGAGTCTACGTGATCGGACTGGGCCGCTGCTCCGGCCAGCTTTACTCCTAAAACTTTTTTAGGGGCCATTCCGTTTCCACGCCCGTCACCCGTTCGACGCGGATTTGATTTCGGCGAAATTTACGAGTTCCTCGGACGCGGCAATCTTCGGAACCGGGAGTACGTTTAAATAAAGAATATTCCAGGAGTATCCACGTACGCGTGCTTAAGACTGAGATTGGCACGGGTGTGGTTAACCCTGTTCGCACTAAAGTGTAAATCGATGTTACACGCTGGCGGCATTAAACCTTGCAAGAGTAAACGAATCTGTGACTGGTAGAGTCAAATGAATTATTCAGCTCGAAGTGACTGTGTTATATTTCTCGTATTCCAAAGCTCTGTATTTAATCAGTGCACTATTTAGCGGAAGGTCTCTGGTCGATTGCCGGGGGAATAAATTGGAATGTGGGGGGTTAAATAGTGATCAGGATGCTTGCCTAAAGGGCAGCGAAATCAACGAAGTAAATACTATAAAGGGAGTGCAATTTATCTGGCGAGAATACTTACCGGTACAGGGTTCTCAGTGCCTCGATTAAAAAGCAGGTAATAGCTATTTATAAGAAATACACCGAGACCTCGAAGGAGCTGGTTGGAAATTTATTTCCTGCTCAGTTCCCTCCGCGGAGGAACGTCAGGGCAGCCTGCTATCGATGGCAGGCTTCTGAATTTCAATTATCTCGGGCCTATCTCGCTCGATCCTCGGCTGCATGGGGGAGTAGGCGCTCTCACGGTTCGTCGATGTAGTGAATTCGATTCGGGCGCAGCCCCCATCCCGGTGCCCTTATTTTTCCTCGACAGACAGTGGAAAACGCGGGCGGCAGGAAGGGAATCGAGAGGTCGGCGGAATCGGCAAGCAGCGGAGGGAGGCAGGGAAAAAACCGAGGTAGAAAGGTAAAGGAGGAG
The DNA here is from genome assembly GCA_929108735.1 of Andrena dorsata. Taxonomy (NCBI): domain Eukaryota; kingdom Metazoa; phylum Arthropoda; class Insecta; order Hymenoptera; family Andrenidae; genus Andrena; species Andrena dorsata. Next base: position 38,431,587 of record OV815487.1, read on the forward strand.
TCGCCTCTCTGTTCGTCGTCTTCCACCCTGGGGAACGAACGATCTGAGGGATGAAAGGAAATGGAAAATAATGCGAAGCTCGTGGAGGTCCACGTGCACGAGGAGGAAAGGGGATGAAGGGGGATACTGGTAGGAAGGAAGGAAAAGACGAAAAAAAAAAAAAGAAAACGAAACAGACGCGAGTTACGAGCTACAGCGTGACTTTTCCAGCGCGCAAGGCGAGCCACTAAAGGCGCTCGCAAAACAAAGCTTCGTTATAAACCTCGAAAAGTACTTCCCGCCTACTGGTTTCTCCATTCCTCCCTCTCTCTCTCTCGTCACCACCCTTTCGCCCGCCGTCTTTCATTCTTTCGGCCGCGCTCCCTTGTCCCTACGCGCGATAATAATAAATGGACAAAAATCGTCTACGGTCTGGGTTAATAAGTTTCTGCAGAGGACATTGAAAAACTGCGCGGCCATTGCCAAGGCTCCCGATTCGCGCCATCGCGAATGCTCCCTGTTGTAAAATAAGAGGAACTCTATAACGGAACGGTGGAAATTACCGGGGCAGGCGGAGCCGCGTAATTAATGAGGGAATTTTAAAACATCCTCGGTAAAAATGAAGCGTGAAGAATTGGTTCCTCTTCTTCTTCCCGTAGAGACATTACGAAGTTGCGAATGAGACGCGGAAGTTTTTTAAAGTCACTTTGTCTCGCGGGGGACAAAGGTCGGGCTCCTCTGAGAATAATGGATAATCGACGAGCTCCTTGATTCTCTATTACGGCCGAAATAAAAGAGCAATTCGTCTCGAGGCAGACTCGAATATCGGCTTTCCTCTCTTATCCAACCCCTCTTCCACTCCCTTGGAGAGAGGCGGTGGATTCCATTGGCAAGAATATTTTTCAAACTTCCCTATCTTTTTTCGAGCAAAGATAACTAGCGTACTTTTTGTAATTTACAAACCTGTACCAAGGATTTTATAAATAATACACAAAATTAGCCACTGGTCCGCTTTCCACATACTTATTTGAACGATGCTTAAAGATTTCAGTAGCTCCACTATTAAACCCTCGAAAATACATATGCAATTTACCAGATCACACGGTTTACATCTTTACACTCGATATGCCTCGCGCATCTGATAATCAAGTTCCCAGCTTCCCATTCCAACATTTCAAAACTTGATCCACTTTAACCCAAGAGTTCCCATTCAAATTAGCAACGAGCTACTTCTCTAGCGAGTCAGCGAGCAAATGTAGAACTGCAATCTTATTTCCTCCGATATCGCTCGCCTGGATGCTGATCTGCCAAGGAAGTTCTCGGGGCAGCGAGGGAAGGGGGCTGTTTTGAAATGGAAATGGCCGATGACGAGGGCGGGACGGGGTCGATTTACCTGCGAATAATCGGCAGTCGGGACGGCAACGAGTTCGAGGAAAGATAAATGGGACTCCCATGTCCTGCGACGCGGAAGATTTCCCCCAGGTTTTCAGGAATACGGGAGACGTTTGACGTACGTGCTCGCGCTCGACGCTCGCTGCGAGCTGCTAGTTCACAAGGCACGCGAGCTCCCACGTGGATTCAAACTCGTCCGTGTCACCCTTTGCCCCTCTACCCCCCGGCCCCTCCAGCCTCCGCTTACACCGAAGATGGAATCCGACGGCGGTCATTCCGTCGAAAGCCGCAACGCCGGGAGCAACAAACGAGCAACGATACACCGGAACGAGCTGACGGCACGTTTGGGAGCTTCGGCGTGCATTAAAACCGTGCATCACCAGATTAAAGTAGAATGAATCGCGTGCGCCCGCGCGGCCCGAGTACACCGAGCCAAATTAATTTTGCAGTAGAATCCCGGGGACTGCGGCGGCGGGCGGAGGAGGTAGATCATAGAAACAATCATGCAAACGCCAGGGGCTCCCTGTGGCCCGAGCGTGACGATGTATAAATCCGTCTCCTCCGGCGAATATAATCCCGCGAAGGATGGAAAAATCCGCGCCGGGCACTTACCATAAACTAGCTCCCTCGATTCTTGTTTCACTTTGCGCCGTGGTGGGGAGTGGATTGAACGGTCTAGGGAGCCTGGCAGACCGGCGCGGCGCGGCGCGGAGGTCTTCTCCTCAATTTACAGCTGGCAGGGGACAGATTTCCGCTTTAAAACAATATCTCGGAGACTAGTCGCGAAACTGGATATCTAGGCTGGGGAGACGAGTGGCGGGTCGGGCGTTATTTTTTCCAATATGCAGGGAAACGTCCGTGGGTGGCTCGGCGTTGGCTAGATGACTACGGGGGGGTGGCTTTCAGGCCATGATACCTTGACTGCCCCTAGGGGCGTGTAAACACCGAAGCCACTCGACGCCCTGTCAATCGGCGAGCGACGCGACTTCCAGCCTTTCTTCCACGCTTTCTCTCCGCATTTCCACCTTCCTCCAGCGCCCGCCCTTGCGCCGAGAGTCGCCGCGAGACCTCCGCTGGCCTTTTACCGTGGCGAGCTCGAATTTCACGGACAATGGAGCCCGGTTGTCCCCCGTTTGTCGGTGTTCTCGAATCCGAGGGAAATCGGAAGTCCGCGGGACGAGACAAGAAGGAGGCGCAAACACTCCCGGAGCGCTGCGCGTTTCGGCGGCGGTGAAAGCTTTCAGGGCTCGTCCTCGAGGGGAAGCTTCCATCTCGCGCGAAGAGGCCACTCGCCGTCGGCCCTTCTGATTCCGAATTAATTTTCGAGTACTTTATCTCGTTAGCTGGCTCTCTGTCGTTATTTCGCCCCCGTTTTCCTTATGGCACCCGCAAATCTCATCGGTGCCTCCGTGTACCTTCGCCTTTTGTCGATGCTACGAGCGCGAGGCAGCCACGGGCACTTCATCTCTGCCTCCGTTGCAGAGAGCTCTTTCTTGCGCTGTGGCTTTGCGCCTTTGTGGCCCGCCGCCTTCAAATTCGGGGTGGATTGGCACCATTTAGCTGTTGTCTTTATCGGCTGCATCGCGAAGTCTCCATTGTGCAATTTGTAATCCGCCGTGGCTCGGGTCGACAGCGGTGATTTCATTTCACTGCGTTGCACTCTCCTCGTCGTTACACGCCCTATGATTGTGTAATAAAGACGTATTATTAGTATTCCCTGGCTATTCACGGTGCAGCATCCGGCGCGGGTAACGAAGAGTTATACCGGAGCGTTACGCGCGACGTGCCGCGTTTCCCTCTGACGTATCACCGCAGTCGGCGGTGTATAAAGTTTCTCTCGTACGAAAAGCAAAAAAATATTTGCACGCGGTATAATACGGGGATGCAGTGGCACTCTGTTTTCGCCCGGCCAATCGTACATCAACGTCAATAGTAACGGAAATATTTGAATTGCAGATGCGTTCTGTAAAATCGGGCGTGTGTACTGAAATTTTAGCGTGCCCCTTCGCGGCTCGTAGCCCCGCGAATAATAAAGAGGAGCTCGCTATCGTAAAAGTATCGTTCCTCCGAAGTGCCAAACACTTTAGACCCCCGGAGTCTCTACGATCTCTTAGACGCGAATTTCCCTTTGTTGCTTTAAAGAAAGAAACAAGAGCGAAGAGAACGGGGGCGTTCACGCCGTGAAGGAACTTTTTGTGGCTCGCGATAACCCCGCGCCTCCCACCCCCCACCCCCCACCCGCACCTCTCTGGTTTTTTCTTGATTTAATCCAGGCTAATGCAATTCTTCATTCTTCTGGCTAAAGGCACCTTTTTACCCCGCTCCGAGCGAGTACTCGACGAAACTCGCCCCTCGAGATTACGAGCGCCGCCCTTGCCCTCCCTTTATACCCCTTTTCTTTCTCGCTTTCTTTCTCCTTCAACGCGAGACGTGGCAAAAAGGCGGCGCGAAGGGAGGGGGGGGGGGGGAGGCGAGCAATCAGCGTTTTACAATTTGCCAGCCGTCGGGTAATAAATTAAGCGAATTTTATTCGCGCCCGTATAACCGCGTTAAATATTTATATTTGCGGCCGATTGCGAACAGGGACGGGGGCTGCCACCCCTCCGCTCCCGGCCATCTGCTGGACCGCGTGTTAAATGCCTCGTCACACCCGTCCGTCCGCGCGCGCGTGTGCGTGTCGGTGGCTGCCAGCTCGAGCGTTCCGTGAACGTGTGCGCGGCCGGTTGCCCTGCTGCTTGGTTCCGCGAGCCCGATGAACGGCACAGCGCCTGGAAATTTGCCTTCGCGTGCCTGGCCGCTCTTCTCGTAATTGCCGGGGTCGTTTCGATCTGTCGATTATATCCATGCGTGCGATGTAATTTTCTTTCCATTTACTGGGTTACTAGGCGCTGCTGAGAGGTCGAAGGAAATTGCAGGTGCAGGTGCGCGAGGACCTGTTGGGTTGCTACGTTTTTGTGAAGCGATTGGATAAATGTTTTATTGAAAAACGAAAGGGGATGTGAAAGATGATTTTGGTCAGGTGGATGATCAGAAGGTGTAATAAGCAGAATCCTTTTTAAAAACGAGCTCAAATTTTAGATTTAAAGGGACGTTGAAACTGATCATGTGTTTTATTTCTGGTTAACTGTTAATATTCCCAGTAATTAATTATGAAACGAACGAAACAAAGTCGAAGAGAGTTGAATCGTGTATACATGTCAGAACGCTTATCGATCGTCCCTCTTTCATCCTGGAAAATTGTCTTTATTTCGCATTCAATTCAGCGAAGCACCAGGAATCTAGCGACAAATAAAAGGAGGCGAATCGTATTCCCGTTCCAATAAAGAGGGAATTGGATTTATTAGAATACGAAACAGGATGAAAATACTTTCCATAGAAAATTGATTAAACGATTTTCACGTTTACAGGCACGAGGCAACGTTACCGTTCTGTGTAGGTTATTAAACAAGAGTTTCCCCTCTCTTCCACTCCGCGTTTAAATTCGAAACGATTACGCCGCTGCACGGGTATAAATTGATGCATGGAAAAAAGAACTATGCGCGCGTAAGTGTGCGTATGTACGCGGGCGTATCATCGAGATCGATTGATGCGGCGTGGTGTGCGTCAGACGTGGATGACGGGAACGGGGCGAACGGGGGATGTCCAGGAATGGTTGTGCGCGGGGTCGAGGGTTGGCGGTGGTCCCCGACCTGACAGGGGGTTCATTCTATATTTTATGGCGGCCAACCCCCCGCCGTGGGATACTACTAGCTGGCTATACCCATTGGCGATAAGGTGATAAGCTCAAATGTATTGGCTCCCATCAAATCGTGCGCTTTACTGCTATAGCCAGCCCCATAAACGCCGCTCACCCTTTCCGCAGTTCGCCGCGTATTTGGAAAAATATTTCTTCCTAGTCCAGCTCGGGAAATTACGTTCGCTTGGGTTACTCAATCTCTCTCGTTTGCCATTTATTCCAGTTAAAACACCATCGAACTGCTCTGCCCAAGAAATTATACTATTCTCTTGCCGTTGTAACGACCTTTTATTTGTTTTCATAGTGCATTTCTGAGAATAAATTAGTGGAGGAGTTGAGGTTGCTGATGATAACTGTTTCATTAATTCGTTGAAGTATAGGATGAGAAACAACAAACATAAATTATGATCTGTTGACGCAAGTGCTTTGCTATAATTAACTATCGCAGTCTACCATTTGGGAGAATTAATAAGGCTCCGTCGAGTTGATCGTGTCACTGACAGTAATGTGAAAACGACAGTAGCACAGCGCTCAAACGGCTCGCCAAGTAACAGACTAACGAGTTTACCGGATAGGTTCGTCGTTCTAACACATTTAACGTATAGGAAATTGAATTTTGGCCGCGCAATTTGTTCGGGATAAAAATTGCAAACAAATCACGGTTGGATTTCCACCGTCGGGATGGGAGGCCGGCGCGAGTGGCACGAAACGCTGATGCTGGTGAAAACGGTAGAAAGCACGAATGAATGAAGGATAAAAAGGTAGGGTGCAGGGAGGAGAGATAAGGGTTGTGTCTGGTGGTGCTCCTCGAGGAGCGCCAAACGCCTCGAGAGCCAATAATAAGTAAGCCAGCCGCTCGTTAGGGGGTTGGTTAAAAATACGAAGGAGCTGTCCTCCTTTCCTCTTCTTGCTTCTTCCCCTTTTAAGGCTCCCCTGGCAGGGGCGAGCCGGAGAAGGGTTGGTAGGCAGCCGCGAGAAATAATGGCTGGTCGTAATCGACGGGTCTTTTTTAGCCTGGTTAAGGCTCAAGGACGAGCTCGCACCTCGCTCGTTTGTACCCGGAAAATGTGCAGCCTCGTAAATACGCCACTTAATCGAACGTACCGTTCGAGGTTCCAGCGCGGAGAGCAACGTTCCGCGAGCAACTGCAATTCCAGTTTCCATCAGCGGCAACTACTCGCAGGCACAACTAATCGCGACAACGGAATCGGTTTCGCCGCACAAAAGAGGCATGTACGATTGACTGGGCATTAAGGCCCGCCACTCCTTTAATCTTCTCGTTAGGGGCAGAGGCACGCCCCCTCGTCCTCTGTTTGTGAAGTTGGTGCTGGAGGCGCGGGGGTTGCCGGCGCTATCTTGGCGGTGACTTAAAGTGGCCGTAATTAAAGATGGCCGTGCAGAAGGGGGCCGAGATCAAGAGTGGCTGAGGTCAGATTAAAGGGATGACCCGAAACGCAAACAAAAGGGACGGGCCACGGATATTCCCCCTTTGTTTCGTCTTCCTTTCATTCCTTCAACATTTTCTCCCACCCCGGTTCATCGACGCTCCGTGCCCCCGTTCGATGAATCGCGTGGTTCGCTTTCGTTTATTCCCGGGCGCGAGCACAGGAGCACCGCGGTAAAAATCTGATCTCCACCGCGGCTTTAAATTACCTTCATTAAGTGCTCGCGCGCGGTTTTTACGCGGCGAGTGTCTGAGAAAGTCATTAAGATCGTGTCGATATTGAGTTGCCGGTAAAGGCAGGCTTTTACTCCGCCGCTGTTAAGAGCGAATTGATTGTTAATAAAGAAAAAAAAACCGCTTCCCTTCTTACTTTCGTCTCTCTTTTCCTCGTTACAGGGCGGTCGTTATCGACGAGGACACTCTGGAATAATTTCGATTGCCCAATGAAATCCTTATTGCGTTCCTGCGACTATGAAACCTTTATCGTTAAGCGCGCCCGGGGAAGTCAGGATTACGATCCATCACTGTTATTCAAAACTTCCCGATACGTTTTATCTCCGTGCCTTCGGTTGGGCGCGGTTCGTTCGGTCCTGTTTGCGCGGCGGCGAAGAGGCCCGCGATCGGTCGCGGTCCCGGATCGGACTTTTCCAGGGCAGCTTTCAGGCGACGTGAAGCACCGTGTTGAGCTAAGGATTTATAAGGGAAACACCGTCCGCAATATTCGAGAGAAGTTGCGCGAACGACTTTACTTCTTAATAAGATTCAACGTTCCAAAATGAAATTCGAAGCTGCACGCGCACGACGAAAGTCGTTTAGTGGGCGGCGCTTCCGCCAACTTTTCCCGGCCGAAACTTTCAAAGCTTCCTCGCGTTATTTTTCCCTCCACTCCTTTTTTTCTTCTCTGTCCCTCTCCCTCTCTCTCATCCTCTTGGTTAAACGTGTTTCAAGAAGAACGCTTCGCGAACTGACGCTGAATGCATTACGATGCCTTATGCTAAGCGTAAGCTCCTCTTTCGCGGAACGACATATTTCGAGGGACTTTGCGGAAGCTCCCTCTTAATGTATCCTCGTTGTCGCACCACTTCGCGGGCCTCTTCCGCGTCTCTGCGTGGCCGTCACTCCGCGACGCGTTCTTTACGACTCGCGCGCCCGTCGCGACGGAAATAATAGGAATATTTTATAAGGACCGTTAACGGGCTGGGGTCGAGGCTGTTACTCGCGGGATAGACGCTTCCTTCGGGATCGATTTTACTTTATAGACCCACCGCCGGCGAAAGAAATCCAGGCACGTCTGAATTCTGCGCGGCACTGATAAGTATTTACTGCCCGGAGACTCCGTTTCGACGGCCTTTCTTTCTCTCCTAGACGCCCGTTACACGTAAGACCCGTTCCACCTTTATTTCCTCGTGCTCCTTCCTTCTTTCTCGGCGAAGGGTGCAACGATGGGCTCTTGATCTCTCTCTCTCTCTGTTCCTCGGCGGCGGCTTCCTTGCTCGCGTCAGCTCGCGAGAGCATAGGTACCAACTTTACGCCCTGTTCTATAACTTCTACGGCCCGTTATCAGTTCGTCGTGTACCGCGTGTCCCCATTTCCGCAATCGGCCCGAGTGCCTCGCTCCCCGCTTCGGCACGTCCCGGAACGCGAAATTCACTTCTGTTCACGGGAAAATGATTATCGACGGATTCGTCTGTCCGCCCGTGGGAGCCCCGCAACAATCCCAATAACGCCGGGAGTTTCATCGCACGAGAACTTCGGAGGCCGTCCGATCCGCGCGGTTTCGTGACGAACTTGAACGAATTCCCAGATTCGATGGGCGTACCATAATTTGGGGATCGGAGACGCTTCCATTCGAGCTTCTGCGGAATCGCCCCTTAGTTACGTGGAGCATTCAGTTGTATTCGACGGGGATTGGAAGACTGTTAAGACAGTTCCACGTGGGACGCTTCTGTTACTCGCGAAAGATATATATAGTCGTATACAGGCTGTCCCGTAACATGAGGGACCTACTTTATGGATAGACTCTGCGCTTGAAAACAATGAAAATGTTTATATATACGAGGGTACTCTTTTTTAATAGACGAGTTTGTATCTTGTAAAAGATTAACTTTACAGGATGAAAAACGCTAAATCTGTAGTATGAATCGAATATTTGTTTCAAAATGCTGTGTTTCTGTAAATTTTTCTTTTTAGGAGCTTCCTTCGTTGCAAGCAATGCGTAAACCATAATAAAATAGATAAACCTCAGTGTTTCCATTTTAGAAAATAACTTTTTGGGAGATGCTTGCGCCATCAACTATATCTATGTATATATGCGGTAAAGAAGCTGAAAAATTCTGAGTTTTACTTCAAACATACCTTCATATGCAGGCAAAACGCCAAACAGTATAAACTTATAGTTTTTGTGAAATAAATTCCCGAAGATAGCGTTGGAAAACGGGTCGCACTAAAGTACTCCCTTAAGGTCTTTGGGTGTGTAGACATTAGACAACTGCCTAATAGGTAAGGACTGTGGTCAGTGGCGGATTTAACGGGGCGGCCAATGAGCAGTTGCCATCTCGGCCCCTGCACAGAATGCCTCCCAAAGCCCCGTCCTTAAAAAAATTGTGTATTATTACAGTAAGCCCGTTGTTAATAAACTACTACTTCATTTCCCCGAAAAATTGGTCCCCCCCAGAACGTTTGCTACCTGGGCCTTTTTTCTTAAATGCGCCACTGACTGTGGTCCTATGTACCCTCAATAATATTCCCTTACACACCACTTGAAATGGTGATAAGTTATTAACTATCCAGCATTGCCGCGTGGAAATTATTATTATTATTCTGACTTGTACCAAGCAACCGCGACCAGATTCCAGAGAAATTCCAAATGTTCCTGACACGTGTGACCAACTACGCTTCAACAAGTATTTCTGAACGTCCAATTTAACCTTCAGAAGTTCAGTGCCCAAGATACACCGCCGGGCCAGTATCTCGCCGTAGCGAAAGCGCCCAGTAATTTTTCATACCGCGGTACATGAATTCCTCGGAAGCATTTCCATCGGCAACCAGCCGTGGACGGCGGTCATCGAGCGGGGGCGGCGAAAATAAAGTACCGGGAAGAGCCCCGGCGCAGGGGTGGCCCGGTGGAATCAGAGTTATCGACCTCGTATCGCGCGGAAGGAAAATGAATGGAAGGAACGCGGCGAGCCACGATCGAAGGAGGGACGGGGCAACGAGCAGGAAGTACAATCGAATGATTCTGGTTCGCTGATCAATTTTCTACGCTCGAACCTTCTCCCGCCGGGTTATCCATCATGCGGCATTTGACCCTCCGTTTCTTCGATTTTTCCTGGCCGTCCGGTCCCCCTCCGTCGTTTTTCTTCCCCGTTTTCGCGTCTTCTTGCCCCTTGGTCGAGCTGCACCGCCTCGAGATAGAAAAACAGAGAAAGAGAGAGGAGGAGGACACATGGGGGTGGGGGGTACAAATCGTATCGCGGTGATCCTACGCGGGGCGAATGGACCGTCCTCCGTATCCGACACTTCGTTCCCTTCCGTCGTGATCGATCTTTCTGCGTCATTAACGCCACGCGAATTACTAGAGCACTGCGCCTAGACGAAACGCCCGTTCTTGCGTTGCGATTCGATGAGAACACTGTTCCCTCTTCGTTCTAGCAGAATTTAAAATTCTTTGCAAGAAATTCTGAGTGGCATCGAGGGAGTTTAGAGGTAAGCAGAGGACTGTCCAGTGATTTAGCGATGGCTAAACTGTAATCTAAAATTTTCAGCGACCATAGTAGAAGAGGTAAACAGAGAAGTTTCTATTATATTTCTATTTCGAGCCCCCGAAATCTACCACCATCTACATCTCGATATTTTTCCATAAACAAGAAGGAAGCTGCTCGGAGATGCATCGGGCGCGAAATTAGTCGCCGATTTCAATGATAATTCCGGCGGAAATGAAGGCGCAGATGTCGGACGAAACGATTCGTAAACCGACGTGTATGCCTTTTCGGGATTAAGCTGGCGGATCCCAGGGCGAAGTTTGAGGAAGAGATTAAACTTACTTGAAACTTCTGGTCCCGCGTTCCACCCTTGTAACTCGTAACATCTTGGAAACTGCGGTGGCCTGGGCTCGCGCGCGCGCAACCTCGCCATCGTACCTCCTGCAATCAGAAAAGCCGAAACGTCACTATTAGAGTCACGGTGGTCCCGCGATGATTAAACGCCGTCCAGGGGCGGCGACACTCTCGTTTTTGAGATGGCCACGGCCCGCTGGCATCCCCATTCTCGGCGGTACGCTTACGCGCTGGCAATACAGGGAAATAGATACGCTGCTCCACACCCGCTGTAACGGCGAGGGAGGTCAGAACTTACATAGTAGCCAGGATTCATCCCTGGGGACGTATTCGCGAAGTTACGCCGCTCCTGGGGCCGATAGAATTCACGGGCGTACGCGGATGCAACGCTCCTGTGAAATCTGCTACGACTTCGGATCTGGGATCGTGTCGTTGCGTGTACCGACTCGTTGGATGCACCGGGAGCTGTGTAGCTTTTGGTAATGCGAGATCGGGGCTGAAGTTCTGATCGCGTTTAATGAATTATTCAGTTCGAGGATCTGCAGGATCGTGCTGGCAACGCTTTTGTGGGGAACTCAAGTGGGGATCTCATGGGGAATAGTTGGTATTTTGGATTTTCCTTCTTTTTGTCCTTTTGCCAGTCTGGTGATTCGTGGGTTTGATGAGTGAAGGGTGTTCTGGAGTAGGGTAAGTCGGGGAGAGATGGGCAGTGATAGTATTTTTTTTAGAAGGAACCGCTGCCTCGACGTGGGTTCAAAATGTCATAGAAAAGTAACATTCTCAGTTCAAAGTGTTGGAATAGAACGTTTTTAAACGTTTGTAAATCCACCGTGAAATTTAAGCTAGTGCTTTAAAATGTTTGATCTATATTTTGGTCATCTTGTTTGTGTTATTTATGCTGAAGATTTTTAATTCTCAAGATGTATTTTCGATAGTGCATTGTTTACAGTGTTTTTAACCTTAAAATATTCGAGGTTACGTTTGTTAGTCTGAGCGAAATGGGAATGGCTATCTTACCAGGGCTTTATGGCCATTGGCCATACCTGTATTTAATGTAATTTCAGATATATTGGTGAAATTCGGAGAAAATTATTTCGAAACTAAATAAAAACAAGATTGCTTAAGATGTAAGTCATGTGGCTATTGGACCCATGAAAATTGCACAGAGTTTGACACTGTGTGTCATACATGCGGATTAGAAGACTCACAGCAAGAGCCCAAAGAAGTTTTGAGTGGGAAAAAACGAAGGTGGACGAAAACTAGAAAGAATTTAAGATAACCCAGTTAAGGACCACAACTTATTAGCCTGAAAGGTACATATGACCATCTTTCCCGGACATTAAGGAAGAGAAGGACAATAACACTTTTTTTTCATTTGTATATTAAATACAAATTTATCGTTTATTGATATTAACGGATATGTAGACAATGGATTGAAGTTTTCTTCTACATCATTTTCGTTGCTTTATTTCAAATAGGTTGGCTGTAGCAGGCTCTGAATGAAACTATGACTATCTCTCCCTGATTGACCCTAAATGTTGGAGAGTTGACAGGTGTCCTTCCAAATTGAAAAGAAAGTGTTGAAATCTTCAACCTGTAAATTTTTACTTCCCGCTCTGTATTTCCTAGCGAAATATCTTCGCCTTTCTCGTCGATGCAACTATTTCACCAATACTTCTCCTCTACCACTCGATAGAGACCAGGGGATCAGGCTACTCAGGGCGGTCGAGCGCGGGCAAGCTTGTTACCGCCGTTACGATCTGTTTCCATACTCGGTTCACGGAGTCTTCCCGCGACAAAAGGGTCCACGGGTGTCCCGTTCCCGGTGTCCCCCGAATCTTCCTGACGAGGGAGATCATTGTCTCCGCGGTTCAACAGCTTCTGATTTACGTTTCACTGGCAACTGGCGCGGTTTGCGGCTCGCGCGCGCACCCCAGTGTTCGCCCGCGACGTGTGAATCCTGATCAACGCGAGCGCCGTGTGTGTCGCGTTCCCGGGCCCCGACAATGGAACAATGAGCGTGCACGGGCGACGCGGGGGGAAGGGCAGGCGCGACACGTGAAAAGCCTCGAAGAACATGACACGCCGTTAGAAAGAGTGGAAATCTGCCGCGAAATTGCACGGTCCCGCAACTTTTCGCGGCGAATGAAAAATGGAGGGCCGTCGCGCCCGGATGAAAAAGTTCTCGTTAACGGGAGAAATTTAATCGCATTACCGGGCCGACGGCAACGTTAACGCGAATTAAAGCTCGTCGACGCCCACGCCCGCGGGCGGCCGGGGATTGTCCTCGAGGGTCTCATTGATTGGACGTACGTTTGACCGATTGTCCCGGCGGTATGTATTAATTCCGTGGAGCGCGGATGCAATTGAACTCGACTTAACTCGAAACGCGCGCTTCTAGATCGAGGACCGACGCTTTTAATTGCAGACGCGGGGTTGCTACGCAGTCCAGAACTTTTTGCAAAATGGCTGCGCGGTGCTCGACGCGAGCAGGAACAGCGAGCGAGTGGGTGGTGTATAAATTATCATTCGGCTGGTGGCTGCTTGTTTACGCTCATTAGCCTGCCAAGTAGTGTTAGTCACAGCGTCCCTTTTCTTTTTCCAAAGGGAATCAATTGAACCCCTCGGCGTCCGTTGGCGGCGGAACTCGATTAGGCGGCACTTGTATCCCTTTTCCCGTCTGGCTCGCTCGATTACGACGTCACCGTGAATTCGCTCCGGTAACCTCGTTACGGTAACAATATGCCCCGAGATTGAAAATTCGCGTGGAAAAAGGCCGCGAGCACGCGTCCGGGGGAGAAGTTTTCGCGCGACATCAATTGTCGGTGGCAGGTAACTGGCTGAAAAAAGAACGGCGGGGGGATAAGGAGCAGGGGGGGGGGGTGGTGGTGGTGAAGGTGGTGGAGGTGGAGGAGAGAAAGAAAGCGGCAGAAGCAGCACGGTGAGATCTCTGGCAATTTGTCTTATCCTCTTTCTCTGCCCCCTTTCCTGTCTCATTCTTCCTCTCCGCCCTCCCCCCGCCTCCCTCACTCACCACTTTCCTCTTTCTGCTCTAGCAGAGGGTAGAGTGTGCCTATCGATCCAGCAGGTCCTTCGAAGGGTGTGGTTGTGTTGCTCGGCGTCGCGACGCCTCCACCCCCCGCTCCCTTGCCCCTCGTCTGCTCGTGTGCCCGTCCGTCCCTTATTCAGCTCTCCTCTTCAAATCGAAACGCGATCGCCACGTGGCCTCCATTCCCATGCATGCGTTTCGAGTCGCTGGGCCTGCAGGATCCGTCCGGAGGGTGGAAGGTATACAGGGTGGGCCGAAGTAAGCGATGCAACTGAATAGGGGGTGAATCTAGGATTTGAAATAAGCTTCGAGGCTGATTTTAATTCTTAGGATCACTTTCTTTTTGGTTGCACTTATTCTGTAAAGTAAATAGTGTATCATCTGATACATAAACAGCATTGTTTTAAATGATCAATTATTAGTTAGAAGAAGATGGCGTATTGTTTCAAATTTAAGAACCAGTGAGCAAGTGACTATTCAGAGTGACAAACTTTATCGGCAAAAACATATGTCGCAATAAATTAGCCCCCGTTATAAGTTTTCTAAAGATGTATATAAATTTTGTGTATTAAAATTGCTTTCTCCATCTCATCAACTTCTTACATGTTTTTTATGCAGAGTGTATATGCCTTTTCTTTGGCATTTATGTTTCAATTAATGTATACAGAATCATATATTCGGCAAGAAATAGTGTCGAGCACTATACAAGTTGTGCGGAAGTTTATGCGTTAGCTGCATCGTAATTTATTTTTGTAGAGGACCCGACTGTGCCTCAAATACGTTATTGTATTTCTTGCACCCGCAGCATTTGAGCTTGTATTTCCGTTCTCTCGAGCTCGTTAAATACGTTGAATTAATCCAAGTCCTGAAGGATTGAGGCCATTTGCGGGAAGTGATCGCGAAGTTCCCCAGGAAGGATGTAGACGATGATAATCGGCCGCTGGGAGGTAAGGAGTTTTAAACGAATTTCGATATTAGATAAAAATGCGGGGCGGGGGTGATCGTTATCGTCGCGATCGCCGCGGAATCTCGTTGATTTAATGACGGCGGCGGATATAATTGGAAGTCGATCTCTAAGAAAATTCTATCCCCGGCCCGGTTATTATCGTATTAATTCGCTGGATTCGATTCCGACTTCATCGAGATTATCGTTGCCCCTCGCGGTCAACTTGAATTACCAATGAATTACTCTTTTGAAATGAAAATACCAAATGCTTTAAAGTGAATTCAGTGACCGAGCTAATTCGAAGGATAATAATTAGTCTGTACAAGCCTGCGTCTAGAAAACTGATGAAACAGCACTCTATATTTTTCGCCATATTTCTTCCAACACGCAATCAATACTCTCTTCGGGACACGTGCAATCGTTCCAACAATTCAGATCGGTACAATGCGTATTCCGTTTTCTCGAAAGATCTTTCCTCGGAATTCTCGATACGTATTACGCTTTCTAAGTAACTCCCCGCGTTTACAATGTCGGGGCACACAAGCCTGCTCCTTTTGATGCGACGGGAATCGTTGAATATCACCGGAACGGGAACGTGGTGCGCGTCGTTTGTAATATCCAACAGCAAACAGAGCGGCGTCGCGGTCTACGTGAGCGAGCGGCGTCGCGACGCCAGCCGTCAGCCAGCCTCGTAATCCTCCCGCAGCAACTTCTGAACTCGTTCCGAGTTCCCACCACGCGGCACGCGTGATTCTTTATTCTTTGTGTCCGCGGGTCCCTCCACTTCGTATCCTTCGCCCGGGCGGAAAAAAAGAGAAGGAAGGAAAAAAGATGGACGCGCGGCGGAATCTCGGCAATAACGAGCGGCCCTTAGTTACATCAGACAGGCAGGCGCTTTCCTAATTCCCCTTCAGACAAGAGAAAAATCGTGCCAGGGATCTGGGAGGGCCTCGCCTCTCAACCTTCCGCTGGAAAAATTGCTCCAAGGAACTCGTTATACGCGGAACCGATCGATTCGCAAATGCTTCCTTTCCGATCGATCGGCTCGCCAGCCGAGCGTCGCTGCAACATTCAGATATTTATGAAGACGATCCCATCGTGGACGCGTCTACGCTTATACGGGGTGTGTCGCGAAATGGGCGCGCAACGTCCGGGCTGAACGTTCGCGTGTAATCGATGGGACCTTCGGAACACTGATATAGATTGACACGCGTGTTTTAAGGGTTTTAGAATATTAGAGGGGCTAGGGTTTGAAGCATACTGACAGAAATAAAAGAGCTGGAACACATAGTGCACATGTAGGCACGATGACTTGGGGTCTCGACTAAAAGAACAAGGACAATAATTAGGGGAGACCAGGACTGGTAGGCTAGTTTTTCAGTTTTTGATTTTTAATAAATTATGTGGGCGAAATATCATTAAACTGGTTAGTATATTTAATAGGGTATACATTTGGCTGTCTTATTAAATTATTAATATTGACTCAATGTGACAACGATTAAGGTATTTTAATATTTTTCTAACACCATGCTGGTCAACCAGTTGGTTGACTTACAGTATGGGGTAGGTTGACTGTATGTAGGTACAATCAGTTAAGAAAATGTTATTAGTAACTTATCTCAGTGGTAATAAAATAACACAATATCACAAGAGTTGTTTCATTATAAAATATGAATTTCATTCTTTCATATTTTAATAATAAGCTGAAAACTTTTCCAACTTAAACATTAATTATAATGTATTTATAACGTAGTGTAAAGTTTAGGGTTTTGATCCCCATATCACCCTAATGAAAGGGGGTAGAGATCTGAAATTTCTCTCAGTGGTTTTTTAGCAAAAAACATTATTTGGTACACATAAATAATAAAATTGGTGCTGGGGCCGTTTTCTCAATGCTTACCCGGCTAGATCCTTTAAACAAAAAATAAAAATCTCTTTATGAATAACAAAATAACAATTTAATCCTCATTAGTTAGCCAGCCCCTACCGATCATTTTGACTTCAGTAATCTATGTAACCTTCAATTATTTATGTATAAACAAAAGTACTATGTCAATCAAAACACTTTTACTTACGTAGTCAATTTTTCGACAAACGCTGATAACTGTTAAAAAACGTGCGATTGCGGGGTCCAACATAAATGCATGGCATAGTAAAAGTGACTTCTCTGAATGTTTCCGCAGTAGAGCATATGTCGGTACAAAGTTATTAACATTTAGTCAACCTACCCGTTGGGACAACCAGCCCCGATCTCCCCTAATCTTGCAGGGATGAACACGTTCCGCGCTAAAAATAGTTACCGAGGAAACATTCACACGCAAAATCCTTCTGCAAACTCAACTTGCTCCACTGGCCACTTATTTCTCGGATACCCCGTATACGCAGAGGGGTGGAAAGCCACGGCGGGCGAGGATTAAGGGCGCGTTTAAGGGCTGTTTACGGTTTTGCGGACGGCGGGCTATAAGCCTGCGCGCCACGGCCGCGGTGCGTCGGAATTTCGGATCGTGGTTTATGGATGGCGGGGAAATCGGGATGCGGGCCCCGCCACTGGAGCAGGATAAACGTTCTGGCCGTTCGTGCTCAACGGGATCGCGTAAGAGGGAGCAATTGGAGTGGCTGCTCCGCGGTAATGCACAAGTAAGTCATTGTAATAAGCTTTGTCTACACGCTGCTCGTGGATCCGACGTGTAATAGGATTTCATTGCGCGTTAACTCGACGATGCTCGGTTAATCGAGACCGAGCGTCGATACGGGCGAAAGATTAATTTAATTATTTGTATTCCCGCGCCGATCCCGGGGATGATGTCGACGGCTGGACGCCGCAGCGATTGATAATTTCATTCCATCTTGCTTTCGCGGCAAATGTTTGCCCGGCGCGCTCTGAAATTCGCGGTGCAGTATTTGCAACAATTCCGCCCTCGCTGGCGCGCTCGGCGTTATTAATTCGCGTCTGTTTTCAGAGTATACGTCGGCGTCGCGTCTTAGTGGTTCGTTAAGCGCGAAAACTTATTAATTTCCACGTGTCTCGCAGAACAGCTGCGTACACAGCCCCCGGGGATGGGGACGTCATTGTTTGCCGCGCTTGACGACTGTATAGTAATGAGCTCTGTGCTTGGACTGTTTACTGAGAAAGCAAAGAAAACGTCTATTATGGCGTGCACGTCTTGGGTAAATACCAGGGCGAATTCGCGGGAATGCTTGCCGTTCGAGGCGCCAGTTGCTTGTAAATACGTATCCCGATCGTGTTATCGTCTGTTAGCAGTGCGATATTAGTAGTGGCGTAGAAATTGGTAATCAGGAAGTCGACATCCATTAGTGGTTACGTAAACCAAGTAGATACGAATAACCAGCGTTTCACTGCAGTTTAGTTATTCGATAATTTGTAGTAATTGAAGTAGGGGTGGTAATGGGAAATAGAATAGAAATATTGGATGTTTTATCCCCCACCTGCTAGTGAAGTCGTCAAAACTCTACTTTGTAGATTAGATGCAGGAATATTTAATTTTAAGCGACTCTTTTGTAAGCCTCTCTAAAAGTTTCTCTATAAGAAGTGAGAATTGGACAAGTCAATGAATGTTAGCACGTATCGTCGTTAGTATGCAAAATTGCAAACACACGCGTGGAATAAGTACCAGTGTCAGGCAATATGTTCAACGTACTGTAGATAGGTACGTCGCAAGATTGAGGAATGTGGGAAGGGTGGTCTTGAGATTGAGTTAAGTTCAGAACAGAGAGGCATTAAACACGCATATCTTGCATCACGCGTCGGTGGTTTGCGGTTGGAATCAAGCTGTTGATTATATGTATAAGTCGCTTCCCGTCTTCTCTGGTGGCTTCTGTATCTGCCTTGCAATCTGTCGGATATATCTCAATCTCCTTGTTTCGCTCCGAAGATACAAATTTAGAATTCATGCGTTGCGGTGTCTATCGCATGACTCTATGAAGTAGAATCTAAGAAAGATTCAACTATTGCTTGACTATAGGTACCTACATCTAGGAGGTCATACACTCAAATTGGTCATACAGCCCTTTTACTGATTTTTATTTCAAAGTAGGTACTATCGCTTCAGGTATTGAAGACGCTTCTTCAGCTTCACTATTCCAAAACTATAACATTAGATATCTCCCCAAGCAATACCTATTCGTATACTATTCGTATCAATTTCCACCCTAAATTCCCACTAGACTATTCGCCAAACTCACAATCAGCTATACTCGTTCCTGCCCACGTATGAAGTGGGCCACGTTAATCAAGAATATTTTCCATTTCGCAGTTAATCCGAGTCGATTTTCGCTCCGTCAAAAATCAGTCACCGTATCCCCGATACAGTGGGCCCCTAATCCGGAGTATTCCGCGTAACTCGCAGTAACGAAGGAGTTACGTTGCGCGCATGCAACGCGGGACCAGGTTTTCCGTGGAACCGCGCGTAGATTGGACCTATAACGAGCAGGACGTGGAGTATTAAGCTCATGCAGGGTCGAATCCCTTAAGCCAATTTACGTAGCTAACTACACTCGCTACTTTATCCTCTTGCGGATAGGTAATGGGCGAAAGAACGGGGAAAGTATCGAGACATGTTCCGCCCGGCCTTGCGCAAATTTCGCGGCCGGAGTCGCGAGTCTCGTGCTCCAACTTTTCATCCCTTCCAGCGTCGCGCTTTATTAACGGCGAGGAAGGACGAGAGACTGCCCCTGGAACACAGATTCACCGTCCGACGATCGCTGGGATAGGTGATCAATCTTCCTGGGAAGTCGGTAGGTTTACGAACGCGCTTTACTCGCGTGTAGACGCGTCTACTTCGTTCTTGCTCGATAGGTTTCTTCTGCGGCTATTTGGAGGATGGAAGATTTAACGCCCCTGCGACCAATGATATATAGTGGCCGGGCTAGATGTAGTGACTAACCACGAACCACCTCGAGTGTTGCGCAAGGCTATATGCCCGAGGATACAAACCACCAAACGTGTCCTTCCTCGTCTGCTACACATCTGCACTTATTTGACCACACCCCTACATACCTCAAAGCCTTGTATCACTAGCGTCCAAAAATTCCACTGCATGCAGCCCCAGCTTCCCTATCTCTGGCCAACTCCCAGGGGCCTCGCCAACATCCCTATACCCCTGCAACACTCCCTACATCGTTTCATCACACATTCCGAGCTACTTTCTCTAACAACCCCAGCGTCGATCTAACAAGTTTCTTCAGCAGGGAAGAATTCGATGAAAACGATCGCGAGCTTATCGCTCATATTGGCGCCCGTGGGTGGATCGCAATTACTCACGGCTTAGCTGGAATTTGCGGGGCGGGTATGCTAATGCGTTCGTTGCGGCGCATTACTTAATTTTCCTCGAGTCAGGCAGCATGAAAGTCGAACGCCTCCCACGCAGTTCCCACCCCCTGTAGCTGAACTTTCGTTTAACGGGAGCGTGGAAAAACGCGGCCGCGAGGGATGCCGGCGCCGAGCAGAAGCGTTAATTGTCCCGCGATTTTCCGGCGCCGCGGACGGAATCGCCAGCAGAAGTCGGCCCGCGCGAGGCTTTCGAGCGGGCGGGTTTGGGAAAAAGTGGCGGCGCATAAATCAGGCATAAATCGGGAATGAAGACGGTGAAAAAGCCAGCTGCGGCGCGAGCTGCGAATGCAAACGAGACGGCGGGCGCGCAAAAAGCGATGGAAACGAGCGCTGGTGGAAGCCGGCCACGGGATCGTGCGCGGAGCGAAAACACCTAGGGAAAACACGCGACCGTTGCGACAGTGCATACAGAATTTGTTTGCGGAGCGAACGGCGACTGGGACGCTGCCCGTCGAATGTTTCATGATGTTACTTGGTAACTCTCTCCCGGCGGTGTTGGCTCCGCTTCGACCCAAACGTAACGTTACCGAGAGTAATTAATAATAGTAGGGAAAACGAGAAAAGTACTTTGCTACCGCTCGGAGAAAAAGTATATTGTCGAGGACGGGTATAATAGAATAGTTAATGGGAATCGAAACTGACCCAGCTGTCGACTTTCGTGTGATCAGTCGAACTTATCGACGCCACTGTTGTAGGAAGGTAAGAATTTTAGAAAAATAGGAAGGTTAGAGTGGAATGAAGTTTATTCTGATTGTTAGTGTGAACGAATTTATTTATATCCTGGGTGAAACTGGACCCAATATCTCCTGACTAAAGGATGCTGAAGTCTTTAAAGCGTTTCGCTACATTGAGCACAGTGAGCTTCTTGGAGATTACGTGGACGTGCAATGCGGAATAAAATCTGTAAACACGTATGGTGGCTGCACCTGTAGAATTTCACTTATTCAGAGATTATGGATATAGTTTAGTGTGTTGGTGTTTGAGTATTTGCAGCTTGGGCTCTGCATCTCTAATGTGTAAGGGCAGGGGGATTATGTTCGTTATATCTGAAGAGGTTAAGCTTTCTTTACTGCGGTAATCAGTCACGAGGAAGTTAAGATCGCCAGGTGGGCGGATGTGGTATTGTTTCGTTTGGTCGAAAGAATTCGAAGAAATTATTTAGTTCCATTTACGTGATATGGCGAAATCTTAACAGTAAAGCAGTTTTGGAGAAATTAGGGCTTGCAGAATTAAATTATTATTCATCCACCAACTACCAAATCACTCCCTTACACTATTTATTTATTTACACACCTGCTTCTTATTGGCAAAATTAAATTTACACTGGAAGATAGATTTCAAGTTACCGAGGACATTAAATGAGTAGACAATAGTACTACTGTGGCCATTATATGTCAGGGAGCTCAAAAACTTGACTAGCGAGCAGAAAAGTGCATGGCGTTTAAATCGGATTACTTTAGAGAATGTTAAACGTAACTTTCCTTAAACTCATACCGCGAATCAGAAGTTTAATTGTCAAACACTGCACTTCCTCTTGGCTCCGTAATGTCAGTGGCAATATCGCGGACGCTAAATTCCCTCGTGTTTCGTCGCCAGGCTTCATATACGTGGTCTATTGTCCGTCGCGCGAGGAGAGGCGAGTTTTCAAGTAACAGCCGGCCAGGAGGAAAGAATCTCATCCTCTCGGCGTGGTATTAGACGTAATAAACTTCCGTGTTGGCTGCTCGCGCAGTTATTAAGGCCCAGCTTGAGAAGGGGAAGTTACTTCGAGACGCGGAGGGAAATTTTTTTAATTAAGGACAGTTCCTCTCGACGGAAGCAGCGCTTTGAACGCGAACTGCGTCAACGTTCCTGCTTGGAATCGTTCGTCGCCGTTCGAGCAGGTCTTCTATAGCCTGGACTGCGAACTTTTCGTTCGGGAACCGCGAAATAACAATTTATCTTCTCTTATATGTGGTAACTACAAGTACATAGTTTATCACATAGAAAGTAAGCACTCCTGCCTGTCTTGAGGCGAAATTGTTCACCAAGGAGCTTTTCAGATGAGACACTTGCAGCTCGTCACTGTCTACTTCGAACATAATCAGTTATGCTCCATATTTTCCATCTACACTCGAATCAACACTGTCTCTATCGGGTACATCCTGAATACTTGTCACTTGAGGAGGAATGAGTTGAGGGTTTGAAAGGTAGAAGGACGAAAAAGGAGACAATGGAGCAGGAGTATGTGTTCTCCTGAGTATAGTGAAGCTGTTACGAAGGCTTAACTATATAGCAAACCTTATTTTAGACGTGGAGATGTTAAGGAATCGGTGGTTGAGTGAGAACTTACACATACACTTATTTACGCAGACCAATTGTTCAGGCTCTTTCTTTTCTTGCTACGCTAGTTTGTGGCAAGTGTCTGTATCCCCTAAGACCCTCAAGAGGTAAAACAGTTCGACAATACCTAGATATTCTCCAATAATGTAGCCTACAGCACTCCTCAGCCTGAAAGGTGCAAGCTATCACGAAACGATGGATAAAGGCGGATTCGCACATATTAGTTCCGTGGCAATTCAGTGTCGTCAATAGTCTCCTTGTGTCAGTGTGAGTAACTAGCACCGAGAAGTGTGAACTGCTCCATTCGAAAACAGGGGAATTATATTTACTAATACTCACACTGACGCCACTGAATCGCCACGGTACTGATGCGCGTGAATCCGCTTTAATTTCTCGAGTTCGTCCTGTCGCGATTCCGTTGATGCTTCTTTTGTGCTTGTCCCGGTGTTTCTTGCCGGATGATGGGATCCTCGGCGATAGAATAGCGACCAGACACGGTGGTCGGAGCGCCTCGGAAGATAAAGAGAGGAGGACGAGGACGGCGAGGAGGCCGCAAGCAGAGGTGGGACTAATCCTAAAGGACCTAAGTAAACCGCTTCTAATGGACCCTGTCACTGGGCTTCAGGACGCCCACTTTCTGTGTACTTCGCTTGGCCCTGCCGGCGAGTGACGATAACAATGGGGAATCGAGTGCGAAGGGAACAAAATGAGGTAAATGGAGGGAGCCCTGCTGACCCTTCGCGCAGAAACCGTAGACGGCGTGGAAACTAATAGAGTCACTCGAAAACTCTCCAACTATCCGTGACCACAGAGGTCACCTCACCACGTAATCTCGCGTAATTTTTACGCTCGTCCTATTACGAATCCTGACGAGCGGGATATAGTTTGTACCATCTAACATCCCTTACATCTAAGGGTAAGTTTAAATGAGAGCCAAGCGTAGAAATACATTTCATAGTTTTATAATGAAAGTGTTTACATTGAAGCAGCGAGCAGAGCTACGATTACTAATATCGAACGATGCCAGTGTCCGATCGATACCTTTATAGTTAAACTTACATTGTCATTTTCTACTTTTCTATCCTACAATTATTTTTTTTATATTTTATCTTAATACAATACGGGCAGTTGCCCATTATTCAATAATTGGTACAACACCGCAGAAGATCAAGCGTACGACTAGTGACACAAATGAATCGCCTTAGGAACAGTGTTTTTAAACTGGTTTACAGAGCCAGAGAAAAAATAAACACAGTGGCTAATAGTATTAGCCAAACAACACACTCTTGTTATAGGGTCGTTGTTTTTAAGGTTGCTCCTGTATAAATCGATATGGAAAACAGGTACACATCGCAGCGAGCGCGAACATATGTTAAAGTTAATTAATTCAAGCAGTGTTGGACAGGCTATGAAATTGTTAATGGCCTTAAATAGAAAAATAGCATCCGCGACCGTTCTTCCCATCTCCAACGAATTCATGTTCAACAAAAGCATGATGGTATCATAACTGTTGTGGTGCATAGGGCATCCCAATACACGCGAGACAAACCTGAGAAACTTATGTTGAGTTCTTTCAACTAGAATCTAGATTAATGGACCTTTTCTGATGAGGAGACCAACTAACGAGTTAAATAAAATTTTTAACGTTCGAGAGCTCTTAAAGTCTTCACAAAACCTGAGAATATTATGTACCTTACACACTCCACCCTCCAACTTCTACCACTTCAGTGGTTATGCTCGCGCATAAACGCGGCCATTCGAACGCAGGATGTAATTTAAGTATAACAGATACGTAAAATACGTCCGTAACGTATTCAAAGTTTGCCCCGGCAGCGGTGCGCACCGAATCGCCTGGTCGTCGCGGAGCACACAGGCGAAACAGGCATGTAAATGCGGCATGCAGGCAACCGAGCCGCGGCTGTCCGTGTCGGAACTTCATTTGAGGATTTCCTTCAGCGCAGACTGTTTCGCTCGGGGTACCGCGAACGGGAGCAGACACAGCGGGGTGTGCAACGGGGAGACCGGGTGCTGCATACGGCAATCAGAGTTTGTCTGAAGTTTCAGCGTCGGGCCAGAGCGGGGAGCAGGAGGCCGCAGTTCCTTCGCGTCGATGCGCGACGAGCCGACCAACCATCGTTCTCGGTAGCTACGCATCGCGGGCTTTCCGCATTCCGGCTGGAATTCGAAGGGATCGGCAACTGGCGTTACGCAGACACGTTAGCCGTCCTTGTAATGCTTCCAACATCTTTCGCCGTGAACGCTGGGAAGGGCTGATTCCGTTCCCTTTGCAGCCACCCTCGGAAACGTACACGCCTCGTTAATGGGAAAATGACTTCTCGTACATCGCGGCTACCTGTGCGACTGGCGTCGGGTTGCTTTCGAATAGAGATTATATGATTAAAGAAGTATATGATTAAGCGTGCTGCGTAAAATGAGGAAGATTAAGGGTTACTGTCTTTGGAACGAATCTATTTAGAATATACAGGGTGTTCCTTTACCTATGGTCAATACTCTAGGAGATGACTATACAGGCACAACTAAGCCGAAAATCAAGAGTGACGAAATTACGATAAAGGCTTCGTTTTCGAGAAAATTAACTTTGAATCTGACCTAAGTACGCGTGTATCGCAGACGCTGGAGGGGGGCGCGCTTGAAGGGCACGCACTTACGATGCACGCGTATTTAGGTGAGATTCAAAGTCAATTTTCTCGAAAACGAAGCCTTTACCGCAATTCAGTCGCTCTTGATTTTCGTCTTATTTTTACCTGTATAATCACCGCCTAGAGTATTGACCATAGGTAGAGGAACACCCTGTAGAGTGTTTGATGCAATTTTAATTTAATTAGTTATTTCTGAGTGAAGGTACGTAGATTTACTTCCCTCTTGACGTGAATACGTCTTCAAAATCGGAATAGTACTGGGGGGCATGCACGAAAAGTCGAGCGTTACGAAAATCGTGACAAGAGTGGGTGATAAAGTTTCGCCTTATAACTTCAAAACTAAAAGCAACATCCGAACAATAAATATAGCGTCGTGTAGACAAAGGATGTTGGTACCTGAGATGACTTTCGGCCCGAGTGCCTAACCGCAGTGAGCGTGAGTATGGGCAGGGCCCGATCTAACTCTTCTGCCGCTATGGACAAAAGTGATTTTTGCCGCCCTTTGCATTGAATCATAAATAAGTATTTTAAAGTATATTTTTTGCCACTCAGTAAAATTTTTTTGTAGGTATTTGTCTACCAATTTTGCCGCTCTGAACAATTGCCCTATTTGCGCTCCCCTAGATCTGGCCCTGGTACGCCGTAAAGTATCACAAATTGACGCTGTTACTGACATTCCCGCAAGTTTCTAATGCACTGTTTAATCATTCTAGTGAAGTAATAATAATTGGATTCTATTTGCCCCGAGTATTAGTTCACCGCCGACATTGAAATTTACAGTAAAATATAATTCTTATTATAACGCTTAATGTATCGAATACGAGTTACATTTGTGAAGTTGAACTCTTTCATGTGAGGTCTTTCAAATCTTCTCTCTTAACAGTAATTATTACATTCGAGTCATTAGAAACTGAGAAATTTCAACTTGCATGGGAAACAGTTGAGGTCGACGGCAACCTCTACCAATGTGAAAACATTGACGAAAGGTGTGAGCTATCAGTTCGACTTTATCCGCGATAGTGATCAGATCGATGAATATCTGTGAATGCCACAGTGCATATTATTTCCTGATTTCTCGATTCCTACATCAATTCGTTCAACTACTGGATTAAGTAGAAGACCGTTTAACAACATTTCACTGGAATATACCTATCATCTAGAAGACTTTTTGACGAAGTGTTGCCTAGTGTTTGATCACATATCGCAGTGATAAAAATACGCGTAGAATGTGCGGGGTGCACGACTGTAGTTGTGAAAAGTGAACATTTTGTAATGGACATTGGTATATAATATTATTTCTGGCCTTGACGAATTTCAAGTTAGCTGGGAGTCGGCCGAGCGCGACAAAAACATCAACAACCTCTACCAAAGTCACTACATTGTCGAACGGTGTGCCCTAACAGTTCGACTTTGTCCGCGACGGTGTTCGGATCATTGAATATCTGTGCAGTCACAGTGGATATTATTTCGTGATTTCACGATTCCTGCATCAATTTCATTGATTACTGGACTCTGTGGAAGGCCCTTTAACAAAATTCTACTGCATTACACTCAGTATCTAGAGGACTATTTTGGAAACCCTTTACTCGAGTCCGAACACATCTTCCCACTATTGAGAGATGTTTAAAAGCGGGAAGTGCTTTTGTAATCGTGTGCAATGCGATTGTAGAGTCAGTGCTTATTTCGTGATAAAGTATTTCACAGTGGACAGTGGTCCTGCGTATTAGTAATGTTACCACGAACGTAGAGTCAGTGTTTTTTACGCATCTAGAACTATTTCAGAGCACCGGTGCTCTTATTGCTTCTTCATCGCGAAATTAATGCGACATATTTGCGAGTGTGACACGTTCTATTCGGTACTGACGCTGCAGCTGCGGGACATTGGCTTGCAGATCGAATAGCTACTGCTGAAGGGAGATGCTTGTCTCCATGGATATCAGTGAGGGCGGTATTCTCAGTCGTTGCGTATTCTTAAAATCGTCTTAAGCATGCAGCATCCTTTAGTAACCTCGTAGACTAATAGAGGATGCAGCCAGGTCCCATTGCCGCCCATTGCATTGAACCATAAATCAGTATTTGTTGTGGCAGAGCGTCGCTTTTGTTGAAGGTTGTAAATCTTCACGATTCTCTGACCACTTCTCCTGCACTGTGATATCGTGCAAGAGCCCAAGGATTCGAAACTGATGTTCCAAAATGAGAAGCGAGTAATGAGGGTGATTGAGAAAAACACCGCACACAATTTAAAAACACAATGCTTATTCTATATTTGAAATATGAAAACTCAGCCACAAAACTATATGGAAGGTCTCCTGCTCGCAAGCAGAGCTCGATGGATCCTCGTGTGTTTCTAATTTGCTTCTAGCTCGACGGAACATTCGCTCGCGAACGATGACTCCAAGATTCCTCGCAGGGGTGGAGTCTTAAAGTTACAGGGCAAACATCTAAACTATTGGTGGAATTATAACAGAGAGGTGGTAAAGGAAACTGTCTATTGGCGGAGGCGTGTCAATCTCGAGGGTGGTTGAAGCGTGAGAAAAGGAACTTTCCAAATCTCGAACCATCGGTACTTAATTTATCGTTTTACAATGTTTTGGCGACCGGCTAAATAACTCGACGCAGGCCACCCGTGTGGAACCCTTAACCCCTAGAAACCTTAGTTCCGGCTTAAGAGATGGTTCAAGCCTCGGTAATATATGACTGGGCAACAGCCCTACGCTTGGACTGACGAAAAACAGACGCGTGTCCTCTACATAAAAATGACAATACGACGACGGTCCTTTCTGGCCTCGATGGTTTAACGGTTTCTACTTTCTCTTCTCAACAGTATTCTAAAATATATTTTTTGACACTCAGCAAAATTTTTTGTAGGTATTTGTCTACCACTTTTGCCGCCCCCATAATTTGCCGCTCTGGGCAATTGTCCTACTTGCGCCCTCCTAGATCTGGGCCTGGGTATGGGCTCCGCAATATGTAAGTAATGGCAGAATTGTAATGTGCCTGGCGGGCTTTGGACTAGTGTAACTTTGGATTGCAACGAGTGAGAACTGCGAAACTGGTGTCAGTCCAAAGTGAGTTTACAATAATCAATAAAATAATCCTTCAATATTAATATCAAACTTACTCCTTCAATATCAATATCAAACTTCAATATAATCGTTCAAACTTACTCTCTCTACTTCACTCATTCCACAATACAACATTAACAAAAAATGTGGTTTTTAATCCCCGACACAACCTACTCGAGTTGTTTCTTGTTTTCCCTTTATTCTTATTTTACATCTTTGTACAATAAAGTCGCTTGATAATGGTAATTTTATAGAGACTATCTTGAGAACTTGTGAAAGCAGAGGATAAATTTACTTTTCTGCCCTTTCCGCAGGGTTTCCTTAGCAGGTGATACTGCCAAGTAGAAACGTCCAGTGTATGGTCAGGCACCCTTATTCTCCGCGGTATAAATTACATATATACAACTCCGTGGATTTTCGTAAGAAGAATGTCTCCCACAATCTTACCCACTATCGTTCCATTATGAATATTCATAAAACGTTGATTGCCCCATGACTATCAGGCGCATCGAACACACACGCAAATCCCCCGCGTCGCAATCAGCTGCTGTGTTTGCACCCTCCATGGGGCCGGTCTCGAGAACGACCCGCGCGCTGCCGGTTATATTCAAACTCTTGATCAGCGAGCTCCCGTCGTGGACAAATCACCGTGGATCCTAATAAGGTGACGTCTCCATTGACACGAGGCAGGCAAAGGTATCCGGGGCGTGGCCGTAGGAACATCGCCTGGAGATGGTCGCCCCGACAAAGGCTGCGGCGTCGGTGCCTCTCCGACGATTTATCCTCCCGTCGCGACCCTTTGTGAAGCGAGCGTTATTGACGCCTTCCACACGTCCGCCGTGTCTACCCCCTCCCCCGCCTGTATATCGGTGCATTTCGCGCGGTCGAGCGTTTCTCCCTGTTCAGGTCCGAGCGCTCCCCCGCCCCGCGTGAAAAGAAATCGCCTCCTGGGCGGCCGTAATTGGAAGGTTCTCGTGCGTGGATATCTTTGATCTGTACAGTTACGGATTCAATATCGTACGTGCCTCCGTGGAGGCCTCTCCCGCGGAAGGCTCTCCCTTTCCCGCGGAGCCTGCTCGCGCTCTGTCCCTCCAGCGGATCCAGCGTTCGTCGTTTTACATGGAGATTCGACGGCGAGGGTGGCGTTAAGTTGCCCGCCGGGCCGGCGCGGCGGATAGCGGGTGGACCGGAATCGAAGCGGCACGCAAACGATCGCGGCGAACGGATAGCCGCAGAGCGGCGCGCGCGGCTATCTTAAATTAAGATCAAAGTAACGAGAACGCTTGACGGCGGCGCGAATTCACTGGCGGATAGAGCCGCGGCTAGAACCATAGATAACCTTTCCAGCCGCAACAATTCATCGTTCGCCCGACTATATTTCTCCTTCGGTGTATCGCAAAATTATGGCGCCGCCCGAGCAACTAAATTTTCCTGTCGATGTGCCCGCTGCAAGCTACGGGCCACGGGGCAGCCGGCCGTAATGGGTTCGCGGTGGTTGATCGCAAGGGGGCCAACGATTTCATTGGGATGGTCGAGTTTCTGGGCTGATGTTCCGGGCAGGGGTGGTGGTGGAGGAGGAGGATGGAGGGTAGGAAGGGGTTGAGTTCGCGCAGGGGGTGGCGGTTGGAATCGGAGGAGATATACTCGAGGGCCTCTCTCCGCCCTCCGATCGCGCTATCAAATTGTCGCAGTGCGGTAGTGGTGTAGGCAGAGGTTTAGGCAGCCCGGCCGCGCTCTCGGCTCGCGCCGACTACTGTCAGCAATGTCTAAAGAGTGACGAGGAGAAAGATCGAAAGCAGATGCGAGGGGCCGGGAGGAGGACGACACGAGTGGCTACCGGTGAATCGTCGCTTAGGATCGCAGCTTGTTCCTGTCCGTCCTCGTCCCTCTAATAGAATTCCGTTAGTTCCGTCTAACCGTTCGTCTCTACCCATTCGACTGTCCTCTTCGCCCTCTTCGCCCTCCCCCCCTCCCTTCCCCGCTGCCCCTTTGTCCGTCCCTTTCCACAGACAGGTACGACCTTCGCAGTCGTAACCACCATCGCCACCCCTCCTTCACCCTTGTATTTCTGTCGCTGTCTCGTGGCCCTCCAATCTCCACTCCATTCCTCTCCGCTCGAGCCTCCACTCGACTCCCAAATACTGCAATTTCAGCCTTGTCGCCACTACGGCACTTCAGCTACGAAATGATAAATTCCTGGCCCGTCTGCTTTCCCCCCCCCCTTCCCTTCTCCTCCTTCTCCGCCAATTCCCCCCCCCCCCCCTCCGACTTCGTTGCCCCGCGACCCTTCCCTCGGCCAGCCTCGTTTCACCGGTAACCACTTGGTGTTTCTGGCATGGTCGAGCTGGCTCCGCTCGATTGATTCGATCGCCCGCGTCAATAACCGCGTTTCTTCTGTCCCATTGCCTCGATTACGTCTTTGTTGTAACGCCGGGGATAAATTTTGGGCCTTTGTCCACGCAATCAACTGCCCCGCACCTAACCGACTTCGTATCTCGTGTCGAGGTCCATTCAGCTTGTACGTGAACTGACCGCAGAGTTCATTCCGTCGACACTGACGAAAAAGTGGATCCAGACAACAGTGTCCCCTTCTGCGCGAGATTCTGCGAATGTGACGGTATAGACTCGTGCCTCTCTCGTTGAAAGTTCACCCTACAGCTTGGCGAATGGTCCGTTTTCTGAAAAACTTCAACGCCAAGCGCCCCTCCCGCGCAAACTTCGGCGTACACGTAACTTCAATCCGGATTTTGGGGTCCTTCGCCATTTCCCCCCCCCCCCACGCCTCGCCGTTCACCCTTTCCTTGCCGGCTTGTTCGGCGAGTTTAATCGACGAGATGGTAGCTCGATAGACGAATCGAGGTTAAACTCGAGGCTCCCCTGTCGAACGAGCAGCCGGAACTTCCGGGCAAACAGAGAATGGGCAGGTTTACCAGCTTCACGAAATTCGCATCGGCATAGTTGGATGAACACGCGCGTGCACGGGACGCTGGGATGGCGGCTGAGGGTGGAAACGACCCCTGCACGAGGGGCGGCGGGGGTTTTGTCAGAAGTGTGAATCATCCTGTAGACTATCGTTTTCGGCTAGCCCATTAACCCATTTGCCGCCTGATTGCTCGGGGGTAGTTTATGTCATCGATACCGCACCTGCTCCGAGAAACAGGTAATTAGGCTATCAATGATCGTTATCCAACTCTGGCAATTGAATTTCCTTTTGATTGCAGCGAGACTTCTGTAATTAGATTTCGGCGCACATATAAATCTGGCGTGTTTGGTCCAGCGGCGATCGTCGTTGCTTGATAAAAATACGAGGAAGAGTATTTAAGATAAGAGTAATCTGCACTTCATAATCTAGCTTGTAGCTTTTTTTTTTTATAGGAAAGTACCGACAACTGTTGATCGAATGTTAGGCAGCAGTGTATTTTTTATTAAAGAGTGGCTGTTGATCTTCAACCCGTATCGAAGGGAAATTGCAATCTACTAAATCTTTCTAATGCCACTACTGCTCTCGCGATACAAGTCACCCAGCCCGGCACTAGCGAAGGGAATCGATCCTCTTCCCTTTTTACAACCGAGAATCCTGGTCCTCTTCGTCCAGAGAGTGCTCTCGGTTTATAAGGATCCTCCAGCGAGATCGTACGCCCACGGAGGAGATCGAGGAAAATTTATTGAGCCGCGCGTGAGGACAAATCTACTGCCGGGAAGACGGGAGAGCTTCGTCGCTTTCGAGTCGAACGTTCCGAATCCCGGCGACGTTCCTGTCATAAATACGTGGAACTTGTAGAATCTTCGTATATTTATAGAAACGACTGTCACGAATGGGATTGGGTATAAATCCCCTTGCTGTCGAAGCTGTTCTTTTAACAAGCTTGCGATCGGTAAGCTGTAAGAGCGACTTCTATATCGCGTTGCACGGTGTTTATGGGCTGTCATAAAAACGCGGGAAAATTTTCGGGATATACTAAATGAATTCGTGTTAGAGACAGGTAAATAGAGAGATAAATAGATAAAATGACAGCTATAGAAATTCCTAGATCCCTGATTAAGTTCGCTTTGGGGAATTTAATTTCTCATACAGTCATCATGAGACATGCCACGGAAATAACAGATAATAATACTTACACGACTTTATTACATTCCCAAAAAGGACAAAGAGAAGTAAGTGGCGCGCTTCAGCAATTTGATGCTCTTAAGTCTCACCATGCCACTAATAACACGATGCAATAATAACAGAAAGAGAATGTAAATACAAATAATTACAAAATCAAATAAAATAAATAATGAAAACCAAAGGAAAACAAATACTCTGCATCGAGATCGAGTAAACTCCGCCTGAAAATCTCAAAACTTATTAAGAAATTATCGCGAGAATCATGTCCTATTCCTTCCACTCGAAACGTGTCTCTCACCGCGCTGAAACCACCCCCCGGTGTCGACGATCGAGCTCGTGATAAATATCGACATGACCTGTAACCATTTATGGGGTAGAGCAAGAGCAAGGGGTCTAGACGGGGGATGGGGGTGGTGATTTTTTTTTATACAACCGCTACGACGTTGGCACGGAACGGGGGACGAGCAAACAGAGAGCCGAAGGAGGATCCTGTCAGGATGGCTCCATCAATCTTCGGCAAAGGGATGACGCTAATACCCACGAGGAAACGTTTTCGCGGTTCCTTTATCCGGGTGAACGCTCTATACCGTGCATTAGGACGGTCTCTACCTGGATGAAATACGACCGATATTCGCTGGCTCGGATACCGAGCTCGGCTGCTCGCGAATTTATTCGCGCGAACCGCTGCAACGGCGATATTCCTTCGGGCGCGCCCCCGTCCACAATGGACCCCCGTGGCTGTGCACGCGATACGCATAAATATAGCCCGCTAATGCCGGGACAAACGGGAATAAATGTTTAATACACGGCCGGGATCGAGGCTTTCGCTCGAGCATTTACATTTTAAACCCTAAGCGAGTCGCGACGCCGGCGCGGCGTTTACATTATGCCTGCCCGTAAGAAACTCCGAATGCGAGATTTGCCGGAGGATTTGCGTCGCGGAATTCGCGAACACGGCCGCGTTATTGTCGTGGGAGAAACGCGGCATATAAAGGCGGCCGGTACAATGGGGATGGCACCTGGGAGGATTGCACCAGGGGGGGGGGGGGGTGTAATAATAATATCCATTTTATTGCAGGGCAAGTGACGGTGCGAGGGATAAAGATGTGTAAAAGAGAAATACCTTGGAGTTCCTGTCACCATCGTGTCGAGACCTAGGTACCAAATACTGTCGGCGATAATACTAAAATCGCGGCGCGATGATAAAACGCCCACTTTAAGTCTAAACCTCAGCGATCGTCCAGGATCCACGCGCGCCGTCTCCCATAATAAATAGTTTAAAAAACGCCGAGGTACAGCGCGTCACTTTCGAGCGTCGAACATTCAATGAGACATCAGTCGCTGGCCTCGGCGTCGAGCTGCGTCGTTTATCATCGCCGGCGTCGAGCGTCAGCGGGATTTATCATCCGAATAGGGCGTCTCGATCATCCGACGCGAGCACTCTATCATTAGAGGGCTGAGAAATTGCGAGCATTTCGGGAGGCGTTCCGCTTACGTATTCATCGAAAGTTGGCGTAGACTGTCAACTTTCATCCGAGAGGGGTGAGTTAGGGGGTGGCAAAGCAGGAAACGTTGCGTAATTCCAGCGTGACGGTCGAACGCGACGGAAGAATGGACTTTTTTAATTTATCGCTCGTAGGGGCAGATTACCGCTGATTGCGCTCGCTAGAGAAAGAAAAGGGCGCGACGGGGGAGGGGGGTGGGAGGTGGAGGGACAGGGGGTCGGCGGGGAAGGAAGACGTTCGCGCGATTTATCAATTTCACGGGGACAAGGGAACTTTTTAAATTACATCGCGCTGATCAGCCTCGTCTTTCTCTCATTTCCCCAATCTATCTTCCCTAGCCCCCTACCCCCCTGCGACGCCAGCCGAAGCCTCGGACAGCTCCGCTGGCTTCTCGGCCGGGCAATCTGTTCGTCGTCGCGCTATGCGGACGATACTTATTGCGCCGTCGCTTGATCCTGCCTCCGCTTAATCCGATTTGTTTCTTTCGCCTTAACGCTTCGACTCGCTGCGATGTATATCCAGCGGCGTTTAGCGAACGCCGTAAAATACGTGGAAGAAGCGTGCCATCGTGAATCCTGGGGACCCGTGGGCGCCGTAGCATCCGCGTTTTAGCTGATTGTTATCGCTTAATGGGGGGAGTATTTCACGCGAGGTTAATGGAAAAATGGATCGAACGAGGTTTAATTACGATTAAGGAGTGCATGGAGGTGAAATATTTTCAGTGATCGTTATTGATGACGTGGTTTGCGTTACTATGATAGATACCAACAGACAGTTTATAGTTTCATGAAAGAGGGGTTTATTAATCGACACGTGGGGAATTATTTATTCGAGAAAAGGGGGTTCCAGTTTGCAACCATCTATAACCGTTGCATCTTCATATAAATACTACTCCATGTTTAGTGACAATTACCTAAATCATTACACTCATTGCTTATACAATCGTCAATCACAAGGAAAGATCCCTCAACAGCTATAGAAAGGAATCCCAAGTATAAATGAACGAAGGGAAGGACGAGGAGAAGTGCGAAGCGATAAAAGAACAGACGCACGTTTGAAGAAGTTGAAGAGCTGCGAAGAACATATATCCGCGAGGCGATCCCGGCACTTTTTTCCCTGAACACGTTGCCGTGATTTCCCAACACCGTCGATCGTCCTGTAACTCGTAAAGGCGTAGCTCGACGTTGTAACACCGCTTGAACACACGCCTGTCGAGCGTCGAAGTTTTCGCAGAACGACGCCGCGGGCCGTGGGTAACGTGTTCCAGCTGGCAACGATAAAACTCCGGCAGAGAGGTCGAGGTTTTCGCGTCCATCGAAAAGGATTTCGCGCGAGTGCACTTCCCCGTGGCCATTTCGGGGCTGGCGTAGCGACGTTCCGCGCCGTTCCGCCGCGAGTTCCCGGCGTCGTCGCCCTGGATCCGTCGTAAAGAAGTTTCCGAACGGCTCGTAATCGAGAGGATGGCTCGACGAAAGGGCCTCCGCGGCTGCTATATACGCGCCACCATTTACCGTGAGAGCCTTTGTTCGATTTAAAGCACCCCTTTTTCTGTGTCTCCCGCGTCTCCTGATACTGCTCACGCGCTCGAAGGAGCCGCGACGCTATCAGATAAGCGAAGCTGCGTCAGACGTCCCACGGAACTCGAGAATTTCCTCGCTCCGCTGTCGTAACCCTAAGACGCCCGAATAAGGCTGCTGCCATTTTATTCGGGAGTGTGTATAATGGGGATGGAGTAAAATTCGACCACCGGTAAATAAACCTCGTTCTTTTGTTCGGGAGAAAGTCAAGTGTAACCGTGAAGTGGGAAGGCGAAATGTAGAAGATGTGACAAAATTGCAATCCTTATTAAAAAATGAGTAAAACGTGGGGGATGAAGTTGCTTAGTTTTTAGAGGAACTTGATTTCTAATTCTTCTCTCTACGCGTGCTGTAAAGTGTGAACCATGGTGGTCCCAATGATAGAAAAAAATGTATTAGTAATTGAACTTGTTTTTATAGGATAAATCACTGTCCACATCTGCGTCGCGATTTTTACGTCACCCTGTATAGAACAAGGGAATTCGTGATGGTGGGATTGGCACGTGACGCGGTCAAGTGAATTTTTATCGAAACGCCGTGTTTTCAGTGGCGAAGCTGATACGATTAAAATTATTGAATCACCAGCACGGGTAATATTCCATAGCGCCTATATTAGGATGCATCGCGCGGTGCGCCTCGAATCGCGTTGATTAATAAAGCGTCGGTTAATTCCATTAAAAATTGATTTCTCCGATTTCGTTTCGTTCCCGTGGCACGCGGCGAACGTGTTCATCCGAGTGTCACACTCGGTTGGGGGTAGCGAACAATTTGCCAGCTGATTAGCGTGAATTTTTTCGGGGGATCCGTTTTAAATGGAATTCAGTAGCCTTCGATCCAAGTATCGCCGCCCTTCTCTCCAACTCCCATTCGTGTCTCTGGAGAAGTTTGATAAAGATCCCGGTTGGCTTCCTCTTCTCAACTAATTACTTA
This sequence comes from Andrena dorsata, assembly GCA_929108735.1. Classification (NCBI taxonomy): domain Eukaryota; kingdom Metazoa; phylum Arthropoda; class Insecta; order Hymenoptera; family Andrenidae; genus Andrena; species Andrena dorsata. The sequence continues at coordinate 38,467,705 of OV815487.1, forward strand.
CACCGCGTTGCCTAATTGACTCGGTTTTCCGTCCCTTCTAACAACCAATTTCCGCGTCATTTCTTTATGCAAAAGTTGCTCCTTCTAAACGAAAATTTTATTTCTCTCTAGAAATATTCTTCTTTTAATGTTGGGTCACGAGCTTCCTGGTAATATTCGTTGGCCACTAAGGTATCTTTTTGATAACTTATGATTTCATATTTTGTTAAATTTTCTTCATCAAACACTTAACGAATCAAAGACACAGAAAATTGAAAACCAGTAGATCAGTAAATGTTGCACTCCGGTTGTATTTGTATTGTCTTCTAGTAGTAAAAGCGTAAAATATATTATGTTTTCATAAAATCAGGATTTCTACATTAAGTGCCTCGAATTATTTGAATTCAACGTGTGCGAGATCTTCCATCCCGAATTCCACGAAACCTCCGAAATGGCTGATACTTCTTAGAGCCACCGACATTAGTGCCAGCGGAACGCGCGCGGTGGAAACGTTCAGCTGCTGCTAAATGTTTATTTCAATATCATCGGTGTATAATCCATTGTTATTTGTCTTGGTCGGCGCGCTTGTATATTCGTCGATGCGAAACGTGACCGGTCGTTGGTTTCAGGGATCACAGAAACCACGAGACTCGATTATGCTCCACCGAATTCACGGGAAGACCTCGAATTTACGAGGTGGAATCTTTGCTGCACCGCACAACCTTGCTGAAGCTGCCGGGGCGTAAACCAGATTATCGCAAATCCGAACGCAACCGGAATTCTTCCAAAATCCATACTCAACCATCGTCGATACCTGAATCCTCGTAGCATCTTATTAAGCAAATTCCTTCTATCGAGTTTTATATCATTTTTCATATTTCACAGTCGTATAAGAAGTATGGACTCCGCGAGCAATTCTCACGCACGGCTCCGATCCATCGATCGTCGGAATTTACGGCTGGGAATATTCCAGGCGCCGCCAATAAGCGTAGCAGTGTGTTCGCCGTAACGAGCCCGCTTCAGGGCAGAACTATTTTTACATTTTGAAAAGGGACGGTGGTCGCATTCTTCTCGCGAGGGAGCGGGCTTGTTTCGAGTTCTGCTTCTTCTCGATTCAAGCCCTCCTTGCCCGGCGAGAGCCGACTGGCGGCTGTATAACGCCGATGAAAGACGCTTCCCTCTGCCCTCGTCGCAGTCGTCGCCGCGCGGCGGAAAGTTTCATTCGAGTATCCGGCGGAGTGCACCGTTATGTACATCTACATAATATATACGTACGTATGTGCCCGCGTACATGTTTCACGAGAGCCAATATAAAAGTCGAGCCCCGCTTTCGGGATATCGGCGAAATGCTATGAACTTAAACGTAGGTGCTCGAACAGCGGGAAGAACGCGACGGCGGAGGAATTATATATTGCGCTACGTTAAACACAGAGTGCCTCTAAAGCGTACCTACCCTTAGAAAGGAGCGGAACTACCCCTTAAAACATTCTCCTGCGCGATTACTTAACCGTGCAAAAAGTATCGATTTCCGTAACATTATAAACTTACTAGCATTTGCAAAAAAAAAAGAGAAAGAAACAGATTCACGTTCTTAGTAGGCGCCTCTTCCTCTATTATTTCCCGTCACCTTTACTTTACTCGACCGTGCAATATTAACCCCCCGGGAAGAACACTTCCGCGACGTTGTTCTTATCCAAATTGTGTATCGCGGGGCGCGAGGCTGCTCGCCCGCCGCACGGCCGCAGATGCATTTGGAATTTCATCACGTAAATTTGAATAGAACGCCGGATTGCGACGTAAAAGGGAAGGGCCTGGAAACGCGGTCGAGGTGTTTCCTGGACGACGCGGTGAATATGAAAAGATTAAAGGGAGAAACAGTTGGTGCGGGCGGCGTGCAGCGCGAGGAGGCGGGCGGAGAGGTGCGCGGGGAGGATCAGAGGGCGCGGTGGAAAAAGGAGAACGCGGAGAAAAATTGGCTGCAGGTAACGGGATTAAGAGTGCTACTGCACGCCCGTTACCGGGATCATCCCGCAAGAAACTTTGCACTTGGCAACTTTTAATGCCCCCGCCGCAAAATCCTATTCCGCCGCGACCGTTGCCTCCTGTCTCTCTTTCGGCGTTTCCCTTGCCTCCGCTGTTTCTTTACGCATAGCTTCTGGCCCGGCACGGCGGGGCTTAGATCGGAACGATTCTTCCGGCAAACTTTACACGTCGAGTGCAAGTTGATCCTCGAGGGCTGCCGGGACGAATATCTCGAGCGCGCTCGCTACCGACCCGTTGGCATTATACTCTTTCAAATACGTTTACGACGCCCCGGAGCTTTATAGCAGAGTCTGCTTACCGTCCCCCGTTTAATCACACGCGCGTCCTTTGAAGGCGCTGGTGCCAGTAGAGTTAAAAGAACGCGGCTTGCGATCGATCCACATCTTCGCTCGTTCCTTTCCTCACAAAGGTGCGTCGAAGGAATGTGTGCCGGTGGAAAAATTTCAGTTCTAGTCCAAGTTTCCTTGATGTTTCTTAGCATTTTCCTAGAGAATGCATTGCACACTGCGCTGGACGCTCCTGGTTTCTCAGTCTCCTGCGGGCACGCGGGGGGTGGGAAGATAGAATGGCTATGTGGGGGCGGGTGAGGGTGCGGGAGGAAAGGCTCGTGTCGATGGGAAAATACTGCAGTGATCTCGGGAACGAGGTCGATACCCACTTCCGTGTCTCGGTATCCACGGCTCTGTCGACGATTTAGCCTCGCAGTGGCTCCGTCCGACCGTGGAGGGGGCAGATAACGTATAACTTTGTAGAAAAGACGGCTTTCTGGGATGAAATTGCAAAGCCTTGCGGCGTATCCCGTATCAAAGCCGAGGATACGTCGGCCCGTCGTATCCCGTTCAATTTTTATGGCGCTCGCGTCCCGATCTACGTTGTTTTTCGATGAACTGGTTAAGTCGGGTTCACTGCCTCTCGACGAGGGCTGTTTCGAGGTATTCTCCACGGCTCTGTGTCTCGCCGGCCGCGAAACGCGCCGGGATATGTCGAGGCTGGCTGGATCTTGTCAGAGACGAGTAGGTACTATATGAATCTGAAAATAGGTTCCACAGTCTGGGAAGACACAGACCAAGAAATCGGTTATGAACTAGCCTTTGGAACCTTCCAAATGTGTATAGAAATCTCATTATTCTTACCCCAATAATTCTCAATTTTATTCAAGATAATAAGAGAAATTTCGTCACAAATGTACACATACTTTATTAGCAATGAAAAACTAGTTAATTCAGCTAGAAAATGTCTGCCAGTAGATTAGAAATTCAATGTAATTTACTATAGCTAAGATATCCTAGTAAATAAGTAAAAGTGACCAAAGGTTCCTCATACAACCCTTTCTCGATTTCAACGATTTCCGTGGCGTTTGGAGGTCCACGCTTTCTTGCCAGCAGTTTGCAAGCCCCAGTTCCCTTTGGGACCGTTGCGGCGCAAGAAGGAAATCGGCCAGTGTCTAATATTCGGTCGGTCGGCTACATAAAAGGCAGATAAAAAGTCCAACCTCGGGAATCTCGTGGACAGATCGTTTCAGGAAGGATCCCAGTAAGCACGACAAAACGCTGGCAAGGACTCGGCGCGCACGGTCCCCGTGCAAGTTTACAATAAGCGGCGCGTTACGAGCCACGTGAATGGACGACGTGAAACGTTTCACGACCATAATCCGTGGGGAGAGCGTATACGATCCTAGATAGGCCCCGCAGCCTCCTTACGATACGGGTCTATGGGCTAGGGATCTAAACAATCTCCTATCCCGCGCACGAGATCCCATGCCCCTTGGTAGGCAATAAAGCCTGGCTTTTCGTAGCTTTGCCTTTTACCCTCCCGCCCCCATCTGTCCCGCGGGAGGAAGTAAAAAGCCACCGACTATTTTCTTCCAGCTTCGTTCTCCACCGCCCTACGTGCCACCGTCGGCTCATCCGTGGAAGAATTTCGCCCCTCCTCAGGCTGTATCTTCGATCCACCGTGATTCCTCGCCCCCGCGTCTGATAAACGAATGAAACGACGCTTGCAATGGAATTTCGATGTTCTCCGTCTTGGATGATTTCGGTCTGCTTTCTGCTATCTTCCTCGCGACTCGATAGTCACTGCTCTCGCTGATTAATTAACGCGTTCACCGTGCCGACATTCTTCCACGTTCTTCGTTCGCAAGGGAAATTAGGTAATCCGAAAATTCAGAAAATTATGCAACTTTGTGTGCGGGTAGAGTAGTTGATGGGTTAGACAAACCTACTTTTTGCTGGTGCATAGTGCGGTTTTAGAGTGTGAAATCACCTCTTGGAAAAAATGCAGAATTTTATTTTTCGTGGAATATCTCGACAACGGTGGGAGATATCGAAAAGTTAACCCTACTATAAAATTGAATTTGTTCAACTTACATGTCATTATCTATACCAGGATCATACATAGAATCCTCCTGGTCCAAATTGTTTTCGATTTTTTATGAAATTTTACCAAAAGCTGAGCGAAAATTCAAAATTTGCTAGTTTAAAATATCGTCTGCGGCCAAAATCGCTTTAGAATAATATTCGAGACACATGAATGTTAAAAAAAAAATGCGAGAAAAGAAAATTGAATTTTTTCAACACAGAAAAGTAGGTACTATGCCCCCTTAAGATATGTTTGATATCCCTTTTGTCGGGGCTGTGGTGGTTGGAGAAGGTTGCCAATGGAGGAAGCTCGGTACGGCTGGACGGATGAACGCTTCCACAATTGGGAATGATCGCGTCAAATCCATCGTACCGGAAGGTATTCATTTATGCGTTCGGTATGAATATCTTTCATCCGGTCTGCGGTATCATATTTTGGGATGTAAGGCTTCAATATTACAATTTCAAATTCCTTGCTGGGAGATCCCCGGCGTAACGCGAACGCATTAAGCAGGGTCAATATCGGGAGGATGCGAGAACCATGAGTATCCGCAGGTGTTGCCGCGCCGAACGTTTGTGCGCTAGAATTCGTATTAGGTGTTAAAGGACGACACGTGCGTGATATCACTCGACAAATATCTCCTCGAATACTAACAAACAACCAGAATTATTTTCCTTCCAATATCAAAGTACCTCTCCCCATCTTACACATTCAAACTCGATACTTCCTCATTCCGAAACCCTCCCGAAGTTTCAGCGCATCGAAGCTACAATCAACGTTACACACTCGCTTCATTAAACGCTCTAAGAATTTCAGAATTCGTAATTAGTGGGACTAAATGAAGCACCGCTTCTGCAATTAGTCCGCTTTATTACCCCCAACTCTCAAGTTCTGTAGTTAATAAACACAGCTTTCGGTACAAGTATCTCCGTTCGGCGACCGAGCGGATTGTAGCGCGAATGAGTAACCGTCGAGATTCTTTCGCGAAGAACGCGTCTTTCGAGGGAATCCTTTTACAGAAGCTTTTAGCGGAATCTTCAATCTTTGTCCACGGCATTTTCAGCGCTGATGGTGGCACCGTTCTCTCGAAAATGTTTACCGAACTCGGTTCAATTTCTTTCTCGCGTGTAGACAGGGTCGCGTTGCTGCGCACGAGCAAGCCGCGAGTGCAATCCTCCCGTGGTGTACGTGATGTGTACACGCGACGAAGACGCAAAGGTATCATCCATCAAGCTGTCCCTGGAATTCGTCCTGCTCCCCTGTGCACGTGCACCCGTAAACACCGTGTACGTACGCGCGCCGGGCGATTGTGTACAAGCACGTCTATCTCTGTTCCGTGTAACATTCTGTACCGGCGTAACCCGTGTTTCCTCGTCTCCAGTGCACACTAGCCCTGGCCGGATCGATCGAGACAAGGAAATCCTGAGCGCTTGTTCACCTTGATAACCGCGCTTGATACCATACGACCCGCGACAGATAAAGTTCGGGCAGCCGAGGCGCTCTCTGCGCGTAGCTACTTTGGTCTCCGTTCCTCTCCGACTTTAGAATTAGATTCTCACGTCTGATTTCGGGAAGGGTCCTGACAAGATAGCTAGAAATGTTCTTTGGCATCGTGATGGCGATCTAAGTAGTTACTTTATTCTTGCAATAAGGTGGATTTCCTACTGTAAGAGACGGAAAAAGACAGCCTCGGGGGTGATGGGACTCGAACCCGCTATCTCGGGATTTGTTGCACTACTGGCCAGTTGCCTTACCAACTCCACCAACGCAGACTTTCCGAGGTTACTCCTTTTCGAACCTATGTGCCGCTTAGTCATAATAATCGCACTATATGCCGTTCACAAACGCCACTTCATTTACTAACATTTTACGAAGTCCAGTATGTAAGATGACGGTACCTACTATCGCTTATGTTCCTAATCTCGCAAAGTAAGCACTAAAATTAATCGGCTGTGCACTGAATTAGTACCTAAACATATGTAGGAAGACATAGTGTAATTGTAGCGTCATGTGATTAGCAATTACTGAAAGGGAAGTATTTTAGTGAATCTTACCTAATAGTGTAAAAATTTATTGGACTGGCACAATTTTACATCACATTCGAAGAAAGTGAGTCTAATAATTCTGTGAATGGTACTAGAAGTATCTAATTATTAATGTACTTAAGGAATGAAATTGATTCAAATATTTTTCCAAACCAATGGTTTCGACGTAATGTTTGTTACAGGTGGGGGTCATGATATTTGCTGAGCAATCGAAATAAACTTTATTTGTCCAATGCGTACAATGCATCCGAACATAAAAAATAAAATATTTGAAAAATCCTATTTCTATATTTTTGTAAGAAAAATAAAATCAAAGATGGATAAAAGAACATTTAAAGAGCATGAAATTATAAAATCATATGTGAAAATGGCTTTAAAAACTCATATATACATGAATTAATTAATATTTCGTAAGTAGGCGATATTAGGTACACTTTTTTCAGGACCCGATTTTTGCATGTCCTACATTTTTTAATTCCTAATTAAATATTTGTAGGTTTCAAGGATTCTAACTTACGCTACATGAAAGGTGAATAATGTCCCTTTACTTTGAAACGAATTGCATGCAAAAATATAAATTATTATTCAATTGACAGCGATTTAACTTTTGCCAGGCGTTATTAGGCCCCGTCACCCTACACCTCGAGACAGCGTAAAAGAAGCGTTCCGTTCGGTTGACTACACTCGCTTCTATCAGCGACCGTTTGAAACTTGAAAAAGCTCTCTACTTGTCGACGCTGGCGTTATCTCGCCCCCGACTCGTTGAATGAAAATCACGGCACCGATAAAGGGGGCCGGTGAGGTAAGCGTCGTGGTGACTCAACCGCGATTTCCGTAGCATTGCGAAGCAGCGTTTTCATCGTGAGTCACGCCACCCTCGGGTAGGTCAGTTTTATGAGCCACACGATGATATACACCGTCAGGAGAGCCTCCTGCGAAGGAGCACCCCCGTCTCGGCCCGAATCGGCGACAGAAACGTTTCAATCGTGGATTTCTTCGCAGATCCCAGTCGATTCGTTCCGACCGCGTTTTTCATTACTACATTTTTGTGTTGCACGTCGGGGAAACGTCGCTGGTCTCCGCGCGGGATCTTATCTGCCATGTTGGTCGGTGCCTCCTCTTTCTGCGCAGCGGTCCGCGACATTTCTCGTTTCCTCGTGGCCACCGGCGCCGTGGGATCGATCGATCGAAAGGAGGAAACGGTCTTCGACGATAGTTCCTCGCCCTTCCACCCGTGCTCGGCCGTGATAAGGGGCGATATAGCAGACGACAATGGCGACGCTCTTGTCACTTTGTGGATCGTCTGTAGAGTCGGTTGAAGGCGAACGGCGCGGCGCTCAGGAAAGGTACGATCGAGGGGGTGCACCGCGATATTATTATAAAGAACGTCGTCCCTGTCACCTACCATTGAACAACCGCCGAGAACGTGCTGGCGCGCGAAAATATCATTCGATTATTCCGCGAACAGAGGGAGACGTTTAGTTGCTGTCTTTACGGTAACAGTCCCGTGGAAACCTTTGCTGCCCTTCGCGACGTTGCCTTGCATTTCAAATGGCGTTTACTTTCCAGTCTGCTCTTCTGTGTTTACGCCCCTGAATTTATTTCTTTCCATTAGCGTATCGCGGCGCAGTCGAGTCGGCGAAAACGTTACGATCCTTGGTAGTTCTGTGTACACCTGGCTTTTAGGGGGTCTTAAAGAGAACTTCATCATCCTTTCGGTGGAAATATGAGTTAGGAAGCTTGCAGGGGATTGGTTTAAAGTAGATTACACTGGAAGGTAACGAAAGGCGTTCTATCATTCTTGCTTCATAAAATACTATAGTGTTTAATTTTAAAGAACGTCACAACTCATCTGCAATTACTACCAAAAATTACTTCCCATTTTAAAATACTATTACACAAGATCAAGTTATGAGTTCACTAAGTTCCTTTAACACGTTGCGTGCGGCACCAATAATATTTGACCTTCCAAAATGGCGGAAATAGATTTTTGTATAAAGTGCACCCTTTTATGCTACTTTTCACATTTTATAACATTTTAACCAAAAATAATTTGTTTTTGTTAGAAAAGAAAGGCATGACGATTTAAATACAAAAAAAACTGCACCATAGTGAAAAACGCTGAAAATTTGTAACGACATGCATACACTGATGAACACGTTCGTACTGAATGCGTATGCAAAAGGAAAATTCGATTCCTGAAAAATTCTTCTTCACCTTCCACATTTATTGGGACCGGGCCCAAGACGTGACCGTACACGTCACCCGCCGTAGGATAGGGAGTTCCCATGACGTGACCGTACACGTCACCCGCACGCAACGTGTTAACTATCAAACGCAAGAATAGAAGAACTCCCACTTCGAGTAATTTACGCCGCACGTTCAGTGCGCCGCCGCTGTATAAATTCCCTCCACCTTGATATTCAGGCCAAGAAGCACATTTCATGCATTCCGGCCGATCGTATCACCTATCACTTAATAGCATCATGATTCAACGCGACCATTTTGGGGTCGTGCACCCTACTCGCGCGAACAATTTCCACCTCTTCCATTCCCCCGGAATACAGAGCGCCGTGTCGACGGTCTTTCCCGCGCCCCTCTGCGGTGGCAAGCTTTATAAAGCGACCAGATTGATGGCCGAGGAGCAGCGGCGAAACGGTCGATGACTCCTCGCGCTCTCATCCCTTTCGGCGTCCTGCCCCGGCAAACGTCCGTGGTGCTTCCGACGGTTTCCGAATGCTCGGCCGTAAAGGGACACCCGGGCATTCACGTCTCGCCCCTTATCGGCGCAGGTGAGCACACACGCGCGCGCGTGTACTTTCACCTTCCGTCGTCGGTTTCGCGCGCCCGATCTTCTGCGCGATTTTACGCCACGGAACACCCTGGAAACATTTCACAATTCCGTGGCTTCGGTACCCGTGAAACGACCCGACCCGCTTTCCCGCTTCGTTTACTTTTACGCCGACCCACGGAGGCTTCCGCTCCTCCCACGGAAACGAAAACGAGCTCGCCTATCCTCCCCGACCCGCCATCTTGCCCCCATCATCTGCTTTTCTTGTTTCCGTCATCTCGGAAGCTTCGCAGGATTTTCCGTTCCGATCGCCGAGAAGGAAGATTAAGTGTTGTTGATAACCGAAGTCATAAAAAAGACCGTAGATGTGCTAAAAAGTACAGGAAACGAAGGGAATTTGGATAAAATTTTTAGATCCCCAGCCACAAATAGTTATTTCGTGGAAATCACTTGCCCGTCGGACGCATAAAACTGTTGGGAATTCGAGCAGTCTGCATTTTTGGCGTTACTTGGTGTCCCCGCCAACTCCCACGTTGATGATTCGCGAAATTTTCGCCGCGGACATGGGAACAGAGGTGTCGCCCTCGCCTGTCGCGGGGACAGCGCTCTGATGAACGCTGCCCCCGCGTATCGTAATATGTTATTTCGGGCATTATAATGCGCGGAGGCGTGAAAAGGTTATGAAATTATTCACTGGAAATCGATTTTCCATCGACAGGTGGCCATGGACGATAAAGCAAGTCGGGAGTGGTCGGCTCGATATTTGCCGGGGCGCGCGTCGAACAAAACGGAGCGAGCCGCGCGTGTCACGGTCTCCCTCCCCTCCCGAATCGAGGCCTTTGGCGGCGAGTAATTTATTCGCCGCGTGATAAATCACGATGTGAAACCGGGGCTGAAATTGCGCGTTAAACAATAGCCCGCCGATATAACTATAACTGGACGCTTGTCGAAGTGGCTCACATATAATTAGCGTAGTTGATCAACGCCCCCCCCCCCCCTCCCCTCACAGACTCACCTCTGACTGTGACGTGCGCAGCCATGCGAGCTTTCATTAACGCGCGGATGCAAGAGCACCGGAAATTCTCATTTTACCAAGTATCTGAATTTCATCGAGGCGGCTTGTCTCTATTTTAAATCGTTCAAGGGTCTTCGAAAGAATCTTCAATTTCCGAGCACAATTACGTGCGCGAATAACTCGAGGAAGAAGGGAGATGGATATGAGAAGGAGGAACCTACCCTCTCGCAAATAATGAAGCCTCAGTTTACGAATCGATGCTTGCACGAAAGTGTTCTCTTCCAAAGTATATTTGCAAAGGGAACATCCTACTTATTTACTTCGATATTGCAGTCCGCTAAAAGCACGAGACTGGTTGCCGCACAACCACTGAGTCTCGGTAACGCGTTTAACTGAAACGGGGACGCGAAGTGGATGAAAAATGCGGCAGCGGCCCGGGGGAGGAGATATTATGAATTATAGCCGGCCGATTCATCATTTCGCCGTTTTGCATCGATAAGGGCCGATCGGTTTAGCGGCGCGGCGGGCAATTTTATGGCAACTTTAGCAAAGGTCACGCTCTTACGATATTTCGCCCCTGTCGGGAGCGGCGAGCCGCGATTAATTCGAGCGCAGCGTAATACGACGGTGCCGTATAAACCGGCGGCGCGATCATTTTCCAATGAACTGTTCTCAGATTAATGGACGGCCGCGTGTACACACGCGTGTACCGGCGCAATTATCCCCATCGTCGACGCGTGTACGTACAGCTATTCCGCGCCGCACACGCGCGCCATCCACTCTCGTATAAAGCTCGTATCCTCCGAGCGCGATGTAGCGCGATAGTGAAGCGGAGCTCGATTCACTCTCCACTCTTTTTCTCCTGTTTCTGCCCCCCCCCCCCCCCCCTCTTGGACTGGTCCGTTTCAACCCCCCCCCCCCCTCTTCTGCTGGTGTCGTTTGTCGAGGACAGTGACACAGCCGGAGGTTCTGATGGACGCGTGACTTTCGTACATTTCCGAGATTGAGAATCTTTTCGGTGGGAAAGTTTGAATCGTAATTGGGATCGGTATATATTGGAACTTGCTCCTTTTTCGGCCAGTGATTACCTGCGATTATCGTAAATTCGGGGTAATTCTGGGACTTTGGGTAGATCTCGATCGGTATTTGTTTCTAGTTAATGGCGTTTCAAGGATGTTCGGGTGGTATTCCGCTTGCTGTGTTCTACTCAATCACTTGAATTTGCTTAGGGATGTATGGGATGTACAATATTAGACAAAAGTAGGTATATGAAATTTGAAATTCTTGAATATCTACGTCTTACGCATAGTAAATGTAGATGCGAGGAATTCGAACGATAGTTGGAACCTCATTTTTATTCCTAGAAAGGTATTTTTCATTTTGGAAATGCTTTTTCAAGCATTATTTGCTAAAATTTTGGCAGTGAAAATGCCCTGAATTCGCAATTTTCTGAAGTTGTACTTTATTTCTTTAAAACGGTGCAGTGGAAACAGTTGAAACTCGGCAGATATTTTTCCATAAGAGTACGTGTGAAATCAGCGAGAATTAAAATTATTATAACTCAGCAACCGTTTAGTGAATTCGTTTAAATTTATTGGAGCACATTAGGAGATTAGAAGGAACAATCTCACAAATTTTCATCATCTTAGTATCATTTTGAAGATAGGTCCGACATCTTTCCATTCTCTTGCCCAACCGTTTCCATGCGCAGTAAGACTAGTAAGTAGAAATGCCATATATGTAGTCAGACAGCTCGATATGTACTTCATCCACTGCACGCGTTCACCATCTCCCATCAAACCATTCTATAAACATATTCCTCCATTAAGTAGACTATTATAATATTAAAAATATAGTGTTATTACAAAATAAATACTCCCAACATTGTGTAAAAAGAGGAACTGTTATAAATACGGCTACTCTTGAGGTTTTGTTACAGCAACTTAGACCTGTTCAATCCGTTCACCCTTACTGTAATTTCGGTCATTATCTCCTCCTAACAACTGAACATCCCCCCCCTCTACGAGCTGCAGCTCAGTCTTCAACACTCTTCATTTTACACCCACATTTCTTCCATTTGTGTATTCTTACTCATCCCTGAATAACCACTCTCACGAACCGTTCGCAAGCTCGAACGTCGTTCTTTCCTCGTTCCTCGTCGCGCTTCACCCCTTTCCCTCTTTCTGGCCGGCTTCCAGCCGCGATGGTATCGCGACGAATCTCGTTTCGCAGCCGATGATGGATGGTAGGAACGTACCGTGCGGGCCGAGCTTTATAATCAGGTTTCGAAACATCATTCACCCACGCCGGTGGATCGTGGCTCCAATTGGCCCATTACCCGGATCCCCGATCCAATTGGCTGTATCGCGACGCGTTTCGCTGCCTTCCCCTTTCGCGATCGCTGCTTATCGTCCGTTCTATCGCGTATGCATACGCGCCCCACGATATTCAATGTTCCGCGTTTGAATTAATAACGCGGATTAGCGACGGAATCGAGGTGTAATTACGCGCCGGAGGCTCCAACGGAAAGTACACGACCCTCTCTGCCTTCAAAATTCAATGGGCCGTGTTTGCGCAAGAAGCAACACGCTGGGCTCCTCGGCGCTCGTGCCGCTGATGATCTTGGTGAGATGAAAGGGGCACTATATTTATTTTGCAGTCTGATGTTGTGAATTATAGTTTTATAGTGGGAGTTTTGAATGGGAAATTACGGGCTTCTTTGCTTTCAGGTAGGTAGCTGCTCTAGTGTGGTAGCTTAACCTGTTAACAGGTATTCGATCAAAAGCGTCTCCAGCGTATTAAAATTGCATGTTTAGTAAACGTAAATGTTTCGAAATTTCCGTGACGATTCAGCTGATCTTATCCAAAGCGTAGAAATTTTCGAAACACGAGTTAACTCGTCTTCCCCAGAATTTCCAGTTAACAGGTTAATATCGCGTGACAAGTAGTAAGTATCAATAATTCCGCCCTAGAACGATTCCATGACGCAGTTTAATTAAAAATCATATTCACCAATTTTTCGTCCCACGCTGATTCCACTTCCTACATCGAGGCACAAAATCTTTATAGCGCCGGTCTCTCTAGCGTATCACCTGGGCCACCTGAAACAGGAAAGCAGAGCTCACCTAGTATCCCTGGAAATCCTAGAAGCCCCCGAGATTTAGCATTCTCGTCCATTTAACGTCACGGTGTTTCATAGACTTGTAAAATAAAAAGAGAGCCCCGCGAAGCGGAGCCCGGGAAGCGGCCGAGTCTCCTCTCGTTTAAGGAAGAGGAGGAGGCGAAGCTGACGCTGTGCGAATTAATTTTCGTGCTCAGCTAATTGAGTCGCCGGTCCAATTTACCCTCTCTGGTTTATTACGAAACAAAGAATGGCGGCCAGCCCGTGGAAGCCCAGCAGCGGTCGTACGCGCGCCGTGGAACAGGCAGCGCTATCGTCGCGGAATATACGCCTTAATTTTATGGAAGCCGAGCCTGGCTCGTCCAGTGAAGGCCGCCAGCGGGAGAAGGCGCCCGCATTCGGCCGAGCTTTACGACTTCACGGTTTTGTGTACGCGGCTGCGGGCGCGGATAAACACGCCACGCGGACGCCGCCACGGCTACGAAGCGTTTCTGCATCGCCGTGCACGATCGACCGCTATTCAGGGCGAACAACGGATGCCTCCGAATGGGTTTGTGACCTGGACAGGAAAGTCCGTCTAACGGGGAGCAAACGTAGCTAGCTAGACGAGCTCTCTGTTGGCCAATTCGTTCCCCCCTTTCGGCGGTTCGCTGGTTTTATGTTTGCTCCCTGAAGGATTGATTGGATCCTGCTCGAGTTTCTTGCTGTTTCACGTGCGTCCACCTTCTGCAGATCTATGACTTTGTGAGACGGAATGGTTGTGACTGAGAGTTTCTGGGGCAAGTGTGTCTTTTAATTATTCCTGGAGGGTTTAGATGACTTCCAGGGGGTTTCCACAGGGGTTAAGGCGGATTTATAGATGTCAGTTCTGTGACGGTTCAGTGGCGTTAGTGTGAATTGTAAAAAATATCGTTTCTCTGTTTTGGAATGGAGCAGTTCACACTTGTCCGTGTCAGTTACTCCCACTGATCACACTCAACCGTCAAGGAACTGATTAAAATTAACTTTTGCAATTCTGTTTAATTCTATGCTTCCAATTTCAAATGAAATTTAAAAGCGAATCACAAGCCATCTTCGATCGCAGCCGTCGATATTACTCGTGACTTGTGACCTACGACCTGGTGGTCGATATATGCGGCCTGGACGCACCTGCGGAACTACAACGGGACATAACCACACGGGGGAGATTCGGTCGTACACGCACGACTGTTGCGAGCGTGTGTCGAGCGGTCAGCCGGTTAGTCGCTCGCGCGCTGGACCGTGAAATTATCCTCTGGACCTGCAACCCCCTGTCGCTGCTCCCTGGCTCCTTCCCACCCCCCTCGGCGACCATCCCTGACCATGGTTTCACCCCCATGGTGGAACGATTACAGTGATCAGTCATGATACCCGTACCGCCGTCGCCGTGACGCTCGTTGCACCGTACTTTTTCCTCTAACCAGCTATGATAGCTTAATTATTCCAGGTCCACGGGGTGTACTGTTCCAACCGTTTCGCAGAATATTGGCAAACTCACGTGTTTTATAATGATGGGGGCTGTGGCCACCATAGAGAAATACGTGATTGTTGAAGAGGTAGAGGATTATGGGAACGACTTTGATTTGGCATTCGTGCGAGGTTTTATAGTAATTTACACTTTGGGGTTGATTTGTACGATCGGTGAAGAATCGGGCTCCGATTCTTGGTGGTGGTAAAGAGGATAGTTGTTTGGTGAAAGAAACCACCCAAAGAGAATTTACCTGTGACGGACATTCATTTAAGATATGTTTCGAGTGAACCCAAGTTAGTCAATTATTTTGTCTTATCTTAGATTATATCAGCGGAACAGTTATCAACAGTTATCACAAAAATCTACAATAGTGTATGTAAACTGTTGCGCATTTTTTTTTTTATAGTAGCGCCTCTGTTTCACCCACTCATTGTCACGAATTCGTTTTATCGTGGATACCCATCATTCCGCCGAGAGATTAACATTCACGATTAAGCCTTCCCAATTTGTATTACTTCTGGGCCCATCGGCATAAATTGAGGGCGCCGCATAATCCGAGATAAAATGCTGGCGAACGCGATAATCTATAAAAATAGAATCGATATTTAAACGGCACCGAGATTACGGGAAAGGCAATCACGCGGGTCGATCGTGAATTATTTGTCAGAAATGTCGCGCTTCATTCCGTGGCAAGATAAATTGGCCGAAATTCAAATTACCAGGAAAACGGGCAACGAAGTCACGTGGTCATGCGAATTACAACCAAAAATCAGCCTCCGTATCTTCTAAAACTCTCGAAAATTATATATATGACACTAAAACTCAAACGCACCAGTTCGAAGACTACCAAATTTTCAATATTACTTCTAAACCATACACAGTTCTTAAAACTCCATCAAATTGTATAACAGGTCGGTACATTCATCCCCACAACCTTGATGATTACCTATCAACAACTTTTTTATTTCCCTTTTGTTTCTCGCGCTATCGTAATGAGCCCGGCTGTATTGAAGACGAGTCAACGGGAGTCGTAAAGTCCCGCTACGGTAATTCCGACACTAAGATAACGCGATACCCGAATGACGTTTTACGGTGATTAGGGTAAATAAAATTGGCACTGCATGTAACAATAACAAAGTTCAGTATATTGAGCTACAAGCAACGCTTGATGAAGTTGAATACAATTGAAGCCGAAAGTGTGAGTGAGTGTTCCGTATACTTAAACTATCCTCATCTCCGGAGGATACCGAGACCTAGGCGTTTCAAAAAGCGTCTGACTCTCCGACGGAGCCTCTTCTTCCTTCCAGCCAGAATCCTCCCCCTCAGGCTGGTTACTTGGTGGGCCACACAATTATCAAACATCTCATTGGTCGTAATATTGTCAACGGAACGGCCCACCCAGCTCCGTAGAGAGGGAAAAACTCTAGAAACCTAGTCCTGATAAATTATGGCTAAACTGTCCTTCGAAGACATCGCAGAAAAGTAAACAGGATGCCTGGCCAATGTCACTAAACCCCGGGACCGCCGGAGTCGACTCACAGATGGTTATTGTAACTCCACGTCACTCGCCACCCTCCAACGGTCCCAAGTGTCGGGCGAGTGCCGGCGACAGACCCAACGTCTGCCAGGCAATCTCGTAAATTGAAGGATTAACCTTCCTTCGAGTCCTTTCCCGAGCTATTTACGAAAACCCCGAACCTCCCGTAAATGGCCCTCGGCCGATGGTAATACATGCGGAACCTAGCCTAATAACAATATAATATAAATAGACCGAATAATGAATGTAACGCGTAACATCCTCCCCCCGTTGAGAGAATCTCGATCAATGAATTTAATCATACGCGTGACTCGATATGTATGTTGTGTATATGTGTGCTTAAAACTAAGGGGACAGGGGTTGTCCTATGCCCTTGACGGATGTTGGTGACCTCGTGATGTCTTCCTCTCCGACCTCGTCCTCCAGGTGATTGGGCAACGGCACGAGCTTCTTGACCGCCCGGTCCAGCTCGGTTGTAGCCGTTTTAAGCGTCACCGTCCGCACGATGCCGTCAGCGCCTGGATGGACCTTGAGGACCTTGCCCAACGCCCACTGCATAGATGGCACCTTGTCATCTCGCAGGAGAACAACAGTGCCCACACTGATGGGATGACTGCCGCTGGTCCATTTTCTGCGACTCGTCAGTTCGTTCAAATACTCCTGGTGCCATCGGATCCAGAAGTGTTGCTTTACCTTCTGTATATGCTGCCAGCTAGACAAACGATTAGCTGGAATGTCCCTGAAATCGCGTTCGCGAAGGCTCGTCATTGAGTCGCCAATTAGGAAATGTCCAGGTGTAAGGACCAGAAGGTCGTTCGGATCAGATGAAATGGAGGTAAGAGGACGGGAATTCAAAATGGATTCTATTTCAATAATCAATGTATTGAAATCCTCGAATGTAAATAGATTAGCCCCTGCGACGCGTTTAAGATGGAATTTAAACGATTTTACCGCAGCTTCCCATAATCCACCGAAGTGAGGAGCCAATGGTGGAATGAAATGCCACTCGATGGATCTTTCCGCAAGGAATGTCTGCACCTTGTTGTTATGATCGTCTGATCGTAAATGTTCTCGCAATTCGCGCAATTCATTATCCGTTCCGACGAAATTAGAGCCATTATCGGAATACAAATTTAAGCAGAATCCTCGTCGAGCGATGAAACGTCGAAGGGCGGCGATAAATGCTTCTGTGGTCAGATCACTGACAAGTTCGAGATGAACAGCCTTTACCGCCAGACATACAAAAACTGCTACATATACCTTAACTCGGTTCTGATTTCGGTGTTTCTTCTCCTTTATATAAAAGGGCCCGCAATAATCAACTCCTACGTTGGTAAAAGGACGCGACTCAGTCACCCTTGCTTCAGGTAAACTGCCCATAACGTACTCCACGGGTGGTGGTCGTGCGCGACAACAACGCACACATTTCCTATTTGATTTCCATACCTGGCTTCGACCATCGATAGGCCAGTACCGGCGCCTTACAGCGTACAACGTAGCTTGCACTCCCGCGTGCAAATGAGTACGGTGCTCGTTTTCTATTATTAATGCCGTCGTAAAAGCCTTTGGTAATATAATAGGGTGTTTTTGAGAGAACGGCATTGCCGAGTGCTGCAGGCGACCTCCAACTCGCAAAATTCCATCTTTGTCTATAAATGGATTTAATTTTGTTAGTTTGCCCTTGATTGTTGCATCCCTATCCTTGGCGATACAGCGCAACTCTTCCGAGAAATGATAACGCTGTAAAAGCCTGATGACCGCGTGATGCGCGTAGTTGAGCTCTGAAACGGTAAGAACCCCCCTTGGACTGTTGCGTCTCCAACGTAGACAGAATGCAACAATCCGGACAAGTTTCCCCCACGCTGAATACCTATCCAGCAGGAAAGTGTCGATGGGCTTCGCCGCAAAGCAGGGAATCTGTTTTTGTTCCGGAATAATGACAGGTGGGACCGACTCCCAGGTAGGCCAATGGACTTCTTGTTTGACGAGCCATGCCGGACCATGATGCCAGATGGAGGGTTGAAGAAATTCCTCCGGTGTTTGACCTCGTGAAATGAGATCCGCTGGATTATCATTTGTTCGGACATGACGCCAGTCCTTGACCCTCGTCTTTGTCTGAATCTCAGCGATGCGATTTGCGACGAACGTCTTTAAAGTATGCGTAGAGGTATTAATCCAATAAAGTACAATAGTGGAGTCTGTCCAAAGGATGATTCGATCCATCTCGAAAGATAAAGCCCGCCGAACAGTCGAAACCAGGGAAGTGAGAAGCAGCGCCCCACATAACTCAAGCCGCGGAATCGTTTGTTGCTTCAACGGTGCAACCCTTGATTTTGCCAGTAAGAGTTCCACTTGCGCACGGCCGCGCGCGTCAACGGTACGGATGTACACGCACGCTCCATAAGCTTTTTCGCTTGCATCGCAAAATCCATGTAACTCGATGCGTGACGCTGAGCTGATTATTGTCTTGCGCTTAAATACAATGTTATTTAACAATGGCAATTGTGTATAGTACCGAGCCCATTCGGTATGGACGTTCATAGGCAGGGACTCGTCCCAATCGATTTTCAAGCTCCAGATCTGCTGGAGCATTATCTTTGCAGTGACAATAACAGGCCCAAGAAGTCCCAGAGGATCATAGATCCTTGCGATCTCAGAACTAATAACGCGCTTCGTGACACGCGATAACATCGTTCTAATCTTGACTGAATAAACAATGGAATCGTCCGTTGAATTCCACATGACACCGAGAGTCTTCACCGTAGACGTTTCGCCGAAGTGAAGCTTGCTGTTAATCGACTCCGGTGGCAAGTCCTGCAAAAGACTCCGATCGTTTGATGCCCATTGTCGGACGTTTAACCCGGCTAATTTTAAAAGGTCTGTGAGGTCCTTCCTTAACGCAAGTGCATCTTCCCTCGTTGACGCTCCGGTAAGCGCGTCATCTACATAAAAATCTCGCTGGAGAATTTCAGCCGCTCGGGGATACCGATATCCTTCATCCTGACTCAGTTGCTTCAAACAACGAATGGCCAAGAACGGTGCCGCCGAGACCCCAAACGTTACGGTATTCAATTCGAAAGTCTTAACGTCGCCATCGTTATCACGCCAAAGAATCCTTTGATACCTTCTATCTTCCGGTCGGACGAGAAACTGTCTATACATTTTTTCAATGTCACCTGTAATGACATATTGGTGAGTACGAAACCGTAAAAGTATGTATAACAAATCGTCTTGGATCTTCGGCCCGGTGTGCAAAGCATCATTAAGGGACACCCCCGTACTGGTCGTCGCTGACGCGTCGAAAACAACCCTGAGTTTAGTAGTTTGACTACTGTCTTTAATGACGCCGTGATGCGGCAAATAATACCCATCTCTGGATGCTTGGACATCTGTGATCTCGGACATGTGACCGAGATCCAGATATTCTTGTATTACCGCCCGGTATCGTTGTTGCAACTCTGCATTCCCTTGCAGTTTTCGTTCAAGGGAAGCGAATCGCTTCAGGGCTCTGGATCTTGACTCTCCCAATTGCGAAAGTCGTTCATTGAACGGGAGTGCCACGACGTACTTCCCATCCACATTCCGCGTGGTATGGGCCTTATAATGCTGCTCGGTAGCCGCTTCCGAATCCGACAGGTGCCGGATTTGAGGACCCTCTTCTATCTCCCAGAACTGTGCGAGATCAAATTGAAGAGCCGTGGTCAAATGACAGACCCTGCGTTCTACCGTTGGAGCTGCCGGAGCGCTCCCCCCGATGACCCAACCGACCCTTGTTTTTTGAAGAAATAAGTCCGCTTGGTCGGGCGGTGTCAAATCAATTTGTCCGACGCATAGCATTGATAATGCTGTCCCAGATCCCAATAACATTTCGACAGGTGCAGGCCGATGAAAGTTAGGATCAGCTAAGTTGATTCCACTTGGGACAGCGATGGTTGACCGATCTATAGGTTGATCCGGCACCAACGATGAAATATTGGGGACCGTAAGAAAAGTCAACGTCTTGTGGTAGTTGCTGACACGCGACGTGATGGTTGCCCTAATGGTATGCGTTGCAACCGTTGAAAGATCATTGAGGACTCCGATAGGAACATGGCATGTCTTCTGCGGTAGACCGAGCCTTTTCGCGAAACTGTCCGTCATAAAGTTGGATGCCGCACATGTGTCGATTAGTGTTCGACAGCTTACTGGCTGCTGATCCTTATTTATAACGTTGATTCGCGCCGTTACCAATAATTCATTGGTAGCCGAGTCAACCACAAAAACCCTCGGACATCCCATTCCCCGCAAATCCTCTTGCTTATCTAGTCATTTAGGACTTGGAGGTCGTTCTTCCTCCGATGGTCCAAACGCATTTGCCGAATCAGCTACCGAAGATTCGCTGTTCGGTTCGTTCCGGAAATTCCCAGGCTTGTGCAACAAAGTGTGATGCCTGTTGTGACATACACGGCATGGCCCAAATTTGCACCCTTTGGCAGCGTGCCCTTGTTTAAGGCAATTCGAGCATAACGAAGCCTTTGCCACCATTGCGAAACGCTCCTTTAACGACAGCGCTCTGAACGTGTCGCAATTCCAAACTCCATGCACATCCTTGCAGACGGGACACTCAGGCCCCTTCACTGTGAGGAACGTATTCCTCTGTGATGATACTGGTTTATTAGTTCTTTGTTGCCCCGCCGACCCACGACTACCGTTACCTGTTCCCGACTTCGGTGCAACAGCAGGTGCGGCGGTCGGAGCGCAATCGGCGCGTTTCTCCAAAAACGCTAAAAGATCCGTATATGATGGCATCTTTTTGTCCTTTAATGAAAGCTCCCACTGCCACACCGTGTTTGCGTTGACCTTAGATATTATGATGGATACCAGAAGGGAATTCCATTGCGCGACTGCTTCTCCCATGTTTTTAAGTGATCGCAAATGTTGATTCATGTGGTCCACGAGATCACCCAATGACTCAGCAGAGTCCTTCGCAAGCTTCGGATATTCCCGAATCGCGTTACAATGTTTTAATATGATTTTCCGTGTATTGTCGTATTTTGATTTCAATATCTCGATCGCGTCAACATAATCCGCATCCGTGGTCCTCAGCGACTCGATACTCGCAGCCGCTTTTCCCGTAAGAACCGACCGCAGGTATTGCAACTTCTGCACCGGAGTCAGCTCTTCGTTCCGGTCGATCATCGATGAGAATAATTCAAAGAATGTTGACCATTTTTCAACAGAACCATCAAATGTCGGCAAACGCATTTCCGGGAGTTTTATGGCGAGCGGAGCCGTTACAGAAAGCATTGGTGACTGATTTATACCCCGAGCCTCGATACCCGTCGGGTGATGCCCCATTGTGGTTTGTGCAGTCCCTCGCGCCCCATCAATGATTTTATTGGCGCTGGCTACCACTGTGTAATAATTGTTTTGTATTACGAACCGGCGCTCTGTCTCCGACGGATCCAAACCCTCGAGGTCGAATTGAATGTCTTCAAATCGATCCCAATGCCCGATGAGGCCCTTGAGATGAGTCTCAACCAGATATGCATTAACTTGACCTGATTCCTGGGTACTTTTCAGGAAATTATGGAACGAGGTAATCTGACCTACAATGTTCCCGCGTTTCCGTCGCAGAGAACTAATTTCAGCCGCATTTGGGTCTACCTGCGTCTGACTTGGAGAACCACCGGTATTCTTTTTACTTGACATGGTGGGATACGGATAAGGAGGCAAGACAGGAGAGCGAAACAATTAACAAGCCTACCTTAGCGAAGACTTCAGCTGCCGATGTCCACCACGATATCCAGACTCCTTTACTGATGCTGCAACGAGCAATGCAAGCTGGCCGATTCCAGGATGCAGGTGCACTATTGTGCTATCCAATCGTTAATCCACTAAATTGAAGCGGATGGACACAATGTTTGTGTCTTATACCCAACCACACACTCACTAAATTCGTAACACTACGAAACTGTAGCAATAAGCCACATGTAGAAGTCCACAAGTCACTGGCGGATCCGGCTCGAAGGACCAAAATGTTTCTCGCGCTATCGTAATGAGCCCGGCTGTATTGAAGACGAGTCAACGGGAGTCGTAAAGTCCCGCTACGGTAATTCCGACACTAAGATAACGCGATACCCGAATGACGTTTTACGGTGATTAGGGTAAATAAAATTGGCACTGCATGTAACAATAACAAAGTTCAGTATATTGAGCTACAAGCAACGCTTGATGAAGTTGAATACAATTGAAGCCGAAAGTGTGAGTGAGTGTTCCGTATACTTAAACTATCCTCATCTCCGGAGGATACCGAGACCTAGGCGTTTCAAAAAGCGTCTGACTCTCCGACGGAGCCTCTTCTTCCTTCCAGCCAGAATCCTCCCCCTCAGGCTGGTTACTTGGTGGGCCACACAATTATCAAACATCTCATTGGTCGTAATATTGTCAACGGAACGGCCCACCCAGCTCCGTAGAGAGGGAAAAACTCTAGAAACCTAGTCCTGATAAATTATGGCTAAACTGTCCTTCGAAGACATCGCAGAAAAGTAAACAGGATGCCTGGCCAATGTCACTAAACCCCGGGACCGCCGGAGTCGACTCACAGATGGTTATTGTAACTCCACGTCACTCGCCACCCTCCAACGGTCCCAAGTGTCGGGCGAGTGCCGGCGACAGACCCAACGTCTGCCAGGCAATCTCGTAAATTGAAGGATTAACCTTCCTTCGAGTCCTTTCCCGAGCTATTTACGAAAACCCCGAACCTCCCGTAAATGGCCCTCGGCCGATGGTAATACATGCGGAACCTAGCCTAATAACAATATAATATAAATAGACCGAATAATGAATGTAACGCGTAACACCTTTGTATCTTCTCTCCCACCGACAAACCCAACCCTCAAAGAATTAACCCCCCCGCGCATCAAAAAGGACTTCCTAATGCATTTCCCGAATACCTGCGTTCCCAAAATCGTGCTTAACCGACCCCCTCTTTAAAACCTCCCCCTCGAGATCGATTCCAATTCCGATGCTCCCTCGACGCCAGATTTCGGATTGGACGCATCGCTCGCACATTCCCATTTCGTTGGCCAGAGTTTCTTTTACCGCGTACGATCGTGCCGAATTAGCTGCCCAGCTTTGGTTTCAGCGGCGTCGAGTCGCCAGTGATCTGGATTTTTGTGCGCGTCGAGATTACCTCGATATTCGTGGCTGTGCGGAACCTCGCGTGTTATTATCACGTTTCTGTTCGACGTACAGGTGAAGGCGTGCCAGCCGCCGCCGCGTTCGTGGATCTGAGCCGCGCTGGATATTTAAATGCAAATTGAATATGGTCGGGGGTCTGCTTGATCCCGCGAGCTGTCCGCCGCGAAAGTTTCGCGCCGCGGAAAATATCCTTTAGATTAGACGGAGTCACGTTGCGCGGCTGTTTCGCGGCGCAGACTGGTCACGTTCCCGACGAGCTGCTGGATGTGCATGTTGATCAGGGGACACTAGTTTGCATCGAGTTATAACCTCAGATACTATCATTCCGGCTCCTTCGTTCTCCATTCTCTCTGACTATCGTGTTTTTCTCATATATATATAGTTATTGGTTACAGACCACGGTGTCTCTAATGCATGAGGGGTGATGGAAGTGGACCCGAAGCTTCTTTCAGAAGTGTCGATGCTGTACTCTGTATCGTTGAACAGAAATTATAAAAAGAGATGTTTATTGTGCATAGTTTAAATTGCACTTTATTGGTCACGGGAGCTTTCTTTAATTCTTGCGTGGTAGATGGTTCGACTCCACGTCGCACACATGATTTAAAATTAAGTTTATTTACAATTTTTTTTAAATGGGCTGCTATATTTCATTCGGTCAAATAACTTTGAAAAAAAAAAAGTTTCATCTCATTAACCCCTGCTATGCAACATTTTTATGAAATGTTAAATATAGCAGTAATATTTCAAGTGATAAGGTTAGTTAAAACACTCCGTATAGCTTAATATTTAGAATATTCAACAACGTTTGAAATTCCCCATGCGTCATTCTCAAGTTACCCAACTTTCGCTCAAAATACGACAAATACGGAAATCCTCCGGTGCACCCAATTTGTCATCAAGCACAGGGAAAGAATTCTAAAAACAAGAGAAATAAACGAGTCGCAGGTTCGTCTGTTCGTCAAATCACGCCTGCGACCGATTTCCTTGCTCCGCGGCAGGAGCAGCAATCCCCCAGTGCCGCGATAATTGTTGAGCTGTAATTTTTGGCGCGACACTTTGCCCCGTCGGTGGAAATCGAGCGACTGGAATTCAACCCCGCGTTAATACGCGCTCGCCTCGGAGCGGCTCGCTTTAACCGTACAAAAGCGAACAGTGGCTTTCGGCGAATGTGCCCGAATGAAAATTCTGTAATTGGATCGTCTGCTCGTTAGCCTCGAATCGACTTCCGTTAACGCTCCGAGGGAACGCGCGTGGGTGGGCGCGGGAGAAGCGAGCGGTCCTGGGCGCGTCGCGTTTCCCCACTGCAAAACGACGGAAAAGTTGCGAGAAACGGCGGACGATAGTTGAACCGTGGGGGGGGGGGGGGAGAGAGTGGGACAGGGTGGGAAACCGCTTATTCAAATTGCACGAGGCCAGGTCGGTCGGGCGAGTATCGCGGTTGAAGAGCCGAACATTAGGAATTCAATGGGTCGAGGTATTTGCGCCAACGATCGGAGCGCCAATCAGTGAAATATTAACACAGGAACGGGGACTTGTTTTTTGATTAATTAACTGGGATGCTGGCCATGAAGAGGGAAATGCTGGGCGGTAAGAATCCTTGTTATTTATATGGTGATACAAGATGGCATTTTCGTTTATTGCTCGAGGCTGAATCGTTAAAATATAAAATACTTTATACATCGCGGAATCACTAAAAGTGGACATTTCCTGCTTTTCCCGTTGAGCTTCTGGTGTGCTATGTGTTACACAACACTTAATTGCAGTAGTTTACTATATTGTACTGTGTTGCAATTCAAGAAGATTTCAAGTTCCATTTTTAAGAATTGTCGGAGAAGGGGGAATGTGTAATCGATCTGTCGCTTATTCGAATATTTCCTCCACCCACCCTAAACGAGCACGAGGGAACAACATGGCGCGTGCAATTTGGCAGCACCGTCGAGCTTCGACCCGAAGGAAGGCCGCGTTCCCCGAAATAATTTCCCAGTCCCGGGCGGTTTATTAATGGAAACGTCGACGAAAAATTGTAGCCCCCAATATTCAACGGCTGTTCGACACCGGCGTCGCTCTTTTTCACGCGGCGCGCGCCGTCACGCTCGCTACAGTTTATCGGAATTTCGTTAAACGCGGAAACTCGATAACTTCCGGGGGACGTGGTACGGGAGAGGTAGCTGGGTGGCTGCGGGGGGGGGGGGGTGGGTGTCGGGCAAAGCAGCGGGGGGTACTAATTTTTTCCGCATAAATGGAATTCTACGCTTCACTCTGCGCCAGCCCCCGAATCGAATGTCACGCAGATGGTTACAATTGGCAATTTTGCCGCGCGAAAACGAAACGCCGGCCGACTTCTCTCCCAGCGCGACTTTCCCGTCGAAAACAAATCCCGGAGGCTCGCTCGGCGCTCGCCAGCCCCGCTGCTACTTGCGCTACAAAATACTCTGTCGTATCGCCAGAGATACCGAGTAAACTGCACAAGTGCCAGAGTTTACGCGAGGCTGTCGTGATTCTGATTCAACTGGGAGATCGGGGATGGCAGCCGTGCTACCTTTGATCGCGCGTCTGCAGCGCGTTGATTCGTTACCTCAAAGTCGTGCAACAAAACGCTGTGAACTCCTCGCCGGAGTTAACTACCTTAACAGTGTTCGCGAACAAGCTTAGTATAACTGTGATGGATTAAGTGTTGTAAATGGCGCGGGGCTTCGCGCACCTTAATGTCGCCAACTTACGCGGTGGATGCATTCTATACGTTTGCTTGCAATTCTCCCAGTTGCTGATTGTTGGCTGCGAACTTAATCCGACGCAGTGGAAACGGAAGCGGCGGGGGAGACGCTGGGATAGTTGCTCGAGCGCTGTGCCGTGATTATTATGGATGCCGAGTCCGTCAGCGATAACCGCTGCATCGCGAACCGCGTGGGCAACTTTTCGCCAACGTTCGGTCTATGCATTTCGGATGTTGACCTTTCGTTATAATTCTGAGGAGCTGCGAGAATGGGTGTTGTCGGTTAGGATGTCTACTTTCCAAGTTTTGCAGGGGATCGTGAATTATTAATTACACTACGTAATGGGTGTTCCAGAGAAATGGGGTTTTCTAGGGTAAATATTAGCGAGAAGCTAATGTGTTAATAATTTCACAATATTTACAAAACCGCGTCATAAGCTATGGACAACGTGATGCATAGCACGGACCCCAGCAACGAGATTTACCACCCTAAGCCGGGAAGCCCCGTTGAATGTGAATCAGAGACACTACGTCGCCCTAATCACCGACTTACAAGCAGCGGTCTACGACGAAATAAACGCTCTAGACGCTAGGTGTATAGAGGTACAAACGAAGGAAACGCCGAGGAACGGAAGAATACCGAGGTGTGATCGGGACAACTGCTCTGGGATGATTACCCTCGGCAAACTGTACTTAGGGTTGTTGCGGAATAAGAAGATTTAACGTGAAATTAACAGGGCGACGGGTATTAAAGCAGCGTGAAATCAATACAACTCTCTATTCCCTCAAAACTCTGTGAACTCTGTAAACCCTTCTCGTAATAACACCTAAGTGAAAATTTCTCTTCAGAGTTCGCACATCCTTGTGTATTCAAAACGCACTTCACTCCAAGTAAACTTGTTTTCCCGAAATTTCACGGTAAAGTACTTTACGTTAAGAGAGTCCAGCGCAGAAGCATATTCCCGTGTCGTTGTTTCCCAATGAATCGCCTGGACTCCCCTTCGATTATGATTCCCCCTGTAAATCACCGATGCTCACCGTTCGATGTTCTCTTCGCGATCGGGACCATAAATCGCGAGATGAAATGAAAAGAGGAGAGGGGCGCGCCCGGCGGTGGCCGCTGCAGGCCGCGAATTAAAAAATAAAAAGATAGGCGAAACGCCGCTACCAGCCTCTGTCCCCCGTGGATTGCGGCTGCGGTCGAGTTCACGCGAGCGCACACGATCTCGCCGGCCATTTTCGACGCGGGGGACAGCGGCATATTCGGTGGAGGCGAGGCTTTAAGCACCGTGCTCCGCGAGTAAAACGAATCGTTTGTCACGTTAAACATTCACCCGGTCTCTTTGTCCCATTCCGAAAACAGCGGCTGGCCAGCGTCGAGCGGTGGGTGCCTAAAATTCGCTCTCGTTTAAAAGTTTCGGGGTGTTGGAGGGTAGAGGTTGAGGTGGACGGGGGATGGAGTTGAAGGGGAGGGGGTGGAACCGTAGGGGTGGGAAGAAAAGGAGGTGGAGGCATAGAGGTAGAAAAGGTGAGAAGGGGAATGTGTAGTGGACATAAAATAAGAGGGAGTGGAGGTGTAGGGGAACCTACAAAAGAAGGAATTGACAGCCGAGGGGGTTCTAAAGAAGGCGTATGTGGAGTAGTAGAGGAACTAGAAAGAAAGGAAGTGGTCCGGAAGCCTAAAGAAGAAGGAGTTGGAGGGAAAGGGAAAATGGATGGGTAGGGGGATCAAGACAAGGGGAAGGTGGATGTGTAGAAGTAAAAGAATTAAAAAAGTAGAGGCGTATAGAGACCTAGAAATGAAAAAATGACGACGTAGGAGTAGCAAGACAAGGAATAGAGGCATAGAAGTAGAAAGTTTGAGGAGGGAGCACAGGGGAACCAAGAGAAGAGGAACATATATGCATAAGGATAGAAAAAGGAGGAGTTGGAGACGAAGAAGTCGAAAAGTTGAGGAGATGGAGTTACCGGGATAGAAATAGTAGGAGGGAGGGTTGATGGCGTAGGGGTAGCAGGAGCATTTGGAGAGGCTCGCAAATGTTTTTCGTGTGTCCGAGTCCATCCAAGCTGATCGTTAAATTCTCCAATATTGGCGTAATACTCGAACGAACTACGGAAATTGAACGGTTGACTGTATATAAACGCAATGCGAGTTTGTACCGAAAGCGGTTACGAGCTCGGCCCGCGAAGTAAGTGGCATTGTTCGGCTCTCCCAACATCGAGCCATGTCACTGCACGCTTGTTCCTAGTTGCAAGTGTTCGACGTCGCAAACATTTTTCGAAAAAAAAAAAAAAAAAAAAAAAAAAAAAAAATCGTTTCGTCAACGTGCAGATTTGTTATTTTCTGCGAGGCTTTTGATAGCATGTGAAATCTGTACAGGCTGCTGTAAATTGAAATTTGTGTGATGAATGAAGCTTTGCTGTATGATGGGATTAATGAATTTTCCGTTTCAATAGAAAGTGTTTTCCAAAACAACATTTTATGTTCGCGTTAAAGAAGGTACCGCCTTGACTTGATTTACCTTATTGCTAAACAAGCCGCCCTTTTCCCGATGGCAACACGACCCTCTGCTTACAGACGTGCACCGTTGAAAAGTTTAATCAAAGAATCCCCCGTGATTGATCTTCGGTTGGGTAGAACGGAAGACAAACGAAAACGTTGTTCCGGCGGTGAGAGTAACGCGGAAAAGAGGAGCAAAACCCAGGGCCAGACGGCGCGCGTAATGGAGGCAATAGCTTATCCTGATTACTTTTAACCCGAAACTTGTCTTCCTTACCCCCGCCCTTCTGTCGCTATCGGACTTTTCCTACCTGCCCCCTCTCGGCTCTCCCGTTTACCGATGCAACCCGTCCCTTTGTTGGCCGTCCCGGCTTTGTCAAGAAATTCTTCTTTTCGATTTTTACCTTATCTCTTAGACAATGGCCGCCCCCATCGATACGTCTGCCTAGCAGACTCTGTGCTATAGCAAAAGTTGTATTGTAGAAGGGAGGCTGCTTCTTCATCAGACGGCTTCTATTATCCAGGAAATACTATTCGTCGGATGAACGTAGAAGGCAGTAATTGCAATTTAACTTCGTTCCGTACACTTTGTGAATTAATAATTCGAAATTCTTCTGTTTCAGGTAAGCAACTCCGGGCTATCTTCTAGCGTTGAGGTTTGAGATTGAACGATGGGCGTGGAGTTGATGGGGGGGATGGCGAAAAGGGCGCAAACACTCGAAGGTGGGGCTTCTGTAAGGTAGGGACAGCTGACTGATGAAACCTTCTCGAGTTATTATGCTTACGAATATCCTAGAGTTATGGACGAATTCTGGCTCGGAAGCATTTAAGCCCTTCATCCTCGAAGAAGATCGTAATCCAACTTTACATGGCAGGGGACTTGAAGCTGCGTAAACTGTGTTAAAGCTAGCTTCGACTCATGGAAGCTCCAGTTCGTGATAACTTGTAGTACATTCTATGTCAACCATTTTAACCTTTACTGTTTGAAACTAGAATACATATTACTACCCTATCAATCGTGATAGCGTTAATACCGCCCTATCTGGGCTAGAAACTCGTTGAGAATCGTTCGATCAAACTTATCACGCGAAAAGTGGACCGAAAAAAGCCACGCGGAAGAATTTTCGAGGGGAAATTGATCGCTCGCGGTCGCCAATAGCGGGGCGAATTTTTCGCGTAATTTCAAGCGATTGGTGGCTCGTTCGACGGGGGTAATGCGTGGCGCGAGAATGGCATTCCTACGGGGGTTGGGGCTGACATTTGACGTACACACGATGCCATTGCACGGCTGATTGGTTATTGCTTAACGCTGTTTCACGCCACGGCGGGCCGGATCGTCTCGTTACAGGGAATAGCGATAGACCAGCAACGGTGTTGGTTGCAAGACGGGCCAATAAAGCGTAATTATTAAACATTCTTCCGGGGCCACACACGCTGCCGTTCATCAAATACTTTTCACTGCCTTCAATTTTCTGCTTTTAATTTGAAATATCCAATAGGGTAGAATTTGTTAGAACTCTTCGATCAATTTATTTTTCATAATTATACGCCCTGTATACTTATCAACGCCAGTGTACGTCGACAATCGGAACGAGTTCACGCGTTGGAAATAAATGAGTATGCATTCAGTCGCTATGACAGCCTGACACGAGCCCAACACGTGATTCCACCGTAGATCTTTAAATTACGATCTTTCTTTTTTCCATAACAAACAGATTGTCGCGTCCCGTGGATTCAGCGACAGAAAGATTCGCTTGCCCGCGGCGGGAATGCTCATTTCCCCGTTCGAAAGCGAGCCTCCACGTCGCGCGCAAAGAAGGGTGGGTCGTTAGGGAAGATGATTGCGCGGCGCGGCGCCGCGTCGAGCCGATTATGCGTCGCGTCAGTGTCGCGGACGCGGTTGTGATTGGAAACCGCGTTATCCGGTCAATCGTGAACACCGAGGTCGACGGATTTTTAGCATAATTCGCGGGCCAATCGCGCGCCGCCCCGCCGGTCCTCCTGGCCGTCAGGAGCAACTCTGTCCGAATGGGGTGGCCGGGGGGAGGTTGAGGCGCCTCGCGCAGGGGGATGACATTTGACGCGCTCTCGATGCGCACACGGCCTATCGGTTATTGCTTAACGGTGTTTCACGGTGCACCGGACGCGATGCTCTCTCGTGCTTTTGACGAGAGACGGGCGACTCCTCTGCGATATTATTGGCGGCGACGCGAAAATTGGGCGGGGCTGTTTGTTCACTTCGGGGGTCGAACGTTCCTTCGGTGTATTAATCGCATCTGTGCACTCTTCTTATTCCATTTTGGGGATCAGGGTTGTCGATCGAATCGATTAGGTATCCATAAATTGGAATTCATAATCCGTTGAATGGGAGCACGAGATCTTCTTACTCTGATGGATTTCATGGGGGAGGTGCAGGTGTGTTTGTGTTTCCAAGGGTAGTTGTTGCTTAACGAATTCCTTCGGCAGTATCTCAGGGATCGCAATTTTTTGTTCCATTACTTTGCGCTTTATTCAGTTCTATCTCGGATAAAAATTCGTATTACCATCATCTTCTTCTCCCTTCTGTAACCTTTGCGCGATTAGGGTCTGGAATTTGTACTTGTATATAAATTATCCTTGCAGTAGCATTTCAGTAGCAATCTTCAATCAGTTCACATCAACATCCACAAATGACTCAAGTTACAATAAGTAATAATAATAATAATAATAATAATAATAATAATAATAATACGTCTATGTTCCTTCTTCGGTGCAGTGAGCGAGATTCTTACGTTCGTGCGAATTATTTTCCAAATACTCGCTCCTCTGCGAAGCTCCGAGTCAGAGACGCCCCGCATAAATGCGCGGCGGTGTTATCGTAAGGGCGATAAGTTTCGAGCCAGCGAAGGTTCACCTCGTCGCCGGCTGTAGCTCGCAGTCAAACCCGATCCCGATCCCTCCCAAGCATTGTTATGCTAAACCGCTGCTGCACGGAGCAAGCAGAAGGGCGAGCAGGAAAAAGAGGGCGGGGTATGCGAAGGGCGCGGCGCGAGGCGCCGCAAAAGCACGATGTAAAGGGACGGTAAAGAGCTGCACGTTACTGCGGTCATGATATACAAACGTCTCTGGCCGGGCTGGCTTTGTTGCTGGTAATATAACGCCGCTGACACTAAAATTCACGCACCCTTGCCTCGCGTGGACGGGCATTTTAAAGAAGCTACACGGTACAGTTGGAAACTCTGCGCTCCCCATTCGCTCTGCATTCGAAGGATTCGTTGGAAATACGTCGAGCGCGGAAATGTTTGATCGTGGTTTAGACATGCTTTGAAGAATGGAGGGTTGTGTATGGTGGGATAGTTGGGATATAATTGAGGAGTTGAAATGGTGAACCATGTAGGAAACTGGCAAAGAAGTCAAGAATTATTTTTTTTGTAGAAAAGAATGTAAATTCTGTGCTGAATATAATGGCGAATGCTGTAAATGCTGAAATAATTTATTTTAGTTTGTAGGACTGTCACAAGATAGAGCTTAAGTGAAAAGAAAATACTGAAAATTGTCACTCCTCATATTTATGTCATTTATTTACCATTTCAATTCCTCAATTAGTTTCGATGAAGGTAAATATAGGAGAGGGATATGTAGAAACACGAGTAGTTGGATGTTACATATTTGCAAAGCCTATATTTTATTATGATTAGAGTTGCAGAGGGCGTTACAGCAATATCGTTACAGAAATATAGAGAAATACTGTCGATCTCTTTTTCTACCCTTTAATGGAATATCGAAAATGTTTTTAAACTGTTTTTTGAAGGGCGCAGCTCGCTCGCCATTTTTGCAGCCGGGTCGCGCGCGCAATCTGGCCAATCTTGTCGTGGGCGTTGAAACGCGTCGGTGGTATAATCCAGCCGGGGTGTTTAAATAAAATATCTGGATGGAGGCACGGTTGGACACGGTAAAATCTGAATTTTTCCACCGAGTCGAATTACGTCCGCTCATCCGTGATAGATTTATGATCAGCGGGATATATGTATCTCGTCACGGCGCGGGGGCATTTGTAGTTTTTAATCGCTTTTCAGAGACAACCGGGGTGCACGCGTCGAAACAACCCTCCCCCTCTGTGTTCATCGGTTATCGCGAACGTTGTTTTCATTTCGCGTCCACGGCGGGATGCGTATCCCGTGTCAAGACCAAAATGATTTTTTGAATGACCTCAGTTTCAGCCTCTTTTACCTTTTAAATTATACAAACCGCGGGATTATCAGTGGTTTATTTACGAGAATTCGTGCCTTTTCCTATAAAGAACACTACGCGATGCTATTACGTTAGGTAAGCCTTGATTGACTGCAGGCCATATCGGTATGAGAGCGGCTCGGACGCCTTCTATCGAGACGGCTATTTATATCCGGCCATCAGGGGCGCTTTAGGAGATCCCTGAAAGCGTCATTGAATCTTTAATATCGTAAAACTGTGACTCGGCTGTAATTTCACCCTCCGCACCCACGACAGAGCTTGATGTTCCATCACGGACGGCCGGGGAGTCGAAGCGTTTGATGGATCGCGGTTAATGCCCGACGAAATTGGGTCGTCCGATGTTCCGTGGGCGACGAGCGATCACGTTGGCGCCGGTCAGAATGATAATTGCGATGAATTTCCCGTGAAAACTGCACCGGGCGCGCGAAAGCACGGGCATAGCCGATGCGAAATAACAGGGCGCTGCGGAAAGGATGATACGAGCGATTCCTTATGGAAAAGTAAGTAAAATTCTCTCACCCGAGGCTTAATTAAAATTTTGCTCGGCACAGAATTTATTTTTGCATATCGCAGTCACGCACTCTATCGTCTTTCTGTTGTTTATTTGTTTCGCCTGCTTTATCTGGACTTTCCATTCCAGTGACACGCGTATCGATCGCGCTTCGATTCTTCTCAGTGGCTCTGGACTGATTTGCGTTTATCTGCGCCGCGTACGGGGGAAAATCGAGGAAAATTCGCGACTCTGGCGAAAAACACGGCTGTCGATGCGTGGTGTGTTTAAATTCGGGTGGTAAATGTTGTCGATGCAGATTTTACTGTGACACTAGGAGGCATGGTAGATACTGCTGCAGGGATATTTGTGTACTGAGTAACGATGACTAGGAGAATTTATTACCTTCGTTAAAGGGGAGGGAAAGTTTAGTACGTCTGGAAAATAATCGCAAATGATTTGGAAATGAAGCGCCGCTTAGAATTAGCCATTTCTCAACCTAAAATACTGTCTTACTTCCTGCTCGACATCTTTCTATCACCACATGGTTCAGTATTGAAACCCAATTAGGTCTATCCATACCGTAAAGCCAACCCCTCGCAGAATACAGAATTCGACACACAGGAAACGCGATATCACTTAAGATAGGTATACACATTCTTCTCCCCTTGACAACGTCCTCCCCCCGAAGATTCCAAGTCCACGTGTTCAGTCATTCAAGGAGTCAATTTCGTTTTTAACAAGGCACCCGCGGAACCAGTTCGAACGCGAAGTGGTCGCGTTAAACTTTGCAGTGGCGTTATGAAATCGTTAAAAACGTTAATCGGCGGAGAAGGTTGCGAACTGCTCCGTATGCTTATAAGGGCGAGATCCAGCATTACGACTTATTAAATCTGGCTAGTTTCTACGGTTCTGCCAGCCGCTGGCCGGCGAAACGACCGTTTCTCCATTGCGTTTTCTTCACTCCCCGCGGCCGATGCACCGCGTTTCCCGCTCCCGTAATTTCACGGCGATTATCCGCGTATTCCGGTGGCTGCGGCTTCCGCGACGCGTTAATTACAAGCCCGACTTTAATTTCAGGCGGTCGCGATGATTAGAATAAGCTACAGCCGCAGAGCGGCCGCCCGCCGCGTTATTGCGCTCCACAAATCTGCTCGCCCCCCCTGGCTGCGATTGTACTCGAACTCCATTACCCGCTTCTTCGCTCAAGCAAATGGTTAGAACACGCGGGGGATGAAAAGGAGTTAAGGCTTGCGAGGAGTTTGGATAGGTTATGCACAGCTTTCAGGCTTCGAGCTGTAAAACTGCTGTTTGTAGCGTTAATAACCGTAACGTTGCTGTTAGGTGAGTAGTAAGGTTTATATTATAAGTTACTTGATCTGAATACAACTAGGGTAAACGTACCACTAAATCAACACTTAAGACTAATGAATGAACATTTGTTGCAAAAATTGTTTGGATATGAATCAAGAAATTAGAAGAGGCGTCTAATTAATTAGTTCCTTATTTTAATAACTTATTTCACTCGTTTTAGTAAAAAATGTCCATTCACTGGTATATGTTCATTTACTGGTACATCCACCCTACCAGCGCTGATTTATATTGTCAATAACTTGAAAGACTGCAGCCGGTAGTGGAAATTAAAAGACCATCCTTTGTGAATCGAAAGGGGGACCACATGTGGCGATAACAAATGTAAAAAAAAAAATGGAACTGCTATAGGAACTTATTTCTCGTCCATCATATTCCCTGTATCCAGCACCAACAGATTTTCACGTTTTTCGATCAGAATAGAGTTAAGGTGGGAAAAAGTATAATAATTTCGAGACCACTGAAGTGCAATAAATTCTTTTTTTAATGACCATTCGGAAGATTTGTATAAAAGAGGCAATGCACAACTTCGAAGCAGACGTGTAACTTTCATAAATAATAACAGAAAATACGCATTTCGAAGTGAATTATAAGCTATTTTCAAAAGTATAAAGTATAAAGTTATAGGACAACTGCTTTCAGTTTTTCGAGGACATTCATTTCGAAAATCCACTAAGTTCCTCTCGCTTTGAAGTAAGAAATACACTTTCTCCAAGTTCGCCCCGAGTATTGTTCCATAGCTGTTTCCCAATTACTTGGAAATAAATTATCGGACGTTGAATGAGATCCGAGTTGAGTAGGTTCCTCGGGGCGGGGGTTTCCGTGAGTTTCGAGTGCGGTTTTACAGACACGGGCGGTGTAAGTGATTCAGGGGCAGGCGGGCGTGTGGGCGCGGGTCGTCTGGGGAGCGTGCTTGAAAACGGGAAACAATCGCGAAGCGTAGCGTCGAATTGCGGCAAGTTTCGCGCAAGTTCGGCTGTTCGGAGGCCGCAGAGGAAGTTTCCCAGCGGGGGGTCGTGCCATTGGGCCGATTACGAGGGCGCCTTCGGAAATTCCCGGCTTGTTAAAAACACTCCTCGTTCGGAACTTTATCCCAGCGCTGGGAGCCGTTCGCCGTGTCGCCGCTCGTCCGGGCTCGTTCTCGCGCAATTCCGCGCGGAGAGGAACGGCTCCGCGAGAAAACTCGCACCGTAACTACGCCGGGCGCTGTCCACGAAGAATTACGGGAAATTAGAGGCGACTCGGGGAACAGAATTTCGCTACCGCGAAGAAACAATTCCGGGGGAATATTCGAAGGCAGCGTTCATTAATCTCGCGTTAGAGACGCCAGGGGCCCGTGGATGGAAGCCATCTGACAGGCTGAAATGAATCGTTCCTAGCGAATTAACGCCACAGGCTCGTTGGCAGTCGCCGTTCTCTGTCGCGTCTACTAATTGCAGAAACAAAGCTCCGGCCTGAACCAACAAACGTAACGCGGCGTAAGTAGTAGGAACAACTGGCGGTTAAGTAGTAACAACAATACCGAGGTCAAAACCGCCTGCTCCCTTTACCTCCGGGGTAGGTGTGTTTGCCGTGAAGTCGGCTGGGCTGACTACAGCCTGGGCTTTTCTACTGGCTGCCTTGTCCGCCTCTGTCGCTCCTTTCGCTCGCGCTTGTACGCCACACGGGTGCGACTGGCCACGTTGGCGTATACACTGGGTGGCTACTTTAACATTTACACGCGGGTAGTTGTAAAGCGAAGGTATTAGAGAAAATATTTTAAAGGGAAGTTGGCGTGCACCGGGGGTCGGATAATTTATCGTGGACACATTTGCATAGATGTAGATGGTTTATAGAAATAAGAGTTTAGTGACCTAAAGTCAGTCGTGATTAGTTGGTATCACTCGATTTGAAATATTAAGAAATGGCCAAATTACTTACAAGATTTTTTATAAGATATGCTCTCTTAAGCGTGATCCTCGCGTGTGACGTGTGAATTTTTGGGGGAAAAACTTGGAGGCTTTTTAAACAAACCATTACGTATTCGAACGTGTACATGTTAAACTATTTGTAGTAAATTTTGCGCTGGAAAATATAATTAAATAAAAGATATATCAGCGATCTCCCGGCAGCGATTCTTTTTTTCAGTAGTTTGTGGTGACCACTCTAATTTCGACCTGGTTCATTCGAAATAAAAAATTCTCGGGAACTTAGTTAGTATATTAGATTATCTGGTCCTTAATCGAAAAATAAATTTGCTACAAAATGGCAGCTTCTTATAACAAAAGTATCGATTTTCGCTATAGAATCGCTCTCATTTTTCATCATTTTTCATCTGTAAAATAAAAACTACGCAACGGAAATGAAAAATCCGTGAGTAAGGACTAGATAATTTAATATGCTAAATAAATTTGATCGAACTTTTTAGTTCTGATGAACAGTGGTCACCGTAAAGTGCTTAAATAAACAACCGCTGCCGGGAGATCGCCTATACTTCCATTATTTATTTAGATATCGCGTTGCAAAAAAAATTACAAGTACTTTCGAATATACAACCATAAGTTTTAAAAGAAAAAAATCCGGGAAATACTTGGGTTTTCAGACCTTATAAGTAGACATAACCCCTTAACGATAGGTGTTCCCATTGTAAAATTAAAATGAGACACCCTGTATAATCTTCTTCTCTCTTCATACCTGTCTCTGTCCGTCGTTTGTTCTTCGGTACTTACAGACTCCTCTTTGCGCAGCTAGTCTCGCAAAAGCAGGGCTGAATACACACGCGACGTTACTACTGCCGAGAGGCAGGCACTCGCGTTAACTCAGCCGCGTCAATATTTAAGTCAAACTACTACTCCCCTCTCTTAAATTAACGATTTACATCGGACACGTCTGAATGCCCCGCCTTGCTAGTTCGCGCATTGCCTAGCCACAGGGAAACGCAGATGTTCTTCAAAGTCTGTAAGTTACGATTGTAGTGACTATAGTGGTTCAATTTGATCTGCTATCGTACAGAAAAAAGGCGACTTTGCAAAATTACACTGCTCACAGTAGATTTGAGCAGCGAACTCTGATACTAAAAATATTTAGTCTAATAAAACTGAGTTAACACTCTCTATTTCACTTTTAGCGAAACACCTTTATCGTTCGTCCTCGTGCAATTTTCTGTGGAATTTGCGCTCATTTCTCCTTACATTCTATTTACCAGAAACACGTACCACTGGAGAAATCGTAAAAAGTCAATTTATGCTTCCACTGTACTTTTTTTTTAAGAAAAAGGAGAACACATTTTTGTAATTTTAATGGTGCAAGCATAGGTATTTCGTGTGTGCACGGTAAAGTGCCTCCAGTGAAAATAATCGTCCTTTTTCGTCGTCAACGGTTTCCAGGAGTAGGTTGGCATAGTTTGAGGAACTAATTAAAGGAGAGTGGCCCTGCGAGCGTGGCGAGCGGCGATCCTTTAGGAAGCAGAAACAGTCGTTGCATCGTCACGAGCAGCTGCGGAGTAACGGGAAAGTTATTGCTGGTACAGTGTAGCAGCCGGGCAAATAGTGATAATAGCCGAAAGTCTCGGTAGATTCAGCGCGGCTGACCCTACACACGGCAACTCTATTGCCTGGCCGCGACTAACCTTTACAGCTGAATTATACAGGCGACCGGTTCTCTGCATACGAATGCTCATTTCCCAGCTGGCCGATTCGTTTCGATCGCTTTGACCCGACGATTTAGCTATCACCCCGCGTTAAGCCTTCGATGTGAATGCGCGAGTCAGTGCTCCGATTTCGGGAGGTTCAATCGTCGACGTTTGTGGAAATTTACGGGACACAAGCTTTCAGGAAAATTTTCTATAATTCTTATAACTTCCCTTTCAAGGAGTCACTACATACCCCTGACATTTATTCCTTAGCAAATCTATAGCAGTCACTTTGAAAATATTTTAACTATTGCCCCTAAATTCTTAGATCAATACTCCTTCAGGTCACAAGTCTACCTTACGGGTTCTATTTTTTACCTTTCAAATAAAGGGACTAAAATAAAACGCAATATATTCCGTAACATCCCCCGATCACCACTGTCACCACTGACGCAGCAAGATTACAGTCGAAAGCCCCATTGCGCCAGGAAACAATCAACAGACGCAAACGCCCCTTCAACGCGGTAGACAAACGCAGCCTGCACATCGGTCCACAAGATGACGTAATTTTTGCGACCCGCGTGAATTGTTCCATCGCTTCCTCGGGACAACACGCCCCGGCGCGGGGACGCCGCAAACAACTGCTTCGTGAATTGGGTAAATAGTAATAACACTGGGAACTTTCGACTTGATGGAATTCAGCGGAGTGTACACGGTGCCCCCTCGCCTGCGCATACCCACGGCATTACCACTGAATTATGCACGCCGCCTCTTCAAACGTCTCTGAAGGTGCTCCACCGCTCTCTCCTCCTCCGCGCGATGCTCTTTCCGTCTCCCGTCGGCGGTTTCGCGGTGGGTAGGGGAGACGGGGGTGGGTCGGTTTAGAAGGGTCCGCGGGGCAGGGGCGAAAGAAGCGCGGGACGGGTTCTTTCGGCGAATATTCAACGGCGAAACGGAATGCAAACGGACGAGCCGAAACGTAAACCCCGCGACGTTTTCGAGAAAGCGGAGGCATTTGCTTAGGTGCACTTAACGTGCTTCTGAAACGCGTGTACTATATCCGGAATTTCCCCGTCGACGCCGCAGGAAACGTCCTCCCCCGCCCCCTAACGGGGACGAATTTGCACGATTCTTGCCGGGTATTTGGCAGCCCTCGTCAGTTTGCTTCCTAGTCATTATGGATTCCAGGAAGTCTGCTTGTCTACGGTTCGAGTGCGCCGTGATTTGCTGGCGCCTCGCGTAGTTTCGGAGCGGATGGGGGCGTCGAGTGCTGGACGATTTCGTCGTTGGACTGGTATTATGTTTCATTAATCGGGAGGCAGGGGAAGTTTAGAAATGATATGTTAAGAAATTGAAATTAATTTAATAAGAAAGATAGGGAGGAGAGGAATTGGGAATGATTTTATGCAGACAAACAAAATTCTGTAGGACTTAAAACTGTCTCTATCTTCCACACCTTAGCTCCCGGAATATAAATCTCACCAGTATCGATAATATCCGGATCAGACGTATACGCGAGCCAAGTCCCCTTATTTCGATACGCTCCACTCGGTAAACAAGTTAGTTCCGCGTAGCCACCCCCGGGAAAGGATCAATAATCAAATGCCGAATGAGATTTTCGTCGCAGCGGGTCTCCCGGCGCCCCTGAACCGGCTCGTACCTCCGACCAGAACAGAAAAGGAGTAAGCTGGGAAGAGTGGAGGAGAGCGGAGAAAACAAAAAAGGGGAAAAATGGTGGAGGGGCTGCCCGCCCCGTGTAACAGGGGCAACCTGTGGAATTCCGCGATCCCTTTCGGCCCCACGGGCAGGGGGACTCGAAAACTCGTTTGCAGAAAGTCGCTCGGCCGGAAGTGGTCGGCGGGTACGTAGCTCAAGCGAGCTCAAC
Organism: Andrena dorsata; assembly: GCA_929108735.1. Lineage (NCBI taxonomy): Eukaryota > Metazoa > Arthropoda > Insecta > Hymenoptera > Andrenidae > Andrena > Andrena dorsata. The sequence goes on from OV815487.1 coordinate 38,508,064, forward strand.
GGTCAAAGGGGGGACCGAGGGGAATAGCGAGTACACGTCGGGGATGTTCGTAGCTCGCCAATCGCATAAACAGCGTCCCTCCCCTCACCGTCTTCGCCAGCGTCGCTGTCGCCAACGACGTCCATCCTGTCCCGAAAATGTAATATGTATTACGGTAAGATCGTGAGGATTTCGGGAAGGACGAGCAAGCAGGGGTCGACAGACACCCCCGTGGGGCAGGGATAGAAATAAATTGTGGAATAGAACACGATCCCAATGGCGACCGCGCAAACGACAACCCCCCGCGTTGGTAAGCTTCTTTGTATAATACATTCACTGCCAGTGATGCTCGATTTCAGAGCAATATTCGTTTCTCGGGAACAATGGTAGACGCCCAGGAATCGGAAACGTTCGTGGGGATATTGTTCGGGGGTGCGCTAAGGGGCGTTCATTGTCGTAAGACATGCTTGGATGGCTATGTTCTTACTTAGTATTGTATTATACGCGAACGACTGTTTCAAGAGACGTAAAAGAGCGCGATACAAATTTTCTTCAACGCCTCCAATTACGAAGCGACTTATCTGCAGCTCCCCCGGCGACTATAGCGCTACGTGTTCCTGGAAGGGCTCGTAAAGGAGCAGGGAGGAAGATTAAGGTATGAAAATCGTTGATTATGCGAGCCACGTTGGACGCGCACTTCGTATTTAGCCATTCGAGGTAATCGTCCATTGAGGTCGCCGATTTATATCTCGTTATGGCGGCGACGGGGGGGGGGGAGGGCGGCCATTGTTCGTGGGCCACGACAAAAGTGGCCGCCTAAGGTACATCTCGTTCTCCCTAATCTGCGTACTAAGGGACCGTGTTCTTATCTATCGTTTCTTTCCTTCGTTCCTCGAGCCTCGGCTGTTCCTCCCCCCATTCTATGCCGTTCTCGCTTGTTCCTCCTTTTGTCGCACCTACTCCCCTGCGCGTTGCCTTTCTCCGCGATGCGCTCGGTTCTAGAAAGGATCGCCGGGAGACTCGGCGAATTCGCCTGTCGTTTCATTGCGGGAGAAACAAACGAAACTGGAGGAAATCGCCTTTGCCGCGACGGTATTCCCTTTCCACCCTCGCTCCGCGGTGTCCTTTCTTCTCCTCCGGTTCCTTCCCTCGCCCCGCCAGTCGCCTACGCGTCTTCCTGCGGCGCTCGCTCGAATTCGTTTTCCGCGGGGGATGAAAGGAAAGCTCTCCACCCTGGAGACCAGTCTTGAAAAAAGACGCGCCCGTCTTTCCCAGAGAATATACGAGCGTGTATTTCGAGGTTGCTTTGCATCGGGTCCCCTAACCCCGTCGGAGTTTCTGGGGTGGATGATGAAAACTCTGAATCCCGCGGAATAGTCGATACCGTTGACGATGATATTGTGGTGACGATGGCGTTGTTGGATGCTCGTTGGAGAACTTGAGTGCTCCTTCTGCTAGCTTCTCGGATATTTGCTGAATCATTTGTACATACGGTTTGTAGTTGTATTGAACTTTTAGAGTTAAGGCTTTGAGAGGGCAGAAACTTTGAATGTTGGCTCTGGCATCTTGAAATCTGGGACTTTATGCTTTGAGAATTGGACTCATAGAACTTCGAACGCACGGGGACCGAACTTTAAGATTTCAAACTTTGGGATTTCGATATTTAGAACCACAATTGTGGGGGTAGGAACTATGGGGGTTTGAACTCTGTGACATCGAACTTTGAGAACGCAAACTTGGGGATTTCCAGAGCTGGAACCATGGAATTTGAGATCTGAAGTTTTGGAATTTCGAGTGCTGAGCCCATAAACGCTGGAACCTACAAATTTGAGATCTTAAATATTGGGTTTTCCAGCGCCGAGACCTCGAAATTTGAGATTTCAAACTTCGGGATTTCCAGAGCTGGGACATCGAAATTTGAGATCTAAAATTTTGGGATTTCGTGCGCTGGAATCTTAAACGTTGGAACTTCGAACTTTGAGAACTCAAACTTTGGGATTTCGATCGCTAGGATTTGAAACGCTGGGATCTCGATCTTTAACATTTCAAACTTTGGGATGTTGACTGCTGAGACCATAAACGCTAGGACTTCAAACTTTCAGATTTGAAGCTTTAGCATCTCCAGCTCTAGACCCTCACATTTTGGTAATTAGAAACATGGAACCTTAAGATCTGGAACACTGAAGTCTCCGATCTCGAACTCTGAAATTTCAAATTCTTTGTCCTCAAACTTCCCTCACCTATCTCCCCTCTCTACAGCACACTACGCTAAAAAGCTCCTCGGAAAAATTCCTCTCGACTTCGCGACACTTGAACCGTCTCTTTCACAAAGAATGCTCTGAACCCGAGAACGAGGTGCGCCGGCACCGCTGACAGATATTTTTATTGACGACCATCGCGCGAGCTATGCCCCCCGCGCGAGACCTGCCATTTTGTTTCTTCAAATACCGAGATCGTGAGCGGCATAACTGTAGAGAGCGCGAAGGAATGTCTGTTGGAATCCTGACGGCTCACCTGTTACACCGTGACTTCACAAGAACCAAGAACATAGAAGTATATACATTCGCGGACGCCTCCTCGAACTGCATCGTTCTTCCGCTTCTGTTTCTCGAACGACGCCAGCCCGAACTTCTTCGAGCAGAAAAGAATTTGTCTTTCAAGAGTTTGCTCCCTTTTCGCGTCGAAGAATACACATTCGAGACCCTACACCCTCCTTTTTCTCTCCTAGATTCAAGTAACCTTGTTCAAACTTCTTCGCGTCGACAAGATGGCGCCATAGTAGACACTGCATACTACACCCCTTTTTTTTTCACCACTCGCACGCCTTTCTCCCAAACGAACAGGAACAAACAAACTCGAACCAACCAGCCCCCTCGCAACCCGTCAATTCGATTCCCCTTCACCTTTACCGCATCCACTGTCCAGTACACCCCAAACGTATACCCTAGCCTAGATAACATCCCCAACAACGTCGTTCCCAGGAACCTCCCCTCGCGAAGAAAGCTATTCCTCAACGTACACTCGAAATTACCTCGCAAACACTCAATTCCTCAATTTGACAAAACGTGGGGACGGATCGATAGCCCAGTGAGTCCGCAGAATTCTCCCCGTCAGCGGGAGATACGTTTCGGGGGGTTGCGCGAGGAAGGGAGGAAGGTCTGACGTGCTTAGTCACGTTACCGGGTGATCGTTCCAGCGGATCGTTGTAAAATTCCAGAGCTCTCGAGCGTGGTTCCACGGCGAAAACGAGCGTCGATACCCAGCACCGAGGGTCCTCGTCCCTGTTCGGGGCGATTTGTTAAATCGCCCAAAAGGCAGAAAAAAGATCGCTTTATCGCGATCGAGCGGGGGTGGTATCCTTGACGAGGGATGGTCCGCGCCAGGGCTCGCCGGTCCTGTCCAGCTGCGATAGGTGGTCTCGTCTCGCGTGGAATCGCGTTCAGCCGATTCATTGGCACCGGTATCCTTCGACAGATCGATTACTCCCGTTTCTCCTGCCGAGGGCGAGCCTTCTCTAACCTGGCCAATTCACGTTCCAGTTCCCCGCGATGGGAAAAAGAACGTCGAAGCGGGGGATGGTTTTGGGTCGGGTCTGGAAATGGAGGGCAGTCTCGTCTGTTTCGCTCCAGAACGTCCAGCATTGTGGTTTGTTTCTTTGCGAATGTTTTATGTCCTTCTTGTACACAGGCGAAGCGAAAAGGAGGTGGTTGTTTGGAAAATTTGGTGGCTCTTTCCTTTGGGAGAATAATTTCGACCAATTTTGTGGAAAATTAGGGGCTGTGAGTTTCTGTAAAATTAAAAAGTTTGAATTGAGTGGAGAAAAGGGGTGGTTCTAATATAAGTGGTCACAGTTCTTTTTACTCTGAAATTAATTAAGGCAGAGTCGCCAATATCAGGCTACAGCATCCAATATTAACTTGCATACAAATTACTGGCAATTTGGCAACAAAGCTTTCATGGATAATCGAAAACTCCCGTCAGGTACTTCCTAAAATTGAATCCCCCTTTCATAACCCTAGTTCGACTGACGAGGCATCCGGGTGACTATTTGAACTTTACCGCCGAAAAAAGATTGCTTCTAAGTATCTTTTTATTCTGAGCTTCCATGGCATCTCAAATGAATGATTTTTGAGTAGAAAAAACATACATAAATGGTTTTAAATTTTTTCTTCTCCTTACTTTTACCTGTTAAAATGTTTTATTCTCATTTCGGCTAACGCAGTCACCCGGGTGACTTTTAGAAAAAGTATAGAAAATAAGAATGTACGTAAAAAAATTTTATTAATAATTAGTGATACTCGTCAAGGGCAAAACAAATGCAGTAGTGCGCGGCAAGGCGCTGTTTTCACTTGTCGCAGAAGTAGTCACGGGTCGCCAGCGCGAGCATTAACACTATTCACTTATACATATTCCTTACTTACTGTTACTTAATAAACTTATCCAATACTTCTAGCAAAGTGATTCTCCTTCCTCCTACACATGTTCTGAGCAATGCCACTTGTAATTATTAACATTGTTAATCGTGCAGATGCACATATAAAATTAGTCACCGGGGTGACTGCGTCAGCCTAAATGAGTTGCAAAATTCGTCAGTCGAACCAGGGTTAAAACTGCTCCGCGACGCAACGAGCGGCTCAAGGTTATAATTTATGACACTGCACACAGAAATCCCCTCCGAGACCTCCGGGAAATTGGAACAAGCAGCAGCGCTTGCCGGCGGGGCGATATCGAACGTTCTCGAATATCGTCGACAGGGTGTTCCGAAGTCGATTAAAAATTTCGTGTCTCGGGGCTGTGAGGAAGTCGGGTGTATTCCCCGGTGAGAAGTGACAGATGGTCCCCGATCTCGTTTCGCGCTCGCACGATTCATTGCCGCGAGAATCGATGTGTACACCCCTGTCTGTCATTATAAATCGAGAGTGAGACGTCTGATCAGAATTGCGACGCGGCTCTGCTCCGTGTTCGTGCATAGTTCCGCGCACTACAACATGCTCGATCGATCTTCGGGATATCTGGCCTCTGAAAGCTTCGTTTACATGGAGCCACTCGCGATAAAGTGAAACATCGACCGAGGAGGGGAAGATGGACGATAACGGCGAGGCCGAAGAAGCTTTATAATTGCACGGGGGCGTTAATTAGTGTTACAGTTGCAACATAATTGTACGTATTTTGTTTTCATTTGGGAGGCACTTTGCAACGGCTACTGGGCTCTCGCCCGCCTCCGCTCATTTTTCTCCCGCTCTCCAGCTGTGCAATAATTTTCTTCGCCCATTTTAGCTCCTTTTAATTGTTACGTAGTTGCCCTGGATTTCCTTAGTCGCCTTATGCATGGAATCGTGGGAACACTGAAGGGCTTCCGTGTCTCCCAGATGGTAGTTTGTTATTTCGCAAGTTGCGCGTTATATTCTGGCTTCCCGTGATATTGTTCAAGGTATACAGTTCCAAGAATACTGCTTCTTTACGACGATTTTATGATACCTTCCGCGAGCCCCATTTCTCTGTCTTATACCCAAGTCTCCCCCGCGCTGCATCTTTTCTCCGTCTTAATATACGAGTGGTTACGAAGTCACGTAGTACATGCTTACGAAAGAGGATCGAGAAGTCGCAGGTATCACGTTCAATTTTACTCGAAAATCCACTCTGTTCCGGGAAGACGCGACCCGAGGCGAGGAAAATAAGTTTGAAAGAGGTTACTGAAGATCAGCGGTGCGCCTTTTGACGGCGAAACGGAAGAGGAAGGCTCGAGAGGACATAAGGGAATTGGGGAAAGATTGTATGCTGACTGAAGTGTTCACGCTCGCAGCAGACTTCGCTACTCACCACTGAAACGGATCTTACGTTTTGGGTGTGGAAACTATACAACTTCTTGCGAGTCCCGCGAAATACTTAGCAGAATACATGACCTCCCCTTTGAAACACTATCTTAATCAATAGTCCTGCATATTAAATTTTACTAAACTCGTGAACACCCACGAAAAACTGTTTTCCCGCGCTAATCCTTTCCAGAATTCAGATAACTCCTCCAGAAAATTGCAAGGCCAAACGAACTGGCGAACGAATAAAACGCCGCGAGTGGCCGGCGCGGAAGCGCGCGTCAGTGAGAGGGTTGAAGTGGAACAGGTAAACTGGCGAGGTAAAAACCGTAAAGGATGAGCGAGGGTAATAAAGGGAGGGAATGAATGGTGTGGACGAGGGAAAAGGAAGCAAGGGATGGAATCAACGATGGTTGGGGGAGAGGGGAGGCAGAGGAATTCCCTCGGACGGCAGGGGCGAGACAAGACAAGAGGGGGGAGGGCAGATATAAATAAAGAGGAAAAGAGGGGGTGGTGGTGGTAAGCAGTGAGAGGAACAGCGAGATCGGCGGCGGGAGGGTTCGAACAGAGGCATGGAGGGCGATGGAACGAATGGGCTGGGGGGGGGGGGAGAGAGGGGGTTGGAAAGGGAGCAAGTCGAGGGAAATTAAGCAATTAGTAACTTTGCACCGCAGCAGCTCTCAGCGAGATTTGATTATGTTTTCGGTTTAAGCACTCCGAAGTGAGGCGCCCCACGGCCGTTCATCCCTCCGAGAGAATTCGGCGGGGCTGGGCGGTGCTTTTAAGAGGTCGACGTATATCTGCCACCGCAAACTGAAGGGGTAATACGTGCCTGGAAGAGGGCTTCTATTTCTTCGTTTCCTCGCCTCTGTCCTCCCCTATTGTTCTTCGACTCCTGTGCCCCTTATTGCATTTCCTCGATTCGTTGAGGGACGGGGCGCGGGGGGGACAAGAAGGAAGAGCCTTTGACGACGGGATCTGTGCTATCGAGTCGTGTAGCGAATCTACTGCTGTTCTTCTAGGTTTCTGTGAATTTTTGGGTGGTAGAAATTTGAACCACGGGAGTTTGCTATGGGAGACTAATTGAAAATCGTGAACTAAAGAACTTGGCTACTTACAGTATTTGAAACACTAAAGCCCAAGTTCCCTGGAGCTAGTAACCCTGACACCTTGAAGAGTTACCAACAATGCTGTTAAAAATTGCAAGTACATCAGCCACAATCGTTGGAACTACCGAGCGCACTCTATTAAATCCCAGAACCCCTCGAAGGCACAGAAGAAGGTGGCCAACTGCTCGACAGAAATCCGTACGATTAATTTAGTAGAGTAGCTGCGAGTCGGAACAAAAAAAAGGTGTTCGTTATCTTTAAGAATCGGCTGGAGGTGGTCCCCCCGGTTGGGCCAGATTTAAATAAAGGGGAGGAGGCCGTCTCGCGGATGCAAATGAGGGTTTGCTCGAAAGGGCGTAATCAACGTAACGAACGGAGCTTCTTCTCCCCGCTTGTTTTCCTCCCTTTTCCTGACGCGATCGAAATTGCGACATTCTTTCGCGAGGGCCACTTTCCTCGACCGAAATAACGCCGGGGGAGGGACGGCGATGGGGGGGGGGGGGGTGGGCTTGGCCGCGATGCATCGACGAGGATCTCGCAGTCGAGAGGCCCTGGGCAAGAATTTTGATGAGTTGCTGCGGGATGCTGGGTCGCTCGTGATGCAAACAGAGGTCAAGAATTTCGATGTAACAAGCTTGGCCTGAACCTCGTGGCCGTTCGCGAGGTTGCAATTGCTGTATTTGGCATGATGTTCTGTCAGACCGCGACCACTTGGCCATTATGCGGCATGGAGGGTGTATAAGAAGCGTATTACGAGCAAAGGTACACCTGGAGAACATCTACACACTTCTGCTGAGTTCGCGGATGCAGAAGAGTCGTGGAACAGAGTTGGCGTGGTTCCGAAGCACGAGGATAGTGGATATAATTTGCTCCTTTAAGGGGGGAGACCACTGTGACGGTCCGAAATGTAAGGGTGTTTTCGGGAATTTATTTCATCCAAATAACGCATCTAAATCAATTTATTGCTCAGTATAGTTAATAGTGTACCTACATATCGAAGGGTAAGAAATTTTTTTTCAATCAAATTCATAAATCCGTTTACTGTATACTCTTCGTCAAAATTTGCGCTGCGGTGAAAACATGCCAGTCGCGTTGACAGTGCCCAGGACATATGGTTAATCCGAATTCAAAAACACAATAATATTTAGAAACTAGAAGCCTGCCTCTATTACGTGACGATCAAGAAAAGTCAAATTTGTAAAAAATTACAAAATGGCGGACCTCGTAAAAAATCATGTTTTCGGAATACAAAGTTAGGGAAATGTTGATAAAAAAATATAAGGAGGTCGTTAATTAAAAAAAAACTGATCGTCAAGTAATAGCGACGGGTTTTCCGTACAATAAATGTCCTTGATCATGTTAATTGGACGTATAGTTGTCTCTGTAGACTGTCAACGCGGTTGAAAAATGTAATTCTGAGGAAAACGCGTTCAATGTTCCGCGCGGCTCAGTGGCGCGTTTGACACCGCTTCACGGAAAACACCATATCTCCATTAATTTTGCGAATTTCTTCATAAAATTTGGAGACAGCATTCTTGAAACCTACGTGTTTCGGAAAATGTAAAAAAGAAAAAATCGATTTTTCAGATTTCCGACAGTGGTCTCCCCCCTTAAGGTTGTTGTTTAGGTTCGCCTGACCGAAAGGTGCACGGCAGGTGTAGCGAAGGAGAGTTCAGGTGATAGGTAGTATACTTGTTCTTTTGGGAATGCTTTGGGAGTGACGTGGCATTTAAGAGACTTAGTGGTGATCGCAAAAACTGTAGGAAACATGAATTCTGTGTGGAAAATCCCTTATTGGTGGAAGGTGCTTCCACAAGGAGATCAAGAACCGAGGCTGGATTTAGGATGTAGACGCGAGGGCTTTACCATTTTGAAGATTAATTTTCGAAGTAATAACCCACGTGGGACGGCATCAAAGGAGTCTTCAGAAATCTAGGCTCCGGGTCCTAAAAGAGATTCTTGAATTACAGAGAATAATCTGCCCCCGGCCTTCGATTATCCACAGAAAACTTTAATACTAAAATCCGGGCAAACTCGCGGAACAAACATCATCTGGTTCCCCGAAACCCCTTACCATCGAGCATCGTTCAATTTCCCATTAAAACAGCCCGCAAAAGTCAAACGCTAAAAGTTCTCAACAATCTACAAGCGGCTCTCCTGAATATTGATATTCAAACGCATTAAGCAACTCTGTCCACAGCTTCCAAGGAATTCCATGCAAATTTATGCAGCGCGAGCTGTCCCCTTAACGTTTTCCCCAGCGTTTACCTCCCCCTCCAGTTCACCGGCCCGCGTACATAATCCCACTTCCGCGAACAGAAACGAATCAAGCCGCGGCAATCCCGCCACACAGATTTCGCTCGCTAAAACCTCGAATCAGCATACGTCCACTCGCACCCCCGGCCCTTCCACTTTTTCACGACCTCGTGACAGAAGCGAAGCCCCGTTTCGCAAATACAGTAACTGCAGCGCGGATGATCAAAGCGTGGCAGCCGGGGGACGGCGGAGGGCGGACGTCGCGCGACGGTCTCGGAGGCTTAATTTTTCACGCAAAAAGCGTCGCTCAGCGAAATCCCCGTGAAAGGGTTACATTGTAGCGGGCCGGCGTTCGCGCCGGTTTCGTTCTTGCAGCGGAGGGGTCTTTGCCTGCGTGGTCCCCTTTTCCGCTGCGGATCTTTGTCCCGCGGAACGAGACGGCCGTGTCAGCCCGGCAGCGGGGCGATGAGGCTAAAGGGGGGGGGGGGAGGGCGTGGGGGGATGGGACGACCCGGGACGACGAATATAGTGGCATTACGGGCTTTATTTGCGGTACGAGGGCCGACTGCAGCCGCCGGAAGTGGGCTACCGCCCGTATATATACGGCCGGTGTAATTGAACGACGTTCATCTTCCAGACAGCGGCGAAACGAGCGGCGTGTCCCACGCCCGGCGACACGGTCAGCGGTGTTCCGTTCGCCTCGGTCCTGCCAAACGTCCCGTTGTTTATTCTCGCGTGGCATCGGGGAACGACGATCCTCGATTCCGTGGGACGTCACTGGTTTAATTGCACTGCCCGGAGGAATTAAGCGAGTCTCTTTTAGCCGGGAGAACGGCGGGGGATCGATGCGGTGAGATGGTTCGGGTTGGGTGGGTCGTGCTGGACGGGACTGCACTGAATCGGATACGAACGATCTTGGAATAATTGGATTCGTTATGGAGGGCGTGGATTGGCAGACAGGTCTGCCCAGGTTGGGGTGTATGACACGGGTGATCTTGGGTCGTCGAGACTCGATACATGAGATTCGAGGTATGAGAGATGTGTTCGGGAAACTTTGGTGCCTGGAAGAGTGGCTATAGGAACGCGGAGGTTTGTAGGCCAGGATGCAGGAGCTGTAGGATTTGATGAAGGTTCGAGTCCAGTCTCACGAGCTCCGTCTCCAGTATGGATTTTGACAAGTTCCCTAACTTCAGTGTGGATTTTGACAAGTCCACTAACTTCAGTGTGGCTTTTCACAAGTTCATCACCTTCAGTGTCGAATTTTCCAAGTTCAGTGTTTTCGGTATTAGGTCCCACAAAGTCAAGGTCTATGGTACACATTTCCATGAACACCTCATCGCATCAGAATATGTACTCAGCAAAAACTCCATACAAATCATATACAGTAATGCCTCGTTATAGTCCCGACGAATGGGGCTGGCGCACAGTGTAACGAGTATATAGGAAAAAAATTCAAAAATCAATTTTCCATTAAGATATTGTTATTTACATTTAATTAATATTTTAATCATATTTATACACAAAAAATCATTTTTAACATAAAATAACTCATTAAAACATATTTTTGTACATAATAAAATTAAAACAAATAAAATATACCTATTCATTTTTAAATACATTTATATACAAAGAAATAACAATCATATGGAACACTTACAAAAATAAAATTAATTTTTTAAATAATTTGTAGTGATAATAAAATTTAAATTATTCATGTTTATTATAGATCTTCATCACTATCAGTTGAATCTGAGGGAATCGGAAGCTCAGTCTCTTTGACAACTATATATTCTAGGACAGATTTGTCTAGTTTATCGATTTTAAAAAAAATAAAATCTCAAGAAAGGGCACTCAGGGGCAGATAAAATTTATACCCAATTAAAGCACGTAAAAAGAACTAATTGTAGTAAAAACATGAAAGAACCGATATGTTTCGTTTTTTTTTAATTCTCTCCAGAAGTTAGAAGATGCGACAAAAAAAATAATAATTTGAATAATTGGAGAATGTTTGATTAATGTAACGAAAAAGGGTATACTTTACTTATTTTAAACACAAAAAGAAAGATAAGAACTTATAAATACACAAAAATACAGTGGATAAATATTTTCTATGCGTGGTCTGCGGCAGCTTGCGTTTGGTTGTTCGACTTTGAATGTTATTACTCACCTTAAATATGTTATTTATATTATTAAGTTACGATGTTCTTATGTCAGTGGACTATTTACTATCAATTCCATGAAATGAAGTATAAAATTTCAAAACACAAATTTTTGCTTTTTGAACACGGTTCGTGACAGTGTGTGGCGGCGGGACACTAACGCGATGCAGATACTATTCCCTTAGAGTAGTATATGCTCTAAGACTATTCCGTGCGACCGATGCCGCGAATGAGAAAACGCCAGAGCCGAGCGAGAGGGAACGAAACAGTTGGCACGAAGTTGCCGTCGTCTCTTTCTTTCTTTCGTGAGCGGGGCTATTGCGCATGGTAAAAACGGGACACTAACGAGGAATTACTGTAATTCCGAGTCTTGATGCTCGCGAAAATTCCTCGTCATCCTCGATCCGGAATGTCAATAAACGCAGAACAGAATTCTCGAGGACCTCATCCCACTAGCTGCCACTTGGATTACTTATTCACGACACCTGTTACGTAACGGGACCGAGGGAAGAAGCTAGCAGCGTCCAGCAGTAAACAAGGATTTCTTTAATTAAGCGACCTGACGGACCGCCTCCAGCCCCTTGAGCGTCCAGGTTCTTCCGTTCTCCGCCAGACAGACTTTATCTACCACCCTCTGTCGTCATCCAGCTCCGTCTCCCACTCGCCCTCCCCTCCCACGAGTTCGGCACGGGCAAAGCCGAATAAGGGACGTGGAAGTTATTTACGTACGCCCCCTCGTAGCTGTATTTGCGGCATGGAAACGCGACAGGGTGAAAAGGGGGGTTGGAGAGGGCCACGGGGTGGGTGGGCGAAAGGGTTAGAAAGAGGAGACGCGGTCGCCTGGACAGAACGCGGACCTGTCCCATGTGGGTTCCGTTAATTAACCGAGTCTACCGAGTTCTATTCCTCGCGTTATATTACCCCCCGCATCCCCCCGCCTCATCTGCTGCCAGGCCACCTCGCCGCAGAAGCCTCGATGCACCTGGGGGTTTGTGGGGAACCCCATCCTCGCGCCGTGGATCCATAGTGGCGACACTGTGCCCTTACACGCGATGCTATTTTGCCTGGCGACGCTACCCTCTGTCGTTTATACTCCCCCGTGATCCTGGGGATGCTCTTAATGGCCGCACTGACGGGCGATTCGCTTCTTTCTCTTGCTATCTTAGTGGCTGTGTAATTGTGAAGTTGATTTCTGTTCGAGAACGATTGGTAAATCTGGGGTAGGAGGATGAAGTGTCATTGATCGTAGGAACTTTGGAGATATACAGACTTGGGGCAGATAGTCTTTTCGACTTGCCTTTATTGCCTTATCGCGGAGAATGAGAGGGAGAAAGGAACAGCAGAACTACTGTAGTTGTCCGTTTGTTTTTTAATTCCCTCCGTGCTTACATCTGTCACCTTCTGAAAACTCATTTTACTACAATACAGGCGTTTCCTTTTGAATTTTCGGAGGAAAGTCTGCTCGACTTCTCTCTCAATGTCGCGGAACGAGCAGAAGATGGTAAAAACATTTTCAATCTTCGTTTCACCTTTACCATTCTGACGTTTCTTTTCAAAAAGCTTCTCCGACACAAGCTCGACCTCCTGCAGTATTTTAGCACCACTTATTCCACGCGACCTTCACCGTCTCCTTACAGAAAGTACTTCCAATCGTATTGTACCCTTTTATTACTCCGTCACTATCAGCCTTCACTACTTTACCATCTTCGTTCAACCATGAAACGTTTCTACCTACCCCGAAAACTCGCGCGTGTGCGATGTGTACATCGTCCACGTTCGATAGAGACGTCTCGGTTACCTTATGTGTTAAATTTGATTCCCCAGGTACAAAGGTAAATCGAAGAGTAACCATTGTTTCTTCTATTATCACGGCAGCCCTTTGAGCTAAAGGTAGCTACGTAGCCGGCTTCTCTGTACATTCGCTGTGTAAACTTACACTGGTCGAGTCCCTTTGCCCGAGCGAAGCTTCACAGAGGAATAACATGGAAATTCTCAGTCACGTTTCCGTGTAACCGGAGCGGCAAAATGTGTCAAAAGACTGTCGCCTTTGCTTGATGAGGAACCTCAATTTTTGAATCACTCCTCCATACCTTGCTCCTCACCAAAGTGCACAAAAGCTTCTGCGAAAGGGAACAATCTAAATCACGGTGGCAAGGATATTATTTCCTTCGTTCTGATTAGAAAGTAATCGCGACACCCTGATGAAAAGATTGTAATATCAGTATGACGGCATTGTAAATTGTTCAAATTGATCCTAGCAGCAGTTTTTACAGTTGCGCAATGGGGTACGGCGTAAGGCAGCTTCGCCAGATTAAATCGTGAAATCGTGTAGTCTCACGGCAGAAGCAATATTCAATAAATCCTGGAAGCAGTCAATAGCTATATAATTAAGTGCCAGCGACAATAGGGTTTCGCGGTCGTCTTTCACGTAAGCAGGGGCCACGGTATATCGGCGAACGGAAACTTGACGGTGTATCAATTACCCGCGAGCCATGAGCGCCGTGAAAGCATCGATTCTCAATTATTATATGCGCGTGGCCGCGGATTTGCCGCAGCGTCAGCTAGAATCCGCTCGATGGGGACTAATTAATCGCGCGACGTCAAACCACCCTTGCGCGTATCTCGTTCATCTAATATTGCACGGGCTGGGGGACCGAGTTTAGTGGCCACTTACGAATTCGAATCGAACCGGTACGTAAGGACGATTTTATCGAGACAGGGGATAGACAATTATAAGCAATGTCTCGGTTGACGAAGGTGTGTATTTTAGAATTGGTAAGCGTGTTGAAGTCGACAGATTAGATTCGATAAACAGTTGTGTTTCTCTACTAATACTGTATTCATGAAGAGTGTAATAGGCAATGTGGATGTTTCACTATCGATTTTTGCTTATAAGAATTAATTTGCAAAATTTCCTCGAAAGATCTCTTCTACGATAGTATTTATATTTATTGAAACTATCCTTTCAATACTAGAAAAATACAATATCCCACCGAAGAGTAACAAAAATCATTGAAAAACACATCCACTATGCGCTCCTGGAAACGTATTTTTATTACAATAACATCGCCATTTCCACGTGTGGACTAAAACGAGCATGCTGCTATTTATGTTATTCTTTCACCACGGTGGCCCAATTTCCCCGACGCGCGATCCCCGAGCCAACACACCCCGGTATCATACAATAGAAGTTTCGTGTTTATTAGATCCCGATTTATTAGATCCCTCGCCCCATCTTCCTCCATCTCTCGTCCCCATTTTTTCCAGCCGGAGTTGGGCGCACGTGTTTGCCGGATGCTCGAGTTACATGGGGTCGCGGCGACAGCTTGGGGGCGGGGGTTGGAAACAGGAGAGAGTCGAGTAAGACAATGCTAGTGTATCCGAGCCGAGGAAATGAGATTTATATTAATTTCTGCAGCCGTCGCGAGAATAACCGACGTCGACAACGCCCGCTTCTCCTCCTTCCACCTCGCCTCCCCCCCCCTCTCTCTCTCTCTCTCTCTCGCTCTGTCTCCCTATATCAATCCTTCCTTCAACCACCACACCGAACCATTCGGGGATTCCTCTGCAGCGAACCTTCGTGTTTCGAATGTTGCACGCTTGTCCCTTAATTCGATGAAATCGCGCTCCACTGTCGGGGATAGTTCGATTACATCGAACGACGTTCCAGGAAGATGTTTCTGCGACCTCGTACGCAAGGCGTGGTTCTTTATAGAGGGAAAACTCGCGTGGGTGTACTCCACCGCGTCAATATTTTCCATGAAATTAGAGCAGGGGGTGGCTTCGTGAAATCTTCGAATTAATGGCGGAGGCTTCTTGGGGGATGGTTGCTTGGTAATTAATCGGTACCTACCACTTGCGAGGTACAAGCAAATACTGGCTTGTGCACTGGCAATTATCGGTCGAGGCGTAGTGAGGTTCCGACGTAGTTAGCTACAAATAGATTATTAGCCGCGTGGGGTAACAGCCTACGCGATAATGTGGCGCGAGACGGGTATCCAAGAACGCAAAAGGGAGGCTTCTTCTTCTGCGTTCTAGTATAGTGCGATTATTTATATAGATTCGCAGGTGTGTTGTAAATATTTAGATCTCGGTTTTGTGAAACCCTGAAAGAACTTATAAAAATATTTAATAGCACCCTTGAGCTTCACCTCTGTCCAAGTTGATTTAAGTAGGGTAATTCCGGGAGACGCGGCCGAGCTGGAGAGTTGGTCCAGTTGCTATATTCAGACTCTACATCTGTGTATATGTAAAAATGTGTTAAGGTTCGGAACAATTAATTCTCTAGAAATCAACTGTTTCGACCAACTCTCCAGCCCGGCCGCGTCTCCCGGAATTACCCTATAATTCACTTTTACCATCTTCGTGGATTGCACTTGGCAATCCTAAATGAGTATCAATGAGTCAAGATAATATCCGGGAATATAACTAAAGGAATTTCTCTAAAACAACTCTACCTTTCCAACAAAGTACCTGCATTGACATTCCTCCTCTTTTTCACAACTTGCTTTGACGTTTTCATATTGTAATATGCGAATAACGGAAATACTAGTAACAAATGAAACATTTTTTGCGATTTTTGAATTCAGCACCCGATATGTTGAAAATAACTGCAATATTGATAAAGGTTTTCTCGTAGCACTCCTGTATCATTAAAAGAAGGGAACCATATTCTAACTATAGAAATGCACAGGGTTTATCGAGCCGCCCCACCCTCAGGGGTCCTCCCAAAGATAAAGTCGAACGCATGGAACGCGCACTGTTACAGGGTGTATCGCGACGTACCGAAGAATGCGTTTCCCCCGCTGGGGAAGCTCGACTCGCGACGCAAAGCCTCCGAAGTATGCCAAATACCGAACCGTGTTCGACAACACCGACAACGAGCTTCCGTTTTGGCATCGGATTCCGTAACACGCGAGCGCCGCGTCGCCTCTCCCAGCAACGATAACGATAACGACACGAACGTGTTCCGCGGTGTCGAGCATACGCCCGCTGTTTCGGCTACGGTGCTCCCAAGTAGAAGGAGAATTTCGTCTTCGAATGGGGATGGCCTGCGCTGCGAGAGATACCTCCCCGCGACAACGAATTTACGTTTATTTCGCGCGGGGGTAGGAATCGTCGCTCTCGGGCGTTTGCCAATGTCGAGTTTCCACGGGCAAGTTGTGCAAAACTGAAGTTCCCGAAGTGCGGAACGAGTGGTGGAAGAGTAGAGCTGCATTTCCACGCCGAACTGTTTATAGTGTATACCGTCAAGGAACTATTTAGTTTCTGATCAGTTTAAAGAGCTTTCCGCTTTAATATTAATTTTTAACGTAATGAAACCCTGAATAATAGACTTTTTGATACTAAAAGATAAATTCGTGTTTAACCTGTTAACTGCGGAATTAAAAACACGTATTGACGTGTATACGCGTTCAACGCAGTTAACTGGTTAAACTTTAAGAAAAAATTAAAAAATGTTGAAAATAAGTAGAATGAATTATTTATAAGCTATGGAATAACAAGGTGACTGGGAACTCGGTTTTGATCGTCTAAAATACATGCATAACTGATTTTTAATCAGGTGGGGAAGTCATTTTCGGTGACATAAACTTGGAAGAACAGTTTATTTTTGGCACTGACAAAAAATAAGTTCTTGATCAAGAATTAGTTCCTTAACGATAGTCTACTTTCACCGTGGGAGACCTATCGTATCCTGCATTCTGGGTGATACGGGAAAGATTTTTGGTTTGAGATTGTTAGTTATTTGTCTTTCAATGTCATACTCATATTTCATTAAGGGAACTGTATTTTGCTAGTATAGTCTCGAATATAGGTATTATACCAGACACATCCTCCGCGCAACAAAGATGTTGCATCAACATCAATTCCTCCATTCGCAGAATGGCGCAGTTTAACAGCGGCGGCGGGTTTCCAGCACCCAAGCCCACGTTCTACGCCACCTAGCGCGAAATTTCCCGGTGCCGGTACGATTATAATATATGGCCGGTTGTTCGCTTTCGAGGAGAACGTTGAAAGTACCCCGGCCACCCGGGAAGCCACGTATATACCCCGGCGATATTTTCAGCAGCTCGTGTGGAACGCAATTTAGCCGCGTCGACGATTCTGTTGCAAGACGTGGAATCTTTTAGCCGACACGCAGCCCACCCCCGGGCCAGGGGGATGCCGGCACACGCTACCTGGCAACGGCATAGCAACACCGTCTCCACCAAACCCGAGCTAATATATGGCGTTGTCATTGCGCATTACAATAGGCGGTATGTTACGTAAGCCGGTCACGTGTTCTGCTTTGTCGCGCACCACCCACCCCATCCTGCCTTTGGACCCTTCCGCTCACGCACGTGTACATGTGCCCTGCACCCTCGATCCTCCACCCACTCCCGATAGAATTATGGTCACGTGTTCAGGTGAGGTGCACGCTCCCGACGCCCTGAACCGATTGTTGTCGGGGACTTTCGTCATGGCGTAATGCATACCTGCCCCCCCCCCTCCCCTCCCGCCCCCAGCGGGCAGGAATCCGACGAAGGCCCTTCAAGGACCCCCTGCTCGAATACTGGAATCTTGGCCTTTGTGGGGGTGCGACGCGTGGAACTCGGTTTCGCGTTTTCGTAGGTGGTGGTTGTACCTAGACTGGTTTTGTAGGTTTAAATGCGAAATTGACCAGCTCCAATTTCTGCAAATTTCTTAGTACCTAGGTTACCATTAGTACACTTAGTTTAATACACTTGTTTCATAAAGTTAGTTAATTTGGATCCTGAGAGGTCCAGATGTAGGATGTGATTGAGATATTGAGAGTAAAAACGGACCAACGCACATTTTTTGCGAAAACGAGTTAGTAGCAATAATGTATTCCAATAGGGTGTACTAATCACATAAACTATTTAGGAAAAATAATTTTCTTTCAATGTGGTTTAGTCCGTTTTTGCTCTCAATGCCTCAATTGATGTAATGGATATTGCTTGTGGGGTGAAGAATTGATCATTCGGTGCGAAGTTACTTTGCTTACTTCTGTGCAGTTTTTACTATCCGGTGAAAAATTACTATTCACATAGGTAGATCTATTTAGAGTTGTGTGAGAGATGGAGATAGATAATGGAAGGACTGCTGGATTTTAATGAAGTGTGTGGCAAATTCACCAAGCTAGATATCCACTAGCTAGATGGTCTCCAATGCTCTCCATAGCTTTTAGAACTCTCGAAATTCTTTCTGAAATCGTCTCGTGGAGACTCAACTATCTATAAACTCTCGAAACTTGCTCAATTCCCTGGAGACTATCTGTACTCTTTGAAAACCCTAAACACCGTCCAGAGCACACACTTTCGTAATGAATTGACCACCTTTAAAAACTTACACCTGCACGCGTACAAACTTAGGCACTAACAGTTGCTTCCCTGTCAATTTCAAAGCACACAAGTATCAACTCCTTTCTAAATAATTTATTCGGTTTTGTTCTTGGGAGTTTATCTCCCAAGGTCTTCCTACCTTCGATGTGCCACGCATATCGATATCACGCAGACAATAAAATTACCCTGTTCTCTGCCCTATAATAATTTTTCTAAAATATTTTGAAGCACTACAATTCTCAATCGTGGCTAATATCCAGGGGGTTAAGAAATGGCGAATTCAGGGGTGGAGGCAGAATGATCTCCGTTTTAGAGAGCAGCTCAGTCAGGGAGTTTGCTCGCTCGTTAAACGGTTCTGTTTCTAGTTCTCTCTCCGAGGCAACAATGAATGTTTCCGTTCGATTGTTGGTCAGTGACGGTTAGTATTCTGTCCCTGGGGCGAATCAAGCGATTCAACCGAGATTGCGCCAGCACACGTTACCCCCGCTGCGTATTTGTTTATTTAAATGGCGTTTCCTTTCGGCACGGGTACGATGTCGATAAAAACGACCGCAGCTGAAAGAGCTATTATTTCATTTATAAACCGTAATATCAGGAATCGATCATGCAATTATATTTCCTTTGAAAGCATCTGTTTGAGCAGAACGTGGATACATACTAGCCAGCCAGCGCCTACAATCCATTCGCAATTCAATATCGAGGAAAATGATAAATGCTCGAACGAGAGCTCGTCTTGACACTCCAGTGATTGCCTTCCACTTGCCTCGCTGCAACACTCTGACTGGCGTCGGCGAGTTTCCACGTTTTCCACGTTCATATTTTCCAGAAAGCATCGAAAGTTTCGCCCGAGGGCTCCTAAATGTTCATTCGCGACATGGCCGACTTGAAACGGTACACTACTGGGAATATTTATTGCATCTTTCGAATATTAACGCGTATGCACTTCTACCTAGTGTTCCTGATTTCTCGATATTTTTCACATCTCGAGAAATGAGTAATCAGATTATATTTCTCGAGAATACTCGAGAATTCTCGGGAAATTAAAAAATATTGCAAAATTTATATTTTTGGAATAATATTGAT
This sequence comes from Andrena dorsata, assembly GCA_929108735.1. Lineage (NCBI taxonomy): Eukaryota > Metazoa > Arthropoda > Insecta > Hymenoptera > Andrenidae > Andrena > Andrena dorsata. Next base: position 38,527,806 of record OV815487.1, read on the forward strand.
AATATTTATCTACATTTTTATTCGTGTCCAATTTAGACAAAACTTGTGTAAATGAAAAAAAAACAGATATTAAATATAATTGATAAATTTATTTATTTAATATAAAATGTGAGCAAGGCGAAACATTACTTTATTTGTTTAAAATAGTTTTTTCAAACCACAATGCGTCTAATGCCGCGTCAGCCCATCTACTTCTTTTTTTTTGTGACAAAATCTGCGGCTGTAGAAAAATTTCTTTCATTTTGAGTGCATGTTTGTTTAATTGTATATAGAGCATTGGTGATAAGAGGAAAAAGTTTAAAGAGTTTAAAATGTTTAAACAATCGTGCAATTCTTCGTATACTATATTGTAGATGTGTTTATATGTTCACGATTAACACACAATTTGAACTAACTGAAAATTCATTTGTGAAAAGAAATGGGATTTATAATAATTTTTCCAACACTGAAGATTCTCGAGAAACAATGTAATTTCTCGAGAAATGAGAAATAAGAAATTATAAAATTTCTCGAGAAATTCTCGAGAAGGAACACTACCACCTCATATAAATTAGTCGAACAGTAATGTTATTATTATTATAATATTATATTATTATTACTATTCGGAAATTATCTCCGCCATACAAACAGTTACTAACACGTACTAATGCACCTATCCCCCGAAGCAACTCCACTCCTTCAATCTTCAAAAAATCCAACTCGAATGCAAAATATCGAAACACAGTAGATACAATTCACTACCCGGAATTCCTCCATGAACCTCCCCCTTCACCTCGACTAAGGTGTAACGCGATGTCTGGTCAAGGGATGAAACAGGAGCCAGTTCCCCATTTCGTATGCCAGGCAGCGGGGTGGCTGGCGATTAGTATGCCAAGAAAATAAACCATCCCGTCGCGAGCAGTTAGAAAAATTAGTTTTATCTACGAGGGCAAAGGGCATCTGATATACAGCGCACGCAGCTTTAACCAACTGGAAACGGGGCGGTGGAACTCGTGGAGCGTCTGGGCGAGGGGAGGGTCGGGGGGGGGGGGTAGTGGCAGGGATGCCCCGGAGGGCAACAATTGTGCATTCATCGGGCCAAGGGGCTCTAATTAAAACGCATTGTTTATATTCTTTGCAGGAAGCTTCTCGCCCTCTGACCCCACTAGACTAGCGCCACTGGCCCCACCACCCTTGCTCCCAGGGGTTCTCTTACGCAAACTTGTCCGTGCAACTCGTTCGAGGATAAACCTTCACGGAAGTCACGGCAAGACTCCCTTTGGAAACGGTCGCGTAAACAATCGGTCGGTTCAGCGGCGTTCTCGCCGAACGCTTCAACTTTGCCTCGTCTATTTCTTTCCTGGACATCCTGGCTCTCCTGGGGCTAGGAAACGCTGCGAGGATCGATGAGAAAGAGCTTCCAGCGAGTTTCTCGCTGGCCATCGCTGTTTATTGCTGAACAAATTCGCGTAAGAGGATCGGGATGTGTGTTGTTCCTATTAGTGTATTTGAAAGGTTTGCTTTGCTTTGGAGGGGGATGCATTGTGGGGCATTGGAAGGTATAGTTGTTTTAGCAGCGTTGGAGATGATCTCGGATTAACTATGCGTTGAGTGATTAAATTGGCGAAATGTTCCGATGAACTGTCGAGAGATATCTGTGATTTTAAGTCCAAGGAAAAGGGGGTGTAGAAATGTCCTCCGGTTTTCAATTCGCCCTGAAATTTTGTAAAGGGATCAGAGATTGTAGTCGATCCAGGAAGCGATTCGTTGCGAGCCTTCTAGCGACAGCTACCCCTACGTTTTATGCCAATTAAGGAAGAATTGGATGCGCACCGTGCGATACGTTTCCGCAGTTGCGAATTACGTTCGTGCTCGAATGAGGAAAGATGGCAACGAAGATGGAGGGTATTGGCGACGGCAGGGGCTGATGGAGACGAAGAAAGGAACAGAGAAAGGGACGCAGGGCGACGCGTGGCCAGTACGCTGGAATCGGATTTCCCTGGGACTTTCATTTCGCGACTCGTAACTCGTGCCAGGAGAGGGAGAAGCTTGACGTCGTCGACGGACGTGACGCCTTCCCCTTTACCGGGGAAATTACGCTTCGATACAAATCGTAGTCGCGTGTCGAGCAGCTGGAATGAAAATTATTAGCCCATTCGTTGCTTTGCATTCGACCAGCTAGCGGCGATTAACTTTTGTCGATCTGTGCACATCACTCGCGTGTTTAATTAACTATACTAACTATAGCTACATATTTCACGTAGAAAATGCCCGCTACTTCGTTCCAAACATATAAATTTCCCAGGGTCGTCTCGAAATTGCGCGGAGGAATGATGAAGAATGTCTTCTGCATAAAAATGCTTAGGACAGCTTAGTTTATAAATTTCCAGGCAAATATTCTTATAATGAAAAATTCCTGTTTGGGGAATGAATGTTTTATAAAGGGGAGCGGACGGCGATGGGAAAATTCATTTGACGGAAATAAATTTCGGGGAGCAGCGATAATAATTATTGATCCACGCAGGTGACGGAATAAAGTGACAAAATTCCACCGTACTATTACAAAATGCTACAAAATTTTACAGGAACGAAATTAATTCTATGTCTGACAAAAATTTTCCCCTGGAACTACCCTCTGTGATCGTACATTACATTTCACCTGCACAAACGTGTAAAGTAGAAAACGTTTATTCTGGATTGATAGATACAGTTCATCACGAGGACGTTGACGAATTAACGCGTCCTTTCATCATTCATTTTATTTTCAACTTCTGCTCGCCTCACCTCTCACCTATCATTTATACTTCACGCTACAGATACCTCGCTACTGATAGCACAACACTCACCCCTTGCACTGCACGGCAGTACCATATAAACCAAATTTCAGAAATAAATCATCGACGACCTCCCCGTTTCAAAGTCTCGAGCTCGCAGAAACGACAGCTTACAGCCATTTCGAAATGGAGGAGCGTGCAGTAGCGTACAAAACTGCACGCCGCGGCACAACGGCGGCCCGTTCGAAAGGGGAAGGAAGTACGAGGGACTCCTAATAAAAGTAGCAGACGAGTCTTTCCACGTACCTTCCACCCTGTTCCCCCCGTTTTTCCCACCGACACTTTCCACCACAGAGGCTGCAAACTACACCCCCCCTCATCCCCCTTCACCCATTTCACCTCGCCTGTTTCTCCCCCGCTCCGTGGACACGAACCCCCAGAGCTATCGCGTTAACAAGCATATTTTACATTTCATCGCGGCCACTTAACGCAACTACCGCCGTATTCTTCCCTCGAATCGGCTGCGTGACACGCGTGCTGGGACCCGCTGGGAAGCGGGGACGGTTCCCAACCAATTGCTCTATTACATTTGTACTGTGCTCGAGTGGAGGGCGCCGAATCTGTCCAGCAAAGGGGGCTCGTGCCTCAGTGCTTTGAATTTTTCAGTGCCTGTCGACTACTTTTACTGAAAATATAATGTGCCACTAGAATTTTACGCCCCAAGTTTTATCTCCATAAAATCGTACGTTTAATCACCCACGCTACGATTCGTCACGTTTTCTATCTGCAGAGGCAATCGGCCACCGAGTCATAAACATAAAAGTTGCACTTCCCGCGAGCCACGGAGGAGGAAAACGCCCTCGCGTAAATTACGAAGACGTTTCTCGGTTTATCGCGGCGGTGTCGGCAGCGAATCAATTACCAGAGGGGGCCGATCGAGCGTGCCGCTCGATCTTCGCCATCGATCGTTGCCCAGCTCGCGGCCGTAACTCTCCCGCCGACGACGCGATAGCCTCGTATAATGTTTCTGCCTAACGACCGCGCTATAATACTGATAAAGGAAGGTAAAAACCGACTGCCGGCCGTTCTTTCGCGCCTCTCGTTAATCTCGAAGCCGCGCACTCGTTTCAGTGAACGACGCTGGAGTGACGAGGGGCGTTCGGGTAGTGATGGGATTGAAGGCGACTCGAAACGTTTTAGCTTATAGCTGGAAAGTCTACAGATCGTAAAACGGTTTGCAGGAGATTTGTAGTTGGGAGTCTTGCGCAGTTTCGGAAATTGAATGAAGCCTCGGAGGTGCTGATGGACTTGGAAGGGCTTTGATAGTCTTGAAATTTTTAAATTTTGAATCTTTGATGCGTTACTTTTGGTTTGATTGCACTTCACAATCAGTGTTATATCGATATTAACTCTTTGCGTGGCGCAAGATTAAGCGAAATATATATAGTTTCAAACTGTACAAGGTGTTTCATCTAACTTTAAGCTGAATTATTTCTGCTATATTGAAAATCTCATAAAAATAGTTTTCTGTTAATTTTAAACATCGTAAAAAATTTAAAGTCCATTTCAGTCTTGAAACTAGATATTCTGGATTTGTTGAAAAGCTTGGGTTCCCACTAGTTTCGAGCGCTGTAAGCCGCGTATCCAGCCGCGAGCGCGAATTCTCGATGAGAATTACGCTCGCAGGTATGGTGCATCGTTGATGAAAAAGCTGGGCAGTTTCGGCGATTGTCTTTAATCTCGCCACCGTTCTCTAGCAGACGGCTGTATACCCCATGAAAATGGAATTGCACGGGATTCTGTGGCCGTTCAATCTCTCCTCGCGAGAGCACCCGCTGCGTAGATGGAATAACCCCCACTGGGGGGAAAAAAGGTGACCGAATTTTTCCGGGGATTTATAACCATTGCAATGCTGTCGGTGGCGCGTGTGAGCTTGCTGGCTTGTTAATGCGTTCAGTTCTGTTCTTCAATTGCGCGTTTTTCCTTTAAAACTGTAATCGTGGTTTCATCACTTCGTTTACCCTGATCACTGAATTTATCTGTGTTCGTAAATCCTTTGGTTTGCAATGTTATGATATAATTTCTTTCTAATTGTAAAGATAGAAGCAATTTCAATCAAAACGCGGATCTGTAGAATATTAGTGTCAATCGAATGAACTTCCTCTTGTCGCTCGTGGTTTCTGCCGGGTGTTCTTCTATTTAAATGTTTGATGAGCCAATCTGCAATAAATCTGCGATTTTTTATCTCCACTTAAACCACGATTAGTAATGGAAGGATTCAAGGCTCTCTTAACCAGACGTGGCCGACGAAAAATCATCGAAGCACCCTGATAGTGGATGTCTGATTAAGACACACCACACGCGGCTCCCCCAGCCAGAATTCTCTGGCACGGTGATTTGGGGTCCGCAGATAGGACCAAAGTACGAGCGTGGCCTGATGTGCGGTGATGCAGTGGCTACCGGCGCAAAGAGAAGCGAATTCTGCCAAGCAAAAGGGGGGGGGGGAAAGAGAGGGGAAAAGAGATGGCTCCTCGACGCGAGGTATCAAACCGACCACACACAGACACACACGTCAGGTGTCTCTATAGCGACTCGTTCGAGCCACCTGGAACGAGGTTGCAGCCAAAAGGTGTCCTCTTTCCAGCGAAACCAATATAACAGGAAGGAAACGAGAGAAACCGCCGTTCATGTTTCAGACCGTGCTGAATAGCAACGAGAAACTTCCACCTGCAGTTGGTTTTTTTTTCTCTATCTCCCCTCTCTTTCGGAAAAAGAGAAGGGCGAGAGCCGGTGTCAGCAGGGAAAAGAGAGGGAAAGAGAGATGGAAACAGAGGCAATTCGAGTGAACGAGGGAAATGGGTTTTCCTTCTTGTCGACCGTTTCTTCGGGGCGTCTATCTCGAAGGTGCAAGAAAAACCGTGTTTCATCCGAAACGCTTCGAGGTAGAACGTATCCTTCGGGGGCTGCCGTAACGAAGATGTAAACCACCTTCCGCCTTCTCGCTTTCCATTCTTCCTCTCCGTTGGCTGAGGTGACGAATCGCTTGATGTTGATTCGGGGAGCCCGATAGCGGCGGAATTCGCGCTGCGGGGGAATCTTCTTTGACGTGGACCGAATTGCTTGTCGGGGCAAGCGACTATGTAACTACTGGGAGAATGCATAGCGGCTCTTGTACGTTCTACAGGATTCTTCGATCTGCACAGGCAGGAAACTTTTACAGAACCCAGAGTAAGCCAACTAGTAAACTCTGCGACGCGTAAATCCTTCTTTTGTCCTGGTGCAGTGCATTATTTTTTAGTGACTATAGCACTACATATAGCGTTTAAGCTATAAACTAGAAACACTAAAAACTAGTAACTAAAAAAACTAAAAAAAAAATTTATGTTAAACGATTTTATTGAAAGTGCATAAAAGAACTGAATTAAAATGCACCAAAAACTAAAAAATAATTCTTTTCATATACTACAATTTCAATTGTTTTTCACTTTAATAATAATTCTCTTTAAATAAAATCGTGGGACATGATATTTCATAACAGGATATGAAGCACTTCAATACAGAAGCAAACGTTGAAATGAATTTGTTTTAATTACAGGTTGTTTTAATTACAGGATACAGATTGTAATGTGATATAAAATTGATAAACTGCAGTTGATGATGATCCACTTGCCACTCGGAACTTCACCTTCTAGTGGCACATGGTGTTCCACGATTTTATTTAAAGCGAAAAAACACTATCGAAATTACAGTACAAGAGAAGAATTATTTTTTAGTTTAAGTGTATTTTAATTTAGTTTTTACTGCATCTTTATTTTATTCACATCGACCCGGGTCGGTAAGAGACGATCTTCTTTTCAAAACCATTATGAGAAGAGTGCGCTGCGACCCATGCATACTTGTAACAATATTCTAAACTTCCTACCTACCCCACCCAAGCAGTGCCTACCGAACTCCCCGCTCCTTCCCCTATTCAACCTACACAACATCCCCAAAAAACACTTTCTAGATGTGTCAAAACTTCCCTCCCCAAAACTCGTCCCTCCATCTCCATCCCCCCTCACCCCGAATCCGAAAAATACGCGCAAAGAAGAAAATATAGAAACAGCATAGACGGAAAGTGGCGGAAACCCGAGCGTCCAGCGGCCACGAGATATGTACACGGAACGGTTTGATTCCCGGGGTGGCAGAGGAGCAAAGCCCTTCGCGTATTTGCGAAGCGCGCCGCCAGCATACGAATGTAACCGCCCGTCTCCTTCGATCCACGGTCCAGCACACGTGTGCAGCGCAACGAGCCCACGCACACGCGTGCCGAGGGACACGCAACCGCCGCGGTTTATCCACAGTCAATAAAGGCTGCCTGTCAGCATGAATACCAAAAGCGCGGATCGGGGCTATCCGCCCCCGCCGTTCGTGGCTGGGGGGCGCAGCGCGGCGGTTGCTGCTCAGCCCGTTGCGAGATTTACAGAGCGCTCGTACATCATACGCACGTGCGTGTTCCACCGTTATCGTAAATACATTCCCGTGTACACGGACGCCGCGTATCGCGTAGATGGGAAGCACGTAGACAGGGGCGGGTTGGATTTCCCCGGCTCCGTTGGCCTGCAGAGCCCAACGTGCTCTCATACCGAATACCGAGCGGAGGAACAGCGACCACTCGGCCAAGGAGGCAGCTGGACCTCGCGGAGATCCACCTGGTCGATCCTCTCTGCGCTTTCTCATCGCGGATCAAGGTCCACGCACAGGTATCACTTCCGTCACGGTTCAGTGTCGATGGTTTCCCTGTCTCAGATATTTTTTATCGCTGACACTGACGGCTCTGAAGCCTCACGGAATTGATATGCGTGCTGGTAACCTTTGTAGTCGTTTTTTGACTTTCGACGGCCCTTCCTCTGGAAAATGGTGGCCGTGATCCAAGATCGAGGAGGCCTGGGCTTTCTGCTGGGGGATTTGCAGCGGCTCGTGGCTGATGTTGGCCGAAGCTGCTTGCGTTTAAGTGGCTGAGGGTTTCACGGCGAGAGGGATGAAGTGTGGAACGATTGGAGGAGAGTGTTGTCCGAGTGAATCGCTAATCAGGTTGAGTGGGCACGGTTTCGGGAATGGAACAGGCGATTCTTGAGCGGGGTTGTAGTCTGGAGTTGAGTGCTGGAGGGGAAAGTGTTGTTTGAAGGAGTTGCTAGTGAGATTCTGAGTATGTAGAATATTTAGGTGATTCTTTCGGGCGAGTTTGATTGTTGAGTAGGTGGACTGAATGGTGGTTTGCTTCCTGTTTGAGAAACTCTGTCTGTATCAGTCCATCAACGCACATCCCCTAAAATACAGCTCACATCACGAGTCTCGTAAAAATTCAAAAAAGTATCCGCTATCTCAAACTTCTTGAGTTTCTAAAGAAGATACAGGGAGGAGACCGGCTGCATTCAAACAGATCTCCATCCCAACGTACAGGACACCCTTTCGATAACACTGTCCAACACGATTTTTGGTCCGCAATAACCGCTGGGTGATTCTTGTAGAGTTTTTCGCCCTGAACACGAATCCGCAACCCGTTTGTCGCCATCACCCTCAGCTTTTGAGAAAATCGAGTTTGAAAAAAAAACTGCAATTTTTCAACTTTGAACATTTTTTGTGTCGAAACGGTAATAGTTATTCGATTGTTCGTTGCGTCAAATTATTCTATGAACCCTCCAGAATACAACGATATAGGTTATTATTGTATTATGAACATTTAAATATGTTTAAACAACGATCAAAGAGAAACAGACACCCGAAATGCACCAATTTTTGCGGATATCTTTCAATTTATTTCCAAAATTAAGGGTCTGAGACGAAATCTGACCATCCCACGCGATGCAGCAGACATTGTCCCTTCGGAAAGCGTCGCCAGAAGTGGTAAGTTTCGTTGCGTTTTCAATACAGAAACGAAATAGTTTGGCAAAACGCGCGGTGTTAATAGCGGTAGTCAACGGTGGCGCGCGAACTACTTATGGCGCGTGACTACCACTGTCGACACCGCGCGTTTTGCCAAACTATTTCGCTTCTGTATTGAAAACGAAACGAGACTTAGGGTAAACTGTACAATGATTGGCACCCTAAGCCGAAATCCGAATTGGAATATCTATATTTTTTCCTGAAGCTTTTGTATGGTCTTAATTTTCAGTTATTATAAATGTTTATGGATTTCTTATTACAATAAAATATCTCGAGTACCTGTTACGTCTTTTACTTTAAAAATATTCAATGAAAAACAAAAATAGGCATAAAAGTACAATCATTGGCACCCTAAAATTTGAGGTTGTATAGGAAAACACATGTAGTTAAAAACAAAGTTTAAAGTGTTTAAACAGACTATTTCATTCATTATTAAATACCAACAACACTTAGTAAATCTGCATTTCAATCCATTATTTAGTTATAAAGCAACAAAATATAGTTTGCTACCCCTTATCAAAATTTTTAGAAAACACCTAAAACTTAGCCCTTTGTCCCACATTGTGGTGTTGCCAGATGTAAAATCTGTAGTTAAACTACTGGACTTTGCAGTGTTGTTGTGAAAGAAAAATAAGAAATTGTAAAAAAGTACTTTCTAAGCTTGTGCTTCTTAATATTTTACTTTTTAATCAGGAGTGCCAATGATTAGTGCAGTGCCAGCATTAGTACAGTTTACCCTACCACTTCTGCCGACGCTTTCCGAAGGAACAATGTCTGCTGCATCGCGTGGGATGGTCAGATTTCGTCTCAGACCCTTAGTTTTGGAAATAAATTGAAAGATATCCGCAAAAATTGGTGCATTTCGGGTGTCCTTTTCCCTTTGATCGTTGCTTAAACATATTTAAATGTTCATAATGCAATAATAACTTATATCGTTGTATTCGGGAGGGTTCATAGAAGAATTTGACGCAACGAACAATCGAATAACTATTACCGTTTCGACACAAAAAATGTTTAAAGTTGAAACTTTACATTTTTTTTCTAAATCGAATTTCTCAAAAACTGAGGGTGATGGCGATAAACGGGTTGCAGATTCGTGTTCAGGGCAAAAGACTCTACAAGAATCACCCAGTGGATATTATGGAACAGAAAAAAAGTTTCATTTTGTTGGACTGTGTAATCTTGCTTTATCACGCTTGTACAGTGGATGATTAAAATTACGAGCCCATCTTCGAAACTCCTAAATCTGCACAACTGCATCTAAAAGGAAACAGCAACTGCATCTCGCAGAACCATGCAGTGCCGCTACCGCTGCTTATCTCCAACCAGAATTATTACCCGAATTACCTCGCACTCTGTATTCAACAATGCAATCTCGAAGCAGTTAAGAACTCCACGAAGAAGTACAAGTAGTCTCACGAATAAACGACTGCTTTATTACAAAGCTGAGTCACCTCTTCCCTCCCCCACGGAAGATAATTCCAACGTCCTCGAATTCCTCAACAGAATCTGTTCCGCTCGAGTCACCGAGCGGTCCAGATTTTCATCAGCCCTCGACTCAAAGATCAGCCGAGACGTATTTCGTGAAGGGGGGGATTTCTCCGGCCCCGTATCGACGAGGAATCGAAAGCGATTCGAGGAGCAGAACTGGCAAGACCTCGGCCATCGGAAAAAGTAGACGTATGCTCGAACCTCCATCTCGGGGCCCTCTTATCTCAGACTATCCCTGCAGATAAAGAAAACCGTTTCAATTTCCCTAATGCCCGGCAACGTCTCGCTTTTACATTACTAAACGTCTTTTCCACGGTCCCCGTTGCCACTCTCCTTTATTTGTTTCCCTTCCCTCCGTTCTTCCTTGTCCTCCTGCCTCTGTCTTCCGAGCAGGAGCTTCCGGTTCTCGTTTCACCGTTTTCCACCGGGCTTTCCAGCTTTCCGTTCTCTTCTTCGCTGGCCACACGCCCCCCCCCCCCCACCCCCTCTGTTTCAGCTCCACGAAATCTACGGCTCGGAAGAACCTTATTCGGATAATCCTTACAGGATCCGGACAATGTGAGTAAGGATCGAAAGAAGTGGAGGTCACTCCGCGCCAATCCGATTAATTCGGTCGGGAATTGCGTTTCCCCCCCTTCTTCGGCTGCTTCTCATCCTGTCGGGGACATCTGCCGCTGGATTCCTGGGGCCATTGGTATTTTCGGCATCTTCGCGCGTTATATCCTGCCCCGTACGTACTCCCATCGGTGTCGCTCGGGTTTTGGGGAATGAAGGCCTTGGAAGGTGATATCGCAGTATATAGGGCGCTCGTTTTCAAATACTCTGCATTTTTGGACCTGGGGATTCCTCCGTTGAATGGTCAGTATTTGGGGACGTTGGTACCATCGGTCTTTATGGATCGATTAGCGCGGAATTTCGAAGGCTTGGCGAAGACCCTCCTCAAGAAGAAGTTAATAAAACACTGTTTGTGGTGGAAACAGCTTCTTTTCTGTATTTCAAATTTTTCTTTCACGATTTCTTGCACTCCTCACAATCAGTTACATCATTACATGCCATTTCGGTAGAATCCTTCCTATTCTGAAAAAAAATAGCCTCCCAATTTAGCAATAGGTTTTCAGACCATCGTTCTTCTTTTCGCGTTTCAACGTTGCGAATCCAATTAGCAGAATTGATATTATGGCGAATAATTATAATGACAGATTAGATATTTTTGCGCGGAAAAATAATGTTTATGTCTGAACTGCTTAGAGTTCTTGGTTAGGTGGTTAATAATCTCGTGTGCTGTAATGTATTTTATCATTTTTTATATTGCAAACAATGGGGCCTACCTGTAAAAGCGATTATTTAAAAAATATTCTAGAAATTGTGGGGATTATAAGGAAAACGCGAAGCAAAGGTGAAATACCTGCAATTCCTCATAGAACTCAGATGAACATAATTCAGTGCTTCTTCATAAGACCCACTTAATACCGAAGAAGAAATGAATACAGTTGGGAGTATAATTGGATTCACTGCACAGATCAATCCAATTCGATTAATTGAGATTTCTAGCTCCACCAGCGCTTCTGCCCTCAACGTTAATGAAGGTTTTAGTGGATTGCTTACATTAATACTTTACCTCTGGCGTATTCAAGGGGTGGGGGGGGGTGGGGTCGTTCTCCCGTTCAACGAAATTGATAAATTTCCAACGCGGTAGTAACGAACGGTCGTCGCTTTCGGCCAGTTAACCGGCAATAAAGCCCAAAACTTCCCCCCCCCCCCTCCCTGTTTCTCCTCCCGTCGCGTTAATGAAGTGCACGCGTGTAAACTGCGCGGCACGCTATTACGACTTATAAAACCGAGCGGCTGTGTCGGTAATTAAAACGCTTAATCAAAGCCGCTTTATACGCGGCCGACGTTCTTCGAAAAACGCGTTGTTCCACACACGGAGTCACGAGCTTTCGGTTCCCGGGCAATCTATTCGCATCGTATTTTCCGCTAACAGTGCACCTCTGAGCTAGCCTCCACCATATTTCGTTTTTCTTCTTTTTTTTTGGTAATAGAATATGCACGCGTGTTCCAGAGGGGTGGCTCGATGAATTTCACAAGTGAAAAGTTTCTTTAATAAGTTGTCAAGACACGGAGCTTTATTGATCATTTAAAAAATCTTACTTTTTATTTTTATTTACTCCGAGAATCAACCCTATCAAGAATTATTAAATAAATATATTATTAAATGATTATTCCCTATTTATAATTGCTTTCCTGCTTTTTCCTGCGTTCTATATCTATTAGATTTAAAATTATTTATTAACCTTGCTTGGTTAGAATACTGTCCCCATTTTTAGGGTTGCAACATTTTATTTCTGAGTACCTATTAATATCGTTTCTACCTCAAGAATATTACAAAAACATGCAATTTGCACCTCACTGCCAAACACCCTTGCAACAATAAAAGCACACGCGTTCTTGTATCGCTGTATTAGCACCACTTGCTAATTTTCGTCAACGATGATTAGTTTGCAATTTCATCCGAAAGTATTATACAATTATGATCACATGTATCGTAGGATCTTGAATGATCGATTTCCCGCGAGGCCTTGAACGAAGTCCAAGGAGGATCTACCTAAGCTCGATCAGTGAAATGAACGCGCGTATGTATCAGCAGTGGTCACGGCCAAATCCGTTCCTCCTATTACGACACACGCCATTACGCTCTTGACGTATTAAACGTTCCATTTAACCGGGACCTAAGCCCCCGTAAAGCTTATGCAACATGTTTGCGATCGAATCCCGGGGGTATTACGTAAATACTCGTGGCCTGAGGTGAGGATTTCTGGTCACAAGCCACTGGAGGCCGAGACGAGCATCTGACACTATTAGCTGCGTTCTCCTTTGGAAAATCAGACGTCAGAATCTTCAACAAGGAACGTAACTTGCCGTAATTCTCTTGTTAACAGGTGTACCTAAAATGTCACTCCCCAACGCTGTAATTAATCTTTCATATCGAAGATTCCTTCCCATTCCTATCAGGAACAATGAACCTTCCATTCCTCTATACTAATATAGAATATTAAATAGCATTATCCCCAATTCGGGATATTGTGTCTGTCGAAATTACAAACCCAATAATTTTAACTAAAAGTCTTCAATCCTATTTGTGAATTATATTTTTTTTACTTACTTTTACTTCAATTTATATTCTTGTTTTCTCATGTTTAGCTTAAAGTCTCAAGCTAATATTGCTAATATTGCTAATATTACTTTAATTTATGTTAAGATTACTTTACTTCTTTATTCTTATTTTTTGTAATGTTTCTTTTATTGTCCCCATTTTAGTTTAGTTTATAGTTCACCGTTGGGCTTGCCAACAGTGTCACCACTATGCCTTTTCTAGATATTCTGGTTTCTTCTATTATAGTAATGGCGACGTTTAATAATAATATTAATAAAAAAATTCAAATTTGATAGATCGGTTCTAACAGATTATATATAGATTTGCTTGCGTCCAAAGGAACAAGGTGGTTAAAAGTTGAACCCCCTCGAGGTCCCCTTACCTAATACATCGCGAGCTACAAAATTCATTTCCTGCTAGGGTAATCAGCTTATTTTTCGAAGCAACATGGCCACGGTAATTAGCAAGGAGCGCACACGGTTGTCGGGCTGCCGCGAAAATAATTCCAGCAGCTTTATTAAAACCGTTTTCAATATTTCCTCGCGTCGGGGTGGATAGGGGCCAGGTAATTTAGGCGAGGATACGGCGAATTCCATGGTTTTTAATTAAACTATCCCAGGGATAGTCGGCTGGAACGGCTCGAGACTAACAACAGTGGCGAGGGTCGCTCCTCAAGCATCCAAGTAGTAACGGACCCCTAACGACCAGCCGGAATGGTTTGCGCCAGCCTAGAGACGAGTTAATGCAGCAACGTCTCCGAGCGTCCTCTTGGTAAGCGAGCCGTCCGCAGGATAATCCTTGGATCAGCCCTATCGAAGCGGAATCCCGTCTAAAGTATCGTCTTTCCCTCGCGTAAAAGCTGGATTCGTTCGTTATAATAGCGATACGGTTTAGGACGTTCACGGGGAAGAATTTTAAAGGACGACCGAAGTTTCGGGGGTTCGACGGTGCGTCTTACGTATCACAAGGCTGCCTTCAGGTGCGAGTTTCCAAAGGATCAATTTTCGCTTTTGGTACTCGAGTGTGTGTAATTTATTCTTGTCCGAGGTGCTGGGGGTTGGAGGATTGTAAGTGGGTGGGAGGTAGGGAGACGGGATAATTGTAGAGGTTTTGTCTCGGATCTACCAGTGGACTGGTCAATGTGCAGAAATTTTTTTCTGCGGAAATTCACTCTGAAGGGCTGAAGTTAGTCCCTAAAATAACGGTGCGAGAAAGAAGAACACTTTAAATATAAAATATAAAATCAAAAGAAAAATAAAGAAAGTAAAATAGGACGAATAAGGGATTCCTAGGGGTTCAGTAGTCGAGGGAGATGTTGAGGGAGCGAAATTTTTTGAAAGGTCCTCCTGTGAGGAGTATGCTCTGTTCTGTCTTCTTTAGTTAAGGTTGTTTTAAATTATCACAAATCTATTATTTTAAACGAAGCAAAGCTGTTAAACCGGAATTGAAAGATCTCCTGCATTGGTTCCACCGAATTTCACCGAGTTTCATTTTTCATGGCAATTTTCCAGAATTCGAGCTGCTTTGAAATCAGGAAACTCGCTTCCCCGTAATCCCAACATCGAAATTCACGCCAGCTAGCGAAATCTACACGTAGAACGTAGTCTCCAGGGCTCGAGAGAAGCGTTCCCGAGGGGACGCTCGCGGGACACGTTCAAGACTTGCTACTTAGCGATGGGAACGGGCGGAGGTTAAGGATCGGGGCAGTTCGTTCCAGTGCTCTGGCCAGGTCTAATTAGAAAAGTCAATATCGACGCGGTCGGGCCACGAGTCCCCCGGTGTTCATTATATTATAATATTCTCGGAAGTATCCGTGCTCCCTTGGTGCTTTTAAGGCCTCGACGCTGCCGGCAAGCGAATTGGCGTCGTTATCTCGACCAACCGGGGTGGGGGGGGGGGGGGGACCTCCTTCGTCGGTTTCTTCTTTCATACAGCTAACGCGATTACTTTCGGAGGCGATCGAGTCGAGTGTTTGTCTATTGGAGAGCGTGGAAGTAATTGAGGCGTTCTCATCTCAGACGTTGAACTCGTGGCAGAGAATTGAGCCGAAGGGTAACGAGAGTGTATTAATTTACGAACCACTCTGCTCTCAGCGGTGCAAGCCTCCTTTCACTGCAGGAATAAATCGAGGAAATTGAGGTTTAATGGAAGAGTGATGTATCGGCGTTCAGATAAATATGAGTCATCGAATGTATGCTCAGTTTCCTACTAAGTACGATTACGCACGAGCATAGGAACAAGTTTATTAGCAATCGATTTCCCATTTAGTTTTCATAATCACCGCACGCTACCTCCACTCACCACACGCCTTCCACATACCATACTGAATTTCACTCTTCCACTACGAACTTCGTAATGAACCACCAGTTTTCAAGCGAGAACTCGGGAATATTAGTCGATTATCCCTGAGGGGCTCAACAAAAGTACTTCCACCGAGCACTTTCGCCAGAATAAACCCAATCCACGAACGCTAAGCACATAGTTACTCAAAGTCCCTGTATTCCCTCACGAGCATTCTAAACGCAAGCAACGCATCGCGCGAAAGCTTCAAAATATTATCGTCGTTGTTAAAATTCCCGGGACCCCTTATCAGCCCCCCAACGAGGCACGTCAGCCGGGCTGTTCGGATCGCCGCGAACGGTCGGCCGAAGTTCGACGCGAGCCGCGGATCGAAATATGGTAATCGGTGGGACGATGCTTGGACGTTTCCTCGTCAATCGGACGGTGCCGGGGCATTCGTCCTCGTATCTGTCACGGCTGTCGCGAGTTTATCGGCGACAAAACGCGGCGGCGGGTAGCGGTGGCGCTCGTTAACGCCGTGAAATACGGTCGTCCATAACGAAGGGAGGCTCTTTCGGTGCCGATATCCCGGCGTCGGCCGCTCGTCCGCCCGTTTTTTACACTCGCCGTTGCCTGTGTCCTCCGTGTTATGGAGCTTTAAACGAGCGTTATAATGACCATTGGTCGACGTTGATTAAAAAACCTTCAACCGGCCGAGGACGTAGGCCCGCGGGGAGGGAAGTTAAATCGTTTGGCACGTGCTTCGTCGCGCCATCGTCCCCCCGAAAGCCGATCGATACGGCCGCGGGCAGACAGCTACTTTTTCGCCTTTCCTTTCCCATTTTCCGAGGGGGAGCCGCGTGTCCCACGGGGGGATTTTTTTTCCCGAGGATTTTCGCTCACCACCCGCGTAACGGGGGATGCTCGTGAGTCGCTACGTCGTGGCGGGCGCCATTTTTATTTGGGCGTAAGGTGAGTGTCCCTGCCGGCGACCTTGCCCCCTTTATCGATCAACCGCTCTTACTTTTCTGCGGGATGTGGCGCGTAAATGAGTGGAACGGAGTGAAATGTGAGGGTGCGGAGATTGCGAGGCTTGGGGGTAACAGATCCTGTTCTGGTTATTCTGTAGGATCTGTTTTATGTTGATTATGTTGGGGTGTTTTCTTGATCCTCAAATTCCGATACACGTTTCTCTGTACCAGTAAATTATACTATATGTTTGTAAGCAATCGAGGTCTAACACGTCCAGCAATGGGCCCATTCACTTAGGCCCATCAAACCGTTCCACGCCGGAATCAATTCGAAAGATCGTGGAAGTTGCTCGATTTTATTGAATCGCGTTGGCGAGTTTAAAAGCGCCGGATTAAACGGCGGCTTCGGTTCGAACGGCGGCTTTTGATTTATACGAGGCGGCTAAGCTTCTTGCAGGGAATTATTAAAAATGGCAAATATATTGTAAATACGTGTAATACCGTTTAATCGTGGCATCGATATTTTCAGTTATTTGGACATAAATATCGGATCCCGTCCGAGTTTAACCTTTTTCGTTACAGCTGTCGGCTGAAGCTGACATTTCGAATATACCGTGGCTATCTGTTTGATAAAATTGATAGCATTAATCTCGTTTACTGCGTCACCCATCGCGCGGCAGGACAGCCAAGATTATAGTCAACGTCCGGAGGGGAAAAGGTGGAGACGATGGAAAGTAAAGAAATTGAATTTTCAGTGTCGCATTTTAGATGATATGTCTTCGAGGAATAATAGCTTTCTCTAGTCCTCCACTCTTCCGGTTGCTTTTACTGTTAATATTACTATTAATATGTATTTCCTCTAAAAATACACGTATAATAAATTATTGAATATTTGTCATTTATATTGGCAGAACGTTAAACTAGAAAAATACCGATTTTCAAACTTCCAGTGACTAATTACACCCCTTAAAATTGAGATTGAGCAAAAATAAAACCATACGTGCCTCTTACACATTTGTGCCTAACAAAATATTTCAAGGCAAGAAGAAATCAGCACCGAATATCTCGATATCAACTCGGACCTAACGCAGGCCCACCGAACGTCGAACGTGCCTTCTTCGTCAAGTCCCCCACTTTTTCAAACATCCCCGAAGCCTGACTGATCCTACACCAGTCCTAATAACTCCGTCGAAATTTAATAACCAAGCCTGAGTGTGGCGGAAGCCTATTGCTAAACAGGCCGAAAACCGGCGAACAATGAGCGTCTCGTTCCATGGTTACGCGAATTCATACACGGCCACGATCCTATCAGCGGCAGCCTCCCTTTTTAATAACATTACCAGGCCGGATGCCGTCTGTTGTACGCTTTAATCTCGCCCGTTCGTCCGGCGTTTCCGCAAAAAGGGGGCTAAATCTTCGTGGCGACCGCGGAGGGACAGGATCCTCTCTCGCAATGGCGGTGACGGTGGTCGCGGGGTGTCGCCGACAGGGGAGCAGGGCTCTGAGGGGGGGCGGGCGGGGGGGGGGGATTTTAAACCAGCAGGATAATCCGAGGTTTAAAGCGTTTGAGCAATAGCGCGGATACTGCCATCCCCCTTCGGCCCGCTAGCATTTCGCTGCTCGTCCCGTGTTCGCTGGCTGGCATTTCGACGCGGCTCCCTTTCCACCCCGTTCCCACGGAATAAAGATCGAAGCGTGGCAGTGAGGATGATGTCGTTGATCGTTGGATTGGGAGCTGGAACTTTTGAGGAGTGGAAAGTGGCTTTCGTTTGCTTCCTGACGATATTGAAAGGTGCGGCAACTGTTTGTGAAATATGTTATTGATTTGATTGTGCGATGTGCGACGATTGACAGTGATTTTGAGGGTCCTGTTGAGGTTTCAGGTAGCAGTACTTTGAATACTAACTTCTGTACCATGGTGGGTAGGTGTTTTGAGCTAGCGTCCACTTGTGAGGGATGAAAAATACACGTGGGGATTTTATTCTAACTTGGTTAGGCGTCACGGCGCTCTAATTGACTTACCCTAAATTTAACCCGGAAACTAAGGAACCTATTCATTCCACATGATACTTGGTCCACGTACTGCAACCACTCACGCTCTCTTCACCTCGATCGAATAACTCCCC
Source organism: Andrena dorsata (assembly GCA_929108735.1). Lineage (NCBI taxonomy): Eukaryota > Metazoa > Arthropoda > Insecta > Hymenoptera > Andrenidae > Andrena > Andrena dorsata. The sequence goes on from OV815487.1 coordinate 38,546,506, forward strand.
ATTACAACCCTGGCTCCACTTAGAATCCATCATCAAATTATATCACATCATAACCAGTACCATTTACAATTTCCAATTCCTAGCCATTCTATTACCAACGACCACAACCGCAGTGCCAAAGCCCTCAACGCATAGAATCCCCTCTATTATAAGCCACGAAAAGAGTCCCTTAGAATTTACAACTTCGCCCTCGAAATTGTTTCGATCCAACGACGTGTTTACACGTTCGCGCCGGCTCCTCTCCTCGATGTCCGTTCGCGAGAAAAGATCACGGCACGGGTGTGGTTGCTCCCTTGGGGGTGTAAGCTCGTCGGGGGTAACGCTGCGTTGTCTCGGGACGAGAGCCGAGAGTCGTTTGCGATTTCCGTCTGAGAAATGCTCCAGGGCGCCGCGACCGTTGGAAAAACCGATCGTAGCCTCGAGCTGACTTCACGGGGGTCAAAGGGAGCGCCGGGTGGTGGGTGAGCGTGGGTGGTTCAGGGGCGAAACGACACCAAAGAAAAATTCCGCTCGCGACCTGGCTCCGCGATGGTTATCGTCCAGGTATCCTCGTAAAAAACACGCGCTCGCCGACGCAGAGGAGAAGCGATTCGAGGGTAGCCCACGGGGGGGATGAACGAATCCGGTTATCGGTTATCCATAAATCGAGACTGAACGAGCTGACCGTGGTAGATGGGTCATCATAATCCGAGCGAACGGACGAGCATTGGTGATCGAGCTTGTACGCAGTCTCGTGGCTTCGTCGCGGCTACGACTGGGTGGAAGGGGAGGAAAGTGGTGGATCCGCGATGACATATGATAAAAAAAAAAAGAATTTACGCGATGCCGCGCACCTGCAAACCACGATCCCGAATTAACGACCCACTTTTTGCAACCGTTGACGAACCCGCCTCCCGCGCGTCGCCGCGCTACTTTTCATCCCTCGGATTTTGTCGAGAACGAACGCGTGGTAAATGTTGGAATTGTGGCGGAAAAATGGGAGAGGATTGCGGGAGGACGTTCCGCGAAACTTTCTGGCTCGAAGTTGTTCCCATTTTTGGAAAGCGTACGAAAAGTGGCCGTTCTGAATGTATGTTTCTGTTTCAAATGATACTTCTGTGGCTGAGAGGTTTTATCGTTCTCGTTTGGACGTTCTGTCACGAAGGGTCTCGCACCTGCGGCTGTCGTCAGCTGCAGCTTTTGAAAACTTCAGCGAAGTTGACGCTGGAACGAATGTAACACATCGCTTGGGGATTTTCTGGCACTTTACTTGCTTTTGTAGCGCGTTGATAATTTTTCACAAGTTGTAATGAAGTTTCGTAGAGGAAACTAAAGTTCCTTCGCTGTTCATACGTATCCGCCAAGTTTATTTCTTCTGTAAAATTATACTTACAGTTCTGGAAGTAAGTATATATTGCGTCACTCGAATATTTACGGTATCCTTCCACCTCATTTAGTATTAACATTCGGAAAGTATTTTTGCGCGATTGTTAACTAGACATAGAGTACATATGTACTCAATATCTTGGTTAAAATAAATTTAACACAACTACATTATCAATCATAGAGTTACGAAGATTGTTTCAAATTGCTGCAATTGATATTTCCATTACTTTATACAATAAATCCTATTCTTTGGAATAAAGGCTACTATGCTTCTGTTAATTGCGTGATTCCACGCACGGCGTCACTGCTTGGACTCTAAGACCGAGAAAAGTAAAATAGGATGCTCTGAACTGGGAAGAGTTTATAACCCACCCACAGTCTGACAGTAACATACTTTTCAGTAATTTCGAAAGTGGACTCCACATGCCAGTTCACAGGATTACTCCACACTCCCAGTGTATTCTTACGATACGAGTAGCCAAGCTCCTTTTCCCGAATCTGTACCATAAATCACCGGACGAGACAACTCATCGAAGCCGGAGCGCTTAATTCGCGCAGCAACGTCCGCCAGGCCGCAATCGACTCCTCGGCGAGTCGAGGGCGCCGGAAAAGGGTGACGAAATCGATTGCCAGGCATCGAGGCTGGAATATCTGGCTCGTCTGGCCTGGCGTGGCGAAAGCAGCGGCCACGCTGCCGCTGGAGAACAAATGATTTAACGAGCGAAGGGCTGGAAACCCGACTGTGGCAGCCAACCGGGAAATGAGGGTGAGGGGGTGTGGAGACAACGGCGGAGGGACAGAACGAGAGGAAATACGGCCAGCGAGGCCTCGCGAGCCGGTGAATTGCGAGAGTCGAATTTTGTACTCTGACTGGAAGAGAATATAGCGAGATCGTGAGAACGGTGGGGGGGGGGGGGGGTGCAGATGGTGGCGAACTTGAGTGGCAGAGGTGAGGAGTCCAGGGATGCATTCTGTATAATATTGACGACTCTTCTGTCTTTTATAGTCTTCTATAGTAAAGACTGGAGACTGCGAGAAGATAACTAGGGGTAGCTAAAAATTTATGGAGGGCAATTTGGCCTTCGAAGTGCTTAAAATTCTGGACCTCATCTTAGCGCATTAAGAACACGAGGATAATAATTTGTGTAGGTGTTCTCAACCCTTGTAGACTAATATTGCCTGAGGGAAGACACATTTAGCAACTTCTACCCTTTTAACAAGAATTTACGCCACTTAGAATCCGCACCCAATGCCGTCGAAACCATCGTGCAACCACGGAGTCTTACTTTCCCGTGGACGCCGACAATTAAGCCAGCCACGCGTGGAGGGCTGACTTACCCCCGCGAAAGAAGGGTTTGTATCCAGACAAAGGCTGTTAGGTGGGACTGTTTCGAAGGAATTCCAGATGAACTCGATTAAACTTCGAACGGATACAGCCGGAGGGTAAGAACAGGGTGGAGAAGGTGGTGGATTGAAACGTTAAAGGGGGAGGGAAGTCGTAGGAACCAAGGACAATGGGAGACACAAAAGTTATTCGATTTACCTCGATAAATATCGCGGATCGTGGAGCGAATAGCTCGACGGCCCGTTGAAAGGGAACGGTAAATTCGTTGGAATTCCGTCCCCTCGTTGGTTAGAGGGTGTACTCGAGGCGAATGTCGATACGTGATATTTCAGGGGTCGAACGTCCACCGAGGAGATCTGTCTGGTGAAAAATGGGAGCGCGTTGGGAATTTGCGATTTTAGGTCAATGGTAAATATGCATGCCCCTCTCCGTGCAAATACATTCAATTATCCGCCATTTACACCCGCCACTGCAATCCTGCATAAATCTCCGGGGATGGTAAAAACGGGGAAAGGGGTTCGCCACCTATCAACCGTCCTATCTTCTCGAGAATGATATCCGCGTAGATTCGAGTTAAACACGCGAGCGTTCACTGGTCTGTTTAGACGCGGGAATTGAAATAAATTTCAAAAGCGTACGATAAACGAGCCGCAGTGCCAGCCAGAAGAATTCCCGAGATAATGGTCGGTCTCTGGCACAAGCGGTGGGAAAGTTTTATTTTTTTTTTCTACCACCCTTCCCGCGGTAGCGTCACCGGTTAAGCGAATTAGGGAACTTCGGGGTCCAATAAAATTTTTTCGCCGCCGGCGTCGCGGCCAAGTGCAGCCCACGGGAACTTTTCTCTGACTAAGTGCGAGCTGTAAAAAATTTACAGTGCACGCTGCGCCTGGCGGAGCTCGAGCTAGAATACTGGAATTACGACCGTCTAACGAAAGAATTGTCTGACGACGTAAGGGCTGTTCCGAATACCGGCCATAATCGGGAGGATTCGTAACTCATTGCCAGGAAATAAACCGAAATTCTGGAATTCAATTGCTTTTTACGGCTGTGCTTTCTTTTTCTCGAGAAGAGTCTTTCTTTTTTGTAGTGATATGACACTGGGAAGGAAAAATCTGTTGTGGCTCTGTTTCTTATTCTCAATAACGTTCTGAATCTGATAGAAAAATATCAGCTTTGATTCTACTCGACGAATCGATTGGAAGCAACTGAGCGTGGGGCGAGGAACGATAGACTTCTTTTAACAGAATATTCAATTTAGGTATTAAATTGATACAAAACTGGGGCAATAAACAGCCGCGATATTGTCTCGCGTGTATGGCTGAATGAGTGTCGGGTACAGAGCTGCCCGTTTCTTGAAGTTTGCACCCTCCATCAAGGGTGCAAGAAGAGAAGGGAAGAAAGAGAAACACAGCGGTGAAAACGTACAAGAGAAACTTAAAGAAGAAGTATCTATGCTTGATAGTTACCAAGCCCAAGTAACAAATAGACAGGAAATCGTAAGGGTGAGAAAACGTAGAAAAATAAAAGTTAGGAAACATAGGGGAGACAGAAATAAGTGGAAGGACGTGGAGCACCACTTTAGCAAAAGTCGTAGCTGCCGCGCAACAAATTGCGCTGAAAAAGTGGCACCCAATTCGCGAAGCAGAGTGTTACAAACACGGGCAACCCCTCGAGAAAATATCCTGAAAAATATCATGTTTCCGCGCGAGCAGACGGACCAGGAAGCCGAATTCATTGTGCCTTTGCTCCAGAATGCGGTTCACCGAGATCGACGTCGCGATACGCCCGCGTATTCCGAGGTGCAGGCGCGCGCGCGCCACCGATGAAATTAAAATGTAATTCCGCGCAGCCACCTCCTCTCGTAATCTCCCCGAGTGTCGCGCCAGCGAATACGTACATCACCGACGGGGGTTGGTGGGTGTTCCGCGGCGCGAAAGGGGCGCGAGACGGTTCCCAACTGGGCGACCAAGGGGTAGGGGCAGGGTCGAGGGGTTCTGCGGGCTCGTGGGCGGTTTGCAGAGGTCGACGGGCGCGAAAGGGGAGCCGGTCTGGGTTACGAGCTTAGCCGCGGCGGCCTGCTTATTTGCATATTTTAATCCACCGGCAAAAAGTCGCGCGACGCTGGTTTTCCCATTAGTCCGCCTCGGGCGGAGGCTTTGAGCGCGTGAACGCGCGCATTGCCGAGGTCACATGATGAATTTGGAAAAAGGGGGCTGAGGATGTCGTATAATGAGGATGTACTATAAAAGTATGGTTGTCGATGTGGTTCGTTTGCTTTTCTCGGTTTTCAGGCTTTGTTTGAAAGCCAGTGGTGTGGGGCCTACGAGTTTCATGGATCTTGTTTGAGTGCCGCGTGATGAAGCGAAGGGTGCCTTTTTATTGTTACGGGGGTGGGTGATAGGGTTTCTTTTGGGGGCACGTTATTTAATATGGTGTAAAAGTACTTGGAACTCATTCAAGAACATGAATAATTAGTGAATCAGATTTTGTAAATTTACTAGTTGAGCGTTTGTTGTGAAAAGGGTTGGTGCTAGGTAAATTTTCGACAGTTTAAAATGAGATGAATGCTAAGCAGAATTCATCTAGAGTATCTACTCCTCGTCACCCCAGTCGATCCACCACCCACTGCTATCACAAATCTTTTCAAAATCCCTCTACACCGTACAATCCCTTCTTCCCACCCCCCGTGCCTCGAAAATACTGGAACAGCCTCCTGCGTCCCGCAAACTCATTCGATACCCTCGTCTACTCTTCGCGAGAGTGAACGCACCGCGTTCGACAATGGGCATGTTTATTTCGAAACCGCCTCGACAAATCTTTCTCCCCAGCCCGCAAAGCTGCAACCCGTGGCCCGCGGAAAACTGGGAAAATATTATGCCCGGGACGGGGGGCCATGAATTATTTATACGGAAAGTGAGTGCGAGACGTTGGATTGTACGGAAGCCGCGGCGTGGTCAGAATTTTATGGCCACGGTCTCATCACAGCCGCCGCAAGGGGTGGCCGGTTATAAATAGGTCGTGCATACGATTCCATTGGATTAAATTATAATTTTAATCGCGCAAACGACCGCCGCCTCCTTCCCGCGCTCACCCTCGCCCGCTTTAAATTCCGCGTTACTCGTCGTATAACGAGAAAGAGGAAGAAAGATGGAGAAAGAGCGAGCCATTCCCTGCGTTAAGTCGCTCCGCGGGAAATGTCACGCTCGTTCGTCTTGTTCCATTTTCGCGTGGCTCGCAACAGCGTGCATATATGTAAGGTATATATTCCTGAATGGTTGCAGCTTTCTGCCGCGACCTGCACTCGCGCGTCGAGCTAAGCTGAAACTTTCCGAAAAGTTTCACAGGCTTCCGAAAGATTCCGGTTTCTCGATATGATCGATCCTCGGGGATCGAACGACGAAGTTTGGGCAAGTTTCACACGTTTTTGAAAGATTCCAGTTTCCCTCTTCCTTCCTTCTTCGGCGTGATCGTGTGCTCGAGTATCAGGTGGTAAAACTTGGGATGCAATACTCGCTGGGAGGGTTCGTTTACAGTCTTCTGCGTCCACGTCTTTATAGAGGTTATTTTATAGAATTATTAATCCATTCTAGGGAGTTTTAAACCTTTTTTTTTTAAAGAAACTTGACGAGTTCTCTATATACTCCATAACAAACGTTAACGTGAAATCTGACGCGGCTGATCCCTCCGCAAGCACCGAAAAAGGAATTCATCCCTTGCGAGAAACCGCCCCAGGACTGTCTGCAAGTCGATTCGCTGGTCAGCTCGTATAAATCGAACGATCAGCCAGGCATTATTCCGCGATCCGAAAGAACAGCGGCTGGAGACGATGCTCATAGAGAAGGCCACGTTATTTCCGTAAATTATGTCTCTCTGGTAGCGAGCTGGCGTTCTCCACCCCTGGTGATATATTCCAGCAATTAATGGCGCCCGATCGCCGGAAATTTGTCGACCGTGCCCTGGGAAAATGGATTTAGATTCGACGGCTTTCCTGCTAGGAAGTTGTAGCCCATTGCAGGATAAACCACCTTGCGCTGCTTCCACCGGCTCCATATATTTATGGGCATAGTTTCGTCCGTTAAAAATTTACGACACCCCGCTCCCGCGGTGTATCGTAATCTTACCGCTGGCTTCGTAAATCGACGCCTCTCGTCGCGGACGTTTAACCTTCGCTCGGCAATTATGTTTCAGTGGATGAAAGGAAACTCGAGACGCTAATGGAGAGTTGTATCGACGCCTCTTGCTCCTTTATATCTGCCTCATTCGCATATCTGTTACTGCAACAGTTCGAACACCGGCGAATCTCGGAATTTACCGGTAAATCTGGGAATTTATCGATCGATCTTGGAATTTATCGGTGAATATTGGAATTTACCGGTGAGTATTGGAATCTACAGGTGAATCTGGGAATTTACCGGTTAATCCTAGCATTTACGTCGTGGCGCAGTGAAAGTCCGAAGTATCTTATAAAATATATCAACTTCAAGCTTCTGCCAACAGGGTTAATTTGTGGGATACTTTGAGCTTTTGCCAGCCCCTAGCGGCGAGTGTTAAAATCTGCCAGTGGGTTCTGGGCTTCGCCGGACTTTGAGCCCCCACAACTTTTTCTTGAGTTGCCTTTGAATTTCCTAATTCTGTATTCTAAATCTGTAATATCTATTGTTGTGAGCTATTGCGTCGCCTGTTTTTGGAGGTCGTAAATCTCCGACGGCGCAACGTCAGTCTCTATGCGGTGTCTTACGACCACAAGAGATCACTGGAGAAGGTGTGATTGCAGGTTGTGTTTTAATGAAATGAGGCACCGCACATTTAACAATAACAATGAAACTGTATTTAAATGACTAGACTTGAACAAGGTTGAATATGGCAATTAACAATGAAGTTACAGTATGTTGTGAGTCCCTCCAAGTTACTCTTGCGAGGTGTAAATTTGGACTGACTCTTCGACTTTCGCTGACGACAAGACTACGTCGAAGATGCCCTTTAGGGGTGGAGTTATACAAAACGCAGTGGTAGGAAACGCTATCTATTGGCGGAAATAATTTGGTTGTAGGTGGTACAGAACTAAGAAAGGGAAAACTGATCAAAGTGTTGGTGAATCCGTGTACTGGTTGTCGCGAGGCCGTCTGTTTTCTGTCACGGCAATCCTGGGACCCTTGGCCCTGACTTGAGCTGATCGCCTGCGTTTCCAATGGTAAATTTATGTGTTTACAATGGTCCCAGGTCTACGAGGCGCGGACTGACAAACCAAGTGTCAGCCAGATGAGGTTTCAAAAATGCAAGGCGCCCTTGTGCGTCCTTGGTGGCCCGGCAACGAGCTAACGCTCAACATCTATGATGCGACATTTTATACAAAGAGATAGAAAATATACAATCTTTAGTACCTACGATACAGTCACCGATGCAAAAGAAATAACGGAAGAATATCGAAACAAGGGAAGGAGCTCCCCAGTTCGATACAGCTGGAAGGAGCTCGCAGCGATTAACCAAATTGCAGGTAGACAGTTAGCCGTTTACGAGAAAGCATCGAGCAGGGAAAGAAGTTGGACGAGCGGTGTTCAGCGATTGGATCGTTGGAGGAATAGCTAGTTTCAAAGCTCCGGGGGAGGGGCGATAGAGTGGGCCAGCTCGTTCCGGAGGGTTCGGGGAACGACGTTTGTTCCTCGTAATGGCGCGAGGCGAGGGAAGTAGACGGTTTCAAAGGGGCAGCCGATCGGATCGCAGAGGCTCCTACGGTATTGGTTTCAAAAGGTGGCGAAAGAAGCGCGGCACAGAGGCAACGGTAGCTCGCGTCTCCGAGCACAAACGCGTATTAATTAAGTTGGGTTTTAATTAATGCGGGACCCACTTCGACCGCGGAGGGGGGGGGGGCGGGCTCGCTTAGAACCTAGCTACCCTTTAAGCTGTAATTACATTTACGATACACGTGTCGGTGTACATCCGCCAGCCACCTTCGTGCCATCCCCTCTCCATTCGCGTGCTTCCCTCGAGACGCGCGTCTACAAGGTGTCCCGTTTTAATCACCCCGACGTGGATGCAGATGCTGGCGGGACCTCGAGCTGCCTTGCGAATGTTCCCAAGAAATCGGGAGCACCGGGGCTGCGGGACACTTTTAGAAGTCCTACATACTCGTACTTAACCGTCAACTTGAACCGTCACTTGTTATTCAGAATTCAAATATTTGGAGACCATCGAGACTTCTAGATCGACAGTCATAGTCCTTTTCAAGATATCCTTTATTCCCAGGATTTTCAAGGCTCCTCCCATCTCCAAGATTTTCCAAATCTTCAGAACGTCGCAAAGCATTTTGCAACGCAAACAGAGAGCTCGTGATGTCATAAAAGCACGGGATGGAAATGGCTGACGCCACGAGGGCGATTGCGCTCGCGGACTCGGCGCGAATATACGCGGCAAGGGTCGGGCGCCGCGGCTGCGATAACAATAACAATAATCGATAATCCGTAATCCGGCTGATATCGTAAAGGGCAGCAATCCCGGGACGGGGAATGGGGGCGACGGGGTGGTGACGCGGAGGAGCGCGTAAGAACCGAGGGAAATCGAAACGAGCGTGGCGTGCGGACGCTAACGCGCTCGTTTGCCGCGGTACACGTGTACGCGCTCGCGTGAAGATCGCCGTGGAATTATCCCGTTCCCGCGAAACGAGCCGGTGCCCCTCGCGTTAGCCGTGATTATTATATCGCGATCCAAGTCGACTGGATCCGCGTTTGGAAAATCGGGGTTGTTACCTCTGCGAGGGGATATTGGAAGGGAAGGGCTTGTGTCGAAAGGGTGAAAGAATCATTTGAACGCTTGACGGCTATGGTTACGATTCGAGTGTTACAAGGGTTTCGTTCGGGACTGGTGTCGGGGGAGGGTTTCGGTTTAGAAATTGCAGCGGAGGAATTTCTGCGGGCCTGTGTAGCGGAGGAATGTTAGATATTGCAGCATTGTAGCTTTTCTACGAGTGCAACTAAACAGAGATTGTATAGTGGAGGAATTTTTGCCTGCGCTCGCTTGGGGTTTCCGTAGCTGTGGAATGCTAAACGCCGGAGCGTTGTAATTTGAATAGCTACAACTAAACCGTTGCATCGAGTTAGTCGACGTTTTACAGTCGGAAACGTGATTGCTCGCTAATTGATCTCCGATGGCTTTGCAAGTTGATTAAGCACTGACTGCGCACTGACTGCTACAGTTTGATCGGTTAGCCTGAATAGGAAGTGATCTACCACTTAAACACCTGCTTGTCTGGAGGTATTAGGCTGCTTGGTTCACGATGATGGACGGAACTGGGAAGCAAACCGTGTTTTCCACCAGAATTTCCACCGGAGAATTAGTTTGCTAATATACTTAGTACGGGGAGTTGAAATTCTGAAAATTTAGGTTGTAAATGGTTTGCTTCGCCTGTTACAATATCCCCTTTTAAACTCGAGCTCTAAATAACTCCTGACAAGAGAAATTAAATCATAAAAGAAACATGGGAAATAATAACCTTGAGTTTTCTGCTTACAACTGCCTCCCCGTCTAACTTCGACGATGTGCTACTAAAACTATTCAAAACTAAAACCTCCGTTCCACTGCACACGCTTCGTCGACTCCCCAAAATCCCCCCACCCTGCACCACCACGTTCCACCAAAAAAGACATTCATAATCCCGTAATCACAGTGATCTGGAGATGCGGCTGAAAGCCAGCAATAAACCAGTCGGCGGCATTCCTCTCAATAATCCTAGACGGAACGGAACTCAAAGTACTCGAACGTCATCGCGGATGAAAAGTCTCGGCTCACAGAGCCGAACCCTCGCCCCGCGTAACGCCGCGCTCCAACCCCTCCCGCGGCGGAATGAAAGCCGACAGGAATCTTGACGCACTTATTACCCACTCGTCATCTCGCGCCATCTCCGCGGCCAGAGGTGTTAAAAACCAGTTTCTATAAACCGCGCCCCGAGTAGCAGACGCTCCGCGGTCGGGATTCCCTCAAAGGGCGTCATAATTGCCAGGAATAAAGGTCTCCCGCGAGCTTTTTTGCGCCCTTTTTTCGCGCGTCCTGCCGCGCGATGAAACACAACCTCTCGTCGCCGTGCCGCAAAGAAGCGAGCGGAGAAAAAAACTGCCCCCACCGCGACGTTATTTACAGCTGTCCTCCCTTATTCAGCTGGCGTTACCACCCTCTTCGCCCCCTCAGCCCCCGACGACGCTCCGCGATGCAGAGTCGAGGGCCACTCAGCAGTGGACTCGTAAAGGCCAGTGCTCGGTCAAACTGTGAAATTGTAGAATATTTCTATAGGTACTTTAAGGTGTGCTGTTGTTTATTCTTTAATGTAGAGACACATTTTGAGTATTCAGGGGCGAGCTTGCTGACAAGCGTTTAGTCAAGGAGGGTGCAATGGGGAATTTAGAAGTTGGTGATTTTTGAGTAGAGGGCGTTTCAAAATATTGCTTTATATATAAGAATTCTGTTCCATTCTTGTAAAAGTGGCTGCGAATGTGAAGTTCTTACAGCATTTTTTGAAGAAATAGTGCGAATTCGAGTTGAATCATTGTTATCCCTAAAATCATATGATAACACTTTCGAAAACAGTTTTGGGCTTCCCAATTTCAAACTTGTTGACAAAGGAAACACGTAACAAAATTTCGTCAGGGTGGAAAAGCATCCAAGCCATGTTCAAGGGAAACAACTCAACGATAACTTCGGCGATAACAAGATCCCTGATTTCCCTTCCCTGGAAACTGTTTTCTTCCCTACGGTGCTGCTGTAACCAGTGACAAAGAACTTAATTTGCGTCACGCAACATGAATTTAAGGTTCGTCGTGCAGAATCCACTTTCCAATGCATGAATCACACAGGGAGGGAAAAAGAAGCGTTTCCCTCTTGGCGGGGCGCGTTTCGTGCCAGTTTCAAACTGGATTTCGTGCTGTGTCTCGCGCAACTGCTCTCGAGGGCTCTTCCTTTCGTCCCTTCCTCTCGCCAGCCCCCGCCGTGAGAGAGGGTGATCTCGTTGCGCTCGCGCGCAAGAATTGCCACTCGTGACTTTGCATACGTTGCCGCTAACGCTGCGAAAAATTCAACGCCTGTCATCGCGGCTGAAGACCTCGCTGCTTCGTTCGTTGCGCTTCCCAGCGTTCGAAACCGCTCGTAATTTCTTCTCCTCTTTCAAATACTATTGGATTCCTAGCTCACATTAAGACTGATTGTGAGTGGCCCAAGGTTTTGAAAAAATGCGACTTTAGGTCGGTCAGTTTTGCTTACCTTCCCTCGAGCTAGCACTTGTAAACGTTCGAATAATACTTTGACGCTTCTTCGAAGGTGAAGAACGCACAAACGTGCCAAAAATGTGTAACAAGTAGACACCCCTTTTGACGCGAAGACACGCCGACGCTATTTAAAATGTTGTAAAACGAAATTGCTAGGGTAGAATTATGTGCCTACGCGTTTCGAAGAACTTTATAACGACGATAAAGGCCGATTTTCCCTCGAAAAGGGCTTAGTAAAACAACCCCTCTTTTTGGGGAGGGGGTTATAGTATTCTGATTTAATAATCTTGATTATATTTCCATTTACCGCTGCAATTGCAATCGTCGACGCGCATGGTACGACGTTCCTCCGTGTTCGTTTATCGTGTTGATCTTTCCATTTGCTGGCAGCTTGGTGCATCTTTTGCCTGATGTAATTTGATTAGAGTGTAATGTTGGCTCTGCTCTGGAGCTTCCAGTGAGTGTTTTCCTCTGTAGTGGTGAATTAATTGGGGCTGAATGTGTTTGAGTGTTGGAAGCCTCTGTTTGCCTTAATATGCTTCAGCACTGTTTTAATTTATAACTGGAAATGTGATATCCAATACATACTGCGGTAATGACGTATAGAATTTCTTGGGAAAATTAAAATCTCCTTCGAGTTTGTAATCGTTTACTTGAGCAAAAAGAAAAGATGGGTGTACATGAGTTGATTATATTTTAGCCACTGCGAGTACTCTGCTATGAGTTGAAGACGAGAGGTATCATATAATTAATACTTGAGCTCCAGAACGCAAAAAGTTTCGAAACTAAAGATGCTTTAATTTATACTACTTGCTGCCTGTCCTCCTGCAAGCACGTCGTAAAAGGCCAAACTCCAGAGTTCTCGAAACACCAATGAACCTACTTTCCAGATAGCCGCGGTCTGCACTCTGGAACCTGAACTATTGACGGAAGTACTTCCCTTCGTGAATTTAGAACGAGCCTCTACCCACGAATTAAGTTCGTCAATTCTTGAGCTGGACTCCAGAACACTCTCAAAGTCCCTCGCGAATAAAATAAAACTGAAAGTTCGATACTCGACGATGCATACAGAGAAGGGCTCAAATTACTAGTAAAAAATTATACCTGAAATCTTCCATCGTCAATTCATTCTCCCTTAAACTTTCGAATACCGAGGTAGATAGTCCGAGCGTTCATCGTGTGCGGAAATCCGCCATCCCCATCTCTCCACAACGCTCACCGAACGCCGATAGGCGTTGTCCGCACAGACTGCATGTGGTTAACGAGCAATAAGTTAAATACTAGCACATACTATCTTCTTTTCATCAATCTACAGCCTTTTCAATACCGAGCTCAAATAGAGCGCACACATTTGCCAATGCCTCACCAATTCCTAAAACGACCAAATCCTAAATCCTGCGTTGCACTCGACGCGACTAAACAGTTAGTCTACTCCACAAGAAGTCAATACTATGCACCAATCTCGAACCCAGAACTCTAAACCACATCCACACCCGAACCCCAGCGATATAAATCGAGCCGGCAAAAATTACGTTCGCCAAATAGTTCCTGGATGCCACAAAACACGGCCGAGCGGACAAAAGCAAAGCGAATGGAAATAAAAAAGGCCAAGGGACCAGCTCGAAGCACGTTACAGCGGCGCAATTTACCAGCTGAGGGTGGAAGGCTGGCTGGCCGGAAACGGTGCCAACGGCGCCAGTTATTCGGCGCAATAATTCCCCCTAATACCTCGACTAATTTCGATCGTTCGTCAGGCGTCGGCCGTGAACGGAACAGAAAAGTTTCACGGCCGGTTACGTTCCCGTATATGCAGCCCGGCCTGGCGGAATTTAATTCTCGAAAGAGCCAGGAAAGAGAGCAAGAGGGGGTCTGGAAGTGGGGGGGAGGGAGGGGTTGGCTGGCGGCGTCGTGATCGATTGCTCGAGACTGCGCCAGTTTCCCGAACCCGCTTCTTGCTCTCGTCAGCCCTGTTACAAAAACCTGGAGGAGGCGTGCTTGCACACGCGTGTGCAGGGCCACGTGCATGTGAAGACGTCGCCCCGACGAGCGAGCAATCGATTGACACCGGTGTCCAATGAACGAGACGCGGCCGACCAAGGGGCCCCTCGACTCTGGCTTAACAACTTTATATTGTTACCGCGCTCCGACACAGTTCTGTCTAGCTGTTTCGCTAAAACTCCGCGCGATCGTCTCGTCCGCGAGCACTGGACGGGTTGCCCTTGCCCCGGGGGGGGGGGGGGGCAGCGTTCAATGCAGTTGGCGATGGGACTGGGGGGAGAGCGGTGCATGAACTCCGTGGAACACGCTGCGATGGTGTGCGCGGACGCTTCAACCCCTTATACTCTGCCGCTGCCGTATAGGGTGGATTGAAATGTATGGCGGAATAAAGGGGATGGTGATTCTAAGCCTCTGGGATTTTGGAGATCGATCCAGGGGAATCTGTTTAATTCTGAAGCAACTAGATGATCGTGTTCTTCGTTAATCAACGACCCAAAGTTAAGCGATTTTACATTTAACCGTAGAATGGTGGACGTGTTTGCCTCGCGTTGGACGGAGGTTCCATTTTGAAAGAAAATGTGAATAAATGTTAATAATTACCGTCAAGGACCCAGTTCCCGATCACTTAAGAGTAACAGTCGCGGGTTTTCAAACGTGTCAATGGAAAGCTTAATCAAATTTAAAAGATCTTTTATTATTTCAGTAAATCTATGTTTAATCTTTAATTTGGTATTAAAAAAAATGCAAACAGAATAATAATTATCTTATAATTTAACTTTGAAAGTGAAAAATGCAAAGGGAGCAGTTTCTGATCACCTAAAACATTTTACTATGAGCCATCAAATTTTGCGTATAAATTTAAAAATACTTCATAATTATTTAGTAATTTTTTGGAATAATTTTGTGTCGTGATAAACTTATTATTTGGTATTGATATAGGTACTAAACTGATTAGGAATTGGGTTCTGATCAGGAAGTGGGTCCTTGACGGTAATATAAAAATAAAGGAACATTAACGTTTTGTTTATTTCATTTTACTCGTCGTAATCTAACTTAAGTATAATAAATAAAAACATTCCATCAGAAATACTGAGAAATTAAAGAAATATCACAAGTTCAAGTTAGGCGTCAAATAGGCCCGTTGCGACTACTTATGTAGCACAAAAAGGTGCTACTAATCGAGGCAGTCAGAGCAACAACGGACCAACCCACATTAAAATTTTTTTTTCCTATTTCATATGGTTAGTAGAGCCTATTGGAACACGTTATTGCTACTAATTCAATGTCGAAAAAAAATGTGTTAGTCCATTGTTGCTCTGAGTGCCTCAATTAATAGTCAACGGTTCTTGATACTATTTAAAACCCTCGTCCTTTTCAGTAAGCGATACTACTGTAGTTTGATAGAGCTTTAAACCTTCTTGCCAGTCCAACCTTCTCAAAATATACAATTACTTAAACATCCAGCCTTCAGTTGCCCGCCGTCGATCTCCATTCCCCAAGCCCCCGTCGAAAGCCCCGAAAATCACGTCAGTCGTTGAAGCTACAGAGCAGCCAATCGCAGCGATGCACTCCGAACTAACCCCCGCGCAGTACGCACACCTCGCCCCTTTCTAATCTTCCCAGACGAGTTCCGAGCGTTTCCAGATCTCGGCCGCATCTCGGGAATTCGAAAAATCCTTTCCGCCGAGGGGCGGCGTCGGAGCCCCGACGGGGGGGAAAGGCGGGCGTTTAGATAAGAATCAAATATCAACGGCGATACTCGACGGCGGGGCTCGATTATCATTTTCATTTCTCGCGAGTGGAAACGGTGGGAGCGTGGACGTGGTTCCGGGGGCGAATCGCGCCCGGCCAATTACGCCGGCGTGGCGTAAATAAAAAGCAAATATGCCGATTGTGGCCCGCGAAACCATTTACCCAATCGGGCCGCCGCTCCTCTCCTCTCCATTCCAATAATCCTGTTTGCCGCCGTAGATATCCGTGCCCCGCGCGCTCCACCATCAGGCGGCGTGAGCTCGCGCGGCTGGTATCGCTGCACGCTGCTGCCAGCGTACTATACGTACGGTACGTGCGGCCTTTTCGGCTGGAAGATTATTTCCAGCTTTCGGGCGGCTATTTTTATTCCGACGGTGATATTTGTATACGGCCAGGCGATTCCGAGCGTATTTTTCCGCAGCACTAGGAGCGAGGCGGCTTGGATCATTGAGTTTTAGATTTCGTTTGTAGCTCATGGCTGAGAAACTTTGTGGAGATAGTTATATGAGAAATGGAACGACGTCTCTGTGCGGTGGGGAATTTCTGAAAGCAAGTTTGCTTAATGCAGGTGAAACAATCTCTTCTAGAATTTGATAAATGAATAACGCCGCGCGCATGAGAAATCGTGGCTGTAAAGAGCAGAAATTGAATCACTTGGATACTCTTACCTCGGCTATCGTCTCCATCAGACATTGGGAAATATACTCCAAATTTCCAGTGGTAGATTCAACCGCGAAGTCTATCTATGTACTAAACGCCAGTTTAAAGTGCGTCTACTCGTGAATGTATTGTATAAGCACATCCATGCTTTTCCACGAGACCCCGTCCAACGCTGCGCCACGGAGCCGAGATCGGGACGCGTTGTCAGTGTGTTCCGCCGTGTAATCGGGCGAGCGCGATGTTTTTTCACGAGGCCGTGGAGCGTCGTCGAGCGTCGGCACGAGGTTTCCCCAGGCAAATGAAAAGAAAATTGAGCGCGCGCCCGAGAAGTGGGCGGATGTCGGGCGCGGGGCTCGTGGCAGTTTCGCGAATGGGCAAAGTTTCGAGATGGTTAACGATTCCCAAGGGCCGCCGAGACGAGCCGCCGCGGCTCCGCGAGACGAGCTGAACGCGCGTAATTGCGGGATCAGAATTGTGCGGTCGATCCGCGCGCAATTAATATGCTCTGTGCACAGCCTCCTTGTTTGCTATGCGAGCGTTTACGCTCGCATCCAACGAGCACGGATATCGTTGCTCTCCGCGGCGGTGCAGCTGGGAAACCAGCGCGAAATGTACCCACGCGCGTGCTTTGGCTGGCGAGCCTGGCGGTACGAGCGACAAAGTAGTATTCTTTTTAACATTTTTCCAAGAAGCAGGTACATTGTTTGTAATCGCGGAGTTTTTGGAAGGGACGCTTGAAAGGGATAGATTAGGGACGTTTCCTGTGGCTTGGAAAGATAAGCATTGTAGGGGAGAGGTGGGATGAAAGGGACATTTTTGTTTAGTACCAGAAGATAGTAAAAAAACTAAGTAACCATTCGAGTTCTAATTGGTAACATTAGAAAGGCCAGTTATCTGGCTATAACAATCCACGGTCCTATTAAGCTTCTTTCTGTATTTACATATCGTATCTTTCGTTTTCTAGAACAGTGTGTTTTGTCCCTTTCATAAATTGGCTGTATTAAAAGAGACATGGGTGAATGGGACAGTATAATAAAACCAGGTAATATTAATATCACTTTTTTCAAATTATTATTTATGCAGGTACCGAAATCACAGTAGCTATTTTAATTCGTAATAAGAACTAAAAACTCAACAGTTAAGCTTATGTAATTAAACGATCTTAATAGCTATATATATATTGAATTGTCGAATGGCATCCTAACCCGTTTATAGGTGGCATATTGTCACCGAAACAAGTGAAGAATAGTAAAGTTTTTGGGGGGCACAGGTATGAAAGGGACGTCCCTTTCGTAAATAAGGCACCAAAATTGAAAATCTAAATCCTACATTTACAATATGAATCAAAAAGGATCGGACATTATACGATATCGTTCTTAAATAAGTACCTTTAGTGTTTAGATGCAGTAATAGAGAAATATGTCGCTGATAACAGCACTTCACAAAACAGTTCATGAAAATATGAAAAGTTTTACCTTCAACCTCAAAAAAATTCAATCATATATTTCTGTCGTGGTACATACGATAGAGGCTTGAAATTTGGCTTGATTACACATGAATGAATGTGGCTACAAAATACTTTTGGCTTGGGCAGATCCTTTCATCCCACCTCTCCCGTACATGTAGGACTGCTTCTCTTTATGTAGGATTTAATAGAAACGTGCCTCGTTATTCGCGCACGCGTAGGTCGCTCTTTGCAAAATTCCCAATTTCTATCGATACCTTCCGAACACATTTCTACCTCCACCGCTTTGTCCTCAGTTAATTAAACAAATTACACACCCATGTTACTTCTTCGGTTCCTCTCCTACCCAAATGAAATACATGCACCAGGACGAAACTCCGTACCACGAAGCACCCTCGATTGCATATCGAGCACGCTCGTATCGAACATCATTCCGGATCGCCGCTCGACGATCCTTCACTTTCGATCGAGCTCCCCGAATTTTCCACTCGTTTAGCGACTCGTCGAAAGGACCCCCTACCCGGCCACGAGCATGGTGAAATTTTATTTCACCGGACCGAGGAAAATATCCGCCGTTCGCTGGAAATTCCCGCCCACGTGCTCGTCGAATTTCCCTTGCCCACGGACGACCTGTACACAGATGCCGAAAATCGAATTTCCCGGCTTCGCGGCGGCAGATCTTCGACCACCGAAGCCGGCTGGAGTGGGCCAAGAGGGATGGTGATATTTCGAAAATCAAATTCTGCGGGTCGGTGCCGTAACGAATGCAATTTAAGGCTGCGTCGCTCGAAAGTTACGGCATAGAGAATCCTGTGCAATCAACTCATTACGGACTTCGCTAAATCAATTCTTCCTGGCACTTCGCGGATCGAAGTTGCCGTCGTCGATGCGCCGCGTTGGATTTTTCATCCTGCGGGGCTAAGGCGGCACGGGGAGGCAGGAGAAACTTTTCGAGGGTGGAATACCGAACGTTCGACGAGATATTTGCGTTCGAATCTTCCTAGACTTTAAAACCACCCTTAATTGGTCAGGCAAACGAGGCTCCCAGTCGGGTTACGTAATTTATGCGTATATGTTTTGCTTCATTTGCGTGTATACATTGTACACAATTGGTCCTCAGAAATTAATGGTTGGGGCAAGGCTTTGTCATATGTTCTCCGCGGAATTGTTACCCACATCGTACGCTCCTGGTGGAACGCGCGAGGCTTACGTGTAACTGACAAGCTAGGGATGAGCACCCTTTTATCCGAGGGATAACTGTCATTCGCATCGATCCTATTATTTAACATTTTCATTAATAGTACAGCTTCAGCGGCTGCTCCAAGACCTCCAACACTCACCGTATAGATTTTCCTAACCCAGTTATCCAATTTGCGAGGTTCCCTGTGCTTTGATGCGAGGGGGGCAAGTACTTTGTATTTATCACAGAGGAGATGGTGAAACAAGAGGCATTCAAGAAAATTCACAAGAGGATACCGTCCTAAATAATTATCACAGATTCTATTCAACTAGAATTTCAGGCTTGTACTATCCGAGTATAGAACCGAAAGGCTCTAAGCCATCAACTAAAACAATCGAAGTCGAGGCTCCGCGAATCCTCGGATCAAAGCATGCGAAATTACTGGACCAGCTGCGCCGCGCATCTAATCCCTTCATTTCGCGTTTTGCAATTCCACGCGGAAGAATGGGTCGCGGGCGCAGTGGTTCCGGCGTTGCTCCAACGGAGAAGAAACAAATTGGCCGCGGGAGGGGTAAACACACAGCATCAACGAGGGCGAAGGAGAGAAGGAAGGGGGAGGAACAATACTCAATTTCTCGAAATTACGTTAGACCGTAGCTGGATTCTTTTCGCCCCGTCTCGTTTCGTAGAGCCGACGAAAGAAGTTTCCAGCACGAGTCCCGACCTTATTGCCGCCCCCTCGTATGGGGAACTTTTAAATCGATGCAATGAGGCTGGTTCCTTCGCCACAATTAAATGCGATCAGCTTATTGCAGGCTTCCAGCGATTCGTTTTCCACGTGCAGGATAACTACAGCTCTGCAACGCGCGAAGGCTCATTGAACACTGTAATAGTTGTTCGTTAGAGGAATCCGCCGTGTTCTCGGGCGTGAAAACTGGTCAAACGACGCGTCGTTAGACTCGAGAACGGTACTCGGCCAGTGGACGATTTCCTGTAATCGCCGAGGTCGTTTTCGGCCGCGTAAATGGACTCGTTCCGAGGCTTCGTTGTAAGTTGGAATTGTTCTAGGGGGTTGGTCTCGACTGGCCGTAAATTAAAAATCTCGCTGGCGGAGACAATCATAGTAAATCAATGTTTCGGGGTGCAGTTTATTGAGTGGACGTGATTTAAGGTCCCGCCGCTGGCGGAGCTGGTGACAGGCTCGATTAAAATCGCGAGCAATATAACGTGGAGATCTTTCTTTATGAATCGTCTATTAATCACTTGTAGAACAGAAATACTCTTTGGTCAGTTGACCTTTCCATGGTCCCCTCTGTGTTTCACTTTGTAAATCTTTACTGCTTTGAGGGGAGTAGATGAGTTTTAGGAAACGAATTGTGCTTCAATTTTGTTTACTGTTAGAGCACATCAGGTGTAATAATTTATTAAACACATTGGATATGCTGTTCAAAATTTCTCGAGAAAATCGAACTCAAGGTTTTACTTTTACACACGTAACTGTAATTAAGTTTGGGTCCCGAATGCCTGTTCTTCGCCTTACTTTAATTATTCATACGATGTTACTTAGATTCTTTGAATTTGATATTCCCCCAAATGCGTTTATTATGTTACTACACATGGTAAACACAATCAGTTTGCAAAATTTTAGGAAAATCAGTGACCCAAGCCTCTTTCACCCCCCTCATCGGTAATCAACCCTATAATTGCAAGTCGTACTATTACGAACCAAGCTATTTCGTAAATCCAAATAAACCTGCAGAGCGAATTCTTGGTTTCTCGAACATTCTCGCGTCTCTAACAAGAATCCAAGCCACAGAATTCTCCGTCCCGATAAAGAGGTGCGCGGGGAACTTTTCGCCGAGCAAACAGAGGTTCGCCGTTTACCTAAGGGTGTAATTAAAACAGGTGCTCCGGAATTTCGCGTAATTTCCCAACAATTAATGTTATTAGTATCAATTCACTCGAATTTGCCAGCGTTCCTTCTGCGAATAGTTTCGTCGGTTCTCGCCGCCGCGCGGAAAATTCGCGCGCCACGGGACCCGTCAAGAGAGCCCCCGAAAGCCACGTCGCTGACGAAAGGTTTGTTACGCCCGCTACGCGCGAAAACGTTGAATTTAACCTCTCGAGCTAACTCAACAAAGACCAAAGCGGCCGCGACGTTTGCGTAGAGAAACGCGGCACGGTTGAATTTATCCTCTCCGCTGCACAGTTTGCACTTTCCCCTGGCGGTGCCGCGGTAATTCACGTGCTCGTCGTTTACATACTTGCAAGTATCTCCCTTGGAACGGTTTTGTTCTGCCGGGCGGGGACGATAGTCTGTCTCTCGCCCGTACGAATTATACCGCCGAGAAATAATCAAGCACCGCGCCAAGTTGTTACCGTTGAATTGTAAACGATTCTCGCCTTCGTTCGCTGCTAATTAGTGGATTTTCCCTTTCTTCTTAGAACTAAAGGATTGGCTTGTTAAATTGAATCGAGCTTGAGTAGAAAGTGTGTCACTGGTTCCATTGTCTTTTTAATAAGTATTTGAACTTCAATAGGACCGTGGATTACATACTTCTTCTGTGGGAATTAAAATTCTGAACCCGAGTGGGGAGTTCTTGTAACAAGCTTCAAACGACAGTTTCAACACTGAAAGTCTGAACTGTGTTGAGGTGTTCTGCTTTACAATTGGGGACCTTGCAGTAAAAGGGGTGCAGCTGCATCTTTACCAACTTTGAGTAAATTAGACAAAACTGTGTATAAAATTATTACACTGACTTAACATTAGTAAAAAAAATTTAAAAAACAAGCTTTTATTAAAATGTACTAAAATATTAAAATGTACTAAAAAAAGAAAAATAATTTTGTTACCGGCCTAAATGACTGCCATAAACGAATTCCCTCATATGACCAAACATTAAAGCGTGGGGCGTAAATATTGAAATGCCCTTTTTATATAAAATATTTTTAATGCTTTACGTAGTTTAATACATTACTTTTCGCATTCTGCTAGAGATCAGTCTAATTCCTTAATAGAATATGAATATAAAGACAGTAATACTATTTATATAAAAGGGCATTTCAATATTTACGCCCCACGCTTTTATGTTTGGTCATATGAGGGAATTCGTATATGGCAGTCATTTAGGCCGGTAACAAAATTATTTTTCTTTTTTTAGTACATTTTAATATTTTAGTACTTTTTAATAAAAGCTTGTTTTTAAAATTTTTTTATTTTAATTTATTTTATGCTTTTTAGTATTCCAAAATTTTAATCTGTATTATCTACATTAAATTCTCTTCACTTAATAAATATGAAGTTCTGGAAATCAATTTATTATGAAGATTCCTTAATTACGATCCGATTTGTGTCGTTTTTTGACCATTTTCATCGGGAAAACATAAGGAATCGATTCACAGTACTTTCGCCAAGATCCGACGAGAAATGTAGAATTTTCGATTTGTCACTTCTTAGGGGGCAACATTGTACGCCCCCCCCCCCCCCCCCCCCGTGGTCTCGAAGGTCGAAGTCCTTGAAACCCATCGAGGCACGGCTTATCGGCGGCATTGCCTTTGAAGACTCTAGCGAGAAGATGACTCGTTACCTGCTTTCCTGATTCCATAATCAGGTTGGAGACATGAAAATATTGTATTGTCATCTGAACTACGTATGTGTGCCAAATTTCAAGTCGATCGGACATGTGGAAGTGGGTCAAAATTAGCTTACAAGATTTCATCCTCGCAAACTAACGAACAAACTCACAAGTGAAGCTAAATAAAAGCTTGTAAAAAGAGAACGTTAATTTAAAAATATATTTTTTCACACAAGAAGTAGTAATTATTGAGCTGATAAGTTATTATTTCTACTTTTGACAAGAAAGTATTCTACATATAATAAAAATATTAATATTTCGATTTCTATTTATTTGCTACAAATCACTCATGTGTTATCGGATTTGAATCAAACGTGCACCAAACGATGTAGAATTTTTCTACGTATATTACACGTCATAATTCAAAAACTGTCACAAATGGAGCTGCACCCCCGTTGCTGCAAGGTCCTAAATTTTATTCAGCCTTGCTTTAATCGCACCTTAACATTTGTGTCTCCTTATATCAGAATCGTTCGACCACCTGAACGCAGAAATTCTCAAGTTTCAAATGCAGTCTCGATTCTCCAGGACCTACCCTCCAAGAAACCCCAACTTCCCACCCCTGTCTCCTGCAGTTCTTAAACTCAACCCGGGCCCCCTCCCTCGCGAGTATCGTCGCGATCGCAAGTGACACTAGAAGCGAGTGCGCCACTTTGGCCTCCACCGTTCACGTTTTTCCGAGCAACTTTTATTGCCTGCTACCTATCGGTCGGCCATCGCTGTGAATCGCGAGGATCCTGGTCTGAAAAGGAGAGCTGCCTCGAAGCAGCTGCAAATAGACAGACAGAAGGCCCTTTTGCAAAGCAGCCGCGCGTGCGATACAATAAAAAGGATTCCTCGCAGTTGCGACGCTCGCCGTCGAAGTATGCACGCCTGTGTGCGTGCTGGGGGCAAAAAGTTTCACAGAAACCGTTCAGATAGTCGTGAAAGGAGGGGACTTGCGCACAATCGTGAATCGCGGAAACGCTATCATCTTTCGGGCGTCATAATCTGGAAAGAACTTTGCCCTGAAAGGGTAGCGAGTGTTCACGGATCTCTACAGTCGCAACCAGTGGAATCTTTGCGTAATTCGCGATCGCGACAATGCTCAATTTAATCCCCTCTCTGGAATAGCTGCTTTGAGGAAGCTACGTTTCCGCTTCGAGGAAGCTACGTTTCCGCTTCGAGGAACCAACCCTTCGAGGCATCCCTTCGAATCTTTTCTACCGCAGTCGCCAGAAAAAGAGGCCATCTGTAGTCACAGTTTTTCAGACCATCAAAGTGTACCGTTTCCAATCTCGTCTCCGTTAAACAAAAAGAGAAATGCACCTGGTCGATTCTAATTAATTACTGATCTGGGCTATCTTTGCACGTAAGATATATGAATCTCATTGAAAGTGGCAACTGTACATCTCCTGTCTCGAAATGACGTACCCATGTATTCCCTCCCGTCACTATGCATGAAATATTTAACACCGCGAAGTGCGAATCGCTGACAGCCGACTACAGCCTTCGCACAGTGTCACGCGAACACTCGGTGTTCGTCAAGCGAGACATATTGTCGCGTTGAAACGGTAACCATCACCTAGTCAGTCCGCTCTGTGGGCTGCATCGCGGAACTATAGTCGACGGTGGAAAAAGAAGAAAGGAGACAGCCCCTACTGCGGATTAATAATTTCCAGCGAGCAGCTTCAGCGTCGAAGTAGATCCGAGTCTATGGGAACAGCTGTTAGACGCTTTAAGGCCACGCTTCCGGTGCAGCGCACGATCGCCGTGCCCGAAGTGGCCAGAAGCCTGTTTCGGTCAGGGCCACGGCAAGTTTCGACGTTAACACTCCGTTAAGCCGTGCCGGAAGTCATTAAGTAACGTGTATTAACGCACGCCTCGTTAACTTGCACGGCGAACTTGCGAGCGGAAGTTGCGCGCCGCTCCAAGTAGAAGAAGGGGCGTTTCGGGCAAGTGGACGCTACCCGCTCGCCAGGGGAGGGTGTTAACGACGACGCGTTCGTCTTTTCGATAGCAGCTTTCGGGCGAATAATAAGCACTCGATAAAATAAATCGTCGGGGAGTAATAACGACCGTAATTAATCACCACACTGAATTTATTTGAAAGTCGCGAAACTGGGGCGCCTCGTTTGGAGAAAAATTTGAGTAATGAATTTTAATTAGTCGTGGAAATGGGACGGAGACCGTTGATGAAGAATAAGTGCTTTCGAAATCCTACTTATCGGGGCAGCAGAAAATCGATCTTCATCGTCCTAGAGCATAATAAATGCACGCTTTCATTCCCAGCTTTTGTCACGACCTCGTTAATCTCCCTTCTCATTCTTTAATCGCGGCAAGTACGCGCCGATGCTAAGTCCCGCGCAAGTACTTAAGCTTTCGCGACACCTCGAACACGTGTAGGTCGCGCGCGTGTCAAGCGAAAGTTAGGGGAATGCCGAAAGTTCGTAGGCCGCTCCGCGCGTCGTCGAACGCCTCCAGCATTTTCTTGGCGCTCGTATTTAATTTACATACGCGACTGTTCGTGCGCGAGGAAGCGTCCCCTGCGCCGATGGGGAAGATCCCCGTCGCCGATTAAGCGACATTCCTCCTCCAACTTATTGTTAATCGCGCGTGGAAATTGTTTCCCGCTGGGTTTAATAGTCAGATAAAAGAAACCCCTGAAACTGCCGATGGTGGTTAAGAAACATCCCCTTAAGAGGGGTAATTGG
Organism: Andrena dorsata; assembly: GCA_929108735.1. NCBI lineage: Eukaryota > Metazoa > Arthropoda > Insecta > Hymenoptera > Andrenidae > Andrena > Andrena dorsata. Next base: position 38,571,847 of record OV815487.1, read on the forward strand.
GCCCTCGTTTGCGAACAAATGGGTTCCGCTGAGCATCGGGCGCATATCGTTAAACGTTTATTGCGCTGGGAACGCGGAGGCCCCGATAAAAATTTCAGCACGGAACGGTGGTTCGTGCAACGTGCGCCGAACGAGGTCGAATGGGATGTACGTTAATGTACATACGGTTTTTCTGTGCCAAATCCACTGAATTCCTAATAAAGGTGAATGAAATGGAGACAGGGAGGTACGTGTAACTAAAGCTTTTCGCGCAGGCACGATTCGAAATTCGTATGGCGGATTGGTAGCGCGTCGTGCTACCTTCGTTGATCCCTAAAATCCTCATGGGAATCCGATTCTCGTGATTCTGGGGGACCCAGACGATTGAGATCGCGGGATTCTCAGTCTCATTACGTCCGAGAGACGCGAGGGTAATTTCGGCGCTGAAGGACACGCGAAATTAGCAAGGAGAGAATCGTTAGAGGGTAAGACGCGGGGCACGGCGCCTCCGTGGGGGCGAAATTACGCGGCGAAGTTCAGCCCTTTGAAGGAAGTTCGATGGGACGCGGTTCCTGCGCCCGAGCTACTTCGCTCAATAAACACGAGCCTTTGTCGTCGGATCGAAGTGTTATGTACAAGACACGGTCCCTTCGTAGACGAAATAAGGCTGCGTACAATAAGGCTGCGCCCGTTATCGAATCCGCCAACTTCGTGACACCCGCGGGTGCACAATTGAGAGGTGCCTACGGGGGCGTCACCGTTATTCCACGATCATCGCGCTAATGGAGATTCTTTGTTGGTGAACGGAAGAATTGTGAAGCGGTAATGATCGGATGACTGTGGATACAGAAAACAGTATATGGAGAAAATATGAAATTATTTTAGAAAGGGTTCCACGCAAATTCTTAACAATTCTCGACTATGATTATACTTCTTTATTGTTAGCACTGAACATGGCAACCTTAACTGAACGTGGATATGTATTTTCTCTTTAAATTTACTAATGGAGAAATTGATTGTCCGTAAAACAAAAATTTTATCCACCACCTAAAAAAATATTTTACTCTGTAATCTTCTTCTCAGTAGGGGAGACCGGGGCTAAAAGTTCCGGGGGTAAGTTGTTCAGATAGTTCTATCTTCGATATGAAAGTAGCTTTGTACTTTAAATTATTTTTTCCGTGTGAGTTGATCACGCCACTCTGTCAGCCATTTTAATAGAGCCCGCAACAGCGAGTTGTGTGGTAGTAAGCGAGGACCTATTAGTCGCGTACCAGATAAGTAAATATTTTCCTACTATTATTTTTTGGTCTATTTCGATTATTTAACGTCGCTATTATTGATTGATTAGTTCTTATGTATCAAATGACATTTAAGAACATGATTTAATCGTGTGGATCGTTTCAATATATGTGTAAGTAAAGTAATCTCTTAAATTGCCACATGTGTCGATAGGGGCTAGTTGTTCCCGTGATTTGGGGCACGTTGTTACCGTAACAACTTGCCCCACCGCAAATGTATAAATTGTTCCAGTTGTGTGTTTAAGATGCGAACATATGAATGAAAGGTGAAATGTAGCATCATTTTCACCGAAGTTGTGCAAAAAGATAAAAATTGTCGCTAGAGAATTCAATATCTGCCACTTAACTTTATCGAGAATTATTAAAAAACTACAATCTGGACAAGAAGCCACTGTAGGCTACAAGTAGGTACAAATCTCAATAACTAGGTACCCACAAACAGTTGAATGTAAGACTGATTTGTAGATTTTAATTTTTATACCAAAGATAGTGTTTATGAGTATTAGGGTAACGCATACAGTTGTCGATCCCTATACAATAATTGATCCTCTTCCCCAAAACGTAGGAAATATAATATAATGCTTTTTTCCTATGATAAAATATAATTATATTCGGAACAAAAATATCTGGACCACTGAAATATAGATATATCTTATTATATAAAAGAAGCATTATATTATATTTCCTACTTTTTGGAGAAGAGGGTCCATCATTTTATAGGGGTCAACAACTGTATGCGTTACCCTATATCGTTATGGTTTTCTTTTAAAGATAATACAGTTTTGTTGGTCCGAACCTTCATAAATAACCATTATTATTAGTAAAATTCTGTTTTATTTAATTATAAAATGAAGTATTTCATTAAAATGCAACTTTTATATCTAAGTAACAACTTGCCCCAATGCGATAACAACTTGCCCCATAAAGGGGTAAGAAGTTCCGCTTCGACCAGCGCCAAAAAAATTATTTTTTATGAAAAACCTATTGCAATATATTAAATACAAGCTTAAAATCATAAAATATAATAAATTTAACAAGAAATTAGTCAATAGTGAAGAGAATAAGTACATTATTTTGCGGTCATTTTTTGTTTTATCGAAATCGGAACTTTTAGCCCCGGTCTCCCCTACTCTGAAAATCTTGATAATATTCTCATAAAAAATTCCGCTTATACAGTATTGTGCAGTACAATAGGACGAGCTTGTGAAATAAACATTCGAGAATATTTGTAACCCGTCCACTATAACCTGTTAAAAAATATTTATTAATAATAATGTGTGGTAAATAGATGGTGGCGAGAAAGATGTTTAGAGAGGTTCTGAAAAGAAGTTTGAAATCTTGTGAAACAGTAGTCCCTTTAATCTTCAAAGAGGTCTAATTGTCGGAGAACTTTCTGGCTTCCCAGTGAATGGGCCCCCGAGTTTATTGTGTCAAGACTTTATGGAAGTTTTATTGGACTTCTGTCGCAATATTGGGAAAGTATTCGTCAGTTGAACTTCACCTTTTACGTGCAACACAAGAACTCCCGAAGGTGATCGTTAATGTTCATAAACATCAAACTTAATTTAAACAATTGATAACTCCGCACATTCTCTCTTCCGTATTTTTTTTTAAATTTTGCAAACATGAAGCTTGGAATATACCGTTTCTATCTCCCCACGAAGCATCGAATCTCCGACCCCATTCGTTCCCCACACATCCGCTTTAAATTCACCGGAAAGGGATCATTTCAGTTGAAATAAAAAAAGTTACACCCATTTCCTCTCGAACTCGAACAACCAAAAAATCCCAAAACTCGATAAGAGAGGACTCCAGCGCGTAAAGCCTATCGAAACCCATCTGCCGCGATATTCCTTGAACCGAAAACTTTTCTCCCCTAAATATCACTTATACGATACAATTCGCGCGACCGAAAAAAAAAAGTAGGGAGATGGGTCAATCAAAAGCCGAACCGCCGCGCATTGGCGAGCGAGCTGGCGGCACACGCATTTGTCCGGAATAAAACTGCTGTTCGAGACAAAACGTCGAAGTAACAAAATACCAGCGGCCGATAGAACGGCGATCAAAAAGCGGCCCCATTTTATCAACGAGCGGGGCGCGCCCGTTCAGCGAAAAAATACAGCTCCGTATTTCGAGTCGAATTCGGAAAGCGTCGACAGCTGCGAACGAGGCGTCCAATTGCCTCGTTTACCTTCTACTGTTTCGCTTCGGCGGCAGCGTTTCTGGGACGCCATTACGCGACAGGGAATTAAGACCCTGCAACTAGCGGCGAAATTTCGGCCGTTAAAGAAATTTCGAGTGACGAAGGAAACGGCGAATGGGGCTGAAAATGCGGAGAGGCCGGGGGTTGCTTGCTCCTCGACAAGGGAAGGTCGATTTGGGGCGTCTCGACTGCCACGGCGAGCTTAAAATCTTGAAAGTTTGCTTTCTTTGATAGCAAGAATGTAAAAGTGCGGGGAGTTTTCTGGAGGGTAAGAATGTGATAGTGCGAGGGAGTTCAAAGTCTGCGATATTATTTTTGCGGTGAATCGAAGCGAGGAAATTCTTGAGGGGTAGTTTTTGGTGTAGTTTGGTGTTAGGTGAAGGGAAAATTGATTTTGCGTTTCGATTCAAGGGGGTAGTGGATTGATATTCAATTTCGGTGTAAGTTTCCGGGGCGGACGATTTTCTTCGAGTTTTTCGAATCCGATATTACACTCCGGTCCTTGCGCCGTCGCCAGGAAACGAGGCTCCAATGCGACCCTCTTAAATCTATTCGCAGGGAAGAGTCTTTTTAAGCCCTCCCGAAGGAGGATCGAACGGTAGGAACTGCCGGGCGAAATGAAAAACTTGTCTAAATACATTTGTCGCTTTAAAAGGGAGCGCCTTTGCTCATTTTCCTTGTTTTCCTGTCTGAGATCGAAAGGTAAGAAGTTCAGGAAGCTTGCGAACAGACGTCTCTTTGCCCATTCCTCTTCTTTTTTTTCAATGGGAAACATTTGAGAGGCTCTTGTACCCCGGAATGGCTTCTTCGGAATTTGCAGAGATTTGGGATATCTGGATAGAACGTTTCCTCTGTCATTTCTCTTCAGCGCCACGAACTTAAAGCGTTCTACGGACTACTTCTAGCGGAAAAAAAATTGCAGCATTCTTCTATAAGTACTTTTCGAAGTTACAAACTTACCAAATAGCCCAGAATAATAGAAACTAAGAAATTCCAATTGTACCACCCCAAAACAAGAATATCCATTCTTTTCCTTACCCTTCTCCCTTAAACCCTGCAATTCTACTTCGATCATCCACTTCGTACTTCCACTTATCTGTTCCTCAATAACCAACCGAGACATTAAAATCGACAGAAAGGGAGTTTCAATGCCCCCATCCCCTATTTTCTACAAAGAAGTTAAAGTACAGGCTCAGGGTACTTGAAGCGCGGAGAAAGCGGCGACGCGACAAGCGTGGTAAGTCAGCCGCGTCTGGTGGCAGTTTTAAAGAATCTTTGATTCCAGGATCGCACAGAGGCGAGTGCCGTGAGCGGCGACGAGCGTGCCAGTGACCGAGGCCTACGGTAATGAAAGCAACGTTTGATCATCGACCACGAAGTAATCGACTTACCGTGGCTGCAGACTCTCCCCTGGCCGCGCTATATTCCCTCGGCGTCGCGCTTCCCTGTTTTCCTCCTCTTTCGCTCGTCGTAGACACACTCGCGAACTGGCCGCACGGCAGGCCATTTTTTTTTTCCCGAGACGGTTTTCACCCTGCTCCCCTCGCTCTTCTCCCCCTCCGTTGCTCCGCGTGCACCCTCCGCGACGGAGGCACCCTCGCGGCGCGCGGAAGTCCTGTTTAATCTACATCCCGCCGCACCGTGCGGGGTCGCGCGGCAACGAGGGAACCGAGCAGCGAACGGGGTTGCTCGAGGACTCGACTCAACATTTCCCTCGGTTTGCAAGCAGTTCTTCCTCGCCGAATTCGAGAATTCGACGGCTCGGAAACTTCGACGGCTCGAGGGGTAGTTTCGATTTCGAACGATATAGTTTCTTTTGCGAACGCGAGGGTAGCCGAGTTTCAAGATCGTTTCGCGAAGGAAGCCACACTGTTCCAGCCGAGTGTCGCGGTTTACCCCTTCGAGGCTCAAGGACGTGTCGGGGACGTGCGTCGCGCGAACGGAGAACGAACGCACCGTGTGCGGTGGTGGCGCGTCCGCGACTGGACTCCGCGGCTGGAGCCACTGATTACTCCACCCCCGTCGTAGCGCGGGGGTCGAAGTCCCGCGATAGACTGCAGGGTGTCGGTCGTAGCCTCGAACCTCCGCGATTTCCAGCCGCCGACAGGCTCTGTGTCGCGCGGCGTCCGCGCATGCCCCCCGACAATCCACCCTCGCCGCATCTCGGGGATGGTCACCGTTCCCCTCGCGTGTGTGTGCGCGCTCCCCTGCCCTGTGCGCGCGTTCCCCCCCCCCCCCCCCGCCTATCTCTCGGCCCTGCTAGCTTATGGGGGTGCGAGCGCCAGTGTAGCTGCGCCCCTGCACCCTCTCCGACGTACATACACCAGCGAAAACACTGTCTGACCGTGTACGTGGCTCGGGTGACGGGTTGCATCGCTGCACGGGGTGTGTGCGTTTCATTCCGTGTCTCTCTGCCCAGGGAGTTTGGATCCGCTGATTTTCTTCCTTTTTCGCTTTTGCTTTCCGACCGCTTCCTCGTCCTGTCTCTCTCTCTCTCTCTCTCTCTCTCTCTCTCTCTCTCTCTCTCTCTCTCTCTCTCTCTCTCTCTGCTGGATGGACAGAGGAATTTGACTTTATAGGCCCAAGTGCCCTGGGGGGTGAGGTCTGCGGTGTTCTGTAGGGCAAGCTGGCAGATACGTGAATTTTGGGACGGGACGATGATACATGGGGTGAGCGTAGACAGGGCGGCGGGTTGCAGCTTGTTTCTCCGTGGAGGCAGGGCAGAGTGGAGTACTGTTGAGTGACACTCTGGTTTGAAGACTCGGGGTCTTCGACCTCCCATGCTCTGTAAGTTATAATTTCACGTACTCCCTTCTAAAGGGAGCATTGCTAAATATTAACGAGATCCCGCGAAAGACTGAGCGCAATTCTGTGCGGATTATTCGAAACACTTTAGCAGCCCGCAAGTTCGCAGTTCGAACTCATAACGCCGCGCTGCATTATGCAACCACGACCTTGGCCACTTGGCGTTTTGTCGGCACTTGGCCTGCCCGTGGAATGATTTATCATCGCAATCTGTCGCCGACAGGCACCGCCGCAACGCCAATCATCCGGCCTACGTTCGTTACTTTTCCGCGCCTGTTAACGCGGGTCGCGCGCGAACTGCGATCGCGATCGGCGCTGCTGCGGTCGCTTCTCGCGGGCTGCTTCTTTTTTTTTTAAAGGTACACGGAAATTACGGTGGTGAAACGGCCCCGTGCAGGCTATCGTAAAAACGGCTGGGTATCGCTGATAGAAAATTCAAGGGTGTTCGTTGTCCTGGGACAAAAACGGCGGAGCGTCGGTCCGATCAATCGACGCGTGTAACCGTTTCGTCGACGCGGCTCCGGGAGACTGATGAGAAAACAATTCGACGGCGGCGGGGGCGAAGTCGTACGAGGATCATTTGATTGATTTCTCGCGTGGTGGCTGGCATCGTTCGCGCGAAACGCGACCATGAGGGTGAATTTTCGAATCGATGAAAGAAGATTCTGGGTATTTTAGAGGAACGACGACGGTGGAGGATGGTCGCAAATTTCTAGCGCAAACTTCGCAGTCGCGCGAAACTCCACAGAAGCAGAAAATTATTGTTAAGCAAGTATGCAGCTTGGATATTTAAAATGTCCGTTTAAAAGTCAGTGTCCATGTTGATTTTACAGAAGGTGCCTACTCTTTCAAAAGTGGAGCAGGGTTCATTTAGATTTCTAGATGTTGAATATGAGTAGAATAACTCCGAGAGGTCTCTAGAAATCGCTGTGAAACTTCAACGTCTTTCTAAACAAATGTAGCTTAACGAGTCTTTGCACTATAACGCCCTAAAAAATGAGACTTGTTTGGAACATTTTTGTCACGTAAAGAATGTGTTTACTAAATTGAAATTTTTTCTATTTATTCATACATGTTTTGAGAATACAACAATTTTATTTTCATATTTCTTAATGGTTGCTTTCGCCAAAATAGGTGGGTGCAATATGTGCTGTATAAAAAGGTTCCAAACAACGGTAATTTTTTAGACCGTTACAGTGCAAAGACCCGTTAAATTAATTATAGTAGAATTTAACATAAAATAAGCATCCTCGTCACTAATTACCTTCCTTTATCCAAACTAAGAATTAAAAATAATTCACGCAGCACAACTTGTCTCGCTGTATTTGCCCTGAGCAAGGGAATCTGTCCGAAGTTACTATGAACGTGAATAGGCTGCTTCTTATACATATATCGATTACCCGGATGGGTAAGTGTACCAAATCGATCCGACTGGAGAAACAATTTGGTCGACGTGTACCGCGTTACATAACATTCGCGTGGTAATCCGATATTGATTCGAGGCGGGCGGCTAGCACGAATATTATTATCCCGCGGGTAACAACAGACTCCGCGATCGACCGTCAGTCTTGAACCGGAAGTAATCTTCACTTTAACAAGGCGCTCTCAACGCTGCCCGCGAGCCGATAAAATTGCCGTAGCGAGCAGGAAAAGAGATCGATCCTGCCGATTTTCAGGTGGAACGGTAATATGAAAATCACGCTCCGCAAGCGTTTCGAGGAATATAATACGGTTTTCAAGGTGGAGGTTGAAAGAGGCATTTGGCAAATTTGGAAAACTTGAGTTAAGCTTCCTTTTCTGCGATTCGCTTTTAACGGTACTTTAATGAAATCGAGGATTGCCAACTTGTTCTCTTTTTGTTGTAAAATGTAATGAATATAGTAGAAGGTATTTTTAAGAATTTTCACGAGGACAGCAGAGAATGAAATGAATTGAATAGAAAACAATGGTTTTTCTAGTTTAGTTTATTACTATTTATAGCTTATTGTTAGTTGTGAAAATTATGATAGTGCATAATTCTAACGCATCTTGCTGGTGACAGGTGTCAAATTCAACTCTCGAATGAGTATCTGCAAAGTTCTTCAGTCGGGTTTCTTCTAAACCAGTGTGCACACGTATACATATGTAGTTTACTGCAGGTATTGATAGATTTCAAACACATCGAGGCTCTTCGAACATGCGGTGTCAGCCACCACTTCTAAAACTTCTCCCATTTCAAGAATTTTAAAAACCCAGATAAAGGTAGATATTTCTTCTAGTAAAGATTGAGGCATATCTTAAGATTTCCAAAATTGTTAAAATTCAAATGATTTTTAAAGAGATATCCAGAGAACTCTGTTTTATATTCGCCACAATATATTTTACGGTTTCCACTATTATTGTATCTAACAATATGATTGAAGTCGGATGGAGCTGTCACAGGTGAGTGTTAAAAGCCTTTGCCCCAAATAAAACGAGCTGCCTTCCCCCGTCTCGGCGGGTCTCGTTTCGAGCTGGTGTAATAGTTACCGCGATGGTGAAAGTTTGAGGGGAGGATCTGCGCGGCGTGGGGATCTGAACTGCATTAACCGACGTTCCGATAGCGAAACTTTCGGGTACGCTTGACGAATGAGTCAGCAGACCATGCTACGACTTTCTGCATTTTCGATTCGGTGGTAATTAATTGAAGGCTAAGGGCTCATTGGCCCGCGTCCTTGCGATGGTCGAACGTTTTCACGGGCCGAGGAGCAAGGACATGGCAGCGATAAATCCTCCTAAAGCGCAAAAACACACTGGCATCGAATGAATTATGCCTCTGTCGGTCGAGTGGACATTCGAAATCGAAGTGGTTTCCGTGTTCGCCACCTCCTTCGCGGTTATGGTGGCTTTAAATTCTCGGGTTCCTTTATTTGCGACGAGAAACGTGGATATTTTTTGGTGGTTTTACGCTGAAGTGTTTGGAAATCAATTTATCATTAGTAGCGGTAGTATTATTATCATTATCTATTATTAGTAGTATTATCATTACCTATTATTATTAGTAGTAGTACTAACAAGCGAACAAGTGTTTTCGTTCAGGTATTTTTTTTAAACTCTTCAAAATTTTGTTAACGCAAGTTTTTAGCGCTTATTGCGCCATTAAACTTTTGTTTCAAACATTTTTTCGGTCTGTCGCACTTTGAGAGTTATACGCGAAAAAGTAGAAGTGCCAATTTGACTTTGAGGTTAGTTTGCACCCCCTTAAAGGGCGATAGGGCCCAAATGTCATAAAGAGTCACTCTAAAAACCCACAAAGTTGCGTTCCAATCGGTGAGTCCGGTTTCGCAGTGTTCCCTTGTAAGTAGTATTATTATTAAACTAGCATGCATTACCGCTTAGGTTACAATAACGAATATAGCAATGAGAATTGAGTATAAACGAGAAGTAAGGTGCAATAAAAAAAAATCCGTATTTCTATCAATACCCTTTTTGGGTAGGCGGATGGTGTTTGTGAAAGCTTGTTTCGTGCATCGCGATTGCACAGTTGGATGAAACCATTTCGCGTCTATGACAAGTGTTTGACACGGCATCGAAGAGGTCGAGAGCATATTTAGGTTTGAGTATCGATCGCGAGAGAAGAGGGATTCTTCAAATGCACGTGGAGAGTTTGATTTCAAGCTGATACGCTTGCGAGGCTCTAAAGCAGAGCTCTTACTTTTTCACCCGTCGGGTACCCGTCTACCCGAAACAACTTCAAGCCATTGAATGTGGTATTGTTCGATCATTTTTGGCTAACATCAAACAATACCACAAACAATACAACATTTAATTGCTTGAAGTTATTCCGGGTAGCCGGGTACCCGACGGGTCAAAAAGTATGAGCTCTACTCTAAAGAGTAGCACTTGATTGGGAATCGGACGTTTGGGTGGTGGATCTCAGAGTAGACAATCTTTAGAGAGTATCAATAAAGTGTACAATCAAAAGCGGATCCTCCAGATCAGAGCAGAATCGACTATCTTAGAATTGTGTGCATTGCTCTTAGAACTTACTATTATGTAACCTTTAATTAACCATTAGTTTTATTAACTAAACTATTTTTTTAAACCACCTGCCCTACTGTCGAACATTCCTCCACATTATCGAATATCCTCTCGCGAGCACCGTCGACATCCGTCTTCCAAGTCGAACGAAGAAGAGCCCAGCCCCCCTCCCGACAGGTTTTCCCGCTTTGTCGTCGGATATTCTCGTTATCGTTTCACACCTGCCGCGTCCATGCAAATTCCGTGCCGGTTAACGGTGAATTATACTCGATCGAGCTATTCACCGGCGCGGCCGTAATAAATACCGGGCCGCTATTGTCTCGTCGCGCGTTAATTAAAATGCAGCTAATTGTAACGCGCCGCCCGGCCAGCCCCCGGCCAACAATGGCGGAGATTCTACTCTTCGGTTATTTAATCCGCCGATAAATATGCGTACTCGATTCTAGCGCGCGCGTATCACGCGCCTGGCAAACGTGACCCGATCGGCTCGCCGTGCCCGGCGGTCTCGTTGCGAGGAGATTGCAGAATTGTTCCGCGAGGAATAGTCGATTGAATAGGGAGGGCGAGACGAGAGATCTTTGCAATCCCCTGCACGCGTATCGCTGCGGCTTGGTCCTCCTGTTCTTCGATTAAACCGGGCCGTTATTATCGCCGTTATAATCTATAACAGTAATTACCACGAGTGAGTTACGAACGAAACTGTATCGAGATTCGATTTCAACGTATTATAGATTCATGGCGTGGATATAATGGAATCATTCGTGAGACTTATGATCGACTATTTTACGGAGTACCTATTGTTTGTCAAAAGTGGAGAGTAATGAAAATAATTGAATAAAGCCAGAGAATTCTCTGTTCTTCAAAATTTATCGATGCGTAGCAGCGCAGATCTATTCCAGTCGCCCGACCAAACACGAGTCTATTCCCCTCGGCTGATCAAGACACTCCTATTTACCCGTGCGATCTGAGACGGTTCTGTTCACTTGTTTGACCAAGAAATCCCATTCTATGCATCTGATTGGAAATTGTTGTGTTCCACCCAGGCAGGTGGAGACCTATTCTTCTGCCCCCGATGAGAGCGACTCGCTTCTTGTAGCCCGCGCTAGAATAGTTCCATTGTTCTCTAGCCAGTGTATGGGTGATCCTATTCTACTAATTAATCAAAGCAATTTCCCGTACCCTCTTGTCTATTCGAGCACTGTTTCGTGTGTTCTTCCGTCTGGTAAAAGCTGCCTTATTCTACTAATAGTTTCGACCATACTACATATGCCTCCACGAGCCATTTTTGACCCAACTTCTCGTTTCTTTAACCCTAAAATGTCTCTCGAGTCTCTTCTTTCACCCACTCGTCTTTTTTTCATTTCGTTAAAGGCTCTTTCAATTTCGAGGAAAATGTAAGGAGGTTGTTGCTAATACATAGATACGTGTACTTCTCAGTGTCTGGCGTTAGATGTGTAGGTGAACTCAAGGCAAGGTTAAGGCATTTTCTCGTCGTCTGCCCGGAATAGCGCTATTCTACTCGCCTAGTAAGAGCGGGTTTATTCCACTTGTCTGGCCACGCAATGTGGCTGACTATGCGCGCCCCTGTTCTACTTACCACGTTAAACGGCTCGAGTCTACTTGCCATCTTAGATATTGATTCTTCCTGCGAATGCTCTGTAATTGGCTCTTTGGGACGCAGTCATCCTTCAGCACTGTAATTTGACTTTTTATTACCTGCCTTTGCCTTGGGAAGGTTCCTGAAGGGTTTGGTTACAAAAGTGGGTAGAGATCAAGGAGTACCAATTCGAACTGCAGACTTTAACGCTTTTTAAGACTACATTCGTATATCTAGTAGAGTAAGTGAAGCAACTACATCAGGGTTTCAAAACCCATTTGAATCGCGTCTCCCTTTTGTAATATTCAAATAACCTGCGAGCCCCCACGCCCGTATAAGGTAAGGTAAATTTAATCGGCTAAAGAAGACACAGCAAAAATAGATATTTCAGAATATAATTCTAACTTAATAATATTAAAGGAAACAGAGGACGGTGGTTTGGGAATCACTGACGTACATCGTATCTGCGTTTCAAATTATAATACAATTCTACAGGAATAACTTCTCAAGAAGTAATTTAAAGACCATTAAACCATACAGCTCTCTATTCTATCTTTCACTACGATCTTCCTACACACAAATTCTCTCACATCCTCAAGCCCATCGGAGAAACTTCGGACTCTGGGATTAGAGGACTCAAACGCCCACGCAGCAGTTGAGATCGCAATTTCCCGTCGAAACACCAGGGAACAAGTACCAAACTCGCGACTGGCGTGACAGAGTAAACAGTCACGGTTGAAAGCGTCGAAGGATCGGCGCGGTGCAACAAGTAACTCGGAAAAATACGGGCTGCGTCTCGGCTTGGTCCGCCGAGCGAGCAAACACGCGCGAATCCGTGGCCAGAGGAGAAATAAAAGGAAGAATGCGGCCAGGAGTCGCGATTAGCGAGCATTGAAAAAGTATCGAACGGTCCTCGACCGTGGAACTCCGCGATGGATTTAACGTGCCAGCGACAGAGCTGGGAACGAGCGTGGCCGGGCCGAGCGGAACGCGGAAGCGCGGCCAAGTTTGCGTATAAATTCCCCTGAAACGCGGCAAGTGTACTTTAACGTGGCGAGATGGAGGCTCGCCATTTTGCAAACAGCTCGATCGAGGGGCCACTAGCCCCGGAGATCGTGTTACCTGTATCCTGTTTAATGCTTCCTCCGACGTTTCCACGGCTTCTGTTTTGGATAACGATAGCTTCCAAGTGGATTAAAGACGCTGATAACAAGGTCTGCTAACGATAAGCCCTTTGATCGCGTCCGAGTGGCTGGCATCGGTGTTCTGTAACGTCGTAACGATCCAGGGATGTTCGAATATGATGAGGGATGGAGAACCATGGATGTGCGATCGGTGAATTGAGAATTCTTGGTGGTATTAAAATTCAGGAAGACAGGCGTTCGTGTTATTTGATGTGTGAAGATTTAATATAGTACTTTATATTGATATGTAAGCCTAATAGAAGCCTCTGATTTACTCCAGTTTTTGTAAATTTTTAAATTTTAATACTAAAGAGTTAAGTAGGTTGGGTTCTAAGAAAATATTGGATGTTTTTCAAATGCAACGTGTTTAATTAATTGGTTTCTTTATTTCATCCATCGCATTTGTCTTTATAAGTTATTCTGTACACTGTTATTTGAAACTTTTAGTAAAAGCTATTCGAACGACACAAAATTCTGTCCTCCCTTTAAAGATAGCCGATCGAGATGCGTCCTTCAAGGAAGCGGAACTCTTCACTGTAGCTGAATACTGTCTGAAAACAGGAAGCGAACTATCCTGCAGGGACGCTGCAAGCGACTTTGCAGAAGATATATATCAATTGCGGTAGATCTATCCGGCGATATTCCTCCGTTTGCGCGTCTTCTTTCTAAAGGAAGATTTGAAACGATGGTCAGCTTCTAGCCTTTGGGACTGCGACTCGAGCGGAAATACGCTCGACGTTTCAAATATATCGAACCAATACACAGAATCCCTGCATGGCTTAGTTAAAACGTCAAAAATGTGGGGCAATCTCTTACCGCTTGCTATGTATCATAAAAAATACTACGCTGACGGCAATTTAGAGTGAATATTTTATTCTGCCATGAATATGATTCATTTTATGTGAGAGTTGAAAACGATAGAGATGCAATGTAAAATGAATTTGCAATTATCTAATCGCTTTCAGTCTTCAATAAGCATTTCACTAATTGTAAATTTATTTTATTCTTTTATCTTAATACTAGGGGAGAGGCTTGCAGGTTGCCACTGCTTGCAGGTTGCCACCCCTGCTGTATTTCGACTTTCTAGCAGTGTCATAACCCGAACTCTGACTCAAATCGACGTTAAAAGAGTAAATGTCACTATTTATTAACCTCTGGAGCGGACAGACGCAATAACGCTGTGTTTTCTGAGCGAAGAGTAATATAGTGTTTGTCAAGAAATTGAACTATTGAAATTGTGTGTTTTCCCTGAGCTCGTAAATTGAACATTTTCATCGACAATTCAAGATAACTATTCGTACTGTGTTGTTTTTTTTCATCTAATTTACATATGCCAAACAGATTTCCAAACATATCATGAATTGACAATTTTTTCTCATATTTTCCAAAAATGGGTCGGAATGCAAGTTGCCACCTTTTTTGGCTTGCAGGTTGCCACCTCTCTGTTTCCCGCTTGTTTACACTCAAACGTCATTTTTCGTGGTTATGTGATGTTTAATATTGTCATTGAGTTTGAAGTGAAGTGTTTTTATTATGGCAGCACGCAGGTTAAGAAACTCTGAACGCGGCATTAAGGATTTTGAAGCGTTGCTCGACGCAATTAAAGCAATCAAAATCAGCCACTGTATAATATAATTTATTAATAAAATTTAATAGTTTGTGTTTTTTTACACTTTCCGCAATTTTTCTAGGGGGTGGCAACCTGCAAGCCAAAATTTCAAGGTGTCAATTTTAGATACTTTCGATAATTTGCAGTATAATTTTTCTTTTTCGAGAGTTTACATGATTTGTAGGTCAGGATTGTAGCTTTACCCTTCCTCTTCCCAACTTATACCATAAATCATCGATACGTTAATTTTATGACAAGTTATGATCAAAAAAGCTAAGGGGTGGCAACCTGCAAGCCTCTCCCCTACATGTTAGAAACGAAAGGAAAGACAAAACGATGCAGCCTCTCGTACGTTTTTAGAATATGGAAAAGAACGGAATTGTAGAATTGAAATATTCTGAGTTCTGTTTTCTTGTGTTGTGCAAAGATTGTAAAACATTGACGGTAAATTTTTAATGATGGCAGAGTATTAAGTTGGTTATTATTCATTACAAGGTCTTATTACGTGGTGTTTGTTTCAATTGGATATTCATGAAGAGATAGATCGAAATAAAGTTCCATCGATTTCCTTTTATATTAACGCAGTTTTAATGAATTCTTATTATTACTAGGAAAACAGTTGCGCTTCTGAACATTTGTTATTCTTTCCTCAGGATTTTTGAGTAGCGTATCAGTAATTTACTGTGAGATTCGAAAGGATAGGTTAAAATAGATGAAGTGGAAGGTAGAACATTTCGTTCAGATAGAAGACGAGATGGGACTTAGGATATTTCAATAAGATACTGGAACAAATAGAATTCAGAAAAATTTCAGAGTCCTATCTGTTCCAACACCTCACTGAAATATTCCAAGTTCTATCTGGTCTTACATTCGAGCAGCAATTTTCAAAGTCCCACTAATATTAATGCTTTAAAGGAAGACCAGATAGAACTTGGAATACCTCTTCAAGGAAATTGAACATTGAATATTTTAGTAGGATATTGAAGCAGAGCGGACTTCGAAAATTCTTCAAAGTCCCATCTGTTCCAACACCTTACTGAAATATTCCAACTTCCACTTATCCTTCTATCTAAACGTTATATTAGAGGGTAAGGAAGAGCGAACAACTTTTCCTTTATGTTTTTATTTTACACAGAAGGAAAGTAAAAAATCATATTACTTGCAATAGATTTATTGAAACAGTTCAAGTTACATGTACAAATTCTTATATCTTACAGAAATATTCTAAGTTGTAATTATTCTTATATTCTACGAAAATAGAACAAAGTTCGCAGTCATTGGTTTCGGTTATCACCGATGTTCCGGTCTCACCACGAGGAGGTTGCAACGAGTGGAGACCCGTAGAGAGATAGATGGAATCAAAGTTCCATCGATCTCTCTTTACAAAAACCGTAGAGCGCTAAACCAAAGAGATAGATGGAATCAAAGTTCCATCGATCTTTTTGGTTTAGACTAGGGAACTGCATATCTCCTAAGCATGTTGTGTCAATATATATATATGTGTAAGTAAAAAGACAACAAATAAAGTAATTTAAAAAAAAAATTAAAACCGGTTTAAAAAAAAATACAAATTCATTAAAACGTACAAAATAATTTAATCCCTTATTTAATCTAGGACTCCCATATTTTTTAAGTCAGCACCTCATCGTTTGCGCTGTGTAAATCTGGCGCCGACTTAAAAAATATGAGAGTCGTAGCATTGCGTAGCATAGTCGTATTAAATAACGGATTCAATTATTTTTTACTTTTTAGTGCATTTTTATTTTTTTGAAGTGGATTTTAATATTTTTTAAAAATTTTATCTTACAACTACAATGTTACAAAATTTCGACCGAAATAATTTTTAATTTAAAGAATAAATGTTATCAACGGTTGACCGAACCTACGCGCCGATAACATTTATTCTTTAAATTACAACTACACGCTGAATCTTCTTGCAATGCCTTCTTTGGATGTCTTCTTTCAATGTCTTCTGTGGATCTCTTCTTTGAATGTCTTTTGTCAATGTCTTGTTTGGATCTCTTCTTTCACTGTCTCCTTTGAATCTCTTCTTTAAATGTCTTTGTTCGATAGCCCAGGCAGACCATTTAGACCAGAGAGACCAGAGAGCCCGGAGCTCCTTGCCGGCCAGAGGCCCGCTGCAAACGGAGGACTGCTGACTCCCGGAGCTCGAACGATGGCTCGGTAAACAATACCTCTTCCAGCAAGCCAATATCAATGGTTAATCGATAATCGACAGCTGCAACAACCGAACAACGATTTCGTGAAAAATTGGTATTTCCGATATAATTAATAATGATTCTAAACGCTAATGCTGTGGTACACAATATTAACAGCATCTCTCTCTTTAATCAGTGCAAATTTTTGCTAATATTTTTTAATAGAAACCAAGATATAAAACAATTTGCAGTGCTTCATCGTTGGAATCACACTGTAATCTAAATTCATTTTATTCTATTCTCAATGTTTAAGTGTTCACAAATTTATTAATTTATTATTAGAGTTCGTGTATGTATAAGAATACTTATAGAAATATTTGTGTAAATCGTTAGAGAAATAATTTGTTTTCTGTAGACAACGATATATCGAATTTTCATTTGTTCCTCTTTTTAATACAGAAGATTTATGATGTGTACAAGGGTCGAGAAATTATTATTATTTTAAAAAATTATTATTATTAAATTATTATTATTATTATTAATTGTCGAGGCAAATGGGAATTAAAAATCATTCAAATAATTATTCATCTTTTATCAGGATATTTAAGCGGCTTCTTAGAAATTCTATCCATGATTTGCTGTTTTATTTTATTTAAGTATAATATTAATTTTCACAATTTTCAGGCAGAATATAAATCGGCAACCGTTCGAGTGATTATTTACCTTTTATGAGACTCTCCAAGCATTACATCAATCATTTCCTGTAACATTTGGCTGGTTAGATGTTATCAAATGTTTACCTCTAAGAAATAAACAATTCTCTAGATGAATAGGCATGGTATTCACCTGTCATCTCACGTAATACTAGAAAAGCTACTTTCTAACAGTTTCTCTGCCTTCACTGAGAAAACATTTTCACGATGAATCAACCTCTGGGAAATTTCGTGCACAATTTCAGAGTCTAGATTTTAACGAATTTCTACGTTGAATTATGAATGACCCTAATAGTGAATAGAACTCTAAATAATACTAATTTCTGCATCAGAATATTTAAACAATTTATCCGCAATCTGATATAGTATTAGTGACTTAGAGTATTCTATTAACACAAAAATATTCCAACTCCTATCTATTCCACCAGCATTGTGACCAAATCACCGCATCGCAAGTCCCCCCATTCTCTCACACCGACGTAAAACCAAATACAAAATATAGTATTAGACACGAAGCTCCTAAACTATATACAACTCTCAAAACTTTTCTAATTATCAAGACCCAAATACATTACTCATCTCTGCCAATTCTTCCTAACACTTTTCTCTATTTTTCTACAGAAGTGCTCCGCCAACCTGAACACCGCCCAGCGCCCTCGCTGAAATCTGTGAGTACCCCCTCCATTTATTCCGCGTTCTCCATCCATTAGGTCTATCGTTAATCCAAAACGTCTCGAGGAATCTCGAGATTAAGCATGCCCAGGGAGAGCAAGAGATTTTTTCCCCGAGCATTCTTTCACAGCTATCACTGTCGGTTTCGAACTTCCTTCCCGCGATCACGTCCTCCAACGAACGTTCTATATCGCAGCCAGCGCTGCTCCCTTTTTCCCTCTCTGCGATCGTTTCGTCCATCGAGGATTAGAAAAGTCTCGTGCCAGAATTCTGGCATAAAAACGACGAACAGAACAGAGGGCAGGGGAAGGGGGGAGGGGAGGGGAGGGGAGGGGAGGGTAGGAGGGTGGCCTGGAATACCCTCCACGGTGCTGTAACTGCGCGAATCCTCGAGAGTATCCTTAGGCTTCCGTTATCTGGCCCAGCTGCCCGCCCGCGCCCGTTGTCCATTTCACTTCCCCGTCCCTTCTATTCTGCGCCGGATTCAATCGACCCCGGAATCTCGTTGCGCACGGAATCGTCCTATGCAGCGGTTCGCCCTTCTGGGACACTACGTTTAATTTTATGTACGCGTTCCAGGACGATCCCTTCCCCAACCCCAATTTTTTTTTTCTCCCAGCGAGCACGTGAAACTACGGCCCTGCCGGACCTCGCTCTCGTCTTTTTTATCGTACGATTTCACAGTAAACGCAGGGAAATTCGAGACTACCAGCGTCCGAATAAAAGCCCCTGCCGCCGCGCACGTGAACGTGACGATTCCTGAAAAACCGGGCACAATGGAAATATTTCCAGGTTCCGACAGGGTTAACGCAGGGGAGCTTTGATGTAACGCTTGTTTAATTAATCGTCGAGTTTGACGATCCTGGTACTTCTGTTTATTGTGTCCTTCGCCTGCCCTGCGTGCTTTTAAATGTGAAATGCTTCGAATTAGAGATAGAATGTTCGAGGGATTTTTTTTACTTTCGCATTGATCAATGATAATACGTAGTATAAACGGTAAATAATAAAAAGAACAGGATCCGCGGTCTGTTATCGCGAGGTACGTCTTCCTGTTTTCGTTTCGAACCACTTTCCCTCCTTCGTCCCTTCTGGGGAGGCCGTTCTACGTCTCGATCTACGATCTTGTTAATCTTGCCCGCACACATCTCAGGAATATACTCGTTAGCCTTCTATCGTTAATCTACTCCAAGTGGAATCGGACCCCGGTTGACGGGGATCGATACGTTATCGTCCCGAGGTATGGAACGGGGCAAAGAAGACTCGATTGCTCCAGAACAGAGTACCTTCGACAGAATTAATACAGGGACCCCTCGCTCCCTATACCAGCAACGCAATACTCACTCAAACAGGATATAATCGCGGGTGTTCATAAACAAAATGGATGTCTGACAAATGCATGTCGAATAAAAATACTCTATTGTCAAGCGCATTTTTCATCTCAGAGTGGCTTACGTTTCAAAAGGGGGTAGGTAATTCGTCCTACATCCGTTCATTGTCGAAATCCTCCATTATCATCCGCCGTAATGTACCCTCAACTTTCTCGCGACTATTTGGGGCCAGTAATACCCGTACAATGACTAGCGCGGAGCATCCAGCACGCATCGCTCCATTTCGAGGTCAGGTACCCGAACCAGAAACTGCGACGTCTCTGAGTAGAACACCTCCCCAAAAATCGCAGGCACCCCAGCGTGCAGCAGCGATACTCCAAGTGATTCCTTTCACCCACATCACATCTGGCTTCTCCACAATGCGCTCCTCAGTTTCGATCGCTCGCGGAGACCGCGGCGTCGCAGAAATTTCTCCACAATTGGCATCGACTGTTACTTCCGTGTTGCCGCGGGATTCTGATCCCAGTACCCGTAACGGGCGCGGAACACTTAGCCCCGTCAGATTGTTCGAAAGCCCACGCCTCGGCGAGTCGGCGAATTATCCTCGGCAGCAGCCAGATTCACTTCCTCGAGTTAAGAGCCGTTCTCTTGTCGCGTTTGGTGGAGGCCCTAATGGCGAGCGACGCGAAGGTATTCGTCGTTAGGGTGTATAACAGGAAGGGTCCGGGTGGGGGTGGGGGCCGCTGGTAAACCGCTGTCTCGTAACTTCATTTGCTGCTAATACCGCGAGGGCCCCCGCCGTAACAAGCGAGCCCTGATAGCGGGACGTGTCCGCGTATCTTAGGCAGCCCCCTCGGGAGGGCCGGGCAAGGTCATTCGCGTATACGCCGATAGTTTATCGATATTACGCGCCGCCGTCGTTACGTAACGACGTAACGATCTGCTGATGCAAAGCGCCGGGGACGGTAACCCCTTCGGAGAATTTCGGGGCTCGCGAGTCGAGGGGCTCCGCGCTCGCGTTCCTCCGCGGATTGGTGGGCGGGGAAGAAGGGTTGGGGGAAGAATTTTGAGGGAAAGGCATCGGATAATGCGTGCGGGAGGAAACGGCAATTGTGGGATAAGTAAATAGACACTTGGATTGTAAGAATTCTTATTGTGGGTGTATGGAAGTGGTTTAAGAGCAATTAGGATTGGATAAGGCTTCAGTGAGTAGACTAATAAGGAGTTATTGAAAATCAATAGTCACCAACAGAGTACAGCATTTAGGTAACACACTTGGTGTACCAAACGCTATTGTTTGCACATCATGCGTGACAGTATGCTTCCTGTTCGATCCACCCTACTGTTCCATCGTATGGATCCCAGGCTATTCACTCAGAGATAGGGAATACAATCCCGGTCATTATTTACTATCCCGGGATTGCGGGATTTTTTTAAAGTCCACCTCGGGATTCCGGGACTAATCCCGGGATTGGGTATTCAGTAGAACATTTCAGTAATGAAAATGATTTATTATGTGTTAAAGTTCTAAATCTTTATTTGAAGTAAAGAAACTTACTTTCTATCATTAGTCTGAAACATAAGTAGAAAATATTTTTAATAATAAAAACAGTAGAACAATGAAGAATAATAAAGTTTCAATAAGTAGATAATATCAGTAAACCATTATTAAGATTTTTGTAAATGCGAGCGAAGAAACAGCAAAGCACGTAAGTGCATATCTACAATGTTTCGACTTTACGTGTTCAGACATATGTTGCGATTTGCAACTCGCGCGATTTCAAAATAGCGGAAGGTGAGAATACCATTATAAAAATAAATATAGTTTACTTAGTTATATGCGACTTACTTAATATTATTATTTAAATAAATCGTTATTATTATGAAATGACTATGTTTATTTTTATATTTCTCAGGAGTTCATAGAGTAATTCACATTTTTAAAAAATCCCGAAAATCTCGTGATTAGTTATATCAAATTCCGAGATTTTTGGTACCCAAAAAACAGTAGATACCGTATACTCTACTCAAAGATCATCGAAGATCCCGTCTACCTAATCGCGCATTGCCCACAGTGATCGAAGCACTAACTCCTCCATCCTCGTCGTCACGAAAATTACTCCGCGCAATTAATCCCCCTTTCTGCCCAGCAAAACAACAGCCCCGTTTCCCCTCGGCCCCTCTAAATTTCAGAGAACACGTAGCCCTCTCTCAGCATCAGGTTAACGAGATACATTACAGTGACGCGCAAGAAAGCGTCTCGCGCCGTCTGAATAACACCCCCGTTGCCGCGAAAGTTTCACACACGGCCCCCTGCGAGGGGGGCGGTATTAAAAAGCTGGAAATCCTCGCGGGCAACCGGGAGGGGCAATTTTCCACGCTATTAGGGCCGCGTAACAGCCACGCGACTGGCAGTTTACAAGCGCGGCTCGCACATTTTCCCCGTGTATACATTACAAGCCACCCCCCCAGACGGTGGTCGGTTGTCGCGATATGCAAAGGACCAGCGAGGATTATTCTCACGTTTTCCAAAACACCGGCGAACTGCAAGACTCGACACGGGCGATATGCAGATTCCCCTGCCCTCTCCCTCCCCTCGCTGCTTCCGCGAACGAACAACCCTATCTCCGGGCCGGGTCGCAGCAGCGTGCACCATTAGGCTTGTACCTCTAGCCATCGCGTCAAAGTGGCGCACGGTGCGGTTGGCACCTCTGCCAAACGATAACTGTTACACCACCGCCTTCCACCCCCCCCCCCCCTCAGGAACCACCCCCGCGGGGAGATCACGTGCGGCTCGAGAGAAAGGTGCCGCAAAGTGGAGCGGAGAGGAGGGTTTATTCGACGGGCGAGAGAAAGGGGGAAAGAGGCTTTAGGGTAGGTTGTGGAAGGGAGACGGGCGGAGATAAATAGACGGAGGCGAAGGTGGGGTTTTTCGGGAGGTAGCGACGGATAGATTGACAGGGGAAGCGGAGATACGGCTGGTTCGTCGGTTGTCCGAGAAATGGGGGAGGGGAATGTGCGCGACAGGGGGTGCATGCTCTGCGGAGGAAGACGGATGAATGTGTGACCCGCGTGGGAATGAAATGCGTGTCAATGATTCGAGATAGCGAGCAGAGTTCGGAGTTACGGTGCGATGGTGTTTTGCTGAGGTGTGCGAGATGGTGGTAAAGGGGTAGGGTGAGTGTACCTAATATCACCAGGCAAAAGTTAAATCGCTGTCAATTGAATAATAATTGATATCTTTGTATGCAGTTCGTTTCAAAGTAAAGAGAAATTATTCATCTTTCATGCAGCATAAGTTAGAACCGTTGAAACCGACAAATTTTTAATTAGGACACAAAAAACGTAAGACATGCTAAAATCGGGTTCTGAAAAAAGTGTAGGCTAGGGTGGGGCTAAAAGTCCGGCGGGTAAAAAGTCCCGAAAAGAAAACCGTCCCGTTTTAGTGAATGCGGGAATTGCTGGCGTTGGTGGTGCACAGGATTCCCTAGAAATCTCCCAGTTCTAAGGGTACGAGCAGCAGATATTGGAGCAGCGATAAACGATCAAAGCGACGATAAGAGCGAGATGACTATATAAATGACAAACGATAAAAGCGTCGAGAAACAAATATTTCTCTTTCTTCACTATTATCGCAGCTCCAACATAAACATACCCTAACGCATCAAGCATGCAGTTACTGCGCGCATGCGTATTTACGACCGCGGGATAAGGATGAAATGGTATGTATTTTGCAAATAAATATAATATTGAATAACAAGGGAAGATCCCGAACTAGGAAATTCGAAAAAATCTGAAACTTTGTGAATATGAAGGGAATTTCCTCTTTATTACAACGCAATTTTTGTTTGCTGCCCACATTTACTCTGAGGGGGTAAAATTGATCGCTGAAAAGGGGGTTATTTTCCAATTTTGTGTTATAACTCGTGAACTGTATAATCATTTTTTCACCAAATGATAGATCTAATTGAAAGAAGTAACTTTTGTCGTGAAACTTTTTTTTTATCTCTTAAGTATAGTTCGCGAGTTATAACACAAAATCGGAAAATAGCCGAATTTTCAGGGGTTAATTTCACCCTCTTCGGGTGAATTTGGGCAGCAAACGAAAATTGCGTTGTAATTAAGAGAAAATCCCCTACATATTCATAAAGTTTCAGAATTTTTGGAATTTTCGGGTTCGGAATCTTCCCTTGTAAGTTTGCTTTAAAGTAGTAAGAACTATCTAGTGTATTTAGTGTTCAAGTAGCAATTATATTACGAAGACTGATTAATTAATTCGGGGCTTTCGTCTGTTATAGGTAAGCAATTCTTTCCCTTGGAAGCGTCGGTTCGTGTCAACTGCTATAACGAAAACGCACTCAGCGACGAAACTAGGTTGTAAGCGCCCCGGAGCAAGGATTCTGTTTGCCCCCCTCAACATTTTGCCACCTTGTATTTCCCACCTGCGGAGGTTGAGTCCACACCTGAGCCCCCCGCAAATCAGCGCCCGGGGCAGAAACACCCGCTGCCCCCCCTCCCCCCCTAGTGACGGCCCTGAACGCACTGGACGAGTGTAGCATTTACAATACGTGGTTTTTAAGTGGAAGTTAAACTTAAGTAATTAGACAATGGAAATAATTCCATTATAATAATGTAAGCACATCTGTACTAAGTAACACTGTATATTATTCAGAGTATTTGAATAAACCACATGTAGAGAAAACCCGCATCTTTTACTTTAGAACTGTACCCTATAACTTCCATTTCCATTTCCTTCACACTCTCCATACATAATAGTCTTAACTTATCAACTAAGTAGACGTCTTACCATATGGGCACAATGTGGTAAGTAGGTAATTTAACTTCCCGCGAAAATGTAACAAAGTTGCAAGGGTCAAAATTTTTGCAACAATGTTGGAAACGAAAATCGCCAGTTCGCAAGAAAAAAACTCGGTTTGCAACTTTGTTGAGTTTTCGCGGGGAGTCAGAATCCGGTTAGCAACTTTGTTGAACGCCAAAATCTTCCAATATCATCTTTCGACTATTCCGATTTCAACGGATTTGGACGCCCCGTGAAAATGTAACAAAGTTGCAAGGGTCAAAATTTTTGCAACAATGTTGGAAACGAAAATCGCCAGTTCGCAAGAAAAAAACTCGGTTTGCAACTTTGTTGAGTTTTCGCGGGGAGTCAGAATCCGGTTAGCAACTTTGTTGAACGCCAAAATCTTCCAATATCATCTTTCGACTATTCCGATTTCAACGGATTTGGACGCCCCGTGAAAATGTAACAAAGTTGCAAGGGTCAAAATTTTTGCAACAATGTTGGAAACGAAAATCGCCAGTTCGCAAGAAAAAAACTCGGTTTGCAACTTTGTTGAGTTTTCGCGGGGAGTCAGAATCCGGTTAGCAACTTTGTTGAACTCGAAAATCTTCCAATATCATCTTTCGACTATTCCGATTTCAACGGATTTGGACGCCCCGTGAAAATGTAACAAAGTTGCAAGGGTCAAAATTTTTGCAACAATGTTGGAAACGAAAATCGCCAGTTCGCAAGAAAAAAACTCGGTTTGCAACTTTGTTGAGTTTTCGCGGGGAGTCAGAATCCGGTTAGCAACTTTGTTGAACTCGAAAATCTTCCAATATCATCTTTCGACTATTCCGATTTCAACGGATTTGGACGCCCCGTGAAAATGTAACAAAGTTGCAAGGGTCAAAATTTTTGCAACAATGTTGGAAACGAAAATCGCCAGTTCGCAAGAAAAAAACTCGGTTTGCAACTTTGTTGAGTTTTCGCGGGGAGTCAGAATCCGGTTAGCAACTTTGTTGAACTCGAAAATCTTCCAATATCATCTTTCGACTATTCCGATTTCAACGGATTTGGACGCCCCGTGAAAATGTAACAAAGTTGCAAGGGTCAAAATTTTTGCAACAATGTTGGAAACGAAAATCGCCAGTTCGCAAGAAAAAAACTCGGTTTGCAACTTTGTTGAGTTTTCACGGGGAGTCAGATTCCGGTTAGCAACTTTGTTGAACGCTAAAATCTTCCAATATCATCTTTCGACTATTCCGATTTCAACGGATTTGGACGCCCCGTGAAAAAGTAACAAAGTTGCAAGGGTCAAAATTTTTGCAACAATGTTGGAAACGAAAATCGCCAGTTCGCAAGAAAAAAACTCGGTTTGCAACTTTGTTGAGTTTTCGCGGGGAGTCAGAATCCGGTTAGCAACTTTGTTGAAGGCCAAAATCTTCCAATATCATCTTTCGACTATTCCGATTTCAACGGATTTGGACGCCCCGCGAAAATGTAACAAAGTTGCAAGGGTCAAAATTTTTGCAACAATGTTGGAAACGAAAATCGCCAGTTCGCAAGAAAAAAACTCGGTTTGCAACTTTGTTGAGTTTTCGCGGGGAGTCAGAATCCGGTTAGCAACTTTGTTGAAGGCCAAAATCTTCCAATATCATCTTTCGACTATTCCGATTTCAACGGATTTGGACGCCCCGCGAAAATGTAACAAAGTTGCAAGGGTCAAAATTTTTGCAACAATGTTGGAAACGAAAATCGCCAGTTCGCAAGAAAAAAACTCGGTTTGCAACTTTGTTGAGTTTTCGCGGGGAGTCAGAATCCGGTTAGCAACTTTGTTGAACGCCAAAATCTTCCAATATCATCTTTCGACTATTCCGATTTCAACGGATTTGGACGCCCCGTGAAAATGTAACAAAGTTGCAAGGGTCAAAATTTTTGCAACAATGTTGGAAACGAAAATCGCCAGTTCGCAAGAAAAAAACTCGGTTTGCAACTTTGTTGAGTTTTCGCGGGGAGTCAGAATCCGGTTAGCAACTTTGTTGAACGCCAAAATCTTCCAATATCATCTTTCGACTATTCCGATTTCAACGGATTTGGACGCCCCGTGAAAATGTAACAAAGTTGCAAGGGTCAAAATTTTTGCAACAATGTTGGAAACGAAAATCGCCAGTTCGCAAGAAAAAAACTCGGTTTGCAACTTTGTTGAGTTTTCACGGGGAGTCAGATTCCGGTTAGCAACTTTGTTGAGCTCGCCGCGAAAACTCAACAAAGTTGCAAACCCGGATTTTAATTCTCGAACACCCCAATTTCATTTGCAACAATGTTGCAAAAATTTTGGCCTT
This sequence comes from Andrena dorsata, assembly GCA_929108735.1. Lineage (NCBI taxonomy): Eukaryota > Metazoa > Arthropoda > Insecta > Hymenoptera > Andrenidae > Andrena > Andrena dorsata. The sequence continues at coordinate 38,598,518 of OV815487.1, forward strand.
TGCAACTTTGTGCGTTTTTCGCGAGAAGCAAAATTTCGGTTTGCAACTTTGTGCGTTTTTCGCGAGAAGCCAAATTTCGGTTTGCAACTTTGTGCGTTCTTGTTAGAAGTCAAATTTTGCAACTTTGTGCATTTTTCGAGGGAAGAAGGTTTTTTCAATGATAACACAGTTTTGTATAGTATTTTTTTCTTTATTTTCTTTAAAGCATGTTCAAAATATTACAAAAAGTGATACAATCATGTACAAATGATTATTTATGTAAGTATATAATTAATAAATATAGTTTCACTCTTAGTCTATATAATCACTTCACTGTATATATAAAATCACTGTCTTCTTATGTTCATTGCTGAGGTTAACAGCTTTCCATCATTTATCCCACTGCAAGTTCCTGTCCACGGAGAAATATTCCCAAGTTTTATCTATAACATAAAGAAAAATATTTTTAATAACCTGACTTGTGTATTACAGAAAATACGATAGATGTTACAACAGAATTCATGTAAAACGAATAAAGAATTAAATTATCTTTCCAATTTAAACCTTTACTTCATGTATTTAGAATCGAAGAAAATTAAAAAAGTTTGCATGCAAAGATTGTAAAATCAACTTTGTGCGTGGAAAGATGTAGAAACATAGACCACTTCGTGGATGATAGGAATAATTTGTGGGAATAGGATAGGAATAATGTTGAGAAACGGTTTGAAACTGAGGTAGCAACTATGTTGATATTGCGTTAGGATGTGTGGAAACTGTGATATAATAGTATACTAACTTCATAGACTAGTAGAGGATGCAGCATGTTGTTCTGAATGTCTTCTTATGTTCATTGTTGAGGTTAACAGCTTTCCATCATTTATCCCACTGCAAGTTCCTGTCCACGGAGAAATATTCCCATGTTTTATCTATAACATAAAGAAAAATATTTTTAATAACCTGACTTGTGTATTACAGAAAATACGATAGATGTTACAACAGAATTCATGTAAAACGAATAAAGAATTAAATTATCTTTCCAATTTAAACCTTTACTTCATGTATTTAGAATCGAAGAAAATTAAAAAAGTTTGCATGCAAAGATTGTAAAATCAACTTTGTGCGTGGAAAGATGTAGAAACATAGACCACTTCGTGGATGATAGGAATAATTTGTGGGAATAGGATAGGAATAATGTTGAGAAACGGTTTGAAACTGAGGTAGCAACTATGTTGATGTTGCGTTAGGATGTGTGGAAACTGTGATATAATAGTATACTAACTTCATAGACTAGTAGAGGATGCAGCATGTTGTTCTGAATGTCTTCTTATGTTCATTGTTGAGGTTAACAGCTTTCCATCATTTATCCCACTGCAAGTTCCTGTCCACGGAGAAATATTCCCATGTTTTATCTATAACATAAAGAAAAATATTTTTAATAACCTGACTTGTGTATTACAGAAAATACGATAGATGTTACAACAGAATTCATGTAAAACGAATAAAGAATTAAATTATCTTTCCAATTTAAACCTTTACTTCATGTATTTAGAATCGAAGAAAATTAAAAAAGTTTGCATGCAAAGATTGTAAAATCAACTTTGTGCGTGGAAAGATGTAGAAACATAGACCACTTCGTGGATGATAGGAATAATTTGTGGGAATAGGATAGGAATAATGTTGAGAAACGGTTTGAAACTGAGGTAGCAACTATGTTGATGTTGCGTTAGGATGTGTGGAAACTGTGATATAATAGTATACTAACTTCATAGACTAGTAGAGGATGCAGCATGTTGTTCTGAATGTCTTCTTATGTTCATTGTTGAGGTTAACAGCTTTCCATCATTTATCCCACTGCAAGTTCCTGTCCACGGAGAAATATTCCCATGTTTTATCTATAACATAAAGAAAAATATTTTTAATAACCTGACTTGTGTATTACAGAAAATACGATAGATGTTACAACAGAATTCATGTAAAACGAATAAAGAATTAAATTATCTTTCCAATTTAAACCTTTACTTCATGTATTTAGAATCGAAGAAAATTAAAAAAGTTTGCATGCAAAGATTGTAAAATCAACTTTGTGCGTGGAAAGATGTAGAAACATAGACCACTTCGTGGATGATAGGAATAATTTGTGGGAATAGGATAGGAATAATGTTGAGAAACGGTTTGAAACTGAGGTAGCAACTATGTTGATGTTGCGTTAGGATGTGTGGAAACTGTGATATAATAGTATACTAACTTCATAGACTAGTAGAGGATGCAGCATGTTGTTCTCAATGTCTTCTTATGTTCATTGTTGAGGTTAACAGCTTTCCATCATTTATCCCACTGCAAGTTCCTGTCCACGGAGAAATATTCCCATGTTTTATCTATAACATAAAGAAAAATATTTTTAATAACCTGACTTGTGTATTACAGAAAATACGATAGATGTTACAACAGAATTCATGTAAAACGAATAAAGAATTAAATTATCTTTCCAATTTAAACCTTTACTTCATGTATTTAGAATCGAAGAAAATTAAAAAAGTTTGCATGCAAAGATTGTAAAATCAACTTTGTGCGTGGAAAGATGTAGAAACATAGACCACTTCGTGGATGATAGGAATAATTTGTGGGAATAGGATAGGAATAATGTTGAGAAACGGTTTGAAACTGAGGTAGCAACTATGTTGATGTTGCGTTAGGATGTGTGGAAACTGTGATATAATAGTATACTAACTTCATAGACTAGTAGAGGATGCAGCATGTTGTTCTGAATGTCTTCTTATGTTCATTGTTGAGGTTAACAGCTTTCCATCATTTATCCCACTGCAAGTTCCTGTCCACGGAGAAATATTCCCATGTTTTATCTATAACATAAAGAAAAATATTTTTAATAACCTGACTTGTGTATTACAGAAAATACGATAGATGTTACAACAGAATTCATATAAAACGAATAAAGAATTAAATTATCTTTCCAATTTAAACCTTTACTTCATGTATTTAGAATCGAAGAAAATTAAAAAAGTTTGCATGCAAAGATTGTAAAATCAACTTTGTGCGTGGAAAGATGTAGAAACATAGACCACTTCGTGGATGATAGGAATAATTTGTGGGAATAGGATAGGAATAATGTTGAGAAACGGTTTGAAACTGAGGTAGCAACTATGTTGATATTGCGTTAGGATGTGTGGAAACTGTGATATAATAGTATACTAACTTCATAGACTAGTAGAGGATGCAGCATGTTGTTCTGAATGTCTTCTTATGTTCATTGTTGAGGTTAACAGCTTTCCATCATTTATCCCACTGCAAGTTCCTGTCCACGGAGAAATATTCCCATGTTTTATCTATAACATAAAGAAAAATATTTTTAATAACCTGACTTGTGTATTACAGAAAATACGATAGATGTTACAACAGAATTCATATAAAACGAATAAAGAATTAAATTATCTTTCCAATTTAAACCTTTACTTCATGTATTTAGAATCGAAGAAAATTAAAAAAGTTTGCATGCAAAGATTGTGAAATCAACTTTGTGCGTGGAAAAGATGTAGAAACATAGACCACTTTGTCGATGATAGGAATAATTTGTGGGAATAGGATAGGAATAATGTTGAGAAACGGTTTGGAACTGAGGTAGCAACTATGTTGAAATTGCGTTAGGATGTGTAGAAACTGTGATATAATAGTATACTAACTTCATAGACTAGTAGAGGATGCAGCATGTTGTTCTGAATGTCTTCTTATGTTCATTGTTGAGGTTAACAGCTTTCCATCATTTATCCCACTGCAAGTTCCTGTCCACGGAGAAATATTCCCAAGTTTTATCTATAACATAAAGAAAAATATTTTTAATAACCTGACTTGTGTATTACAGAAAATACGATAGATGTTACAACAGAATTCATGTAAAACGAATAAAGAATTAAAATATCTTTCCAATTTAAACCTTTACTTCATGTATTTAGAATCGAAGAAAATTAAAAAAGTTTGCATGCAAAGATTGTAAAATCAACTTTGTGCGTGGAAAGATGTAGAAACATAGACCACTTCGTGGATGATAGGAATAATTTGTGGGAATAGGATAGGAATAATGTTGAGAAACGGTTTGAAACTGAGGTAGCAACTATGTTGATATTGCGTTAGGATGTGTGGAAACTGTGATATAATAGTATACTAACTTCATAGACTAGTAGAGGATGCAGCATGTTGTTCTGAATGTCTTCTTATGTTCATTGTTGAGGTTAACAGCTTTCCATCATTTATCCCACTGCAAGTTCCTGTCCACGGAGAAATATTCCCATGTTTTATCTATAACATAAAGAAAAATATTTTTAATAACCTGACTTGTGTATTACAGAAAATACGATAGATGTTACAACAGAATTCATGTAAAACGAATAAAGAATTAAATTATCTTTCCAATTTAAACCTTTACTTCATGTATTTAGAATCGAAGAAAATTAAAAAAGTTTGCATGCAAAGATTGTAAAATCAACTTTGTGCGTGGAAAGATGTAGAAACATAGACCACTTCGTGGATGATAGGAATAATTTGTGGGAATAGGATAGGAATAATGTTGAGAAACGGTTTGAAACTGAGGTAGCAACTATGTTGATGTTGCGTTAGGATGTGTGGAAACTGTGATATAATAGTATACTAACTTCATAGACTAGTAGAGGATGCAGCATGTTGTTCTGAATGTCTTCTTATGTTCATTGTTGAGGTTAACAGCTTTCCATCATTTATCCCACTGCAAGTTCCTGTCCACGGAGAAATATTCCCATGTTTTATCTATAACATAAAGAAAAATATTTTTAATAACCTGACTTGTGTATTACAGAAAATACGATAGATGTTACAACAGAATTCATGTAAAACGAATAAAGAATTAAATTATCTTTCCAATTTAAACCTTTACTTCATGTATTTAGAATCGAAGAAAATTAAAAAAGTTTGCATGCAAAGATTGTAAAATCAACTTTGTGCGTGGAAAGATGTAGAAACATAGACCACTTCGTGGATGATAGGAATAATTTGTGGGAATAGGATAGGAATAATGTTGAGAAACGGTTTGAAACTGAGGTAGCAACTATGTTGATGTTGCGTTAGGATGTGTGGAAACTGTGATATAATAGTATACTAACTTCATAGACTAGTAGAGGATGCAGCATGTTGTTCTGAATGTCTTCTTATGTTCATTGTTGAGGTTAACAGCTTTCCATCATTTATCCCACTGCAAGTTCCTGTCCACGGAGAAATATTCCCATGTTTTATCTATAACATAAAGAAAAATATTTTTAATAACCTGACTTGTGTATTACAGAAAATACGATAGATGTTACAACAGAATTCATGTAAAACGAATAAAGAATTAAATTATCTTTCCAATTTAAACCTTTACTTCATGTATTTAGAATCGAAGAAAATTAAAAAAGTTTGCATGCAAAGATTGTAAAATCAACTTTGTGCGTGGAAAGATGTAGAAACATAGACCACTTCGTGGATGATAGGAATAATTTGTGGGAATAGGATAGGAATAATGTTGAGAAACGGTTTGAAACTGAGGTAGCAACTATGTTGATGTTGCGTTAGGATGTGTGGAAACTGTGATATAATAGTATACTAACTTCATAGACTAGTAGAGGATGCAGCATGTTGTTCTCAATGTCTTCTTATGTTCATTGTTGAGGTTAACAGCTTTCCATCATTTATCCCACTGCAAGTTCCTGTCCACGGAGAAATATTCCCATGTTTTATCTATAACATAAAGAAAAATATTTTTAATAACCTGACTTGTGTATTACAGAAAATACGATAGATGTTACAACAGAATTCATGTAAAACGAATAAAGAATTAAATTATCTTTCCAATTTAAACCTTTACTTCATGTATTTAGAATCGAAGAAAATTAAAAAAGTTTGCATGCAAAGATTGTAAAATCAACTTTGTGCGTGGAAAGATGTAGAAACATAGACCACTTCGTGGATGATAGGAATAATTTGTGGGAATAGGATAGGAATAATGTTGAGAAACGGTTTGAAACTGAGGTAGCAACTATGTTGATGTTGCGTTAGGATGTGTGGAAACTGTGATATAATAGTATACTAACTTCATAGACTAGTAGAGGATGCAGCATGTTGTTCTGAATGTCTTCTTATGTTCATTGTTGAGGTTAACAGCTTTCCATCATTTATCCCACTGCAAGTTCCTGTCCACGGAGAAATATTCCCATGTTTTATCTATAACATAAAGAAAAATATTTTTAATAACCTGACTTGTGTATTACAGAAAATACGATAGATGTTACAACAGAATTCATATAAAACGAATAAAGAATTAAATTATCTTTCCAATTTAAACCTTTACTTCATGTATTTAGAATCGAAGAAAATTAAAAAAGTTTGCATGCAAAGATTGTAAAATCAACTTTGTGCGTGGAAAGATGTAGAAACATAGACCACTTCGTGGATGATAGGAATAATTTGTGGGAATAGGATAGGAATAATGTTGAGAAACGGTTTGAAACTGAGGTAGCAACTATGTTGATATTGCGTTAGGATGTGTGGAAACTGTGATATAATAGTATACTAACTTCATAGACTAGTAGAGGATGCAGCATGTTGTTCTGAATGTCTTCTTATGTTCATTGTTGAGGTTAACAGCTTTCCATCATTTATCCCACTGCAAGTTCCTGTCCACGGAGAAATATTCCCATGTTTTATCTATAACATAAAGAAAAATATTTTTAATAACCTGACTTGTGTATTACAGAAAATACGATAGATGTTACAACAGAATTCATATAAAACGAATAAAGAATTAAATTATCTTTCCAATTTAAACCTTTACTTCATGTATTTAGAATCGAAGAAAATTAAAAAAGTTTGCATGCAAAGATTGTGAAATCAACTTTGTGCGTGGAAAAGATGTAGAAACATAGACCACTTTGTCGATGATAGGAATAATTTGTGGGAATAGGATAGGAATAATGTTGAGAAACGGTTTGGAACTGAGGTAGCAACTATGTTGAAATTGCGTTAGGATGTGTAGAAACTGTGATATAATAGTATACTAACTTCATAGACTAGTAGAGGATGCAGCATGTTGTTCTGAATGTCTTCTTATGTTCATTGTTGAGGTTAACAGCTTTCCATCATTTATCCCACTGCAAGTTCCTGTCCACGGAGAAATATTCCCAAGTTTTATCTATAACATAAAGAAAAATATTTTTAATAACCTGACTTGTGTATTACAGAAAATACGATAGATGTTACAACAGAATTCATGTAAAACGAATAAAGAATTAAAATATCTTTCCAATTTAAACCTTTACTTCATGTATTTAGAATCGAAGAAAATTAAAAAAGTTTGCATGCAAAGATTGTAAAATCAACTTTGTGCGTGGAAAGATGTAGAAACATAGACCACTTCGTGGATGATAGGAATAATTTGTGGGAATAGGATAGGAATAATGTTGAGAAACGGTTTGAAACTGAGGTAGCAACTATGTTGATATTGCGTTAGGATGTGTGGAAACTGTGATATAATAGTATACTAACTTCATAGACTAGTAGAGGATGCAGCATGTTGTTCTGAATGTCTTCTTATGTTCATTGTTGAGGTTAACAGCTTTCCATCATTTATCCCACTGCAAGTTCCTGTCCACGGAGAAATATTCCCATGTTTTATCTATAACATAAAGAAAAATATTTTTAATAACCTGACTTGTGTATTACAGAAAATACGATAGATGTTACAACAGAATTCATGTAAAACGAATAAAGAATTAAATTATCTTTCCAATTTAAACCTTTACTTCATGTATTTAGAATCGAAGAAAATTAAAAAAGTTTGCATGCAAAGATTGTAAAATCAACTTTGTGCGTGGAAAGATGTAGAAACATAGACCACTTCGTGGATGATAGGAATAATTTGTGGGAATAGGATAGGAATAATGTTGAGAAACGGTTTGAAACTGAGGTAGCAACTATGTTGATGTTGCGTTAGGATGTGTGGAAACTGTGATATAATAGTATACTAACTTCATAGACTAGTAGAGGATGCAGCATGTTGTTCTGAATGTCTTCTTATGTTCATTGTTGAGGTTAACAGCTTTCCATCATTTATCCCACTGCAAGTTCCTGTCCACGGAGAAATATTCCCATGTTTTATCTATAACATAAAGAAAAATATTTTTAATAACCTGACTTGTGTATTACAGAAAATACGATAGATGTTACAACAGAATTCATGTAAAACGAATAAAGAATTAAATTATCTTTCCAATTTAAACCTTTACTTCATGTATTTAGAATCGAAGAAAATTAAAAAAGTTTGCATGCAAAGATTGTAAAATCAACTTTGTGCGTGGAAAGATGTAGAAACATAGACCACTTCGTGGATGATAGGAATAATTTGTGGGAATAGGATAGGAATAATGTTGAGAAACGGTTTGAAACTGAGGTAGCAACTATGTTGATATTGCGTTAGGATGTGTGGAAACTGTGATATAATAGTATACTAACTTCATAGACTAGTAGAGGATGCAGCATGTTGTTCTGAATGTCTTCTTATGTTCATTGTTGAGGTTAACAGCTTTCCATCATTTATCCCACTGCAAGTTCCTGTCCACGGAGAAATATTCCCATGTTTTATCTATAACATAAAGAAAAATATTTTTAATAACCTGACTTGTGTATTACAGAAAATACGATAGATGTTACAACAGAATTCATATAAAACGAATAAAGAATTAAATTATCTTTCCAATTTAAACCTTTACTTCATGTATTTAGAATCGAAGAAAATTAAAAAAGTTTGCATGCAAAGATTGTAAAATCAACTTTGTGCGTGGAAAGATGTAGAAACATAGACCACTTCGTGGATGATAGGAATAATTTGTGGGAATAGGATAGGAATAATGTTGAGAAACGGTTTGAAACTGAGGTAGCAACTATGTTGATATTGCGTTAGGATGTGTGGAAACTGTGATATAATAGTATACTAACTTCATAGACTAGTAGAGGATGCAGCATGTTGTTCTGAATGTCTTCTTATGTTCATTGTTGAGGTTAACAGCTTTCCATCATTTATCCCACTGCAAGTTCCTGTCCACGGAGAAATATTCCCATGTTTTATCTATAACATAAAGAAAAATATTTTTAATAACCTGACTTGTGTATTACAGAAAATACGATAGATGTTACAACAGAATTCATATAAAACGAATAAAGAATTAAATTATCTTTCCAATTTAAACCTTTACTTCATGTATTTAGAATCGAAGAAAATTAAAAAAGTTTGCATGCAAAGATTGTGAAATCAACTTTGTGCGTGGAAAAGATGTAGAAACATAGACCACTTTGTCGATGATAGGAATAATTTGTGGGAATAGGATAGGAATAATGTTGAGAAACGGTTTGGAACTGAGGTAGCAACTATGTTGAAATTGCGTTAGGATGTGTAGAAACTGTGATATAATAGTATACTAACTTCATAGACTAGTAGAGGATGCAGCATGTTGTTCTGAATGTCTTCTTATGTTCATTGTTGAGGTTAACAGCTTTCCATCATTTATCCCACTGCAAGTTCCTGTCCACGGAGAAATATTCCCAAGTTTTATCTATAACATAAAGAAAAATATTTTTAATAACCTGACTTGTGTATTACAGAAAATACGATAGATGTTACAACAGAATTCATGTAAAACGAATAAAGAATTAAAATATCTTTCCAATTTAAACCTTTACTTCATGTATTTAGAATCGAAGAAAATTAAAAAAGTTTGCATGCAAAGATTGTAAAATCAACTTTGTGCGTGGAAAGATGTAGAAACATAGACCACTTCGTGGATGATAGGAATAATTTGTGGGAATAGGATAGGAATAATGTTGAGAAACGGTTTGAAACTGAGGTAGCAACTATGTTGATATTGCGTTAGGATGTGTGGAAACTGTGATATAATAGTATACTAACTTCATAGACTAGTAGAGGATGCAGCATGTTGTTCTGAATGTCTTCTTATGTTCATTGTTGAGGTTAACAGCTTTCCATCATTTATCCCACTGCAAGTTCCTGTCCACGGAGAAATATTCCCATGTTTTATCTATAACATAAAGAAAAATATTTTTAATAACCTGACTTGTGTATTACAGAAAATACGATAGATGTTACAACAGAATTCATGTAAAACGAATAAAGAATTAAATTATCTTTCCAATTTAAACCTTTACTTCATGTATTTAGAATCGAAGAAAATTAAAAAAGTTTGCATGCAAAGATTGTAAAATCAACTTTGTGCGTGGAAAGATGTAGAAACATAGACCACTTCGTGGATGATAGGAATAATTTGTGGGAATAGGATAGGAATAATGTTGAGAAACGGTTTGAAACTGAGGTAGCAACTATGTTGATGTTGCGTTAGGATGTGTGGAAACTGTGATATAATAGTATACTAACTTCATAGACTAGTAGAGGATGCAGCATGTTGTTCTCAATGTCTTCTTATGTTCATTGTTGAGGTTAACAGCTTTCCATCATTTATCCCACTGCAAGTTCCTGTCCACGGAGAAATATTCCCATGTTTTATCTATAACATAAAGAAAAATATTTTTAATAACCTGACTTGTGTATTACAGAAAATACGATAGATGTTACAACAGAATTCATGTAAAACGAATAAAGAATTAAATTATCTTTCCAATTTAAACCTTTACTTCATGTATTTAGAATCGAAGAAAATTAAAAAAGTTTGCATGCAAAGATTGTAAAATCAACTTTGTGCGTGGAAAGATGTAGAAACATAGACCACTTCGTGGATGATAGGAATAATTTGTGGGAATAGGATAGGAATAATGTTGAGAAACGGTTTGAAACTGAGGTAGCAACTATGTTGATGTTGCGTTAGGATGTGTGGAAACTGTGATATAATAGTATACTAACTTCATAGACTAGTAGAGGATGCAGCATGTTGTTCTGAATGTCTTCTTATGTTCATTGTTGAGGTTAACAGCTTTCCATCATTTATCCCACTGCAAGTTCCTGTCCACGGAGAAATATTCCCATGTTTTATCTATAACATAAAGAAAAATATTTTTAATAACCTGACTTGTGTATTACAGAAAATACGATAGATGTTACAACAGAATTCATATAAAACGAATAAAGAATTAAATTATCTTTCCAATTTAAACCTTTACTTCATGTATTTAGAATCGAAGAAAATTAAAAAAGTTTGCATGCAAAGATTGTAAAATCAACTTTGTGCGTGGAAAGATGTAGAAACATAGACCACTTCGTGGATGATAGGAATAATTTGTGGGAATAGGATAGGAATAATGTTGAGAAACGGTTTGAAACTGAGGTAGCAACTATGTTGATATTGCGTTAGGATGTGTGGAAACTGTGATATAATAGTATACTAACTTCATAGACTAGTAGAGGATGCAGCATGTTGTTCTGAATGTCTTCTTATGTTCATTGTTGAGGTTAACAGCTTTCCATCATTTATCCCACTGCAAGTTCCTGTCCACGGAGAAATATTCCCATGTTTTATCTATAACATAAAGAAAAATATTTTTAATAACCTGACTTGTGTATTACAGAAAATACGATAGATGTTACAACAGAATTCATATAAAACGAATAAAGAATTAAATTATCTTTCCAATTTAAACCTTTACTTCATGTATTTAGAATCGAAGAAAATTAAAAAAGTTTGCATGCAAAGATTGTGAAATCAACTTTGTGCGTGGAAAAGATGTAGAAACATAGACCACTTTGTCGATGATAGGAATAATTTGTGGGAATAGGATAGGAATAATGTTGAGAAACGGTTTGGAACTGAGGTAGCAACTATGTTGAAATTGCGTTAGGATGTGTAGAAACTGTGATATAATAGTATACTAACTTCATAGACTAGTAGAGGATGCAGCATGTTGTTCTGAATGTCTTCTTATGTTCATTGTTGAGGTTAACAGCTTTCCATCATTTATCCCACTGCAAGTTCCTGTCCACGGAGAAATATTCCCAAGTTTTATCTATAACATAAAGAAAAATATTTTTAATAACCTGACTTGTGTATTACAGAAAATACGATAGATGTTACAACAGAATTCATGTAAAACGAATAAAGAATTAAAATATCTTTCCAATTTAAACCTTTACTTCATGTATTTAGAATCGAAGAAAATTAAAAAAGTTTGCATGCAAAGATTGTAAAATCAACTTTGTGCGTGGAAAGATGTAGAAACATAGACCACTTCGTGGATGATAGGAATAATTTGTGGGAATAGGATAGGAATAATGTTGAGAAACGGTTTGAAACTGAGGTAGCAACTATGTTGATATTGCGTTAGGATGTGTGGAAACTGTGATATAATAGTATACTAACTTCATAGACTAGTAGAGGATGCAGCATGTTGTTCTGAATGTCTTCTTATGTTCATTGTTGAGGTTAACAGCTTTCCATCATTTATCCCACTGCAAGTTCCTGTCCACGGAGAAATATTCCCATGTTTTATCTATAACATAAAGAAAAATATTTTTAATAACCTGACTTGTGTATTACAGAAAATACGATAGATGTTACAACAGAATTCATGTAAAACGAATAAAGAATTAAATTATCTTTCCAATTTAAACCTTTACTTCATGTATTTAGAATCGAAGAAAATTAAAAAAGTTTGCATGCAAAGATTGTAAAATCAACTTTGTGCGTGGAAAGATGTAGAAACATAGACCACTTCGTGGATGATAGGAATAATTTGTGGGAATAGGATAGGAATAATGTTGAGAAACGGTTTGAAACTGAGGTAGCAACTATGTTGATGTTGCGTTAGGATGTGTGGAAACTGTGATATAATAGTATACTAACTTCATAGACTAGTAGAGGATGCAGCATGTTGTTCTGAATGTCTTCTTATGTTCATTGTTGAGGTTAACAGCTTTCCATCATTTATCCCACTGCAAGTTCCTGTCCACGGAGAAATATTCCCATGTTTTATCTATAACATAAAGAAAAATATTTTTAATAACCTGACTTGTGTATTACAGAAAATACGATAGATGTTACAACAGAATTCATGTAAAACGAATAAAGAATTAAATTATCTTTCCAATTTAAACCTTTACTTCATGTATTTAGAATCGAAGAAAATTAAAAAAGTTTGCATGCAAAGATTGTAAAATCAACTTTGTGCGTGGAAAGATGTAGAAACATAGACCACTTCGTGGATGATAGGAATAATTTGTGGGAATAGGATAGGAATAATGTTGAGAAACGGTTTGAAACTGAGGTAGCAACTATGTTGATATTGCGTTAGGATGTGTGGAAACTGTGATATAATAGTATACTAACTTCATAGACTAGTAGAGGATGCAGCATGTTGTTCTGAATGTCTTCTTATGTTCATTGTTGAGGTTAACAGCTTTCCATCATTTATCCCACTGCAAGTTCCTGTCCACGGAGAAATATTCCCATGTTTTATCTATAACATAAAGAAAAATATTTTTAATAACCTGACTTGTGTATTACAGAAAATACGATAGATGTTACAACAGAATTCATATAAAACGAATAAAGAATTAAATTATCTTTCCAATTTAAACCTTTACTTCATGTATTTAGAATCGAAGAAAATTAAAAAAGTTTGCATGCAAAGATTGTAAAATCAACTTTGTGCGTGGAAAGATGTAGAAACATAGACCACTTCGTGGATGATAGGAATAATTTGTGGGAATAGGATAGGAATAATGTTGAGAAACGGTTTGAAACTGAGGTAGCAACTATGTTGATATTGCGTTAGGATGTGTGGAAACTGTGATATAATAGTATACTAACTTCATAGACTAGTAGAGGATGCAGCATGTTGTTCTGAATGTCTTCTTATGTTCATTGTTGAGGTTAACAGCTTTCCATCATTTATCCCACTGCAAGTTCCTGTCCACGGAGAAATATTCCCATGTTTTATCTATAACATAAAGAAAAATATTTTTAATAACCTGACTTGTGTATTACAGAAAATACGATAGATGTTACAACAGAATTCATATAAAACGAATAAAGAATTAAATTATCTTTCCAATTTAAACCTTTACTTCATGTATTTAGAATCGAAGAAAATTAAAAAAGTTTGCATGCAAAGATTGTGAAATCAACTTTGTGCGTGGAAAAGATGTAGAAACATAGACCACTTTGTCGATGATAGGAATAATTTGTGGGAATAGGATAGGAATAATGTTGAGAAACGGTTTGGAACTGAGGTAGCAACTATGTTGAAATTGCGTTAGGATGTGTAGAAACTGTGATATAATAGTATACTAACTTCATAGACTAGTAGAGGATGCAGCATGTTGTTCTGAATGTCTTCTTATGTTCATTGTTGAGGTTAACAGCTTTCCATCATTTATCCCACTGCAAGTTCCTGTCCACGGAGAAATATTCCCAAGTTTTATCTATAACATAAAGAAAAATATTTTTAATAACCTGACTTGTGTATTACAGAAAATACGATAGATGTTACAACAGAATTCATGTAAAACGAATAAAGAATTAAAATATCTTTCCAATTTAAACCTTTACTTCATGTATTTAGAATCGAAGAAAATTAAAAAAGTTTGCATGCAAAGATTGTAAAATCAACTTTGTGCGTGGAAAGATGTAGAAACATAGACCACTTCGTGGATGATAGGAATAATTTGTGGGAATAGGATAGGAATAATGTTGAGAAACGGTTTGAAACTGAGGTAGCAACTATGTTGATATTGCGTTAGGATGTGTGGAAACTGTGATATAATAGTATACTAACTTCATAGACTAGTAGAGGATGCAGCATGTTGTTCTGAATGTCTTCTTATGTTCATTGTTGAGGTTAACAGCTTTCCATCATTTATCCCACTGCAAGTTCCTGTCCACGGAGAAATATTCCCATGTTTTATCTATAACATAAAGAAAAATATTTTTAATAACCTGACTTGTGTATTACAGAAAATACGATAGATGTTACAACAGAATTCATGTAAAACGAATAAAGAATTAAATTATCTTTCCAATTTAAACCTTTACTTCATGTATTTAGAATCGAAGAAAATTAAAAAAGTTTGCATGCAAAGATTGTAAAATCAACTTTGTGCGTGGAAAGATGTAGAAACATAGACCACTTCGTGGATGATAGGAATAATTTGTGGGAATAGGATAGGAATAATGTTGAGAAACGGTTTGAAACTGAGGTAGCAACTATGTTGATGTTGCGTTAGGATGTGTGGAAACTGTGATATAATAGTATACTAACTTCATAGACTAGTAGAGGATGCAGCATGTTGTTCTGAATGTCTTCTTATGTTCATTGTTGAGGTTAACAGCTTTCCATCATTTATCCCACTGCAAGTTCCTGTCCACGGAGAAATATTCCCATGTTTTATCTATAACATAAAGAAAAATATTTTTAATAACCTGACTTGTGTATTACAGAAAATACGATAGATGTTACAACAGAATTCATGTAAAACGAATAAAGAATTAAATTATCTTTCCAATTTAAACCTTTACTTCATGTATTTAGAATCGAAGAAAATTAAAAAAGTTTGCATGCAAAGATTGTAAAATCAACTTTGTGCGTGGAAAGATGTAGAAACATAGACCACTTCGTGGATGATAGGAATAATTTGTGGGAATAGGATAGGAATAATGTTGAGAAACGGTTTGAAACTGAGGTAGCAACTATGTTGATATTGCGTTAGGATGTGTGGAAACTGTGATATAATAGTATACTAACTTCATAGACTAGTAGAGGATGCAGCATGTTGTTCTGAATGTCTTCTTATGTTCATTGTTGAGGTTAACAGCTTTCCATCATTTATCCCACTGCAAGTTCCTGTCCACGGAGAAATATTCCCATGTTTTATCTATAACATAAAGAAAAATATTTTTAATAACCTGACTTGTGTATTACAGAAAATACGATAGATGTTACAACAGAATTCATATAAAACGAATAAAGAATTAAATTATCTTTCCAATTTAAACCTTTTCTTCATGTATTTAGAATCGAAGAAAATTAAAAAAGTTTGCATGCAAAGATTGTAAAATCAACTTTGTGCGTGGAAAGATGTAGAAACATAGACCACTTCGTGGATGATAGGAATAATTTGTGGGAATAGGATAGGAATAATGTTGAGAAACGGTTTGAAACTGAGGTAGCAACTATGTTGATATTGCGTTAGGATGTGTGGAAACTGTGATATAATAGTATACTAACTTCATAGACTAGTAGAGGATGCAGCATGTTGTTCTGAATGTCTTCTTATGTTCATTGTTGAGGTTAACAGCTTTCCATCATTTATCCCACTGCAAGTTCCTGTCCACGGAGAAATATTCCCATGTTTTATCTATAACATAAAGAAAAATATTTTTAATAACCTGACTTGTGTATTACAGAAAATACGATAGATGTTACAACAGAATTCATATAAAACGAATAAAGAATTAAATTATCTTTCCAATTTAAACCTTTACTTCATGTATTTAGAATCGAAGAAAATTAAAAAAGTTTGCATGCAAAGATTGTGAAATCAACTTTGTGCGTGGAAAAGATGTAGAAACATAGACCACTTTGTCGATGATAGGAATAATTTGTGGGAATAGGATAGGAATAATGTTGAGAAACGGTTTGGAACTGAGGTAGCAACTATGTTGAAATTGCGTTAGGATGTGTAGAAACTGTGATATAATAGTATACTAACTTCATAGACTAGTAGAGGATGCAGCATGTTGTTCTGAATGTCTTCTTATGTTCATTGTTGAGGTTAACAGCTTTCCATCATTTATCCCACTGCAAGTTCCTGTCCACGGAGAAATATTCCCAAGTTTTATCTATAACATAAAGAAAAATATTTTTAATAACCTGACTTGTATATTATAGAAAATACGAGAGGTGTTGCAACATAATTCATGTAAAACGAATAAAGAATTATATTATCTTTCCAATTTAACGTTTACTTCCTGTATTTAGAATCGAGAGAAATTAAAAAAGTTTGCATGCAAAGATTGTGAAATCAACTTTGCGCGTCGACAGGATGTAGGAACATGCATAGACCACTTCGTCGATGATAGGAATAATTTGTGGGAATAGGGTAGGAATAATGTTGAGAGACGGTTTGGAATTGAGGTAGCCACCAAAATTGCGTTAGGATGTGTGGGAACTGAGATAGTATAGTAGACTAACCTCGTAGACTACATAGTAGAGGATGCAGCATTTTGTTCTGAATGTCTTCTTATGTTCATTGTTGAGGTTAACAGCTTTCCATCATTTGTCCCACTGCAAGTTCCTGTCCACTTGAATTCCGTTTTTGGGTCAAGACGTCAAGAGCGTTTTACTCTTGAACGATCGGTTTTACATCTTTTGTTAATTAAACACCAATCGCAAATTTATTTATAATTTAGCGAAATTCCTATTCGTCTAACAATTCTATTCGTTTAACAATATTGCGCTGATTTTGCACTTAGGAGAAGGGTTAAAAAAGTGGAGCTCATTTATTCAAACATCCGCTTATTTCTTAAAAGAATCTTCAACTATTTTCAAACCCCTCAGGTTTGCGCGGATTTCACTTTATTTCCATTTCCTTACATTCGTGTGATCCGATTCAAATTTCGCGCTTTTAAGCTCCACGCCCGCGCTGCCCGGCGGGATTTGCAACTGCCTCTAATCCGAATTGCTGCAGTTCCTGCGCGCCTCATGCACTGCAAATGGGAGAAATTCTAGAGAATCGTACGATGCCACCTATTTCATGCGCTCCATGCGCGAATCGGAATACACCCTTTGTGGTATTATTCAGCAGAAAATAACAGAATCAACAAATGAACTTCGTGAACGTAAAGCATAATAGTTATAGATTATACAAAATAACATCAAATATCTCTAGATTGTTAGTACTAAATTTTACAGAGGTTTATACCAAAAACGGGACTATTAGCCCCACCCTACCCTACCGCCAACTCAAGAAATATTGATTAATTCATGTATATATGAGTTTTTAAAGTCATTTTCACATGCCTGCTTTTATTGTTTCTTGCACTATAAATGTATTTTTATCCATCCTTGATTTCATTTTTATCAAAAAAGTTTTGAAATTTAAAAATATAGATTTTTAAAATATTTTATTTTTTACGTTCCGATGTACATATTGGACAAATATTAGACCAATTATTTCGATTGCTCGGCACATTTCGTGACCCCACCTGTAACAAAAATTACATCGAAACCATTATTCTTCGGTAGGCCGTATTAAGAAAAACACTATTTTCATCACGGAAAATATTTGAATCGATTTCATTCCTTAAGTACATCATTAATTAGGTATTTACAGTAGATATTCATTCAAGGAATTATTAGACTTGCCTTCTCCGAATGGGATTTAAAATTGTGGCAGTCCAATAAATTTTTACTCTAAAATCCTTCCATTTCTGTAATTGTTGATCATATGACGCTGCAATTACAGTATGTCTTCCTACATATGTTTAGGTACTAATTGAGTGCAGAACCGATAAATTTTAGTGCTTACTTTGCAAGATAAAGCGGGTGGCGATATTAGAAACAGTGGGGATATAAGGTACAGTCACCCTACAGAATCGGGAAATTGGAATCTTCAGGTATTATATATCTTGAGATTACAAGTCGCTAGTTTTCAGATAACTGGCTCACTCCTAATACGAAGTAACTGCTCCAGTATTCCTACAATAACGCTGAATCCTCTGCCATTTACTATCCGCTGTACCTACATATATCTACTACCGTAAAGACACCCCTTTCCTACCCTCCCACTTTCCCTCGAATCATCGATCTAATAAGCACCTCCGTCACTCATAAAAAATGACAAAGACTACGGGAAACAATTCATCCCTCATCCCAGCCTGACCACCGCAATCCCGCCATTTCCTCGTCCCTCTGTCATCGCGCGACACGAGCTGGACGTCGAATCGAATCACAGAACGTTCGAGGGAACGGGCAATCGTGAGCTCGAAAATAGCCAACTAGCGTTCCCGCGACAGGGAGGCGATGAACGATGACGCGGCCGAATTCCGAAAAAGGGGATCGCTCTATCCGTTTGCTTTATGCGCCCGCCATCGGGCCGGAACGGGTGCTTTCGTGACCCACTGGACACGATCTAAAAACCGGCACCGCTGCCGGGGCGGCAAGGGGGGGGGGGGGGTGGCGGTGCACGCGAAAGATATATTCCCGTCGGGGTTAAACAGCCGAACAGCAGGAACAGAAACACCAGGTCAGACACAAATCGGAACCGGACACCGATAGCTGCTTGAGAAACTGCGACGGACACGGACACGCCGACGCGGCTGATTAATCGCCGAGAAACGGACACGAATGGCAGCGCAGACGCGAGGATTCCGCTCTGCGAACGTAGATCTGTCCGCGGGACGGCAACCTGGGATATACGTATAAGGTGTCCTGCTCGATTTCATCGCTGTAAGAGTCTGGGTTACTGGCGAGGTGTTGTGGAGTGAAAATTAATAATCGTTATTGTTGTTAGAAACTGTGAAATATTTATTCAAGAGTATATTTTACGAGGTATTGTAATATTAGCACCCTTGCAACTGCACGACAGCGATCGTTACTTTTCAAAAGCAACTCAGCTTCCCGCAAAGATTCGAAAAGAATATTGTGGGTAGGACAGTGGTAGGAATTGTGAAACGATTCTGTTTAGGGTAAACTGTATAATGATTGGCACCATAAGCCGAAATCCCAATTGGAATGTCTATATTTTTTGTGAAGTTTTTGTACGGTCTTAATTTTCAGTTATTATCAATGTTTATGGATTTCTTATTCAAATAAAACATTTTGAGTAGGTACCTATTAATTCTTTTATTTTAAAAATATTCAATGAAAAACAAAAATAGGCATAAAAGTACAATCATTGGCACCTTAAAATTTGAGGTCGTATAGAAAAACATATGTAGTTGAAAACGAAGTTTAAAGTGTTTAAACAGACTATATCATTCATTATTAAATACCTACAACACTTAGTAAATCTGTATTTCAATCCCTTACTTAGTTATAAAGCGACAAAATATACTTACCTGCCCCTTATCAGAATTTTAAGAAAGCGCCTGAAACTTAGCCCTTTGTCCCACTTTGTGGCGCTGCCAGATGTAAAATGTGTAGTGCAATTACTGGGCTTTGCAGTGTTGTTGTGAAAGAAAAATAAGAAATTGTAAAAAAGTACTTGCTGAGCTTGTACTTCTTAATATTTGATTTTTTAATCAGGAGTGCCAATGATTAGTGTAGTGCCAGCATTAGTACAGTTTACCCTAGGTGGTTTTTATTTCCGAAAAATGCAAGTGTACAAAATAGAATGAACACGGTCCCTATCGCGTTTGAGGCTCAGTCTATCCACTAGTTCTCAATATGTAAGAATTCTCATATCACTGGCTTGTTGGTGAAACTGACCAAACCCATATTTCTAAATTTTCGGTAAATGCAAAAAGTTCAATCTATTACAATAAATCAGATAATAATTTAAAGCTACTCCGAAGCATACAAGTTCTTCCCCCATATGGATTTCTATTAATCCCGTGTTATACACTATAAAAAACCTTAGGAAGTACTTGCTGCCATTAATCCTTAAGGATTTCAGGACGATGGTCCCATTAAACGGTCCAAGCCCTCTAAAAATACAGGACCTTCCCCTCCGCCAAATCAATCTCCACCGTACGCAGCATCCCAACCCACCCAGGAAGCATACTCACCCACCCCCACTGTACCAGCATGCCTGGCAAGCTTATTAACGCTCCGAGGCTTGGACGTAACGTAACGTCGGCCCATTACACGTAACCCGGAGCGTAATGGGCCTCGTAAGGCCTACTTAACGGAGACACGGGCGAACTTCCTCCCCCCCCCCCCGTGTTACCTCTTCTATGGAAACCGCCGTCGTTTGGACCGCGATCGTTTGGAGGCTGATTCGCGCACGTGGTCCCTCGCAGCACCGTAGGCCGGGCGTCCTCCGCGGGAACCGGGCCAAAAATATTATTGTGGAACGACGTATCCGCTCCAGAACGACGCCTCGTAACGCGGGGCCGCGCACCCTCGCGAGACGAGTCCACGGAACACGCCACCCCCCCCCCCCCCCGTCGCCTCCTTCCCTCGCTTCTCCAACACCGTTCTGGCCGCTTCCTCGGCCGAGGCCGCACGCCAGCGCAATTTCACGGGGCGATTATTATAACTGCACTTCGCGGATTAGCGAGCCCTCGGAACGAGCCCGCGCGCCCTCTCCGTGGAAGCAAGGGGTTGGTGGGTGAACGGAAATGAGGCTCGATTCCGGGGGAACGAAGGGGAGTTCTTTTTGGCAGAACGAATCACGCGAACGCTGCTGCCTCTTCTTCGGCGGGCTTCGTTATGAGAAGTCCGAAGTTTGATTGTAGTCTGCGAGTAATAGGGAGATCTTCGATAGGAGTGCGCGGGGGAGGGAATGCGAGTGGAGGGGTAGTTGAGTTTGTAGTGGGAATTGTGTGGAGATAGTGGTGATTAGATCTTTCGCGCTTCCGCGGATATTGTAGCCTATCTGTAAGTAGATATGGGTTGTGATAGTTGATCCTGTGAAGACGATTATAGTCAGGGCATAGTCCAGTGGCTGTCGGAGGCACCTCGGGAGCTTATCCCCGCCACGGAACCATCCCCCCTGTCGGCTGTCGAAAAAAGTGGACGAACAAACAGGAAAGGGTTGCGAGGGTAGGAGGGTAGCAAGCTTATCCTAATTGCCGGTAATAAAAGCTTTTTATCGGACAGAGTTATGCTTTCGTTCGCTTCGCTGGCCACCATTATCTCGCCTCGCCTCCGGCAAAAAAATAATATCTGACCAGCACGCGGACAGACGGGCTTTGCCAGCTTTGCTAATGCCGCCCGATGCCGAGTTGAATACGAACGATTGTTACTGAAAATCGAAGGAAATCCATGGTTGTAGAACAGGCTAGTAGAAACAACTACCAGTTTCAAAGTTTCCGGCGACTTTTATATAGGAAGTGGTGTGGTAAAAGACTAACATCGTGTCGCTCATATTTACATACCTAACTGAAAGAGTAATTAAACATTAGACAGTAACTATTTAACCTGCTTCCACACAAAGTGACGAAGGAACAAGAACACTCCGACAGATACTTAAGGGTAAAATATAAAAGTTAGGGATATTTTTTTAATTAGTATTATTTAAGAAATTCGAAGCAGGATAAATATAGAGAAGAAAGCACATTGTGATTTTGATATAATTATTTTAACAGGTTTAAGCTTTCAACTTCAGATCTATTTACCCCACAATATTTCCAGGAAATCTGCCTGTCACAACTTTCAGTTTTTCAGAACAGAATAAACGTTTCTGTTTAACTAGAACTTTTCCCACTTTCAAGAAAATCAAAGTTTCTTATTTACACAAAACTGTGAGGAATAAAAGTTTCACTTAAAACACTGCATCTTATAGCAGCTTTCTCCTGACAGAAAAGAGAATAGTCATAAAATTACAGATATTTCATAATTAATTGGAAACTCTAACAGTTTCAAATCGACCTCTGCTCATTTCCCTTTCAGTTCCCCCTGCCATCGCGTAACCAACCCCAAACTTGAACCAACTTGAAAACAGGTGTAGACCTTCTGTCCCACAACCCATAACGCGAACGCCATCCACAGGATCTGAAAAGTTTCTCGCAATTCCTCAATGTCCGCTGGAAAGAGTGGAAATACTCGAGCGACCGTTCCGACAAAGTGGAAGCAGGGCCCGAACGCAATTAAATCGTTGCGTAATCGTGGGGACACCCGTTAAATCGCCCAGCGAGAAGGCGCGCGGGGATAAACAAATCGTAGAGCGTCATAAAGGCGGCGGGAAAATGATCGTTGTCGTTTATTCGGCCCTCCATCCCGTTGAAGAGCACCGAAAAAGGTCCTGGCCGCGGCAGAGGACGAGGGCAGAGTGTAATCGTCGCTAGTATCGAGTGCTTTTCACGCTCGTTTCGGTGCCGCTCGGCCCGGAGGGTGGGTTGGATTTCAAACCCCTCTCAGCTCTCCCTGTACGTCGACGGCGGACGGACCTTTTGCAAGCTTGTTTATTAAGGCCGTTTCACTTTTAATAAGCTGGAACCGGGCCGCCTTCTGCCGCCGCCTGTACCAGAGGATCCCTGGCCTCTCGTTAAAGCCGCGGTTTCACGCTGACCAACTTTTATTAGATCCGACTGCGCTGTCCGTCCGCCGGCTGTTGTTAAAGCCCGCTAAGTTATGCCTGGGCGTTAAGCTCCGCGTCAGCCGTAACGACCCCGGATATTCGCGCCAACACTTTTCCTCCCGCGATCGAAATTGCGGGGTGGTAACGCGCAACCCCCGTTTCACGCCTGTCGATGGCTCTTTTCGACGAAGATCTCGAATTACAGAGAACTTGGGCGATTACACCCAATCGAAACGAAAAATGATAGTCAGCGGATCGAAAGTGGGAGTGTTTATTGGAAATGCGGATAATTTAATATTGAAATAAAATTCTCAAATTCTTGAAGACGTGGGTGAGACTTGGGCTCACCATCTTGTGTTTTCGCTTAGCAATTGGGAGACACCAAAATGGCCCCCAACTTTTGTATACCCACTCGTCTTCGTTAGCAACCCACGCTGATCCAAGTTCCACCGATGGCAATGTCGAGCAATTTGCCTCGCGTAATTATTACAACTTCTCCGCGGTTATCTTCGTCTGTTTGCCAGTTGCGGGGAATGGTAGGAAGTATCTTGCGCTTCCCGCGAACAGCCCGTCGTTTCCGCGCGGGGCGTTTTCGCGGCGAAACGGCGGCACGTAAACGGGAAGGGACGTTTAAACGGCGAAAGGGGAAGCGCCGTTAGATTCACGGGCTGCGAATAACCGCGGAATCGAGGATTTTATGGACAGAAAAAGCTTCCTGGATGCGTTCGACCATAATTCAGGCGGCACATTCACGGGTGGATACTTAGATAAGTTAATTACCCCCGGCAGCATAAATAACGACAATCGCGGCCCGATAACGAGGATGCACGGCACCCTTTTATACGTAACCCGCGCCCTGTCCCGCGCGACACTTTTATATTTTCGAGAATCATTCTGTGGTTTATACACTGCGTGTTATCTGATACCACGCCGCCGTAATGCTCTCTGACCCCTAATCGCCGCGCTTTTTCTACCACCTTTAAACTTCATTGCCGTGGATCATGCCCCCCCTCCCTATTTATTAGCGCCATTTTTGAGCACACGATAAACGGGGGATGCTAACTATTTGCCCTACCAAGTGCGCCTCTCAGGCAAACCAAAGTTTAAATTAGAGTTGCGTACAGATGCTGGTGGAAAATTAGGAACATGTAAAAGTGAAAGAATCTTTTCCTTCGCTGTAACATTTTTCTTCTATTTATACAGCAGGCAATTTTTCCCTTTGCCAATGTTTCTGTACATTTTCAGACCTTAATATTAAAATTTAAAAATTTGATGAATTTTAGCAAATAAAATCCGTCTCTCCACAAATATTTTTTCAACCACAAATTTCGTTATATCAGAATTTACATTTCTAGAAAAGGGCTGTTAGATAAGTTAAAAGATTCAAAAATACGAAATTGGTAACTGAAAAATAACGCTGGTGTTTCTATCGTAATAATTAGGTGTACTCAACTATATGATCACTAATTACATTTATTTTCTTCTTTCACTACTTTTCACGCAATCTTCCATCGCCTGGTGAACGATAGGTTTGCAATTCTAATTAAATAAACGGTGCACCTCGCTCTGCTGCTTCCCATTAAGACAACTAGACCGAGAACAGAGCCAAGCCGTGAATGAGGAAATTTAGGATGCAGAAAAGAACTGGTCAGGTGTTTTAATTAATTTCTCCAACTTGTGCTACGAGAGAAGCATAAATGCTTCGAATACTTTTCGTTTGACTTATCACATTTATGCTCCGTTACTTGATTACACAGGGATACATATCTCGAAACGAGTGTCATCTTAAACAATTGGCAAATTATAAAGCACAGCGGTGTTGTCCAATAAATTACGCTTCGTGTCTAAAATCATTTTATATCCCACAAACGGGATAGTATATTTTCCTTCGCAGTCTCTCGCTCCAGCCGAAACAATCACGTCTCCGGAAAGACGTTTCAATGAGTGGAAAAGGGCTCGCCGGGCGTCTGGCGCGTTGGTATCAAAGAAATTTCAAAACACCGCGAAGAAGAAATATCGAGGAGCCTTTATCGAGATCCGACGAGTCGTATCAACCCTCTGACGCGCAGCCCCCTCGAAAGTTCATCCCCCGCGGGCTGTTGCATGATTAAAGGGCCTTACGCCGAACGAGATATGCCCGAAAGACTTTTCAGCCGCCTCCCGATATTTATGACTTACCATTCGCGCGGCCAACTCACGTAAACGCGGTTATAAGTATTCCGCTCGTGTGCCCTAGCTCTAACCCCCTTCCCGCAGGGGCGCGTACCTTTTCACCCTTACGGTCCCTTTCCTTGTCGAGAGAGGAAGAACCGACGACTCCCGCTCGCTGGCAAACCGACGAAAAGGGACGATAAGCTGTCTTCTATTACTTCCAACGATGGTCGTCGTAACTTCTAGACGGCTCTGCACTCGGGTGACCTTGACAGTTTGAAGGTGTGAGTCTGAGGAACAGGGGAATGCAACTTTGTCCTTGTTAAGAGCTCTAAATATGTTGTTGGAAGCATCAAGGATATTTTTTACTATCTGTAGAAATGAAAAAATGCTATTTTGATCTTGACTATTTTAAACAGACTAGGAAGCGATTGTGAAACCTTCTAATCTAATCAGTACTCCGTAAAAATAACAGCTACGATCTCCAATTAAATTACAAGTCACAAGACATAGTTCTTTGGTAGGGGAAGTCGGGGTATTGTGAGCCACTTTTTTTTTATTGCTAACAAACTGCTATAAAATCAAGTGTTTCTTCAAATTTCAAAGCTGGATGTTGTAGTATGAAGATTTACCTTTCTTTTAGTCACAATAGTGGAATCGAATATTTGCAAATTAGATGATTTTCAGACTATTACAAAAAAATTTCATTTTCATGAATCTGAAAAATCTCGGGGAATCGTGAGCCACTTTATAAATTGAATGAAAATGACAATGCTTGTTAGAAAACACACACACAAGCATTTTTTACCCCCTTTTTTTTACACGATCATTTTTGACACGATCTACATACTTCCCCTCTGTTATATGCATAACAGTCGGGAAAGTAAAATTTATATTGTGCTCAAATATTACATAAACAATAATAAAGAAACACCAAACACGTGAGGTTAGCTCTTTAAATGTCAAGAATCGAGTGGCTCACAATTCCCCGAACCATTATTTCTACAACATGGTCACAAATAAATAACACAATGCTAACTTAATGCCAAATTTCTTTATTATTTCGCAAGCTTGAAGTCACACGTGTATTATAAAAATAGTTACCTGCGTGGATTCACAGAAAAGTGTCACAATAATAGACCACACACGAAGTGAAAATAATACTTCGAGATCAGCCAATTTTTATCTGTTAACAGAGCAAAGTAACTATGGAAATATTAGCTTATCATAAGACAAGTAAATAACAGTTGTTGGCAGCTGTCATTATTCGCTAGGGGAAAAAATATGGCGCTGGCTCACGATTCCCCGTGGCTCACAATACCCCGACTTCCCCTATATAAAATAGGAAAAACACGGAATTGCAGTGTACACCCGTTTGAACTACCTCCACGGAATTGAAAATGTAACTAATTGTAAGTAGAGCACACGACGTAAGACACTTAATCGCTGAAATGGCTGACACATCCAAAATAGTCCCCTCCAGTCAATATCTCTAGTAAAAAATTCCGTTTGGCCGATGCAGCATTATCGCGTAGGCGAGGAGCATTTTCGTCCCCAGCAGCTCGATCACATTATACCGTCGACCCGTTCGCAGCGTCGATACTTGCGTCGACGAGTTTTCGTTGAACGCCGAGGGCCGCGGGGCAACAAGCCGCCACTAATGGAAGTCGATGAGTTAATTGGTGTGTAACGGCAATTAGCCGCCGCGGCACGATTATTCCTGGCCCGATTTTCATCCCGCCTATGATAATTCGTACGTCGCTTTGGCTGTGTAAATTACGCGCGGTCGTGTGCGCAGCCGCTCTCAAAGTTTCGCGCTCGAGGCCTCTAGAGGTGAGCGACGAAAGAGGGACGAGCGTGGAAAGCTCGTTAACGAGGGACCAGAGAAAAGGTAACCGTGATGGGAATCGTCCGAAAAGGCGCCATTTCTTGTCTTGCGGGTGCGATTCGCGAACGTAAAAGAGTAAATTAGGAGTTCCAAGGGGTGAAGTGTTATAGTCAGGATTATAGTCAGGATTAAAGGAATTTAAAAGAGAATGTTTTAAATCGAATCAGCGTGTATTGGGATAGAAATCTGTTGAGGGTTTTTAGGATTTTTCGGTGCGGTGGAATAGGGGCAGTTTTAGGGAACTGTTTTCCAATGTGAGATTTAGAAGAAAAGTTTCGAAAATCCGCGAATGAGATAGACAGTTTTTCGAGCGTATTTCAAAAAATTTGTTTTCGATCAAAGAATCCGTAAGTGCAACGGAAATTATGGAAATGAAATTTGATATCGAACCTGCTGTTCGTAAAGGGTCTAAAAGATTAATTAATATATTAAAATTTATGTATGTTTTTCTATTTATTTTTTTTGTATAGTTTCTTAAAACATTATACTAAACTTAGGTAATACAAATTTTGCTGAAAAAAATTCTTACAAATGGCTTACGTTTCGGCCGTCACAGTGCTGTTCCCCCTTAACGGGGTTGGTCCGTTACGCGTTTTGGTTTTGATGTTTCGTATAGGTTTGTATATGGTGTGCATAGAATATAAATTTTCAGCTGGGTTTTTTCAGGAAATTTACAGAGTGCCCTACGCGTTTAGTACATTATTGCATCCGGTGCAGAATTAATTGGCCGCTCAGGGCGATTGAGTACACCCCGCCATAACTAGGCCACTCTACATCTTGTCTCTTCCTTCCGTGGTCCATGCGGACTCGCTACATCCAATTACTTGCTTCGGAGGCAAAACACGTAATCGAGAAATAAAACAGGCGAACATCTGCGAGGAAAGATTGAGAAAGTTTCCATACCAGCGAAAGAAAAAGGCAGGAAGCCTCCCCACAGGAGATATAATACTTCTGTATCTCACAATCAGATTTATTAAGGTACTGCTTTCTTCAGAGCAGAATAAATGTTCTTTTTTAACTAGAACATTTGTCTACTTTCGAGAAAATAAAAGTTTCTTATTTATACAAAAATATATGGAATAAAAGTTTCAGTTAATACATTCATCCCATAAAACAAATTTCCGCGAAACCATTCACACATGCGCACTCATGCAACACTCGCACAAAACCCCACACTTGATTCGCACATACAGTAGTATCTATTAGGTATTGAAATGTGTACACTACCCACCGTTTGACATTAAAATATTTCTCGCTATTCTGGACATTCAGGCGCTACAAATAATATGCCACTTTTTCCAAAACTGCGAACTTAACATTTAGATATAAATTATAACAGACCCACAAAAGGATGTGGCAGGTTCTGTTCAGACCAAGAAAACGTACATATGTAATAAATGCGAAAATAATGTAAAACTGTATAAACCCCTTGGAGACTTGAGTAAGCTTAAATAAAAATAAAATAAAAAAAGGTATCTATTATTAGTATACCAAACACTGATTGCTCCACAGTAACACACACTTCTAAGAAACCCCCTAGAAAGAGCATAAATGTTCATAAACATTCGCGCCCCCGGGGACCAATTAATTTTAAATCAAATAACAGCTGCATGCAACGATCTGACCCAAATCCACGACTCTGCATCTCACAGTCCTCGCACACCCTCGTCAAAAGCGGTGAAACGGAGGCAAGAGACACCTCCAACCCCCTTTGATATTCATTTTCTGCTCTCGAGCAACACCTGTCGACGAATTAGTCGTCTCCACGTTTCAGCTCGCCGTCCCGCCGATGGTCGACGACGGAATCTCGCGAAAATTGCCGTGTCGCGAGGTATTCGCACTATAACCCACATTGTTTGCGAAATTGAGTTAGTCGCAATAATGTAATAGATTGTACTTATCATATAAAATTTATTTTCGTTGTGGGTTAGTCCTTTGTTGCGCTCACTGCCTCAATTAAGCTTGCTAATGTGTGAAGTTTAGGGAAATATATCTTGTGGTATGAGCATATAAATGCAGATGTAGAAGAATTGTTACAGTAGTCTTGCAAGTGACTGATCAGAAATAATACCTATTGCACTTAAAAGAAGAATTTCGCTTTTAATATATCCGCATACCCCTTCCAGCTACGGAATAATGATCAAAGTTTCGACGACACTCTCACCTCATATATCTGGAGAGAATATCTCTTCGTTTCGACATCGATGCTGAGAAATCAAAGTTCAACGCAGACGAGTGAACTACTCGGTGCCACCGAAGGAGAGCGTACTACCCTTCGATGGGGCAATGCGTGCCAGGTTTGCACGATAATTAAGTCGGCCGATCGATGAAATTTATTTGGAGGTGATTTCTGGAAGGCAAACGAGCGTGGTCATTAACCGGGGGCAGGCATTCTTGCGTCGTCTGGCAGGAACGCGGCACCGTAGACACAGCCTAAGCGTGGAGCAGGAGGCGGCCGTTGATCGATCGTGAAAAGAACCAATCCCGTGGAAACGCGAGCACGAGGAGGCGAGAGGAGCGGCCGTTTGTGCTCTTCCGTTCGAACGTAATTTCGATCTATATACCGTAACAACGTATATAATGCAATCAACGGGGAATCGAGCTCCTTTAAAGTCGGCAAACCGCGACGCGCCCGGGACGGTTCGATGCCTGCTGCCCATTGTTGCGCGTCTCGCTTCCCCGAGGACCAGCCAGCGTTAATCATTCGCCCGATGCCATCGTATTATACGCGTTGGCAAAGAAGTCAGCGAACTCGCAAGACGATGCGGAAGATCTTTTACTTAAGTCTCCCTCGAGCAATCATTCGGGAACACTTGGGTACCGATGCTTCCCAGAAAATAAGAAAACACGCCAAACCGTATAACGTGTTTTCACGCCGACGCCAGTAGAAGTGTTAATAAAGATTGAAGTGTTATTATTATTATTATTTATCCCACGCGTAAATACCTTCTGGTTTACAATACGCAATTAATAAAGTTAACAAAGAAGCAGCGTGCAAGAAAAAAAGCCAGTAGAAATAAAACAAACAAGAAAATAATAGAACTAATGTAGAGTTATTCACACGAAATGTGTAAAAGTGTTGGGTCTCGATAAGTAAAAAAGATTATGTAGCCTTCGAGTTACAGTAGAAAATACAAAAGGATTATTAAAGGTACACCCTCCCTGTTCTGAATTGCATCAATCTTCCCTTATAATATTTGACATTACCAGCCCTGAGATCCACAGTGTTTAACGCCCTCGTCGGCGAGGCAAAGGGGATGGAAGCAGAAGAAGAATTCCCAGCGCCCCTTGAACAGAGTGGGATCGCGCCGTGCAGAAATTCCTTCAGGAACGGGCAAGTTAAGGTCGGACGCGGTATCGTAATGATTATAGCTCGTAAAGAGTGCGAACTCTCGCGTAAGCCTGGCAAGGAACAGACGAAACTGCCGACTGGAACAGGCCAGACCAATATCCGCGCTGTGCCTCCTAAGTCATGCGTTTAAATTACCTTATTATGAGGCAGGGCTGTCATAATTACGGGGGCGGGGGCGAGAGAGCCCCCAGAAAACGGGGGGGGGGGGGGGCGGCCGACTACAGGGGGAGAGGCGCGAGGCGGAGCGAAGTGATAGAGTAATTAACATCCAGTCAACTCCAGACCGTGCCAATAATTTCCTACCATCCCGGACGAGTGACTTAGCGTATACCTTCGGTGTACTCCGCGCTTCTGGCGACACTCAAGAATATACTCGCTACGCCGCGATTGGCCCGCTCGATGGAGCGTGCTGGATCGCGAGGAATGCAGCTTCGAGGCTCGGGAAAATAGAAAAGCTGTTGCTTCGGGAGTACAACTTGTTTTATAGACAGCGGTGATCAGGTAACTACTTAGTGGCGTTCTAAGTAGTTTTCGCGAAGTTGCATTTTCGTGACCCGAAGTTGACGCGAATGTCATCTTCATCCAGGAACTTAAAACCAGAGTTGGGCAAAATGTAATCTAATTACATCTTACAAATTACGATTAAACTGTAATTGTGTAGTTGATTATACATTATTTTCTGTAATCGTTAAGTTAGGAAGTTGACCATTTGGTTTCGTCAACTACCCAAATACACGATTACAAAAAATAATGTGTAATCAACTACGTAATTACAGTTTAATCGTAATTTGTAAGATGTAATTAGATTACATTTTGCCCAACTCTGCTTAAAACCTATAAGACTCTGATGCCGGTACTACGCCAACAAAGCTATACCGAAACAGATAATTGTCGAAACCGATATATTACTGAAAACCGAAATAACTACCGGTATTTTTGGTTTCTTTATTAGTAACATGGTACGGATATAACTTCATAACCCTTATACAATTGGAACTATTATATAAAAATGCCAGTATGTATAACGTTATATCCTTATATAAAAATACTGGTATATAAGTATACATTTACGGATAATTTTTTCGGGTTCGTGTTGCATTAATTCTAACTTACGATATTTTTAATACGATAATTTTAATTGCCACTTATTGTTAGTTCCTTTGGTTTCGGTAATACAGCGATTGCGGTATTATATTAGTTTCGATGAAATTTTGCTAATACAATACTGGTAATAAAATAATATCGGTTTTAAATATCTGCTTAAAAATATCTTTAAAAATTGTAATAAAATAATAAACTGAAAGAATTACCTGTAACTATAGGTAAATATACCGGTATTTTTATATAACAGTATGATCTCATGCCGGTATTTTCGGATTTTGGTTTCTATAAGGGTTACGAAAATACAAGCGAAAAAAGCCGGTATAATATCGGTAGGTACCCTGCCTTCACCACAATCGTATACTCTAGTTTCCTCGGCATATGCAGACTATAATTTAACGAAGAAGGAAATACAAAACGGCACATCCACCCAGAACGTTTTACAGATTGAATCCATCGCGTTTTCATCGTCCGCTGAGCTCGGCCCGGCAAACGAGCGTTTTGCAAGTGAAACTAGTTCCCGCGTGCACCCTCGGCGAGGATCCATGGAAAACCGGGGTTTCAGCTTTTCACAAATTTTCTGTCCCTCTGTGCGCGCATTAAACGAACTCACTGACGTGGCTTGGCTGGCAAAGTGTTTCTTGCGGATGAGACGAGAGACCCTGCAATTTTCACGTTCCCCACGCCGTATCCCCAACGCGGTGTCGCGGTATCGGGTTGCACGACTTAGGGGCTGTCTAGGGCGCTTCCATTCAAGGGAATATACTTCTGAGACTCTTACCAGAAGACGCAAAAGAAACATCAGAGTATAGCATGGATTATCTTAGAAATAAATCTACTGTGTTATTGAGACACATAAAAAACGTAGATTGTATTAAAAATTTTAATCCCGGAGGCTTCATACTTCAGCCGCCGATAGAGCAGTAACAAAAGCAACTGAGTAGCAATGAACACGCCGGAGGACCTTCCGCGTGCAAGGGGCGCGCAGGAAGAAACTAATTCTCCTTTAAAGACCCGCCGCCATAAGTATCAACGGAAGGCGATGTTATATGTTAATTTTAAGCATACCGTGGAAGAGCAGAGCCAGCATAAACTCGTTTGGCCACGCTAGTCCCTCCAGAGCTGTACGCTAACTGATACGAATGGTTTTCGCGAGACGTCAGTATGCTAATTCAACCAGCTCTAGCATAATACTTCCACGGCCATACTTTCCGCCGCCATTTCCGCTCGCCTACTAATTCCCTATACCTGTTTCGGGCCTGTCTGCGAGAGGGTAGGCGCAATTGATGTAGGCCCACCCTTCCCATGGCACCCCGCGTAACGTGTTCCTTTGCGCGGCTCCTCCGGCACGGGAGCAGACACAGCCGGAGTCGCGGGGGACACGTAGCCTGTGTCCCTGTAAGTTTATGAGAGCATAACTTACGGGCAAGTATGCGACGAAACTCCTGGAATTCCGAACGTCCGCTGTCTTCCTTCTCTGGCTCGTTTCGGCCGTCCCCTTCGCGCCTGGCGAAATGTCACCTAAAGCCACGTTTTTCCCCTTAACGAACGCAGCCCCGTGGTGTGCGCAGGCTACAGTGCGTGCCACGTGCGCGGCGCGGAGGTAAACAGGCGACAGATGCGTGGAAATAGAGTGGAGATACAGGGAGGTTTCTTTTTGGGTAAAGGTTGTCTTTGGAAAGGGGCGATGTTAACTGTGATGGGGTAGAGTTGTAGCAAACATTGTTGTAGGGCTGTTCGAGGAATAACCCGAACTAACAACCAAACACTAACACATACACGAGGATCCTTAGTATACTTGTGAGACCCTCAGGACCTCTACTCCAGATCTGCAGGATCCCCAGACGTCCCGAAAGCTTCGGGATCTCCGTGACTCCTTAAACCCTCGAAGATCTCCAGAATCCCCGAGCACGGGGTAGTAGAATCGTTTGTATCCAGCCACAGGGTTGGCTGGATTTTAATCAAAGCTGATACGATTAACAAGTAACTTCTTAATAAATATCTTAGCTTTTAGATTACAGTTTGCTAATAGGGTAAACGCGCCAATAAATGAACACTTACGGCTAATGAATGAACGCTTTTTATAAAATTATATTTGCAGCGCGACTGATTTCACGTGTTGCAAAAATTGTTTGGATATGAAGCAAGAAATTAGAAGAGGTCTCTAATTAATTAGTTGCTTATTTTAATAACTTATTTTACTGAATTTAATAAAAAATGTCCATTCACCGATACGTGTTCAGTTACTGGTACATCCACCCTACCTTTTCTTTGAAGTAGAGTCGAGTTTGAAGGGGTGAGATTGTAAAAAGAATGTAAACTTCCTCAACAATCTTCTCACGTGTACGAAGTCGATCCTGGCAAGCGTCCCTGCTCGTTCGTTAAACCAACACTGGACATGTAGTTTGTTAATCTCTTCTACCACCGCGGTATTACCAGGTGGACGAATGGCGGCCGCGGGGCAAGCTAGGGTAAAGCCAATCCTGAGTTATCTAGATACACCTCGGGGCTCGGTGGCCAACAGACTGCGCGGGAGGTGTAAAAGTGGCGGCTGGACGAAAGGGAATAAGAATAACCCCATTCAAGGCACACGAGATCCAGTTCTAGCCTTTCCTCCCTCAGCGACAAACAAAAGCTAATGCACTTCTGCCAGATAACTGCCAGCACATCCCGCAGGGGATGGTCCCGCTGCTGTTCCACCCGCCCCGCTTCTTTCCTCTCCTTTTCTTCTCGCACTACGCGTCGCCCTTTCGTCGCACCAGCATTGTATTCAAGGGGCTTGAAATTCTTTAAAATGTCAGTGATATTAAAGTGAAATGGTTGTGCAGAGAGTTTGTAGATTTCTGAGGCCCGTCGAGTTGGCTTTTCAGAGGTGCAAGGAGCATTCGAAATTTCAGTAGAACGATCGATCATAGACAGACAAAAATAGCAGATTGAGTGACAAATAGGATGGCAGTGCAAAGCATCAAAGTTCTTATCATTCGACTAAGAAGCAAGTGCAGAGATTCGCCGCGTAATTAGGGGAACCCCGAGTAATAAATACCGAAGACTGAATAATTCATAGTGGAAGACGTAATGGAGGAGATTGGGGATGAAGGAAGAGGGGAGAAGTAAGTGGAATTCACCGAGTACTCCTGTAAAAAGAACGATGAAGCTTATTAAGTCTTTAAGGTTCCACTCCAGCCATGCCAATATTTCTCACTTAATTCGCTTGATAAAAATTAACTCGGTGGACAGCGCTGATACGCAGTGTTTCGACTCGAGAACATTCAAGACGTCTTGAGTTTCAACTACAAGAACCTCGTATTCAATAATCCTTGAAAGTTTTCAATTTTACAATTTTGATTTATTTCAATTTTACAACCCCCCGGTACCAAACTATTTGATTCAGAAAGCAGTTGGAAATTGTCTCGAATCTCTCTGTGCTTGATATACTTATCTCAGAAATTCGGATTTCGATGTGTACCGAAATCCCCCAGAGCTAGACGCGCCATAAAAGAGAAAACACGCGACAGACAATTTTCCCTTTGCCTACGAAAATCGCTGTGCGTCGAATCGATCTCGTCCGAAGTAATTCGAACTGATTCGCCGCATTAACAGTCGACAATGGACGAGCAATTGATTGTAATTCTGACGACTCGTTACAGAACGGCAATTCGAGTCGGGATCCCCTGTCGACTCGGTAAGCGAGCCCGCTCCCACCCACCGCCGATCCCGTTTCGGCGGGCACGCAGCGCGGAAGTCCGTTTTTCCCCATTTCGCCGTCGTAACAACAACGGGCGTATTTCGCGTGGCGCTTAGGACGGAAGAATTAATCGCGCGCAATCCTCCGTTTACGCGGGCGAACGTGCCCGATAATAACGTGTCACTGGCAGACGCGCGCGCAACGTTTACTTTGCGCGACAGCGGTCGGGTTTACGTGGAAACGCATCGCATTGTACGTTTATTAACGTTGCGTCTCCATAGAGAGCAATTCGTCCGTGAGTTTCTGAGCGTTTCTAAGCTTGCCTGAACGTCCCCGAGCACTTCTCAGCGTTTCCGAGCGATCCTGAGCGTCCCTAGGCGGGCGTTTAGAAAACTCCGGCGATACTAGCAAGCGGTTGAAAAGGAAGTGATGGTCAGTCGTAGCAATTCCCTCCGCGTTCTCTGTAGCGTTTCAGACCGCTCAGACCTATCCCAGACGTAGCAATCCTCTGCACGTTTTCTGCACCGTTTCAGACAGTTTTGGATGTAATCCAGAGCTGGTAATTCTCTGCACTTTCTTTGCATCGTTCCAGACCACTACAGACACGACACAGATAGAGTAATTGAGGACCTTGCAGCAAGGGGGGTGCAGCTTCATCTTTACCAACTTCGAGTGTATTAGGAAAAACTGTTTGTGAAATTATTGCTTTGACTCGACATTAAAAAGAGAATACTAATTGAAAAATATGTATTTTCGTAGAATAAGGAGTAGTTATTGAGTTTATAAGTTTTTATTTCTATTTTTAGCGAAAATATTCTATAATAAAAATACTAATATTATAGTAAGAATTATATATTTATAATACAATTATATTGTATTATACTATATTAGATTTTTTTACCTATATTACACGTCATAACTCAAAAACTTTCAACAATGGAGGTCTTCAATTCTATATTCTATATTCTATATTCTATATTCTATATTCTATATTCTATTATATTCTATATACCTATACATACAAATTTGGAGAAGGAGAAATTTGTGGGAAATTTGTTGGTTGATTGCCAGCCAACTAATAGTAATGCATTGATAATAAATCATCTTCCGGTTCTGGCGAAATTCAATTTTCTTTTCGGCAGCTCCCTCCTCTCTGGACGTGCGCATTAGAGACCCCATTAATGTTCAATGCAGTGAATATGCAAATAGTTTCATCGATTTTGATTCCCACGTTACTTGCGAAGTGGATATTGAGGAACGATCGAAATTGTCCAGGAGATAGTCAGAGGGTAAGCTTTAATCGTTGCTTTCATAAAACATGGCTAAACGGCATTCCGATTGGTCACCGCACGGGCAAATAAAATTTACGAGGCGCGAAGAAAAATACACACGGGGTCGAAATTTATCGAGATATTTATCGAGTTTATTTTACGACCGCGACAAGCAAGCTTGTACTTATGTGTATGCACACTGTATGTGCACAGGGCATCCTGAAACGACGGGATAATACCTTCAGATCGGACACAGGACGCACTTCGTGGTAAAATATGATGCGATACGAATCATGAGGCAATCATCCATGAATAAAAATTCTTCCACGATCACATCTCCGATTTCCAATTTATCGCACTCCGCTAAATGTCAATCCATTTAAACTCGAAATTAAAATCGCCATACAGCAGAACTCGCCCCACTAATCAATTGGCTGCGAAACTCAGGTGAAAGGGGAGGTGTGAGTTCAAGGTGGAACTGAAAAGGAGTAAAAGGAAGAAATGTGCGATTCATTCAAACATATTATCAATCATATTATTATTGCTATGAAGAATTCTAGCACGTAAATTTCAGAGTGATGCGATCAATATTTCCAGTGTGTACTACATATTATCAGTCTACAATATCCCCTGCAAATCATCTCAAACAATTCCCATCCCAACCACTATCAAAAACTATCAAATTCCATTCCGAAAGAACCCGAAAGCTCTGACCCCCAAAGTAGTACCAATTAATCACCACGTCCAAGGGAGGGGGGAGACGCGTGTTCACTCCGGCATTAACGCAAACTTTCATTAACGCGCAACAACTGCGACAACCGATTTCCTGTAGCCCGTTAAACGCCATGTATAAACTGTATTACCATTAGCATTCCATCGATGGGCAACGGGCGAGCCCCGATGCCCCCTGTTTTTCCGTATTAACTCCCCTCCCCTGGCACCGTCGCGGGGGTTAATGCGAAATCAGCGCTGCAGGTACAACGACAAATGAACGGAACGTTGCGCGGGCTCGTTGATTTCGGGGTTGTGCCATCGCAAACTAATATCGTACGACATTATTTACAAGCAGGGGCCAGCGTCAATCGACGGGCCGCTTTATCCCCGCTGTTTGCCGAGTGACAGAGGCTTACGCCGACAGGAAATGGGTTCCTGTCCCACTTTTCATTCGTCACGATCGATCGTGTCGGCGCTAAGTGCGTATTACGGGGTGATTAATTTTACGCCTCCTCTGTCCGCCCGCCGTGCACGCCCCCCCCCCCAACCCCTATCGTCTCTGCACACAGTAACCCGGTTCGCGTTCCGGGGCCCACCCCTCTGCTCCCTGCTCTGTCAGCCTCTCTGCACACTCTCTCCCTCTCTCGCATTTAAATCGATACCACGGTCTGCCCGTCTTCCTTCTTTCGTCTTTCATGTCCCTCGCAGTGTTTTCCAGTTTCTCCGATTCGTGGGTCGCTTTGACGTGAATTTTTCACGATACTCGAATTTTTGTGAAATTCGGACGGTGGTCGATCAGCGTTTACTAGGTTGCTTGTGTCGCGTGGGTTGTGTTGCAGCAGGGAGTGTGGAAAGTTAAGCCTCCGCGACACAATGTTCGGTGGATTTAAATATTGAAAGATACTTACGAAAGTATTGCGAGTTAAGGGAAATACAGTATTGCATTTGATAAGAATAACCGCTTATTATAAATAGCGACGTTCGTATTTCTTGGTACTGATTCGGGCTAATAGTCTTATTCCCGTGGGTTGCAATTGCGTTTACAAGAGTCACAGATTTATAGATAAGAAGTGACAGACCGAGTATCTACCAGATGAGGGGCACAAAGTACAATTCATCGGAAATCCTGACGGGTCCTTGAGATCTGCGCGGAAACTATCTCTCCCCAACAGTTCGAACGATGGTTGCTATGGATTGCACTACGTTCTGAGTGGTTTTATTCAGTGTGCAGGAATTTTAATCTCTGAAAGGCTTTCGCCGAAATCTGTTGGATTGCAGTGCTTGAGAATATGTTTGAAGAAGACTGAAGTCGATTAGAGACACTTGGCTAATGTCCCCTGGTCGGTTTCTTTGGGAAATGTAGACGGAGGGGCGATTCGGCTGATCGATAGCGGAACTATACCACTTACCGAGAACAATGACTGACCAGCGGGGGATACGTTCCGCTTAGGAGGACGCCTAATCACTGGAGCACCTATTCCACTGGCGGAGATGTCTGCACAATGACCAGGGACGTCCTGCTTGGAAGGATGCATTCTACGTAGCGGAAAGTCTGACCAAAGTAGGCTCACGCTACTTACAGTATTGCCTGGCGGCTGCGGCGCCCATCTTGCTCAGCAAGATCTGTATCTTCCCAGTTTTTCAACATATTACTGTTTAATTAACTTGTCTAGCGAGGTTAATTGATCTTCACGTGGATTTCGATATGTAAATTTCAAAGCTTTAGTTATCTTGACGACGAATGCGGTCAGCGTGCAAGAATCTGCTGCGTTTACTTGAAATTATTTATTTGTTTTTTTTTGTACTGTGACAAATTCTAATATAGAAATATTAGAAAGATTTTAATCAAAAGTGTTAATGCCCCGTGATTCGTTACAAACGAAATAATGACAGACTTGCAAATAACAGTAAAAGCAGAAACAGCTAACTTTGGTGGAAAATACATCAAGAGACTTAATAATCACCCCAATCAGCTAGCAGTGAATCTACTGGACAAAGGAGAAGACACTTGAAGATTAACCCTCGGTTGTCACACTAGGTCAAATTGACCCTGCGTATTTTTTAACCAAAAAACCTTCTTATTGCTTCAAATTTTTTATGCATGAAGACACTTTAAATGTCAACTTTCAACGATGGGCATGTATTCTACAATGTTCAAACATTATTTCAGAATTTTTGAGACTTAATTTAGTAAATAGTTTATAAATAACAACTGATTGAAAATTGACAGGGTCAAGTTGACCCAGTGTGACAACGACAAAACGCAAGAAGCTTCTGGATTTCAATAGGTTTAAATAACTTCATAACTGTCAACCATTATATAAATTTCTAATTGGTGTGAGTTATTGGATGAACACCTACGTGATATCTTTGATGCCAGCTAGAAGATTTACTTAATACCAATAGGCAGATTGTATCTAAACAGGAATATAAAAAAAAATCCTTGAAAAACAGTTATACCTAAAACCTGCATCGGTCTACCTTTTCCATCAACGCTCGAACATTTCCAGTGGTTTCAATATTCCTCTCGAAACAACGAAATAATCAGTGTCGAAACGTGCCACGGCGAGCAGCGATAACCTGATACGCGGGACGCGAATTAAAATAATTACCGCGGCAATTTAAACAATTCGCGCTGCTGAAAGACACGCGGGCACTGTTTCTCGGCTAATTATGTCCGACAATTTCAATTATCGCGCGAACGAAAGCGTCCCTCGAAATGCCCGACACGTCCCCGCAATTTGCCCGTCGAATTCGTCTGCCGCCGAATTTTGTCCGCATACCCGCGCCCGTTTATGAATTCGCGCCGACGCTGGGCCCCGCAAAAAGGTGGAAGTCCTGATTGAACAACCGGTCGCCCGCCCGCCCCGGTCCCTCGCCTCTCCCTTCAAAGCGAGCAGATATCGAAACTTCCGTCGCGGGGAGCGATAATTAACGATAGCGGTCGGGGGGATGCTGCGCGGAGACGCGGAACGCGAACGGATATTTCATTCGAGTCGAATTTACCAGCGTCCATGCAGGGGAATTAAAGAACGTAAAAACAGTTCGTTTCGCCGGCGATATTAGATTGGAAAACCGGCGGAGGGACGCCTGCAGGGCGGAGGGGATGTTATCGAGGGAGGGCTGCATTATAAGGAACGCTAATCGACCGGCGTTTGCGAGGGGAGAAATTAGAGATGTGAGAGTTCTTCTGATGGGTTGCACATTTAGTGCTTGGTAATTCTATGTTGACTGTTTCTACTGATTTTGTGTTGAACTTCAGAGGAGTTCTGTGGCCAGTTCACGGGAGACGAGACAGAAATGTGGAATTTCTGTGTGAATGGGTGGTCAAAGGGAGTTCTTGCGGTGGATCGCAGATTTCCAGCTTGATAATTAGAGGTGAAACTGTTTCCGGCGATTTTTAGTTGAAGTTCAGGGGAGTTTCGTGGGACGGAATGAATTTTCTGACTGAGCACTGGTAACTAAGTGGCTCGTCAAAAGGCCACAGTGAATACAGTTTAATAAGCGGGCGTATTTAATATCCGCCAGAGATTTCGCTAGCCCTCGTTACGCGGACAGGGCTTCCGCGCTCAGAGTCGCGATTGCCAATTAAAGATGCCTCCAGGAAACGGGGCTCTGAGCGCCGGGGAGGCGGTCCGACGGCGTATACATTGGGAAGTCAGTCACCATGAGCCGCCATAAAAGTTTGAGTGCGTTCCTTAATGCGGTATTCGCATAGGAGGAAGCCCCTTGGGGTGGTTGTTGCGTCGAGTCGAGTCTCATGATGGAAGAGGAAGCGGGGAAGGGGGAGAAGAGGGAACGGGCTCGAGAGGAAAGTCGTAACTGCTTTGGTTCACGGCAGTTCGTTCCGCTGTGACGCTGCTTCTTCCGCGTTCCACCGGCTCCTCTGTCTCCTTCCGCAACTCCCTCTACTCCGCCAAGCTCCTCGAGATTTTTCCAAACGCCCCCAGACTGCAATTTCACTATTTATCGCGACGGAAAGGTGAAGCGTTGTCGATAACGACGCTCCTTCAACGTTCCTCTGTCTCGAGGGACGTTGTCACCTAGCCCTGCGTACCTCTGTAAAAATTCTCCAGCAATGCACGAATATTATCAAGATACAATGTATATAATCAAGATATAATCGATTCACGTCGTAACAGTTGCGAGCCTAAGGATAGTAAAAACGTGAGAAGACACTTTGGAGGGCGTGCTCCACTCTGCTGGATCGTGCAGGAAAGAATAATGGGAGTTGAAGGGACTCGATGGGAAGTTGGAGGTCCGCCGTAACGAGTCCCGGGCGCGTGTTAATTTATTTCGAAAGCGCCTTTACGAGGGCGGCGAATGATTCGCGAAGAGCCTGTAACAGCGGTCGCCAATGACTGGAGGTCGATCGATTCCAGCGGAGGCGAACTTTCATTGGGAAAGTCTGATCGCGTAAAAGCTCTTTTACGAGCAGCTTAATACTTGGAACCCGCCGGAGCGTCCTTCCTCCGCGGCCAGGGACTCCTTTCTCTTCGTAGACGATCGCCGAAGTTGAATTACACTTTTACGGTCCGCGCGAGGCCCCGTATATCTGTCCGCGCGCGACGAGATTTGAAACGGGCCCCGTTGTCCCCTCCGCTGCAACTTAATGCCGACGAATCGCCCACGCAGCTGTGTCGCTAAATTTCACTTCCCCTCTATAAGCAACCCTTTATCTTTTTTTCGTTCTCGCTGCGCCGGTGTAATGGGAATCGCGAGAAATGAAGCGCATAAAT
Organism: Andrena dorsata; assembly: GCA_929108735.1. NCBI lineage: Eukaryota > Metazoa > Arthropoda > Insecta > Hymenoptera > Andrenidae > Andrena > Andrena dorsata. Next base: position 38,640,613 of record OV815487.1, read on the forward strand.
ATGGCGAACTGTCCGAGTACGTGGGCGCAGATTTACGTTTCCGCCCGCGGGTTTAATTGTGCGCGAGAAGTTTACTTGCAGTTTAACTCGCAGATAGCTTATAACGAGGTAAAACGTTTTAACGCGCTGCAACGGTGGCTGGTACCGATCCGCGGCGGGTTCTTTGCAATTTGAAGCTCGGGGAAGGTGGGAAAAGGAATTGTAATGTTTTGGAGATTCTACTTTAAGGTGTTGTACATTCCTAGTCAGGTGGCCGAACAGAGGCGAATGTTTGTGATTTTATTATGGAAAAACGAAAGCGTATATTTTTATAGAACTTTTTGCATTTAAAATAGCAACGTTTAAAGAACATTTGGTAATTTTTTTATAGAAAAATATTTACGTTTATAATAAAGTTGCAACGGACACCCAAGAAGCCTTTTTAAAAAGTTGTTTTTGCGGTGAGCACTGCCTTCAGGAACCAAATTGTGTAAAATCAAAAAACCAAAAAGGTTTCGTTAGTATATTAATGTATCCCCTGATTCACGGAGGGAATTTCCGAAATGTTAATTTAAAACAAAATGGCGGCTATATAATTTTTTCAAAAATCACGCGAAAATATCGGGACTTTAACTTTAAATAGCCGCCATTTGGTTTTAAATTAATATTTCGGAAATTCCCTCCGGTTACATTATTATACTAACGAAATCTTTTTTGTTTTTTTATTTTAGATAATATGGTTCCGAATGGCAGTGTTCACCGCAAAAACAATTTTTTAAAGAGGCTTCTTGGATGTAAGTTGCAACTTTCTTATAAACGTAAATATTTTTCTACGAAAAATTACCAAATATTCTTTAAATGTTGCTCTTTTAAGTGCAAAAAATACTGGAAAAATATATGCTTCCGCTTTTCCACAAAAAATTCACAAACATGCGCTTCTTTTTGGCCGCCTGACTATGTAATAACCTCTTAAACACCATTGACTTCTCAATATGTTCTTTTAACCCTCGATTGTCACACTGAGCTACCTGTTAAAAAGTCGCAAAAATTCTGAGATGATCATCGTTGAAAATTAACATGTACAATATCATCATATTTAAACAGTAGTAGGTACTACTTTCAATGCTGGCTTAAACATATTTTACCTCAAAGTCAAATTGTGGGTAATTCTGCCCAGTATGACAACCGAGGGTTAATAAAAGTGTAAAAAGATCTCTATATCTCACATAACACTAAAATCCCACCCCATTTTCGGTATCAGAAAAATGCCACCAAATCCCTCCAAAACCAATACCAGCGAACACCACAAACCTTCCCCCGGAAAAAATATCAAAATTCGACTTCCCAAAGACACACCTCCATCGCCACGAAGTCCCGCCGGAAGCTTCCGCACACAAGGCCCAAGAAACTTCGTTACGAACTCTCGAATTCGCGTCGCCGCCACCGCGTAGCGTCCCTAATTCCTTATTAATCACCGAGAGGCAAGGATCCCTGTATCCCCGGCTTTGAGGCGGCCAGGACACGACCGCATACAATTACAAAACATTTCAGAAGTTGCTGGTTCGATCCACAGCCGGCGTATCCAACCCCCGCCCCTACTCACCCCCGGACGCCCGATACGGGTGCTTCGCGGGGTCTGCGGAAAGTTCTGGCAGCATTTAGCGCGGGGGGGGGGGACCGGGTAAGCCGTGCCCCGATGCCAGTTCCTTGGCCGAATTCGCGCCGATAAAACAAATCCACGATGGGGGTTCCGTGAGCGAGGACCGGAAACGAGATCGCGCCTACTCCGCCTTTAAAGTATCGTCTTAATCTAGGCTGCCCCTAAAACCGCCACCCTCCCGCCTACGTGGTGGAGACGGGCCTCGCCTTAATTCCAGCCGCGTGGAACTTGTGCAGTCCTGCTGACAAATCGCCCGCCGCGGGATTACCCGTCGACGAAAAACTAATTAAGCCCGGAATACCGACGGCCGGAACAACGGTTCGTGGAAATATTCGCGTCGGACGTAGGCGCGCGACTTTCTGCGCTCGCGGCCGGGAAGCCTCGGCGTCTGTACACGGGGGCGCGCCGGGGGTGGCTGCCTCCTCGAGTATGCGATCGCAGGGCGAGAGGGCGAGAGAGAGACAGAGAGGGAGGAGTTGAAGCAGTCGCGCGACTTGGCAAAAAGCGAAATCGCTCGGCTTCTATCCGCCTATCTAAATAGTTGGCCGAGTCCATAAATTTGCCCGCTTAACGCCGACTCGCGCTGCTCTCGCTCTCTCGCTCACCCGCCCCCTTTGTTCCTGCGGGGGGAAGGGGTGGGCTGCGGTGGGATTCGGGGTATCAGACCTGGTAGCCGGGGACAGGTAGCGACCGGGAATGAAATGCAAAGGACATTGGCTGAGGGGGTGGTCGCCCACCGCCACCCTCTGCGGCCGACGACTTCTTCCTCCGCTGGCTTAACGCCCTTAATCTCGGCTTTATTGTTAGACCCCTAAGTCACCTTCTGGAGTGGTTTCTATTGCGCTTCGGTCCGGATGGTTTTGCGTAGCTATTGTTAAGCACACTTTTAAAACGATTTTATCGCGACCCTGCGAGCTACTCTTCGCTGCCCAAGGGAGGGAGGTTGGTTACTTAGCAGGAGTTGTTAAGGGATTAGTGATTTTTGGTTAGCGAGAGTGCGGAGGTGGATTATGTCCGCGCCTTTATTCTGGCTCGCTTCTCTTAAATTTTTCTAATTCTTAGTCTTGCAAGGGGTGGGCGATTTTAACATTTAGGGGGTGATAGGTGGCCACTCGATTTCACAAAAATAAAGGTTAATATTAAGAAATCTTTGGGTATTACGAGTCGTTAAGCAGAATGGTTGTGGCGCAGCGGAAAGCCAGTTTAATATTCATTTTTGCAAAAGCGAGTGCTCATCTGTGACTAAAATAAACGCCAAAAGGTTTTGTTGGTAAAGATTTAGCATCCTCTCGTTTAATTGAAATCCGCGTGGGACAGTCCTGGTCTTTCGCTTGTCAGTCGTAAATTCTGCTGTGTATCCTGTAGCTTTAAGTCGATCGTTTTGTCTATAAGGCGAGGTTTCATAACCTAATTACTTTTGTATTTTGTGATGTCATAAAGCCGATATTATTATTATTATCATTGGGAAGATTGTCTCTTCGAGAATTTTGGTATTACTTAATGCTTATCGTTTATTAGATGTACACTTTGCATTTAACTCTTTGCTTACCACGTCATCCATGATTAGAGCGTAGCTGGGAGGGTTGATTTTGAAATTCAACATATCCAGGCAAATTGGGGTAATGGTACGTAGAACATTTTCATTAAAATTCGTGGCAATTTCGCCAGTTAATCTCCTCGTATCGCCTCGTGTCGCCGAAATGGAAGGAGGACGATTAGGTTTTCCTCTGCATCGAGGCGCGAACTTGAAGACAGCCCCGCTTCGTCGAAGATTAAGCTAAGTCCCGTGGACAAAGTGGCTCATTGTCTCGCTCTTATCGTAGCAATTGACTTCCTTGTGCACGAACCCTAAGCCTCATAAGAACGTTTACGGTAATTTTGTCCCAATTCCAAGTGGAATCTTTTTAGGGGTGCGTCTCTAATTATACCGCGACGTTGCAAACTACAACCCTTTGCCTGCGGAAAGGTGTGAACGTGCCATTAGCTGCTGCAATTACTGTCCTCAAGTTCTACGCTTACTCTTAAGAGCAAATTCTGTATTTCCTCAAACCCTTCCACGGTGTTTGCAAATCTCTCGAGCCACCCCATAAGATATAATCCATCTATTTCTGCAAGGACACAAATACCTATCAAAAACCAACTGCAAAGCATCAATCTGTTTATTTAAAATTCTTTAGCAACGCTCGACTCGTTTGTAATTCTTTAACAACGTTACAAAATTTTCTATGATATTTGTAAGAAGGGAGGACTTCATTTTCCTTTATATCGATATTTTTCAATATCTTTTTGATTTCTATTGCAATATTTTTAAGTATCTCCAAGTGACAAGAAAAATCGATTTATCTACTTATTCTGGCAAGCTTTAACGCTTCAGAAATTTGTCGAGGCAGTGATAATAAGATTTAGGGAAGCTGGGGAGAAGTTCCGGCCCGATCGGACCGACCACACGTTCGGATTCGACTTTATACACGACCCTACAAAAGGGTGGAAAAGGTACGAGGAGAAAGGGACAGGCGATTTTCCCCGTCGCCCCTCCCTTCCACGATACTAATAGGAGTGTCACGAGCAGACCGAACCTATAATCCGTTCGCGCTAATTTCACAGAATACCCAGAACGTCAGATTTTATGTACAGGTTTATAGGTCCTCGGCCAGTCGACACTTTCCCCTCGAAATTTCCCTGTCTCCCTTCCCAACGACCGTGCTATAAAAAGAGGAATTCCAATAAAAAAAAAATCTCGAAATCCCCTTGGACGAAGCAAGTCCCTGCCTCCGCGTAACCTGCGAGCGATATTTATAAAAGCGAATTTTAAATTAGCCCTCCCCGCGATCGTTGCACAAGATTTTTTTCCCAACAATCCCAGCGGTAGACTTCGCTCTGCTCTCTTTTTACATAAAACAAAAAAAATAGTTACACGATGCATTTTTTATATTTGCGACCGTTTCAAACGCTGAACCGTTTAATCAAGCGCGCTCCGTTCCCCGGCTTTTATTTTATTCATACAGGATCGCCGGTGTAACTGAATTTACCCAGCGTAATTCCATAAATATTGACTTTATCGTGAATTGTTAGAGATGGAACTGGTACAGTTTGCAAGCGGCACGTAACGAAATAAACAAGTTCACGTTTACCTTTCGTTCCAAGATATTTCACTTTGAATACTTTTTAAATGACCGTGCTCCGCGAAGCAGTCCTGCTCAAATAACGATTTCAATTGCAGTAATTAAGCTACTGTAATCTACATAGAACCCGCGTTCAAATAAATTTCATGGGACCAAAGCTATAACAAACGAAACTTCAAACAAAACATTAAGTAAAACTCTAGAATTCTAACGCCAATTACTTCCAAAATACATTTATTACAAACATAGAACGCCAGATATCTAGTATCTAAATTCTTACTAGACCAAAGGAATAAAAATTCCCTCGCGAAGGAGTAGATATCCAAGAAGCCGTGGCCAGTAGCTTCACCTCCGATACTCTTCCGGAACGCACGTATCTCATTTCGTAATTCACCTACATAAATCCTCAACGACTTCGTGGGTGCCCGTCTATTTCGAAAGTGGGCCAACGTCCCGGAGTCACCAGAAGTCCTGCAAGTCATCTCGCCGTCGAAGGTCCGCCCATCCCCCGGCTGTAATCTGGAAAGTTTTCCGCGCTCGATCGGCCGAGAGGGGTGGGGGTGGGTCTGGTTAATGAAACACGAAATAATTAGACCGAAGCAACTTCCGTCGTTGCCCATCGATGATGGCTGCGTTTTCCATCTACGCGCCCGGCCCAGATAGCTTTCCCTCGGTCGCTCGGCGGCCCTTAAAGCGATTAAGATCGGCCGGTTGAGCGAGTAACGGTGGAAGCGGCGGGAGTGAGGGATAATTAAAAAAGTAATGGGTAAGCCGAAACCTGTCTTGGACGACGGGCCCGCGTGACCGGAAATAACGACAGTTATCGACGGTTAGTTGACAGACGGAAGCGTGGGTACTTGGTTACGCGTTTGTCTGCCGCAGATTCCCGAACGGGGGTGGCTCCTGCGGGGCTTCAAGATAGTCCCGTGGGAGTGATGGCTCGTGGATAATTCGGCAAGCTGCAGGGAGCAGGAGGTAGAATAATGGGGACGTAAAAGTTTCAGACGGCTCCCGCGATCGTACAACTCATCGTACGTTTCGTATGATGGCTGTGTTTATTGAAATGAAACGGGTGGGAAGTAAGGGATTTGCATCGAGCATATGGTAGACGTACAGTAGGAGAGTTTACTTTTAATTAATTTCACTCGTTTTTAATTTTCAATTCGATTTCAGCTTCACTTAAAGGGTTACATACGCCTTGAATGGCCAAAACAATCGATTTTTCTAATAAATAATTCGCAGAAGTTACAACATCGAAGGAAAGACAATTCTATGGCTCCGGAATTGAAAATTTTACTTAAGAAATTAAAAAAAAATTAGATCAGTTTAACCTGCATCTTACTTAGTTATAAGGTGACCGTAGCTAATATCACCTAGAAAAATTCAAATCGCTTTCATTTGAATAAGAATTGATATTTTTGCATGCAATTTGTTTCAAACTAAAGAGAAATTATTCATCTTTCATGTAACATAAGTCCTGAAAAATGTGTAGATACCTAATATCGCCTACTCAAGGAATATTGATTAATTCATGTATATATGAGTTTTTAAAGTCATTTTCACGTGAGCTTTTATTATTTCTTGCTCTTTAAATGTTCTTTTATCAATCTTTGATTGTATTTTTATTACAAAAATATAGAAATAGGATTTTTAAAATATTTTATTTTCTCCGTTCGGATATATATATTGGACAAATAAAGTTTATTACGGTTGCTCCGCCAATTCCGTGACCCCACCTGTAACAAACATTACATCGGAACGATTGTTCTCCGGTAGGCGATATTGAGAGCACATACTTTCAAACGATAAACGCTATTTTCATGACGAAAGATATTTGAATCGATTTCAGTCCTTAAGTACATCATTAATTAGGTATTTCTAGTAGATATTCTTGCATTCACAGAATTAGTAGACCTACTTTTTCCGAATGTGATGTAAAATTGTGGCAATCCAATAAATTTTTACACTTTTAAGATTTTTTAAAATACTCCCCTTTCTGTAAATGTATGCCTTCTTTCATACGTTTTGATACTAATTCAGTGCATAACCAATAAATTTTAGTGCTTACTTTCCAAAATATAGCGAGTGGCGGTATTAGGAACATGGGCGATATTAGGTACAGTCACCGTAGGTAAAAAATTCATAAAATGTCCCCTTTCTTCACGATCCTAGGTGTATGTAATCCCTTAAGATCTCTGTAATCATCAAATCTAAACTCCAGAATCAGAGATGGTTCCCCATAAAGGAAATTCCACTACCAAGTAGTCTGAACGTACCTGCAAACAATGGAATCACTTTCGATTGCAATAAACCAAGGGTTTTAATTTAAAAACAATGAAGCAGTACAACGAAACATTCTTTATTGAATCCGCCTTAAGTGTCTAAGTTCACGCAGGAATTCCATCCCCATCTGATTGGACATCGAATAATTACCACGGTTGCCTTTTTCCTGCGATGGCCACGCCGAAGGAAGCTTGCACGCTGTCCGTGTCACGAGCACTTAGCTTCCTCCAGCGACAACGAGATTAATCTCGCTCGAGGGTGCGACCAAAGCGAGACCCTCCCTCCCCCCCCCCACACCTTTCCGACCCCTTTCGCTACCCCACGGTGGCGAGAAACTTCGTCTTTCTCGCGCGTCCAATCACGTTCCGCTTTTTCTTCGGACAAGCTGCTTCCTGAATGCCAAAGACTGACCCCCCTCCGAAGAATCGACGACGTCGGCTCGTCCTTCGTGGCTCGTATATATTCCCATCGAGTATCCGATCGCGATAACGCTGCGAAACGGCCCTACTATCGTTCCCCGTCCACGGGGGAAACTTGTTCCCCAACGACGAAATTATTTTCAGACGCTACCACCGAGACGATGTTAAATCAAACTTCCAACACGGGGATTAGGAAACTACTGGTGTTCGACTCGAGCGTCGCTCGAGAAGAATTTACACGGAAATGAAATCGTTTTCAGTGCAAACCCATTCCCAACTTGCGCTACTTTGTGAACATCTTGGTGGGGGTGCTGGTCTCAAATAAAATCGCTGGTAGTGCTTCGAGGAGTGCTAGACGCCACCTTTTCTCTATCTTCTAACGGAACTTTTGGTGAACTCATAGATTTTGAATGGCAGAGTTGGAATTTTGATTCCAAACTGTTCTGGGTATGTTTCATTGGGTACTTGGTTGCCTCTTTTGAATATTAATTAGGGTAGACCGGGGCGAATCGGATCACAGGGCGAATCGGGTCAAAATAAGAATTTAGCCCATATTTGTTACATCGCGATAGAAACGAGCATTCCGATCCTTCGGAGTACTTCGTGCCCTTCTCCCGCACCAAACGCAATAGCCCGTCAATTTTTTTAAGGTATTGTTTCGTGCTGGCACACGTTTTCAGTGAGGCGGACGCATGCGAATGTCACAATTTCGTACCGAATCTAACCTACGCAATCTGTAATTTTGTGTTTAAAATAACAAGGTAAGCTTGAAAGTTAAATGTGTTTGTTATTATTAGCCTGCGTGGTGTTCAAATTTAGTATTTGATATATTTTAGATTATATTATATATATATATTTTATATTCAAAGATTTTTGGGTGATCCGATTCGCCCCAAGTTTCGGGGCGAATCGGATATTTCTCACTTTTTCCTTTTTTGATTATAAAAGTAAGATTTTTATGTTTAGTTTTAATTTTTATATATTCATTTTAAAGCCAAAGGTGTACCGGTCACGAACATATAATAAAAAATTAGTTTTTGAATGTTTGACTATTATTTCTTTACCGTCAAACTCAAAGTGATCCGATTCGCCCCGGTCTACCCTAGGTTAGCTTGTAGGCGCGAGTTTGCAAGCGTTCCCCCATGAACGTACATCCGATTACGGGTGCCATTTTGGTGCCACGCGGGGACGTCCATCAAAGCATCATTGAAATAGTATCGCGATTTATCGCAGCTTCTCTGAACAGATCTCATCACGCGGCGGAATAGTTGGTCGCAAGTGGGACACCGAATATATTCGGCTAACGAAGTCGCCGGATATCGATGGCTCGTGCACGCGAAAAGCGATCGACGAACGGCCCAACTTGCAAATTACTCGAATAGCTAGCTGTTCGCCTGTGATGGCGATCATTTATCGATCGTCGGGGATATATTTGTGCCATTAATTGAGGGGATCAGATATTCGACTGCCGCAAAGCGTGCCCTCTAGGAGATCCGAGGCTTTCAGACTTTAAATAATTTTCTGACATATCTGCAGACGTTTGGGACAGATAATTTTTCTTCTAGGAGCTTTCATATTTCTCGAGGCAAAATGGGTGATAGAATTATTCACGTTTACCATTATTCGAGGTCATTTAAAATAATCTTCCAGGATAACTCAAAGTTCATTAGTGGCATTAAAGGTGGCCGTCAAAGACCTTAATCAATTAATATCCTATGCCAGCGTGTACCAATTATTTTCATTCACCAATTAGTGCACAAGACGCTCCCCCTGACAGTTCACAATTTTTATTTCCCAGTACCTGTTCCTCTTTCCCCAAAAATCAAATTAGGTACTTGGGTGCCACGTTTCAAAGTTCCTCCCGCGAGCGAGCACTTGGCAGCTGTTTCTCATTCAGCAACGTGGCACGTCACTTTAATGATTCGACGCGACACTCTATATTGTTGCCCGAAACTAAACACCGAAACTGCACGGCAGTGTTGCGCGACCGGCCGCGATCGATGGCAAACTTTGCCAACAAAGTTTCGCGATTTTCGAAGGAGCCGATGCGCGTCCTTTCTTCGGCGGCAGCAAGTTCGTTAGGAAGTTCCCCGCGGAAGAAAGCCTCGGCCGTGACGAAGAAATTGCCGCGACCACTTCGATGCACTTCCCAGTACTACGGAACGAACTTACCAAGCCACTACCCACACAAAATGGTCGAACGAGTCGCGTGACCTCTACGCGGCATCACCTCCGCTGAAGCGTACTCGCGAACGTCCCCCGCCTGTCAACATTCCGACTGTACAATTTGCAGTTCCTCCTTAAGTTTGCAGATTTGTAATCCTTATCGGACAACTCTACTTCACGCTAATCGAGTCGACTGTTTACTATTGCTCTCTAGGAAGCATCGCCCCTAAAGTTCCTCCCCTGCGACTTCAAGCATCACGTCGAGTTCGAGGAACACGAGAGCCCGTCACCGGTGTCACCTCGAAGACACCCTGCCCCTCTGTATCCGCTTCGGAGTACCGTTCCCAAGGAGCCGGACTAACTTCTCACTGCAGTGTCCCTGAAAGAATGGCCCCAGGGTCGCTCAGATGAGCCTGTCGTTGGAATAAACGTCGGTGATGGCGGCGCCATTTTGGTTGCCCCCGATGTTCCTCTTCGCGACGCCGAGGATCTTGCTCCTCCTGCGCGGCGGCGTGGGGACGACCTCCGGCACCTCCAGCAAATCGTCCAGACCCCTGTTCAGCCTGCTGGGCTTCTCGGGCGGAAGATCCGCGGCGCTCCTCGGCCCCACGCCCGACGACACCCTCCCCCAGCCCTCGTACGGATGAGAAACGGTGTTCTTATCTAAATCCTCAGGACGTTCAGTGAATTCCCGATCGTCCTCGGCCTCGGTCTCCTGCAGCGACTCCTCCCAGGCGCAGAACGAGACCTTCCTCCCGGTAATCGGCTTCCTCTCCTCCAGGATCTGGCCCAGAGACACGGGAGCCTCGTTCTTCCGCTTGGTTTCCTGGCCCACTAGATCACCGGCTCTCCCTGCAGCCTCGATCCTCGGGCCCCCCTCGAAATCGTCGCCCTTAAAATCGCCGAGCTCCACGGGAACGATCTCCGGCTCTGTCAGCTTCTCGGGCGCCCCCTCCTTGCTGCCATTCATCTTAACTTCATCCTTAGCGCCATCCTGCGGCTCCTCCTTCTCCAGCATGTCCGACAAAGCCGCCTCCAGCTCGGTCAAGCTGGGCGTCATGGAGCTCAGGTTGCTTTCCTCCGTAGCTTCCTCCTTGAGGACCTTCAGCAGGCTAGAGTGGTCGGGGTCCAGCATCTCCGGCTTGATCCTCGGCTCGGGGCTGGGCGGCGGTGTCTTCGTGTTTCGTTCGTCCAGGCTCTTCTTCAGCTGGTTGTGCGCGTCCTTTGCGAGCTTCTCGTCGAAGAACTCGTCCATCCTTTGCACCTCGAGCATCTCGCGTGGCAGCGACTCCTCCGATATCGTCCTGACCAGGCCGACCGCGTGGCCAGTCAGCTCCTTCGCCTCGTAGGTGTCCTCGTCCGGCTCGCTCTCGTTCGACAGCCCGAGGATCATCCTCGATTCGCTGGATCGATCGGGCCCCACGCCCTTCTCGCCGCGACCGCCGATCGTATCTGGCAAATGGAACGCTCGTGGTTTAACTAGTCACGTACACGGATAGCTGGCTCCTCTCTGTCGCGGAGAGACCATTACCTGGAGAACTCGCAAGCGAACCCGATACGCGAGGGGGGGGGGGCGGGGGGATGTCTGCGTAAGCCGGGGACGTACGCTAACATCCGCGAGTGCGCCTCAAAGCAGCGATATTACTCCAATTCCACCGGATAATTTCACTCGTCGTACTGGGCCAGGGACTTATTCCGTCGTACGAATTCGAGAAGCTTGGGATTAGAGGACGCGTTGCGGGGGATGTTAGTGGCAGTTTAGTGGGTAGGTGAAGATCAAATGAGAGGCATAGAGCTCGCAGGTGTATTTTGAGACTATATGTTGCGAATATTGTATTTAATAGCTAACTTGTGGCAAACAATGGTGTTGACGTGCAAGTTTTAGGGGGAAAGGGCGAAGTACCGTAAACTGGGGGACATTAACAGTACGGACTAACTTTGGCAGTTAATTAATATGTATTAAAGAAGGAAAAGTATTTTATATATTTGGATGCTTTTTAAAGCAAATGTAAAATTGGTAACTTTTATCTTAATATATAAAGCAGAAAGTATTTGTGTGTTTGTCTGTCGCCGAAAAACTTTCGAACGGTAAACTCTGGGGTCACGAAATGTGTCCCAGCTCATTATGCCTAGCTAATCCAGATGAATGTGACTATTTTCACAAAAAAAAATAAAACACTTTTTTTATGAAATCATAATCTAAATTTCGGACGAAGCCGAGTAGTAACGCTAGTATTATATAACAAAATGTTACAAAAATCTGCCAATGTTCCCCCAGTTTACAGGAACTCGTATTGCAACTGCAAATGACTGTGTCTCGAAAGCAAATAGGAGTGGGTCTACATTTATCAGCGTCTTTCTCATATTTTCAATACGTTACTTAGAAAATAACACAGAAATTTCGTGACGGCCATTTAGATTGAACCTGTAGGTACACGGAAGCAATCCCCAGTGTCTTGTTATTGCAACAGTGTTTTTCCAAGGCAGAACGGATCAAGGACCAACACCCCCTAGCATTTGGCGTCTATTTACCTAAAGCTGAACGATGTTTCGCCTCGTCCAGGAAAAACGGTTCCTTGGAACCGGGGGAATCGCAGGCGGCCGAAATTCTGCAACTGTCCGCCAGCGTGGGTGGATCGAAGTACCTCAAGTGCGACCTACACAGAATCAAGACGTTGAAGAAGAAAACGTGCAGCTTAACGCATCAGTTTTAAGTGCACTTAAGGGGTTACACCACTGTAGAATTTTCAAAAAATGAAAAAAAAATTTTTTTGTTTAAAAGGTGTTTTAGGGTCTCAAAAATAATATACCAAAAGATGGAGCGCGGCAAAAATGTCTAAATGTCCAAATTTTCAATTCTACCACAACGCTCTCTTGTATGCCCCGAGCGCATTTTGTTCTCACTGCGCGCGCTATAGATTTGTTTTGGTGTACGGAAGAAACAATAATGTGGGAATATGTATCTGGGTTCGGATCTCTACTGCGTCAAGTCGGGCACCGAGGCATAGACACCTCGGGCCCTTCGCGATATGCGTCGCCGTCTTGATGACAGCATTTGTTTAGATAAGGACGCCGGGTCCTTAGCGCGTCTCTCGCCGTCGACAGATCGAGAGCGTTAGTAAAGTGAGGATCGACCGTTGAAAAGAACGCTTTGCTTTCGTGTATAAGATTTGTAATATTCGAAGAATAGTTCACAGTGATAATTGCAATTGATTTTCACCATGAGTGATGATAAAACGGGTCGTTATAAAAAAGGATCCAAATCTGACAGTGCATTCAGCAAGAAACCACAAGTGTCACGCAGACGACCGTTGAATCGACATGAAATGGAAGCGCCTGAGGATTTAAATGTCAGCGCATCGGCAAAGAAATTGAACCAGCGTGATTTTTACGATATTGAAGTGGACTCTACTTTTGGCTATCGTCTCTTAAATTTTGTAGCAGTTTTTGCCGCTATTTCGAATGTCGTTGTTTGTAAAGTGTGCCATTCGGAAGTGCAGTTCACTGAAACTAGCAAACGAGGTTTGGGATTTAAAATAGTTGTGTCCTGTGATAAGTGTGAAAAAATAGAAATACCAAGTTGCCCATATGTTAAGAATGCCTACGAAATTAACCGCAGAATTGTGTTTGCCACGCGATTGCTTGGAATTGGTTTACGCGGAATAACAAAGTTTTGTGCGTTTATGGAACTGCCCCGCCCGATCTTTCAATCTTTTTATGATAAGATCGTTAAAAACATTGCTAGTGCAACAGAAGTTGTTTGTAAGAAGAGTATTTCGAATGCAGCGAAAGAAGAAAAAACCATTTCTGCTGAAAAAGGAGACAAAAATGGAATCACGATATCGGGCGACGGATCTTGGCGAAAACGTGGATTTTCATCTTTGTATGGCTTGGTTTCTCTTATTGGTTGGCACACTGGCAAAGTTATAGATGTCATCGTAAAATCAAAATATTGTAAATCGTGTGAATATTGGAAGAAAAAAGAAGAAACAGAAGAATATGCGGAATGGTCAGAAAATCATGTAAGCGAATGCCAAGCAAACCACGAAGGATCGGCTGGAAAAATGGAAATCGACGCAGTTGTTGAAATGTTTCGGCGCTCTGAAACCTTACATGACGCGAAGTACTCAAGTTATATTGGCGACGGTGATTCGAAAACCTTTAAAGGTATTACAGATGCTACACCTTACAAAAATATTATAGTTCAGAAAAAGGAATGCATAGATCATGTTCAAAAACGAATGGGCACCCGTCTCCGTAATTTGAAAAAAGCGACAAAAGGACTTGGAGGAAAAGGAAAATTGACAGGCAAGCTTATCGACGAACTTTCAACATATTACGGATTAGCTATACGGAGAAATTGTGATTCGATTGAAAAGATGAAGAACGCTATATGGGCTACACTGTATCACAAATTATCTACAGATAATAACCCGCAACACGACAAGTGCCCAATTGGAGAATATTCATGGTGCACTTGGCAAAAAGCGAAAGCGACGAACAGTTTGGGCGATTATAAACACCAAAAACCTATGCAGAAACAAGTTTTCGAAGCTATAAAGCCAGTGTACATAGAGTTGAGTAAGGACGATCTTCTCACTCGTTGCATCGGCGGATTTACACAGAATAGCAACGAGAGTTTCAACTCGACCGTATGGGCGATGGCTCCAAAATCCATATCTAGTGGAAAAATAGTATTAGATATTGCCACAAATATTGCTACGTGTGTATTTAATGACGGATTTTCCTCAATTTTGCACATAATCGACACTATGGGCATGACAATTGGCCCAAACAGCTACAATCTGTGCATGGAGGTGGACGCGGAACGCATCAAAAGAGCAGAACTATCGTTGAGTGAAGGCGCAAGAGAGGCTCGAATCGATTTGAAAACCTTAAGAAAGGAAAAAGAGGAGGAGGATGTTAATCTAGAAGGCCAATTGTATGGTGCAGGCATCGCAGATTAAAGGTATATAAGAATATAATATGATTTTACAGTACTTAAAACTTTAAACGCGTTTTTCTCGAAACCACTTTTTTTTAACTGGCCGGAAACATAACTCGAACAAATCTTCACCGATCGATCTGAAAATTTTACAGTTATATTCAAAATTGCTTTCTCCAGCGACGTACGTAGGATTTTTGTTTTATATTTCATACTTTTTTTTTTATAACCAATTCTGTGACGATTTTTTCATGAAATTTTAAACTTTTTTTTAAAAAGTGCACCATTTCGCGAAAAATCAATATATCGAAAAAATCCTACGTACGTCTATTGCTGTTGTTCTATAGAATCGAAAAAACTTTGGTTTTTTGTTCTAGGTCAAAAATTGCGGGAGTTAGGTTTCCGGCCAAGGACCCTTTACAAAAAACAGGCATCGACGGAGAAATGCTGCGCAGCCACCATTTTGTCATGAACGACGTTGAAAAAAATATTTTTTGTACTTCATTACTAGAATTATAAATCCCATTTTTCAGAATTTCGATTGATCTCTTTATTGCGCCAAAAAAAATTCCCGAAATATGCCTTTTTTTTCGTGCGCTACAGTGGTTTAACCCCTTAACTTGCTCGCTATAGGGTAAAACTATACAATACGCCCCACTTTTAAAGAAACATCTATAAAACCAATATTTTTTAATAATTCTTTAATTTTTTTGTGTGAACACATTAAGTGCTCATTACCCTTCCCAACTACACCGAAATTGTGACAAAAACATAACTGGAAATAACTGTAAATAATCATTTTTCTGAACCTTACATGGGGCATTTTGTAACACAGTCGTCAGGTAAAACGCCCCACCTCTGTGACAAAACGCCCCGGCATAAAAAAGTGATTACTTTTTATTATTTTTATCTAAATGTTATAGAATATATATTATACAAGATATTATTAACAAAAATAGAACAATCTTGATCAAAATTATTACATTATTTTTTTATTTACATTTTCTCTTTTGACATTTCTGTCGCAAGGATTACATGAAGTTATCCACGAAAAGGAAAGAAATAGGTTACTCGTGAAAAATATGATTTTGAAGTTGGGCGTATTGTAAATTCATTGCTGGGGCATATTGTAAATTCTGGGATACAAAACGCGCCGGTTTAAATTTAGCATCAACGTAGTGAAAAAAGGTTTGGGCAATAACAATTTAAAGAGGTTAATTTGTCTACTTTCGAAATATATATGTGAATTTATCGCAAAAACAATAGTGACTTAGAAAATTGAATTTCTCTCACACTCGCCGCAAATTATCTGAAGACCGAAAATATAAATTCTTGTATATTTTTTTAAAAGCCGTAATATTTGCTCGTATTTTTATTGCGGCAGTTGTGGCCGACTGAGGCAAGTTCGAATTTGACGATAGTGTCGATGCATCCTGGTTTGTGTGCGTAAAATAATGGTGGGGCGTTTTGTCAAATGGGGCGTATTGTATAGTTTTACCCTAGTAATACAAATTCGAAATCGCAAAACTGGATGTCAAGAAGGGTAAGTCCAGTGGTAACTACAAACCCAAAAACTCCATTTTCCCACCGCAAGCGGTAGTAGAAAGACCACGCCAGACGTCCCTAAACCCCAGAATATGGACTTACACCACTTGGCATCAGGACTCCCCCTATTAAGTCCACTTAATCGCCCGTACACCGACCATGGATAATCTCTACCGACCTATTTGGAAGCACTTCGGAATATTCAGCTTCCCCTAGCACAGGGGACGGTGTTTTTCCGAACATCTCAGGCTTCTGCAGCAGCATTGGAGACCCAGCTGTGCCGCGATCGTCCACGGATCCCTTGCCACCTGGATCCGCGAAATCGACGACGTCCGCGTCCTCCTGGTTGGTCCTCGAAGTGCCCTTCGCAGAAAGCAAGAATCGTCTGTACCGACCAGGGAGCACGTAAACAGGATAGAAACGTGGTTCGAGGTCTCACCTCGAAAGAGAACGGCGGCTGGTGATTCAATTCGCAATTACCGATACCGCTGAGGTCCCAGTCCTCCGATTTACTCGGGTCGTACTTCACGAAAGGAGCGGCGACCACGCTGTTCCCTCGGCAGTCCAGCTTCTCCAGGACCTGATACGGGGATAGGTTATCGGGGCTGCCCCGCCTCGGTATGTAGTCCTCCAGCCGCACGCTCGTTTTCTGGGGATTACAATAAATTCGCGCTTTATCCAACCCCGGCCGTGTTTCTTGCGGAGAGTTTCAACCCTTTGGCGCTGGGATCTTGGGGCGTTTAGCATTCTTACAGGGGCGCGTGGTTGGGGGACTGTAGTTGGAACAGAATCGATTGGTCGTTGGAGATTAATTCTCTGAGAGCCATTTTGGTGTAGCGAGCAATAATGATATATCAAAGGTTAGAGTGAGTAGATTCGAGGGTGGAAGGTGATCTAATATCAAAGCACTGCTATTGGAAGTTTGTACTCAAGGATCTTTCCTTCCCACACTCTTCCTTAACTTCCTAAATCTCACTATTGCTTGGTGTACTTTCTCCATACCTAGATAAACACACTATCAAAGCAATTATCTATACCTACTCTTAATTATCTACAGCGGAAGGGGGAAATCTGTGCCACAGATAAAGAGCATCCCCCGAGGGGAGAAGCCACCCTGTTACAAGGAAAAAATAGTGGAGCTCCCCCCCTTTCACTTTTCCCATAAACTTGTCTCTTACATGGCAAACCCCGTGTAAGCAACAATACCAGCGCTCTGTATAGAGGAGTCGTGTACCTCGGAAAAGGGCGAGAGGAAGGATTCAGCCGGAAGCGATCCCGTGCTGCTCCTGACGGGTCTCCTGGACTTGGCCCTGTCTCCCCCGCCCTCGTGGCCCTTCGTCCCTTTCGCCTGGTGCCTGGCCACGTCCAATTCGTCGTAATTCGGCAGACTGACGGTGCTGTAGTTCTTGGTCCTCGCCTTGCCAGTCGATTTCTCCGTGTCCCTCGAGGTGCCGTTCATCTGCTCCTCAGGATCCCTCGGCCCCCTTTTGTCCTCGCAATTAGGAGTCGACGAGTCCTTGCTGCTCCGGCTCCTCGCAAATCTGTCGTAGTCCTCGCCCTCCTCCGCCTTGCGCTGATGCTGGCTGGCCTCGGAGCTCGTGTAGGACTTCCTGTCCTCCAAGTGGGACGCCCTCTTGCCGGAGACCATGTCGCTCGATATTACCCTTCCGGTCCCATTAACCTGTTCCGAGGTTAGGCTGGTTAAAATGCAGCGGAATTGTGTGACGTTTTTTAAGAGCAGCTGCAAATGTTCCTTCGCCCACTTCTGGGTGATATTAAGTGTACCGTAATGTCTTTTTCACTAAACGCACGTGTAGTTTCAGCGGAAAGTGGCAAATCGTCTAAATACTCAGGGAAAATACTGAATTTAAAAGAATGTGTAATATATGTTTGCTTTTAATAGACTTTAGTTGAATAAAACGAACGAACTTTGTATATAATTGTCCCTTGAGCTCGAAAAAGGAAGGCTTTATTAGGTTTTGTTTTGGATACTTGGACTGTTCGAGATTGTTCGGTCTGCTTGATGCTTTTAGATATGTTGAAGTACTTTCTTGTTTTAATAATACGTGAAAGGGTGGTTTAAATTCTAGCTTTCGTAGAAAATAATAAAGCAAGCCGCTTTTTAGTTCAACTACATAGAAGGAAATATAAAGGCTTCTACCAATTCCTAACATCTCTATTCTTCGAAAAGTCTTCTCAGAAGACAATACCACCTTCTTCTATTTCTCCTCGATGAAAACAGAATAACTTCGCCCCTCGAATGTTCCCAATCGAAATTTCAATCGAGGCGATTCGATTGGTAAATACTTTTTAAAGTGTCTCTGATATTTGTTTCACAGATTCCCTGTTCCCGCCACTCTCGCTCAATCATGGCGCCTTTTACACGGCAGTGCAAACACACCTACCCCCGCGAATATCGAATTCGAATCTACATTGGAAATCCCTAGCCTCCGTGCTCACCTTGTGCTCGTAAATCTCCTTCATCCTCCTCCCATCGCGCCTGGCGTCCTCGCGCGAGCACTGTTTGTCCTCCTCCGCGTCCTGCTCGTCACCGCTGCTTTTCGGCGATCTCACCGACGAGTACAACGGTTCATCGTTCGATTCGGTAGCCTTCAAATTGCTCGGCGAGTTTTCAGCGGTCTCGTCTGGCTTCGGCGGCAAGGGCCTGCCCTTGTTCCTTTTCCTCCGCCGAGGCGGAGGGACCGGCGTGGTGTCCTTCAGGTTGGAACCTGATGACCGGAGCGGGAATATTTGTGAGTTGGTAAAAGATAGTAGAGTTTCAAGTAGTGGTCTTGAGTGTTAAGGGGAGGTTCCGGTATGGAACCCATAAAAATAGGCAATCTTCAGAAATTAATTAAAGGAAAACTACCACAGATGATTTAATGGGAGTTTTTCACTGTATTAAGAATTTTTTGAACTATAGAAATATATTTATTTTTCTGTAATTAATCTTTGCAAATGGCACTGGGGTTTAGTCGAAGTGAAGCAAAGTATTGGTCTGAAATAAGAAACAATGCCAGATTATTAAACTGCTTTAATAAATTATCGGTTACTTTAGGAACACCATTCCTTTGAGTTACACCTTTGAGATGCCCTAAACGTATTGCTGTGCACCGCACTGTGGAAAGGATTGCTCGATCACAATTATCCAACTCAAGGAAAAAGGAATCTATCAACGTCCCAAATAGGTCCATTTATCAGGGTACCAGGAAATTCCAATTGCAGTCCCACGAAATAATCACTGATTGTTAGTTTCTTTTCTGATAAAGGCGCTACTGAACTTTCTCAGCGGTGGCACTCGATTTACCGCGATATCTACCGAAACACGTTCCGCATGGGACCATTTGGTATAGCTACCAAAGATATTCAGAAAGCACCAGCCGAAACTTTCCAGCGAAACGCGTAATTTCAACCCCCGTTTTCCTCGACGCGAGGGTGGAGGGACGGTTGTTATTTACAAAACCGGGACAAATACCCGAGCGTCTCCCGGGGCACGATGCACGCTGGTAGTGTCCTTATCAGCCGACATGTCGGTACGAGCGTGTTCTCGTTAAGGATACAGCTTGCAATACGAGCTAACGATAAATTGCGAGCTTACAGCTGGACGTCGGTGTGGTGGCGGGATAGAGGCTCGTGTCGACGGTTAAATTCGTGAGCACGGAGCTTGGCCTCGGTGTGCTGGGTACTTCGAGGTTCACGTCCACCCAGTCGCTCGGATGAAAAGGCCTGTCCACGGAATCTATGCTCCTGCCCCTGGTGAGCACCTCCCTTGGCGGCGAACCAGCGTACCCTATCTCGGAGCTGCAAATTCAAATACAAAAATACATTTAAATTGAAGGAGGATGAAATCGACAGAAGTCATGAATAAAATTTGTAACATTAACCCCTACGCATTATTAATCGCCAATTTTCCGAGGCAAATCGCGCAAGACTTACTTTAAAGGTAAGGGAGTCTGGATATTTAAAACTTAAAATTTTTTAACATACCTCATTCCACTGCTGCCATTATCGAGGTAACAGTCTTTAAAGGTAACGAAATAGCGGGGACAATTAGACGACAAAAGCAGCCCATACAAAAAGCAACAATCATGATAATATAATCGCCGACTATAGAAACGTTTCGACGCGCGGAACCGGGTCACTCGATGAAACCAGGGTGTGATGAAAAAGACTCACAATTTTCGTTTCCAGGTGAATTCCGTTAAACGCAAACAGGGGAGCAATTTTCTTGCGCGTGTCATTAAATATCCTTCCCCCCCAACATCGCCTTTCCATTCTGGCCCGCCCGACACTTCCAACTTGATTCAGCCGCGCAATTTCTGTATTTCGAAAATTTCTGCTTGACCCGCCGAAATTATTTGGCATCGCTACAATGCAGCTCTATTATACGGGTTACTCGCAAATGCATGCCGTGTTTCTTCGTGTCCCCCGAGCCATAACTCTTCTGGGGACGGGAAACGTTACTGGAATTTCGCCCTCCCACCCCGCGGTCCTCTTCCTTTGATACGAAAGTTCCCTTTAACTTCTTGCAGAACGGTCCGACGCACGCGAACCATTCGAGAATATCGACGAAAATCGTGGAATCCCATCGATTAACGTTTTTGCCATCCCCTCCACTCTGTACACCCGTGGAATTCTTTACCCCCCCCCCCCCTCCCTCCTTGCAGTGCGACTGGATAGCCGGCTACCGAAAAGCACGATCAAAATAAAAACGTCGTCAGATTCCTTGGCCCTTTGCACCTTTCACCTCTCACCTTTCGCTGCTTCCTTTTTCTTCCCTCTTCTCCCTCGAGTCTTTTATATTTTACGACTCCTCCTTCCAGCCATCGTTTTACGTCGATTTCATGGAAATGGCTCGTTACTGTTCGATACTTTAAAATACCTCGTTCCTGACGATTTCTTCTTCTTCTTGAAATTTTCGTGTTTCTTTTACCGTTGATATTTCCGGCTGCTCGTTTTCTTTGTTGTTCAATGGTATCTTTAATATTTCGTGGAAGGAACAGAAACTGGTACAGTAATAAGTGTGCAAGCCAGATATCGAGGATGTAGTAATACAATTTGCCTTGGAAAAGGTTAACTTTTTTGGGGGAAAACTTGGGTAATCTTTAATAATTATAATCTGTGGCCCAAATGTCGTATCTTTTTTTTATATCTATGTGGCCTCTTGCTTCTCGGCTAATTAAGTTCGTCGAGAAATAATTCCTGTTCCTCCCTGGAAATTTGGGAATAAAATTTTCATGTTTTCTCGGCCAAAGAAAATTCGAATCTCGCGAACAGCTCTCATCTCGATCAGACGTTCGATCCAACGCGGGGCCGCGCATCTGTGTTGCGCGCGATAATGCATCCGAGTCTCCGCTGTCGCGACGGCGAAATATTTTGACAGTTCAGGGTTCAGATTCGCTTAATTCGTCGCGGACAATGAGAATGATGCATTGCTTATCCGTGCACGCCTGCGCATAAATTAGATCGCGGCTGATCGTACGAGGCTGACTTAACGGGGTGCATAAATAAAGTGTACCTTGTCAGTGGTCGGGTGTGTGCTCGCGTACACGCCGGTCCACCAATCGCGGCTCGCTACATGTTAATGCATGAAACGGAGATCCTTTATGCATGTCGAGTAGCATAATAATTGAGAAGACTGAATTATTGAGGGAAGTGTGTCATATCGAGGATTTAGAGCATTGACCCCTCGCATTGTTTCCTTTTACCGAGGAATTTAAGGAGCCTTCATTCTTCCTGTATTCCACCAGGAAATTATAAATAGTTTATAAAAGTGTAATAAAATTCAGGATGTTTTTCAAACGTTCGTATTCGATCCGTACCGAAGAATTCAATTTTTAATGATAGTAGAGTAAATATATTTAAATTGTAGGGAGATAGGATAACAAGATTATTGATTGGCTCGAGAAGCTGCAAACGAAAAAAAAAAGGAAAAATAAAAACTGTGGGGATAAAAAGACCAAAGAGAGTTTTAAGATGGAGATGGAATGTGATTGGGAGAGAGAGTGAATGAATCGAATGCGCGAATAAGATAACTTTGTAAATATGTATAGGTTTATGTAAAGCAAACCCAATTCTTGGCTGTGAGGCTGAATAAAACATATTTATTTAAATTATACAGGAGTGCCAAGCAATAGTGAGCTTTGTGGGCGGAGTTAAGGGGAGTGGGCGGGAAGCAAATTCAACCAATAGTAATCTAGATGTGAGGTGCGATTATACAGGGCGAACCAAAAACAGAAGACAAAAAGTTTTGAATAGATTTACTAAAAGGTGGCTATCTGAACCTATTTAAGAACGTTTCCTATTTAATTTCACATGAAAAAGAACTATTTATAAAATGTATGTATCAAAGATGGAGGCCTTGGCAAGCGATACGAAGTCGCGAAGTCTTAAAAGTCCTTTCAGTTTTTAAAGTACCCCTTTAAAACTTCATATATCACACATAATAGCTCCCGACATATTTTTTTAAATTACTAAATTTATAAATAAAAATATAGGGTTTGAGAGTCACAAACATTTTTTTTCTTCAACTGAGCACATTAAATAATGCTGAATAAATGTAAAAACTTATATTTCTGGCCAATAAATATAAAATCTATGCAACAATGTCGGAGTCAATTCCTATGATGACAGTAATTGGGTCATTTAGCCTAGACTACTATAAAAGTGTCTACTCCTGGAATCCCATCCCACCGAATTCAGAAGTCGAAGTCTAAGAAGCTGTCTCGTGGTTTACACGTTCAATCATCAATTTATCATTAAGCATCCACCCTTCAAGGGATCCGTTTCCGCGCAATTAGACGCAATCTTCGGTTGCGAGAGACAAACGGGAAATTACGATGCGACCAGCAAATCGTCCCCAGGAAATCCGCGTGTCTAAAAGCTTCCATCTTCCTTCGCCCTCTCGTATTTCACCCCTCCTCTGGCTCCCGTTTCTTTCTTCTCCGCGACACTCCGTTAATTGATGGTTTTCAGGGAAACGATCTGACGATTGACACTGCCCCAAGGCACACCTAGATCTCGATACGCTCCAGCGATAAACCTTCACCTTTTTTTCTAACAACGAGCCCCACCTCGCTTAGGGGCTGTTTTCTGAAATCCCGCGTCCGTCGCGAAGTAATCAGAATTTTTTTTCCGCTGTGAGAAATAAGAAAAATAGAGGGGAGCAATTGATACGTGCGCCGGTGGTGTCGTCCGCCAGAAAATCACGGAGACAAAAATCCTTTCCCTCTCGCGGGAGGAGCACATGGATCGCGTTGGGGGTCGATCGAGTAAAACGAGCCGAGCTGGAAGAAAGGAACAAAAGGACGTAAAAATAGGGGAACGTGAGCGAGGAGAAAGTGCGACGGGGGCACGTTGGGAAACGAGGCGAGTTGCGTTTACTGCGAGACAAAATTAGAAAAATCGCGGCTGGGAAAATTGAAAGGCCCGCGAGGGAGAGACAGTTGGCCCGGTTTGGAAACGCGTGAATATCGGACGTCGAAAATGCGACGCGGCGGAGGTGAATTTCTGAAAGCAGCCGTCGACAAGATTGAATTTTACTCTGGTCTGACGCGATGATGTTCGCGTCGGGATTTACGAAGGGAGTACGTTTGAGTCATCGTTTTTGGCGGAAAAGGAAATGTCCTGTTCATTGGAGACACAGTGTCAGCTCTCGCGTGTGATATGGGTTGAAATTCCAGAATTCAAAGATTTCCATTCTTCTTCACTCTTTGATCACGCCGTTACTACTAACGAACGTTAAATTTCGCTACATTAACAGAATACAGGCTTTTTAAAAGTATCACAGAAGTATTTCGCCTGACTTAGAGAACCTCACGTCCCGCCCTGAATTTAATTATAATTTTTAAAGACGTTTTTAGAACTGCAATTAACCCGGGACGTCCAATGTAAACGTTAAAAATAATTACGCAATTAGAGGTCCGTGTAAGTCACGTCCGCTGTAACAGTGCTCCTCAACTTCCTGTACGCGCTGCGCTCTTTTGCGACGAACTTATTACACCTACGAGTCGACCGAAATAAAAGTGGAGGGCTGTGTAAAAATTAACTTCCCCGATGCCATTTATCGCGAGGTGCGAACGAAACTGCTGCAAACGATCCTTTCCATTTCTATTCGGTTCCTAATCGATCTATCAAGTAATTCATTTATCCAGTACAATAAATAAAATAAGAGTTGAAAGCAATCGCGAGAGTTTTTTCTTGCACGCGAAAGGGAGTTGCACAACACTTTGAGAATCGCTTCTGTACTAGCAAACACTGGAGGAGAAGAAAGAGAAAGATACCTACGGTGTAAGAGGATGACGTTTGGTAAAGGTCGACGAAAACGAGAAAGGTGGAAAGTTCACCGAAAATAGCCCGATGGTCGTAACGTCCACGTATAAACATGTTACCGTACACCTGTGCTTACACGAGATGAGATTCGCGTTCGGAATATAAAACAAGTGCATCGTAAATGCGCATATACGCGGGGACGCGGTGGATTACTAAGCAGTCGGGTCCGCTTTGAATTCGAAAGTCGGGCCATTTATAATGCGCGAATTTCGAAATGGAATTACGAGGAATCGACGGATCGCGAGGATCGGGGGGGGGGGGGGGGTGATCTTTATCTGTGGGCAGGTTTTATCGGCGCTTTAATTCGTTAAAAGCTTCTTCCAAGCCAAATTGTAGAAAAATAGAATCTTGACTGCTCGACATTAATAGAGTTGGACTTTCGATGATTTGAGATAAGAGGAGCCCAATTCGGTGCAAATTATCGGGGTGCCCCAAAAAATGGAAGAAGCTATATAGAAGAACAACACCACCCCTATCTTTTCCCGAGTACAATCTAGAATTAACCCTTTCGGAACTGTGAGCGCATATATCCTTAGATTCGTGCGGTGTGTGCGGAGAACGCTCATGGGCGTTCAGATACTGTGCTTAAGAGATACGACTAGAGGAGTCCCGCACGCAGCCTACTCTTGGCGGTCAAATTGTCAGTGTCCAAGGGAATGAAGATACACTGATTTAAGCAGAGATCGAATTATGGGAACTTACATCATCCACTGTGCTCTTTTACATACATCAGCTTCCAGCAGCATCTGAATAAGGACCGCGATTAAAGTCAACAGCCATCTGATTTAATCTATGCAATTTCGGAGCGCGCCGAAAACGGAGACGTCCGATCGTTCCTGCGATCGTCTTATTTTTGGACACCTTGGAGCACGGTGCCGGCTCCACTGACCTTAAAAAGGAATCACGTTGGAACGCACCGTGGGCGGAAAAGCAGCCTAAACACTGCCCACGCCTCGTCTTCGCGTGGATTCGGTGTAACGAGGCCTAAAACTTGCCTCTACATGGGAAGAAAAATTGTCACGCTATCGAGATATCGTCTCACGATAAACGCCGACCTGCCCCGACTCCTGGCCGTCGTGGGTGCCTTATCCTTTGAGCCGGCGACACTGGTAAACGCCATTTTTAACGATTACACACTGATAGGAGAAAGTCTGTGGTATTATTAGAATGATACGTAAGTATTTACGGGCACTGCGATGCTGGTTTAGAAATCTGATTGAAATGAATATCTCAGGGAAATATAGTTAATGATACGGGCGTTTATGTGCCATCGAATCCTGCTTCGTTTGATGGAAATAAATGTGACAGGAGATATTATTAAAGGTTCAGAAATCATCTAATTTTTAAGTCCGTCTCTTCATTGTTAATTCGTTTCAGTTCGAAAATCAATTAATTGCACTTGGGAGAAAGAAAATACACCTTTAAAATTAATAATGGCACATTACTTTAAACGAAGATACCTACCTTCTTATATACTTTCCTTCAAAAACATAATTCACGAGCTTAAAGAATAATCATAATCATCGGATTTTAGACGAGGGGAATCGTGCATAATCGGGTTAGATTCCGCGAATCGCTCGCAGGATTTGAGGTGGCAGGTTTCGACGTTGGTTACGTTTCGCGAAAGTCACGCCGAGGGGCACGTTCCTGCTTTTATCTCCCCCCTTCGCAGCTTTTCCTTCGCGATCCTTTTTAAAGCGGAACGAATCGAGCCGCCAGCGACGCTCTGATTACGCGCGCGGAAATATTCGCGGAAATTATTGCGGCTGGGCGAGGCTGGCCCGTTAAACGCCAATGAAAACCGATTTCCGCGGAGGAACGAATGCTTTCATCGAGTATCGCCGCTGATTAGTCCTTTCTGATTTTTCTCGCCTTGCTTGGCCGCGACCTCCCTCGGAATCCAATTTTCTCCATCAGCGGCCACCGTTACGAGCGACTAATGACACTACCGCTCAAAAGTACCGGCACACTTGACGCATTTCCTTTCTGCATTCCAACGCTAAATGTAGAGTCTAATATCTCGCGGTAGTTTTACCCTTTTTGTGGATAAAGCGCAGCTAATTTGCTTCTAGCCGTTGAAGCTATGTAAAGTAGGAATGATAAGAAGAAAAGATGTTGCGTAAAGTAGTTATAACTTTTAACAGTATTACATTTCCTATTCCCTGCTGATAGTAATGGACAATTGTGTCTAACATGGAGGTGTATAGAGTTTAAGAATATTTTTTCAGTAAAGGGTACACCCAAACTTTCCATATCCCACATGGACCATATCCAGTTTATCAAGTAAATATGCGAGAGGTGCTATAAAAGGACAATTTTATTTAACGTGCGTTTCTGATAATATCATATAATAGGTATTTAAAACACTAGTCAATTAATAGGAAGTATGTTTATAGGCCTTCAATATAAATATATTACAAACCCATTCATAATAACAGAAAATAACAAAATCCTCGATTTTCAAATAAGTCGAAAATGTCCCTTTCAGGACAGAAATAAACCAAATGAAAACAAAATACCTGAGATAAATTGTTAAAATATCATTAATGGCGCATAGAATAAAAAAAATCAATACCCCTTTTATAGCAACTTTCCCCTGCATAAATAAATAAACAGTGATCAATGGTCTTAACATTCCCCAAGGACTTCACTACTTCATTCATCCAATTGAAAATCTAGAAACAATACCAGCATAAAAAATAGATGAGTCTCCAAGTTCCTCAATCGTTGTTGTCGTGATGAAACGTTTTTGTAATACGGAACCGGAATTTTAAGAGCCCCGCGCGTGGAAAATGTGTCCGTGGACGGTCGAGGGGGCTAGAACTCGCGTAAGCTCGCTGTTTATTAGCCTCATTTGCGATTCGCTGGAAACGTTAACGAGCCGATTCGCGTTCTTTCCCGTCGCGAGGAGGACACTCCAGCCTAACGAAGAAACAGCGCCAGCCGGCCTCCTCGCGGAGGGATACAGATTTCGCGTTCCTGGGGCGAATTATTATTCCCCTTGGCCGATCGATAAGACCGCCACCGCTCCTAATTACTCGAAACGCGTGTTCCCCACGAGTATGTAATTTCTCCGTGTTGCACCGACTAGGAAGGTAATTTAAGATGTAACGGGGAGTGCGGCTAATTGGTCAATATTTGATGTTTCCCCGGGAAACTGGAATAGCGGCGGGTAATTCGAATGAAGTGCTAAGCGACGTGCTAGGTATTATTAAACGACGAAATTCTGGCTGCTCTGCGCGCAATTATTTTATTCGTCTCTGTGTTTATTAAAGGACTCAGCCAGGCGAGCTCCTTTCGTTATGGTTTACTTCTACCGATACTCGGATCTGAAGTGCACTTTTACTTGGTTAGTGATAATTGGTAAATAATTGCTGGGAAATATTTTTCTGATGCGGAAATCATCCTTTTGATAAAAGAAAAAGGCAGAGTTTAGAGTCTTTCTTATAGAACTTGGCGATCTTCTTTTTAGAAGACTTGAAACCCCCAGTTTTTATGACAGAGGGGCGTCTTTATGAACTCGCCACAGAACGTAATTAGTCCCACGGTGATCCAATTCGCGGCTACGAGGGCACGAGTGACCGAAACGCGGTAGAAATTACGTGGTTCGAGCGAGGCACGTCGCACCTCGAGAATGTGACCATTTAAGGTCGACTTCGCGGCTGACCGACGTTCACCAAGCCGGAGTCATTGTTTAGATTGGATCCACGTTCGAGCACCACATGGACGCTGGAAGATTCTCCTTTAAGGAGCTCGTCACGGACTTCGGGATATCGTGGAAACGAAAGTTGCGGAAGAAAGAGAATCGCGTCGACATGAACGTTCTGTGGCTGAGGACTTCAAAGTAGGTTGGTAGCAGGCATTCGAAACTAAGTAAGTCCTGCATCGAAATCTTCAGAATTGAAGTCGGGAGTATGAAAGATGCAATTGTCAATGATTCTCCAACGTTCTATAGTGCATTTAATTTATTTATTAGCGAATAAACAAAATTCTAGGTGGAATGGAGACATATTATACAGTAAAAGAACATAGTGCTTAGTGAGATAAGGGAAAGGACGTGCTGACATTAAAATAAAATATAATACTTTAATATTCATTTAACTATACGTCCGTGATTTCATGTATAGTGCTGGACACTATTTTTTGTCGATCGGTCACGTGAAAAGTTTAACGAAATTCCTGTAAAGTTACTAGTGTATCATCTGATACATAAATGGGATTGTTTTAAATGATCAATTTTTAGTTAGAAGAAGATGGCGTATTGTTTCAAATTTAAGAACCAATGAGCAAGTGACTATTCAAAGTGACAAACTTTATTGGCAAAAAAATATGTCGCAATAAATTAACCCCCGTTATAAGTTTTCTAAAGTTGTATGTAAATTTCGTGTATTAAAATTGCTTTCTCCGTCTCGTTAACTTCTTACATGATTTTTATGAAGAGTGTATATGCCTTTTCTTTGACATTTATGTTTCAATTACATAGTATACATAATCATATATTCGGCAAGAAATAGTGTCGAGCACTATATATTCCTCATTCTGAAACGTAGAATTCTATTCTCAGTGATAAATCCACGAACCAGAATAGAGAGACTTCTTTGTGTCGCAGTGGCAAAGTATCGTCGGTCGTCGACCACGAAACGATCTTCCCGGGGCTCGTAAAGGATAGTCGAAGCGAAAATAAGAGTGTGCAATTAATGGATAGCGGGCCAAGCTATTCGCTATTCTTATTATCTCAGGTCGTGCTCGTCCTCGACGTTATTAACAGCAGCGCAATTCCAGTTCGCGGCGCGGGCAACTTTCCAACGGCGTGCCTCTTAAAAACGACACTTTTAAATCCTGTTACATGCAACCGATAAAGCTCCCAAACAAGCCACCTATCTACTTAATTGCACACACGTCCACGATACTTTAAACGAATATTCAGACGATACTATTCGTACCTTTCCAGTGTGAATTCGGATATATTTAAAGAAACATTTTCGCGGTCCTTTTGGCTTCGTTAGGGGTTTAAAGGTGCAGTGACTGCGATTAGCTAAAATGGTTCCATTTTATAAAAAAAAATAGTCTCCGAAAAAGATTATTGCAATCGGACAGCAGGAAATGCTGCCAACCAGGCTTTAAAGTTTAGAATTCATCAAAAGTTTGAATTTGAAGAATTTCTCAAAAATGGTAAGCCCTATCGAAATTTTGTTCAAATAATAGTAAAAGAACATTAACTTTCCTACAATTACTGTATACATAATTTTTTCGTGCTTCCAACCATTTTTTTGGATAATGTACGGACGTATTGTGGAAATGTTGGAAGATTCTTCCAAAAAGGCATAGTTTTACACTCAGATGCATCGAATAATGTCAGCTACTTTATATTGCTTAAGAACATAGGCTGCAAAGGTTTAAAAATGTGAAAAATGTATATACCTTGTTACCCTCTGCGTGGCACCCCCAAGCACCGACCCCTCTTCCTTCAAGCCAGGGTAGATCTGAAACAGAGGAACCATTTGTGTTAGAAAACTTGATTGCATTTTTGAGCTCTTAAGGCTTGGCACGCTAATATGCAGTTATGTAGCTTTTCGTATTAACGTGGTTTTTGTTCGCGATATCACTGATGAAGAGGAATCATCGACGTCGAATTAATCGACAATATTTTAATCACATGACCGAATATCGAACGTCAACAAATTGGTATTTGCGAGGCAAGGTTTACAAATCGACACGTGTTTTCAGACGGCTAAATTCGAACGCGCCATAATATTTCCATAATCCACAAACGTTTTATATACGAAACGCACGTTTAATTGGTGAAAAAAGGGGATCCATGGTGGGGAAACAAACATCCTCGTAGATCCCGCGGCGCGTTTCATCGAATTCCATGTCCGCAAATTAACGTAATTGCCACTGGGAAATTTACGCGGTGCCGTTCGACTGCTGGATTTAAATGCGCGACGTTTTGACGAATGAAATGTACTTTCGACCGGGGGGAGACAAAAGGGGGCCGAACTGAATATAAAACGCAAACAGAAACAACGATATACGATATACCACTAACACAGTAATTGAATAAAAACACAAGTGCAACCAGCGGCTGCGCCAAACACTCGGCCCCAAGCGATTATTCTCCAACCGCACCTCAGTGAATAAAAGTTCATCATCCACCTCTATCAAAAATTCCCACAGACAGTATCCTTCATCCCCCCCCCCTCCGCTATCAAAAATCGAAGCACGAATCAATAACGATGAAAAACTCGAAATAACATCCGAGCTACCCAAGTGGACGCAGCGGTGGGGGTGTATCTGAGTTCAGCGTAGATTTGGTGGGGGTGTATGCAGGTCCTATCTAGATTAGGAGGGGATAGCCGCACGGTGGCCTCGAGTAGCCAATTGACTCCGTCCCGACTATAGTTGCCTCTCGAACGGTGTTCATGAG
This sequence comes from Andrena dorsata, assembly GCA_929108735.1. NCBI lineage: Eukaryota > Metazoa > Arthropoda > Insecta > Hymenoptera > Andrenidae > Andrena > Andrena dorsata. The sequence goes on from OV815487.1 coordinate 38,671,490, forward strand.
CGGAGTGGCCGAATTAGCTTAATCGACTCGCCACGATGGATCGCTCGATCCACCTTGCCCGTGGTATCTCCGCAGGAAATTGGCCCCGGATCCCCGTGAGCCGAGAGCACGCCCCGCTATCCGTGTTGTTAATGACTTGTCTACGTGCGGTCTTCGGCCCCGCCGCCTTTAAGGTACGCCACCGATCGGGCCGCGCGCGCGCGCGCAGGCCCTCTCCGGCATCGGTCGCAACCGATGCCCGTGTAATCTCGCGGCGAGTAGATGGGAAAACGCTGAAGAAGCTGAGGCCAGCGGGGAATATTTCAAACGCAACGACACGGAAGAAAATTACGCCCGGCTCGCCGTGCTTTTGAGCGGCGAACGTCGAACCAGGAGATTTAAGCGAGCAACGCGAGAGCCGGCTGAAAAGGGACGGCAGCTAGTTTTCCGGGGGTCTCGGGTCGCTGTTTTTTGAAAAATGGCGATTACACGTCGCGCAGCTTCCTGCGCTTTACACGGGCGCGTGCCTCCGCGCGCGATATCGCAGACGCGACTTTTATACGGAACAGATGCGAGCTCCGTATGAATTCTGTGCTTCAGATACCGATTACGGATGCGCTGTGGGTATCTGTTTAATATAAAAGCAGTGTAAATCTTGAGAGCTGAGGACCAACTATCCCGGAGAATTAAATTGGTGTTTGGAAATGAGCTTCCCGAGCGCGGTCTAACAAACGTATGATTTACCGATCCAGATATCGAAGGTAATGTTTATTAACGCGGACAGGCCAGCTGCTTTATGAAGGCACGTTCGATTGCCGCGATCCGAAGCCGATCGTAAAGTTGATCGACCGCCATAAAGACAAAAAGCAGTTCGATAGTTCACCGTGGACGTTGCGTAAAAGATACGGTTATTGCTCCCGGCACGGGACTTTGAAATATCCCGCGGGCAGGATTGGTAGCGCGGCTGGTATGAATATAATTCCAAGTATTGTCCCGCAAAAATTGATTCCTTCGTGCGCGACCGGCCTCTCTCCCCTAACAAACATGAAAAATTAAATTCAGACCTCACCCCACCCCTTCTACCCCTGCCCTCCCCCCCTCACGCCGCGCAGGGACGAAATGAAATTGGACTTACAGGTGGCATTGACGGACGAACACGGGTAATTTAAATTTTAAAGCAGTCCCGCGTGGCTGTCGCGAAATTCAGGCACGTCGAGGATCGTTCCAGTGATCCTCATTCCGCCGCGTCTTTACCCCTCGTTTCAGTATGGATCGTCGTTTGTCATGGTGTGCTGAAAAGTTTATCGATTCCCATTGGAAGACCTCGCTTTGGGGATTTCTCTGCTGGTACACTGTTCATTGATGAGTTTTTTTATTAGATATTGTCTCGAAAGTGGACTTTTTATTGGGGAAATTATTTACCCTCAGGACGCGGGCAGTGGGTCAGTTTAGATCCGTGCGCACCTTTTTTGTTTTCATCGGTTATTGTTAGATACATGGTTCTTTTGTTATAAAAATTGATATTTCGGACTCTAGATAAATTGTGAATATTAAGGTACGTGGGTGAAAGTAGACCCAGCGTTCGAGGGATAAGTTTTGTTAGAACTTTTTCCTGTACAGAACAAAGTTTCTGTGGATTATGTGAGTTTAGAGTGTGTAAATTGTACTACATTTGTTTAATTATTGAAATTACGTGTATTTATTTAGTTTCTTAAATTCTTTCGACACCTTTTGCTCCTGTCATTTCATCATTCTTTTCGGTTACTCTAAATGCGCGCTCTATTCTCATAGTGTTCTCACGGATTCGTGTATGCATTTGCGTTAGAATAGTGGAGGATTGCAATTCAGTTACTTTCTGGACGTTTCGAAACGGAAGTGTTGTCTTTGCGAAGTTTGCACAGCGGGACCGCGTGCACAGGAAGCAGAACGGTTGTTGCGTTTGATCCCCGACGCTCTTGTCGAAGGATTGCGCAATCACCGTGGCACACGTACCCATCCTGTGCAAGTTGCATAATTCCCTTTTGTATCGTCGCGAGCACGGAAACACGATTACACGCGAACAGGTGCACCGTGCCCCCGTCGATCTTAACAGGACTCTGTCGTCCGTCGCCATCGACCTTTAAGCCATTTTCAACCTGCAATCACGTGGCTGTAGAACAAAATGCAAGTAGTTACTCAAATAGACCCGCATCCCCTAAAGACTATCTCTTAACGTATATGTATGTAGACGACAAATGTGGTGCAAGTTGTATTAGATTTACACCAAAATAAATTTAACTTTAAAATTATAGCTTCTGTGATAAATACTATTACTAATTGAATTTTAATAAAATATATTCGAATTATTGAAAGAATATTGTGTGATATTTGAGAAAAGTATTTATTTCAGAAAAGTATTTGTTTAACCCTCTGTTGTCACACCTACTTTTTCGAACGTCGTTGTCACACTGGGTCAATTTTCAATCAGTGTTTATTTAAAAACTATTTGTTAAATTAAGTCTAAAAAATTCTGAGATAATGTTTGAACATTGTGGGCATACATGCCCATCGTTGAAAGTTGACATTTAAAGTGTCATCATGCAAAAAAAAATTTGAAGCAATAAGAGTTTCGACAAAAAGGTTTTTTGCTTAAAAAACGCGGGGTCAATTTTACCCAGTGTGACAACCGAGGGTTAAGCAAAATATCTATTTGAAAAAAGAATTTATTTGAGAAAAGAATTTATGCGAGAAAAGTACCTATTTATTTGAGAAAAGTATTTATTATAGAGAAGACCCCAAAACTCAATAATTAACCGAGTATCACAGACTTAATCCACACTCTCTTATTTCACGAATCAAGGTCGCTTAGAATCGCACAGATTCTTAGCCAACCGTCCCGATGCGAGATACGGCGCAATTAGACACCTCCGTTTCGCGAAAATTGATGCCGAGATAACAAGACAATTCTGCACGCAAGTTCGGCGCACGATCCGCGCAAAGATACACCCAGATGAATAGTCAGCGGGGAATGCAAATTTACCCATGAAATGCAGCGTGTCGGCGAAGTGGACGCAGGAGTCTTAGAGGCGCAAGAATTTTTATCGACACCCTCGCGCACACATAATCGCGACGCACGTACAGACCTACCCCACGTCCCTCCCCGTTGGAGCCATACACGTGTCGGTCCAGCTACCGTCGGTTTACATTGCAAATTCGTCGGGGAAGTTGCCGTGGCCGACAGGTTGCACCCTGTCCCTGGCAAAAGTTGCTCCGCCGATTAAATTACCGTGCCAGTTGTCGCTGCTCCAGGATTAGAGACATTGTTTTGATACGTTGCTGGGGAATTGCTGCTACTCGCTTGCTCCGGCGTCATCGTGATCCAACAGAACGAAATGAAAATCGGATCACGACGATTAATACGAATCGTTGAAGGTGGCCAGGTGAACACGAAGTGTTTGAAAACCGTGTGCAGATGGATTGGATTGAATCATCTAAACGTGAGACTCTGGTGGAGATTGAAATCCCAGATAGATAACTTCTGTGAAATATAGTTGCAAGGATATTACAGCATCTGCGATTGCAGGAGCATTTTCAAGCAGGATCTTTGATTTTGAGGCTCAAAAAAGTGCAGGAGAATTTGGAGTTTAAAGTGGGACGAGTTTAAGTTGAAAGAGTGAAGTTTACAATTTGAAATTTGGGAACCTCTTTGGACTTTATTATTTATAATTAGGAAACTCTTGGTAATTGATAATTATTTAAGTTTGATCTAAACCTGAGTTCTTCTGCTAGATCAGTAATTATAATATTTATTCAGTCAACTTACATCCGAATAAACTCTGGAATGAAGACTGAGTGGCTCAATAAACCAGCGGATTTCATAAACTTACGATCGAACGATCGTTCCTCGCGCGAACGCAGAATGTTGAACGGAATTATTCGAAGGCAAGAACGTAGGAAAGCTGAAATGATCAGGAACGACGGGAAGGTACCGCGGAAGGGCGAGAGGAAGGATGGAATCGAGAGGAATTTTCGTGGGATTAGCGTGGGACGTTTATGTTCGATGATCCAAGAAGGGAGTTATTTCTTCCAGGCGTGGCATTGTGCAGACACTTGATCCCCAACGCCGCGCGGAAGCTGAATTCCGCCAAGGAACGGTATTCCACGTTTCGCTTAGTGCTGCGCCACACATTTTCAAGAATACTGACAGTACTTCCTCCCCGCGCTGCGTTCCAACCAATTCAAGTTGCAGCGCGGCCGTGAGAAAGCACTTACACGACAGAATGCTCGAAAGCGATAAGTCCCTCAGCCATAAAACTTTATTATTTACCTGGCAGCGTGAAGAAATTTCAAAGGACTTGGAAATACCCACACTGGCGAGAATTTTCATAAAGAACTCACCATTCAGAGGTAGCAAAACTCTCCCTCCACCCCAGCGATATCATAACAGTTGAACATCCTTTGTCATCGAATACACTTTTGGCAAATTCGAGGAGGAAAGAAATTGTGTGGTTACGTTGCAAAACAGTCTTTGCGCTATTTTCCTTTTATTTCTATCTTGTATATCCACCTTCTGCGGAATAAAGACCTTAAAAAAGCGAACCGACGTTTAAATCGAGCCACTAATATATTCAGTGAGTTCTGCCTCGAATTCGAGCAATTTCAGAACATTGCCGGCTTTCGGGGTTGAGTTTGAATGGGAATGAAATTAACAAGGGAAGTTAGGCAACCCGGAAATTCAGAAAATTATGCAACTTTGTGTGCAAGTAGGGTAGTTCATGCGGCGGACAAACCTATTTTTTGTAGGTGCTATAGTACGGTTTTAGGGATGAAATCACCCCCTCAAAAAATGCAGAATTTACTTTTTCGTGGAATATCTCGAGAACGGTTAGAGATTTTGGAAATAAGTTTAAGCAAAAGTCGCATCTTTTTTGTATAGGTATCTACAAAATTGCGTAAAAGTAATTATCGAATCAAGGATTGCGTTAATAATAAGATTGGTGGTGGGGGTAACTTGAAAAGTATATTTTTTATTTGAACAGAGCGCCAATGAAATTACCACAGCTCGAATCTCAATTATGAGGAATCAACGAGTATGCAGGATATTTGTGCTCGAATAAAAGCATTAAAGATCGACGATGGTATCAGAGCTGAGAAAATAATACTATTAGAGTGAATGACGAATCGCGAGTCTGTTGTGTGAGTACCGATGCACGATGTGACCAGCGTTCGTTGGGACGGTTAACGAATCCGACTGAAGTAGGGATTACTTCATCGCGAGGCGGGAACATATTTATATAACATGTCGGAGGCTTCTATTTAGTGGCAATAAAAGCGCGAAGGTGCTAGAACGAAGCCGTCCGGTTACGAGGCAGCCAATAATCATTAATTCTTTACGTTCTTCCGCGTTGGGCGAGCCATTCCCTTAGGCTTTCCACGCAAAAGGCACAATGAAACTTTCACCGCCTATTAATAATACAACGACGTGGGTTGATCGAGCTTCGTGCATCGGCATCCCCTTCTCGTTTCACGCCTTTCAATAACGATTCAATTATCGCCGGGACAAATAGGGACTGATTTATCGTTTCTGAAACGCGTGCAGGACCGTTTCGCCCAAGTGAAACAGGCGGCGTGCATCTCGCCACCTAAACACACTGCTACGAGCAATTAGCAAACAGCCTACTGGAATACCTTTGTTGCTTGAAAACTGGCTACTTGAATCTTACTAGGTATTTCTAAACGATCCGATTTTCATTTGGTTTCAAAGTACAAAATACTTTCAATGCTTTCCCAAAAAATGGTAATTATTTAGGAAATCGAAATCGGTGAGGATTACCATTTTGTAAATAATTACCTCAAAAATATACGTCAGCCAAAGTGTTAATAAGATTCCCAGAACGGTAGACGCTTCAAGGTATCCAGTAAAAAAAGTATTTACATTCTCGAAACTCATCCGGAAATGAGAACCCCTAACTGTCTGAGCGGTGCAGACTTCTAGAGATGAGGAGACACAGAATGCTTCGAGTTTAGATGTCGCGTTGAGGATCAAGGTGAATAGAGACTTTGCAGGTTTCCGTCAAGTGTTATGTAGCACGTTTCCTCCATCGGGGAACGTGAGACGAAGATACAACGTGGTTGTTCGTTGAAAAGCAATTTTATTATTAAGCCAGAGCGAAGAATATTACCGACCTCTCCGTGAACGAGATAGTAAACCTTGCTTTACGTAATCGCTGCTTAACGGAAGCGGCGCAAAGTTGCTGGCCGCCTGGAGAACGAGCACCACGAGGTGGTCACGGACGTTTGTCAGTTAATGGCCGATGAAATTGAAATACAAAGAGGTACGCGGGATATGCAAGATCCAGATGTTTAGCATTGGAATGGCGATGTCGAGGATCAGTGAGCGACGAAGGCAAAGATTTTAACTGAAACTGTATCTGCTTTAAATAAAAATGACTGAGAACTGGCGATGGTAATATTTAAAGCCTTGGGTTTCACGGTGAGATTTTACATGAGACTTTTCTACCACGAGACAGAAATCTCAGCAAATAAATAATGGAAATAATGGAAATAATGGAAATAGTCGCGAGAGGTGAGATTTTTTAAAAATAGCGTGAGAGTCTAATAACTAAATAATTAAAAAATAATAAAATAATGAAATAATCGTCTCATGAGAAGTTTCATATGAGACATGATACTTTTGTCTCATCGTGAATTTGCATCTTAAGGGAGAGTGTTTCATCCCCTAGCATTAGCTAATTATGAGACAAAACATTTGTGTTCTTGGCTTTTGTCTAGGTTCTTTCAAATATTTGATAACATTGCAGTTATCAATACCAGCAAACGTACATTCAGTACCATCAAATAAAACAGCGTCACTCCACACAACATTTCTACCCCGTAGTACAATTCCCAGACTTCTACGAAGCACGCCGCCATGAAATTCAAACGTCTCCAGCATCCCCCAATTTCCATACAAAATATTCTACGTTTCGTTTCACCCTTTCTTTTAACACCCCGTCACGTTTTCTATTTTCTTGCATTTCTTAGTATTCCCGATTTCCTTCCACCCTTCTTCCATCCTCGTACTCCGCACCCACCCCTACAACGCTCTCTGGATATTTCCTATTTGCCACGGATACCCTTAATAGCCTGTGTCCTTGATATTTCTCATGCTCGATATGCACGCGGTCAGAGGAAAATTTCGAGGCGTCGTCGGTGTTCTCCAATACGTTCCAGCATAAACAGACTGTCGTCAGCGGCTGCCTGCGTAAAAGACGCGGCACGGTCGTGTCCTTCTGGCGTAAAAAGAGCGTTGCTCACCTCTCCAGAAATACCCGGCATACGTGTTTACGCAATCCCCGTGTTACCGAGTATGTAATAAGCGCGAGGTGTACCACGTCAGTAGCACGCGTGCGAAAGCCTTCCTCTTCTTCGTCCATGTTTCGCCACGGGCACGCCGAGGGATATTAACGCCAGCAGCGTGCATTTGGATAACCCTCTGCCACAGACCACCCTATTTCTTCACTGGTCTCGTTGGATAGAGTCCACGTTCTTCGCCCTGGCGCAGTCATAGTTCAGTCTTAGGTATATTTAACGTAATGACAACTTCCTTATATTATATTCCTGCGAGAGTCGGAAGGGTCCTTGAAGAAATATGGATGCGTGGACGAAGATCCGAGGGATGAAGTGAGATTAAGGATATGGGAATATCACTGGGTCAGAAAAGATCGAAAGCATGTGTTGTTAGGCCCTTCATTTCAATTGTGCATTCAACGTAGTGGTAAGTTGCGAGGAATACATATATTACTAGCCTCCTTATACATTTCTGAAAATTAGAAAAATTGTTTTGAAGAGAACTTCAATAATTTGGGGTAAAAGGGTCGTAGTGGAATTAATTAGGTACGCAACGATTCTAATAAAGAGTGACCTGTGAACTATTCTCTAGGTTCTTCACAAGGAGCGTGTTAACTTAAATCCTCCATTATGTTCGTGATTTGGAATCTTAAAAGACTTGCATACATGGTATATGGTGGTTTCTGGGGTCAGGCTTGGGTCAGGCCGTCGCTCAAGGCACAGTTTTGTGCAACGTGGAGCTTGTGTTCGAGGCCTATGTCCATATCAGTATTGTTTCTCACAGTTACCGCAGCTCACTTTCTTCGAAACAGAGGTGTTGGCACATCGTTGTAAACGCGGTATTAAACTAGCAAATTAGGAGTTCGACATTTTAGGTATTTTTCCGCAAGGGGTATTGTATTCTTGACCTACTAGGCCTTAAGCCGCGCTCCCGCGTGCGCAACGTGCGACGTTAAACATCATCGTCATATTTTCACTGCGTTTCTTCTGCCCTACACGTTGCAGTAAGAACAAACGCAATTTTTCCGCAGTTGGAGTCAAGGAGACTGCAGTCAATTATTGAAACAGTGCAAATGCAAAACTAGGTGCCAGCTTCGTTTAACGATCATTCTTTGCCCCCATAAAGTTCCCAACGGTTCTGTTAGTCCATACATATCACATTTCCGCTCCATAGCCTTCAAATAATCAATTTCGTGCATTCAAACATAAACATGCGTAACGTCAGCCAGCAAACCTCGTTAATAGCAATTCGCCGGCATCGTATTTGCAAACTTGTTGTGCCCTGCAATGTGTTTAAGCAAATAAATTAAACGTTGTTCCGCCACCATTCAGGCACATTAGCAGGCGAAAATTGCCTCGGTTATGCTGGTGGTAACGTTAACGAAATGCATTGGGAATTTTTCCAATGTGGCAGCATTCTTCGAACTCTGGTAAACATAATTGAAAACGAAGTAGGTACACTTTGCACGTGCTATGTGTTGCGATCGTTGAAGTGTGAGAAATCTTGGACGCTAAATAATAATATTTGCATTTGCGTTAGACGGGCAGTGTTAACGGTGTTCCGCTAATGATTCCAACGAGGTCAGATCTCGATAGATCCTCCGTCGACGACGAGAGGACTCGATCATGTTCGACGTGAGTGCTGAGCTTCAAGGTGATAGGAACGATGACGTCAGGGGACTGTTCCAGTCCAAGATTTACTCAGATCGTACGGTGCTTGTGTCTCATTTTTACAAAATCGTGGGTGGCGAGCAGAGAAATCTAGTTAGAGAATTTTTTACCCTTCAATATGTACGCAAGTAGAACCCAGAGCACCAACTAAATTATTCCTCAAAATTCAATTCCCAAAATTCAATTTCTGCGGCTAATCTCTGCATAACTTCTCAAAGAGATTTCCCGCAACCCCCAATTCGCACCCCACTTAAAAAAGTTGAGAAATGAAAAAGGAGTTCCAGTGGCACTGATAGAGCGAAGAAAGCAGTCGATGGCAAATGTTTGAGTTGTTTCAATCTTTCAATGAAGATCCATGGAATTTCAGCCCTCGGGGATGCAAAGTTCGAAAACTGGAGCACGGGAGCTCGATCGACCACAATCCCAAGCTCGACTTCTCGTTTCTCGCTTGCACCCGCTTTAATCGACACGAAGGAGGCACAGGCGTGAATCAGCGTGGTGCAAAGCGCACAATGTATCTTGCGTTTGAAGCTGTGTAAAGCGCGAATGTCGGGCGCGATAAGGTGGTTGGCGAAGACCGGAAATGGCCGCACCCTGCAGCGATCGGCGGTTGTAGATTTCAAGCAATCCAAACTCGTCCTCGGCGGAGATAGCGGTGAATTAAACGCGACTGAGACAATAGTCCCTGATAACAATTATCTTCGCAGAACTGCTGAGGTGTGTTTGATGAGCTGACGATTTTTCTTTGCCTTCCCAATGCTGGAATTCTGGGTCAAATGTTGTCATTCTGTCAACTGCTAATCTTTCAAGGAAGAAAGAGCAAATGGGCGTCAATTTTACCAACGAAAGGGAAAACATGTACAGAATGATCTCGAAACAAAAGTGTACGATCTACAATAAAAACACATTCTGATCAGACAAAGCATAATTTTCTACGATCATTAAATAACACTGTTCCTACATTAAACGTAAACGATTCAAGGTTAAAAATTCACGGAAACTGGTATTCCAGTTTCCTTCGCTGGACCAAGTATCGTCCTAAAAGGAGAAACTCATAGAATTAAAGGCACGGGGTATGAGAATTACATTACCGGTGTTCCTCCACTTTCCATCATCCCTTCACGACAGAAAACTTGTCCGAGGGAATTCATTAAGCATAGATGGCGGGAAAGGTATTAGTTCGAGCCCCGCGTTGTACCCCGAAGGTCTTCTAAAACGAAGGGAAAGCATCAATGCGCTCGAGGCACTCGCGCGACACTTTTTTCCGACCGAACGAATTGCGTTAACGAACTCGTAAATCGCGGAAGAAACCTCGGGCCCTTCCGCAGCGCGAAGAAATTCCAGCTCTGGCTGGCAGCAGCGTCGCGCAATCCGATTAAAAACTGCGAAACATTAAAGTTTGCTCCGCGAAGCGTGCACGAACGCGTAATTAACCTTTAAACGCGGGGGGAGGGCGCACTTTTTCTCCGCGGGGGAGGGGGGTAACATCTGCGAGCAGCGTTAAGTGCGAATTATATAAGAGTGAGTAATGGCCGCGCGACAGCCTACGGCGTTCTCGCGGAGGCATCTGCGATAGTCACTGGAATTACATATGCATTGTGTACAGAACCAGTTGGAAGTCCTGTTACAACATTCGGGAGCGTATTTTACAATTCAAAACTGATAAAAAAAAACCAATCATCTTTTAGTAATAGCCATTTTTAACTCGAAGCGTTAGATACTCCATAATGAGCGCTCGAAGTGGCCTACATTGAGATTAGGCCGCTGCAAAAGTGCGCCTCGCTCACTGTTACGTGATGCGAGTTATACGGAAATCGCTCTTTTTACTACGGCTACTTGTGCGTTTACTGGGAAAAAGGTAAAAGGTCATGGATAGCCAAGGAACATAGTGTGAATAAAAAAGTTGTAATATATTTCTATTTTTAATGGAGACATCGGTGTAATATAGTGAACGGAATTTTGCACCGACATAATAGCTATAATACAGTGGGCGCCGAAAGTTGGCACAGAATAACTTGTTTAAAATTGGTCGAAACGACTTGAGTTTTTTTCAAGGATTAGTTTGCTACTTAGGTGACCCGTTTCGTCGTTTTGAAAAAAAATTGCAACTGGTTGGAATAGTGAAGAAAATACTGACGGTCGTTTTTTCAACATTTTCAACTGAGCCTCCAATGAAAATTTAAAAATCCCGTTTGTTGATTTAATCGAAATCGGTGGATGCAGAATCTTTAGGTTTATTACAGTTAAAGGCCGAAAACTGTGATTTCCACCACTTTTAACTGATTGCAGCTCATAGCTACGATAACAACTTATCTAAATCAACAAACTGAATTTTTAAATTTTCATGACAGACTCAGATAAAAGAGTTGAAAAAACTACCTTCACTATTTTCTTCGCTATTCCGACCAATTGCATTTTATTTTAAAACGCCGAAACCGTCACCTAGCAAACTAATTCCTCTAGCTTCTAAAAAAAACTCAAGCCGTTTGGACCAATTTTAAACAAGTTATTCTGTTTTAAAGGGTGTCCGAATACTTTTGTCCCCCCACTGTAGCTACATATTTGAAAACGGTTGACCATGAAGTAGTTTTGTCCACAGCAAAAGCTACGCGCGATATAATTGTAAAAACTGTAATTGTAAAAAGTAAATTGACGTAGTGGTATAAAAATAGAAGAAGATAATTATGTCCAGTGAATGTCAACTAGCAGTAATTGTAAAACGGTGCTGTACATATTTACTAGTTGGATACCCGTGCAGTTATCAAACAATCGCAACGAATTAACACCCCCACAAAACCAGTCAGCTCTTCCTCACTTGCCTGGCTAATAAAAATACAACCGGTGTCAACATTGAAGAACGTTTGAAGATACACTCGGCCACAGCCGAGCACTCGTGAACATCTAATTTTCAAGCACTTAGCGCGGCAGGAGGTCGCGAACCTCGCCGAATCAGCCGGCAGGTGCGCGCGAGCATAAACAAGCGTATCGTCGCGAGGGAAAATCACGGGAGGGCGGTCCTTCCTCGTTTTCCAGCTTGAAAAGAGATAAAAACGAGGCGGACAGAGGGGTGAGGGAAAAGGGACGACTGCAGCACGGCTAATAAACATGTGCCGGCCTCGAGCTCGATTTTTCCTCCTTCGCCGGCTCTTGCACAACCGTAAATCCTTGACGGCGCCGCGTTTTCTCATTTAGCAGCGAACTTATCGCGCCGCGTCTAATTGATCCTGCACAGCCCGTGAAACACGACCCTCCCCCCTTCGGGCCCGCGATCTATCGATCACCACCTGTTCCCCGACGCCTGTTTTCGCGCGAGGGACCGCCCCGCTTCCCCTCCAACCCCCTACGTTGTTAGGAGCGTCCCGGAATAACTGCATATCTTATCACCGATGCAGCCCAAAGGACTCGGTGGCCTACAGGACCTCGGATGATAACCGACGATACCTTATTACCTAAGAGGACCGTAGATTCCAAAGCTTCGAAGCCTACGTGACTCCCTTCGTTCGTCCCCCACCGATAGATCACCATTAGCTGTATTCAGTATAAAAACCCTTGCAGACGACCTCAAGAAAGACAGTAAAATCTCAACGTAATACCATACAGTGTTGGGCATTAGCCGCATAAATTTTTATTCCAATAAATTTTTATTGGAATCTATATTTATTCGTATAAATTTTTATTCCAATACATTTTTATTAGAATCTGTATTTATTCGAATAAATTTTTATTCCAATAAATTTGTATTGGAATTTGTATTTCCCGGAATAAATATTTATTCCAATAAATTTTTAGTAGAATCTATATTTATTCGAATAAAGTTTTATATGAATAAGTTTGTATCAGAATAAATTTTTAATCGAATAATTCCGAATAAGAATTGCGAATGAATTGAAGTTACCGAAAGTAACGAATAAATTTTAATTCATAACAGAATTCGAATGACCTCGAATAAATTTGTATTCGAATAATTTCGAATAACACTGATTCTCGAATAACTTCATTTTACTCGAAACTTTTCTTCGAAGATTATTCGAATAAAAATTTATCGTTTAGAGTCTGAGGATTGGGGATCCCTGGAGTTATACACCTTTCCCTCGTCCGAATCGTAACAGCGTCGATGGACTTACGATTCGACGACGCTGGTACTGGCGTTAAAGAAACATTCGATTGTCCTCCCCATCGATCCAGCTACAGTTGTGTAAATGTTTTCGGTCGGCGACACACTCGAAAGCGGAAAAGTTAAGGTGCAGAATGGTCACTTGTGTTTTTTCAACCCCCTAAAGGAAGTACTTCTCTTGGTTTTAGGGGTTGTTTCTTTGGACGGTTTGGTGAATACGTTTTTTTGTTCGATGGGATAAATTACAAAGGCCAGAGTTTCTGTGTGGAGGAGTGTTTAGTGGGACACTTTCTCTTTGGCGATGCTAGCTCATTCGTCAAGATAAGTGGTTACCTGGGTTTATGGACCTGGGGGATGAGGAAGGCTTCAGTTTTGGGGGATTTATGGCCTGGGAGGTTTGTAGCGTTTGATTTATTGTGATGTTCGTTTGGGGTGCGGTGATCTTCGGTCTTCGAGCAAAGTGGTTGGAAAAGCTACTTTCTATTCAGGTATCAAGTTTATACAAGAATGAAATCTGTAGAAATCAATCAACTTCTGTTTTATTGCTGATTGACTCGAGTTCGATAAATCGGCACAGGAATGTTCAAGTATTAACCATTGTTCTGTTGCACAAAGGCTCGCTTTCGTATTCACAGTCTTCGCTATTGGAACTTGAGACATTAGATGTAATTATAGTAGCAGCTTTAAACTTCGCACTGTACAAAGAAACAATCTCTCTGACCCTAATTAAACCCCATCTCTAATTTAAAAAAGGTATTTAACACCGAATTTCCACATTTTTCTCAACACCACAAGTCTCTGTCCCGAGAACCCCGGTTCTCCTTTGAAGCCCAAAAGAAAGGAAACTTCCCCTTGAACCTAGACTCAGTGAAACGTCGATACCTAATCAAACCTATTCACATAGGAACAGTAAGAGGGAAAGGGAGGAGGGTAGAAAGATTTAGATAAAAGATAGGGTAATAAACAGAAAGGATCCAACACTGATCGTGAGTAGGAGATAGCAAATAAGATAGATTAAAAGTAAGGCTAGCAAAAGGAAATCTATTGTACATGGTAGAGAGAGAGAACATCGTAATCCGTAAGCAACAATAAAGATATTTATACAAATAAATAAAAGGCAAACCAATCCTCAACAATTTCTACGCAAGTTTTCTGATCGTCAGTGAAACATCTGATGAAACGGAATATATACTGAATCGAAACGAACGATGGAATAAAACGACCCGCCATTATTGTTCCCACGTTTCTGCACACGCACGTACATAAATATGTACATAACGCAAAAAGGAAACCGCGAAGGGAATGCCATCGGATTCAGTGGAACGAGTCGCGCGTAAACAGCCAACGGGCTGTGTAAAAATCTCCACGAATTGTGTTTCATCGTGATCGGGCAAAAAACAGTCGCGCTTCGACGAGAAAATCGGGGGAATAACGAATGCTATCGGGCAACCGAGAGGTGGACGCATCCCGTGCAAAATCGATCGCTGCCTCCTTAGAGTCGTTAATCGATGCGATAATTAATTACTTTTCATTTGCAACGGCCCTATTATTCCTCTCTGTACTTGGCGCATAGGTTACGCAATGGGTATCGTTACGTGTGTTGGTTCATTAGCGTGCTCGTTACTGTTGCATTGAAGTTTCAACCGTTATTAAACCTTGTCGCTAGCGGGATATAGATTCGATGAAATTTTTATATAGAAACGGGAACAAGGGGTAGTAATATTGCATTGAAACGTAGCTGTATTTTTAAAGATTGATATTCAGTGAACCCTTTACTGTCTACATAGCTAATTTTCCAAATTATCCTGTAAACCCAAAGATAATGTAAAATAAACAGAAATTGATCACATGGGATTCATTGCACCCCAGCGTTATTTTTAAATTACCATTATCGTAATTTTGAGTCTTTTAATTTTTCAGTGATAATTGTACATTCGTAATACTCTAATAGTATTTCTCTGGAAATGTAAATTTTGATATGTTGTGTATTTGAAAAAATAGTTGTGGATAAAAGCAATTTTTTGTTAAAATTCACCAAATGTATAAATTTTACTATTAACCGGTTATCTGGTACGGCTTTTTTTATTATTCGTGCCCAAACTGGCAACATCGAAAAATTAAGTGAATCACAAAGTTATTCCATTTGATCATATATGATACAAAATTGGCAGATTTGGCAGAATTGGCCAGATTTTTTTTTGATCATATATGATACATTGACAGTTAACGTTAAGGTCTAAAAATTTACAGAAATATTGGCAAAGTCATATTCTGGGGTGCGATACACCCCGTGTGATCACAAAGGGTTAACAATTGCTGAAAAAATTTCAGCCTTGTGAAATATAAATGTAATACTAAATGAATACAGAATTAACGATTAGGGAATAGGAAAGCTACTCGAGAAAAATAGAACTTCCAGTGAGTTAGAGCTAGATACAATTTTGTCACGTATTCGAAGTAACCTCTGCTTTCACTTCTTCGCTATCTATGTCATTTAAAATGAAGATACCATGACGATGGTGTTGCAAGAATATTCAGGCTCAGGATCTTTGAACTTCCTTTCCGTTTTTGCATTGCAAGTTTCACAGATTTCAGGTTTCCCGGATGAATGATTGAATGTTAATTATTCGTAGGTAGTGATCGAATAAAATTCCAGGCAGGCTGAATTTTTTCATCGGGCACCTGCCCCCCTCGAAAATAAACGGTCCGATTATCGCGGTCAAACATCGGAGTACGTTCGAGACGAACCGACGGGCGTGTGTTTTCACAACTTCGACGACTTTTTGCGGCCGGGCCGAGTTCGTGTATATCATGCGAACGGGAGGGGACGGTCCCTCGGTTAATTAGCAATTACACGCGCATCTGCGTGTCTGGGATTCGAAATTAGACTGTCCGTGGCCGATGCGCTACGATGAATCCGCGCGTGCATGCACGCCAGCGCGAAGAAAAATAGTGGAAACCTTCTGGTTTTCGATACGCCTGCTGATTGGCAAACGACAGGCTCGTTGAAGCTAGTGATTTACTTGGAATCATCGAGTTTCATCTACTTTACCATTAACTGCCAGTACTTTTCATAAAAAATACTACGTAGCATAGTCGTACTACGCAATACTCCCACTATGTTTGTCACTCCTTCTCCCGCGTGACTTCGAGACTCAAGCTACTTTACATTATTAAACTCTTGCGTGCGATATATCAAAAGGACACACCTCCCATTGAAAAAATTAAAATCAGCACCCTAGATTTACAAAACTGATGCCTATAACCAATCGTGTAAATTATAAGAATAACTAAGTGCGAATGGATTATCTTCTCACATGCCCCACTATCACAAATCACATGTGCAAATTGGCCCATTAAACCTCAATCGTAAATTAATATAAATAAATAAGCTAAATACAACTTGCAAAGATAAGATAGAAAAATAAGTAAAATATTAAACAATAATCCCAATCTAGAGCAGCATGGATTGATTGAGCTGGTTGGATGTAAATACGATAGAGGAAAGTTTAACAGACGTACCCGATGCGCGCAGCGCACAAACACCCGGTCCAAAGGGGACTTGGAGTCCTGCGCCTTCGTGGTCCTCTCCTTGCACCACGCTTGTCCCATTTTTCTTCCTGTCCGGCTATTATCTGGACCGTTGCTACGGCCACGTGGCCAGCCCACCTCTCTGTGCCTCTTCTTCGATCCGCACGCCTCTTCCCTCACCGATAAGGCTGGATAATGTAGGCCATCTTAAGACCCGTTCCTCGTGACCTGCCGCAACCGGTGCGCCTCTCTCGCCTCTTTTCGAGCACGCGAGAGATCGGCCCGGCCGAGAGCACCAGGCGTTCCTCGTTCGGTGACCTTTTCGAATGGGCGCCTGAAAAATCGGAGAAATCTCAGTGACAGCTGGCTTGTTTATCGGCTGGGGCGGAAGTGGTCCACTGGCTACGGGCAGTTCTTTCGTGAACCAGATGGACGGCTGTTGGTTTGAATTTTAATTTGAATAACCGCGAGAGCACTGATTGCGAGTAAAACAGGACTGGAATATTTGTGGTGTAACGTAGAGTTGCTTCTCCTAAGTGGACAGCAACTTGTGCGAAGAGCACAAAGTACCGTATCTCATATTCCCATTCTACACTTCAGACTCCACTGCATAACTTACTCCATAACCTACTGGCGATTCTTCTTCACCTGGTGCCCCCGTTTCTAGAGCCGAGGCGCAAAGCTCGCATTCTCTCCCCCAACGCGTGGAGATCAGAGAAGCTTGAATACCACAAAGCACTGTATCTCATATTCTCATATACTAGGGAATCTACTCCATGACTTACTCGATAACCTACTGCAATCGATTCCTCGGGTACAGTCTTCACCTCGTGCCCCGGGCGTTCAAAAAAACAGCATACCGATACGGATAAGCGAGTGATACACCAACAGCGCTCCCAGTTGCTCGAGTGACGCGCGCATTAAATCTATTCCCCCATGCAAGTGACCTTCCATCCACCGATCGTCCGAAGAATGCGGGAACACACCCTTTAACGGTGCATTAGAGCGCGTAACGTCACCGTCGGCCGTCCACGGCCACGGGCTGTTCAGGCTCTCTCGGCTTAATTAAAACCACTAAACTAGGATCAACGTTGCAGCAGGAGCACGGACAAGCAGGAGCTCGTAAAATTCCTGGGGAACCGTGGGCCAGGATCGGGGAGAGCGAGCGAAGCGGGAAACAATGGCACGGAATGGTCGGTGGCGGATGCTTTGCCGATCGAGCGCTGCAAATCATCGGCGGCGTGTTTGAAAGTCGTACACTCGTTACCATAAACGCTCCGCGAGTCGTATTTTATCGTGGTCCGCGGCTCGGAACGCGTAAATTCGCGATACACGCGCGCCGAGCCGTTCCTCTTCGCCTAACAATGAAAAATCGTCGAACCTACGCCGCATCGGTTTGAGAAACGCTGCGCGATGGAAATCCAAGATTTTTCTTGCGGCAAACGTGGGGAGCGTTAGACTACTTCGTCAAATAAATTACCATTAATTTTTTATGTGAATTGATTGATGTGGATGCAAGGTGGCGGATTTCTCTGGGATTTCAAAGGAGAGCGATTTTCTGCATTGAACACCGTCGGGGAGAGTTTGCGGGTATTAAAGGCCTACGTGCACATATCAGTTCCGTGACGATTCGGTGACAGTAACTGATAGGGATAAGTGTGACCTGCTCCGTTCCGAAACAAAGAAACGATAGTTTTTACCGTTTAGAAAGAATAGGATTTCCTTTTTCAACGCTGTTTTAAATGTTCAGACATCATCAGCGGCTTCTGAGTGGCGACAAAGTCTACTGACCATCGATATCAACTACCCCTCGATTTACCACATACTTTCCTCCACGCAACAGAGGCAGAACAACAAAGCCAATTCACACAGCAGAAGTTTCAAAGATAAAAATATTTCTTCGTAACCCACGGTTCAAAATACCTAACGCAAATAGGGTTAACAAATCCAAAAATGAAAAAGGAGGACGACCTAGTCTGAAATCGTTTGAAAAGGAGGACGTGGTAAAATAGAACGCAATTTTAGATATCAACTTTTATTATGTAAGATAACATTAATACTTAGATTAGAATAATCTTGTAGCTACTATACATATTCAGGCCCTAAATAAATAGTAGATATAAAGTACCTATGCTTACTTAGACATACTTTTAAAAGCTGGCTATTTTTGACAAAAGTTCTTTATATGCTAAAATATAATTATAAAAATCCATACAAGTTATATATTTAAAATTGTATTGAGTCAATATTTAATACTTAACGCAGACCTATTTAGGGCCCGCATATATAGTAGCTACAAGATTATTAACATTAATGTTCTCTTACATAATAAAAGTTGTCTAAAATTTGGTTCTATTTTACGTCTTTCTTTTAAAACGATTTCAGACTAGATCGCCCTCCTTTTCCATTTTTGGATGTGGAAAATAGTGATGGAATTTTACCGAGCGGAACCGAGGCGAGTGGATCGCTCGATTTATGGATAAAACAAATAGGGACGTTTTTAGGTGATAGGAGGACACTGCATTTCAGTCTAAAAAGGAGGACATGTCCCATTTTTGCATACAATATAGTAACCCTACACGCAACCAGCAGATCCCCGACCTAACCACGATTCCTCGCCTCCCCCCCCCCCCCAAGACCAGTCAACCAGCACCCTCCTGAAAATTTAAAGGACAGCCTTTCCTTTCCAGGCGAACTAACCGACTCGCCGCGAATTCCGAAACGTACGGTCGCGGCCGTCTGCGTCACAGATCCTCGCCATGAATGGACAGGCAAGTGGGCCCCGAGAGCCATGCCTCGTAACGAGAACGCACACGCGTGCTAACAGCACCCACGACAATCGCGTGGCCGCGTCGCGTCACCATGCTCGCGGCAATTGGCGAGCACACGCGATTCTGTGCAACGCATAATCACGTTATCATACGCGGCTGTTGCTCGCCGGCGCGTGCACCCCCCCTCGCCTCGCCGCTCGTCGCGTCTCGTCTTCCTAGTCTGGTGTTTATCGGTGCCACTGGATCTCCACGGTTAATCAGTCGAAGCTCGACACGCAGTTAACACCGTACCGACGAACCGCCAGACGTTTGACATCGAAATCGCTGTCGACACGCTATTAATTACACCCGGCTCTCTTTTCCTTTTTAAGATAGCTGTTACACCTTAGTCAGGAAAAAGGCGAATGTTTGTGAATTTTTTTGAAAAAGCGGAAGGACTTTTTCCACTTAAAAGAGCAACATTTAAAGAACACTTGGTACTTTTTTGTAGACAAATGTTTACGTTTATAATGAAACTACAACGCATCTAAGAAGCTTTTTTAAAAACGGTGAGCAAGATATCTCAAAAAGTTAAGTGGGATTACTTTTTATATAAAAATCTGCTGAATGACGGAGGGATTTTTTTTCATTGTATAATTTCGACTTTATCAACGAAAAACGACCATTAGTGATAACCACGAAGCCATTTTTCATTGATATAATCGAAACTATACCTACATTGATGATAAATCCTTCCGATATTCAGTAGATTTTTATATAAAAAATAAGCCCATAAAATTTCAGAAAGATTGGTGCAGTAGTTTTTGAGATCTTGCTCACCGTTTTTAAAAAGGCTTCTTGGATGTCATTGTATTTTTATTTTATTATTGACGTAAATATTTCTCCCAAATTCTGCTATGTTTTTAGCCCCAACAATAGAATTCCCCCTTAAGGCGGATTCACACGTATCAGTTCCACGGCGGTGTCAGTGGTTGATTTCACATAACTACGAACTGCTGTATGCCAGAACAGAGAAACGGTGGTTTTTATCACTGACACTGCACCGTCACGGAACCGATATGTGTGAATCCGCCTTTATCGATGACTCCCCGTCGAACGACGAGCGTTTCGTTTACGTAACTTTTCTTGTTCCAGTTTTTCCAAGACGGGTTTATTGTCGGGACCGCGCGAGGCAACGCTCCTCGCCTGCAAATAGAGAGCTCGCGGTTGCGCAAACACGGTTTAGCGGAGTCGACCAACGACCATGCAAATCGTTGCCAACTATCTTATCTGCATCTCCTATCTGTCGTTTTTGATACTGCGAAACGATTTAACGTATCACTGTCTCCACCTCGTCGCTTGTACACACGATTAGTGTATTATTAGAGGTGTGTTGTTTAATATTGATGGGGGTTCTTGGAATTTTTGGGGCGCTTCTCCAAATGTGCAGGTATCTTATGTAAATTCTCTGGAGAGATGTAGGTTGTATGTGATGAAAATATGGAAGATAATATTGTATCTCTTTAATTTAGAAACATTTTGTTCGCTTTCAAAGTAAACATTTAGGGACTCGATTCTTGATTCTTTCATGAAAATATGTGAAAACACGTTGAAACAAGGGATGCACGTCCCTCTATTCGATTCTAGTAGTATATTTCAGCGAAATTTAATTATTAGCAGAATTAATTTACCACAAAAGATGTGTTAGATTAGAAAATCATTCTCCTGGAACGAGCTGGTTTGGGTTAAACGTATAAATACAGCATATACCTTAAGCCGTAATTTGCAATCCACATTTTCGAAGATACAGAAGAATAATTTTACACGATTTTGCACCTCGGTTCTCCATTATTTACAGTTTTATTTAATATAACAGAGCGTGGATTTCTCAGTCCAATTACTTTAAAGAAAGAAAATGAGTGATTTAGGAGAATTGCTCTTTCCCTCTCGCTGATCTCATTGTTCAGCGCGAAATTAACGAGCCTGGACTGCCCGATTTCAAATGGGAACCTTAGTTGCACTTTCTGCTCCAGAATCTACACCCCGCCCCCCCCCCTTTTGCTATGCGCAAAACAAACACGAATTAGCCGCACGCGAATGATAAAAAAACAATTCAACATTCTGACCACGCGTGGGCGCGCTCGCAATCGCAGCGGTAAACCACGACCGAGGGAAAGAAGGAAAGGAACGTCGAAACAACGGCTCCGTCGCACTTTCTAACTCCTCTAAATCGTGCATCGAAAGTTGCACCTGCAGAGCCGCAACCCGGACGCCGGAGATCGATCGAGCCGCGCTCCAGCATCAGGATTTTTGGCACACAACAATGACTGGCTTGCGCAAGGATGGCTCGCTTGGGAGGCGTTCAACCGTGGCTCAATCTGGCCCAGCATCTGCGAGAAAATCGTAAATCTTTTATGGGGGCTGTACGGGTGCCGTGATGGCCACTGAAGACGCTTGACGTCTTTGAATGCGATCGCTAAAGGCTCCGTGGCTCGCGGATGCGTCTAGAATGAGGAAGTTTAGAGCCGAGAAGGGAACGACGACGGTTTGTACAAGCGGTTACAGAAATTGGCTTGTTAATGGAACAAGTGGAAAAAGAGGGGAGGATCCTGATAGATTCGTGGGGTAATTATTGACGGTGTAGTCAAGGTTTTAGGATCTAAGTTAATGGCGATTCGTTTTAGTAAGGAAAACAAGAAGTAGTTGACATGAATTGGTTTTGTTTAGACTTTCCGTAGCTTCTGAGGGCGGTTTTAATTATTAAAATTGAATGACAGAGGAGGAATTCTTGAAGAAGTTTCATTTAAAGATTTTATGGAATCACTGAGTTGTTTAGTTCGAATGCGTAGAAGATGCTTATATTTACCAGAAGAATTCTAGTTTGAAGAAATTAATGTATCTAATAATGACAGGTGTAATCGAACTCCGAAGCACGCGGAATATATTAGATTGAATAACTAAAGGAATCTAATTTTACATTGTTAGTACAATGGAGGAGAGATCAGCTTTCAAGATACAAAGAGTCATTTACATAATAAGAACGCATGTACTTGCACCTTGACACGCCCAAACGATTAACATAATCAAGCTCGATAACTAATCTGCCTCGTGAAGAACACATTTTGCAACGAATACAACATTCATGAAAACTTCTTCCTAAGAAGAATTTCAAGTTCCTACGCCTTTAACCTATATTTCTCAGAGTCAGTGACATGCGGCAAGTACGCAAACAGCACCAACAGGTTTGCACTGTGTACTCAGTGCCATTAAACTGACCCACATCGACGTATCCAGAATAGCCAAGCCTCCCCCAGGTCTAACAAAAACATAGGACACACTGCCTTCATAAAAGCTAAATCCATCACTACCAACGTCAATACCCCAACACATCCGTTTACCCGCATCGTCCAGCAGCCCTCCAACAGGAGCATCGAACCATGTACATACGTCATTCCACCCACAGAATCATCAAACACCACAGGCCTACAGAAACCCAAACTGAACACCACGCTCCTTCGCGCCAACCGAGTCCAGCCACTGCGCACCCACAGGAGTCACCGAAGGATCGTGGAAAACTTTCAACGTGAATCACTGGTCCCCGACGGAATTTCGACGGCCCAGTAATTACAGCCGCGGACAGGCAGCCGAACAAATATGACCGGGGGCAACGATACCTCCTGGGCGTCGCTGCCACGTACCTCTCTGTCCTCTCTGTCACCAAGCAGCCGCGGCGGCTCCTCGAAATCCCAGGAAACGGCGGTACCGGTCTTCCGACGGCAGGACCATTCATCAAAACCGAGCGGATAGGCTACGTCGCGAGCAGCACGGGGCCAGGCGGAACACGGCACGTCTCGGAGCGGACACACGCGGCTCGCGCAGCTGCCAGGCTGCAGGGCAACTGGTACCGTACTGGTACCAGTCGGTCAGGCGTACGGCACTGTTAGCACGCGGACACCGTGCATGCTGGACACACAGGTTGTGTGTAGCAGCGTGTCAGACCGGTGCTGTCCGGCCTAAGCTCCGCGGCTTAGGGACATTCCTCCACTCCGCCTTCGTTGCCGTGCAGGTGAAGGCTGGTTGACGTCGCGTTACACGTGTATGTCCCCGCACAGGCGAGCGGTGCCGCGCGGAGGGAGAGGCGAAGCCGCGGGAGGGGCCCCACCTGTGGGGCTGTGTAGGTCCGCGCGACGTGGCCGAGGAAGATTCCATCGCTCCGCCTTGTTTATCGCGCACGCGAAGGCTAGTGGATGCCGGGGTACCTGCGTACAGGTGTACCAAAGAGTTAGCGAGCTTCGCAGGAGTTAAAAAAAGGGAAAGAAGTGGATACTACTATTGCCCCGATATTTGTTCGCTTAGCATACCCCGAATCTAGTCACCCCTACCCTCACACAATTCGCGCTAACTCCGCCCAGTTCTGTACCTTCTCGCATGCGCATTGGGGACCTCACTGTTGCTCGATGTACTTGCGAGTTCATATATAAACAAAGCACCTTACGTAGAAGGGAATTATGCTACTAAGGGATCCCACCTGAGGACACCACCAGTGTAGACTGCGAGGTGGTGCCCAACGGCACTGTGGACCAGGCTTAAGGCTTTCTAACCACAGCCTCCGCGCGATACCGGCGACGTCCAGGCGTCGTGGAAGAAATCGCTGCCCCATCTCCACCTTCTTCAGCCTCCTTCGCCCTCCCCTCCCAGCTGCGTTCTTCCTTCGCCCTCCTGGTCGTCCTGGCCTCCTTCTTCGGCCTCCCCCCTTCCTCTGGACACGCACAGTTAATGCCTAGCTGGAATCTGGCCTCTCCCGCGGCTCTTCCTCTCCAAATGGCCCCCCTCGGGTGTGCCCGAGTTCCTACGCGTCTGCAGAGACGCGTCCCCTCTCCGGTTGTTGTTCCCCCCCCCCCCTCCCCGCGGTCGTGGCCGTTTTCGAGCGGGATTTTCGGTGACTCGACCTCGACGACGTTTCTGTTCGAAGCGTGTTTCGGCGGGTTTATCGTCCGCCACAATGGTGGGCGTTGTGGGTGGGATGGGGATTAGACGGGATTCAAATGTACCTGCTGGGTCGTGGAGGACTTTTTTTGGAAGCGGGCGCATTTCGGCTCGGCTGGATTCTTTATTCAGAAGTCGCGAACCACGGGCATGTCGTTTAGAAAACGTTAGGTCGGCGGGAAAGTTCGCTCGCTCGCTGTTAGGTGATGCTAGGTGCACGGAAATGCCTGCTTTTACTACACCTACTTGTACTTTTATCAGAAAAGTGAATCTCCTTTTGGCAAAAGGAGATAGATTGTCAAGGGAAATACTTTGATTAAAAGAACCTGTGATATAATTTTATTTTTAATAAAGAGTTCAATGGAGCGAACTTTCGCGCTGACCCTGGTAAATTTGGATGAATATTGGAATCATGACACACTGAGGATATAAAGTGACCTCGTTTCAAACCTCCGATCTCCATCACCCCGGAGCGTATGCAACGCGGAAACACAGCTCCCCACGGAGTTGCGTGTCTGCGGGCTGGCTCGAGACACCAAGCGAGTCGAGAAAATTAAGTTGCGTCACACAGCAATCATACCTACCTCGAGCCAAGCCCGTGACCCAGTCAAAGCAGTCGTGCTAATTAGAAAAAATTCATTTAAACAAGTCCTCACTCCCTTGTGAATAGTTGAACTCTTACCAGGTTGATTAAAAATAAAAGCAAAAGTAGATGTAACCCAGACCTCGGTATGCAAGTAGCGGACAAGAGCGTGTTCAGCATAAAAAGTTACATATAAATCGGTGAACCCCCGACACGAAATCTAACGCTGTAATCTCGTTTATATAGTGGGGCAGTTGGTAGTAAATACAAAAACGACAGTGAAATTCGGAGATTCGAGAACAAAAGCGGAGCGACGCTCTTTAGCCCAGCAATTAGCTCGCCCAGGCCAGAAACGTCCGTCGCACAAACGCCCCTGTCCCCGAAGGGTAATTAACGCGACGTTAGTGGCCGCTGGTAAGTGCACCGAAATCGGTTTCGGCTGAGGTATGTTCATCGGACCGCCTAATCGCCCGACGGATGGTCCACGTTACCCAAAAGGGCCTTCGGAATGCCCCTCCCCCCGTTTCGGGGGATATTTTCCTTTCCACTCGACGGTGGTAGTTTTCTGCCTATAAATGCCCCCGAGCCTCTTCTGAACGCCTTAGTCCGCCAGCGAACCCCTCGAGGATGACCTCCGTCGTTTAAAACCAGTTAGAATCGTCGAACCCCCAGGAGAAAATTCCCCAAACAGTGGTGAAGTGGATTGTTCAATCGGAGGAGGATTCCAGTCTTTGGAAAATTGATTTCCAATAATGAAGCACGTAGTAGGGGCCACGATGGTGTTGATGTCGATCTCTGGCGCGTTCACCGTGGAGCTGAACCGATTTCTCTGGAAAAGAAATCAATCATCCGCTGTGACGGAAGAGGCACAGGTGGTGGAGCTCGTCAGGTGGCGTCAGCCTGTCTGTTTGCTACCTGCTGAAGGAGTGTCGCCCTGTGTTCATGGTCTGAGGAAGTTTCAGGCTGAGTACGAGGAGTTGAGCAATAAGGGGTTGGACGTAGAAATTGGGGAGCAAAGGAGGTTGACTAAATTGAAGTTAAGTGAGGATAAAAAAGACTTCTACAGTAGACTGGTGTCTCCAGAAATCGTTGTTGCTGTTCCTCTGACTGACCTCCAGCCGCCAGAAGCTTCTCCAGGGGCCATTGCAGAGTTCATTGTACAGGAATCCTTGGATGCACACGCGAAGACCCCGGAATTGACCGAGGAGCAGGAGAAGAACGTCAGAGAGGGTAGACAATTGGCTGCTAAGGACGTGGCCAAACCACAGCAGATTTACGTCACCAAGGTCCTGGACACGCCAGTGACCGCCACTCTGGTCGCTCACAATTGCTTGCCAGACATCGGCGTGCCATTGTGCGACTACCAAGCTAATGTCCAGCCCTCGAAACCAGTTTTCGAGAAGCCAGCAACAGAACAAGGCAGTGTAGGGTGCCTTTCAGAGGCTCTCTTCCCCAGTAACTCGCAGCAATCACTCTGCGGTGGGCTTAACAAACCCCCCGTCGAGGTTATGCTACCAATACTTGTACCAAAACCAGAGGTCATAATCAGCATACCCAGCTTCCCTAACAGAATCGCCAGTTGTGCCCTTGGAGGTTCCACAGCCACTGCGACGTTCGAAAGTATTGCGACGTCGCAGGAAATACTCCCCGATCAATCTACTAACACCGAAGTCGCGATAGAGTTGGATACTGGGAACGCGGTGACTGAAGCTTCGGAAGTGAGTGAGTCTCCTGAGCCTCCAAGGCCGGACAGCTCGTCCCAAGCTCACTGGAACAAGCACCCCATTGTTCAAGGGATTCACGACCTGGTGAACAAGACGAAGATGTCAACAATGCTGCAGACTCTTCAGCACTACTTGCACAGGACAGGACACGAGGTTCAGGATTTCGGGTCAGCTACCAACAGTTCGGGTATCTTGGGCAGCCTTGCCGGGGCTGGAACTGTGTTCCATCATATGAAAGACATAACTACAACGTCGAAACGAGGGGTTTTAATCGAACAACCGTCGGTGGTGGTGGAGGAAGCGCCTGAAGACGGTACATCGTAGACACCTGGATTGCTGGACATCTTCGGGAGGGTGCAGGGGAATTTTAATCGGGAACCCTTGGCAAGGCCCACGGAGACGGTGGCTGTGAAAATAACATACATGTAGCTACAATTCAAGTGTTTTCCTTGTTTTTTAATGTATTATATAAAATTGAATAAAGGTAATTCCATTTTGAAGTCGGATATATTCGCGTCACCATTATTATTCTACCCCATTCCTCTACCCGCCTGACACTTGGGACCGTTGGGGGGTGATGAGTGATTTGTAACCACAATGACCCTCTCTGCAGTCGACTCGGTGATATTGGCCAGGCGTCTTGTTTCACCGTTCGAACGTCTTGAACGATGTTTTGGAAAGTGGCTGTTTAGCCGTAACTCATTCCAGAGTTTTCCCTCTCTATGGGGCTGGGTGGGCCGTTCCTTTGGCGATGCTGCGACCAATAGGAAGTTCACTAATCATATGGCCTACCAAGGAATCAGCCAAGGAAGGAGGATTTCTGCCTTGTAACAAGCAGAGACTCCGTCGCGGAGTCAGACACAATCATAGTCCGATCAAGTCGCGGTCTCCTCCGGAGTGAGGACGGAATAGAAAAGCGAACTGTACAGACTCACAGTTATATTGTCAGTAGTCACTATATTCTTGTTACCAGACGTTACTTGTTTTCCAATATATTAAACTATTGTCACGGTACCGCGTAGTTCTTGGTGTCGGAAGCACCGTAGCGAGAATTTACAACTCCCGTTGACCCGCCTTCAGCTCAGTCGAATTTCGTTGAGAACGCGCGCGAAACAATATGTATGGTTCTAGGTTTTGAGGGAGTAAACGTACTTTAAATGCTTTCCTAAAGATTTTCTTTAGGTGAACGAATTGTAACAGCTCCTTTAGTAATCTAATTGAACTGAATGTAAGGTTTGAATAAATAAATCAAAGAAGCCTAATCACGGAGGACCCCTAGGAAAAAAATTGCAGAATCACAACATTTTGATAAGGTTGTTCAATTTTTACTAAAAATTTAGCTGTTTTCGTTCTGTAAAATGAATTCTTCACGAAATAGAAACTCGTCCACGAACCATATGCGACACCCATAATAAAGCAAATAAACCTTAGGGCCTATGCACACGAGCGACTTTTAGCAGCGATACAGTCGCGATACAGTTGCGATATAGTCGCGATACAGCATCGATACAATAGCAGGCCATTGTTCCAGGTGCCCCTCGGCAGCGATGCAGTCGCCCGTTCGTGAAACGCTGCTAAAAGTCGCTCGTGTGCATAGGCCCTTAGTTTTTCCATTTTTCATGACTATGACAGTCCCCACAGCATCGCCCGACGAAAAAGTATTTTTTTGAATAAGCTTTCTCCACCGACTATATCTATATACAGTATACACATATATGCGATAAAAAAAGCTCAACAAAATTTTGAATGTTACTTTAAACCTACCTTAATATGCAGACATAACGCCAGACATTATAAACTTATAGTTTTTGTTAAATAAATTCCCGAAGATGGCGTTGAAAAACGCTAAAAGACTAGCTTAGTTAAACTATTACACTAGTTACATTAAAAAAATAGCGCCTTAACGTCAGCAGCTAATCCCAATAACCCACACATATGTAGAATAATTTAGCATGTTAACCCAGGTATCCACATAACTTTATATCAATATGAATTACCACCCTGAAATCCCACACTCTCCTACTTCCTACCCCTAAAATATCCTTATATCGCGAAATAGAAAACCGCGTTGGGCTTTTTTTCTTGTTTCGGTGAGCTTGAAGAGCGAGTAAAGGAAAACGGATGGAAAAACGAGGAACAGGAAGAAAAAAGAAACGAGCGTCGACTGCCTCAAGCATCAGCACCACGATCCGCTTTAACCCTACTACTTTTCAATCCGTCAGCTTGTCTCCGTTGACAAATTCCGCTCGGAATTTCAAACAGGATCGAATACGAGGCGAACTCTTCGACTCTGTTCATCATACGCCACCCCCTTCGAAAAAGTAGCACAGAATTTTCTAAACTTATTTTAGCAATGTTTGAAAGGTGAACATGGGACAACAGCTTTGCAGTGGACGTGTGAAGCAACTGACGGATTTCTCATTCAAGCGAATGGTGTTTAATCAGCGGTCGTTCGAGATGAAAGGTGAAGAAGTTAAAAATCTATGGCGAACGGGAGAAAATTAATGCTATTCAAATTATAAGTGACCTGGCGGTGGATTTCTGTATAGGCGCCTCGCGTGACACTGCGGCTGTACAGTTAAGGGGTTTTACAGCCGCGTTAGAACCGTGTATTTTATACAGGACTGAAAATTACATTTTCAAAATCCGAGGTGCGCGTACCCAGCAAGCAATTTAAAAGTTATATTAGTTCCGTCGTCATACGCACGTAAATTCCTATGAGGACCGAGAAACATTTTCCAGATTCAGTAAAGAGAGTTAATACCTTGTCTGTTCCTCGATTTTTAACTCTTAGCGCGCTGTGTATGCCTTCGGTTGATCAATACGAACCGTGCGTTGAACGCCCCTGGGCGTTCAGCGAGTATGGTTACCGAATACGAGGGAAGGATTTCCGCACACGGTATACGCTTACCGTTTTGAGTATTATCAAAAGATTTCTCGCAGGTGTAATAAGCGACTGTTAAGCCTTAGATTCACTCGAAAAGCTACTTCCTAGGATAAACACCGTCTCTACGCTCTTTCAAACCCCCATAGGCGACTAATAATTCAAAGAAGCAAATAGAAGATCACAAAACCAAATCCTTCAAAATTAATAAAACAATAATACTCAAGAACTTTCTAAAGTACATATCAATCACTACCCAAAATCTAGCACCCCCTTCACTCTGATACAATACCCCTTGCGATGTGGAAATAAAGTAGCACGTTACTTAAAAAAGAAAATCAACTCGTTTATTGATTTCCTAGTCGACAAGTTGGACAGCTTGTCGAGTCAACCAGTTGCTCGTTGAGTTAGTCGTTCGTATCCAGCGCTACCTCGCCACATCCCTTCGCCTTCCGTTCACCCTCGGTCCCTCATCTGGGTCAATGATCCATTAAGTTGACACCCGTACAATTAAAATCAATAGATCAAGTCCCTCTTCCTCCTCAGCCGTCTCATGACCGCGTCCGACAAGGACAGGATCGACTTGGCTCGAATGAAGGGACCACTGGAACCGCCATTCGTAAGTTCCTTCACCATCGACTTCTTGAAGAACCGTCGACCCTTTCCGATGAATGTCCTCGACGCTTTGCCCAGCGCTGGGGTGGCTGGTGCAGCCGCGTCCAGAATTTGTCCCGTGTTCGTCGGTTCCACGGGTTTCGTAGAGTTGAGGAGGATGAAGCTGCTTGACGGCGAACCGATCGAGGTGTTCGCGTCGGTGGCCGCTGCGTTGAGCATAGTTTCCTCCGGAGGAACCTGAGGAGGCTGAGACGATTCGTCGAGAACGACGGTGAGATTCTTTTTCTAGAGAGGAGATACGAGCTCGGTTATAAAATTCAAGGTGATTTGCGATCTTTGTGTGTCGGGTGTATTTAGGGGACGAAGTTGGGGGAATTAGAAGTTGGAAGTATCGAGGAGGTATGAAGGAAGTTTGTTGATAGTTGGAGATGGAGGATTGTGTGGGGAATGGTGGAGAAAGTTGTATGGTGATAGGGGGAACAGATTTGTTGAGTTTGTTAAGAAGAAATGAGAAATTGTTTGAAAGTGGAGGGAGAGCGAAAGGGAGATGTGGCCGTGGAAGTGGGAATCTGTTGTTGGTAAGATTGGATACTTACGGGGTGGTTTCGAAGTCGCGTCATCATCGTCCGCCATTGACTATGGTTCACTTTGGGGAACTCCAGTGGTGGCTCCTTCACACCCTTTACCGCAAACGAGCGGAATCTTTGTACGCTGACGATTTTGTTGAGAGGAATTCCCTCGCAGAACGGCATCAAGGAACGCAACCTGTTAATCGAGTAGATTGTTATTGTTACTATTGCTCTAGCTGTCAGAATTGTATACGAAAGAAATGAGTGGGGACTGGACAAAGTAGGAAGGAACACTTTTCCACGAATGTCATTCTGAAATTCACAGTCGAACGTTCTTGCGTGATATGAAACGGTATTAGAAGAATGAGATTCTTACCCTTCACGTGGTATTGGAGGAACGCAACCCGCGAACGTGTAAACTGTGATACGTTTGATCGCTGTGAAGACTGGGCTCTCCGAGGATATCACACCACCTTTGTCGAGATTTTCCTTTAAACCCGTCGTTTCATCATCGGTCGCTGTCGAACTCCAACTATCCTCGTTTGAATCCAGCATCCTGCAAGGGTTTGTGATTGAGAGTGACGAAACGAGTTGTTAAAGAAGGTCAGGTAATCTCCAAAGCTGCGGGAATCTCGAAAGCAGTGGAAATTTAAAAAATAGAGAGAATCTCAAAAACAGGGGGAATCTCAAAAGGAGAGGGAATCTCTAAAGCAGAGGGAATCTAAAAAATTCGAGGAATTTCAAAATCAGAGGGAATCTCATAAATTGGGGAAATCTCAAAAGCAGAGGGGATCTAAAAAATTGGGGAAATCCGAAAAGCTGAGAGAATCTCAACAGCAGAGGGAATCTCAAAAGCTGGGGGACCTAAAAAATTGGGGCATTTCAAAAGCTGAAAGAACCTCGAAAGTTGTAGAAATCTGAAAAGTTGAGGAGTAGGTATCTGAAAAGTTACAGAAATCCGACTTCCATGACATCCTTCACGGAAGTGAAGAAACTCCTAGAATTTGAAGGAATTCCAAACGCCGAGAGAATCATAACAGACGAGGAGGGCAAGAAAGTTAAAAAACTCACCGTTTCGAATCACAAATCGGCATATTCTCGTCCACGAAGAGGCAGTTATAGGTGGCGTGGCTCGACGTGGGGGTTAAACTGTTTCTCCCCGAAGCATTTTCTTCGCCATGTAGGAGAGATTGACTCGTCGACAGCATTACAGCGAGGAGCACAAAGGCCGCCGTAAAATTGTCCCTCATTGTTCCCATTGTCCACAGGGCGGTTGCCTTGCGTCTGCGGAAAGTTCTGCAACGTAGTTGATCGTTCTTAATAACGTTACGATATTGTGAGGAATTTGATCGCGCAACTCGCGATGCTCTTGTTAACTCCCCGATGCGTTTGCCAGAAAAGAGTGCCCCAGAAATTTCAAGGTATACTTACACCGCGATGATTTACAACGAAAGTACAATTCGTAAATAAAATTTCACTTGGAACTACATATAGTGTACTCAGATTATAGAGAAAAAAATTTGGACTCGAAACTGACGGCACCAGAGACGGGCAAAATTTTATATAAATAAAAATTTGGAGTATTTGAAATCTTGATTACAAATAAAATAAGAAATTATATTCGTCACTCGTCGAATAAAGATAACTCGAGTTATCCCGGGACCGAAGATTCTCGCTCGCAAGTAAAACTGTGAGTTGGGTCTTTTCAATAATCCGAGGAACACTGTACTACTCGAAAAATATTTTAAGCTTCGATATCAATACACAGACCTGCCCGAATAAGGTCACAGGGTCCTGAATCCTGATTCCACTGAGATCAGGAAATCTGCACTGTGCCCTTCTATGCTCGCTTTTATACGGAGAAAGACGGCGAGGGTGGAGCGTTCGTGTGACAATTTCGGGTCCATTGGCGAAGAAGAGGTCCCACCCTCGCCGCGCTTTTCGATGGGGAGGGGGTAGGGTTCGTTGGGACTTTTTAGGGCCTGGTCACACGATCCTACTGACCACGAGGATCCCTCTTAGAAATCCGCTTGGATTATGCTCTTGACAGGCCTATTATGAGGGTGGTTCTATGGGGTGTAGGATTCTAACCGTTCCACACGACTGTTGTTGAAGTTATACGCGGTGCCCAGAAATTTTTCGGTGAAATATGAACAGTGTCGATAATGGAATAGCTTGCAGATGCTTAGTCGCTGCAATTTTTCTTTAACTAAATCAGTTGTGCTTTATGTAGCAGTGTAACTAAAGAAAAGTTGAAAGCAACGATCTGTATTAGTTAACGTCATTTTTAGGTTGAGATTAAGAAACAAAATTAAAGAAACATTCAATGAGGCAGCTTCGACGACGTTCGCGATTATCCTGCCAAATTGAACAGCCTATACACAGTGGCAAATTTAACGGGCGGCCGAATGACTCCTAGGAGTCTATCCTCAAAAAGAAAATGATGATTTTATCCCAAAATTATATTTTTTTCCTGTGCGTTTCTTACCCCATTTTTAGTAAACTACCTTCTCATGTTCTCGAAAAAATGGACCCCTCAGAACGTTTGCCATCTGGGCCTTTTTCCTGAAATCCGCCTCTGGCTCTACAGCAATTTCCTTAAAGAATCGCGGAATTTAGTATGCAGAAACAGAGGGAAAGCTTTCAACCTAATCCTCGACAGCTGCGAGCAATTTTTTCTCAATTTCTCTAGGCTCTAATAAACCATGACCCAGTCTTAACTACTCAATATCCAATTTCTGTGAAAATGAAATATTCCATTAAAAATAAAAATTCGCGAGCCTTCCTCCAGAATAATTAATTTTTTAATTTAGAATTACACTGCTCTGGTTACTTTCGTAATCCTTTCTTTCCCTTTACCCCCGTAACAAACTTCCGCGATGGTCAAGATACTCGTTGTCCTTTGATAATTGGTTAACAATGCCAATTAATATACAAATATAAAAAAACACTGTTCTCGCGTAGTAAGGGGGGAATGTGAAAGGGTCTTTCCATGGTTTCGCCCGTAACACGATGACGAGGATGAGAAGACGTTAGTTGCGAGAAAAAAGAAATTGACAGAATTATGAGTGCACTCCATGAATATTAGGTCAGAAGAGAGGTTCCCCGCGGAACGAAGCTTTCTCGCGGGTGGCCACTTCGTGGCTGCTAAAGTAGCCCTTAAAAAGCACGGACCCTTCCAGATCCCCCTCCCTTCGTCCAATATTTACCTCCGCGGTTTATCAAAGACCAGACGAAGAGGAATTCGAGCTTCCCGCGGAAAAGTGTGCGGGAAAGCCTGCACTCCTTCTTCCGAGACTTTGAAATAATGGCGGTGATGCACTGAAAGCGTCTATTCTTCTAAAATGCAAATTTACATTTTTCGGAAATATTAAAACGACCTCGAACAGACAATGCCGTAGATATAATTCTGTGAAAATTGGGCATTTTGTAATCTGATAACTTGTGTTCCAAAAAGAAATCTGTGCGAAAAATTATTTACGTCGAACTCTGAGGTTTTAGAACGTTAAAACTTGAATTTTAAAGTTTGATGTTTTGAATACGGAAATGTAAAATAGAAATATTTGCATAAAAATTCCAGGAAATGACGGCAGTCGACTGCGGTTACGAGTTCAGGATCAATTCTTTCGACAAGCTTCCCCGCACCATTAGTTAATTACGCGACTTCTTAATTGCAGTGGAGGGGCAATGCACTTTAATAATGAGGACAGTATTAAGAGCGTTTCGAGCGGTGTTTCCTGGAGCAGTAATTCAGTTTCCGAACAGATTTCGTTGTTACTAGACGAGTAAATTTAAATTCTTGAAAGTTCCGCGGAGCTCCGGGGCAATAAATACAAATTAAAGTTTCAGGACCAGTTCTTTCAAGGGATTTCTTTATCTTTCTGCTTTAGCTTCTCAGGGCGCAGTATATTTCGCCAATAACGACGCCAGTTTTTAAGTGCCCCTTCCAATAACAACGAAAATAATGAAGCACGTCCGAAGAGAGCGCGTCGAACATAAAATGGCAAAACTTAAAGCAACTTAAAGCACAGCGAAAGAGATAAAAGCGTGTAATTCATAAAAATTCCAGGGACCTTAGCATTTCGTGCAATTCCCTTTTCAGAGTCTAATTCGCAGGTTCTCGTAGCCTTTCATAGATACGTGACGTTTCTGCGAGGCGCGGGAACGCGCGAAGAACGCCCAAAGGAAACGGTGCCACAGCTACGGTTGATTTTAATTTCGCTTGGAAATTAAAAGGCGCATGGGATCTTCCCCGGGCAAAATGGCAGCCGAGACGGCCAATCTTTTCGACATCAAAGAAACTCGAAGATTCGAAAGGACCTCGTTACGGGGAAATAGCGAGTCTGTGAAAATTCTCTTATAACTCCTCGCTGTTGGGTGTCGTAGGGGCGTGAGTGACGAATATACGAGGCAGGGGTCAAATGCGGAGCAACAAATCCCTGGAAATTCTCGTGTTTCACGGCGCTGCTACCAGAAATGGCACAAATACGAACCTATATAGTATACTTCCCTTAACGCTCGAATTGTCTCCCTTTTCCTATTAAACTATGCACCACTTCCTCAGACACTTTTCAAGTTAGAAAAAGAGATTCGAGGAGGGAAAGGATTCTCATAAAACCACTGATTGCTGGCGTTTCTTTCTTTTTTTATACGGATATTCTGTCGAATATACGTATTCGGAGGGCATTAATTATTTATTATATAACCGCGAAGGTAGGCGATGGTCGTTGCGTTAATTAATTCCGGCAATTAAACAGAGAGCCGACGGCAGTGTTCAAATAAACGCAGGCTAGACGATACGCTAATGCAACGACACCGCTAATAGCGGGTTAACAATGATAATTCGCCCGTTATCGCGACCAAAGTGGTACAGTACAGATAGATCGTAGGGAAATGGGTGGAAAACAAACCGCTCGATCGACACCAGCAAGTGATGTTGGCAGCCTTGAAACATTAAACGAGATAAATCCAATAGACTTCCATTTAATTAGAAAAATCAATGCTATATGATGTAAATAGCACGATGAATATTCGCGTACTCGATACCAAAATCGATCTTGGTCGATTTAGTAATTTATATGCATATTAAATAGCTACAATTAATCCTAATGCATTCATTTCAATTTTCCCCTACTTTTTGCGTTAAAGTGGATCGTAATTTTAAATAAGAAACTTATTGACAGCTTCATTAACCCTTGGTTGACTACCTAAAGTATTCACACGAACAGGATGGTCTGCATAAAAATATCGATTGAATTTTTTATGTGTGATTTAAATCAAACCTGTTAAAATTTTTAGAACTTTCGGTTATGAGGGACAGAGAGAGAGAGAATGTCGGTTCGATTGTATAGTTGGCACAATGGATAAGTAATTTTTTGGGGTATGCTGACCTTCGGGGGGGGGATGAAAAGGTGTGGCTTTACAATGGGTCAGGTACCAAGATCCCCGCGCCTCGTTGCCTTCGGGTCAATTATTGAGATGTAGATTTCCTTTCACTGGAGAGCGAAGAAAGATTCCCAGAATGCTGGTCGTCGCCTACTAAAGGAATACCACCGTGGGAATCTAATATGCAATTCAATTTCGATGGAAAAAAAGATTCCAACAACGGTGCAAACAAAAATTCGATCAGCCATCTTTCTTGATCGCCACGTTAATCACCTGCGTTTAGCATAATTATGGGGCGCAGGGCAGCTATCTGTAATTAGCAGTGACAGTATAGTCAGCCATAAAACCGTAGCCCCGTGGCAAATGGTATAATCTACATTCGATTACGATCCATTAGCGAGGATTCTACGTTTCCGTTGCAATCACGTGCTACTCTTCTGCAAGGTCCAGCCAATTGCAAAAGTGTCCAAACTCATTTCCATTGCGCGAAGGACAATCACCGATGATTCCTGCGAATCCGTACATACCGCGCATCGTAACACGATAAATGCCCAAATTACTCGGTCAATTCGGCTCAATCAGCTCTCTCGCCACTCCGATACCGCAAAACCCAGCAAGCAAATATCTACCAAGAGCAACAACGGGGCACCCTGAAGCCTTTAAAATCCCTCGCAACGTCCGACAAGGAATTCAAATCGCTGGCAGTACAATTGCAGACTCGATCGACCTGAAAATTGTAATGAATCCTGTAAGCATCGACGCAAACGGCTCTCGAGACCTCTTCTATCTCCCCCTCGGCAGCCAACAAAACTGCAGAAAGTTGAACGGCGGGCGGAGTTGTCCACAACATTGCAATCGGAATCGTGGGGGGATTGGACGCGTGTGCGTTTCGGTCACGTGCGCGTGTCACCAGGCCACTGTCGTCGGCGCTGTCAATAAGGCGGTGGCCGTATTATTAACGTAATTACGATAATCGATCGTCCTAGGCGGCTCCTGGAGGGCACGGCCCAGCGTAGCCGATATAGTCGTCGTTAATAATGCCATTATTACGGCAACACGGTGGCAATGATGTAAGGTGACGTGGAGCAATCTGTCAGGGGCCTGGCGAGACGTGCTCCCCACGGCGTGAAATCTGCTCGCGTGCGCCGTGCCCCATCGCGGTACAACGGCTTGACATACCGACGACAGAACCTTGGGACGATTAAACGGCGACGATTCCACGCGAACGCCCTGGCCTCTCCGCAGCACGCCCTACGCCCGACGGAATTCCAGCGAGCTCGGCTTCAGGAGAGAATACTGCCTCCTAAGGACTATTCAATGCCGTAATATCGTCCCGGACGCAGTTTCACGCAGAGGCACGGTGAGGCGAACGGTTGCGTTGACGCCCTTTGATGGATCGCTCGATAGGTGTCGTCGCCCTTCTCTTCCCGAAGGATCTTGCGGACTTTTCACGGGATCGACGCTTCGTTTTCGAATCGGTGGGAATACCTAGTATACCCGGGAGGAGATGCGGGGGACGGAAGAGCAATGACGGAGTAAGGTGAATTTTGGGTGACGGTGGAGCGGGGGAAAGTGGGAGGAGCTGGAAAGGAGAAGGAAGGAGGGAAGAGTGGGGATAACGGGTAGATTAAAATAGGAATATGAGGGTAGAAAGGTTTAGGTACAGTGTGCACTCGTTATAAGCCCGTTTTTACCATGCGTTGTACGCCCGGCGGCTATCCCCACCATTTCTTCGAATCCTTCGGACGAGAGTGTGAGAACCCAAGAACGAGCGAGAGAAAACGAAAGAGCCTCTCGCTCGTTCTCGGGTTCCCTCACTCGCGCCGTAAGCCCGCCGCTGGCCCCGTTCGTCGTGCTTATAACGAGTTCACAGTGTATAAGATAAGTTAGTAAACAGAAAGAACGTAATAGGAAATAAGAGGTCAAAAGTATACCATAGAGTTAAAGTAAGGATAGCGTTAACATGTATATACATAGGCATATGAATACCTATTGCAGGGGAAAATGAAGATTGTAACCCGTATGGAGCAATAACGATGTTTATATACCTACATTATATTATAGCATTATACCTGAGCTTGAAAATTTTCGAAGCCTCGATGGTTGTTCGAAGTAGAGATGAGGTTTCCTCTGGTTCGAGGTATGGCAAGTTGGTTGCGGTGTAATGAGTTGGAGAGGTATAGTGGTGTTGTAAAAGCAGCAGGGGGTAAAGTGGGGCCCCCGAGGGTATCGTCGACGAGTCAAAGCTCCAGGGATAGGATTTATATGGTTTTTGGATAATGGTAAACAAAGCTGGTGGTTCGTACTCTCAGGAATATCGATTCTCGTTTTTCCCTGGATAGTTATAAGCACCAGGTTTAATTCGATTTATCCTACACAAATTCCACCTTTGACGTGCTCATTTTTCCAGCTATATTCGCGAAGCTTCGTCCTCCTTATTAGGAGGCTAGTCATCGCCGTCGAAAGACTCATTATTAATTAAAATACCCGGCAGATCGTAACGAAAACCTGCAAGGACATTTAAATATTAAAAGTGGGGCAACTCGATGCCTCCACGATCGCAGGAGCAGCAGACAAACGGGAAGGAATGGAAGAAATGGACATCAATGGTAAGCAGAAGGCCATCAGAGCGTAGTCGTTAAGTGGCTCTGTAGTAATTGCAACGAGATCAGTAGTAACAATAACGATCCCCAGTAGTACACAAGGGTCACGGGAGTGCGATCGGAGCGCGGACAAGGCGGCAGCCCGAGGAAAGCGAAAGAGAGGACGGGTTATCGGCACGACGTACTATTTATAAGCATGCCCACGGGCCATTAAAAATACGTCGCGTCGCGATGCAATTGTATCGAGCGTTTATACCGAGTATAAACAATCGCCGCTCGAGGAGCGTGCAGACCGACCAGGAAGCACGGAGCGTCTGACAAAACAGACTTTGGTCCATCCTCGGTCACTAAAATACGCTAGGAAACAATAATAGAAAAAACTCTCGCGCCACGTGCGGAGCGCTTCTAAACGCGTCTACCAGCTGCAGTGACTAGACGCCCATTGGCGTTCTCCGCACGGCGGGGCACTAATATTCGAATAATAAACATTCAGCCTAGAAAATTGTATAAATATGGATACATAAAATGAAGTAAAAGTATTAACTAAGAAACCCTTGCTGAGTACGCACCGCGACCATGCTCCCCAATAATCAGGACTCCCTGCGATTTTCCAATATTGAATTCCTAATTGAACACCAATACCCACAGCAATACTCTACGCAAAGTGTCTACTTCCTTAAAGAAGCTTCTGTAACGCTGGAAATTACTTTATATAAATTTAATCCCCCCCCCCTCCCTTTTTCCCGGGAACGTGTATCGTGACTGGAGCGTGCAACGACTAAAGGGACCCGACGCGAAACGGAATAAATTGCGGTTTGATTGAACGCGAAAGCGGACGGCGTTGAAAAAGAATGTTCAAATTGCTCTTGGTTTCACGTTGAATGAAAACTAAATTGGATCAGCGGCACGACTCGCCTCCTCGATGGAAAGCCAGGGGGAGGGGGGGGGGGGAGGGGGGGGGGGGAGCGGCTTAATAGAAATGCGCGAGAGGAGGTTAAGGAACATGAACTTTTCCACGAGTCTTATCGAGCAGCTCTGTTTTTCTTAATCGGGTGCAAGTGTGCGGCGCTCCGCGCGGAGCTTGTCACTTTGGGGTCAGAAAAATGTCCCACCAGCGTGGAAAGGTTACCAACACCGCGAACCGTTCCGACGCGACTTTCTCCGCGACTTCGCGCTCCGAAGCAACCGCTCCTCCATTGCGCTGAGCGAATTCGTATGTCCCGTCGCCCGTTTTTAGCCAATCGAGGCTGATTTAGTGAGAAGCCGAGGATTTCGTAAGCAATCTTCGGCGGCCCGTTAGAAATTGTAGGCGACGAGGGCTGAGAGCGGTCTGTGCATGATTAATCGAGAAAGCAGCGCGGATGTCGTGGCGGAGAGCGGCGCTTTCACGCTTCTAATGGTGGATCGGAGTGTAGGCGAGAGCGGAAAAACAGGCCGTAGCTGCGAGGGGTTCTTGGAGGACGCGGACAGAAGTTTCCCGCCGACCTGATCCGAGCGTGGATCAACCATCGACCCCCTGTAATTAACGGCTCTAAAGGTTCTTACCTT
The DNA here is from genome assembly GCA_929108735.1 of Andrena dorsata. Classification (NCBI taxonomy): domain Eukaryota; kingdom Metazoa; phylum Arthropoda; class Insecta; order Hymenoptera; family Andrenidae; genus Andrena; species Andrena dorsata. Next base: position 38,711,761 of record OV815487.1, read on the forward strand.
AACGACACTTGGGGAATCTTCGAGATCCAATCTTCGTTTGCCGCTCAGCCAACGACAGTTAATTCACTGTGCACAGTTGCCCTTTGGAGTTCTCGAAACGACCGATGTCCATAATCACAGCGCGAAATAAGTCGATCACCTGCGGCGGGGAAATATTTCGTCGCGGGCTCGGCGCTGGGTCGCCTCGCGCTGGTAATACGAAGTTACTGGCGGATAATCGTTCTATAGTGGCGCGTGAAGTTCGAGGCATTCAGCGGTAGATTGATGTGCGGAATTGAAGGGCGAGGGTGGCCCTTTGAGCAGAGACGCGCCGACGGACAGGGAGGAAGACGGAGAGAAGAGGAGGCACGAGAGGAAACGTTCAACGTCCACGCTGACATCGAGCGTACTACTACCGCGGTTGAACTCGCGATATCCCGGTCGAAAGAGATTAGAACAAGTGGTTCCAGGTCCCTACCACGACACTCTTCTCCTGGTGCAGAGATTCTGCATCTAACTGGCACCGCGTCACTCCGATTCCATCGAAAGTAGTAGTAACACGCGTGGTTGGCGTGCGTTGACGTTAGGGGGCGATCGATTGTGCTTCTTTTTTTTTTGGTGGTAAATATGTGGATTTGGTAACGGTAAACATGTTTTTAACTATTTATCATCGCTCCTGTGCTATTTAGCGCAATCAACTGCCTAGCAACACTTTCTCTGCTGGAAGAAAATATTTTTCCCGCTTCGCCTGCAAACTTCTCGGGTACGTGTTTGGTATGTTATTATATAAGCTTGTTTTTCTTTCAACGCTGCAGTGGAAGAATTTCCCTTGCGTTTTAAAATACGACGGGTGCAATTGGGGCGCTGAGAATGTTAGTTGCGTAAGTCCAAATTTTGATAATTTGAGTGAATAACAGTTTTGAAGTTTTGAAGGCTCCATCTGTTTAATTTTGAAGTGCATTAAGTTATAACTTAAGTTACAACTTTTAGCAGTTGTCACGTACGCAGACCTATCTGTGACTTTTAACCCTTTCGGGTGTCCGGAATGCACGTGACCCGGCAGTGGTGTGGTGCAACCGAGTTTTCCACGAAAATCTAATATTCATTTGAAGGCATTCATGTCCCCACTACTTTGTAGATGAATTTCATAGTAGGGTAAATCCGGGAGACGCGGTCGAGCTGATATAAAATGACTATTAAAACTTATATAGAACTTGCTTATTTTATCATAACAAACCGATATGTTCGGAATTTTTTGCTGATCTCTCCTTTCTGCAGCGAGAGATAAATCCAGAAAAGCACAGAAGGAAGCGAAATGACGCTATTCATTCAACTGTTTGGCTTTTAGAGAAGTAATTGCTCTGCACTTTAACGCATTTTTACGTAGAGAGTCTGAAATGTAGCGACTCGACCAACTCTCCTGCCCGACCGCGTCTCCCGGATTTACCCTATCTATAAAAACGTCGACGAATCCATACTGGGGGGCTCATTTCAAGTATAGTACGTTTAGACGAAAGTGGCGTGCGAGATTAAGCGACATTCTCCTTCAAGTATTATTTAAACTTAAACCATACACTACGTACCTAGAGTTGCTGATAGATGTTGTAATTATTAAACTCTTTGAGACCCCCGCATTTCTCAGTGCGTCAAAATCGATAGGTGGACTTATGTACCGTGACAATCAAACACTCAAACGATTGTAAAGACCGAGCTTATAGAATACAATTAGTTATTTCCCACTCAAAGTTCTTTTATTTCAATCTAATCATCATTTGAATTTCCTCTTCAAGATAAACCCACATAAATACATCTTTACCGCTCGAGGTGTATCGCATTATAAAGTTACGAGGCTAAACTAACATTCCTAGTGACTCCCGGGGATACCAAACCCCGGTTCGTCCACGACAACCAACCTCCTAGTGGCTCCCGGGGATACCACACCCCGGTTCCTCCACGAAAACCAACCTCTTTATAATGGCTTCCGGTATTACCCACGCACCGGTTCGTCCGTTACTAACAAACTCCAACAAACAAACTCAAATCCTCGGCTTCGCAGCCGCCAATCTTATTGCCCTCAACCTCGGCTCGTAACACACTTAACTAACAAGAGCGTTTCGAAACATACTGGTGTAAGAACGACTAATTGCAAGTGTCAGTCTAAATTAATATAACCTTATGCTGACAAGTGAACAATAAAAAAAATTAGAAATTAAATTTTTTTAAATGTTGAATTATATATATTATGGTAGTGTTTTGAGAATATCGCAGAATATCATTTTACCGAAAACAGCCTGCGAGTGATTTACACCACTATGAATCTCGGCTCTCCAATTACTGGTGAATATATTGAAAAAAAGGGGAATGGGTTATTATTTTATTTGAAATTATTCAGACGTGAATTAAAGGTAGTAGGGCACGCTGAATGCATGCATCGATAGCGAACAGTGATTGAAGTGAAATGTCAAACGCGGCATAAGTGGAATTATGTATGTAATTTCTTATAATAGATCTCTAGGAACTCGCTGCAAGCTAGCGTTATCTTCAAGCTGTTTAACAAAGATGTTCTTAACAGTATTCTAAATAATATCCTTAAAAGTGAATACACTATACAATTTTCCTAATTCAACAATTCATTGCACGCGAATGTACGTAAGTGCAGTTCAGAGGATTGCAGTTTAAACGGGACGTTCAAGTGACACAACGACGCAAAGTGGCGCTTTTATGGTAGCACGCTACATTAAAACGATCCCCAGCGATACTCTGCCAAATGATAACAAAACGAAAGAAGAGGAAGAAATAGAAGCAGAAAAATTCGTTACACGTGTTGCCTCCTATCGTACATGTGACCCGGAGGTCAGTTCGGCCGGCCACTGTTGATTTAATCTGAGGTCAAGGGACACCTCGTGTTATACATACTCTTGATCGAACATTGCCGTTTTTCGATACGAACGACGCGGCCAATCAAGGGCGTCCGTAGACTTTTTCCCAGGACGGTGCAACATTGGGGTGACGGTGAAGAAAAATATATTAGTAGTACATATTTAATTAAAAATTTAAACCCAAAATTTAGAAATATTCGCTCAATAAAAATCAGTTTTTAAAAATAAGCGATTTTTTCTCAAAAGCCAGAGGTGGCACCTGTTCCCTTTGCACCCCTCTCCGGACACCCACGCAGCCAATCGCAATGCTGTTCGACGTGCAGGTATAAATAATACGAACGCTGCCAGCTATTTATTCTCCCATATCTAACAATTCTACTCAAAACTTAGCAAAACCCCCAAAGGAACATTAAACACTCTCACACCACAATACCTACATAAAAAATGGCAATAGACCCAATTCAATTCAAACTAAAATACAACTCAACCCCCATTTTCATCGCCAACACTCTATTAAAAAATTTACAAGCTTCGAAGTGGCACTTTAAATCATTCACAGTTCTTTATAAATTACGATAAACTTATAGTGCCTGGAAGAACGCGAAGGTCGTCCGCAAGGGCGAAGTGGACTAATTTCCATTAGCAGCTTGCATGAATTTGGAAAAGTGATCGGCGTAGCGTGTATCGTGTTCCCGGGGATTATCGGGTTTAATGGGGCAACTAACGATTGTGCTGGATCGCACGTGATCCGTGGCGGACGCACGTGCAGCCAGCACGTGGTCACGAATGCAAAAGCCTGGGCTCACGTGCGCCGGGCACGCACGCGATCCGAGAAAAGGCTGGCATCGGGTTGCAACGCGGGAAATTAGCTTGTAATCGTGATTAATCATCGCCCATCGGGATCGCGGATTATCGGTCGGCTCATTAACCCCCTTAATCCGCGCGAAATGGCAATTGCGTCGCCGGGTACGCGCCGATTTCCGATTACAAACGCTACCCGGGACACTCGGGGTCTCCGAATGCATCGACTTACAGCGTGGAACAGGCGGTTTTCTTGTTCCGCTTTGCATCTTGACAGGGGTGTTTCTCAATTCAGTGTCGAGATCGAGATAGAACCCAAAAACACTGAAGTTGAGAGGAATATAAGAAAGGTGCTATTCTTTTTAGTATTGAATATTCCAATTTACTACTCTCGTCATTTTTTATAGTCCTACTATTTTATAGTCCCGTGGCAAGGAGCGTGTTGGGATGTGTGCGGTTTGTATTCGAGGGAAAACAAAGATAAAGGGAGAGAGAAGAAATGTGGGAGAGCGAAAGGGGTAAGTTGGGGATGAAGATTGAATATCCCTGTTTTACCATCCACTTTAAAATTCACGGTTGTTATTCAAAGGGGGAGTAAAAGGAGGAAGATTGAGGAAGGTAAGGGAAGAGAGGACGAGAAAAGGGAAATATGATTATTGTAAGGCAATGACAATCGGCAGACGGGGGTATTGGGTAAAGGAATATAAACTGTAAGTCCTTGTGGCCCAAGAGGGAACAATAAACCGCTTATCCTCCATTTATTGTACTTGTATTTCTTATTATAGTTTATTAAATCCGCTGAAGTGTTTCCATTGTCCTGCTTCTCCCTCTGTGTAACACTCGATTGAGATGTAAGGCGTCACAAGCTGCTCGCTAAAAAATTATTCCTCTCCGATTTAAAGTACAATACTCGAGGGAGCGCTTCACACGACAAATACGAGAAATCTCCTTCTACTTGTTTACTGTATTCCGTTGTGTTCTTTTCTCTCGTTACGCAAAATGCGGGCTACATTATTTCCATGCAATATATTTTATTAACAACTACGAGAACGCCGTAATTGTGCCGACCGTTTCGAGAAAACTGTCTCCGCGATTGGATTTGCCCGGTACTGCAAGATTTCCCTAAAGTGCTCTCGGTTGTTTCCGTCTTATTGTTAGATCCCGCTGCTTTTGTTTGCATGGAAATAATGGCAACGACCTATTTCGAAGGTAAAGACCCCGGTTTGTTCCGGACCAGTCGATTGTTTGAAGAAGATACGAGAGGTCGGGTTTTACCTGGCACAAGAGGGTGATTTCTTGGACGGCCTCTTTAAAAGTGACGTTGTAACGTGGCAAAGATAGCAGATGTAAATATTGTTACGAGCGTCGTTTGTTGCCCGCGGCCGCTCGTCAACTAACGTTGCCAACTGTCGGCTGTTTCTTTTGTCGCGGCAAGGTAAATAATCGCTCGCGGAATTCTGATAAAACTGGATCATGCGATCTTCCACTGGTTGTAACTTATAATCCATTGGAAGGAACAGATCTTGTAGGAAATAGGTACTTATTATAGAAGATATAAAAGTGGCAAAAGCTGGGCGATATAAAGAAGAAAATTCTATCGCGGAAAAGTCTTTAAGGACGAGTAGCAAAATATCCCTCGAGCAGAATGATCTTTTTGGCAAACGCAAAAAGTTTTCATTGGCATCGTCTATGAATTTTAACTGCGTTGGCAACGATTCTACAAGATTTCGGTAATTTCTGCGGTTAAATTCCTATTCTCCCCTCCCCCGTGATGCTCTTTATAAATCATTGCGCTTGTAAATTGTTCCTTTCGCCAGTTCCCCGTCTAATAGTTCCTATAAATTTTCCATGGAACTGGCGTTCGTTGAACGATTTGTGTTTGTCTGCACTTTCTATGAACGGTGGTAATTCCATTATGCTCCTGATCTATTTTAGATCGGAGGTATTAGGAAATCGTTGAGGAAGATTGCAATGACTTCCTTCAACGCCTACAGCACGACGACCCGCGTAGCTCGTAACAGATTTGCGGCACGGTGGCCTCTGTGCAGGGGTATTTTTAGCGGCGTCACGAATTTTTGGACCATGATGGGCTCGATGTCCGTTTTATTGCCCCTCGAACATCGTCGTTAGCCAATTCTGCTCGCCATACAAACAAGGATCGCTTCCGGTTGCCGCGCGTTAAATGGGGTAGCTCTCATCCCGCTCCACCGCCTCCCCACAGTTTCGATGGCAAAATGAGTCGCCAAAAATCAGTATTTTAATTAAATACCATCGCGTATGAAACTGTTGTTAACAATGTTTAATTTGTTACAAATGTGTCGCTTAAATATACCACCTGGTGGAGTGGTCTACCTTGATTCACAATATAATTTTGTTTATATTGGACTTGTAGCTTATGTTTGGAAATTCCTATCCAAAAATCAGTAAAAATACTCTCTTCTTTTCTAACATGTAGTAACTTCGATACCACCCTCCTAACACCACCTTTGAACAGAAATATTCACCACTCTTCTAATTTCAAAAACCTAATTCAGAAATGGTAAAAAATACTATGTTCTATCTCAATTTAATATATTCCCAACACCTCTCAGGATTATAAAACTTCTTCAAACCTTCTCCCCCACAAATTCAAGGTATCTCCAACACCTCCTAGCTTCCATTTCAGAATTATACTACCCAAATTTACGGCATCTTTCTCTTATTTATCCTGCTTTTACTATAATTCTCTTCCTTTGGAAATTCGTTCTCTGTCCTCTATCCCTGCTTTTAAATGTGCTGCCCATCCTTTTATTCTCGTCCACTATCCGTAACTCTCTTGTCTCTTGGTTCTCTCTCTTGCGTCTTCTGTTGTTTCGCTAGCTTTATTTCTGTTAGATATTACTTTGGGGTTAGGTTGCAAAACAGCAGGTATGCTGAACCTCGCCCATTTATCACATAATTTATATAATTTGTGGTGAATAAAGTCGAATTATTGTTATTATTATTACCCAGCAGTCTCAACTAGGAAATCCCCTCCATTTTTTATTCTCATTTTTCTACCGCCATATCCCTTTCCATCAGCCATAATTCTCCCTTCCACAAAAACCAACAATCACTCGTCCTGCAAAAAGGACAATATCCAAAATTCAAAACGCAACAAGAATCGGTAAAGCTTATCAAGACCCACCAACCAACCTAGCCGTTCGCGATTAATTCTACATATGCAGTGAATTCGAGTGTCTGCCCAACTCTAAGAACATTCAGCTGGCAGCCCACCAAGGAAGTTGCTCCAGCGACGCGTGCGCGTCGGGTCATCCAGATTTGCATGAAACCGCGCGCAACCACCCCCTGATAAACAACACGGCGGGGTTGCGATTTGCTTCGCGCCACGACCACCGACGCCCAGCATTAATAGCGCAATAATACCGCTACGGCTAAGCCTTACGGTCTAAAAAGAAACTAAGTCGACGTCTGGCTTGGCCAGCAGTCAAATGGCACCCGCGCCTCTATCCCCCGCGGACTTTATTCCCGTCGATTCTGTGCGCGCGCGTTTCAAGCGTCTTCTAAGCGGCCTTCCTCTTCGTGTCGCAACGAACGAGGGGCGGGCTACGTTTCAGGCCCGAGGGCCACGGTTAAAAATCCACCGAATCCCATCTTGGCGAAACTTCTTTCCTTTTGTACTTATTCGTGCGGGGGTGGGTCGAGATAATCGTAGTGAGGATTTGCTGGTAAAAGATGAAACAGGGGAGGAAAACAAGAGTTAGTTGTTATATCGAGGAAATGCTAGAAAATATTTGTTTAAATAATGGATGTGATTTTTGACCCAATGAAGTAATGATGTAGAGATCATTGGAGTTTTGGGGATAAGAAGATCAAAATATTGTACTCAAGGAAGATTGTACATTTGAAGTAGAAGTGATGGTGGTAGTTTGTAAATATCTGCGAAATATGATGCAATACGGCGATTCGCAGACGCTTCAACAATTTGACACGAGTTCCAGGTATTTTCAGAACGGATCACTGGAAGCAAATATTCGGGGATGCTCTCCCAATGATTAAGTCTCTCCTTTGAGATTCAAGCGAACTCGATGTTGATAATCACGCCGACCGAATTGCGAACCGATGACGAGGACAAGCCCACGCGAGAGAGCGTCGTGGAATGATTCTTTTTTCCATCGTTGTTAAGAAGTACAGGTTCGTTCGTCATATCTGTTCTCAAAGAAACGTTTCGAAATTTAAAAGATTAATTTTCCTTCCATTGTATTCAGTTCAACTCGATGGTCACGAGAAAGTAGAATTTTCTAAAAATCGATTGCGCGCGATGAAAATATTCATATTATTTTCTGGCTTTTAAGAAAGATACGATCAAGTTTCCTGGATGCAAACGGAAAAAGACGGAGCCCGACGCAAGGGTTGGAAAACCATCAGCCCTCGTCCCTTGTTTTTATCTCCTCGCAATAATCGTATACATTTTTCAGCGACAAAACGTCCCCCCCCCCCCCCTCGAGTTCCTCAATAAAATAAGATTTTTGCTCGTAAGATTAACATATTAACGAGCCGCGCGGACCAACTTTTCCAGCTCGCTTTCCTCGACTTTATCTGCCTCTGCCCCCTTGGGTGACGGTCGCGGGAGTGGCAAAAGTCGAAGGACTCCCATCGCTGCCTTTTCATTTACGCGTAAGAATAAAAGAGAGAAACTAGGCTGATCTCTGTTAAAAGATCGCTCTCTCCAACGACTTTGCCCGTCAGTCGCGCATGTTCCCAATGTTCAGGCAAGCGTTCCGCTTAATGATTAAGTTTCCTTCGTCCGTCTCGTTTGATTAATTTCGCGAGATCGCTCAGGAATCCGCAATTCTTTCCGCGCGGTGTATTATAGCATCCTGATGGCAGCCAGCGGTGATTTTCCCGAAAGAAATAATTTATCCGAGTCAAATCGCGCAGAAGGGCGATTTATCTGGCCGGAGACGGGGTGCCTTCCCCGGTGGAAAAATATTACGTCGCTTATCGCGGTATTACTATATCGCCAGCGTGTAGTATATCAGTACAGGTGACGCGTCACTGCGTCCCTTATATCATTTCCCGCGTTCTTCCGACATCCACGACTATTCTCGCAGTAGTGGCGTTACGTTCACGATTAATTAGGTACCATGAATCACGCGCCGAAAGAGACGTCTTCTCTAACCAATCTCGAGGAAATTCACCGTGGACTTTCTAAAACCCATCCAACCTTGGGTGGCTGGTTGGACTACATTAAGGAGGGATCCCACCCTGAAGCTACCAATAAAAGACAAACTTAGGAATTTTTTCGTTCGCATAAATAAAAATATAGGGCTTGGATTTTTTATATACTTAGTTTTAAAGCAATCTGTATTTTGGTAGAAAAATTGTACAAAGTGGTTTATCGAAGTACTGCCGGAATTTTTTGAATATCTCAATTATTCGATTTTTTACAAGCATTTCAGTGCAAATTTTTATGTAAGAAATTAAAGTCAATTCCTGAAACCGGTATAATTTCCAAAATAATTTGAATTTTAAGAAAATCCTACGCTAGGTCAAAGATAATATATTCCTGTTTATATATCTCTTTTTTATTTCCTTCTCAGGTGATCCAGTCATTCCCAGAAGTGTGGTCCAGATTTTTGCAGTGCTCAGGGAAACCATTTTATTCGCCGCCGTTTTGTACAATTCTTCATTAAAAAAAATGTTTCTAGCAGAATAAAGATTTATACTTTAAAACTGTATAAGAGTCCAAGCCCTATATTTTTATTTACACGAACAAAAAGATTGTCTTTTGTTAGCATTTTTCAGGGTGAGGTACCCCCTTAACTATTCCAACAATCAAATGCAACTCTTCTCGATTAAAATCTAAAAGCCACTGTTTTTATGCTAGGTGAAGTGAAATTTAAAATTCAGCAGCCGACCCCACCTCTTCTGAAAAAGAATCCTCACAATCTTTCCCCTTTTTAAATGCTCTTCCCGTCCACTTTCGACCAGGTGACTCACGATTACTCAACCAGTTCTCTCCAGCTCGTCAACCGTCAGAGTCACGTGGCATTCGGGGGAGGACGTCCGCGACTGCGCACGCGATCCGACCCGACTCGACTCAATCCAACTCAATTCAACTCGACCCCACGCGACGCCAATCAAATTGACTCGACGCCGCTCGACTCAACTCGACGCCGCCCGACTCAACTCGACTCCGCTCGACGCGACCCGAATATCAGGGCTGGCACGCGAGCCGCTGCCTCACCTAGTCATTTCGTAGGAGCATTCAGTCGCGGACGCGTTTCGACCGAGCGGGCGAGTGTTCAGCAACCAAGATCCACAACCAGTCCGAGACCGGCTGCGACGGACGTAATAGGATGAAGGACATCCGGTCGCAGGTGAGCCACCTACCCACACGAGCCGCGTTCAGCCGACCCCATTACGTTATCTCGAGCAAAAGTCAAGGCCCGCGAACTTGTTCGCGGCACGCTCGCGACCACGTGCAACACGATGCTGAACCAGCAGGATCTTGGCAATTCTACCGGACAGTCGTTTGTAACTTGATTTCACCAACAGTTCCTACTGTCCTCTGCCTTTGGAGACATTTTAAGTAATTAGTTGTGACGTGAGTTTGGGACTTGTCCAAAGTTTCTCGTAATGTAGATAGATTTTGGGTGGTCTAAATGTATAAAATAATCGTTATACTGTATTATTAGAACCAACTTGAATTAGTAATGGAATTTATTTTATATAAAAGATGTCGGATTAGGTGTGGCTTATATGTACAATTTGAATTATAGGTATGTACTTGTAGTTTGACCTTACTTTAAGGAATTTTGCGCGCGTTTGATAGAGGCTTAGATTTTTTAGTAGAATTCAAATTGCATTTTGAGTTGCTCTATCTTTAACAGTTGTATTTATGATAGTGGAGCGTGAATTCATAGTCCAATTACCTTGAAGACGGAAAAGCAATTGGAGTAAGAAAGCCAAAGAAAGTAATGGTGGCATTAATGTTTGGCGGTAAAAATGATTTGTGAGTAAGATGAGTTGTTCCTGTCCTTTCATCGATCTTTTCCCAGTTGCTTCTTTTGGTTCCTTAGGCGCGTGAGTAAAGGTGCGAATGAACGATTAGATTTTACATGAGCCTTTCTATCTTAAGACAAAACTCTCAGCAATAACTAATTGTAAATAATGGAAATAGTCGCGAGAGATGAGATGTTCGAAAATATATCATGAAATTTGTCTCATCAGAGTCTAATTTCATGAAACTGATGGCAAAATAATTAAAAAATAATAAACCAATGAAATAATTTGCACCCCAAAGATGCAGCGTTCAATTCGCAATTCTTGCAACCATTTTAACTCCGAACTTCACGGATAATGATACAACACGTACGTTATACGTTCAGATTCAGTTCGTGACTGTGAGCGGTATTTCAGCTGATTTTTTTAAGCTTTTATCTCTCTCTGGCATTCCCCTGCAGTCCTCACCAAAACTTCCATTTCCAAAGAAACTCGATTGGGCCTAGTTATGCAGAAAGCAGCCAACCAATAATCAATTCACCAGGCCGAATTCAAGCTACCGCAAACCTCTCCAAGACTATCGCAGTCAAACGATACGAAAAGGAGACGAGCAGGATTTATCTGGTTTATGTGAGGCTTAATCGCGCGAACGGAACTCGCGAAACGGCACGTTTGCCGATTAAACGATCCGATGACCGATCACGGGCGCTAAATACGGTCTCGCTAAAAACGAATCGCGAGCAACGGATACGCGTGTCTCTGTCGACGCGGCGACGAAATCAGAGGCAGCAGAGAGGGACAGAGGGACTTGGTTCACCGTTCGATGCCCGAACCAAGCTAGTGTCGTCATCGAAGGAGACTGACATAATCTCCGCTTCGGAGAGGTCAGCATCCTCTGCTATGGCCCACGTTGCAATTGAGTCGATATACGAGAGGAACTGGCACGGTGTTAATTCCATTCGAATTACCTCAGACGAATCACTGTATTCAATTATATTATCACGCAATAATGTCGCTTTGTGGAATTTATTAGGCGATTGGTTGACTGTATATATTCTTCGGTGAGATTTTGGAGAAGCCTTTGATCTTGTTTTGGTACTCGAAGTAGGTAAATTAGATTATGATATCTGGTGGAAATTGATAGTTTAATGCTTTTATTATTATGATATAATATATTGAGAATGTTATCCATTTACTTCTCGACCATCCCAGCACCGATACCTCCCGTCATTTTATGCAACATTTTATCGATGACGTTATCTCTATTTTATTTACTCGATTAAGCAAAACGCTACTATATAATTCGCTCATTATTCTCGTCAATAATATAACACGGTATCTTCAATATTTGCAATGTTTCGAATCACTGTCGTGTTATTTATCATTTCGTTAATGACCGCCCACTTGATTAATGCCTCGTTAATTGCACTGCTATTTTCAATCGCGTTTCAATATTCCCCGTCGATTTCACACTTCAACGTGGATTCCTCGTTGGACTTCCAGTTTTTACTATATCCGCCTAAAAAATGTGATTAAAATGGTCCACGCGATTGTACTTAAAGGGTCATTCTACTTTGAACCGCTGAAAAATTAAACTATTTTCAAAGATATTTTTTTCAGTAGATGCAACATGTAAAGAAATAAATCTTTTTGGTATTTATTAGGGTACTCTTATAGCATACAAAAAAATTTAAAAAGAATTTTTCCAATTTGTTTTAATTGTTATTCTACAGTGTCAATATGGCACCTAAAAAAAGAGGTATGTTCACAGCGTAGGTGATTTCCCGGCTCAGGCTTAGGGTAAATGTACCGTTTGTGGTCATTGTACCGTTTTTGGCCATGTGCATAATTATCGCGTTTTTTAGCTCGAAATTGCTTGCAGACACATAATTATGTGTAGAATTTCAAACCGTAAATATTTTGTTTAGTATACCACCAGAAATATAAGATTACATTTATTGTTTACGCGAACAGTGGCAAGTGGCCACAAACGGTGAAAAATGGATTTCTTACATTTTTTAACCCTTCGTTGATTCTCTGGGTGTAAGCCACCCATAAGCTGATTTTGACTCTCTGAACCTTTTATATGCAAAATAAATACCTTTTTCTCGAAGCCGACTTACAAACTATTTTTTCTCCCAAAATATTATATCCGAACATCAACTCTGTAGATTCTTAGCTTTTAATATTGACATTTGTAAAAGTTACAATTTTCTAAAGATTTTCTTCGTTTCAATAAATAAATTATTCGAATACATTTTAGAGACTTTGAAATTCATCAATGATTTTTTTCATAATAATTGGATTTTTTGGATGAAAATGGCACTCGTTCAAAAATTGCTCTGGGTGTGAGCCAGCCAGGTATGTCAAAGTTGATTGAAAAAAGAGGTGTGTCAACGAAGGGTTAATTTTCTTAATTCTTTAACGATTTCTCTAGTTAATAGTAACTTAGATATTAATAGTAAAGATAGTGTAAAATTTAGTAAAGCTTTTAGTTTCCTGATTTGAAGTACAATTTTAAAAATAATTACGATGAAAGTCACTGAAATCCTTAAAGTGGCCACAAATGGTGCATCTACTCAATCCGATACAAAAAATTTCAAAAGATTCTTAATCTCTATGAGTGTCGCTTTAGCCCCGAGCTCAATTAACAATTTTTGTTGAAAAGTAACAAAGTGGCGCCAGTTCGAAAAAAAAGTTTGACAAAACACCCCAAACAAATCTCGGTTATTCCTCAACTAAAATTGTTAATTAAAGGAAACTAAAAAAAATCTTTTTAATTTCTTTTCTATAATGTATGTGTAGCTTAATAAATACCAAAAATATTTATTTCGTTATATATAATTCATTTACTGAGACAAATATCTTTAAAAATAGCTTCATTTTTCGGCCGATCAAAGTAGAATGACACCTTAAACAGAAAAGTCACAAGTTTCTCTTTTCGACGTTCCCTGCAGGATATAAAACGGCGATCAAGTTCCCTTGTATTTAAGCAATGCGAAACTGAAGAACAGTAAGAAAGTTGGAAAAAGGTATGATCGAAGCAGGACTCGGCTCCTCATGATTATTCATCGAGGAGTTTGTAAGCAATCGGTGCACGTGGCCGTCCCACGACCATCTTTCGACCCTGCCGCGGCTCCCGAGGATCCATTTTTAGATTCTGGTTAAGGTGACGATTAGACGGCCAAGGGAGGCCAACGCACATTATCTCTCCGTGTAGTTGGGCGACAAAAAGTCGCCTGCGACCCTCCCACGCGATCTGAAAAAAGGAAATTCCTCGACGCAACCGACGAACGGACGAATCGAGCTGATTTCTTTAACGAAGCGCAGGGGGGCGATTCGTCTGATAGCGTAGGAAGTCGAGAATCTCTTAAGAATCTCTGAAGAAGGTTATTTTCGATGGGATGCTTGGTATAATTACGTGACCACCTACTCGAATTACGTTACCGCTAGAAGTAAGAGATCCAATACAAGTTGGACATTCCTTGAAAATTTTACTACTCCCGATGCGCTGTTCTTACTTCATCCCCGGATATCTAGCTCCTTCTGTTGGGCTGTTTAAAAGCCTAACGTAATTATAATAAATTACAATAAAGTAGATAAACAAGTGATCGCTTGAACGAAATAAAGGAAAATAGTTTTCCTGATTACGTGTAGGGTGGATGTTCCTATTACTGTCAGTGTCCCTATTACTGCCACTTTATTTACTTTGCTTAATAAATATGCAACGTATAAAGAATAGTGTACAACAATAATATTATTATTAAATTTGGATTGTTCTTATTATTATTAATACTATTGTTGTATACTATTCTTTATACGTTACATTTTTATAAAGCAAAATAAATAAAGTGGCAGTAATGGAGACATGTACCCTACCTAGTATTTGTTTCTTTCGCGAATGCCCGTTCTCGCAATTAGTACTTATCGGTAACGGAAGGGAAGTTTCCCGGAACAAAGTAGTCGTGCAATTATTATTTCGACGAAGTGAAACGGAACACTTCTTTCAATTAAGCGTAGACTTCGCGGGGGAGAAGCGAGCTTCCACGATAAGTAAGCAAAGTAAGCAACTTGTCCGACAAGACAGATGGAAGGTAATTTTTAATAAAGCCGGGGAAGGGGGTGGTCGATGTTAGCCAAAACTTCTGTTCCTACGTGAAAGGAAACGAGGCTATCGATCACTGACGGCCGTTCTTCGTTGCTGCGCGTATTCGTGCAACGTTGTTCGCGCAATAATTGGAAATTTCATTCGATTAACCGACAATCGAGACCGATATTAATTTCCGAACGATGGATTCGTTGCAGCGAGGCCACAGAAACGCGCCGGTCGGTTCGGCCCTTCTTGCTCGAAAATTCGGGCACCGAGGGGGTGGGAAAAATTATTCTCGGTCCCTTGGTACATTCGTAATTACGATGCAGCATCGAGGAGTAATTAAAATGACGCGCACTTTCCACCGAGCGGCGGGGAAAGATTTAATACGCGTGTCCTCTGCTCTACATACGTCTCTTCATTAAAACTTCTCTACCCTCGTTGTAGCTTGCGTTCAAACACTTAGGGCCCCGGCCCTTTTTCCTGCTCACACAGTGGACCAACGTGAACATACAGAGCGACTCGCCACGCATCGGCGTCGCGAACAACTTTTTCATCTATGATATTTCGAAACAGATGTCAAAGCGAGTGTTCTGTTTAACCCCCAACGACTGCTACCTTGGGATTCTATTAGCCACGAGGAATTGTTACAGAAATTTGTTTTTCAACTTATCGAAATCGAAAGGTAATGATATAAATATGGGGGTTGGTAAGGGTGTTAGTGGGGCACCTGGAATATTTGCTACACGAAAGTAGCTTTTTATGGTGATTTGTATAATTCACAAGGTGATCGTAGAATCCAAGAATTATAGGATTTAAAAAGTCATCTTCAACTATCGGAAGCGCCAGATTAAAGAGAAATTTTTCTCAAGGATGAATCAATTATTCGACGTGCTAAAGTTATTTAGGGTAATGAGCTCCCAAACTTTGATCATTTATTTCCAAGCTGGTCTATACAAAAGCCACTCAAAATAAAAATAATAAATCGCGTGTTTATCTAAATGTCGGTTTTCGCTGTTGAGTGTCTTCGATTAAGCACAGCAATATTTGAAACAGACTTTTTAAGTCCCCGCATAACTCATTCTTAGCCGTGTTGCTGATCTCGGTTTTCTAATTTCGTAACTCGCCCTGAATTTTCTCCACTCAATGTCAGAGGTACTTCGCCCAAGTAACCCAGAAAGCTGAGGCTTCCCATAAATTCCAGTCTAAAGAAACTCCGCACAGATACCCCAGGGGGCAGCGGGTAAAAATGCCGCGCGGCCGAGACTAGGACGCGTTATATTTTTAGGCAAACAATGTTTACTCGGAGCCGAGATCAGTTCCCGATGATAATTTATCACCGCGCCACGCTCCGCGCGTTGATCTATGGCCTCACTATAATCTATGGTCTCTTTGTCTCCTTCTGCAGACACTTGGCCAATGAGTAAGCGATACGGTAGTATGTCCATTTCAACGAAATCAGCGAATTAGATCTCACTTCGTGACCGTATTCGAGGCTTCGTCAACATTCAAGTTGTAAGATCAATTTCTGCAGAAATCATTTAAGCAAGAAAGTCGTGAGCCGTGGATGAAAAGATCTGGTGACCAAGATCGATAATCGTCGCGTGAAAAATTCATACGCTGTACCTTCACTTTCATCTCTTTTTAATCCCACTTTTATCCACCTGCTGCGCACAATGTGGGGTTTATCAACAAATAGTAGTGGGCTTGGAATTATTATGACTCGGTGTGAAGAATGTTATAGAGGCACTAGTGTTTTTAGATGCCCATCGAGGCACTCGACACCTTACAACTTACTGCATGCCTCTCCAGCTTGAAATTTCCATATTTCTTTCACGAGCTAAACCCTGTTCAGATTCGACATTTCAGTCGTCTTTGCTCTTTGCATCTCTCGACAGCCATTTGCGGAATTTTCTAAGGTCTTTACCGATCTAAAATGAGTAACGAAGATACCATTTAAGGCGGCTGATAGTATCCATTCCAACGCGTCGATTAAAAGTTTCATTATCGTCCGAAGGAACGCTCGGATACGGTCCCTCGCGGAAGAACAATCGGATCTCAGGGTCTGGTCGTTACTTTCGTCTAACGACCACGTGAAATCCGGGCTCGCGGACCCGTGAAACGCGAAAGACTGCACCGTGTCCATTCACGAAGAAGAATGAACGCCCACGCGCGGCCTTTCTATTCTCGTGCAGACGATTCACGCTCGCTCACCTGACTCATCCGCGAATATCGGGGAAATTTTTTAAACGACTCGCCAGATACACGCTCCACCGGATCGTTGGATCTGTAAGCCCGATTTTCGGCGAACGTTGACTCCGGCAATGGCAATTCGTCGAATTTCTCGACTTTAGATTTGGGAATTGGTCGATTTGTTAATTTTAAATTTCTGGAAGTGGAGGATCGACGGTTGCGGTTGATTTTCTGACAGAGTTTATACATATGTCGAGATCCACCTCGACAGCTTTATAAACATAACGGACGAAACGTTTCCATACAAACTTATTTACATTCTCGTCTATTTCGGGACTTATGACTTCAGTACGCAAAAACGACGTACATATATGCGCTCCACCCACCTGTCGAGTGATTGCGCGCTTATTTTCGTGGATGAACTTAACCAGAGCACAATTTTACCACGATATATGGATATGGGAGAAATAAGTAATATTCCGTGCTACCTATTTCGTTCTGTTAAACTAAAAATTAGCGAGTAATAGCTAGAAACAGATAATAAGAAACCGATGCAAAAGAGAAGGATGGATAGGGAATTATGAAATACAGATTCAGTTCGATCATCCTTCATATTTCCCCACTCAAGCCCGCCGAATTCCCCCAAAAGATGCCACGAACGAGGTTAAGATGATCAAAGGACCCGAAAAGTGAAACACGGTTAACAATTGAGTCGCGGAAATCGAAATGAATAATTGAAACAGTAAACACTTTGGGAACACGTTCCTCTATCTAACAGCGACGCGAGAATCGGAGCCAAGTCGAGGTTGATGTGCAGGGAAACTTAATTTATCCCGAACATTTATAGCTGTGTAAATTAAGTGGATCGCGTTCAACGTCAAGCACATCGCGGCCGCATTAAGGATCGCGAAGAAAATGAACGCTACCAATCGATAAAATAAAGCGCGACTGAGGGAAGGAAATTTACTAGCGGCCGTAATTTCCCTATATAGGTCACCTTATCTATCCGCGTTTAACGATCGCCGAGAAACAGCGCGATAAAGAATTGTATCTCCTACTCCTATGCGCGGTAAATACGAATGATAAAACCGTCCGTAACTCCGTGGGCACCGATGGGAAAAATATTAAGCGCGGCAATCGCGCGATTGTCAGCCCCCTCACGTGGTATTTTTACGACGCCGGGACAAAGTGCTGTTCGTCGTCCGACAGAAAGAGAAAATCCGTATCTCGGACTGGCGATGACAACCCGGCCATGCCTCCATGACAATGGAACATAACCTTTCCGTCTGTTTACGGCTTATCGGCCGCAACGTGTTCGCGCTCCGCGGCGCTAAAAATACCACGTGCTCGGCACGTCTTTCCGAACTCATAGAAATGAAACCTCTCTCGCCGCGCACTTTTACAACGACAAGCGAGGTCGCACGAAGCACCGTGACCCAGCCACCGGCGGTAATCGAAATAGGGTTGCCGATCTGAGATCGATTAATCGAAAGATCGATCTTTTGACCCGCGATTTTCGATTTTTTTAATCGATTTTTCAGTATAGATCGATTCCATGGAATCGATCCTCGGGGACCAGAAATCGTGTTCCGATTCTTTATTATTTATACCTAGGTATTTTTACACTTTACACTAAGTTTTCCAGGTCAATATTATTCAGCAAAATATTAATTTACTAAGTCATTTTGTCCTCAATAACATTTCATTAACGCTACATTTACGGAACTCGTCAATTTGTCGGGTTAATTTATATATACATAGATCAATTATTGCGAAGTAACAATGAATAAGAAAAAACACCAAGCAAATGACGGCTGTTTAGCAATAAATACATGAGCAAACAAGTTTGAACAAAAAAAAAATTATTTCTATTGTATTTACCCAAAATCATTCTAATATACTTCTAATATACACTACTTAGTCTTCAATGAATTGAAGATACATAAAGTTGAAGAAGAAAATAAATACATATACATGAAGTTGAATCGATTTCTTGAAGATCGATTCTTTACAAGCCGATTTTGTCTTGAATCGATTTTTCATGTTGCGATTCGAATCGATTTGAAAAATCGATATTTTTCGGCAAGAATCGGCAACCCTAAATCGAAATGATGTACCGAATAGCTGAAAAAACGCGTTCGAGGACACGCGCGTGTATGCGAATTCTGTGCGCTCGCCTAGGGAATTTTTTGTCACCTCGTTCCCGCTCCAGGGCAACTCGACTATGACAATGAGCGAGGATCAGCCTTGCACCGTGCTCTAGAGTCGAAATAGAAAGAGCATCCGGGGCTCGAGAGCTTTCAATGTGATTGTATATGAATGAAATGATGATCCGCGTAGTTTCATTTTCGAAGGGATATTTTCATTAAACGATTTAGCGCGACGCTGGGAACGGGGGGTATTAAAGGGGAAAGAGTGAAAAAGAGTTATTGATCTCCTGGGAAATTTTATATATTACGATCTCGAGGTAAACACTTCCCTGAGTATGTACGTAAACGGAAGACAAAAGAGGAACTCCGAGGATCTCGTTTATTCTCGAAGCGAGCGGAACGACGTTGCTTTGAAACTTTATTATCGGAATCGATTTATTACAGGGCGTTGTGTCGAGGAAGAAATCGCCGAGTGTCGCAGTTCGAACTGCTAACGATTTACGAATCGTCCAGATGAGGCTGGGATTTCTGTATACGACAAATCGGTGCCGCGAAGTCGTTGTTTTTCTTAACTGCAAGTTGACCCAGATATCCGACTAGGAAGCGTCGCAATTTAATTTGAACGCGTTACTTTATGTGCACACGGATGCGCGCGCATGCATATTGCGATTTAAATATCCGAGGAATTTCGATGATCGCGGTTTAAAAAACAGTAACAAATATATCGTTCAGAAAATTTCATTTATAAAAATCCCGGATAGATCTGTAATAAATATAATAATTATAATAATTATATTTATAATTAATATAAACATAATTATTATATTGTAATAAATAATAATAATTTACCTTAATCCTCACGGTGAACTGAACTTCTGTGTTTCCAAAAGTTTCAGAAAAATGGCTTCGTCGTCCTCGAGGGCTTCTTTCAACCGGAGGAGGTCGACGAACTCAAATTCTGCGGCGAAGAGTTCACGAAAAATTTGCCACCGGAAAACGAACGTAGTATTTTCAGCTCAAAGGATATGCAGCAGGTAAAGATAAACTACGACGGAATATTTCAATAAGTGCATATAATGAATATGGTGTTTAAATTTCGAACTTGTTTCAGGATAAAGACAAGTATTTCTTAGAGAGTGGCAACAAAATTAGCGCGTTCTTCGAATCCGAGGCCCTAGACACCGATGGGAAGTTGAAAGTGCATCCCCGAGTATGCTTGAATAAGGTATCGATAAAACTCACAAAAGTGTACACTTACGATTGAGAGAAATGAATGCCAACCGTTTTATTTAACAAACTCGTAGGTAGGCCATGCGCTTCATTGGTTGCACCCAACGTTTAAAAAGTATACCTTTGATGAAAGGGTGAAGGAGACAGCTTACCAGCTGGATTATCAAGAGCCAGCTATATGCGGGTCCATGTACATTTATAAAAACCCAGGCATCGGATCGGAAGGTAGGACGAAACACGAATTGCTAAATTAAATAAGAAAACATATTAGATGCTTTATTAGTTTCCTCAATCTCATCTTAGTTACATTAACTTAATATACAAGAGGACAATATAAACAATTTTCCTTTTCACCTCCCTCAGTAATCATGCACCAAGACGCGACGTTCTACCACACCGAGCCATCAAAGCTAGTTGCTTTCTGGGTCGCTCTGGAAGATGCTACACAGGAGAACGGTTGCCTATGGATCGCTCCGGGTTCACACCAAAGCGGCGTGCACCGGCGTTACATGAGGAACAAGGACCCAGACTCCAAGGAGCTGTTAATTTACGACAAACCAGCGCCCTGTTACCAGCTCAGTAATTTCAGGCCGGTGCCGGTTAGCAGAGGGACCTGCGTCCTCCTCCACGGCGACGTGGTGCATTTCTCCCATCCGAACAGAAGCGAGAAGTCGAGGCACGCGTACACATTCCACGTGATTGAAACGCAGCACGTGACCTACTCGAAGGAAAACTGGCTGCAACAACCCGCGGCAGGATTCCCGAAACTATATAGGAATTAGACTCGCCCGGGCGCCGGATCCATCTTCATGCCTTCGCGTTTGAAACATCGCCGGGGGTCACGGTACAGCACCAATTCTGTAATTTCTGGCTGTGCATTTTTATTTTTCACGTTGTACAAAAGTTACTTCCTGTATTATATATAACTGTTAATAAAAAGTTGTTAAATAATTACGATGCCCTCTTTTTTTTTACAGCCGTACGATTAATCGTTCAAGCAATATCACAGTTATTATGTTATACTGTACACTCGTGACGGTGTTATTCAGCGAAACGCGTATAGATACACCTTTAGAAAAATCCAACCGTTAATTTATACATATACGCCCTATGTACACCTATAGCTGGCTAGCCTGCAGAAATGTGTACTGAGCTCTTGCAGCTGGCGCAAACCTGTCTTCAGCACTTCCTCCTTCTGTTTCACGCAACAATAGACGTCCAGAGGCGCCAGGTCGTTATTCAACTTGTCGGGGAGAAATGTCACCAGAGTTTGATACAGATTAATTAACGTTCGGTAGTCGACGCAAGAATCCTTCACTTGCTCTATTCCGCTGCAACAATGGAAGCACATATTTGCCCGGCTTGTGTAAGCAACTTCGCCGCGAACGATTCCAGGATTCTTCTACTCACGCGCTCAAAGTGTGCAGCAATCTATTTACATTCGCCGCCAGCTCTGGCTGTATCTGCTTTACGTAATCCGGCGTCGGGAGCGGATTTGGAATGCTGTAATGAAAACTACACGGCATTCCTGCTGCTTCAGCCGCCAATCCGCTGTGGAACATAAAGGAGAACATGTGGGTATGAAGTCACGCGTATGGCATCATCGCGGCAAGTCCTTTCAGCACGACGTAACGTATAATTTAGTTTCAAAACTTGCCACATGTCTCGAGCGAAAATGTATGCCGCTTCGAAAAATTGAAAAGCTTTCTGAGCTCTGCGCTCTCGTGCTTGAACGTCGTTTTCAACTCCAATCACGTCGCACAATTTCTGCTCGCTTATCTGGCACTCCAAGTCGCGGCATTTCTTCCTCAACTCCTACAAAAAGCAACGGAATTATGAATATGAATCGCCTCGGACAGGTTTCTTGCAACGTCGTTAGAAAGATCTATAAAATTAATTACATCCATTTTATGGGAGGCTCGCAGCATCAGATCGGGATGCTTATCCACGTTAACCATCTGAATCAAATCGCTGCACTTGTTCAGTATATGGCCAATTTCTTTCAACGTTCTCTCGCCTGTAAACAATGTTTTCTTATTTCAGTGGAGGCTCTCTAAATGATGTGTGCTGATAGCATTCTTAAAATAACGTTGGCTAAATTACCAGGGATATTTTTAAATATATGCAGCAAATCCTTCAAAATAGTTTCTGCTTTTCGCATAAATGACTCGTTTATAGCAGCTATCCAATGTTTTACAGCACACTGCAGAACAGTTATCACTGTCCAAGGCGGTCTTATAATTACGCGTTTCTCCCAAGATTCTCCGTATAACGAATGCATCTCTTTGCTAACAATCTGCAAAGGTATTTGTTTTTTATATACAGGTATAAAACATAGTGTGTAACATATTATCTATACTTGCCACTGTCAGGAAGTCTCTTATAACACTCTTTGCCTCCTCATATATAGCATCCGTTATACGCCGCTCTTGGATTGGGCCCGATGCAGAGTCCAGACTCAAGTTCGCTCTGTCCTGTTCATGGAGGCTGCGGGACAACGCATCTGTACAAGTAGTCGCGTTCAGGTAGTCAACTTTCTCAAGAGGATCGTTCCTTCCGAGCGTCACAACATCGTGAATCATTGCTTTATTACAAAGATTTATGTCGTACGATAATAAGACCTGTCTCAAAAACGAAACATTGAGATGGAAAACTGAATCTGGTAATAGAAGCAGGTCGCGTGATCAATAACTCACCACAGACTTCCCTAACTCCTGAATTTGTAAACAAGTCTGCAGAATCTCGTCGTCCGGACAGTCAATAGAATATTTCTCTTTATTTTTTAGAACGTCTTTTCGCGTTTGACCGATTACGCGTGGATGTTTAGACGTAAACTGCTTGTTAATGTAATTTATAGCTCGCCTTGCTTTCGCACACAACGACGCTGGTTTTGTTTTCCCGTTGTCGTCTTTAATGTAATCAAGCTCCTGCAATGGAACAGTTATGTACAGAGTTCTTTTTTATAGAGCATGCGTTATCTGTTATAAATAAGACACCTACGCGTATAACTGTCCATGGTATTACGATTAATGGTCGATCGTAGGTTTTGAAGGTACTGTCTTTCGCCAATTCAATAGCCTCGATGTTTGACAGAAACACATTGGTGTCAACGACAATGTACAGCTGCCTTTTTTCTTGCTGCTCTGGGATTGCTGGAGAACTTAAAACATTACCGGTTACAGTACACGACACATCCTTATCAATTTCTGCGCAAAGTTGTGTTCTAACAGCCTGGACCTAAGTAAAGCAAAGAAAATTCATTCGTTATATTTCAGTGACGTTGACGTGAACTTTCTGATAACTATTAATATTAATGTATTCGTTATTACTTCAAAAGTAATCTTCTCGTCCTCCATTGGCTCCCAATCCATTTCTTCGTAAAAAGAGTCGTTATAGGATTGATTCACTAAGTCAGTCACTGTTATTACAGATACTTCAGGTGATTCCTCCTTCTGTTGATCAGTGGATGGATTTTTCTTCGTGAAACTGCTGCTCTTTGACAATCTGTCTTTCAAACGTACCAATCTAACTTCTGCATGTTTATAGATGCTTGGCAGCTTTCCTACTATAATGATAATTATATCGACGATTTTTAGCTCGATACAGAATAATCTTATAATAAGTACTACGACATTTACCTCGTTTAATTGGTGCCGGTGAACTCGGTGATGTGGAGCTAGTATTAGGACTTGCATTATTACTAATTTCTAAGGTAAGGCTTTTCCTTAATTTCTCCATACGCTCCTTTCCCAGATTTTTCATTCTCGCCTTACGATTTTGTTTCTTCTTTTCTGTCCCCATAATCTTTTCCGTCGCCGTACTCTTTTCTGTAGGTGTGCTCTTTTCTGTCACTGTAATCTTTTCCGTGTCCACAATCTTCTCTGTAATTTGATATAATCTGTATTACAATTTCATTCCCTACAATATAAAACAGTACAGGGAATAGTAGAAATAATAAATTCTTCAAATACTGACCAACTTTTGGACTATCCTGTGTCTCTGTAGGTGTAATTTGGCTCCTTAGCCTTCGCAGATTAGTTTCCTGCTTAACGTTAACACTCTGCTCCCCACTTGCCTCTCCTTTCTTCGCTTTAGGAGTGTTCTTTGCACCTTTATCCTGCATTCTCTGCAGAATCGCTTTCATCTGTGGCGTAAAACTCATCTTCGGAATTATCTCGCTCTCGGACTTAGGTGTCACCAAAGAGTTATCGCTAGCCTCCGAGGGTGGCGAGTTGACAATGTTCTTAGCATGCTTAGGAGTACGCGGCTTAGAAAGCTTATGCCTCTGTTTTCTTTTGTTCATCGTTTCACGAATCGCGCGCATCTGCGGTGTCTCTTTCTCTTCGCCAACCTTCTCCTGAGTCTGCGGTAACATCCGTTTCGCGACAAGTTTCTTTCGTTCGACAATTTGCTTCTTGGGTACATCTCGTTCAGGTGTAGTAGGTTCGATTGGAGCGACATTATGCTCGTTGGAAGATTTCTTACGTTTCTTTCCTGCTGATTTCTTTGCGTTCTGAATAACAAGATCGCATTGATGTTATGTCATGACAACTATATATACAATCTGTAGAATCAGGCCGAGTCGTAAAGGCAGCAAAATGAGAATTCTACGTTGGTTAGAATGCGCAGACGATTTGAGAACGCAAATCAACGAGATACCATTAATCGCGTACTATTACGAATATCAATAAACAGAAAATTGTAAAATACTTGTTCGGGCTGATCCGCTGTCGGCACTTCCCAGGAAGACTGGTTCGTCTTTACATTAAAATAATACACTCTGTCCGGGTGCGTCTTTGAATTTAGGACAATCCAATTCTGCGGTAACGTTTGTTTCATCATTTTCTTCGCGTGGTCAGAGACAATAAGCGAGAAATGTTGCACGCGTTCTCATCAGTTGAAATAAGATTCAATTTTCGTGGAAAGCTGTTTCAAGTTCAGTAAACAGAACTCTGGCTGCGCGTCATTACAAGCTACTGTGCGCGGCTGACATGTTTGCGTTTGCCACCGCGACAGCGGAGGGGCAACGAAGGTAACTTCGTCACGCGGTGATGCGTAATCCGATTCGTCGATACTTATTTCCATATCGGCCAATAACGAGCACTTAATACGATCACTTCTAGCAGATTCGGACGGTCGCACTAGTACGCAATGGGGGGCGAATTTTAGCTAATTGGAAACAAAGAGGAGATATAATAAGAGGCGTCACTCGACAAGGACAGAAATATGCTAGGGAAATCACTAGACAACCAATTTAAATGCCCATTCGGCAATGATCGGTCAACTTCGGCAATAATCAGCCAATTGTGGTAAGGTACATTTAGTCGATTTGAATATCCCGCTCGAAATAGACAACCAATTTAAATGCCAAGGTCAAGCAAGGACTTCAAAGGTTCCGCCCGGAGTGACGTCTCTTATTATACCTACTCTTTGTCCATGTCCGACTATGAAGGGCGAATTCCACTTACGCCCAATCGCCCACGCCCACCACCGTAGGAATTCTCCGTTTTTAAAATCTGTATTTCCCGATAATGGCCCTTTCACAGATTTCTCTTCAATATTTCAGGAGATTTTCTCGTAAGTGGAATTCGCCAGATGTTGTTTTGCGAAACCTGGTTGCATGTTTGCAAGTGTACGCGGTAGAGAAGATGGCATTTGAGGTCTGTTCCGATTCACGCATCGAGGGCATGAAATTGGTGGTATCGTACGATTCCCTAGAATTCCTCTTTCTGCGGTGCATGAGGCGCGCAGGAACTGCTGCAACTCCGAGTTCCTGTAATTCCTGCGCCCCTCATGCGCCGCAAGCAGTGATGGGTAAATCACTAGAAAGCAACGTAATTTACGTTACGTGACATACGTGTATAAAATGTCCAGTGGGCCTGCCCCGGCAATATAAGAGCCTAATAAAGCTTGAAAAAGATGTGGGAACTTCCCTATTAGGCTCTATATTGCCGGGGCAGGTCCGCTGGACATTTTATACAGGATATTTTAGTATTATACACGTATGTCGCGTAACGTAAATTACGGTAAATTACGTTGCTTTCTAGTGATTTACCCATCACTGGCCGCAAGTGATAGAAATTCTAGGGAATCGTACGATGCCACCAATTTCATGCGCTCAATGCGCGAATCGGAACGCACCCTTGTAATAACACATTCGGCAACCTCATGGACCTAAAGGACAGTGCATAAGCTAGACTTATGGACGCGGGGGTTGAAGCGAAAGACGGAAGGGGGAATCGATCCCTTCCATCTGCTTTTTGAGGGACGACTGTTGGTGCGATCTGTGCCATACCGTAGAAAATTTCTTCTAGCAAAACATTTTAAATTTGATTATTCGTGCCAATTCGTGCGTTGAATGCCGTAGAAGTCACTGGTGTTACATTGCAACGCTGTTACACTGCTGTGCACCGTTTTGCACAATAGCGTCACAAGGATATACAATGAAGGATGCTATTTCTAAAACTTATACTCGGCTGCAGAGGACACCACCAGTCGTCCCTCAAATCGCAGCCCCTTCCGTCTTTCGTTGTAACCCCCCGGAACTAGGCACTGTCCTTCAAGTCCATGGCAAAGAGTAGGTATAATAAGAGGCGTCACTCCGGGCGGAACCTTTGAAGTCCTTGCTTGACCTTGACATTTAAATTGGTTGTCTATTTCGAGCGGGATATTCAAATCGACTAAATGTACCTTACCACAATTGGCTGATTATTGCCGAAGTTGACCGATCATTGCCGAATGGGCATTTAAATTGGTTGTCTAGTGATTTCCCTAGGTTATTTCTGTCCTTGTCGAGTGACGCCTCTTATTATACCTCCTCTTTGACATGGATATCAACGTAACAATTTCGCCTCACATTCAGATATACATATGTCAATATGACTTTTTACAGTATTTATTGCTAGCTCGGTTCTGTTCCCTTCAGTTTTCCTACGACGTTTCGTGGAAAACAATCACATGGACCAAAGGAGATAAAAGTGGACAATTAATGACAGCCAAAGCACCGAATTCAGCTGCCGTGCTCTCGCGGTTGAAAGTTAGAATTCATATTGGTAGGGAACTTTGGCGCGACTGTTTTCCCCATGATGTAAAGATATAAGGTGTGCTCGACCGGCAGCTTATTTTCGTCTTCCACTGCGCATTCCCAATTTCCGCCGTATTAAAATATGTGCGGATATGAATGCATGTGTACGTGTACGGACGTGTTATTGAAATGTTGACAAAATCATTCAATTCTATTGGTTGAGATCCAATATAGAGGATCTTTAGAAGGGCACGTTATTGGCTAATCTGGAAGGCTTGCGCAAGAGCACACCTTATGTCTTTACATCATGGTTTTCCCTAATATTAATTTAACTATCGAGAACGCTGAGTGGTGTGTCTTTCCCAGTCTTTCCCCTGCTTTCCCCTTCACGTAACTCGCTTAGCTGGAAGCAACTGAAAGGGATCGGAATTTCCTCTCGAACCGTCATGTAAGGTGGCAGTGGCAACAAAACAGAGCAAAAGATAAGTCGATGTTTGTGCAAAGGATTCTTATACTGAGCCGATTCAACTGTTTTCCAAGCTAACAATCCGTAAAAAACCGTGAAATATTTCGTCCTTAGCGTGTATTACCACGAGCGTAGCGAAAGTAGTGTTGATTCAACACAACGTAAACGATGGCAAGCAGTGATGAAACCGAACAACCGGCTCTGCTTAACACTGGCTTCTCTACCAACGACGACGAGCTGCTATTCTTCTCGTCTATAGACGAGGCTACGAAAGAATGGCTCAAGTCCCTCGACCATATATGGCACTTATGTAAGTAATTATAAAGATATTAAAATCATAATTATGTTCTAGTTGCTCGCAATGCCTCATGTATCCTGTATTCGTTGCAGGGAAAAAATGTGACGGCGTCAGCCAAACTTTGAGAGATTATTTTGAAAGCGCCCCCAACCCATACTTGAGCACATTACGGATACTCGTAAATACATCAGATTTTAAACACGTGAAATTGACTTCATCCTTAGCACTTACAGGTTTATTTTTTATAACAAACATTTATATGGTACCAGCAAAATAATGCAGAGAAGTTATGCTTATGGCTATGTGTATTTATGCTCGTTGAGTAATTCTCATTCAGTACGAGAGATGTCGATACCTTCTTTCAAACGCAACAAGCCTTTTAGAACAATAATTACTAATACTGTGATAAATGGTGTAACACATTTTTCTGTATTACAGTTATTGAAGAATACGCGAAATGGTTAGAAATGCGGAAAGATACGTACAGGCATTTTCTAGCTGTAGATTTGAAACTAGCTGCATTTCGATTAATTATCACGCAGAATAATATGCAATTTATTAAGCTGGTTGCAGTTACATATGAGTTTACAGAACATAAAGAAGAGTTTGTTGATATAATAAAGGTACTATTATGCGACGAAACGATGTAATATGCCTTATTCAGGTGCTGCTTATGTAACAACATTCGTGCCCTAACAGCAACTCCTTGGTGAAAAGAAGTACAAAGAAGCGGCGCAATATGCAGCGATGTTGCGATTACAAACATACTTTCCAGATGTGGAGTCCTTGCTGTTACCACTTATTTTACAAAATAAGCTGACAATTGTGGATGAGTTTTTAGCGAACTGTCCAGAAATGCAGGTGGCATTAGTCAAATACTTAGATAATTTGATCGCCCCTGATAATAATATGCAAACGGCATTGGATAAAGTTATTAAGTAAGTTTTGATAATTTGGTAAAAGTAGGTATTAAGTGCAATAATATTTTGAACGCATCGCAGAAAGCATAACATACCGGACATAAAGATGTCGACTGTACAAACCAGGCCGATGATTAAGCTGATCGCTCGCTTCGTCAAGTTGTACAATTTCCCAATGGAAGTTTGCCCAAATGTAAATAAAAAACGAAGCGAAGGTGCTTTGCAATTTCTTATACATAAACGTTACGTGGATGGCAGTTTAAGTATGTACACCTCTTAAACATTAATACACTTCTTGAATGCTGTAAATAAAATATTAATCATTTTAAAATCTAGATACTGTAAGTTGGAGAGAGATGATACAAGAGGCGGTCGGAGACGACAGAAATCTCCAGCTCGAAATGATAAGGATGTTAATCAATGCAAGGGACGCGAAGGAAGGTTTATATTGGGTTAGAGAATTTGATATACCTAAAGAACAGTGGCCGTGGGCGATTTCGTATGAATTAGAGAACGAGGAAGCAAACAGTAATTACCTTTCGTATTTTGGCGATGTGTTTTCTGTTTGACTGTATTTCATGGAGTTTGATCTTGCAGAAATAAATGACGGAGCATCTACAAGCAGAGGAGAGATGAACGATTGGGAAGATGCTGAAAATTCTGTGAATTATCATGAATTAAAGTTATCAAAAGATTCTATTAAAGTCGTAAATGATGCGCATACCTTTTCAACGTTTCTTGACAATGGATTGAAAGATGTCCACATCGTTGGTATCGATTCAGAATGGAAACCTACCTTTGGTAATTCTCAATTGATTAATTGTTACTTAAATAGAGGGGTTCGTAATAAAATATCGTGAAATTCTTGTTAATTCGTAGGTACAAAACAGACTGAGCTAGCTCTAATACAGATAGCTACTGAAACTAACGTATACATCTTGGATGTAACTACTATGGGGAAAGAGTTAGAGGAACTATGGGCAGAGTTAGCGTTAACGCTATTCGAAAACAAGGATATCTTAAAGCTCGGTAAATATAGTTTCATTGAAACAACTTCCACCATAATACCATTGCGAATTAAGTCCCAAGAGAGTTGAATTAAGTCAAAGTACTAAATTAAGAGAATTACACCTCGTACATACACCGATATAATTACGTGATGCAGGATTCGGAATATCTTACGATATGACACTCATACGGGATAGCCTGCCAGCTTTGTCAAAAGTAAAAACATACGGGCAAGGATACTTAGACATCGTACACTTGTGGAGAAAATTAGTGGACGATTATAAATTCACATTTCCGCATTCCGATCACCATGTTCTGACGAAGCAGAGCCTAAGCCAACTAGTAGAGCTGTGCCTCGGTCACAAGCTAGATAAGTCGGACCAGTTTTCCAATTGGATGCAAAGACCGCTCAGAGAGAGCCAAGTAATATACGCCGGTTAGTAATTTCTGTTTGATATCTAACGAAATATCTCGCGTCAAAAGGAAGCGTAATAATAACGTAATTACTGTATTACAGCTTTGGACGCATATTGCTTGTTGGAAGTGTATAACGTGTTAGAGAAACAATGCCATTGCTTGAGTATACCGTTCTATGATATTTGCGCGGAAATACAGCACATTCCGCAAAAATTGCCGAAAAAAAATACCAGAAATCAGAACAAGGCAAGCGTTACTATCATAAACGAGTAAAGCGTTTAGTAACACTCACAGATGTTTCTATACATTCCATTGCAGCCACAGACGTTCGGAAATGGTCCAGCGAATTTCGACAGGCAACAAAATTTCCACGGGAATCGACCACCCCCAAAATTTAGAGGTGTTCTGCCTCCAAGGCATCCGAGGAAGCCAGACTTTGGACCGAGACCAATGCATCCGTACAATGGGAACAATCCGATCAGATTCAATAATCCGCATAATCCACGGATGAAACACCCGAATATGCAACATCCGAATATGCAACATTCGAATATGCAACACCCGAGTATGCAACATCCGAATATGCAACATTCGAATATACAACACCCGAGTATGCAACATCCGAATATGCAACATTCGAATATGCAACATTCGAATATGCAACACCCGAGTATGCAACATCCGAATATGCAACATTCGAATATGCAACACCCGAGTATGCAACATCCGAATATGCAACATTCGAATATGCAACACTCGAATATGCAACATCCAAATATGCAACACCCAAATATGCAACACCATGAGAGTAGAATGCAAATGCGCCAGCCACAGATGCTCGATGGAAAAAAGATACCAGCCCACAAATGGCGCGTTGTGTGCGACTCGATATTAGGCGCATTGGTTAGTAAATTACGAATGTGCGGATGCGATTGTGTTCATACCGTGTTTGACCAGGGCGGAAGTAGGTGCATTAAACTGGCTATCCAGGAAAACAGAATACTTCTAACTGGTAATCCGGAATATTTAAAAGTGAGGCCCATTTTTATGTCCTTAATTAAGCAATTAATGCGTGTGACTTTTATAACTAAACGTTTGCACTAGGTTGCACAGTTTTCGCAATACTTACCCCCTGAGAACAGTTACTTGGTATCATCCGAGAACCCGGACGAACAGTTAAAAGAAGTTTTGAATCACTTTGGAATACTAGTCACGCAGAGAGATATCTTTAGCCGGTGCCAAGCATGCAATGGCGACGAATTCGCCAAAGTGACGAAGAAACTAATGGACGATCTTGTTGAGAGGTTCGGTAACACATTTACAGTTCTTAAGATCGCTTTAAGCACGACCACCATGCTAATAACAAAATTGTCTAACAATTCAGTTTTGCTAAAATGACACGGGACATGGATTATTCCAAGGTCTCGCCGACGAATTCGATTAACAACGACTCGGCGCACGATAATCGCGTGAACGCTTACGTGCCGAACGAAGACCGTACATGGATATTGAGCACGAACTCCGTGATCGTTGAAACGTGTGCGACCAAATACCAAACGAGGATTCAGATCGACAAAGCGCCGATCAAGTCACTGACGCATGTACAAAATTTTTATATCTGCGAGCGATGCGGGAAGATTTATTGGGATGGTCACCGCGTAGAACGTACGCTCAGCGGTGTCCTGAAGGATCTCATTGATCGCGCGTGAGCCTTTCGTTATTACTCTAAATGTGATAAAGCGCTGAAGCTGTATTCAATGGACTAAGAATGCACAAATCAAAACAGTCTTCGTTGATTTAAGTGAGTGCCTACCGTTCCTATAATGTACGACGTTAATGGCGAACGTATCGTTGCATTTGTCCCTTTTTTCCAACCGCGGCTTATGTTTCAAGAACCCTGCAATATCTTTGGCGACGTGCTTGAAAACGAAGGGTTAAATCATTCAAACTTCTCCTTTGTGCCTATCATTCTTCCGTTTGCTATTAAAGTGAATCT
This sequence comes from Andrena dorsata, assembly GCA_929108735.1. Classification (NCBI taxonomy): domain Eukaryota; kingdom Metazoa; phylum Arthropoda; class Insecta; order Hymenoptera; family Andrenidae; genus Andrena; species Andrena dorsata. Next base: position 38,744,199 of record OV815487.1, read on the forward strand.
GCTACACATTTCCTTAGAACAAATACCTACGTTTCAGCCCGCACCAAAGTACTCTCGTTACACATTTTCATTGCTTGTGGAGAACAGTGCAGTATAAAGCAGGAGAGCTATAACGAAGATATAATCGTTTCATATAATTGTGTTTCACGATCTATTTACGTTTTATTCCTTTTTTGTAACCACTCGCAAATAAGACATCTCTTAAGTGATATAATTCTACTCTTATTTTACATAAAACAGATTCTACTTACGCCTTGCCTAGCATAAACCAGCTCATCCGAGTATGAAAACGCTCGGTTATCCGTACGGAGCTTTAAATAACGAACACACACGATCTTTTGATGCGTAAAAATGCTTTACTAATTTTTCTAAGTTTATCCTTCGATTTTTCACTTTCCACATAGTGCTCTGCAAAAGTTTTATTCGTATCTAAATAAACGAAATGAATCTTTCATTCTGTTTTTCTTTCCAAAAAAAAAAAAAAAAAAAAAACGATACCGGGCACTGCGTACCTCTTGAGAAATTATTGTATTACAAAATATGGTGTAATAAATTACGAATTTAAGTCATTTCTTCTATTATTAGTTCGCGCGATATAAATATCTATCGGACACATGCTAGTGTGGAGTTGGCTCCGGCAGCGGTGGTTCTACATCAGCAATAAACTCAGCTGGCTCGATAAGGCGTTTCTTTCCGAACGGTGGAGGCCCAAGTAATTTCTCTACATCGTCGTACGTCAATGTCTCTTTCTGTAGAAGCGCCTCAGCAAGCTGCAAGTATATAATAAACATTTTACGAACACAATGCGTATATAAAAAGATAGAGATACGTTCGGACCCGTGTATGGTCACCATACCAAAGCCAGCTTATCCGCGTTGTCTGTTAGTAACTTCTCCGTTGCTTTATACGCTCTCGTAATTATTTTTCTTACTTCAGCATCCATAACATTAGCCATTTTTTTACTGTACGGTTTCTTGTTCCTCTGAATAAACGGAACGAGGTTAATCGACGGTACATTTCACAATTAACAGGATATTATTTATGAACGTGTACATATATATCTTACCGTGCTCGTCACTTCTTCATCGAATGAAATCAAGCCTACAGTGGGACTCATTCCGAACTGTTGGACCTGATGGTACGCTATCTTCGTCACTTTCTTCAGATCGTTCTCCGCCCCGGTTGAGATTTTATTGAACGTCAGGCTCTCCGCGACTCGACCACCTAGCATCATACATATCATTTGGAACAGTTCTTCCGTGGTATGGAGCTTCTGATCTTTCTCGGAATACTGGGCGAAACCCAAGCTCATATTAGTCCTCGGTATTATCGTTACTTTAAGCAGAGCGCTCGTATGTTCCAGTAACCATCCGACTAAGGCGTGGCCAGCCTCGTGATAAGCGACAACCTTTTTCGTGGAAGGCGTCAACGTATTGGTCTTCTTCGTTATGCCACCTATCGTTCTATCAATCGCGTACATAAGATCGCCGCCAGCGACTATAGCCTTTTTATCCCTTGCCGCGTGTAACGCAGCTTCGTTGCAGACGTTCGCTATGTCCGCGCCTGCAAAAATTACACATTTAAAATCATTTTGAAAAGGGGTTTCTTATGAATCCAATAACTACAACCATACGGTACCACTAAAACCGGGAGTAAGAGAAGCTAAATATCCAGAATACTGTGACGGTTTGCCTTCCAGGGACAGACATTTCAGATGATACTCGAAGATCTGTTTCCGCTCGTCCAACGTTGGAAGATCGATCAAGATGTGCCTGTCGAATCTACCAGGTCTGAGCAGAGCTGTATCCAAAACTTCCGCCCTGTTCGTAGAGGCTAAGATGATAACATCCTCCGAAGTCGTCATTCCGTCCATTTCCACTAAAAGTTGATTCAATGTCCGTTCGGATTCATTGTTACCGAACTCAACGCCCTGGTCCGATCGTTTCTTCCCCACTGCGTCGATCTCGTCTATGTATATGATACTGGGTGCTCTGCAAACGTTGGCAAATGAAAAGTGTCTCTCGTATAAGTTCGTAAAGGAAAGAGAAAGTCAAACCTCTTTCTAGCCTCTGCGAACAGATCCCTTACACGAGCAGCGCCCAATCCACCCAGCATCTCGATAAATTCAGATCCATTCATAGACAAGAATGGAACGTTCGACTCGGTCGCGACGGCCTTGGCTAAAAGTGTTTTGCCACATCCTGGTGGACCCAAGAGCAACGCCCCTGGAAGTACATTGAGTCTGTAGTAGCTAAGCGTGTAACTACGTAAGAGCATACACAGATCCAAACTTCTCAAACCATCGCACTTGATGTACCTTTGGGTACCTTAGCACCGAGTTTCTTGTATCGTTCAGGCTGCTTCAGATAATCAACAAACTCCATAACTTCGATTTTAGCTTCCTTTAAACCAGCCACGTCGTCGAAACGCACACCTTTACCAGAGAACGGCTCGACCAAAGTATATTTCGCTTTTGTCTTCTGGGTAATGAAGCTCATTGGATTTGGGAGGTTCTGCATACGAGGGATCAGCTTCACGATCGCGTATATACATAAAGCAACGAACGCCAGTGACAGAAGCGAGGCATCGTTGTCCCCGTGAGCGTATTTAATCAAAACTCCATCCTCTAGAAAAAGAATATTTCGTGAAGATCATTTTCGCTCGATACTGAATATTCTAGCTATTAAATACCATACATTTTCCATACCTGCTTTGATACCAATGCTCCTCTCCAGATCTCTAATCTTGTCCTCGATGATTTTGGCGTATGTAGGATCGTAGACACTGAAGGACCTTCTGGTGAACCTGTTTCCTTTATAAACAGCACCGTCCCTAAGGTGAACAGTTATAGTCGAGCCGTAAACTGTAATTTGCTCGACTTCTCCTTTCAGAAGCATCTCTTTTACGAAATCGTCCCACATGAATCTGTTCGGCTGATATACTTCAATGAGGCTTGTGTAAATAATAAATAATACTAAATAACAAAGTGGCTAGGCTTCTATAAAGACTGTACCTCCCACGGACCCGCGAGCGCTACTCTCTTCGATAGTACAAAAGTGAACAGTAGACAGAACACGATAAGCAGCACTTTCGCGAGCATCACTTGCAGTTCGCTAGGTCTTTTTGGATCTTTTTGCGGACCTTTGGAAGGTCCTCTGCCAGGTCCTTCGTTTCCATTTTTATTTGACAAACGGGGTGTTGCGCTAAAGTACCTTGTATTGCACAATCTTGGGGAACAGTAGATTCTATGAGAGCCATCTTTTAATAGTAACGATCGTATTGCGTTCAATTCTTTATGCACGTGCTCGTAAAGCTGAAAGGAACAATTTCTCGTCGTTATGCATAAAAATAAGAAGAATCTGAAGCGCTGATGTAAATGCTTACCCTACGTGATACCGGGAAACATAACCTATTTATCTCGTTATTAAAATCCCTCCTCGGAGACGCGGCGGTGATAATTCCATGCCTCTGTAAATTACATTTGAGGAAGGAACCGACGAGCCTCTGTGAAACGACATACTGTCGCTTTGGATATTTTATTAAACTTTGCATGCCTTAATCATGTGAACTGGAGATGCGTGCTCGCATCATTCGATACCAACCAAGTCACTTCACTTGGAAGAATCTTCCTCGTTGTGTCAAATGATTTAAACGCTAAACATATTCATTTATTGGCGGAGGTCCACGCTTTTGCTGTAGCGAACGATGACCATCACAATTTATTTTTACTCTTCGAAGTATTTGTCGGCCGATGTTGTGATAAAAAATCACTACAGACGAGAGTTCGATAGATCTACATCTAATGTGATCTAATGCAAATTTTGATCATGCAATCCTGGGCTGACTAACCTCTCTACCCCTTTCGTTTCACAAACGATGTTATCGATTGAAAAGTAATTGAGATAACAATGCTAGTACCGGCGGTCAGTAAGTAGCGAGTAATTTAGTAATTTACCATTGTTTTATTAAGCTACTCGACTAAATTTTAGTGTCCATACACGAAAAATTACTAAATTATTTGCTACTCGATTAAACTACTGGACGTGTCTGAACCAGCCTTAAGCGTTTCTGTTTATACTTTAATTTGTGAGGAGAACTTTCCTGAGAGAATAAATTTAGGCTGTACTTAGACTTAAATTTCAGTTTTAAATTTTTAATTAAATTGGCACTATAAAATGGGTTAAAAAAGAGCAAGAGAGGGATATTTTTCTTTCCCATCATCCTAAAGTTGCCCCCCTCCTCCTGGAAAAAAGCATTGACGAAGTATAGGATAAATCCATCACGCAATGTAATTTTGTGTCACACGCTGGGGGGGCTCGCGAGCCCCCTTACCATTTTCACGTCACACCCAACGTTATCGATTCCGTCTAAAATAAGATTGTTACGCTACGCGTGGTAGGAATTAGAATTCAACACGGGTAAAACTTAGATCATTTGAAATCCGCGATTTACGAATGATTCTGTTAGAGTTAGGGTAACAATTTAAAGATCGTTTTATAAACGTATTCCGTGCAACGACAGAGAAACAAAGATCACAACTTTTAACCTTGCTGTCCTATTCCAGTTTATTTAATGCAAAACAAATTTATTTAACATAAAAATTTATATAAACAACAACATTATTTGTGGAAGATATGCTTACATTAGAGCTCTTACTTTTTGACCCGTCGGGTACCCGGCTACCCGGAATAACTTCAAGCAATTAAATGTTGTATTGTTTGTGGTATTGTTTGATGTTAACCAAAAATGATCGAACAATACCACATTCAATGGCTTGAAGTTGTTTCGGGTAGACGGGTACCGGACGGGTCAAAAAGTAAGAGCTCTACTACTAACACGCACAGCCATCTCATGTTTTTAAATACAAAGCACTGCACGTTTTTAAATGCCCCTAAGCAGTGGGTAAAGAAGTCTTCTAGATACTGGGTGGATTGTAGTAGAATGTTGTTAAGCGACCTCCCACATGGTCCAGGAATCGAAATATCACGAATTAATATGCTCACGCGTTCACTGAGGTCCGATCACTGTCGCGAATAAAGTTTGACTGGCAGGCACATTGTTCGGCGATGGCGCGACTTTGGTAGAGGTTGTTAATGTTCCGTTTCGCTCCAACGACTCCCAGCTCCTCGAGAGACGTATTGCTCGAGAAGTCTTCTAGATACTGGGTGAATTGTAGTAGAATCTTGTTAAGCGACCTCCCACATGGTCCTGTAATCGATAAAATTAATCCAGGAATCGAGATATCGCGCAATAATATGCACTATGAATTTGACCAATGAATTGCTCAGGGCTAGACTCCGGGAGCTGCGCACCGTCTTCTCGCACGCGCGCTTGGAGGTGCGACGGGCCATCGCGAGGGCCAAGTCCAGATCCCTGGAGGATTTCCTCGCGATCCTTGAGGAGAACCCCTGGGGGCGTCCTTACAAGGCCATCGCTTCCAAAATGGGGCCCTGCTCGCCCCCGGTCACCGAGGGCCTGGCCCCCCAGTTCCTCGGCGAAATCATGGCGACGCTTCCCCCCCCCCCCCCCTGGAGGACGGCGTTGCTCTTGATGGGGATCCTCGGCTGGGTCAACCGACGGGCTGGAGTTTTTAGTGGGTGCAAACCCCCCATAACCCCGCCCCTCTCCCGGGGGACGGGGTATCCGTTAGGGATTTTCTCCAGGTAAAAAAAAAAAAGAAAAGCAATATTTAGAATCGAATCTGGACGGATGGAATAGAGATTACCGAAGATAGATGATCGCAGCCAATCGGCTAGTTTTACTTGTCACGTAATTAATAATTCTATTACAATGTTACTTGTGATACGATTTGTAATTACGCTCCAAATAATACAGATTGCCCAGGTCTCACCACGTGGAGGCGCTGCGAGTGGAGACCCACCCTAACCGCGGCCCATCCGCCCTCCTTTATGCAAAATTTTATTTTCATTTTCATAGATCCCCTGATGCACGGTTGCAAAACAATCCTCGATCGCTCCACAAGCGGGCAACAGAAGGAGTCCTTCTGTAAAAGCTACCGCGATGAAGCTAAGCAGAATTGAAAACATTTCTTTGTTTCATTCATTAAAAATTTTATGAACTTTCTGGAATATTTCTACCATGATAATTATTCACTACATAATTGGGAATGAACCAAAGAAATAATATTTTCTATTCATTAATAGGAAATATGCCAGTGCATATTTGCTATGTCTACTTAAATACTAATAATTCCTACGTATACGAGCGCTCGTATTTAATAATTGCTACTTATATTTAGTTACACACTGCAGTGTACATATACCTTTTTTCTTAAAAATTACATAATTCTATGTGACCACTAAACACGTCTTACCTAACCATATACATATCTACTTAAATTTAAATAATGACCGGCCTAATGAAAATCTGAAATTGTCATGTGTTTCTTACTTCCCTCGGTGGACCCACGATGTTACCTGCAACATTCTCAAAAGTATTAATAAAAATTCCTTGAGGTTTGATTTTTCATGGATGATGAACCTGAAATCCTCTTGTTGCAATATTCTTCACACATAATATTTCTGCAACAGAAACTTTCTTAGTGGCTTAATACCTACAATCTATCTCGATTAAGTAATGTAATTTCAACAGATATAATCCTTTCATTGAATCACTATTGCCCAAATATTGAAATATCAGACAATTTGTATTTAAACAAGTTCCAAAAAATTTCCTTTAAATTCCAGGCAGCCGCATGGAGCGCCACGCAATTCGGACATTCAGAAAAATTTCGAGCAGCCGCATTAGGCGCTTAATGATTCTGAACATTGATAGAAAAGAGGATTGGCCCCTTTGGGCGTGTAATACTTTTCAATTTTAATGAGAAAAGAAACGGCAGCCTCTATGGACGCTTAACGCTTCTCAAGACTGATAGAAAGAAGGAGTGTCCCCTTTGGGAGTCTTATAGGGTAGATGTCCCTATTACTGTCAGTGTCCCTATTACTGCCACTTTATTTATTTTGCTTAATAAAAATGTAATGTATAAGGAATAGTGTACAACAATAATATTATTATTAAATTGTGACTGTTCTTATTATTATTAAAATTATTGTTGTACACTATTCTTTATACGTTACATTTTTATAAAGCAAAATAAATAAAGTGGCAGTAATAAGGACACTGACAGTAATAGGGACATCTACCCTACTTCTCAATTTTAACGAAAAAAGAAACGGCAGTCACTATGGGCGCTTAAGTATGCCTAATTACAAGACGGAAGAACAGCAGCCGCTTTGGGCGCATAATAATTCCGAATTTGAATGTGAAAAAAGCAGCCTACAAAGCAATACCTACTACTAAAATACAAATGAGGGATCACTGTTATAAACTTAAGGCAACGATTTTCCACCACGGTAAAAGTATTACCGATGGTCATTACACGAGTATGGTAAGGGGTAAGGGCACCACGTGGGTATCCGTTCATGATTTACGAGTAGAAAAACAAGCTTGGCCACGAAATGCTAAAAAAGCATACATATTATTCTTCGAAAAGTGTTAATAATTGTGGTTGTGAATACAGTTCAATGTTAAATACGTTCAGCGCTATAAGCTGCTTCGCGCACCATGTACTGTACACAAAGTACTATACATATATAATATATACATACTTTGTAAAAAGAAGTGAGATCCCCATAAAAAAAACTTCAAAAAAGTAAAAAAATTCGCCAAGTACATGATAAAATCGAGGACGGAAAAGACTAAACACAAAAAAAATAGAAGAAAATATACATTGTAAAAAAAGATATGAAATCAAACTGAGCTGCAAGTACATAATAAAGGTCCTTTCCACCTGCGCTTAAGATGACACAACTACATACACACAACTAAAACGTTGTGTTCATACATTCGATTACTCATATCGCCGACATTTTAATAATGTGAAGATAAAATGTAACATCTAGACATTTTCCTAGATGCCCACGGCCTGGAAGTCTTGGCGTGGCCAGGCAAAGTCAAGGTGTCGATGAATAAGAATTATTTAAAACGTAAAATAATGAAAGTGTACTCATATTTGTCAGAGTTTTAAATTGACAAATTATCTGAAAGCTTATGAGAGGAAAGGTATCGGTATCGATGAATGATCTTGGAATTATTTTAAAACGCAATATAATGAAAATGTACTCATATTGTCTAAGTTTTAAATAGACAAATTATCTGAAAGCCTGCGAGGGGGAAGGTATGGGTATTGATGATCTGAGAATACTTTGCCTGGCTACGCCAAGTATTTGACTTCCAGGCGGCGGACATCTATGCAAATGTCTAGATGTTACATTTTATCTTCACATTATTAATATGTCGGCGGTATGAGTAATGGAATGTATGAACACAACATTTTAGCTGTGTGTATGTAGTTGTGTCATCTTAAGCGCAGGTGGAAAGCACCTTTATTATGTACTTGCAGCTCATTTTGATATCACATCTTTTTTTACAATTTATATTTTCTTCTATTTTTTTGTGTTTACTCTTTTCCGTCCTCGATTTTATCATGTAGGTACTTGACGTATTTTTTTTTACTTTTTTTAAAAGTATTTTTATGGGATGCACTTTACTGCGCAGTAATCGAAGTTACATTCATATATGAATGCAGAAAGTAGCAACAACGAGCACGCGTTAATATTGCAAATTTACTATCAATATAAAGTGCCGAATTGCATTTACCTACTTTTTCAGTGCAAATTTCGTTTCAACATCATCAAATTAAGCAACAATCGCGGATGAATTTTGATCAATGCCAAAGAATATTGAAAATTTATAAAAATAAAAACTACATTTCTTATCAATCTGAAAATAATATGTACAACGAAAACATTTGTCGGGTGGGTAGGTGGTGGTAGTAGAAGGAGGATGGTGCAGCCACTCAGGGCTGCTAGAAAAAATGATCAGTAGCCAGAAGGACAGCTGATCATTGTCCACTCATTAATGCAAGAAAACCGTGAGTGGACCGTTTCTTTCTTTCGCAACGCTAACTTATTACAGACTAAAATCAACTCCCGCGCATAGTCACTAGGACTTTGGACTACTCGCAGCACTAATTTCTCAAACAACTTCAAAATTCCCGGATGGTGCTTCTTTAAGTAAAATTCTACTATACTCGATACAAATCCCGAATAGCAAACGAAGAAGCTCCCAAGGTGCTACATTACTTTAACAAATATAAAAAGCTACCGAGAACCACCACGTGGGTGGTTTCATTTTTCGCAACACTAATAAAAATTCAGTGCACCTGTGTCTCGCAATACGCAACTCTAAGTTTAATTCGCTGCAGCCTTCCTGAAAGCTGTGTGGGGTCCCATGTGCAGCAAAGCCAGCTGCTCGGGACTCCTTTTTCCCAGGAACATGTCTTCGGACATGTCCCAGGACAGTTTCGGGGCATTGGGGTCGTAACTCTAATTACAAACGCGATCAGTCATCATCGCAACACTAACTCAAAAAAGTATTAAGTATCAAACTAGGACGAGTAATTAAAAAAACGCGATCAGTCGCATCGTAAATCTAGTAAAAAGAATACCACGAATAAAAAATAATGCAATGAATCAAACTCTAGTAACTCCAATTTAAAATACAAGAACAATCTCAAACACAATCGCGACTCTTTTTTCGGAACACTACAAGCAACCACGCTCGACATTCATTCGCAACGCTATGCTGGAACCAAACGCGGGGAATATTTGATTCGCAACGCTAATTTAAACCGTAATCACAATTTAGTCGGAACACTAACTGACCCCGTAATGTTCTTCGCAACCCTAATTGAAAACGCGGTGTGCTAAGGGAGGGGGTGTCGATGGGTCAGCCTATAGCCAACCAAACTACTACTACTACAACTACCGGCGAGCATAATGGCAAAGTAATACTTACGAAGAATGACCCTGCATCCGAGAATACAGAGCCATTCTTGGCCTAGCCCACATGATGTGACCTTTTTCTGGCCGGGCTATCTGCGTCTCTTTGGCCACTTCTTGCTTCAGGCGGCAGCCCTTCTGAAAATTAGTAGCGTGCCCAGGCCCGTCCTGCCGACCGCGACCAGCGACAATGTGCAATGTCTCACTGGCGTCAAAAAGTCGACATAGCGAGGCTAGAAGCGAGGGCATACCCCACTCGCGCTAGTCAGGCCGTCGACTTTTCTCACAAATTTCCTGAAAGCAGGTCATCGCGCGGGGGGATATTGCGCGGGGGAACATCAGAGAATACGACGACCTGCCCCGGCCCTACCTACTTATATTAAAGTCACACATTCGTACCAGAAGGTAAGTTACCTATCCTACGCAACACCTATATTTAAAAAATGGCAAAACAGTCTCTCAAACACAATCATCAGTCAACCCACTCCACGATACTCAAGCATTTCCGCCCGGGTGCAAAAGCCTACACTAGAGAGACCGTCCCGGGACGACTCCGTCACCCGAGCTTGGCCACCATCACACTCTAATAAGTACGTACCAGTTTTCACTTAAATCGGCTGACAAAGGCCGTGACCATTGCGTGTATGTATGATTTACATAGCAATTAATTATTTTCAATTTTAAACAATGGATTACTTGATGATGCGCATTGTACGTATTAGGTACATACATCAATCGTTATTACTTTCCCGTTTGATTGTACGAGATTGATTAAGTTTCATATTCCAAGATTATTTACTAGAATGATCATCGTGTGCAACAAGGAATATGAGACAATGGTATCCTTATTACCACGAATAATAATATAATGTTATAGTTTCGTTAACATGGCCTTTGATGAAAATTTTTCACCGACGCAAATTCCACCGCCTAACCACACAAACACACACAGGTGGAAAATGCGACGTGCACGATACACTAACGCAATGCCAGCCGCCAAAATGTAATTATTTAGTAAAGAAAGTCATCGTGCCCTATTGCTTTCACCTACCCAAGTAGCGCCTGGGCACGTGGATGAGTTAAAAGGCAATAGGTACGGAAAGATAGCCTGAAAATCCTCAACTAGAAAATATGATTAGTCTGTATAATGTCTAGCTAGTATTCTTTCATTTTATAGTATTAAGGAAAGGTACTCGACTTTCAACTTGTGAATAGTTTAAAGTTTGATAAATAAAAAAGGACTCTACTTTAGATTGCATCACTAAGAAAAATCACTCTACTCGACATTTAATTAGCAAGAAAAAAGACTCTAAAATAGAATTATTTAAGAAAATTATTCTAAATCATCAAGAATTTACTTTAAGAATTTAAAACGAGCGATTCCATCTTCAAAGTAAATTTCATAAATCAAGAAAGTATGTTCTCATGCTAATTACTTTGAATCTGAAATTTGCCCACCCTCAATTGTCTTCTTGCACAGGGAAATTAATTATTCTATTGTGTATGCAAACGAGTGGCCTTTATAAGAAAGGAATTACACTTTTATGTCTATTATCATCATTTAGAAATCAAGTTACTTTTGAACACCTAGTATCAGAAAAATAAAAGAAATTCAAATCATTTTAATCGTCGCAATGACGAAATCGGAGGGCATCCGATTTTTCCTCTACATATTAAATAAAAATGATCGTAGCTGTGGAGTTTGAGAGTATCAAACTTTTTCACTACATAAAAATTAGCATTCAGCCGTATTGATATTCATACCAATACCTTCTGAGCTGCTATGCACCTTTATGTGCATTATTTAATAAATATCTACATCAATGTATGATCAATAAACATTCCCGTTAGGAACCGTTTATCTTGGAAATTTGGATTATAATTTGATTCTATTGGAAAGGCGCGGTGTACAAGAAGACCCTAGCCCTCGTCTAATAAATACATATACAGCCAAAATGTTACAATTCACGGGCATGGTTACCATACCCGCGGTCATTATGCTCGCCAAAGCACGTATACAACCGGTCACTCGTGTCGATTCGGACCAAACGTCCTACGACATGATTGAGTGACCAGAGGAACCATAATGCATGCGCACTCACATTTCGCTGTGCCCCGGTGACGGAGACGCCAACACCCCTGCTACTGATCAGGGGAAGTTATCGAGCTCCTCAGAAGTCAGGCTGCTCAGCTGCGTCCAGACTGGAACGAAGGAACAGAACACGATTACAATTTGTTTCCACAATTACGGTTGTTTGAACTCTGATGAAGAATCGCGAAGCAATTCAAAACTAACGAAATTTTTTATAATTTAGACATTTTAAGAAAAAATTAAGAAAATTTTTTTCTTAAAATGTCTAAATGATAAGATGTTTCGTTAGTTTTGAATTGCTTGGTGAGTCTATTCTAAAAATTAATTTTTCTAAATTTGTTTAACTTTTTTCTTTCTAAAATATTGAAGAATGAACTCTACTTAAAAGCAATTTAATAAAATGCATACTTACATCTTTCCAGTAAAATTCAGCGCACAAATCTTTTCTTCAGCTGACGGACTGACTCTAATTTCCGCTAACGAGTTTCGCTTTCAAAAGTAAAAAAAAAAGAAATAGTAGACCACCAACGCGCCCGAAAGATTCTGGTCTCGCGATTCGAAGATGAGAGCCGCGACGCTCGTGATAGAATACAAATTACGTAAAAAACACTGACTCTACCCTCGCGCATCCCGAAATTGTTAACGACGCTCTACTATGAGCAACGGTGCTCTTCAAAACGAAAAACTTCGTACGTCATAAACACTGACTCTATTTGGCCGCATTGCACGCGGTCACAATCTCTGAAAAATAAATAAATAAAAATTCGTTAATTATTCATGTCTTTGATCAACTACGCAGTTTCTGTACATAAAGAATAAAACTTGCATCCAAAACCGAAGGTAAATGCAATTATAACAGCTTCATAGAGCTAGATTCTTAAAAATCATTGAAATATCGTTGAATTTTACGTACACGCGACCGAAATGCAACAGAATTCGATCATTCTAATATTTCGTAAACATCTACCGACGCCATTTTAAAAATTTTAAACAAATCTGATTAAAATTATTCAATTTATCATAATTCAATCTTTCCTCATTTCATCCCGATATTAACCGACTGCAAAGTTACCCCTCACCCTCACAGCCAACAATGATCTGGCGCGTGGCACATCAATCACGTCTGAACGTGGCAGGACAAGTTTAGACCTGCACTCCAGACGCGCGTGCCGGGAACGCGCGATCGTCCTTTATCACGTTGGAGACTTTACAAGTGCAGTTTTGGAGCGCACGCCTAGATAGAGTGTACGCTCCAAAACTGTGAGAAAAACTGTCCGTCTAAAGCCGGGTATTGATTCAATAAAATAACAAGAATAATACGTTTACCGCACGTATTGCCATCTCATTTTTCCAAGGAATGAAACCAGACGCCATCCAAGCACCGTTCAAATTAACCAGCAAGTGTCATGGCGTTGCCTGCCCTTGGTTTTCGACTCCCGCCTCAACGCCTGTAACCTAACGATGCAACAAGTTTGAAAGAAAAGCATTAAAACATTCGCAAGGCAATTAAACAACAAATAAACTTGAAATATGCCCGGAAAGGGATGTAATTAACTACCGAGACACAATATGTGTGCACTAAATGTGCAGAAATATCGGTAAGGCAACGAAGGGAATACGCGACGAACATCTAACGGTTTTCTCGCGATATGTAATCAATTTCGGGATGAAACTGTATTAACAGGAGCAGCAAGTGCCGATAGAGAGTAAAGAAGAAGACAAATACTGACTGGAAGTAATTATATGAGGGTAGATAATGTACGCGTACCATTTAAATACGCAGCTACCTATCGAAGCGTCTTGACTCAACGACGTCCACGGAACGAATGACCCCCGCGCCGCGTCGCTGTACCTCGCGAATATTAGCTTTGATGGGGGGGGGGGGGGGGGGGAGGGCGGGCCGGCGGCAGGACTCGCGAGGCAATACACGCGTACGTATTTACGAAGTGTTGGGATATCGTCACCGAGCCGTGTAAACAGAGGTGACTTCCAAAGGTAGCATTGTTGAGTCATAACAAAAGTCGTTTCTACACACACGTTCTGCTAACTGTAAAATAGAAATATTACGCGTGATACATTTCCTTCGTTTATAAAATATCTAGCATCTACATACAGGAGTGTACTTTAATTAAGCTTGTGAAACTTAACACAGATGGCTTAGAAAGTATATATTCGAAAATTACATGCGTGATATACACTTTCTTATTGCAAAACTTTTTACAAGTTTCGCGATACATTCGAGAATGTCGCGATACCAATACTGTGTTAGCATTGGTACATAAAATGAATATTTATTCTGTATACAGTGAGCCACGAGAGTATTCGAACGCTCGCTATTAAAACTGTAAACAATAAAAATATACATGTTAGACTAAAGTTCTAAAAGTAATGTTGTAACTACTATAAGACGTTAGTATCGAGATTGTATATACCAAATTTGAAATGAATCGGATAATATTTGTAGAAGTTATGAAACATTTATTGCAAAGATGTACTGCAACAGAGTCACAAAAATATTCGAACCGCATTAATTATATGCACCATATTTTAGATTAATATTCATTTAGGCTACCTTTGGCTCCAATTACGCTTTTCAGACGTTGTCGTATGCTGTGCACTAGTTTTTCAATTATTTTAGAATGCCGTTCGAATACTTTTGTGATCCTGTTTCAGTACATCTTTGCATTAAATGTTTCATAACTTCTACAAATATTATCCGATTCATTTCAAATTTGGTATTATAATATATAATCTCGATACTTGTGTCCCATCACAAGGGAAAGCCGCGATAGGTATATGTGCTACAGATTTTGATGAATCTCATATATGTATTCAATATTCAACAGTTTCCGAAATATTAATAAAAAAAGATATTTTGGCATTAAACAACCGAAACGATAGTGGAAAAATCCGTAGCACAAATAGGTATCGCTGCTTTCCGTTGTCATCTTTCCGCGCCAACCACTTTCCAGACGCATTAATTATTTCGCGGTAAAATTACTCTAAGTAAGAGCCGCGGTGCTCCGCAAAATATGTAGATGGACGCGAAAAAAGCGGGGACTCTACGATCGCGTTACGCGCGATCAAAAAGGATCTTGCTAGACTGCAAGATTGCTACGAAGACTGGTTGCACTTGGAACCTTTTCAAATTTTTCGCGGTGACTCTACTCGACTCGAATTATTAATCGGAATTGTAAAAATCGCGAGCAAATGTTGTATCGATTTAATTTTCTGATTTTAAAACAGACACATGCACGTCACCCTATCTACGATTACCTTGTATGGTCAGCTCATTGGATTCTGCTCCTTCCAACACATATGCGCGGCGGTTAGTGGTCCCTTTCATATAATTGGCATTCGTTTTGAGAACATTTCTGCAATATTTCGTACCTATGGTTTAGAAAAGTGTCACGTCATGAGGCTACTGCCTAGACGTCCTAAACCATACACGCGAAATATTGCATAAGTGTTCCCAAAACGTACACCGACCATGTGAAACGGGTCCCTGCATGTCGCGCATTTGTGTTGGAACGGCCAGAATCGAAAGAGCTAGCTACGTTACGTTTACTACAGAAACCATTTTGTTCTATTGCGTGCACCCACATTCAAAGAATTATAAAATGACTTGCCATTCGCTGTCATCAAGAGTACTGCATCTCTGCAGATTCGAACCCCTGACCAACAACCCTGAGACCAGCACCCCTCGGATCAGCACCCCTCTGACCAGCAACCCTCAGTTCAGCACCTCTCAGCTCAGCACCCCTCAGCTCAGCACCCCTTTACTCCTCAGCACCCCTCAGCTCAGCACCCCTTTACTCCTCAGCCCAGCAGCTCAGCACCCCTAAGCTCAGCACCCCTTTAGCCCTCAGGCTGAGAGTAGTCTACCCTCAGCTCAGCAGCTCCAGTTGGACTCGTGCATGACTCTACCTTCGCGGTGAAAAGGCCATTAGAGCACCGGAGGTTTCGACTAGTTTTACTTGCGCAAAAACACTGAATCTACGATTGCATTATGGGCGATTACAAGTACTATTACTGAAACAGACAATTCGTATTTAAGCAAGTTCCAATGGAGCGCCACGCAATTTGGACATTCAGAAAAATTTCCAGCAGCCGCATTGGGCGCTTAATGATTTTGAACATTGATAGAAAAAAGGGGTGGCCCCTTTCGGCGTCTAATACTTTTCAATTTTAACGAAAAAAGAAACGGCAGCCACTATAGACTCTTAACGATGCCTAATCACAAGACGGAAGAACAGCAGCAGGGCCAGCTTTTAGGGGGGGGGGGGGGGGCAGCCGGGGCGCCAAATTTGTAGAATATTTAAAACGTGATATTAGAACTTTGACCTCGAATTTAAAATTTATTTATTGCTTTTGTCTGTATTAAACATTTGGAAGCACGCGCGTTAATGTTACTGTTCACGAGTACCACGTATGTATTCGTGGTCACTGTGATTGCTACAGCAATCATTTGTTCAATAGCATGCAGAAAAATTGAAAAAATTAAAATGTACCACTCACCGATCGTTGACAGTCTCACTGCTATCCATGCAGACAGGCAGCTTCTTCAGCAGGTTCACAGACCAAGGTCAGTAGTACCAAAATAGTATGTATCACACACACACATATGTCACTTTAATTTTACGATCAAAAAGCAATTTGAGCACCGGTCCAGAGTCTTAAATAGTGCAAGATGATTAAACACACTGACTGAACACTCGCGTTGACACTACTAACACGCACAGCCATCTCATGTTTTTAAATACAAAGCACTGCACGTTTTTAAATGTCCCTAAGCAGTGGGTAAAGAAGTCTTCTAGATACTGGGTGGATTGTAGTAGAATGTTGTTAAGCGACCTCCCACATGGTCCAGGAATCGAAATATCACGAATTAATATGCTCACGCGTTCACTGAGGTCCGATCACTGTCGCGAATAAAGTTTGACTGGCAGGCACATTGTTCGGCGATGGCGCGACTTTGGTAGAGGTTGTTAACGTTCCGTTTCGCTCCAACGACTCCCAGCTCCTCGAGAGACGTATTGCTCGAGAAGTCTTCTAGATACTGGGTGAATTGTAGTAGAACCTTGTTAAACGACCTCCCACATGGTCCAGTAATCGATAAAATTAATCCAGGAATCGAGATATCGCGAAATAATATGCACTATGAATTTGACCGATGAATTTCTCAGGGCTAGACCAAATTTTATTTCGCAATGCGAGTTTGAAAAGTAACTCGATTTGCAATTGCATCCATGCACCCCACGACACTCGTGCATCATGCAACTTTCTGCGAGGCTTTTTAGAATTAGATTTTACTGTAAATTTCAATGTCGGCTGTAAGCTAATAATCAGGGCAAACAGAATCAAATTATTATTACTTCACTGTCAAACTCTCTCACTCTAAGCAAGTCACACGTCTACAAACACGCAACACACGTTTCAGCGTTTCAACACATTTCAGAGTAGTTGCCTGAGTTGGACGCTGTTAATGAGCAGACGCCGCTACATTCAGTCCTCAAATTATGGGTTGGTAACACAGTTTGGGTGGCGACCCGCACGTCCATAAGGTGATAGGTCTATCCTATACTTCGTCGATGATTATATACCTGAATTTATCGACCGAGTAGATCGCTACATTTAATATATCAGCGATATGTAAGTGGAGTTCGTTTGCACGCGTGAATAGTTTCACAGAAATCTCGCTAGGTTGTACTCGCAATCACTCCATCGCACAACTACCCAAAAGAACGGTTCTAAATAAAGATTTAAATACTTACTCTTATATTATTACGTGAATCCCATTTTAAGTGCGACGAGTCATAAATAATTCATTCGTATATTTGAACACGATCACTACGTGCTGACAATCAGAAGAACATTCGTCCCTCCTCCATTTGCAAATTATAGAATTTTCGAAGACAGTCATCGTAAAATCAATCACGAAATGTTATAACCGCGTAAAAATGTGGATGGTATACAAGAATTCATCGCAGTAAAGAGATGTGTAAAAGAACAGAGAAGTAACGAGAGGAAAATAGAAGGGTAATGAAAAAGAAGGAGAGGGAGAGGAGATGGAAACTAGCGTGAATATTTTTACCCAAGCCTGTTAACTACACTCTGTTATTTTATCTCACGTACACAGTTTTTCCACCACCACCGCGCCGTTACGCAGGAATATAAGTTTTAAGGCGTGTTTTCATAGCGTCAGGGTGTGTCAGCCGGGGCTTCCTACCTAATGGATCACTTCTTCGTTTATTCGTTCATACTTTTTGAAGTGTATGACCCCGTGATACCCCGAGTTCCTTCGATAGCACCCCTTCCCCCCATAATATCCGTTACACTGTAATAACCTATAAATCTCAAATAGAAACGGACAATAATCCACGACTTATCTATTTCGATTTTTCTCCTTCCGATTTGATCAGATAATTATGCACATTTAAAAACAATTTCTACTGTCTCAAAACGAAACTTCAATCAATACATGAAATCGATGCACACCCAAACGATTCACTTTGATGTTAGTAGGACGTCTTAAAGAAGCTCTCGAAGACAGACCGATGACAATTACAGCCCAACTGCTTAAAAGGTGTGAAAAGGAGAGGATAAAAGTGGCTCGTCGCGGACGCTTATTTACGTGAAACAATATTTTTGTTGGCTTTAAAAAGCCGGCGACAGAGGACTCCTCCCTCCCCTCTTTCTCTTCCTCTTCCCGTGTGCCACTACCTACGGTGCACGAAGAAGATACGCGAGGACACTGTCACTCGTCGAATTCCTCAGCGTGTCTTCAACGCACTACCACCGCTATAATTCTAGAATTAGTATCAACTAATACTGCAACTCCAAATTCCGTCATAAATAAAAACAGAAAAAGTACAATCGAAAATTAGCTCGAGTCAATTTTACTTTACAATATTATTCGGTAATCGAAATGTCGTTGTAAATATCGTGAAAAATTTAACACTACGTCGGCAGGATTAAGCAACATTCCCCGTTCCTGTATCAGTCGTCGATTGCAACATTCCCACTCGTCGATGACGCGTGATCAATGACAATAAGATTCGCCCGGTTGATCCGCTCGAGATTACCATCCGGGGATAAACAAACTGAATCGAGCAATTTGTTTTCGTACGCCGCCTAAGTAGTCAACTATCTGGCACGCGAGGCTCGCGGAGCCCTCGCATAGAGGAGTCGAAAGACAGCGAGTGAAAGAGACACGAGGGAGAGGGAAAAGAAAGGGGGAGAGAAGGAGAGGGCCGCGTGGCATAGTTCAAAGACGAGGCGACAAAATCAATTATTTTGTTAAACAACAAGCCGTGTTATGTTAGGTTTGCCAAAATAACCAAAACAATACAGCGGCTCGTAGCGAGGCGTACGCGCCGGTTCATTCATTCCATCCCGCGCCATTTCCATTCAGTCACTCGGCCCATGGACCGTGAGAATCATCGACGCCCATTAAACTCGGGAACAAGGGGTGAATGTGGAACTTGATGATTTACAAGTCACATAAATTGGCCGTTCGAACCGTGTGGTCTAAAATTGACTGTGTAATAATGTAGATTGTGGAAGATGTCAGTGGGTTTAAAATTCCCATGTATAAAAATAGAATGAAACTATTACAAGTTATAGAAGTTTGTAATTCCACTGTAAATATAGAATCGAAAGGTAGAAAAGTCGATCGACGTTCACGTTAATTGCAGATCCAGAGGGACTATTATTATTTTCAGCGTTTCTATTTTCGCAAGGCTCGAGGAAAGTTCGATGTACCCTGCCAGGGATTATTGCCGATAACGATGCCGATTTCGGTCAGCCCTCCCAGCTGATCGAACTCTCGGAAGCCCATCATACGTGGCGGCGTACGTAGAGGGAGAGCCGCAAGAACGAGCGTTGTTATTACAGATGCCACTCGTTCGGGATCCCTGGGTATATTTCAGGCACAAAGAAGCCTCCTTCCAATCCGGAAGAGTGACGCCTAATTTTCGGGATCGCGCATTCATCGTTTTCTGAAAACCCGCCCGGGATATCTGCATTACCGATCGCCGCGACGATTGTGTCATGCGATCGACCACGCTGACGATTGACACGCAGGCATTCCTCGCCAATAAAACAGTTACCTGTGAATTTCCCCTGGCACCGTCGGTAAGAAGCGATCCTTTTCGAAGTAGGGGATTCTCCTACGCCTGGACACGCGGTCGCTTAACGCGACACGCAGCTGTCACTTATCCTGTCGCCTACCGCGGACCCACGTCATTCAATTATCGAACCTATGACACCGTAGGCAGCGCAGTGTTGCCACCACCAACGATAACAATCCTCCCCTTTCACGCTCGCCACGGGAAATCCGCGAAAGCAATAATTGCCAGCGGAAGGGGCCGGAGATGTTTTCTTTCGCGGCGAGCGAAATGGACGGAGCTGTTGGAGCTGCTGGAGCATCTACATGGGAAGAGAGACGGGGTGGTCGATGAAACGGGGACAGCGGAGGGGCTGGATAGGAAAGATAGAAGGCGGGAAAAGACGAGGGGGGAGGGGGGAAGAGGGGCGACAGGGGCAGAGAGAAGCGGAGGGAAAAAGTGAGAGAGAAAGAAAGGAAGAGAGGTGGAGGGAGGGCACGAGTAAAGGAGGGCGATAAGAAGGGGGGAGGGAATTCGTGCTGAAATAACATTGGATGACTGTGGTATTGTCAACCCCCGTATTCGCGCGTCTCCACGTTTCTCCCCCTTCTCCTTTACATCCCACCCCTCCCCTCCCCCCTCGTCACCCCTCCCTTCCCCTCGAGCCGTCGAAATCGTGTCTTTCTTCCCCTAGACCGACCTATCCTAGCTCTGGCTTAGTTTAGGCACGAGAATGTAGGTGCTCCCGGACAGAATAGACGGAGCTGCCAGGAGGGATGAAACAACACCCCGTTCCCACCGATCCGTCCGTCTCCCTCCCTCCCCGCGCGGCTCTGGCTGCTCGCTACAGTCGCCTCTCTCCGGCTCGGGTCCCTTTCGCCCGCTGTCTCCTGATCCGTTCCCTAAATGCGGCCAATAAAAACAACACCGCGGCTGCCACGAGTGAGAGAGAGCCACGGCAGGAAAGATCGAGGATACGGTGAATTATAAAAATAACAGTGCGAAACGATCGAACAATTGGCCGATTCGGCCGGCCGTGCCCGTTTCTACGGCTCGTGAAAACCTCTGCCCTCCCCTCCTCGTCCAACCACGGTGACAACTTGTCACCGCCCCCCCCCTCCTCCGGCCACTGTTTGCCTTTTTTATTGTCCACGGACGGGCGAAAATTGCGGGAAGGAGCTTTGAATAAATAATGAGGGGTGCGCGGAGGTTCTCGGAGGCTCGGACGAGCCGTGATTCTTTGGAGGGATGATTTTTTTCCCCCTCCTTGCCATCGAAGCGCGAAGATAGCGGTTACTAAAAATCTTCGACTGATTCTCGACTTCTGAAAATTTCTGTATTGGTGTCGTTGAATTCTCGAGCAGTCGAAGTGAATGGTGCTCCCTTCTCGTTTCTTATTTATCGAGCTCCCACAATTTCTCCGCTTCTACCCCTCTATCGTCCTCCCCGATGTTTTCCCTCTTTCCAGCGACATTCCTAAAATTTCCTCTGGCTTTTCGCGGCATCCACGCCCCCCCCCCCTCTCCCCTTCCACCCGTCCCCGAGAATTCCTCCTCCGCTGGCGTTCCCCCTTTCGCGGGTGCACGCGAGTACACGAACTCGCCTACTCGCCTCGGCGAAGTCAAAGAGAGATAAAATCTATAAATATGTGGGAGGCGCACGCGACCCATTCCAGTGTTTGTTCAACCAGGAATAACCTCCGTTTCTTCATCGTACGCCGAACCCCGAGAAGAGGCTGGTTTTGTGGCTTGACGCAAGCCTAATCCAGGGTGATGCTTCGTTAACCACCTCCGACAAAACGCCTGCCGTCGGTTTTTCCTTCGGCCGGCCGGCTAGGCTCCGACCTCGCGTCGCGAAATCCGCCGCGGAGCAATTCCGACAACGTTCGATGGAGGCGCGAGCGAGGCGAGACGCCGCTGGCGAAGACTTCGGAGATGGGAGAACCGAAGTGCAGCGTGGTAGGTTGCTGCGTTGTGGGTAATAGAAGAAAAGGGAGGGGCAAGTTCGATTCTAAAAGATTCTAAGACTTCATACGGTAAGCCTCTAAATAGGTAGGTAATATGAGAAAGGCAGAGTGCTTGGATCTGAGAGGTACAAGGCTCGTTACAATCTAGGTATGTAATCTGTTCTTTGTAAAGGGGTGCACATTTGATAATAGTTGTGTTAATCCTTTAACGTCTCAGTAAATTTTAGAGAAACGTGATGTGTTTCTTCTAGTTGTTTGTTTTTCGCGCTCTTGTACTTTAGTTGACGATTCTGCGCGTGGCGCTGTTACTATTTTTCTGTTTGTTCCTATGTTCATCGGCCCTGTGCCTGACTTCACTTCATCTTCGTAAGAATACTTCGCGTTGTGAGTTACGAGCGATATTGCGTGCGAAGTCGTGTCCGCCACGTGCAGTTTACAATTTACATAATAACCTCAATTCATCAGGTATTTTTCGTCCTTTTCCTTGTACTTTTCTCAACGGTTAGCTCAAGTGAAGTGTTTATATATATATATATTTGGAGTGGTAGTTTTATTTATTCTCAATATTATGTCACCCAAATTGGTTATAAGTACGGTTTCATCTGGAACGTATCTACGGTAGTATTCAAATTGTTAGTTTTAGATTACTTAGTTTCTTCGATCTCTCATTACCTACATGCCAAAATACTACCAAGGAGTCGACCACGTCGCGGGAGATGCAAACTGATATTCCACCCGCGATGTTTTCGATCCCATCCCTAATCACCGGGCTCCACCGTCGCGGAATTCAAGCAATTTGTCGACGGAACTTTGGGGAAGTTCCCGTGGGGCTTCGTTCCGCCGCTGGCAAAAGTTAGTTAGCCAGACGTGAGCCAGCGGCAGACGGGAATTAGTTAGCGGTAAACACACCTCATCAATCTTCCTCGAACGTCGTCGTTCTCTTCATCATCGCGGCCGCGGTGTATACCCGACGATCTAAAATACCCGCGACACGTGTCTCCATTAAAGTGGTGCTTGCCGGGAACCAGGGATACGTCATTTTCAGGGTGAATCGCTTGCCTACCGGGAAGCTCGATCATTTTCACGCGAGACATTCTTTTTTCGGGACAGATTTACGTGGCTGTATTATACGACCGGATTTCCGTGTGCCTTCGTCAACGAGCGTGTCACTCTTCCGTCTGTGATTCCACGGTGGAAGTCCCCGCAAAAATTGAGCTTGAAATTTTATTTATCGATTTTAGGATTATTTTTTATACGGAGTAGAATATTCTGTGGTATTATAGTGGTGGAAGAAGAAAATCTGGAAGATATCTAATAACAATAAGTGATAAAAAGGTGAGTAAAATTAAACTTAAGTTAAAGTAAACTCCATCGCTAAAATGCCTTATTAACTGCTCGGATCTAAAATAAAGGGTGTAAGAGAAAATAAATTTGTGAAATGCGTGGTATATAATTATTATTTAATTAACTCCCCTGTTCCAACCTATTTAACCATAACCACGTGACGTGTTACGATCGCGAAGGCAGCCTGCCGATCCGCAGCTCTCGCGTGGAGGACGGCGAAATCAGAAAGCGGCCATTCATCCCTCTCCCCGCTCGCAATTAACGGAAAATCTTTCGCGGGGCTCGCAAGGAGCTCCGCTGAAGTGCTGTTAAAAGCATAGGAGGGCCGACGCCGAGAGAAAGGTCCGCCATTCTCGACACCTGGCAACAGCCAATGGTAGGATAAAGCAGACAGGAGAGAGCTTTTGGTCCTCTCGAATGCCACACCCTTCATTGTGACCACATATCGACCGTGTCTCTCTCTCTTTCTCACGGCTAGGGGCCGCGTTCCCTGTTACTAATTGTAAGTACTTGCTGGGTACTTGTGCGACGCGCATGTGTGAGTGCACGGCTCCCTACAACTTTGCACGCGCGCGCGCTCTTCCACACTCAATCAAATCGGACCGGTCACGCTTGATATAGTTGCTCGATTTCAGCCGTTGTTGATGCTACTTTCCAAGTAATAAAAGTATTGATACGAACTTTGGAGGTTTTCTTCTTGCGACTGACCCTTTTATCATCGATAAGAAGATTGTTGGATAATTGGTTTAAAGTTTAAAACTCGTAGTTTGTAAATACTTGGTAAAATGGAGAGGAATAATGTTGCAGATTCTCCAGAGACGTTGCATACCGATTTGCTCGAGGAAGTAGAATAGATTCGCTAGGCAGACAACTTGGCCGGCACACTGCTACTACGTGGCAATCTTGTATCCACTCATTTTCAATAAGAAGCGGTGGATTTGGAGATTTGGCGCCGCTAGGCTAACATGCGTCTGCCACCCTCGCCCTGAAATGTCATCAAGTATTTTAATTTAAAGGAGTTAGTTGATATATATACCACCCAAGTATATTTCCCAATTAAAATAATAATCGGATATTATGATACCTTGGCCTAAGAATAATATTCGAAAAGAAATACAACGAGACCATCCTCACCTCGAAGAAAACCTTTCCTCCTAAGAAGCTGACAAAAATTTGAATTAATTGCACGCCACTCCCGCGGCTTTAATAAAATTCACTGCCATTGGCTCACCGTTTCTGGCTCGGTTGTTGGATTAGCCAGCGGTAAATACGAAATTCGTGTACCGCCAAGAGGTATATGACTGCGCCGGGTCCTGCGGTCAGGTTGAGGGCAATAACCATCCACTTTAGCTTCAGCATGGCTTCTATATGCCGCGAGAAATGCGGAGCTACCCTAGGCAACCCTCGAATAATATTTTGATATCCCCCTGCGGGCCAGGACTTTTCTCCTCGTCCGATCCACCACATATCAGCGGCAGGAAATTATTTTTCACACTCCCGTATCCTTCGACCTCCCCCCTCCCCGCCCTGGACCCGTGGTGTTGTTCTTTGCGAAGGGAGGGAAAGAAACCCTGGCTCGCCCCCGCCGTAAATAGGGATTCGTTGAACGACACTGCTAAGCTCGATATGCTGGATTAACGAACGGGCAAACCGCTTGGATGTTCGAAGTGTGAGAGTAATTGCGTAGGCAGATATCAAGAACCAGCAGAGTGGAAAGTAACTAAACAGTTGGGTTAATGATCTAGGTATCAGGTCGACGCCCCCAGAAATTAAAATTAATCAAGTAAGTAACATCTTTGGGTTTCGTCTGGCTTATTAATCACTTAGGTAATACCCTGGTGTAGATGTGTAAGAAGTTCGCACTAAGTTTTAGAGGCCTTTTGTATCCCCAGAAGCAGTGACTGGGTCTACAAATATTGGTTGCCAGGGGACAAAAGGAGCCCAGCCCCAATTATAAGGCTATCATTTAAAATAGTAATACAACGTAAATTTTACTCGCATACAGTAATAATATTCAAACTTCTATTACATTTTCAAGCTAAAAGGTCGTTGACATTTTTAACGCATTGTCTGATGTTTAAGGGAAACCCACTTCATCAGGAGGCCACAAGGCCCACTTGCCATCGGGCAAACTGACACCCCGGCCACTCCGCCACTGCCCTGAAGAATATTCTTGATGTCCTAGTTAGATTTTAACGCACTCGCATCTGGAGGTTTTCACAGGCACAGGTAGACGTTCTATAAACTCGACGTATTAAGTTCTACGCGTACCTACCAGATACACATCCTGAATGTTCCAACAATATTTTACAACGTTGGCGTAGGTAGAATCGGTTAGCAAACTCTACCATAACAAACAGGGCTCACAGGATGGTGTCCAACCCAAAGCAGGTATCTGTGAGGCTGTGGATGTTAGCCACATGGTTCTACCGATCTAGACTGATGTGCCTCTAATAGTTCAGTAGGTAATGCACAGCCTGCGATTCTCGAAAAGTTCGCCCTATTTATTACCCTACTCTTGCAAACTGTGGATATAGGCGCGGGTATTCTCGTAGCTGACACGTGTACGTACAGCGTTACACAAAAGTGACGGAGTTGTGCCGAGTGGCATAAAGGGAAAAGTCTAATGAGGGGAATAGTGCCTATTTGCCTGTTTCCATTGGTATCTGGCAAACTGTGAAAAATCAGGCGACTGGCTGCCCTTGACTTAGGGCCATTTCCGAGGCAACCGTGAATGGGTGACACGGGTACACAGGCACACACGGCGGACAAATGGGCTGCAGTGGGCCAGACAGTCCAGCCTAAATGTTATTTCATGCGACAGAGATTGCTTCCTCAGGTAACACGCTCCCGCCGTCGAGCTAGACGTTGGACCTGCGCGAGAGGAGTTCGTCAAATATGTATGCGGATAAACACGGGAAAGGTTGACAGAAATAATATCCGCAGGTGAAGGCGATCGCACCTGTCGGCGTGGATGCGAATGGAATTTTCTGATTTGTCAGCGGGGACAATTGGCTGGCATCGATGGCTCCGGTGCAACCTGATGCAGCAGATTGGGGTGTAGTCTGGAGCGTAGATGGTTGGGGGTTGGTTATTATGATCGATTGGAATTAGTCTGATATGGTCCGCAGGGGTGGACTGTGATAGAGTTGGTACTTGGTTCGGGTTTATGGATATGCGGTCCTTAGAAGTTCTACTGACGGATTTGTAGTACTTTGATACCCACTTCAGCTCTTGAGCTTCATGTAAATTTCAGCTTCAGATTCTTCTCAGACCTTGGCTTTCACTTTCTCTTCGACTCGATCTTCAATTTCAACTGCATGGTATACTTAGGACCTTCACTCCCACTTTCATTTCGACCATTTTCAATTTCATTTTAAACTTCGGTTCTAATTTCAATTTCAACTTCAGTATATTCTAGCAGTAATTTCCACTCCTACTTCAACTTCAACTGCATATTCTACTTAGAATTCGATCCGGACTTCTACTTTGACTTCGATCTTTTGCAATTTCGCTTTCAATTTCAATTTTAAGTCTACCTTCAACCCCTACTTCAACTTCAGCTGCATATTCTACTTAGGCTTCCACTTCCACTTCCATTTGGACCATTTTCAATGTTAATTTTAATTCTAAGTCCTACTTCAACCTCTACTTCAATTTCAACTTCAACTTCTTCCTGCCGTATTTGTAATGCAACAAATCAATAAAATTACTACATTCACATAAATTATAAAACATAATTGCGACAAAAATGTGAACTACATACCTATTTGTGACAAAAGAAAAGAACTTTAAGCAACTCGTGCAGAAACGTCTTCATACAATCACATGAATTATCCTCGCCGATCCATCATCCCCGTAATCCAATGACCTGTTTGCACAACACCGCCAGTGGGCCAGGTCAAATCACAAAAGAAATCAAACTCGTGTCACGTTCACCGCATCGAATCCAGCAAATCCTGCACAGGAATTTCTCTTTCCACCAGGGCTCGGTCGACAAGTGCTAGGTTTACATCAATACCCATGAAAAACCATTTTCTCACATGTCTAAATGTTTCTTATAAGAAAAAAAAGCATGGTCTATAAACGTTTTAAATCACTTCGAATACACCTTAAAATGGCAGAAAAAAAAGCAGAAGTCTGGACTCATGAAACTTATTAAATCCTAAACCTAAAAACTATTAAAACTTATAAAACCATTTACCGAATCCCAATGCAATCTTCAAGCTCTACCACTAATTAATGAATCTCAAAACCTAAATATAGGACTTTCAGAGAAATGAAGAATTGTCCGTTTGCTGAAGACCTCCAAACATTTCGTAATCCCATCGATCGACTGATCCGCAATTCGATGGATTCGCTGGAAGACTCGCAACTGGGAGAATTGTTAGGCACAGGTGTCTGGATATTGGAGCGAACAGAGATACAGTTCGTAAAGGGACGATGGAATGACCGAGAAATCGTGTACTGACGTCTCGTCGCGTCGAATTCGACCATAATGGGCCGAGGATCCTGCGGGGGATTTCGAACCTTTTCAGTGGAATAAGATCGCGAACATTCCACGCCAAGATTTCGACCACGGTGGTCGATACTCGGCGATTCGAGGATTCGAAACCATCCAGCATTTTCCACGCATTGTCACGGTCCTAAAGGGATACGGCTTGTTCAATTGAATCTCCACCACGGTGGTCCCTCGCCTTCCCGTTTCGCGATTCTTCTTTCCTCCCTGATCGTCTGCGATTTCGTAGAGGCTCAAGAAAGCTGTACAATGAATTTAGGAAGAGTAACAAGATTGTGGAAGGAGATACACTTGCGTGTTACAGTATGTTACAAAGCTGCGTGAAAATAATATTGCACAGCAGATGTAGGGTCTTTATCAATCCCATGCGATTTGCAGAATACGTAGGTGAGCAAATTTTGAGAGCTCAAAACAAAAATGCTTTTCTGAGTTAGGACTTGTCTAGAAACAGTTCCTTTCTGAGTTGCAATAGTATTTCACAAAAATACTTCTGAAGAATCACCACTGACAAGGGAACACCGCGAGCTCTTACTCAACAATTGGAACGTAAATTAACAACGGTATATTTCATTCGTGCCCAATCGCCCTGTAAGGGTGTGAAAACTAACCTCAAAGTCAAATAGGCATTCCCAGTTTCTTGTGTATAACTCTTAAAGTAGGTACAAGAGACAGAAAAAATATTTTTAAACAAAAGTTTAATGGCACAATAAGCGTTGCAAACTTGCATTAACGAAATTTTGAAGAGTTAAAAAAATATATATCTGACAGAAAAACTTTTTTCAAAATTTTGTTAACGCAAGTTTGCAGTGCTTATCGTGTTATTAAACTTTTTCCTGTCTCTTGTACTTAAGGAGTTATACTCGAAAAAGTGGGAGTAGCATATTTGACTTTCAGGTTAGTTTTCACAGACTTAAAGCGCGATTGGGCACGAATAAAACATATCGTTGCGTTCATTCAAGATTTCTAGATTGGACAAATGAGTCCACGAATACTTTAATACTTATTATTTAGTATGCACTGCTTTCAAACTTTCTTCCATTCCCTCGAGTAAACGAGAGGCAATTCTAATATACATAACTGATTTACCGTTTGCGACGAAAATGCAGCTCGTGATCGGAGTATGCAACGAGCGGCTTTCACACGAAAGGTAAAGAAGAAGCAAGGAATCCCTCTCGATACAATTAATCAAGCAACACGTTTCATGGATTAGGCAGCGAGGCTGAGGATGAGCCTAATCCTCCAGAACATCGAGCGGGAATCCCTCTGCTGTAAAATATCCCGTCCATTACCGCAACTTTGCGGCCGGCGCTAACCGCCTCATATACATATCAACCGAAGCAACCACGTCAGCCGAAGCATACCGAAGTCGTAAAGCTCCCGTGCACGCGGATGGACGGAAAAGAATTCGTGCGCCTAATTCGAGATGTTTATCCAAGCGGTGATTCGGCCCTCTTAATTCATACGCGCTGTTGTTGCAGCTTAGCCAGCGGCAAATTTATTAAAATCGCCCCTAGCTCGCGCGGGGGTGGCGGAGGGGAATAGAACGAGTGCATCTTCTTTGGACTTCACGCTCGCATAGAGTGAAATCGAAGAAAGCTTCAGTAGCGGCTACTTTTGTCAAGATTTGTGATCGAAAAAAGGGGAACACTTTTCTGCGGTTAATTGGAAGATTCATTTCGGGTTCTTGTGGAAGGATTCTAGGGGATTCAGGGATCCTCGATCATTCTGATTTAAGGTGTGGAATAATCGGGAATTTGTATCTGGATCGGCTGTGGATAGGTATGATAAAAAGTGAAAGTAGTTTCAGGTTCCAAGAGGGTGGTAAACTAAGTAGGAGGGATGTGGAAGCTTGCAAGTCCACTTGAATTCAATTTCAAGGTGTCGAATGTATTTAAAGGGTAAGTGGAGAAACGAGGAGAGTCCATTTTTCGTGATTTTGCGATTTATAGTCTATTTTCTTGGTGGCAACTGGGACTACAGAACTGTGGAATCACAAAGGGTTATAAAGTTCAAATGCCACCCTAAGATAACGTTAAAGTTTTGGTACACTGCTTAAAAACCGGTAATGTCCACTCTGCACTGGAACAGAACACTTAATTTTCAGGCCAAAGCTGTTTTTCCCCTTACCTTATTTAATCCTAATTAACATCCCTACATTTACGCGCGAGACTTCGGGGTTTTAAAAAATCAGCATCGAGTCCCTCATTCTACGTCTCACTTAATAAACTCGCACCCCTTGGTTTCCCAAATTCCCCAACATGAAATTCATCAATTCCCGATTAAAGAAGCAGACATGTTCAACTGTAAATAAATTTTCTGTCGCAGGAGGATGGAGATTTTGGAGAAAGTATTTAGGGGTATACACAGGGGCTCGAGAACGTGATAGTAACATGTTGGAGGTCTTGGCGGTGTCTCGGAACCGGCAGCTATGCGAGGCTATGACAGTCGAGGGACGAAGAAAACGCTCTAATGGTCGGCGACTGGTGTTCGGACGGTGACGTGACGTCCGAGTGCAAGCTGCATCGTGTCGGTGCAAAAGGGAAGCCTCGTCGAGCACTCAGCTAGGCGAGCAAATGAACCGCTCCTCTTCCTCGCGATACAACGCACACGCGTCCCTCGGGTTTCGACGTTTCGTGTATGAAATACGTCTCGTTATTTCGCTAGGGCTTGATGGATCCTCGCGGGGAACGCCGGGCAAGTCGAAAATTCAAAAATACCTGGTGCTCCGCGCGAACCTGGACCGCTGCCGTCTCGAACTATCCCTTCTGCTGCAAAACTATTCGGGATGGTAACGTTAAAGAGGAACCTTGTCACTTCTCTCGATAGTACTAGGTAATATAACAAAATTGATAAAAAATCTAATTTCGCACGACATTTATTTATTCGTTGTACTGGAAAAAATAAATAAAGATGTTCAATGATTTTTTATAGAAGTAGAGAAGCTAGACTAGGCTGCGGAAAAAAGCAGAGAGCGGATGAGCGCAATATATTCGCCAGGGAAAGAGGAAAATACGTAAACGAGTGGGGTAGGATGGCGGAGGCAGCAGCAGCAGCGTAAATACAGCCCTGTGAAATTGTCCGCTGTTGGAGGAATCGAGAGTGCATCCGATGTGCAAATCGGTTTAACGAGAGGTCCCCCCGCCGGCACCGTGTTCCGCCCCCATAAAATAACAACAGGCATCGTTTCCATGCGTCGCATTTTCAGCTCGACGCCATTATCTCTGCCTGCTGTCGCCCTGGAGCCGCGGCTTCTCTGGCTGCTCGATTATTCTAACATACGTTCCGACGATCCTTCCATACATACGTCATGCAAAAATTCCTTCCATGGGGTCGTCCACTCCAATGAGAATATTGGGCAATTATTTTTGAGCAGATGGAGTCTACCGCTCAGCAAGTTCAATTATGAAAGGCAGGTACTGTGAGCTTTGTATAAGCAGTCCTTGGGGGTTTGAGGAATGAGGAGTGAATGAAGTGTCTAGGAATTTAGTAAATGAGAATTCTAAGCAATACTTCACTACCATTTCAATAATTCTCAGATCTAAGTAGGTATTTTCTATTACTCACAATGAGATTCCACGAGTACAATTCCTCTGCTACGACGGGAGAGAACAGTATTTAAAATCTACAGGGAATTAGGGAAGTGGAGGAAGACCGTGTGAGTCACCTTCAGATTTATTTCACGACACACCCTAGCAAATATACCTGCAGTACAACTGTTGCGAACTGAAAGGGGGACAAGGAACTTCACTCCTCCGGAAATAATCGCATTGCAGATGGTTGCACTCGTTCATCTATTCCCAACACCTTTTCCAAAAATAGTCGGTACTTATTATCAAGCATTTCCTGCACTCCCCACTCCGCACGCAGAGAACAATGATACTCTAAGCAGCTAGCAGAGGATTCTCGATGATTTAACTGCTCCAGGAGCCATCCAAGAATTCCTCGTTCCAGAAATAATCGCAGGGTGGAATGGAGTAATGTACACAAGGGTTGCGCGCTGTTAAGAAAAGCCTTATCAGAGAACGGTACGCACACAGAACCGCAGGCATTTACTGGTGCTCGTACGAGCAGCCAGGAAAAGCCGAAGGGAGGAACGTGCGCGCTTCTGCCGGCGGTGTTTGTTCAGCCGCAACTTCTCTAAATCTTTTGTGCAGCGCGCGGAGGGTTGCGGTTGTCTCGTGTACGGCGCGGTTACATATGTGTCCGGGTACCTATGTGCCTACTTAGCGCTCAGGTACCCACGCGTCTTCGTGGAAGCGTGGGAGGGGGGCTCGAAAAACCAGAAGCCTCTAAAATGAGGGAATTTCGAACAGAGCTAGGCTATAAATAAATTAATCGGGTTCTTTAGAGATGAAAGTAATAGGAGGAGAGACGCTGCCACGGGAGAGAATGGTGGAGAATTTTGGAAAGTCTTTTTATTCTTTAATGGGATTGAGAAATAGGTGTCTAGAAGTTCGAGTATTTAAATAGGTAATTTTTTTGGTAGGTAGGTATGAAAATAAAGGGATAATAGAGCGCCTCTATAAATAAATTAATCGTTTTTTTTTAGAGATAGGGGGTAGAGAAATTACTGGCGACGTGAGAGAATGCTGGAGAATTTTAGAAATTGAAGAGTATTTGTAGAAAACACACAAAGTGCCAAAAATCAAATTCTATACTACCTATAGAATATTACGTAGAGCGTTCCGAAAAAAAGAAATTCTTTTAATCTTGGCACTTACAGTATTTCCTACTAGCACTCTTCAGTTCTTCGTATTCTTTAATGAGAATGTGAAATAGGTGTTTAGAAGTTGCAGTACTGAAGCTAGTTAATTTTCTAGTATTTTGAAGTCTCCTGTTCGTCCACCTTTTTTAATACTTACTGACTATTTCTTACAATTAGTAGAATGCAACTTCCTGCTTCTTGAATATAAAGAAAAACAATATCGATTCTAGTATTCCTACTCTACTATTCAAAACTCCATAATAAGCAAATAACAATTAAATTACACACCCTTATCACCTTTACCGCAGTTGGGTACCAAATGCAGATAAGGTACTTTCCAAACACTATCCTCCTGTAAATCACAGTTAATGTCCAGGCACTTTGTAACTGATCTCCGAGGCACGCCAAACTGTTTAATTACAATGAGTAATTACCCATATTGGATTCCGTACACCCTGTCACATCCGTTCACCCCGTTCCAGTGCCAATCGCAGCGATCTGCGAAAAAGGTGGACCCAAGCAGCTCACTGCCAAACGAACGATTCGATGTCGACTTAACCGCAGAGCTGGCGGATCAACGGGCGAGTCCATCGAGTTAATCAGACACGTCCGTCGGGAGGACCGGAACCGTCGAACGACGAAGTCGTCGGCTCGTCACCTCGTCAGGAGCGTTTAGCTTCCGTTTCGTTTGGTCGGAACACAGATCGGCTGTCTAAAAGACACGAAGCAACAGCCAAGACAAACCTTAAATGCTTGCTAACCAAACAGTCGGAATTAGCCGCGTTACCCGCCCACCGAGGAAACCGGTGCTTTCGCCGTTTACTCCTCTCTATGGCTATTATCTTCTCCGCTGCGTGAACGTTGGTTATTCGTGCCCGACGGCGTCTAGTTTTCTGGAACGCCAGGCAGGGGGAGCAAGAAGCGTCCTCGGTTTCCAGCCACGGCCCACAATCCAGTGGCTACTCCTCTGGGTCGCGTAGAATTTGCGGTGATTCCACCTTGGATCCTGCATTGATTTTTAGTTGCGCAGCTTCTCCTTGGTATCCCTCTGACCCGGCTGGAGCTTCGGCTCAGCTGGAAGCCGATTCTTTGGCACTCTGTGAGGTTGAAAGGGTGTTAGGGTGCAGTTGTGCTTGTTTTTCTGGTGATTGGAGGAGATGGAATTGGTACTTATGGCACTTTTTGTGGAGATCATGCGAGGAGCTGTTACTCGTGCGCTGGTTGTGGAGTGTACTGTGGAATGGTGGACCCTCCAGGGCGCATGTGTTAAGGGAAGGTGGGGAAAAGGTGGAGCATGAATTCTGTGGGGATAACTACTTAGGATCGAGGTTTGGATGGTGAACTAGTATAGAGGTGTAATTGTTGGGTGGCGGGCAATCAGAGATTTTCTAATATTGACTTCTACATTCTTATTATCGCTTGGTACACCTTCATTCTATTACCATATTTCAGGAATTGTAGTGCTTTGTTAATTTGATGATTTGTAAGAATATTCTGAGTGAAACTACTCTTGGATACTCTTGGAACTACTCGAGAATATTCTTATTGCAAGTGGAAATGTTAATTTCTAAGCTCCCAATTATTTCGGTCATAAACTGTTTAAGTAGCTTGCTTTAGAACAAGAACGGACTAACCCATATTTTTTGCGAAATTGAGTTAGTCCCAATAATGTATTGCAAGAGGCTCTACTACTCGTATAAAATAGGAAGAATTAACTTTTTTTCAATGTGGGTTAGTCCGTTCTTGCTCTGAATGCCTCATATTACCTATGGTTCCCTACTCGCAGAGGCACTCGACGAAGATTTATAAAAGAAAATTCGAGTAGAATATTTTTCTGCATTTGGTGAAAGGTTTTTGGTAACTCCAGTAATATTAGAAGATAAGAATATGTGGTCGTACATCACCGGTAAATTATTTATGTGCCCCTAGCTCGCCTCGACGATGAAATGAAAGATAGAAACGTCAGATGACAGCGAAAGGAAACGAGCCGGGCCGGGACAGTCTGGCAGTAGATTTATTTCCTTAAGGCAGACAATGAGGAAGGAAATGCGGCTGATACGTTTTCAAGAAAAATAAACGTCTCCTGCTGCAGGGTTGGCCGAGGGGTGCACGGCGAGGGACAAACTTGGACTTCACGGCCGTTTGTTTTCTGAATCGGTCGCATTATAATCTTACTAAACCCCAATCAAAATAAGACGATCCCCGGCACGATTCCCTGGATGAATGAAATGGGACGTCCGACCCAATCCTGCTACCTCCTTCCTGCAAAAACACCATCCAACATAGCGCAGGGACTCGACGCACTCCGAACCACAAATCTGTTAGTTAGACTGAATATTTAAATCTAAGAAAAAAGCTGCCGAAAATATACGAAACTGGGCGTTACACTAATTGTAAAAGAGTTGCAGTAACTTCTATAATCAGTGCAAAAGTTCGTTTTCTTGAACCGAAGATTTTATTACAAGTAAAAATATATCTATTACCTATATGATTTTCTAATCAAAGTATTTTCCTTTGCTATCTGTGACTTTCTGCCACTTTTCTGATAAAAGTACAAGTAGGTGCAGTATCTACCTAATAAAAGACATTTCCGCACACCTAAACTTTTGCACCGACCTAATATCCAGTGGCGGAATTAACAGGCGGTCGATGAGCAGGTGCTGGGCCCCTACCCAGAAGGCCCCCGGGGCCCCATCTTCAAAATAAGAAAATAATGATTTACCCAAGCATTATATTTTTATTTTCTGCGTCACTACACTTACAATTAGCCCGTTTTTAGTAAATTCCTCATTTTCCTGAAAATTAAATCCGCCACTGCTAATACTACTTACCTAATGTCGGTATCAATATCACTCACAATTAAAATTCATTAATCATTTTCAAATTGTATAAATTTCTACAATACGTTCCATCCCCCTTCCCAAACAGGCGCCAATTAACAACCCCACCTAAAATAACTTGTCACTCTTAGTGCCGTTATCTGTACCTAACTCTCGGATCTAAAAAACAACCCAGGGTGTAGCCGCAGCAGGAAGACATCGATTCACCCTTCCACATGGTAACGAGGAAATAATGAACCGTACTCCTCGTTCCGCATAAACCGCTCCATAATGCGAGCGACTAAATCTCCGGCGCCGTACAGTGGAGAGTTGGATCGCGCCAGGGAAGCCAATACACGGCGGGGATGAAAGGCGTGTATAGGTGTAGGCCTGGCGCAACCCTATCTGCCGGAGCCAACCGCGGAATATCACTGCGCATCCAGATAATCCCGCTGGCCTATTGATATGCTGATGGTGAGACGTGTCGCGTGAAATTGCCACCCTGGTACGCATTGTTCGGCTTGGATTCCGGCTGGGGCCCTTTTCAACTTCGCACCCTCGTAACCAGACGGGACTCAATCCTATCGTCGCGAGGCAGGTTTCGCGTTTTAGCGGCGAAAACGTCGATTCCACGGCCCTTGGATGCGGTCGATGGATGGAACGGTGGAAGGTTGTGAGGAGCTTGAAAATATGGCCACTAGTGAACTCGCTGGGAAGATAACGGGGTTGAAGATTTATTTGAAGAAATAGGGAGATATACTAGTGGGTATAGTTGAGAATTCTGCGGTGATTGGACAGTTCAAGATTGATGTAATTCTAAATTCTACTAGGATAGTTCCGGGAGAGATGGCTTAATTTGTCTATTAAATAATAATTTACTGGTATTAAGGGGTAATGCCACTGCAGAGCCTGATTTTGAGAATTTTTTATGCGAGCATAGTGAATGGAATACAAAATTTGTTTGAAGGCCTTTATTCTACATACCTTGAAGTATGATCCCATTTTGTAAAATATTTGTAATACAAAATGACGACGCCACAGCTCAACAAAAGAAGCTTTTTCTGAAAAAAAAACAGAGTTGAATTTTTTACCTATCCTAATTTTTGGGATATGTAGACAAAAGATTAAAGTTTTTCTCTATGTCATGTTCGTTGCATTATTTCAAATAGTTTCGCTGTAGAAGACTCTCGACGAAACTATGGCCATCTCCCCGGAATTACCCTACTTGATAAAATTTTTAAATATTTCAATAAAATTTTCAGATTTATGGAAATTTGCAGAGGTGTCGTAAAAGTGTAACCAGAATTCAGTTATCCATGGGATTTGCTCTACTACCTTCTCTAATTGTAAGTATCCAAAAAAATCTTAACGCCACCTCTGATGCCTGCAAAATTTTTTGCCACGATTAAGTCGACGTTTCTTAAATATAACCGATCTAAGATCGCTGCTCGAGTGAGGAGTCCAATGCACAGAGGAGATTTTGGTTGCAACTAAAAGGCAGACAGGTTTATTTGGCAACCCCGTTCCTCGGGCCTTGTTAAAAAAAAATCGGGCCTCGCATCCCGCGGAAAGTGGTAATGCTAACCAGATTAGCTTTTTCTCTCGGAGGATTTGAGATACAGCAGACGGCTGCATCGACGTGTTTGTTATCTTTATGCGCGATCGCATCGGCCCCCGCGCACGTCATATTCTTGCATGAAAACGCGGTGGAAACGGCGCAACGTAAACCCGGACGAATTACAGGCTCGTGGGAGATACGATGCAGAATTGCTGGATGCTGTAAAGACAAACACGAAGAACACGCGGAGCGCTCCGCTGAACTGCACGGAGTGCTGCGGGAGCCTTGATAGAACCTCGAGGATCGAGGCCTCGTTCTTCTGCATCGATGATGGAGGATGGGAGGAGCAATGCAACTTCAATCAAACTTCGGTCATTAAAGCAACTTGAAGGACTAAAACGAAGATGCTACTTCACTCGGGAGCTGCCGTGTTGCAATGGTGCAGTATCTAACAGTGCAAGCACGTTGCAGTCTAATTGCAAGTTGTCAAGTGTAGCTTTAGCACTTTCAGAGATAAAGATAGAAGTCGAATAAGTATTGAATATTTTGTAAAGCAACCCTCTGGCCCCCAAAACCTCAAAATTATAAGTTTCAGTATTCCAGGTTCTATTTCTAAGCAAATCAGCCTCGTGAAAAATTCAGCATTGCAGCTACTTAGAAATGTTTCTACTTATATTCACCAGACAAAAGCCTTCAACATTGTAATTCCAAATACACAATATGAAGGGTAAGGGAAAAACAGGGAATGTCACAAAACAGCTCTAAACACTTTAGTCTACCATTAAAGAAACACGGTTTAATGAATTTATCGGGATTCTTCATAACACGAAGATTATACCTTAAGAAATTAGGCAACAGAAAAAATATGCGATAAAATAATAATTGTTTTACATTATTTTAATATTTATTCAAGTTTAACCAGCATACTGAATCAAAATAAGAAATGTCCACTTCTATGATTAGGTATAAAAACAAGGAAAGCCACTGATTTGATTAATATTGTGATTCGACAGTTCTGCAGTCCCAGTTGCCACCAACAAACTATGCTATTAAATCGCAAAATCACGAAAAATGGACATTCCCCATTTCTCCCACTACCCTTCGTATAAAAGACACTGAATTTTCAAGAAACAGTCTCCAATTAGTGACACCTATAGAACACGAATAACAGGTAGAGGATCGAGGGACAGTTGCCTGACGAAGGAAACAAGCAGGCGATCAATTATGCCTACGATTAACTCAATTAAGGCTCAATTAGTCGGTGGTTCGTTCCGTCAGTCAAAGTGTCGAGGGAATTAGACACGCGTCGAGGTCGTCCACGAAGATGGAGGTCCGAGCCAGCAGGATGGAACGTCGAAAGACTTTTCCAGCGGGTTTTTCTGCCGGAGGTTTTTTGCGGCGGAACCGTCGCTCCGACTGTCGAGCTGCTCGCACCGCGGATTGGTTTACACGAGTTCGACGGTCCCGGGAATTAAATTTCATCGTTATGTAAACATCGGGACGCCAGACGAGAAGCATACGGAATTCGAAGAGACTTCCACCGGGTTAATCCGATCGGATGATACCGTGGCCCTCGACGTGGACTCGTTTCTTTCATCCGTGCTTCTTCGCACGGTAAAAATATCTTGCACGCTCCCGATCATCCCCCCCCCCCCCTCTACCTTTGCCCCCACCTTCGATCAACCTACGATTTCGCGGGAAATGGTGCCTATCTTTGCCATTTACTAAAATTCGAACTTCGTTTTTGTGGGGGAGACTTGGTC
The DNA here is from genome assembly GCA_929108735.1 of Andrena dorsata. Classification (NCBI taxonomy): domain Eukaryota; kingdom Metazoa; phylum Arthropoda; class Insecta; order Hymenoptera; family Andrenidae; genus Andrena; species Andrena dorsata. The sequence goes on from OV815487.1 coordinate 38,782,936, forward strand.
TACGGGAAGTGTGGTAGTAGTTCTTGCGAGTTTGTTGTTATTTGGTAGTAATTGTTGAAGGTAGTAGGTAATATATATCTACGGGGTGCAGGGAGGGGTTTGAAGATTTAGCACCACTGGGGTAAATAACATGCGTTTGCCACGCACTCCGTGAGATATCAAGTATTTTAATTTAAAAGAGCTGAGGTAATATTCAAATTAAACTAATGTAGCAACTCATATATTAGTTATTGCTAATTCGCTACATGAGAAAGAAGTGAATTGTTTTTAAAGTTGTCTCAAGCCTCTGTATATAAACCTCCCCAATTTCTTTCGCTCAAAATTTGCAGCCCCCCAAATTTATCGTCCTGGGCTGCAGCCTACTTAGCTTATACACCAGTGTTTCCCAACTTTTATTGAATCGCGATCCCCTTTTATAATATTCAAATAACCTACGACCCCCAATATAAGATAAGGTAAATTTAATAAAGTAAGGAACAGGTATTTCAAAATATACCAACTTAAGAATAATAATAAAAAGAAACAGAAAACACTTCGCGACCCACCAGTTGGAAATCACTGCTGCACACAAATCCGCCCCTGACAGGATGGGACAATAAGAATTACCTGCCACCACTTCAATATCTCCGAAATTATGGAAGTGAGAAAAAAATGGCTAACCGATTCCGCCTGAAAACAACGTTCCACTCGTACACCCTGTATTTATTCAGCCTAAAAATTGATATATTCCGTCGTCAAACTGATTGGCGATTTTTATACAACTACTTTCCTTGTGGAAGGAAATTCGAGACCAGGTTCCCACGAAGTCTTCTTCTGTATCGATAAGTAGGTGCCTATAGTGAAGTTTAATAGACAGTCGACAGCATTTCCTCGTAGAACGCGGACAGTCGCGAGGTAGGTAACGAAAAATACATCCTTTTCGAAATCCCCCGCAGAATGTCATCGATGCTTCAATTCCTACCGATGTTATCTTATGGTAACGCAATTCATAACCTTCCCGACATTTGCCGCGACCTACAGCCTCATCGATTTCCAGACGCGATGAATTATACGACCAAACAATCGAACTCGACTGCACTGCCGATCGATCGTATATCATCATCGATCAGTTACAAGTCACGGTTAATTGTTATCAACTTGTTACTACATAATGCATGCCAATATCCATTATAGCGAGGCCGCTGCCGCAGAACGCAGCCAACGATCAACGGGAAATATAACCAACACCCGCGATTATCGACCTGTTGCCACGAAATACGGGTTCTGCCGATTGAGGACCTTGCAGTAAGAGGAGTGCAGCTACATCTTTACCAATTTCGAGGAAATAAGAAAAAAAAAACTGGGTGTAAAATTATTACTTTGACTTAACATTAAAAGAAAACACTAATTAAAAAATTTATATTTTCGCAGCGAACGAGTAGTAATTATTGAGTTGATAAGCTTTTATTTCTATTTCTGGCGCGAAAATATTCTATAATAAAAATATTCATATTAATATTTAATTTTTAATATTAATTCTAATAGTAATATTTCTATTTTTAATATTAATTTTAATATTTCTATTTTTATTTATTTGCAATAAATCTCTCATTTGTTATCGGATTTCCATGAAACGTGCACCAAACGAGGTAGAATATGTGTTTTACGTAGGTACACTATACGCCATAGCTGAAAAACGGTAAAAAATGGAATTGCAACCCACTCACTGCAAGGTCCTGAATAATCGCCAACCGGTCGCCACGAAATATACCTAACGCCCAGTGATTATAAAGCCGCGGCGACGCAAGCCGGCCATCCGCGTTCGTTCGGCCGGTGATTTGAATCGCTGGCCTTGGGACCGCAGCCTTCGGCCCACTCGGGCGCAACGATTGTTTGCAGAAGGCGAGCAGAGACGTAACAATTTTTTCCCCCGCGATTCGCGGACACCGCGCGTCGCCCGAAGAAAATCCGCTTTCTTTTTTAACGCGGGCCGTTGACGCAACGCTGCCCGCCCCGAAATGCCACGTTTATTGTTTCTGCCGCCGGGCAAAAAGGAGCGTTCGCGTCGCTCCGGCATGGGATAGGTCAAGTCGGTGGTTTATTTGGAAAGGCCACGAAATTTCTTAAACACCTCGCGAAAGGTGCTCGTCGGCGAGTCAACGCGAAAGCTGGGTTAAAGGGGACGTTTATCGGTCCATTCTCCTACGGGTTTAATCGCGCCGATCGAACTTACTCCGATTCATGTTTGCCGGAATTAATTAAGAAATTAAGCTTCGCATAATATGTAGAAGCGGCAGGACGTAGAGATCCCGTAGAGAGAGAAAGTGGATAAATATGCAGAGGTCTTATACGCGGATAAAGATTTGGAATCGACGATAATGTTGATTGTGGAGAATGTGGGTTTGAGATTGCGCGGAAACGTGGCGGATATAGGAGGACTTGTCAGATTTTACCGAACAATGCGCTGCGATTGTGAGTCACCTCGCAAGTGGCTGGAATTTCGCCTGGCAAGGTCGGCGAGCAGGTCGGGGCAATTAAATGAGAAAATGGGGAGAACGTTATGTAACGACACGTTCCTGTTGGTTATTTAACAATAAAATTGCGTTGGCAATGCAGAGGGAATCGAAATGACTTTGAAATTAAAGTTAACACCAGATAGGTGTACCTACACTTATGAAGGAGGTGCCTATGCCACAAAAATAGAAATAACATTACGTAAATGAGATTACCTACTTAAGTATTTTCGAATCCTTTCTGCAAAAATTCGAGCTGAATTTTGTTCGTGCTGTATAGCAGGGACAATGATTCCACCCACTTTTCCATCTTCCCTTTGGGCACGCGCAGTGGAAACCTATAACTAAAATAGCTTTACTTCGCCCGAAAATTAGATTCTGATTTTATAAAAAAAATTTTTTGTGAAAATAGTCATTCATCTGGATTATCGAAGTAGGCATAATAAGCTGGGACACATTTCGTGACCCCACAGTTTATCGACAGACAAACACACGAACACTTTCTGATTTATACCTATATTAAGATCTCTACTTTTACTATAGGTATATAGGTATATAATTTTTATCTCTACTATTTTCTCTTCCTTCTTTTTTTATACTTATGTACTAATTTTTAATTTTTTTTCTTCATCTTCTTGTTATTATTCTTATTAGCTACTGGCACAGTAAAGAATTATTATTAATATTATTATCACTTCGATTACTACCTATGCTACATTTTGTTACCAAATGATATCTACCCATATAATATTTATTAATGATAATGCCTACTATTTATATGGATCGATTAAAATGTCACAGCTTGTACAGAGTAGATACGTCGTCTATATAGATGAAAAATCATCCCCCCTTGAAGGGAGCGGAAAAAAAACTGCGCCAGAGGGGCGGCGATCTTATCAAATGGATTAGCCACTAGAGAAACGCCGGTGGTCCCAGGGAGCGACGAATTTAGATAGAACGCAAGCAAAAGACAATTAAACTTTGGCCGAAAGTTCGAAAGCGTTTCGCGTACCGCCCCGGGGCAGGCAACGCCAGGGGTGGAGAGGGATGGGTTCGGAATCGAAACACCTACAGCAACGTCGTTTCATTTAAATGAAAATTAGACACCACCGCGGTCTGTGTCATCGATCTTTCCTTCCCTTCGCCCTTTGTGAAACTCGCGCGAATGGGAAATACTAAATACGCGATGGCGAGAAGTGGCCCCCGTCCAACTTCGATCACAGCAGATGGATCCTCGTTTAGTGAAGTCTTCAGGAACCTTTTACTTTGGGTGCGCAAGAGAATGGTTTTCAAGACACTTTGCGAAAGATAATGCGAATAGGTAAATTACATTTCCACTTGGGAGCTTCAAGTTTAATAATTTTTTTGATTTAAGGTATAAGTTTCTCTTTGATCCTACTAAAAGATAAAGAAAACGGAGAGAATATTCTAATCTATCGAGTAGAAAATTACCAATTAACAAAAGTAGGTTACAGTTCATTTTATAACTTTCATGAAAGTTAAAAAGATGAGATATCTATTAAATATGAAATTGTCAAGTTTCATGAATGAGAAGAAAAGCATCACGCTACCATGGTTAATCAGAAAGACAGCAAAATTAGAGTTCTGCGGAAACAGAGCAAGATGGCGAACCGATTATGAAGATCCGTCAATCGTTCGTCGAACTGGATACATAGAAAATTTGTGGCCGATGGAACGTTGACGGTTCGCGGAATCGGTGAGGAAAAAGTGGAACAGCCTGGCGATCGAAGATATTTTGAGAACCTGGATAGAGAAGTTTCGGGGTGATGCAGAGAGACGGCAAGATGGAAGCCGAGGTGTCCTCTCGAGTGTTTTCGCAACGCTGGAGTCGAACCCTTGGAAAAACAGACGCCAAATTGAATCCCTCGTCTATAAGAACGTGATGTCTCTCCCTTATCTATATAACTCTGCCACTCGAGCCTCTCCCCGTCGGGCTTTCTCCAGTTTCTTCGCCCACGGATTACACCTATCTGTATTTCTTGGCCGATATATGTCGCCCCGTCCCTTTTAGAAACATCCTGGGCCGAGTATCGATGAAAAGGCTCTAATTTCTCGTAATTCAATAACACGTATCGTTATCATTCGGAAACTGTCAACGAGTATAAACCCGGGACCTTACAAACAGTATCTCCTTTTAAGTATCAAGGAAATAAAGAAAATTTACTCAGCTCAGTACCCAAATAAAGGATTACAATTCATCAAAAAAAAAAAAAAAATAAGCAATTCAAAATCATGAAACTCCCGGTAATTTAAATAAGAAACTCTTAGAAACACTAGCCATCTATCACGATTACATACCACGGAACAAATCTCACAAAAAGAAACCACCCAGCGACAACGCTCGCACGATATAGCAACAAAAGATCGTTACCGGCAGGCAGCAAAATCTCCTCGGAAATCCGCGCCGTCTAACCTCTCACTGCGTCGCCCAAGACCCGAAACACTCAGGATTCGTGCGTGAATCGACTCGATCGGAGCACCCACGTGGTCGTCAGCGGTCACTCGTCGGGTTTGCCATGGATCCAGGGGCCCATCAAGCCGGAAGAACCGCGCGAACTCTCGATCGGCCAGGTCGAAGACGTTCCCCGGCGAGGCTCGATTTCCTCGATCTCGTGGATTCGATGGCCGGTGGCCGGGGGGAAAGTTATCCGACGGCCGTTGCGCGGAAAAATTTCGCGTACTCTCGCGGCACCCTCGGGGCGACACGCTCGGCGGCGGTCGCCTCCGTTGCGTCGGCCCTGCGCGGGCCGCGAGGGCGTGACTAGGTTAGGACCGTGGGGCGATCGTTGGCAACGCGGGCGTCAGAGGCGTCCACGCTCCGCCGCCACTGTCCGCAGACTGATTCGTCGAGGCCCGTAGGTGGAGTCACATGATCGCCGTGCGCCGCTCCCGATTGGCCAGGCCGCCGGATAGGCGGCAGCCCGCTCGGCGCGCTCCTCCGGCCGATTTTTCGAAGAGAGGCGCCACGCCGAGCGGGGCCTCGCGCAGCCGTGCTCGCCCGACACCGTGCACTCCGCTCGCTCGCGAGGACGAGGCCCCAGTGTGTTTTTACTCGGGGTTGAGTAAACTCCGGCCTGTTGTGTATCATAATACGCGTGCACGCGGCTTTTACGGGTTAGCCCGGCATCGACCACTGGATCGCGCCCTCGCCTCCTCGCGCCACGCCGCTTGTCTTTTCCACGCCGGCTAGTTCTCTCCTCGCCGCGGATTCACCGAACCGTCAACAAAACACCGTATCGAGCCACCGAGTCCGAGGATCCGGCCTGCGCCCGTCGGGATCCACCGTCACCGGCGATGCTGCTCGGTGACGTTTGAGAGTTTCAGTGCGCGACGGAAGTATACCGAGGCTTGGAATCGTGAAGCTGTTCCAGCGGGATCGGTTAAGTGAAAATTCATTGTACTCTCGGCTCGGTGACGGGGGCTGTGAGGGAGTGTGACCCGCGGGGAGTGACTGATCGAGGTCAGTGAGTGATAGTTGCGGGATTAATATTGCCGGAGGTTCGATAGGGAATATAATTTGGGACATGTCGAGGTAATATCGGACCCCTCGGTAGCGTGATAGTGATACGAAGGGTGTGGTGAAGGATCCGCGGCAGGTGCCGTTGAGTGATCGTCGAAGGCATCTTCCTACCGTAAGCTGTAAGCTCTCGCGGCGCTCGTCAACATGCACACGCTGTTCAGCGAGCAGAATGCCTATTATCGGCACGCCACGGCGGTCCCTGTGGGAATGGGGACCCCCTCGTACCCCGGTGTGGGCGCCACGCCGGGGTACTACGAGCAGTACCGGTACGGCGGCTACGCGACGGCCGCTGGCTATCCCGTCTCGGGTATAACTCAACAGCACATCCATCACCCCGGCAAGGACATGGTGAAGCCGCCGTACTCGTACATAGCCCTGATCGCGATGGCGATACAGCACGCCCCGGACAAGAAGATCACCCTGAACGGCATCTACCAGTTCATCATGGAGCGGTTCCCCTACTACCGCGAGAACAAGCAGGGCTGGCAGAACTCCATCAGGCACAACCTCAGCCTGAACGAGTGCTTCGTCAAGGTGCCCAGGGACGACAAGAAGCCGGGGAAGGGGAGCTACTGGTCGCTGGACCCGGACAGCTACAACATGTTCGACAACGGCTCGTACCTGAGGCGTCGCAGGCGCTTCAAGAAGAAGGACGCGCTGAAGGAGAAAGAGGAGGCGATGAAGAGGCAGGGCCTGGTGCCGGAGAAGCGGAATCAGGACGAGGCGAAGCCCGGCGGCATCGCGATACCGCCGCCGTCGGACGCCGCGGCGAAGAAGCTGGCGTCGCTGGAGACTACGCTGTGCAAGCCGAAGAGGGAGCCGGTGAACGACGCCGGCAGCCACTGCATGGCGGTGCAGGCCAAGTACGGGCTTCACAGCCCGATCCAGGACTCGAAGAGCACGGCGGCAGCGACGGGAGCGGGGGTGCCCGGTCAGAGCGTGATACAGACAGCCCTGGGCCACCAGGTACACCAGACTGCTCACCAGGTCCATCAGGAAGCTATCCGGGACGTCTCGATGGGCCTGGATCCCACCAGCTTCAGCGTCGACGCTCTGATGACCACGCGGGAGAATAGCGTCGCCCTGATGACCAGGGAGAACCAGCATCACCACCCACACGCTCTTCAGCATCCTCACCCTCACCCTCACTCGCACACGATCATGGCGAGCAGGGAGCCGATGGGTGCCGGGGTGGTCTCCAGGGACCATTTGTCCTCCGTCTGCGCGACCACGACCACCACGACCGCCGCCGTCGCGGCGATGATGGCGACCACCAGCTACGGACACGGTAGCACCGTCTCCAGGAGCAACGGCTCGCCGCCCGAGCCCATGTACGCGCCCTACTGCACACCCACCGCCGGTTACATAATGGATCACGCGGAATACAACTCGAGAAATCACAACAACACCGCGGGACACTCGCAGTGGTACCAGGATGCGGCCAGTCCCGACACCGCCGCCATTTACCAGGACACGCAATCGCCCAGCTGCCAGCTCTATAGGTAAGGACCTAGGATCGGTCGATGTCAACTGATCCTGGTAGTCGATAAGAACTTGCCCACATCCGCTTTCACCCTTGAAAGGCGCACGGTCCAAACGATATCGTTGCGGTGGACCCGGAGCAACTATCTTGCTGTCGGTGTGGAGTTTAGATGACGTTCAGTTTGTTGGGAATATTATTTTCCTCGAGGTTTTATCTATTGGGTACTAGGGCTGTTCGAGTACTCGATTATTCGAGTAGCTTGAAATTCGGAGCGAGCCGAGCCGAGTACTCGAAGAGAAAAAAGAAAAGAAAAATCGACTAGTCGGTTCTCTTCGAGCCGCTCGAAAAAATTCGAGTACTCGATTTTTTGGAGCCGCTCGGTTTTTACGAGTACTTACTCGAACAGCTCTATTGGGTACTGTTTAGCGTTGGGTCTGCAAAGACCCAACCACCGACGGCCGAGGGTTAAGGATCTATTCGGATGAAATAAATTCGCTGTAGCATGCGACTGGTATTTTGCGTCTGTTTGTCTAAAAACGATGGGCAATGTGACATACCTATGATTATATTCAAAATGTTCAGCGGTGAACCTGAAAGTGTTTGCTCATAAAAGTCCCAGGATTCTTATGTGGTATAGGAATAACTAAGTTAGCGCGTTATTTGCAAGTTGAAGCATTTCGTATTCGTAGCTTCGCCACGGAAAGTTGCTTTCCACACCATTTGCAACGACTATAATGGCTATAATGACTTTCAAGACGTGCGCCAACTTGCCAGCTTCACTTAACCTTAACCCTTTGAATCCTGTAGATCCCTGAAACGTTCATCTTAGAGAGGAAATAGATTCTGCTCCCACTGACATGCATCCTTTACAATAATAATCTACTTAGGTATACACGCGCAGGTGATTAAAACGCAATTTTCTTGGTTTTCCAGATCCAGCCCCCCCACTCCGCTGTCGACGAGCGCCGCGCCGTCCCCGCCCCTGTACCATAGATACTACCAAGACTGCAACACCGTCAACACCAGCGGAAACCTACCGATCACGCTGCACAAATACTGAGAGTACCGGAATTCAAGGCCTCATCACCGGGGCCTTGAAGAGCACCACGCCGATCACTACGATCCGAACTTGGTTTACGTGAAGCAAGAATGGATACCCTCCACGGAGGAGCTCGCCAAAGAGTGGAACTAGATAAGTCACAGAAACCTCCTGATGCGAACTATCGGGCGCGATTAAAACTGATGGGTTCGCGAACTCCCGCAGAAGCTGTTCTCGATCTACTTACGCGATCGAATAAACCGTAGATAGTCGTTCACCTAACCGAGAACCGCGGATATGTATTTACTAGAACCGTCGTAGGCGCCGCGATCGGTGTTAACGAATAGAAAAAAAGTCACTAGCGATTCCGTAGGGGGTTTACCGTCAAGTATCCGGAGTAACTCGACCCAACTGACTTAGCTGATTTCGATCTCGATTATCTGCGTCGACATCTCGATAGGCGACTCGGGAGAGGGAAGGAGGCGTCGATGTAGCGAATACGGGACGGTTAGAAAAAACGATGCCTCTCGAACTGCGGCACGAGCTCCATCGAATACGCTTGGCATTTCGAAGATCGTTATCGCGTTCAGCGAACACGTGTCCCCCTTCGTTTAGGTGTAAAAAATCTCGGCGTATACACGTGTATATCTGTGCGCGGTCGAGGCACCCGTGGATTGACAAATAACCTCAAACTGGCCGCCGTTTCGAGCGAGAGAATCTCTGTAATACAATCTCTTCTTTCGGTGTCGCGGAGCAACTCTCGCCCCATCTGGACAAACCATATTCTGTCAAATTACTTTATACAAATAGTATCTCATTTTCGTTGCCACTTTTAAGGCTCGCCACAGAGCCCGCAATCACCAGCGGAACTATTGATCGGAATTTCGACGTCACTGTTCTTCGCGAGTTTTAAACGTATGAAGCGTCTGACTGCTGTTATCTCGGCCGCAGTTCCACTAACGAATCAGCGGCGAGTTGAGCCGAGAAAACAGCCGCGAAGGTCAGTGACGAGCGTCGTCACCTGAGCAAACAAAAGATGGAGGTCCCTCTCCTGACCTACGACAGATCGCTCGATTCGAAATTCCTTCTTTTTTTTTTCCCGTGCGCCACACGACGCGCGCAGCAACTCTGCATACTGCTGTGCGAATTAGTCGTATAGAAAAATACCGACGCGTCCTTGCGGCCAGCGTCTACTTCCGGCACGTAGGCGCGTAACGAATTTAATTACACCGCCGGGAATAAATGAAAACGGAAGGTAGCAGCGGGATTTACAACGCGCCCGTCGCGAGACTCGACGCGGTGGCAGTGCAATCGGCGATTTGATTTTTAAACGAATCCTTGGAACGACCAACGACACTCCTCTCGATCATGTTCCGTTTTTATACGATCTTTACAGTAGTTTTAATTACACAACGACGCAGTTACATTGCTTTCCCTCGCGATTCGTTAAGTCCACTCGAATTCGCCCAGATCTTTTTTAACCCGCCTGTAACGCGATACATGAAAGCACCGTTGCAACGAATCTAGTCCCGTTCGTCGTCGTTTTTATTATTTCAGATCTCTTGACTCTCCGACTTCTTACAACGGAAATAGATTATACACCCGAAGTATAATATTAAATCGAATAAAAGTGCGTTTTACGACGCATTCTCTAATCCCCAGAAATAAAGACAGCGGCGAACGAGTGGACGTTGCGAATGATTTTTATATTGTCATACTTCGTGGGCTCTAGTGATCCCAGCGGAAGTTTCTCGATAGAGTTAACCGAACGTCTAATCTGATCCACTGACACCTTCGTCGCAAGGGCGGCCCCAAATTCGACAATTGCAATTTACATACGCGATCGAATATCCAGCGCGAACCGCATCGAGCGTTCTTGCGACGGAAGCGGCTTCGCTGGAAATGTTAAAAGTATCCTCGTAGATAATTTAGGGAGAGCAAAATGGGGACGTGTGATTGATCGCGATTTATCGCGAAAGTGAAAGGAGAAAAATCGTTTCGAGGTTGCGTGTCTCGTTCATGTGCATTTACTTCGTAACGTCGTTCGTTGCAATCGATTATACGTTGCGCGAGAATCGGACGTTCGACGAGAGCTGAGATAATATAGTATATATTTATTGATAACAGATCATGTGAATAATAGTAGTAAAGGAGAAGGAAACACGGAGCCGTATATCGTAGATAGATCTCTGCGTGTATATTATTGCAAAAAGTATAGATATATATAGATATATAAATAGATAGGTATAGTTGTATAGGTAGACGAAGCTATATATGTATAAATAGACACAGATATATATATATATATATATATACATACATATATATATATGTATACAAAAGCGTATTGGTATTACGATTAAAATATTAATACTATCACTGCAAAACTATTAACGTAGGAGTCGTGCGAGTACCGGAACCTTACGAAATAAACGTAACGAATCACAAACGAAATGGCCCCAGTGTGTTGTTCTTTTCACGATTCCTAATATCGTTACCAAAATCCTCGATCTTCCAACCTCGGCGCAAAATCCTTCCAACATTATTCCGGCAGAAGTATCAAGTAATACGTATTGCCCGTTATAAGAGTTATCGATTGTTTATTGGTGTTTCCGGGAGAATCGGTACCGCTTGGGGAAATAATATTTCGTTACACTCCGCGGTTTTAACACCTCTCTCGGCTATTTGCAAAAATACGCACGGAAACTGGGCTGCTGCAGCTGATGGAATAATACGATTTTTTAATTTTCTCGCGGGGCTCGATCGAATTAATCCCCCCCGTCGTCGAGTGTCGCGGGTTGAAAAATTGTTTTTCGCTGTTAATGGAGGCGGGCAACATACGGACGTGGTTCAACTCGAATAACGATTTCAGTGCGAGAAATATGCAACATGTAAAAGTGAACGTTTAACGCCACCGGAAGGCGAGCCTGTTTAAAGCCTCGCGAAATCTTCAGACTTTGCGCGCGCATTCCGGGACCACTTCGCTGCTTCTCCCGAACAGATCGATCCTGATTATTTCTAGTCGCGAATCTGCGAAACATTATTTCCCCCGCGTCGGGCGTGGGCGGTAATGGAAAGGTAAGAATATCCCGTCTGCTTCATCGGGAGGCTTGCGCGATCGAACGACATCGAGCGGCGCGTAACAGCCGAGGAATCTCGAGCGCTGCAGAACACCCTGTGCTATCTCGCTGAAAATCGTACGTGATTTTCTTCATCTTTGTGATTCTGATGGGCAGATGGGGTTTAGATTTAGAAAGCGAAAGGTCGTGATACGTTTCTTAGCCCTTTGCACTTTAATTACGTCAGACACACTAAAGCTTGAATTTTAAATTAAAGTTAGGTGTGCATTTGTGGGATTGAGCATTGTTAAAGTAGAAGAATTAATTGAACTACTTGTGTTTAATGGGGTATAAGATTTTTTCTTGATTGATCAGCGAATGAATTGGGCCTTGAGGAGTTAATTTTCAATTTCACGAGGTGTTCCAAATTCATTACTGATTCAATTACCTACAATTGATTATCAAACCTTGCACCTCAGAGTTCCTATCCAGCATCGATTAATCCCACATTTACTTGTTTCCCCGAGGAGGAAGAGTTCTCTTCTCATTGTCGAGTGCAGATTAGCAACCACTATAGGGCCCGTGGTACAGTAGCGAGGAAAGTTTCCAGTTGGGCCGTCGGTGGTTTTCGCTCGAGGCGGGATTTAACTGCATCTGCCGAAACACGTGCTCCGGATAAAGCTGGGGCTTTGGAGCGTTCCCTGCCGCCGCCAATCCGTTAGTTCGCCGAAAGATAGAGTAGGTATATACCTATCGGCCAGTTAGCAGAATCCCTTCTAGCACGCGTCAGTCTATTCCGTTCCTCCTGCCCTAGGGCCTCCAGTTTATGGAAAGCCCCGGGGTCGAGGATCTCGGGAGGTAAGCGTGTGCCCTGTTCCAGAACTCACGGTGCTTCTACGCTTGGGAATCGTAATCAACCCACTACATGCATAAATTTCCTTCAATTTTCTCTAACATCCAACCCACTCGGCGGTCCGCGCGTTTTGACATCAACACAGGGGATAATTTCCCGTAGATTATTCATGTAGGTAAATTATTAAAAAGTGAGTGTACGATCACACTTTGGATCTTCTACCTGTCAGATATACCTACGTAAGTTTCTAAGTACTTAGTTCGTTACATTAATCTCCTCGGGTGAAAATGGGTATCGAACTGATGAGACGCGAATTTTGCTTTTCGATCGAAGATTATATTGTAAATGGAGATTGCGAAGGTTGACGCGCAATGGCGGCCTCGTGGAATTAGGGAGGGGGGGGGGAATTACCGCGGAGTTTATTAATTGCTCGTGGCAGGCACTCCGTCGAAGGCGGGATTAAATTAGCGATCGACGGGCGAAAGTGACGGGCGCGAGAAGTGGTATTTGCGCGGGATGTAAACTCTCGGGACGGTGCCGCGGCATTAGCCTCTAAACCGTGCAAACACACGCGGCACGGAGCGCGTACAGGCACCGGGGCAATTTTAGAGCGGAATATCGAGGGGTGGAAAAGTCACCGGGCCCTCCAGTTCTGTATCTCCACGGCAAACACTCGGAATTATCCGCCCTGGCGGCGCGCAAATACGACGCGGAGGATTCCCGTTGCCCCTATACACGAAACATAAACCCCGAATGGCCACCGTGCGTGCACCGTAGGACCTAGCATCCCGGATCTACCGGAAAAACCCACGCTTCCCGTGAAACTCGATTCCCCGACGCTCGATCTTTCTTGCTTTCGCTTGGCTGGGGACTGTGAATTCAGTGCGAAACTTAAGTTCCAAGATCTACCTATGATAATATATTTCTGTTGTAACGTAGGTAGGGCAGAGGTGCTATAAAAGGGACAAATTATGTTGCCAAAATTCTAAACGCATTAGACCAGTGTTTCCTAACTTATCTTGAGTCGCGATCCCCTTTCATAATATTCATATAAGATAAGATAAAATTAATAAGGTAAAGGAAACGGTAAAAGCAGGTAGGTATTTCAGAATGTAATTCTAACTTAATAACATTATCACAAAAACCGTGGCGATCCTCCTACTAACACTTTGCGACTCGCCGGTTGGGAATCACTGCATTAAACATCCTATGTACAAGCAGAGATGGGCAAGAATTGTATTTAAATAAAAATTTCGAATAACGAATGGAAGTTACAAAAGATATTGTCGAATGAGAATTTTTTGTTTACTTAGTTAATGCCCAACTGTGCCTACAAGTTATTTTTCTGTTTAAAAGGATTTTATTATTTTCTGTTATTATTAAAGAGTATTCTATATATTTTTATTAAAAGCCAATAAACATACTTCCTATTCTTTTAAATAGCTTTTATCAGAAATAGACGCTAAATAAAATTGCCCCTTTTACAGCACCTCTCCCCTATTCCATACAATATTCATTAAAAACATTTAGTTACTTTCCCTAGAGATTGATTAGTTCCCGGCGACTTCTGAACGCGAGTGTATATACCACCCCTAATTGCACAAGTGTTGAGTAATCACAATAAACAAATATGACAGGAGGCCGCCGGTAAAAACTGGACGCTATTCGTCAGCTTATCAAGTCAGAGGTTGCAGCTGGTGGGGATATGAAAAAAAAAAGAACGACTTGTCGTTTCCAAAGAAGAATCCTCGGTCTAAAAACCGTCGGAGAGTTTGACGGCGTCGCGGCCAGGTTCCCACGTGTGGCATAAACATCGCGGGCGGAAAAACCACGGCTAAATGACGATCATTCGAACGGGAGGAGCGGCTGCAAAGCGAACGACCGCTTTCTCCTCTCTTTCGCGCTCCTTCCCCGCACCTCGCCCTTTCTTCCTACCCCCGCGCGTAACCGCTGCGGCCATATTAGCGGTTCGCGCAATCATCAATTTCAAACAGGAGCACGAAAGAGAGTGAAAAAAACGTTTGGCCACCGGGTTAGTTAAACAAACAGTTCCCTCTACGAAATGGACGAAGAGAGAGGGAGGATTGACATTCCTCTCCGTCTCGCCCGCGTAAACTCTTTTTTTCCCTGCCTTCTTCATCTTTTCCAAGCCGAGCAACGAGGAAAGGAACGAAATCGCTCTCGGATCCTCGATGGAAAACGGTAACAAGCAGGATCCAGCGTTGAAATAGAAATAGCGACTATTTTTGAAGTTTTTAACCGAAATTTTTTTTAGCGACGAAATGTTTTCGTTCTGTCGATGAAATCGGTGGTGTCGCGTTTTGGGGAGCGAGGACCTTGGATGGGTCTCCGTCTTTTTCATGAGTTTACTTACAAGCCGTTTTATCCTTAAAAGGCTATAAACCGTAATGGATTCGGGTTGGGGGGTGATTGATTCTCGCTGAAGGGCATCGTCGGGTGAGTGTAAAAACTTGAGAATTAAGGAGGCTGTTCCTGGCATAATAAATAGCGGTGTGAGCCTACTATTATGAAATTAATTAATTCCTAAATGCAGCAGGGAATAAAAGATTCTGCGATTTTAAGGAATACCCCTTTCGCTGCTACTGTTACTATTATTATGCCACTGACATTGTATCTGCAAAATGATTCCAAAACAGTCTTTTGTGAACCAAAAGTTATTTTTTCGAAGAATCTTTATCTGCTTCACTTTGGGACACCCTTTAAAACAGAATAACTTTTTCAAAATTGGTCCAAACGACTGGAGTTTTTTTGAGAGGCCGTTCGGACAAATTTAAAAAAATTCTTCTGCTTTAAAAGGTGTCCCGATACTTTTGTCGGGCACTGTAAATTATCACCCTTCAATTACCCTCTGCTGCATGTTAACGAGCCTGCAACACAGTAACGTCCACCTAATGTCAAATACTCCGCGTTAAAAATCAACGCCCGAGCAATAAAAGCAGAGTTTCGCGCTTAAGGGTCGCCGGAGAATTTCAACGAATATTTTCAACGGTTAAAAATCGAGGCAGAGGAAACGCGGCGCGGCGCCGGTGAGCACGGCGAAGGAGGGTGAAAAGAGAAGAACGAACAACGTAGCGTGAATAGGGAACGAGCTGGAGAGAAAGGGGGTTTCACCATCGTCTGCTCGTCCAGGGGAAAGACGACAGGTGCGCGTTTCCCAGAGACCCGCGGCAAAACGCGAAACTGGAATCGCTGCCGGAGTGCCGTGACCTAACCTCGATACACGTAGCCCAGCTTCCATCGTCGCTCTTGCTGCTTGTCCTCTACGCCCTCGCTCTCGCCTCTCTTTCGCTCTAGCCCCTGCCTCCGGAATCTGTTTCGCCTTGCTTTTCATAGAAAATAACCGTGGTAGCCTGTTGGAGGAACGATGAAAGGAGAAACGCGGGAGTAGTCGAGGGGGGCGGGGGAATTTTGAGGGAAAATCGTGAATTTTAAGTTTTAAGGGACGAAGAGGTATATGTGAAGGAAGCAGCTATTCTTTAATTTCAGGTTTGAGACAAATTCGGGTTTGGATTTTGATCCAGACATGTGGAGAAATTTGATATTTACAGGTCGATGTAAGTAGTATAGGTAATGTAAATTTTTCTCTTTTTTTTTCCTTCTCTTTCCTAGTTTGAATTATTTAGTTACGGTAATTAATTATTTACTCCGCTATGCTCTATGCGTTACTGTTCTTTCTACCTATATTTATCAAGTAATAAAGCCGAATAATACTAATAACAATAAATTGGGAATAGGTACTTATGTGTAGGCAACAGCCATTTTTTAATTCTGATATTTGCAGCAGTGCCTAAATAAGTAGGTACCTAATGTAAAGTAAATTGGGAATACTGAAGATATGGAAAATATTTGTAACCCGATGTCTAAATTTTGACATAGGTATAGGTAATCGGGCGATCTTATTCCACAGGGATAAGTGAGTAGAGGAAACGACGTAGCTGTATGTAACAAGAGGATCACGTAGTGAGAAGTTGCCCCACTCTAAGTATTTTTCCTCGCAGAGATGATCGAATAAGTAGGCAGTAGCACGAAGAACGATAGCGCAGTCGAAACGCGCTCGCCACCTGGTCCGCTAAAACAAACCGCCGCGGTAGAACGGGCGAAATTCAACATTCCCCGGCGTAGGTACGAAAGGGTAAATGGACGGGCACCGAAAAGAGCGCGCAGAGCGACGTAAAAAGGGCCAAATGGAAGAGACACTGCCGCGCTGGTGGATAAATAGAATTTAATTTACATCCCCGGCACGGCCATGCTCCTCGACTAAAAGAAGAGGGGAACAAAAAAAAAAGTGGGGGAACTGGGAGGAAGGGCGTGGGGGTGACGGAAGATAGGCAGACCCTGGGGGAAAAGAACGGGGGATGGTTTGAAAAACGGAGCTCGAACGGGGCCAATTAAAATTGGCAATTACAAGAGGGCGCAACGAAGTTACAATATCCTGGACCCAGCTATACCTCCGTTCCGCTCGCTCCCCGCCCGCTCTTCCGCCAACCTGTACGCGTTCGGCTGCGCCTCTGAGATGAGGGAGGGGAACAACGGGGACAAAGGGGACAAAGGAAAACCGACGACTGGGGCATAAAAAGGAGAAAGGAAAACAGAAAGAGAAGCAAAGCACGGTGCACGGGCCCGATGGAAATTGGCCGGTCTCGGTGTTGAAGGTCCATCGGTGTCCGCAGGTACAGATCGATAGTCGACGGATGTGGAGCATCGCCCTGCCGCGGCCACCATCGCGGAAATCGCTCGAAAGCGGTTTAGCGGCGCCCGAGCGTTCCCCGGGCTCGTTATGCGTATCTCTGGCGAGAAAAATATTTGTCGAACCCGAGGAGGTCGATTCGGAATTCCAGCCGGTTATTACTAAACGGAGGGTGACGGGGTGGGGGTGGGCATTTTCACTATGCTCGCGCGATAAGTAAAGCCAACAGGGCGATCGGTAGGTAGGTATTTTCGTTTCGCCTCTTTGGCGTACCGTGTCGCCACCCCCTTCGATATAAATTTTTGGAAGAAATACAGAATGGACTGTTTGGACTACTAGATACCTATAGGCGTTTCAATTCGTATCTGCTGTTTGCTGAATCCACTGATCAACTTTTAATCACGTGGTATAGATATTATCCGACAGCAAACTGGGATTTCCCATTTTTTAACTGATCGGTTGTAAGCATGACAGTGGAATAGGTGGGTAGTATAGTATTGTCTTGGAATCAGGTGAACGTCGCTAGCCCCTCTGCTTCCTCTCTTCTTCGGCGGCGAATGAGAGGGTGGAGCTTATTTTTCAACTATGAAAATATGACATTCTTACCATTCGAATATGTTCCTTTTTATACAAAATAAAGTCGAGTAAAATATGAACATAATTGATTTATATTTAAGGGTAGCTCAATGGTGGGGAAATTTCCAATGTACATGATAATTATATGGAAGGGCATGGAACACTAGAAATTTTTTGAAATGCATTCACTTGTGCATGGAGAAAAATAGAAACTGTGGTAAGGTATCATTATCTGACCTATAATTAAGTAAAACAATTAGTATCTAGACTGTACCCTGACAGCAGGAAACAGACACTGTCTCTGTGAACAATAAATTTATCAAATTATCAGATATAAATGTAAATGTATAAATTGAAATATGGCCATTAATGCTGAATATTCATAATTTCTATAATCTTTGACTCACTTGAGCTACCCCTAAACATAAGAATGTATTGTCCAAAGGTTTTTCGATACAGAGTTTGCATATCTAAAGGCACAAATCAGTGTGGTAAGACATATAAAAAAGCATTAGTTTCTTTTAACTGTTAACCTGCACTCTAATAAAAGAGGCACTCAGTCTACACTCATTCTACTTTATAAGGCAATAAAGGCAAGCCGAAAAGACTCCCTATCTCGAAAGAAGGTGACGGTTGGTTGAATCGTCACCTTCTCTCCAAACAAATCTTAATTAAGTAGCATTTATTGCTGGCATTTTGATGGCCAACTAAGTAATCCACAACTTGAGGACACTGTGGGCCAAGCAGAAATGCTACTAGCGGTAATTACCGCTGGTGTATAAGCAGTGTCCAGTGTCTCCTAGATTCTAAAGCAGCGACCAATAACGGTCATAGATTTTTAAATCTCTCACGAAGCGCAATAATCATGGCGCGGATATTCGCTTGCGCGGGAACACGGTTAATCGCGGTTTAATTCGAAATAAAGTAAACAGCGCGGTCACAGTCGAAAATGCAAACGTCATTATGACGTTAAATGCTAAATCGGTTGCGATGAACGTTACCCAACGGAGCACGGCCGCGGCCACGTTTACGGTGCGCGCAACGGTAACAATTTCCTCGCTTTCCCCCCCCCCCCCCCCGGTAATTTCGAATTTAATTGGCACACCTACCAACGTACACACGAAGGAAGGTCGATATCGATGTCTCCTCGCCGCTGCGCCCTTCCCCATCGCACTATCCTCCGTGCGTCTCCTTCACCCGTGGCGCGTAGCTACATACGTTGCCGCCCCGAGCCACCCTGACACGCGACACGTTATTATGACATGGTAATTCGAATTTAAAATGGGCAATTAATTAACCGGGCCCTCCAACCGATCTTCCTCCGAATTACGGCGCGCACGTGGATACTTTATATTTATATATATTCGTTCTGCGGGCTGTTCGCAGCCCTCGCGCGAAAATGGTTAACTGGACCGTGGAGGCATTTATCGCGATAAATTTTCAACCTGCCGTCTGTTTACGTTTTTGCTCAATTATTTCGTTATTCATGCAGAGATGATTAATAGCACTGGAATATTTCAAAGTTCCGTGCGTTTAAGGTTCAAGGACCATGGCAGACACCTACCTCCGAATTTTGTACTTTATAATTTCGGAGATGGTAGATGTACCTACGTAGCTTTCTAGGTCACAACGCGAGGCTGCTTTTAAATTGCCTCGAAGGCAGGGTACCCACTTGCCGGAGTAAAAAATCCACCGCGGAAGACGCGTCGCTCCACGGGGCCACCCGCAACGAGTGCACCAGCGACCCATAGTCCAGCCCCCGTACTACCCGCGGTCTGTTTACGAAATTACGGATGATAATGTAAGCATTTTTTCACGCTCTCCACGCGTGTGGGTCCACGCACGATCGCGGTGCCCGCGTGCACGCTCCGCTGTTCCCCGCTCCCCCGGGGCTAATTTTAGGGTGTTCAACCCCCGTACGGTATGTTGCCCGACACCCGCGCCTGTTTACACGCACGTACGTCCCACGAAATTCTGACACCGAATGCCATTAAACCGTCGAATGAACAACTCTTCTTGGAATTGCATCGTTACCGGAACGTCACGCCGGTGGATGCTACGACCTGGGGACCTTCCAGCCTACTTCCCCCTTAACTGGTCCAAGATGTGAGTTGCACGCTCCGCGATGCTCGCTTTTGTGGCACGACTTCGTCACGAGTCACTGTTCGCAGGAGAATTTTGTTGTAAAAGATGTGCTTGTGATTTGGATGAAATGGTCTTCTCTTGTTCTTCGACTTCTCGATGGACTTTTTGGACCCAAGTGTAACATCGAGAGTACCTAATAGTAAATAGTACCTAAGAGAAAAGGCTTCAGAACTCGAAGAAACGCATTATTTTGAAAGAAGAACGAGGATAGTTGCTACGGGTCGGAGCAGAAGTAGACCCAAGCCACAACTTTTCTATGCTTGCTGGAATGATCACTAATTTATAAGTGAAACCCTACGAGTTATAAGTGAAAAGCTGATCAACCACCAACTCTAAATAAATATTGAACGAAGAACCCTGCGAGTTCGTGTCTTCCACTTTCTGCCAAGGAAATCCATCCGATCCGGTGGCGAAGGTTCGTCCCGAAATGCGGCATGCGGCCTACAGAGCAGTGTATACACGTTTCCGTTCGCGTCGGCGTGCCTCTTTGGGCCTCGTGTTACGGCATCCACGAGCGAGTGCACCCGCCACGCGTGCATAATGGCGTGCAAGAGGAGGCCGTGGGCTCCAAATAGCATTAAGTCATTGCCAGTGGCCAGCCGTGCGCGTGATATCCTCCTGTCGCCTACCGATCGTATTGTTGCGCGGGCAACGCGCGCACAATGCGTGCGCGCGATCCACCGTCGGGCCCCGTGGATCCTCTCCGCTGTCCAGAAAGGTACACAATGGGAAACAGGACAACGAGGCCGTTGTTTCGAATTCGAGTTACGGCGCATTTGCTGCCGTGAGAAGGCGGCCTGCTCGATCGACTTGTACCCTTCGTGTCCGCCTGAATTATTGTATTCTCGTGCTGGCGCACCGAGGTGGACATCGCGAAAAATTGTGAGCGCTTCTTCTGGGAGCTCTGACGACTGTGGGTGTCTATGATTCGTCGATACAGTCACAGATGTAAAAGAATAGTTAACTGTGAAAAGTGCTACGTAGCTTTTAGGTATGCTTTTATTGCGTCACCTTAAGCTTTTATATTTTCACAACCATAAATTTGTGAGTCACTCGTGTGAAATCTCAGGTGCTTGGTAGGCAGAGTTGGGCATTAACTAAATAGAAAATTATTTAAATAATAATAGATTATTCCACGAATGAAGTTACCTTTTTAATTCCTTTTTAATTTCAAATCTCTGTTGGTGGGTGATATGGTTTAAGTCTGATAGGGATTTGCTCCTTTTGCAAAGTATTTATCTAACACTAAATGAACGCAAATCCTTCTGAAGACACTTCAAGAAACGTTAACAGAGCACTGAAGTTACTTAATATGAAGAAATCAATATATTTTATATTCAACTATGAAAAAGCTGCTTAAGCACGCGTAGAACTGATGGTTTATTATATTAACGATCGAACTGTTTCCATGAAAAGCTCACCAAGTAACAATTAGCTGGAAATGGATCGCGGCGGATAGGTTTCCTTGCCGCTCGACCTGTGATCCCCTGAAAAAGATCATCGCCCCGGCAGAGGGGAGGCGAGCGTACACACGGCCTGTGCATTCACCGATTTCACGGTAAATCGAGCGTTCCTTAGCCATGGGTATGGTGCGCCCTGACGCAAGCCCATTGTACACGAGTGCTTCCTGCGGTGTGACGGTAGAACGAGGGACGCAAACGCGAATTTCGCCTGCAGGTCGCTCTATCTTCGAAATAGCATTACCCAGCGGCCATAATGGCTCAATCGGTGCGTCGTTGATGCGGCTTAAACTGCGAAGGGAATCGGTACGCGGAATTCGTGCCTCGCCAGGCAAACCAGAGAAGAAAGAGAAGCGAAATAAAACTAGCAAACGGGTATATATCCATTATAAGGCGATACACGACAAAGAAGATTAGATGTACGCGCAACTATAGGTGTCTTTCTTACACTGCCGCATGTGAGTGGGTAATAGGACACCTACTCTGTGTGAAATAATTGTGGAAAACATTGCAAATTTAATGAACAATTAGAGTTAACCAAATAAGTATCATATTTTCTGCGAATACAGTAGCTGTCCTAATACCAGAGATGGGGAAAATTTTTATTTACATAAAATTTACGAGTAACAGTTAAAAATTTTTTTTAAAATGTTAAATTAACGGGTAAAAGTTAAAAAATTATTCGTCATTGGTTCGTTAACCCAAGTTAATTTTATTCGACACATTAACTCTTATTTTTCGAAATTTTATTTAAATAAAAATTTTCCCCATCTCTGCCTAATACTTATGGACAGGATTTATGGTTTAATTGACAGTGAAGAGCGGTCTTGTAACTTCACATTCTATGAACATTTTTGCAATTTTTTGATATTCTAAACGTGGATACTGTATACCTCGTTATACCCTCGCGCAAGTTTCATTTCATCACGCGTGTTACGAGGACTCGTAGAACTGTTCGCCGGTCACGAATTATTCCCAGGCTGTTCTTTCCCCCTTCTTTCTCGCGGAACGGGGGGAACCGGTTCGCGCGTCGGCAATGTAATCCCGAGCGGTGTAAATGATTACGTATTAATGTTTTAAGTGAAAATAAAGATAATCGGAAACGAGGTTTGCTGAAATAAGCTTCTCAACTCGGCAACGGTTATTATCGAAAGCGGCGCGCACACAGATAAGGGCGCCTGTATAGGGGTGGTACAGGCCGATGACGGTGATTTAATATTTTTCTTGTTATGAGTATAAGCTCGCCAGTTTATTCTGAAAACACCGGCCCAAGCACCGCCTCGTGTCTCCTCGCGCAAAACCACCTGCGCGAACCGTGAACAACCGTCGCGGTATCGTCGCAGCTCCCGTTCTGGATCTTTACTTATTTACCCACATATTTACCCCGTTGACTTTCCCGGCTTTCCTGTTATTCCCCGCCGTTTCCACGCGAACCATTGATACCCGTTCACTTTCCCGGCTTCCCTGTTATTCCTCGCCGCTTCCGCGCAGACGATTGATACCTGCCCGTTGCCCCGCCCGTCAAAGATTAACGGGATAATGCTCGTTACGGCGTCTTCTGGATTGTGGGTTACCGATCAATTTACATTCGGGGAACCACTGGGACTCAATTTAAGTTTGACTAACAATAAATCTGGGTTACGTGCAACGCGATAATGGATTAACGTGATTGTGCTCTTGGAAAGTCCCTGGCATAATGGGATATCTAACTACATTTGGGGGAAGAATTGTCCAGGTAGGCACGAGGTGAGGTTCAACACGATACTGAATTAGAGATAGTGATCGTGTGTAACGTCTTTAACGAAGAATCGTGCAATTAGACGACTGAACCTGAATTCAAATTGGATTAGGCTCAACTCGATATTGTATTAACGTGATATTACTCGTGGTGATGACTTTATCATAATGGCATCATCCTAGTTAAAGTTGAATCCCTAGACTTCAATTCAGCTGGTGATAGCTTTGTGTTAAGTTGAACGTAATGCCTACATACCTATTGCATTAACGTGACAGTATTCATGACGAGGTCTTTGCTACGATGGGTGGTTAATTTATATTGGAGAAAGAATCGTCCACTTCTATCGTTACACCTGAATTCCCCTTAGAGATAGGTAGGTAATTGGTTTCACAAGCAACCATGAGAGGAATCATATCACCTACGCTGGAAAGTCACTCTTCCTGAATTTCTATATTAACCCATTCGCTGCGTTTTCCGACTACATATAGTCGAACGTCGCTACATTCCTGTTCGATGTGAATTTCGACTATAGTTCACGCATTAAAAAAATGGATTCTCTTGTACTGTGATATAAGAAGTAAAATGCAAAAAAAGTTGAAACTTAAAAACTATTTTTATTGATGTAAAATTGACACTTTTCAAGAATCGTCCGAAAATTTAAATACGGAGCGAAAGGGTTAATATTTAGGGGACTAAAAATATACAAAAATTTGGGAATTTTTTTAAGAAACTTCTTAGAAATTTGATTCATCTGAAATTTAGACCACGTGTTTCTGCATATTTGAAAAAGTTTCTTAAAAAGTTTTCTTAAAAAAATTCCCAAATATTGCTATGTTTTTAGCCCGAAAATAGGATTCTCCCTGAAACTTCCCATTTCACCAAGAATTTCGACCACACCTGCGCGGATCGCGGAGGTACTTACTTAGATCCATAGACAAATATTTAATTGCTAATAAAACGCAAAGTTCGCGTTGTAACTGTGACAGCAACGATTCGACCGTACGAATTCCAGGCATCGCGCATTTACATCCAGCCCAACCAGCATGACGGACCTCTATGCAAGCGACCCGGGAACAAGAGCGCGGAGGAAGAATAAGAAAAAGCCACTCCTAGGCGTGCTATGTGATTATTTCGAGAAGTCAAGGCGCCGAGACGCGTCCGCGTCTCTGACGGATGCCGCTAACGAGCACCACTGACGATTGACAAAATATTCTCAGTGCGTGACCGAATGTAACCACGCCTGACCCTCTGTTCTGCATATGTATGAACAACGGAGCCGCGCGATATCACATCCACGATCATTTACCTCCATATTAATTGGCGAGAAAGTGAAACTCAGTTGGGGCTCAGTCAAGCGACCGGAACCGAAACAAGAATTACTCTTTGGCGTTATCGTTCACACTTCAAGGTCACGCATATTTCCTCCCCTTTCCTGCGTTCTCTTCCCTCCCCTTTACTTTTTCATCTGAAGCGCACGACTCTAAGAAGTGGGCAATAGAAGAAGGCAAAGAAGCGAGCGCTCCTTGCGCGCGGAAGGTGTTGAAGTAGGTATGCCAAGTTAAATATACGCGTAGGACGCGCAGGCAGGACAAAAAGCACTTCCTCTTCTCTGACGAGTGCACTTTGAAGATCGAACGTAGGACGCGTGAAGGAGAAATGAGAACCTTTGTTCCTTGCAGGGGTGAACGTAATATTTTTCAATCATTCTTCTCTTGCCATCTTTGTTTCGTATGTTACAGCATTGTATATTGCTGTAAGAATGTTGTGCATCGGACCTGACCCTTTTACTCAGAGTCTTGAATGGCGGAATAAATTGTGAACCCATACTAAAACCACTAAATATCTCCTTAAAATTCGTTTTAATGTAAAAACTCATCGAACCCTCTACGGTAAATATAATTGCACCGATCGCGTGTGTATCGTTGTTAATTCTTATCACGACCAACTTGACTTTTTCTCTGATTCTCTGATGATAGATAAGGTCCTCGCAAAACTTTTACGCTGCGTTGAATAATTTGCATCGTATACTCATGCATTTTCTTTTTTTTTTTCGTTTCTATTCCTCTCTGCCTCTCTTCCTTAATGGGCGTCAGTTTTTCTACCTCATTTGTAATGAATTGTACCAAAGGGTTGTCGAACCCGTCTGTTGTATTAAATTGAAATTAAAAAAATAGCATGATATCTCTTTGAATAATTTCTACTGATTAATCGGTAATGAGCTGATCGGCTCTAAGCCAGCGTGCACATAGTTTCCACTATCTTCTACAAAGATACCTATAACATACCTACTATAGAAGAGCCTCGAAGCTCCAAACCTGTACCCACAAATTTAAAAAATATTCCAAAGAACAATACAGTAGCTAGTGCAAACATTCGTTCACGGACAGACGTCTGTACTGTTCCTACCTAAGTCCCACTTGTTTGACCAACAATCCGCGTGTGAAATCCTCCACAAACATCTACCCCCACTTCCAAGACAGCGGTAGAAGAAGACTATGAACTGTGATTAATGGAAGAGAATGATGTATCCGCCGGAACCAGATTAAACGCAGGATCTTGGAGCAGATTCGATATTTCTTCTGTCATAACAGCGGAGGCCAATGAGTGGCACATACTTTTGCGACAAAAGCACGCGGGTGCACGACCCTGTTCATCTTGAGCGAGCACCTAGGCTGTAACCGCTTCTTGTTGATGCTGGCAATGAGCTGTGTTGACACAACACAACTTGTCGCGGCCGCCGTTGAGTATTAAGAACATAATGTGACAGATACGCCGGGGCGGGGATCGGGAAAATTAGATAGCGCGCCGTCTGGCAACAATAATCGCCCCGACGGGACCACGAGGCGCGCGACAGGCAATTATAAAAAGATCAATTCGCTCTAAACTACCAGGAGGGAATCTTCAACGTTATCCACGTCAGCCTCCACTCCACCTTGACTCCATGCTTGTTTGAAACCCATCGATTCTAACACCCCCTGCACTCGCCGGATCCAGAGACTCGGCTAATAACACGGTTCCGGCGAATCGCGGCGTCTATCGGAATCAAAGATCTCCCTTGGGAAATGTCGATGCGTCAACAAACGAGCCGTCAATCCTAGCCCTGGTTGGGCCTTGCTTGATCTACGGAAACGCGGACGACGAGTCAGTGTTAAGGGAAGTCCTTAAAGGGAATCCTATTTTTTGTAGTTAAAACATAGCTCTAATTGGATAGCTCCAATATTTATTATTAGAAATTAATATAAAAAGAAACTGCAACTTCTTCAAAGATGCATACCTAAAAGCATGGTCCTAATTTCAGATTAATCGAATCACCAGTTTCTTAAAAAAAAGTCCCCAATATTTTTTAGCCCATAAAATAGGATTCCCTCCTTGAGACGCGCGTGGCGCGCGTCGCGAAATAGCGAATTGTAAATTGGAGGTCGCCGGAACGGGAAGCGCTTGCGAACAGTGGAATTGAGATAGCGACGTCGAAGGTGTAGCTAGAATGCGAGGGGAGAGGTCGAGACGGGTTTTTGCTAAATCCTCCGCGTGGCCCCCGCGACCGTGGCCAATAATAGAGCAATAAAAAAGCGCATTGGGACGGCGTGGCGTGTTTCAAAGCGGCGGTAATGGGGCTTGAAAGCTCCACGGGGCTAGGAAAAGGAAGTAGAAAGAGGAGGAAGCGGCGGAAGGGGGGGGGGGGGGAAGAGGTGACGGAGCGAGGGAAAAAGTCGGGGGTGGAGACGAGAGACATTCGTCCTCGGAGGCGTTCAACCGTTTGATAGCGGAACCACCCAGCGTTGGCACTGCTTACTTCGCTTTCAGAGAAGGAAATCGGCTGCAACCGTCGGAAGCGTTCACAAAGTGACAACCGTATATACGAGCTTGGATATCCACGTGGCGGAGTTGCGGCAAATAGACGGGCGCGTTGAAAGGTGTGTCGAATGAGATGTATTTTTTAGACGCACGCAAGTGCGAGTAGATACTTTCCCACTTGTGCAATTAGGGGCTACTCAATAGTAACTTCAATAAGTTGGTCTGAAACGCCTATTATATGTCAGCTGACGACAATAGAACGTAAGCAGTTTTATTAGAGCACTAAAGAGGTGGGTATGGTAGAGGTGGTTATTGAGTATCCGCCTTTTTCAGAACTGTCAAATTTACTTTAAAAACAGAATATGCGTTTGATGTTGATACTTGGTGGGACGACACATTATTGGAGTATTTTATTAAATTTATGTAAGATTGTATTCTGTTTATAAAGTGAATTTGACAATACCCAAAAAGGTGGATACTCAATACCAAATATGGCGGTATAGTCGCCTTTTTAGTGCTCTATTTAATTAGTCTTGTGTTTTTTGAACATAACTTGAAGTGCCTCAGTTTTCTTATTTTATACAAAACTTTCTATTGCCCAGATAATATCTCTGTTACATACTTAGATAGGATCAAAGAGTCGAAGTTTACACATTTATTGTTTCCGTTTTCAAACGTTCCCCAAATTCTTTGGCGATCCAGTTATTATAAGAGAAGGAATAATGGTGTTTGTACAAATGGAGCATGGTTTCTCGATCATTTGCTTCCTGACCCCCAGTGTCACCTAACCGACGACATTTCCCTGTTCCGCCAAAATCGGTGGGCGGATCTTGGCCAGGAATCGCTTCCGGTGCTCGTTAACACCTAACAATTCTCCCCTAACTACTAGAACAGACTGTGAAAATGTTAATTACACGGTGATTCACCAGTTTGAAGGAACTACCCGTCAACATTCAAACTCGGGTTAAACTGACGTGACCTGGGGAAAATAAGGATTAGGACCTTAACCATCACACTCTTCCATTGCGCACTGTTCAAGTAGAGCCTCTAATTACGACTCCATTACCAAAATTAGTGGAAGTATTACTTCACAATTTTTATTTGTAATATATAAATAATAAACAGGCGTGAAACAATCCACCTATCCACATTAAAATTCCACTGAAACCACCCTGACATCGAGAGGATACCATTACTCCACACATTACCCAGCATCCCGCAGCGTGGAGCACCTGAAAGCGCAGCCACTGAGCAAGCCCAATCAAAGAGATTAACCGAGCCCCGTCGTAATTAACATCCGTTAAATTTGGAAGGCTGAAAGAGCTTACACAACCACAGGCCCCGGGTATATGTATAGCCCGTGCCCTCGGGACCCCACATCAGGCCCTCGGAACGCGTCAGACCTGTCGACGGTGGGTGGGTGCGTTCCCGAAGACGAACGGCTTTTTTACGTGACGCCAGACGTTCCTTGCGCCTCGTCAAGACGTCAGCGACTTGACCGATGGATCGACGAACGACGCCCGAAACGCCGTCTGGATCACGCTTTCGCATAGAGCCGCGTGATCGATCGAGACGCTCCGTGATCCGGGCAAGGGGTATCGAGTTCCATCTACGTGCCTCGCCACCATTTCCACAAATTTACGATTACGCTGTTCCATTGAACGCCTCGATACAATTCTCCAACTCTACATACCTAGCCCACATAGGTACCACATTGTTCACCGCCACCACGAGCGATCCCCCGATTTAAAAGGCGACGGCCGGAAGTCCAGCGACGGTCGCGGCAGCAAAAATTAATCCTCCGTCCACCAGCGACATTCCTCCATGGCGTATGGCTCTCGGGAGACCCGTTCCCTCGAGTTTCGAAAAGAGAGAATAGGAAGACCGAGGAATCCCGAGGAGCAGCCACGGCAGATACAACCAATCATCGCCGTTAATCGAATCAAGTCGACATTCTTCCCTCGTAAGATCGCATTGTTTACGGGACGTGGCCGTGTCACCTCGTCCGGGAATGAGATCGCATAAATAGCCCCAACCTGTGCCCTTCCTCGACGGCTAGTCATCCAGCGAGGCGCTCATTGTCAGCCGCGTCGGGTTTCTTTCTCCCTCCACCCATCCGTGCCCGTCGAGCTGCTCGCGCAGCCTGGAATCCCGTCGTCACAATGCGCGCGCGCTCATGTGTGCGTGTGTCACTGTGTGACGCAGCAACACGGAGGCGCGATCAGCGAGGCACCGAAGGTAGCAACGAAGGCGGAGGATCCTGCGTAGCAGTCAGCTTTATTGTGCTCGATCGAGAAATGACCACACGGATTTTTCACTTGGGGTCCCATTCAGCCCTGGAGGGCCTCGAGAGACTCGAGTCACTCCTTCTACCTCTCCTTCGCTCCCGTTCGCCCCCGGCACCCGTTCCTTCCACGTCCCTGTTCATTCATAATACCAGCCTCGAGTGGACGCCGGGCTCGAGGAGCGGGCCCGGATGGTATTTCGTTTTTTGACAGCCACCACCGGCTGATCCTCGTCCGAATTACGAGTGCCGATGATTCCGCCGCGACCGAGTGCCCGGGAGCCAACGGGTATTTTGCTTATTGTATAAATAATCCACGCTGATTCGAGATTCGACAGACCGGGCTGCGGGCTCGAGTTTTCGGTAACTGGGGAGGAGCCGCGACTTTACTGTCCACACTTTCGAGCGATGCTGAGGTCTCTACTGTGCAGGTGCGAGTGGAGGATGGATTGGTGACAGCGCAATGTGTGTGGCTATTGTAGCTGTTTTTGCTGTAGAATTCGTTGCATTTAGGTATTTAGGGTGACACAGAAAATTTGGATTAAAGGAGAATGTTTTGTGTCTATCTTTTGGTTAATTTTTCGAGAATAACATGCCATTCACTGGTGCACGACACTTTGCGATTTTCCCGTCGCCTCGACGCTATCGATGTGGCACGGTGCCGCGACGTCTGCGGTGACGTGGAATTCCTTTGGAATTCATCTTTCCTCGTCAAATATTTGCCTTTCTCGCGGGCCCCTTGAATCACTTTGAGTCGCCTTCGACTCACGATTCGGCGTTAAGAATACAGGGTCACCGCGTTGGTCCTGGTTGTTGACCAAGAAAGCGATATATTTGACGCCACCTGGCATTTCCGAGTTAAGTGTCGCGCGGAATACCAAATACCTGACTTATTAGTTTCTTCATTTGCACAGGGGAAGTTTAAGAATTAAGTTCGAGACGCATTATCATTACTATTTTTGACTTTCGAGTGGTCATGGTGGAAGCACCCTTTTTATGACAGTCATATTCAGTACTTTTATACGAAATTCTATTCTTTCTTCCGCCGTTCAATTCGGTAGACATTTTCACATGTTTCACAAAAATATAAATTATTTGCCAACCTCCATTAGGAAAGTGATGAATATCGAGTTAATTCATCCTCCCTCGTTAACAAGTCGTTCCAACGTCAGAAAGAGCAGAGAAGAACTGTGAAACGCGGAGGTTGTAAAACGATTTGACGATAGTTAAGTCGGATGCACGCGCTAGAACGGTCATTATTTTTATTTCCCAGGCTCCAGTGGCATAACTAGACGGCTTGGC
This sequence comes from Andrena dorsata, assembly GCA_929108735.1. Taxonomy (NCBI): domain Eukaryota; kingdom Metazoa; phylum Arthropoda; class Insecta; order Hymenoptera; family Andrenidae; genus Andrena; species Andrena dorsata. The sequence continues at coordinate 38,813,411 of OV815487.1, forward strand.
ACCTAGCGCGGTGCCATCATCGTCGAGCCGCCTGGCGGGACTATTATTCTTCCGGTCGATTCGTCGATCGCCGGGCAACGTTTTATCGCTGATTTATCTCTTGTTTGCTTTCTCTGTTCCCGCGCGGAAACACGCCAAACGACCGATTTATGAACGCCGATACGACGGGACGACGAATTCGGCGGAGGCGAGCCGTCGCGACGACGATTTCAGCGCGGCTGCGCTGCGTTGCGTTGCGTCACGCGCGCCCGTAGATCGCTCTATTCTCAGAAATTCCTGTCGATCTACCGACGACAAGGTGCAACCCTATTTCCGACGCTCATTAATCGATACGAGGTGCCTGATATCATTGGCGATATTTTCTCAGTGGCGCACCCAGAGGGGGAGGGAAGGGAACCAAGGAGCTCCGGAACCCCCAAAGAAAAAGGGAAAATGAAATTAATGTACCTAACCACGACTCAAGTAATTGAAAAGCTTTGTAAAAGGAAAAGACTGCATTTTATGCTTGAAATAAATTTGTATAATCTCCTAATGAATTTCATTGAATTTGCATCAAAAGTATTTTTATCCGTTCAACTCGGCTCCCCCAATATTAAATCCTGAGTGCGCTACTGGGCCTATTAACCCTGGAACAGCGATGGCTGGGTCTTCTTTTACCCAAGCCTCTTTTTTGAATAGTAAGTAATAGCGAAAGCTTCAGTTATCGAAAATATAAATAGCTTAAGAAAAGAACGAAGTTAGTTACTATGGGTCTAAATTGACCCAGCTGTAGAGCAATCGCGCTTACCCTTCCCCGCTCAGGGGTTAATTGTGAGAATGAAGATTATACAGAGTTCCCCAAAATGTAGGGCACTGGGGTCATTCAGAATATTGAGGAATCGGGAGAAATGGTGAATCAATTAATCTAAATCTTTGAAACTACTTGCGGAGGTCACCCACTGACAGTTTTCTTTCAAATTTCCATATCCATCATACCCACATTACATCGCAAAGCTATTCAATATTTACCTACTCATTGGCTCGGATGTTCGTTAATTAAAATTCCGAAAACATTGGAAGGCGTAATGACATTTCCCCGCTAATTAGTTCGCAGGCGAGAGCCGAGCCGCGATCCACGGCTTCTGGCTCGACTCTGGAAGTAAAAGTTCGGAGACGGGAAAAGCGCGACAGAGAGAAAAGGGCAGGGGGCTGAAAGGAAGCGAGATGGAGGGCGCTCGTTCTCTGTTGTTGACTTTGGCCCGAGGCCTCGCTTAGGTGGCAGTACGGATAGAAATATCGGCCGCTAAAATAATTCGACGACAAAGAGCCGGGGCGATCCCAACGACGGGGACGGCCGCCGAGTATCGCCCGATTGGCGGGCTTTTTAAACTGTCCGCGACCTCCGAAATAGTCCGTCGGGATTTTCGGACCGGTGCCCGCTGCGTTGTACCCGATGAAAGGCTACTATTTTATGAGCCGCCGTTCAATCGGAATGCACGTGCTCCGTGCGCGCGAGTAACAGAGCACGGCGCATGAAAGTTTAACGCGACAACTCGCCAACGCTTCTTTGAAACGTCACCGGCCGCGAATTTGAGGTTATGGTATCCGAGAATCTGTCGCGACACGTTCGAGCTAAACGAAATTCGAGATATAACACTCCTCGAGAATGCCACTTATACAGGGTGGCTTGTTAATCACGTTGAAATCGATTTTACGTGTCTTTTACCATTTTACAATATTCAACTATACAATAACAGAGTTGTCAGATAATACTACTGTACATACTACTGTGTTCCCTACTCCTCCCACAACAATAAAAATATACCTCCCACTCAAATCATTACGTCAAATAGAGCACACAAAAATGGATAAAATTTGGAGAATAACGGACACACAAAAAGAAACGATGACCAAATCCTTCTATCTCGCTGCATCTACTCTTATTCAGTACTCGATAATCTCTTCCATGCTTGCGCAAAGTTTTGAGGTTAGGAAATAGAGGGGGGCGGAGGCGTGAAAAGCGAGAAGAAAAGGCGAGCGAAAAGAAATCGATTGTAAGTGTGCCCGAGGACGTGGGAAAGCTCGCGGACAAGGGAAGAGCTCGGATGCCCGTGACCATTCACCTGTCAACTACCTTATTCCTCCTCGTCTCTTCTTCGTGTTCCACTCCGTGCGCCCAGCGCGCCGCGACGCGGTGGCACAGCGTCTACTGCTCACGTAGTCGCGCCTACCAAAACATCCTCGACGATCCTCCATTTGACTCGCCATTCACCGCCGGTGAAACAGCTTAATATAATCCTATTTAAGGGGCTGCCATTGTGGCAGCGCCCGGCCACTGGTACGTGACCGAAATTATTTACTCGTTTATTAGATGTCGCTGACCGATCGACGGACGCTGCGCGGATTCTGACGTTAGGCCCCCGCGGCTATTGTGCGCCGCTATTGTCACTCGAGAGACTACCGATTGGCCGGAAGAAAGTTAATCCCGAGAATTGCACTCTTTAAGCTTTAATTTCTCTTCTCGATGGAAGAGAAAAATGAAATTTTATTTCTTTTAATTTTACGAAGTATGGGGATTTTTTGGAGACAAAGGGGTGTGGTGGTTGTTTAATTATTTTAGGAATGGAGGTAGAGTAGTGGTGATTTTTGGTTAAGGAAATTTAAGAAAGTAGAATGTAGTTTGGGTAAGAATTAGAAATATTATATACAGGGACGGATTTGTATATGGGAAAATTTTGAGCGAAAGAAATTGGAAATGGTGGCAAAATGTTTTTAGTTTGACTGTTTTTACCGGGTGATTTTTAAACACAGAGACTTGAAGCAATTTAAAAAATAATTCCCTTCTTTTCATGTAGTAAATTACTGCCAGCAAATAACTCAAGCGTGAGTTATCAGATTGAATTAATTTTAAAATTGCCTCAACTCTTTTAAATTAAAATATTTGATGATATTTCACGAAAAGAGCAGTGGATGCTTGTTAGCCTAGGGGCGTCAGATCTCCAAATTCATCCCTGATTTTGTGAACAATTGGGGTGGAATCGGGCTAATCGTGTTCCTACTCTTTATCGAAGGATAGGATTTTTAGATATGAAATCCCCGTTTGATGTTTAAGGGTTCACGAAGGTTTTCTATAAAAATCCCGCAGGGATTAAGCAGGAATTAATTTCATCCCCGTCTTATGGAAGGTCTGTACCAAGGGAACCCAGCGGTAGTAGAAAATTTATACGAGATTCGAGGAGTTTGAAACTCACGCGAGAACGAACACCGTCCGCTCTGCCGAACCGAAAACCACGGGACCACGAACCTCGCGGGGATCCTGTTTTCTGTGATGACATGTCGTATACACGTGCATGAACCCAAAACAGTCTTATTCTAGAACAGGAATAGACACACCTTGAATCTTCGCGTTGTTTACTCCTCAACCACGCGAATGCTGTTAGGAGTTCAAATTAAAACGAATAAAACAGTAGTGATACCTACTTAGGTTGAAACAATTTAGAAAACAAAAGTATGGAGTGTTTCTATGGTCTCCAGAAAGCTGGCTCCTTCGTTTTTTCACTGAGTATCAATATTCTTGGCCTATAGAAGATGCTTAATAGAGCCATAAATAGAGCCGTATAATTGGCAGAAAACGATTAGACGCGATCGAATTCCAGGATCGGCCTGTCGGCGGAGTTTACACTCGTGGCCGGGCCATAGCTTTGCTATGTTAGGTGGGCCAACATAAGCAAACCTCTTGAGACGAGGCACATGTGGCCAACAATGGGCCAAATAGCGCGGAAGGTTACATGTGTAACATAAGATAAGAACCGGAACCGGATGCCACGAATCGAAGACAAAGCTTCCATCGGGGGACTCCGTGAGCCTTGGAAAGGCCGAGTGACCAATAAATCGCAGCTTTTCGTTCTACTGGCTACAGCTAGTAGGCTACACCGTTGCTTTGGAGGCTTTCCATTAAAAATTAAACGAATTATACAGCGGAATAAATGGGACAATATCTCCCTAGTGAACTTGTGAATTAGGATATTTCTTTCCTCTTTAATTTAATGTTTCAAGGTTTCGTAGAGGCTCCAAGTATTGTTTAGGCCTTTGGGGTACTCTGTAATCAGAGGGGTATTCTGTGTCAGCTTGCCTAATGGCCCCCTTAAACACTGTAGTTACTAAAAAGTATGTATTTGTTTCACAAAAAATTTAATTCTGCTTCTATTGCCACTTATGTATTTTTTGAAAAATTTATTTATTTCTTATAAAAATTAAATGATATTCTTATACTTGTGAGTGGGCCACCTTTGTCTGTAATATGTAAGGAGGTTGTGACTGTGTTGTAAATAGGCTTAAGGACTCAGAAGAGTTGCAATCCGCAGATCAGCCACTCGAGCTTCATAATTCAGAATTTTAATATCGTCACGCAGGTACATGTTTAAAATAAATATTTAACATAATGTACTGGAAAAACGGTACGCTCTAATTTATAGGTAGGTACATAGCTTACGTTGCAGTTGAAGTTATTAACTAAGAATGAAGTGTTTGATGAGTCAAGTGACAAATGTTATCAGAAAACTATCTGGAAAATGAATGAGTCAAAGAGACGGGCTTCAGACTCGGTTGGCTATCACATAGATTTTACTCTTCAGATCGAAGCCAACCCAGACCCGATGACTCCATTCAGGGCTTCACGCGTTTCTACGATTCTCGACCCGACAGTCGGATCTCTGTTCGAATATCGGGTTATACGAGCCACGGTCGAGTCCTGTAACGGTATTCGTGTGCTCTGGGACAATGGCCGCATTGTGTTCCAATATATAGAAAAATGATCAGTGGGAGACACGTGCTGGAATCTGACGAGAGCATGTCCTAATGAGGCTACACTAACTTTCGACACACTTAACCCGCGGACGGCGGACGACGGACGGTTCGAGTGGTCGCGCAGAAATCGGCGCCTGGGTCAGTTTGGACTCGTATTAAAGCTGCGTGTCGACGTCAGAGTAAAAGTTATGACTTTCGCTGTCGTGACGCTGTATGACAGCGTGAATCAAACGTTACGACATAATTAGGGTAAACGCACCAGTAAATGAACACATTAAGGTTAATGAATGAACACTTTTAAACAATTATGTTTATAGCGCGATTGATTGCACGTGTTGCAAAAATTGTTTGAATATGAAGCAAGAAATTAGAAGAAGTCTCTAATTAATTGGTTTCTTATTTTAATAATTTATTTTAGTCATTTTAATAAAAAATGTCCATTCACTGGTACATTCACCCTACTTAGTTTTCACGACGACAAAAGTCATGACATTCAGTGTCATGATCGTAAATGTCATGATTTACTATCATGTGCGAACGGAGCTTAACCCTCCGTAGTCACACCTTCTTATAACTAAAAATTGGTCACGTGGGCTTCACTGCACCCCAGCGTTATTTTTGAGTTACCATTTTCGTATTTTTTAATCTTTTAACTCTTCAGTGATAATTGCGTTTGAGTGTTTGTCTAGAAATGTAAATTTCCATATAATGATAGTTGAAGAAATAGCTCTGGGAAGAACCGTTTATTTTTGTTAAAATTCGCCAAATTTTTAAATTCTGAAAAGCCTCCAATGACGAAACATATTTCTATCAAAGTTTCACTTGTTTACTATAAAAATGAATATTTGCATAAACATCCGCAATCTACTTTAACAGTAGAGAAGTAACTCTTTCGATTTCTGAAGTATTCCCCACTACTATTACACTGGATAACGTTACGCTTGGGTCCAAAAAGCCTAAGATTAATGCCTCCCACGAATATCATCTATCAATATCTTCATAATATTTCCACTATCGACCTGAATCCGAATCGTGCGAGGAAGTCAACAGGTTTTTCACGCGTGCGTCGAGTTTTCCCCAGTTAATCGCCTGCCGTGTCCACGGTCGCGCTAATTCGACGAAAGTACACAGAAGCTGAGCCCAGCGTGGGGCACTCAGACTTTTGCGGGATTAACCGCAAGACTTTCCGTGGCGTCGAGGACGCCAGGAAGTGCTCGTGCGCCGGATTGGCCGACGGGATTAAAGGCAGAGGCGACGAGGCAGGTCCTGCGAGCAAGGTGACTCGCGATGGACCACCCGTCGCGCCCGTTTAAAGGATTATCCCCGGAGGTGCCATCGTGTCAAAACACCGGCCCCGCGGTCAATGGGTTTGACTTCGAGGCTGGTCGCCGCAGAACGATCGTGATACGACTGGCAGAGGGAGGATCGCCGATCGCTGGGCCCGTCGCAAAGAAGGCCGCACAAAAGGGTGCCTTCGGAGCGGAACGGGGGGCCATTTCAGCTCCCAAACGCCTCCAGACGCGGTGAAAGGTATCGATGATGGGCGATAATCAGGCTGTTGCAATAAACACTGGTCGCTTCCCTTAATTGTCCATGGTAAACGGTGGAGGGTGGAGGGGTAAGTCGCAGAAGTTGAGGAGGTGATTTTAAAGGGAAGAATTAAACAATCTAAAATTTGGATTCTAAATAGCTGTTGGAATAAATTCAAATTTCCTGATTGGATTAGTACTATCGTAAACACGAGGGACATTTTGTTATACGATATAAAAATTACCATTTTTACAGTTGCTTTAAAGTTTAAATATAGAGGAAGCGCAGCATATTTGGAATACTGTTGGTAATTTGGAATAGCGAAGTATCTAATAAACTACTAACTTTATCTAATTTGTAACACCGTAGATAATAGGGGCTAATGACCTGTTAACTAATAACATTTATGGATGAACCGCCGCGTCCGTGGGGCCAGCGCTATCCATTTATATTTACCTAACATTATTCGTATATTGTGATTTTTGAGTCTGATTAGATCATAAAAGAAAATAATTTTATTAACTACATGTTTTTTTTAGTTTATAAAGTGAAGGTAAATTAGAATACCAGTATTCCAAATTACCTCGAAATAGATACCCCCTGTCATTTTTCATTTAGACCAAAGTTTCAGCTACATTCGGCTTTTTATTATTACTGAGAGTTTGAAATATGGAAGTTTATTATTTAGTTTCCCTACGATAACATGCAGTTTGATTTGTTTCCATCCTCCGCCATAATTTTTTATTCGTATTAAACAAACTGGTATTCCAAATGTACCGCACTTCCTCTACTATTATAACATTGCATTTTTTTATTGTAAGTAGGTATATTATAACTATGAAAATGAATAAAAATTTTGTCCTTTTCCTTCTTTAACACTTAACTTTGATAATTAACGGATAAATGTTACCCCCCCCCCCCCCCCCTCCAAGTTTACGGTATTAATCTAAGAACTACTTCCATCTTACGACTCCATCTGATTTCTAGAGACTTACCCCGTCGCGAACGTTTCAGAGTTGTCCCAAATGCTCCACCGACTACAATACCTCAATTTCGAAACCTATTTCGTGACGTTGCTCGTCTTCGATCACCACGCCGCTCGCAGGACCCGCAATAATGCCCTGTACGTGTGTCCACGTGTGCGCGGACACGTCCTGTCAAACGACAGCATGGCTACCGAGCGCGTATTGTCCGCTGGCAGGCTGCTACCGAGAGACAAGGAGAAACTCCTCGCTGACAGCTAGCTCCATTAAGCCCCATTATGGGCTCGTCGCGAAAGATACACAATATTCGCGCTGCGCCTTCGCGGGGCCGAACTTTCTGTCGTTCACGGCGACTCGTTATGCCGAGAGGCAGATTGGCGTCGCTCCGGGGGCGATAACGAGTTCCGCTTCGCGGCGGAGGATCGATCGCACGCTAACCAACCAGTGCAAGAATACGACTCTGTATAATTGCGAGGGAACTCGGGATCGAGGAATATTGAAAGAAATAGGTAGTGTCTTGGAACGAAAGAGAGGTACCTATATACTACTTGGCTGGAGATGGGGTGAAGAAGAAGGGAAGGATGAAACTTTCTCCTGTTTTTTTATTTTTTTTTTCGAAAGAGTAATTACACTGTATTGTGTAGTCTCGTAGTGGCAAATCAATAGTAGGTATTATACCTGGAATATTAGCTGTTAATATTTTAGAATTAGGGGTGTCGGGTACCCGATAACTTTTTAGTTGTGATTTTGGGATGTAAGAATTTTTAAGTAAGAAAATCGGTTCCCGAATCGCAAATCTAGCCCCGTAATTTCGGGGTCCCGCACACCCCTATTTAGAATTGATTTATATTCACCGGGTTTCACATTCTAAGACAAGTCTGATCCGAAAAATAATTATCTAAATTGTTCGTCTTCTTTGATAAGTTGATGCATTTTTAACATTCTTCGAGTTCGGTCCAATATCCCAATTTTCACTAAGTATATTGCGAGTCCAGACGTGGCAAATGATTAGTAGATATTATTCTTGAGACATCAGCTATTAATATTATAGAATTTATCTAAATTCTAATAATGCTATTTAGCTCAGCTGAAAAATAATTATCTAAATTGCAATCCCCCTTAATAAATTTTTAACATTCTTCAGGCTTAATCCAATCCCCCATAGAAGCAGGAATATTCTGCTTTGAGACGGATAAACTCTAACGACAGTAGGCACACACCTACTATGTTCAGTGAATAACGCTTCGTTTGCTACCTGCCGCTGTTTGTTTACATAATCACCGCATTGTTTTGCGTACAAAACGGCCCGGCGACGAAGATCACGGAAACTATCGCGTGACAAAAGCGTGACAAATATCCCCGCCTGGCATTTCACACGTGCAAGCTGGACCGTGGAGACACAGGAGCCCGGGAGGAAGCTGGTATCGTGTTAATTGTCGGTGCCTTTCGTCAGGCCGTTAATTAAGCGGTCACCGCCTACCCTGGACGTCGGCAGGGGTTTTCAGGTCGCTGGTGCCACGCTGTCTTGCGGCAGACACTCCGGAAAGACGATCGTCTGTTCATTTTTTTCGAGTTCGAAAGAGCGTGCGTCCACTCTGCGCTCGAATTTTCTGCATTCCCCACATCCACTTTATTTTAATACAGAGTGTCTTAGAAACAAAATGCCTAAACGCAGTAGCTTATTAATCTACTCGCTTCGAGAATAAAAACTTTCAGAGTTAATATAACGATACGCTCTTCTTTTTCGAGTTGTAAAGTTTAATCACCTTTGGAATAAAATTGTAGATTATAGGCACCAATAACGAAGTGCGTAATTCATATTTCAAGCTTTCGGAATTTAAATGGAAACTAGTGGAACGGTGCGTATCTTTAAGGCTGTGAAAGAGCTACGGGGTGGTGCGTTTGGAATGTTCAGTTTGGGACTTATATCGGCGGAGGAAAGCCGTGACTCGAGATATTCCTGCTCGCATCCGTCGCTTGACATGGCCTCGACGGCGGCTACTCGCGAGTTATCCACGTTTTCATTCATGAAGGAAAGCCATGCCCGCCCCGTGTATCCTCGACAGGATTCCGAAAACGGCCCTCTGTTTTCTCAGGCAGTCGGCAGGGCCTGCCCGATATTGGCGGCTCTCTGTTTTCATAAGCAGCGGGCCCACTTCCTTATTGCCACGCCCGAGGAAAAAAAGAGGACAGAGAGGACCATCGGTGCCACGCTGTCTACCAAAGACGGCATTCTCCGGCCACGATGGCGAGTGCAGTCCTCTCTTTCCTCAGACGGAAGTGTATTCCAGCGAACTTGTAACTCGGTCAGGTCGAGCAAGCTTATACGGAAATCGTGCCCTCGAGCCTGCAATCTAACGAGTCCATGTATTAACACCACTTTTCACTTTTCCAATTCATTTCTACGTTCAAATGTAACATTCAAACGTGATGAGTATTTGGTGGTAGTAGAGCTGTAATTATTTGACTACTCGAATAATTTGGATAATTTCGAATACGAATAATTTCTTCGAATATTCGAATATTTTTTAATAAACCTTTTGATCTGATACATCCTGTATATTCACAATTCTCAGAATGTACCATTTAGGGCTGTAACGAATATTCGAATATGGGTTCGGAGTTTGAATTAGTTATGAGACTGTGGAATCTATACCGTTACAATTTTGGTACGAAACTTTCACGGGGTATTCTCTGGATGTTACACTACAAAAATATGTATGTATAAAAAAAATCGATTTGTTGAAAGATTTTAACCGGAGGTTCCCCATAACCCATCAGCCAAACATTAAAATAAAATTGTTTCCCTTGCATTTTCCCGAATTAAAAAAAATTAAAATTCAATGTCCCGGTTATGCAACAACAGCTGATAATGGGTTAAAGATCTCCTTGCTTTCATAGAAACCACCTCAACTGCTTTCACCCCCTTTCAAGCCATCAATGGCACGAAAAGGTTTGCCCCCACCGCCGCTCTATAAAAATCTTGCCCCAATTGGATCGTGTGAAGCTCGCGCGCACCCCAACACCAACGTAACCCCCATTCGTTGCCCCGATAACGAGTGACACATTTCCTCTTCATCAGCCCCCCCGTACTCCCACTATCAACCGTAATTGAACGCTCGACCAATGGTGACGACGCGATCGTCGCCCCTACGCCTGTATCCAGCGGCCCGAAAACTTCCGCGTACGTTCGAGCCGCGATCGAAGAAAGGCGCAGGTCGGCGAAGAAAAGGGGTGGTACTCGTGGGGTGTGGTGTGGTGACGTCCTTCCAGCGGGGAAGACGCCGACAGGAGCGAGGAAATATCGCCGAGGGGCCGGCGCGGGGAGAGGGATGGGTTTCTTTGTTTTCTATGAAAACAGCCGTAGGGGTGACGGACTGTGGCACCAAACCGAACTGAATATTGCGTACGCGCACTTACGTCGTCGCTTCCGTGTCCCCCTGAATACGTGAGAAGGTGGGACAGCCTACTGCGGACAGGGAAACGGAACTAGTTCGAGAAACAGCTGAACACGATGGAGCGTCGATATTGATTCGCCGTGACTGACCCTCGGAGAAGTGTCCGACGTCAATTTGTGGATTGTCTTTTCGACGATTCTTTATTTTCAATGGCTAGATTACTACTGAATTATCGTTTGGCTGCGATGGACGGTTTGAAATATGTGTAGATGGAACGTAGGGTGAAGAATTCGAGTTTTAGTTTGAATAACACGGTCTTGGAAGTCCTTCTGGGCCTTCGTAAAGATAATTGCAGAAGTTAGCGGTAGAAAAATTAGCAGTAAGTGTAGGAACGTGAAGTTTCGATTAAAATTTCAGTGAGAAACAAAACACTTCGATCTTTTTAATTTATTGGGGTTCACATAGTAGGGTAAACGCACCAGTAAATGAACACTTAAGGCTAATGAATGAACACTATTATAAAATTATGTTTGCAACGCGATTGATTCCTCATGCTGCAAAAATTGCTTGGATATGAAGCAAGAAATGAAAAGAAGTCTCTAATTAATTAGTTGCTTACTTTAATAACTTCTTTTACTCATTTTAATAAAAAATGTGCATTCACTGGTACGTGTTCATTTACTGGTACATTCATCCTACCTAAGTAGTCTAAGTGACTTGGATGGTGAACAAGAAAAGTTGATACGTTTTTCAATTTTCAAGTTGATACGTTTATCAGTTTTCAATGTTTGTCATTTTCGTTTGAATTAATAAAATATACTTATTTGCATCGGAGGAATCTGAGTTTTTGACCGAAAAATTTCACACAAGTTTAGTTATCTCCCAATTATTCCCAATTATTCACACACACGCAATTATGCATCACCCAACCACTCATTACATTACATTCACTTTACCCTCACTTCTGCCAGTATTTCCACACTGACTTACACCAGTATCCTCCCACGCGAGCTACCAACCTCTAAACTCGTATATCAGCCCAACACGCAGCAAGAACTCTGACCGCGGAATCTGCGATTAAATTTCCTGACAAATTGTCGCCACCTATCACCGACAAATCACGGTAATCCGTATCCGCTTGTCTTCGGGGCATTTATCATTTTCCCCAGTCCCTCCTTGGCCGCGAATTCTTCCGGCCATATGCGGGCGTCGAGGACTCGCTGGAGGGGGGGATGTTCGCAGCAGACCGAGGAGGTGGAAAGGAAGGAAAAAGCAGAGGCTCGCGATGGAAACGTATCGAGACGTAAATCAGGCGGCAATTAAAATTAGCGAGTGGTTCACGCTAAACGGCCCGGTTACATTTATCCGTCCACGGCTCTTTGATGAGTTTTCCCGAGAACGGCTCGGTTACCTCGAACCTCTGTCGGTTTTTCGGCATTCGCGGCTCCCGTGGTTTACGCGTATCCGTTGTCGCTTCCCTTTGATGTTGTTCGCCATCCAGCCCTCTTCCTCTCGGCCTCTCTCTCTCCTTCCGTCTTCTTCGCGGATCTTACGGATTTCCTCCGATTCTTCCTCTTCCTCCACAGGCATCGATATACAGGGTGTCCACTGACACGTGGCACGCACTTCAATAAAGGCTCTCGCCGAAGTTACAAATAAAGATGAATAAAGAAAGTATCTGTGGCCGTTGAATGAACTCCCGTCGAAGAAACTCAAATTTTTATTTTAAATAAATTTTCGCCCATCTCTGGCACCCTCTGTACTCAAAGGCAACTAACAGTTACAATGCAAACGGGAGGTGATCACTCGTGCAAAAATAAATTAAAAGTGTGCAATAAAATTATTCCCTCCCAGGCTTAGCTTTTAAGAAAATCAATTTTGGGATTTTCTTGTAGCTCCACCAACAAATCTGAATTTCCAGGGTGTAATGAAACCTATGAAAGGAGTGTAACCGTCTTAAAAATTTCGATCCGCTACAGAGGCGGATTAAGGTCGGTTGGGGCCTCAGGCGCAAAAGAAAATATTGGGCCCCTTACAAAAAAAGGGAAAGGCAGGAAGAATAATATCACGTTAACCATATTTTTAAACACATAAACAGATTATGTACTCATGAAATCAAATTTGGTGTCATTAAAAAAAAGTGGAAAGTTGGTTTTTGTGGGGCCCCCCCGAAGACGGGGCCCCAGGCGCGCGCCTAGTGCGCCTACTGGTAAATCCGCCTCTGATCCGCTAACTTCAAACTCCGTTTTGTTCAATATTTTGTTTTCCACGCTTTTCGCCTTGTCCCCTCGCACGACTCCCGATAATCGACTTTCACAGTGAATCGCTCCTCCCTGCTCTTCATTAGGCCGGAAATTCCGCGGCGACGGTCCAAGGTCGTGGAAAGTGAAGAATCGGAGTTTCCAGATCAGATTGGGATTCCTCAATGACGACGATTATCCGTCGGATCGACTGGTGGCGTTATTCACCTTAAGCCGGTATAATCCATGCGGGGGTTGACGCTCGGCCACGGTAAACGGCGATTTTCGAAGTCGCCCGGGTCCTGTTTCTGCCGATGGGCGACTGGTGTCGTTGTTTGACGCGCAGAGTCGGTAATCCGCCGGTTAATCTACACCCATTTACGAAAGCTCGTCTAAATAGCCGCGCGGTGAATAGGGGGCACGCGATTGTCTTCGCTGTCCGCTGGGATCCGACCGACCCCCTTCCGCGCACGTAGGTCCGAGCGGCGATGGCCAGAAAAGGGGCACGGTGCCGAAAGGGAAGGACCATGCTGGATCCGTCAACGCGAAGGACCGCGAAGGGTCATCCCTGTCTCTCCCATTCTCGGTGTTTTAAGTCGTTCCAGATGGCCCGGGCCCCGGGCCCTCTCTCGTGGCAACCACCTACGGGGTGGACCCCCTTCTAAGCCGAAACAAATGTTCTCCGCGGCGTGCTTTGCCCAACTTTCCACTGCTCACGTTACCTCGACTTTTATTGTAAGAAATGTGACGGGGCATCCTTGCGTTTCGAAACCATATTAAAGATACGGTACGTAAGTAGGCACCAGTATGGCTCAGTGTGACGATGTTAATTTCAAGTTCTGCTCTGGAGGCAAGACATCCGTGAGGGAACGGCTTTGTATTTTTTTTCCGACAATAGGGAAAGGCGTTGGACGAAATAGGACCCCTGCCGTCCCGGGGCGAACGTGGCGCAAGCCTTCCTTCGAGTGGCGACGCTGGACGTTCGGCTCAAGTGCGAGAACACTCGAAGGACTCCTAAGTGGGCACGGCCGAAATCGCATATTTAGACGCGCCGTGACGTGTGTACTCGTACGTTTCCCATTTTATTGCCGGCCGCGTTAATTGCGACGAGGCCCGCAGACGTCTGGATTATTTTTTCACCACGACCTTCTTGGCAACCTTACCTACGGAATTACCTTACCCGCCGTGCCGAGGCTCTTGAGACTTCATCGACGGAATTGCCCTGAAGGCGTGAAACGAGGGGCCTCGCGCCCCCTTGTCAGGGCTTTTCACGGTTTTACGAGTTTCCCCGGGACCCCCGCGAGATACCAATAACGATCGCGTCGAAAGGATCCCGGAACGGGGTGCCGGGCCCTGGGACGTGCTCGCCGGCGAAAGTGGGTAACGGAACCTCGCGATGCCAGAGCCGGAGGAGAACAATATTAAGATAATATTGGCACAAGGTGCGAGCATTTTCAATGATATGTAACGCCATTTTCGCCACAGTGGGTAACATAAAAAAGGGCCTTAATTCAGCCGACGACGTTCGAATTGAAAGAAAGAAAAAAGTGGCGGGAGGAGCCGGCGCGAAGGGTTATTTTAGCGAGCGAACTCGCAACCCGGCAACCGGGATAAATATTCCCGCTGAATCACTGTGTCTCTATTGATATGCAAATTGCATCGCGGCATTAGAGTCGCCGGGGGTATTGAGAGCTGGCCCATCGATCATCGGTTTCGACGGACATGAATTTGGTATCGGCAACAAATGACCAGAACTCCACCCGGCCGGCGCGAGGCTCGAGGAGAAAAATGACGACAGTAAGACCTGCTACGATCTAACTAACCTACCTGTTGTGCCAAGGTCACGGGGAAGATTCAATATTGATTCAGAAAATATACGAAATCGGTCGGTGAACAAGTTGGGACAGGGGGGGTTCGAGCGATGTTTTTATTTAGTCTGGGATAAAGTATTTAAGGATCCAGCTCCGCGTATTACGCGGAATGTCGTGTAATTGCATCAATGTTTTGGGGGAATTCCCATGTCCACATAAGAATGAATGTAAGTTCTTCCGGGATTATGATCTTTTAAGGAGATTTCCAGTGGGTTTGTGAATTTGCAGATTTTTACAATCATCCTTTAAGTGAGGTGAAGTTTACGTGTTGGTGGTTGATAATAATTGTTGCGGCGTTAGTGAGTCTTTAGGTAGATTAATTTGATTGTAATATTATGTCGTTATTGATTAGATGGGCTCCCTTTTTCAGTATAGATAGTGACATCTGTGGAGGCAGGTTTTAGTATCCAACGGTGTGACCTGTCGGTAAAGTCGAACTCTAAGGATAAAGAGGTGAAAACGGAATGACGAGTGACTTTACTGACGTCAATTACCATCGTATTTATATGGGTTCTCTACTGTACCGACTGCTGCGCTTCATGAAATTTGAGAAACCGGTTGATGATCATATAGAATTAAGACCATGTCATGCTGATCTGTATAACAGAAAGTTAGTACCTATTCTATAGTCCTGTTAAATATTCGCTGACATGCACTCTGAATACACTTATTGAACAACAAATGTATCGTTAATACGAACAGAACAATCTAAATCATAATGCAACTTTCAATCCTCGTAAGCTCTGTCGTTCTAATAGTGTCACAACTAATTTGGAGCCGCAAATACGCACGTTCGTGTTGATGATATTAACCATACCACCGAGGATTTTTGTAAACGTTTCTAAGGGTTGCCAGAGGGGTGACGAAAGAGTGGTGCAGAAAAGAAAGATACTTTTTTTGGTATCATCTTCCCGCTGGACGGTCCGAACAGATGGTTCACGTCCGAAAGCTCGTAACGATACTCTGTCTTGTAAACAGAGCGCGGCCGGCAAAAGTATTGCCGTTTCTCGCGTCTTACCGTAGCTAGTGTGCTAGCAGGGTACCGTCTTAAACATTTCCATCGACGGAGTGACAGGGAGGTGGAAGAAAGAGTTAAGATTTATAACTTCCGGTTCGTTGAAGAAAATTCTTAGAAGATGGCGTTCGCTTCGCTAACATCGTGGTTGATAAAAAAAACCCACCAACTTTTAATCGATCAATTACTATGCAGAGGGCCAAATACGGACGAATAAATTCGTGCCGTTATTTAGTCTACTTAAGTCCATACACCGAATCCTCAGGACGAATAAAATCAGATTAGAATAGAACGATCAAGTGTTCGCAAAACTATCATACCACGTGATCCCCTCCAAACTCACTAACCTTAATAAAGCTGCTTCCTTCATTAACGAACACAGCTTGAGCAAAACGAGTATTGCAATAACCACGCCTGTTACATTGAACGAGTTACTCACTCGTCACGAATTGACACTTTGCATCATACAATAGGTATCCTACATATTATCAATATTCTGAATTCATCAAATATGTCATAGGTTAACCCTCGGACCCGGGAGATGCCAGTAACCACACAGAACTTAGTGTATGGAGCCATTTGTACCCATAATAATTGCTTCGCCGTAAACATGGCATTTAGATGATGTTATTTTTCTCAGATCACTTCATCTTCTCAATCACTAATCACTACGCTACTCCGTCGCGGATGGGTCAAAAAGGACCCAGGCTTCTCCACCCGAGAATCAGCATGAGTAAGAGATTACCCAGCTCCCCGATTCAGGTGTCGAAAAATTCGCTGGTCGGGGAATCGCGCGCAGTTACCGTGGACTCGTAACGCAGTATGTTCACGGTGCCCGGTTTCTATTCCGGTAGGCCGAGTCTTTTAACAAACGGTCGTTAATTTTTAACGACGCCGTTAAACGCCGTCCCGGCAAGATGGCTGCAGCTGTAACGCTCTTCGTTCCATCTCCAACGACCGTTCGATCCACGAGGCCGTATCATGCACCGCGCGCAATTTATACCCGCGGATTCCGCGATACCTAACTGCCTGCGAAACCGTTCTCCCCCGACAGACAAGCTGTTACTGCGTTATGAGAGAATATTAATTCACGGGCTTCCTAACGGCGCGAAATAAAGTGCACCAGAGGCGATTGTAATCGCCTAAACATTGCGGCGGCGAGAACAATAAATCGTTTCAATTCCCATTGCGCGCCCAATTACCTCGGGAGGCGTTTAAGCTTCTTCAGAAGCTGTTATGTTTACAAACAAATAGTGTGATTATACGAATAAATTTATTATAGTAAAAGAAGCTGAGATATTTGGATTTGAAGATTCCAATTGATAGAAAACGGAATAAAAATGGATGGTTTATATTGATATGTTTATTATGACGGTTTTAAGCCCCTCCATTTTTATGCTCGTTCGAATTGCAAATGACGCCAATAGGCATGCTAATGGAATGAACCGCAGTAGGTATACCGAGTATCCGTTTCGTGTTCGTCGTTTTTTTTTGTCTACGACGAAAGAAGAGACAAGTGAGCGGGGGAAAAAAGGGTCCAAAGACCCAGGACGGAATCTCGGAGAGGTCTTGTCAGAACAACCCCCTACGGTAGTCGAGATCTAAACACTAAAACACTGGATTAAGTGGGGTACACACGTTGCGTAAACAACCGGGCACCACGGGGGTGCGGCGCGGCTAGTGAAAAATTTCTACGCGGTAGGAAGAGCTCTCTAACAACCTCTGATAATCGCGCAGAAGATATTATACCTTGGAGACGCAAAACAATTTCGGTAACCAGCTGGGATGGACCCAAATAACAGAATTTAATTAATCAACATTTTAAGAAACCAAACCTTTACGTACGTAATTATTGATACTTTCGAGTTAATTAAAAGAAGAAAATAATGGTTGAAGTTTTTTGGAAATAAATGCCTATATAACAAATATGGTGTCTTTTTAATGATATGTATAATTTTATGGAATTTTCGCGCCACTTTATATCAGATGCGGGATTAGTTGTGGCATTGAGAGCAAAAACGGACTAACCCACATACAAAACAAATAATTTTTCCTATTTTATATGATTAGTACAGCCTATTGCTACTAACTCAATTTCGAAAAAAAATATGGGTTAGTCCATTTTTGCTATCAATGCCTAAGTCGATCTACGTCGCCCAAAGATCGTATGAACAGGTACAAGGAGAGAGTAAGGCAGTCGAGCGAGTTATGTGTAACAGCGAAATTAAAATGTAAACGTAAAGTCTTCTGAAAATTCAATGAAGTTATACACAGGTACCTATGATTAAAAAGGCCCAGCACAAAGCAATATAAGAATACAGCGAGATTGAAGATTTCGTGGAGTATCGGAGGAAGGAATCAAGGGTAGCTCCCGATAGTGACTTGCGTACGGGAGAGGGACTTGCGCTCTTTCCAAAATAGCAGCATCGGCGGATAAACATGTCTTATTTTGAGAGCCAGTCGCCTCTCTCCCTTCCTCTACCGCCTGCTCCACCGGCCGAGCCTGATCTTACGCAAAAGAAACACTATCCAGACACCGTACGCCAAGGATGGACCGCAGAAACCCGGGGGGTAGGAATTGCCGCGCTCGGGGAAACCAGGACGAGCCCGTGCCCACCGGAAATTTACGAGCTTCTGGATGGATCGATCGAAGGACGATCCTCCCCGTCGCGACGCAGGCGAGTCTGCCCTTCGTCCCCTCCCGCCCCTCTTCATCTGCACCCCGCTCGAGGGGCGATCCCGACTGTCCCTGAAGTGGTGAAAACAGTCCACCCACTGTCTACGACCGTCTCAAGGATCGCCCCGTGAGAAAGCGTGTCGTCGCGGGGAAACGACATGGGTGGTGATACTTGCGTCTCTGGAGAGCACGGAGACCCGCAGGAAAGATAGTTCCTGGGGCTGTTTTAATTACTGAACGTGGGGACAATGGATGAGGTGTAGGAAATTGAAAGGAGTGTAGTGGCGATTCGTGGGGGAATTGAGATTAAATGGTGGGGGAAGTAAGAAGCAACAGCTTTAGTACGAATTTTCGAATTTCAAGGGAAGTTGAAGTTTTTTATGTTTTCAGAGATTTTATGTAAGCGTGGGTACTATTTGGTTCTGGAGAAATGAGATTGGAGATTGTAATATTGTAATGGAAGGGTAAGGGAAAGAAACAAGGAATGTCGCAGAACAGCATTATTGAGAAAATCGAGGTTTAATACTTTAGTCCATCAGTAAAGAAACAAGGTTCAATGAATTTATAATTATACTTTGATTAGGCGTCAGAAGAGAACAGAGCAAAAATATAATTGTTTTACTTTGTTTTAATATCTTTCGAGTGGAACACTGCAGAATATTGTAACAAAATAAATGGCCACTTCTATTATTATCAAGACGAGGATGTGTAGATGCACAGTGATGACCGAGGGCTCTCGACGTAGTGCAAGCTTACACTGATTAGAAATACATAGTGCAAGTACGGAGACTGGGAACATTCCTTTTTTTTGTTCCCAGAGGAGTCCCATTTCTACTTTACAACCCTTTGTGATTCGACAGTTTTGTGGCCCCAGTTGCCATCAATGAAATACGTTTACATCGCAGAATCACTAAAAATGAAGATTCCCTGTTTTTCTCGTTACCCTTCAAGTAGGTATGTTTTAAATGAATTTGGGAATTTGAAGAGTCACAGAGGCAAGGCGGTATGGCGACCACGTGCTGCTCCATTTTACCCCTTCCTTTAGAAACGGTCGCCACGTTCTCGCCAGCGGGACGGACAACAAAGGGGAGGAGAGACAAAATTGTTTGTCTTGAATACAGTTTAAAACCCAATCAAAACAAGGACCCGTTGCCAGAGAAAAGATATCTGTTTCCTTAAAGGAAACCGAACTTTTCCACCTCGATAGCTCCTCAAGGAATCAGGCACCAAACGTAAAACTTTAGAAAAACAACCCTCTAACACTCCGCAGGTATAAACCAGAATTTTAATAAACAGCACTTTCAAACCAATTAACCAATTAAAGTGATACAACCTTGTAACGGTGCGAGATAGAACAAAACATTAACTATAAAAATTGTTCAGCTTTTATATGCGGTAACACATTGCCAAAAGAGAAATAAGTGATGTCATATTTAAAAGACGAGAACACATGATAACTTTGCGAGCTGATTTCTTCAAAGTGAATTTACAGTAAAAAAAAATTGTTACTTGTATAAATTCTCCAACGTCCTCTACATTCCCACGAAATCTCATTAAAATCAGAATTTTCGAATTGGGGAAATTTCTTTAGATGCGAGTATAAAAAATTGCTCACAGTTGCAAGAGGTAACATATGTAGCTTGAAATTCAAAAAGACGAATCCTCCACTATCTCTACTCCACTCAGCAATTCGAAAACAAGCGAGTTCAAGTGGATCCACGTAAAGTTCTTTTAGATTAGTCTATGTCTGATGAAAGGAGCAATTTCACATTTCACTATTGCACAGGTAGGGGAAGAGGGGGAAAAGCTAGCTGTCGAGCTCAGGGCTGGGGATGCGACAGGAACGTAGGGTTCGTGACGTGCACCCAGGATCCGCGGTATAAAATTACGGTATCGTGTAAACAGAGAATATCGTCGGCGCGTCTGATGGCCGCTTGGGTGGCCGTCAGGGCCTCACGTGTTCTCCACAAGCAGTGAGACTCTAACTTCGGCCTCGTCGTGCAGCCGGATCGCGTGAATCGCCGTGGAATCGACAAAACGGATATTCGCGGGTGAATCGACCGACGTCACTGTAATTAGAGACCGTAAACACACTCCTGCCTGGAACTTCCCAACTTCTGAACGATGGAAAAACGCATCGGATTCACTTTCCCCATTTGCGAATCTAACCGTGGAACCTTATCGTGCGGAACGTTCAATGCTCCATCCTTGAAATAGTTGAAATAAGTTAGCAAACTTCGGGGGCGTGTTCTGCTCGGAGGGATAATATTGGAAATCCTCCTTTTCCGAGGTATCGATGGATTTCGAGGAGAGAAGGAAGCCGAGCAGGGTCTCGATGATTGGTGAGTTATTGAAGAAATACTCTGTATAATATCTACTTAAAATGTAATCTTTTTGAGCACCCTCGAATCATCGGAATTATAGTGGGTACTTCACAGTGGAAGTACCTACTCAATCTATGTAAATCTCAAATAAAAGTTCTATAGAATGAATAGTCCCACGAGCTGTAGGTTTCAATTTTCCTCTTTCCTTTTCCTTTTTTCTATTTCATCTTTCCTTTGTCTCTCTCCCTTTCGCCCGTTTCCTTTATCCCTTTCCCCTTTTTCATTTTTCCTTCTTCCCTTTTCCCCTTTCCCCTTTTCCATTTTCCTTTTCGTTTCCCCCTTTCCTTGGTCCCCTTTTTCAATTTTCGTTTTCCTGTTCCCTTTTTCCATTTTCCTTTTCTAATTTTCCTTTTTTCCTTTTTCTTTCTCATTATAGGAACTACCTAGCCCCCGAGTCCACCCGACAGTAAACCAAATCGCACGAGCCTCAAAGTTCGAATAGGTACCTAGCCGTTCCGTACTCCGTAGCGGCGAATCGGGATTAAAATGGCCACCCCGCCGGATGTAAACAGAGAGGAAGGCTCGTAGGGCGCACGTGAGACAGCCAGCCGCAATGTCTGGTTCCGGTCTGCGGTTTTCCTACGAGAACACGTGCGACCGAAACGGGTTTTCTTCGGGTGGTCTCGAATCCCCGGTGCCGCGTTTTATCTTAAAAAAACCATCCGGAACTGTCGCGATTCGGGCGTGGGTCGCGTTGTTTATTGGAAAAACGAACAAGGACGTCGCGCGGAGCCTTTCGAGGACGCCAGGCACACCCGCAGCGATTATTTTCTTTCGAAGAGAGACGATAATGCAACTCCTAAGTAGACGATTGTCCCCATCTTGCAAGAAATACGAGATACCCAGGGACTCAATAACGGAGGAACGTTTGTCTCGAAGCTTCTCCTCCTAGCGTGCGTACCTACTTTCTCCTGCTTCGTGGACCTCGAGGGCCGATTAGTTTTTTCCAAGAGCCACTTGGAGCTGTCGCAGAATACGTCACGGGTAAACTTGGAAGCAATAAAATGCTAAACACGACCAAGCGCCACTATCTTCGGGGGGGCCTAGGGAGAAAGGACGAGCTCTTCAGCTTCAACCCCTTAAGACCCTCATACCCGAGCGAGCACGACTAATGCCTCTTTTCCACGCCACAGGACTCAAACTGGCAAAAATCGGTAAAAATGGTAGAAATATACGCCTCACGCGTTGGAACTGGCTTCATTATCGGGTCTGAAGTAATATTCGACTCTAGGTACATAGTTTGGCCTCATATACATATACTTCAGGCAAGAGGTCCTATGCGAAGTGTCTTGGGCGTCTGCAGAAAAACTGTCTCTAGGTATATCTCGAAAATTTTCAACGGCAGATATTTCAAGTTCCACGTCACCAATTACTGATTTCTCTAAAGTGTAAGGCCTTGT
Source organism: Andrena dorsata (assembly GCA_929108735.1). Taxonomy (NCBI): domain Eukaryota; kingdom Metazoa; phylum Arthropoda; class Insecta; order Hymenoptera; family Andrenidae; genus Andrena; species Andrena dorsata. The sequence goes on from OV815487.1 coordinate 38,835,694, forward strand.
AGAATTAGGGTCTCGTTTCTCGAACTGGGAATGTAATTTCACCGAAACATACCTAGATCTTTTGGATGCGATTAAGAAGAACAATATTTCTATCTCTTGAGAGCAAGTATGAATTTTTAGAATGTAGAATAGGAAGGGAAAAGGAGAGTAGAACGGATTGGAGTAAGAGTTGCAAGTGAACGGAGATACGAGCCCTCATTGCAGGGATCCGGCTCGAAGGCAAAGACAAGATGGCCGTGACGCATCTCTTTCGTCGGATCGTTCGCCGTAACGCAAACAAACTCCTTGAGAATTCGTGGTCTAGAGAGCACACAGCCGACGATATCGCTGGACAGACGTCGGATGACATAAAATAATTGCTCCCCGTGATATGCACTCCATTACCACATAGTTTCGTAAAACCTACAATCTTAAAAAAACAGTGGTGATTCGTCGCCTTGAGTTCTAAATTTCGAATTTTTCAACCTTGAAACAAAAACTTAGATACCTACATCTCAATTCGTTTCGAGGAGGAAGAATTTCGAAATCCTGGACATGACACCAAAAATAATACTCAAATCAGTTTGACTTTGTATGAATCTCCTTCTGCTTTCAAGAAAGTCGGTAAGATAATTCCCAGAAACACCATCGCGAATTAGAATAAATAAGTAGAAGGTATAGCAGCCCGAGAAATACAAAATATTGGCTAAATATTTTTTTCAAATATTAAATGATTATTTTTTAGCCACACCTTTTAGTATGAAAAAATTTTGATCCCAAATATTATATAAGTAATGTGAAATAACTGTTTTGAAAATATGAACGAAATAGTCAAGAAATGTGGAATAAATATTCAGAATTAAATAAACATTTATTTTATGCCTGGGCAAACATATTATTTTCCTAATACAAATTGAATATTTCCTGCATATTCGGAAAATTATTTGCTTTTTAATCTTCCTACATAGAATAAATATTGTATGTAAATTTAAATATCAAAAGAGATTGAATCTCGTTTTAATATCGTATATATGTATGTGTATTCAATATTTTGAGCTACTAGAAGAAGTTGGTAGAAGTAGGAATGAACTCTAATGAATTCTAAGAATTTTTTAAGAACGCTCCGTAGCGAAATTTATAGCGTAGATGGAGTCTGTCGGGGACCATAGCCAAGTCGACCACGCAGAGTTCAAACTCATGATAAGTTCCGGTCTCCTTCATTAGTCCAGGCTTGGTTAGTCGAACCCTGCCACGTGTTCCGTCGAATAAACATTTTTGCCTCGATCGATTGCGATTGACGTATCAATTGACAAACGACTCGTTGCGACCCAGCCACGGTGGAGATAAGAGACCCTAGCGGTAAGAGGTCTTGGAAGCTCCATGCTGGGAAGAAATAACGTCATACTTTATGAATCAACCCTTTAACGTCTTGACTGTCGATCTCTCCGTTCGGAGTACATCGTATTCTACCTACATTGCTCACAAAGTGTGGCCCCAAAAATACGTGTACCTAGGTATCCATTTTTATTGGAAGTTGGTAGTTGGTTATATGTACTTAAATAGTTGTAAAAAATGGAGCGAAATGTGTTTTGGACATATTTCTTCATTAATGGGTATAGGTACTTATAATCTATGCTTATAGAGCTGAACCTAGAAATATGAAATTCGGAGGGTATATTCCTTTTGCGATGTAGGTGCTCGATAAGAAGGGATTTTTTGAAATTCCAACCCGAAGGAGGGAAAAGGGGTGAAATACCTATGTTTCCTTGCTATATAAATCAACTTGGTTTTTGCTTACAAAGGCTACCCACATAAATGCCTAAAAATCAGATTCAGCATTTTGCCCTAATCAACCCCTACAGGGGTGAAACGGAGTAAAATGTGTTTTCACGGATTGCCTAATATCTCTTAGGCCCGATGCGAAGCGCGGGGGTATTTTGCTAGTAATATATAATTCTCTCTCTCCCTTACACTCTCTCCCTCCCTCCCTCTCTCTCTCAACCCACAGCGCCTGAAATTCATCTGCATATAGTATATAGTTCTATGAGGGTGTTGATTGTGAGTATCATCAGAAACTACTATATAATATTCTAATCTAATCACAAAATAATAGATAAAATATTTGCAACATTTTAACTTTTCATCTCATTATCAATAACATTGTACGGCGTAGGAAGATTCTGTTTCTCTCGATTGAGCGGTCTGATTAAGCGAAATGCCGGAAATACGACATCCTGTACTCCCATGCATAAGAGATCACCAATGACGTCTCGGTTCTGCGGAAGCTGATATCATCGAACAAAATTTCCAGAAAATCGCCATGAATTTCGGGATAATCGATGATGCCGAAGCATCGAGGGGAAGGAGACCCAAAACAGAGCATGGGAGGGCGGATCCATGCTCGGGCGGAGCGTGGATCTAACGTCCGGTTGGCCAACAGGTGGACCAATCGTTCCTTGCTGCTTTTACATACTTGGCTGCTAGCACGTATACTCGAATTATTGTAAAATTCCTGGCAACATTGTTCGTAAGTAGTCATCTCTAAAAACATCGTCGACAGAACCTATCCGTCTTATTCAGTGCAAGTACTACCGTATAAATATAAATGCAGAATTTCTGAATGTGGTAGTAGAGGGGAGATGATATTTGTGATGTTTGGGGGATTTTCTGAGTAGGAGCTTCCATGGGAAATTAGGTACAGTGCCTTGTAAAGGTTGACTGATGCTTTTCAATATAAGTACTTAAGAAGATCAGGGGCAAGATGGGCACTTACATTCAGATTTGAAAATAATTCTACATTTTATATGAAGACTAATTTAAACTCGAATACTTGTGACTTCAGTACTTTAACCCTATTACCCCAATAGTTTTTTGCCTCATTGGTGGTACACGAATTTTATACAATACAGCAGTTCCTGTTTGTTTTATACGTCAAGGTTAAAACATTTTACTATGAGGTATCAAATGTTTGGTATAAACTTATTATTTGGTATTTATATACTAAACTGATCAGGAATCCGGTTCTGATCAGGGACTGGGTCCTTCACGGTATTCTAAGGAAAGAACGGTGTACATACCATAAACCGGGGGAACATTGGCAGTTACTGAACATGTATTAAACAAGGAAAAGGATATAAATTTTATGCATTTTCACACGTGTAGTATTTGCAATCACAAATAACGCGATGCTATAATAAGAAACCTAAAGCAAATTTAAAAATGTTAATTAAAATAAAAATGAAATAAAAAATAAAAAAGAGAGTGCATCTTAACATACATATGAAGCAGAAAGTGTTTGTGCGTTTGTTTATCGCCTAAAAACTTTCGAACGGTAAACTCTGGGACCACGAAATGTGTCCCAGCTCATTATTCCTATTTAGCTATTCCAAAAAATAAATAAATTTTTTTTATAAAATCAGAATCTAAATTTCGGGCGAAGCCGAGTAGTAAAGCTACTTAGTTGAACATAAAAAGAAACAAGTTTAAGTGCCAATGTATAAGTTCAGATTGGTAGGTACAACTTTACCTGTTATAGTATATCTAAAGAGTACTATATATATGAGATGCCAATTTTACCCCGGTCATGGGGTGACGTTAGCAGCTTGTTTGCCAGGAGTAAGGTTTCAAAATGTGCCCCCAGCTTGCGCCTAAGTAGTCTGCCTTGTGGTAAACGCGGCCCTGACTCAATTTGTAAATGATATGACATTCCCAGGATCTAAATTTCAGCAAGAAGTAAATCTCTGCTCTAGCAGAATCGCACCACTGATACCCTACACTTCTCTCTCTCCAGTATCGCAAACGACATCAACTATACCCACTCTGCATTCTCTACAATTCCATTCTAATTTCCTCAAACCCGTCCCTGCTCCAAGTAGAATCCCCCAACTCTGATCCAAGACCATTACTTTTCCCCAACATAACAAGACAACACCATTATCGACCCAAAGAAACCACAATAACTCTCCCCAAGGACACAACTGCCACTCAAAAACCCTCAACACCCAGGTCTCCATCACTTTCAACAATCCAATAAGCATCACCACCCCGCTTCCTCCTCGAAACAACGAAAACCTCAAAAGTTATGCAACCTTTCCATTACACCCGTCCCCCGTCGAGCGATCAGCCACCCTCGCGGCGCCCGTGCCTCAGCGTCGAGGGGCGTGACACCCCCGCGTCAATCTCACCTCCCATTGGTCAAAAGCGCGAGCATTAGCGCCGTCCACCCGCCGTCGACTAATCAGGGATCCCGAAACGCGCCCCACCCCCGACTTCAGCCCGCCCACGCCGCGCTACGCGGCGCCGTGTCGCGACGGCGTGGCCCGCGTCATCGGGACGCGGCAAAGCTTCCACCGGGCCCGCGGCTCATCCCGAGCTCCAGTCAACCGAAAACACTTAGCCGCGCATCAGCGCGAACTACCGAGCGAAGTGGCGGAGTCTAAATAATTGACCCCACCGTGCCGGCTCCGTGCAAACAATTTACGTCGGGCGCAACGTAAATAACGAGCCGTCTCATCCACCCCGTATTGTGATCACCGCGGGTGAACCGCGTGGCCGCCACGCGAGTCCAGCGTCGCCGTCATCCGCGCTGGCCAACGCAGACGGTATAAACAACCGGCTTCACCGTCGGGAGTGAGGTCCAGCGAGTAGATCCCGTTGGATCCAAGTGTCCAAACGTGGCGCATTTTTTTTTTTTTTTCAAATCAAATCTGAGTTCCGGGACCTGGCGCCGCCTCGACTGGGTGACAGGGGTGTGCTCGCGAAGCTTCGGGGTCAGCGGAGTTTGTTTACTACGATCTTGTGGGAGCCGGGGGTATCACTGGACGTCTGTGAAGTGGCCGGCGTAAGCTCCGAGGACCTAAGAATGCCCGCCGCCGCGTGACCGTCAGGACTCCATGGACCACTCGGTGATCGTCCCGTCGACGCATCGCGGAGGCGCCGCGGAGAACGCGAGGATCGCGATGAAGAACGAGACGGAGGCGAGCCTGCACCTCCAGGAGCAGTCAGCCGTCGCCCACGCCAACTCCACTGCCTTGGTGCCACGGGCTAGCTTGTCCATGACCACCCTGAGCCAGGAACAGGCTCTAGACACCCTGATGATCACCCCGACGAGCGCGGAGCTGCCGAGGAAGCCCGGCGCCCGTCGCCAGGAGAAGCCGCCCTACTCCTACATAGCGCTGATCGTGATGGCGATCCAGTCGAGCCCCGCGAAGAGGTCCACCCTGTCGGAGATATACACCTTTCTTCAGCAACGCTTCCCGTTCTTCAGGGGGACCTACCAGGGCTGGAAGAACTCCGTGCGCCACAATCTCAGCCTGAACGAGTGCTTCATCAAGCTCCCCAAGGGGCTGGGCAGACCGGGTAAAGGTCACTACTGGACGATCGACCCCTCGACGGAGTACATGTTCGAGGAAGGGAGCTTCCGACGGCGACCGCGGGGCTTCCGTCGCAAGTGCCAGGCCCTGAAGCCTCAGTACCCACAGTACTTCTCCGGCAGCGGCCCGGTGGGCGTTCAGGCGCCGGGGTACGAGAATCTGGCGCCCGGGGCCATGGACTACGCCAATGGCTACCAGAATCAGTACCAGAATTACCAGGAGTACGCCATGTACGCGCCCGGGGCTGGTGTCTCCGCGGACTGGGCCTACCCGGAGGCCTCGTACAAGACGCCGCCTATCGCCGAGGTCACCTACAAGACGACAGAGGTGACTTACAAGACCGGGGAACAGTCTGTATATCGAAATGGGGAGATCGTGGCGTTTAAGAGCGAGCCTGGGTACGCTAGGAGCCAGGATCAGCTGGGCTATAGGGCTACCGATGGGTTCTCTGTTAAGGAGCATCAGCAGCACCACCCAGACTCGGTTTACAAGGAGAACGATACTATGATGAGCTACAAGTGCCCGTCTAATCCTGCGGCTACCACTCAGACACCCGGCCAGGAGTATTACTATGGGCTACCAGCGGTCAACAACGCAGGTAGCAACGTCAACGTTCCTATGCAAGGGATACCGGAGCAGGCTGGCAGCAGCAGCCCCGTGGGCAACGTCAGCTCGCCGCACAGCGGCTGCCAGACACCTGTAGCTGATAATGGTGAGTGGATCATGCTACCTTCTAAGTAGTTTCATTGGTAGATTGGGCTGGAAAAGTACTTTTTGAGTAAGAGAGTGAAGGGTATGGGGTGTTCGAACACGTGTCTGCGGTGAACAATGAGATTTACTGACAGGACCGACGTGATAGTAGCTACTTGCATGTGAAGGGTATGGGGAAAAACTAGGAATGTCAATTTTTCGTGCATACGATTTAGTTTAAAGTACCCGGCGTTGCCCGGGTGAAACTTCGATTATCACGGAGTGTCAAGAGGGTGAAATAAGGGGAAAGGGTGGGATGTCCAGATTTCATGGTGGCCTATATTTTCTGCAGGATTCTAGAGTCCAGATCGATTATAAAAATCGGAATGAAAAGTATCCTATATGTTATGCCTGGCCTTAGACTACGGATATACAAAATTTCAGAAAGATCCGTTGCGTAGTTGCGACGTGATTGAGTAACAAACATCCAAACACACTTTCGCAGTTGTTACATTAGTAGGACTAAGTAGTAGGATTTTGTTGGTGGCAATTGGGACTACAGAATTGACGAATTACAAAGGGTTATAAAGTTCAAATACCCCGTTAAGATAACGTTAAAAATTTAGTATATTACTTAAGTAGTTAAAAACAGGAAGTGTCTACTTTGAATTCGAACAAAATACGGAATGTCCCCACTCTTTGCCTATGAATAAGCTTCTGTCGTGAAGATAAAACAAGAAATTAATTAAGAAGAAAATTATATAAGAAAATTAAATTCATTGAACGTTCTTTCTTTGCTAATAGCCTAAAGTATTAAGACTTAATTTTCTCGATAAAGCTGGTTTGTAACATTCCCTGTTTTCCCTTAGCTACCCTTCATATGATACCGGGCGTAACCATTTTTTGTAGCACCCTTCCTAATTTTTTAATATAAAAACAATAGGTAATTCGACGGTTTTCATTTAAATAATAACAGAAATTTAAAAGAAAACGAAATAAAGAATAGATTTTTTTATTGCGGCGCCCTCGCGAATGCATGCCTCGGGCTTTACTCTAGGGCTTCTCCGAATTTAAAGTAAATACACGTAGAAATTACTTATGCAGATATAAAAAGGGACGAATGGACCATTAGCTCTGAATCGTCACTAAATAGAGATCGGCTTTCGTAACCATTGTGTAATGGTTTCCATACATTTTGCTCGTCTTAAGATTGAAATAAAGTCAGACGCTGGGTGAGCTGGAGGCAGACTCCACTTTGTCAGACTTTGCGCGCAGCCATTGATCTCTAGACGCAATTCACGAGACGGGCGGGAGATCCTGGTGCCGAGGACAACAATGACAATTCATGACAGACTTCGGGGGCCATCTGGAGAATCAGAGACAGTTTACGACCGTGGAGGCGCCGACCACCGTAAAACGGAGCTGTCGAATACTCGTTCACAGAGTGTCCGGACACGTTTCATACATTCACGCGGTTGTCGAGCACGGGGGAATTCGGGAAAGCTCGATTTCAAGCTCTAGCTTCACTTTCACTTCGATTCTCTGTGAATTATAATTTGCTTCCATCTTTGTATCCATGTCAGTACACATCTACTTCACTAACTCACTTCAGAGTAACTCGATGCAAAAGAAAAATCTACGAAAAGCTTAGCATCGTTGCTAAAACATACCTAACGCTATCTTCATCAGAATACGACTTTTGTTTAACCCCTGCCCCTCGGATGCAGGGTCAATTTTGACCGATTCATCACCAGTGTCACCACTTACGTTACTCGTCACTTGTCAACCAAAAAATATTCTACGTCATAATAAATTCAAAATTTATTATCAACGTTTTTTTCTGGATATCGGCACCGGCGCGAAGCGGGTTCAGCGCGTTCCCCGGAACCCCGCGGTCCACGAAAAGCTCATCGTAAATTTTTCGGAGCCCCATGCATAGATATTTATTATTTATAAAATTTAGAGGTATCTACATATATGTAAATAAATGCTTCACCTTTGGCCCCGCAAAATTTCACGCCGTCCCTGCTGTGCATTATTTGACAAAATTCTATGATAGGTCAAAATTTACTAAGTATCATCTTTTTAAGGGTTACGCGGAGATTGAAAGTTAATAATAAACGCAATTGCATCTGTCGAGGCTACACTGTATTATTTTGCGGTAGGGGGAGGGGAAAAGCGTATAGAGTGACACCATTCCGGGCAAGCAAATTTAAAAATTAACTTCCGCTCGGTACTACCGTCGGAAGTACTCTTCGCGGAGCCGACAGACACGAGATTGTTGGAGCTGACAGGACCTATTAGTCGGGGTGACATTCCTGTCACGCCCCATGCGAGAAAGTCGTAATTCGTAACTCGTAACTGAACACGTGTAACACGGCGCGACACGAAATCCCGACACGCTCCCCGTCAGATTAATTTAGCGTGAACACCCACGGTCAACAGGGCCTGCAGCAATTAACCAGCCTTTAAATGCCTCCTTTTCCGCGGTGGCAACAAACTTTGACGAGAATGAGAGAGTTACATAATTTATACACTCCAAAGTACCCACTCAAATAAAGATGATTTGATATTGATACCGAAAAAAGGATCACAAGAATTTAATTCCCTTTGGGCTCCTGTGAACTGTGCGTTGAACGCCTATAGGCGTTCGTGCGTATGGTTCACAAGTAGACAGAGAAGATTTCCGCACGTGATATTATGCTTTGAAGTGTTTTACTCACAGTTTCCAAAGACTCGGTAATAATTACAATTCTAGGGGAATGATGGTACCGTGGGGTATATGTAGCGATTTTGTAAACTCTTCTTCCCTGTTATTCCATGTATCAGATAAGCTAAGTATTGCTGTGCATTTATGCGAAATTCAGAATCAGGAGATAAGATAATGAGAGGTAGAATGTGTAGTATTTAATAGCAATGATTTTTATGGCCAGCAGTTCATTCATGAATGAACCGATTCCATGAATGTAACAACGTATTACGTGCGATCGCGTGATAAACAAATGGTCCGGGGGCGAACGAAAATACACGTTTTTTTTTTTGTATCGGTTAGCGGTGGTCGCGTGCTAGCAGCGAGGTCTCGAATCGCTTATCGCGTAAACATTTACAAGTGGGGTAAACAAGATGTTCTTTAATCGTAAGTACATCGACCGTGCCATCTCAAACACTGGCCCGGTTCGTTTATTAAACCTCTCCGCGGAATCAGTCGCGCCCCTCGGACCCTGCGAGACCGGGCAATTTTATGGTGGCGAGGATTGCTTCCGCGATTATCAACTAGTAATTTGTTAAACGCCTGGCCTTCACACTTTCATGGCTCTTTTTCGTGTAGGTATGTAAACATATTTTCCTTCAATCGCGTAGGTGTAGAGTGTAGAAGATTATTGGCATCACTACTTATACGCATGCGGACTGATCTAGTTTACAATTACTGAGCTAAAGGTGTATACAAATGAGTGCTGATGATCGATCTTCCTCTAAATGACTCTTCTATTTTTAGTATCTTTAGATTGCGTTCATCCAGTTATTGTTATGTGGACTGATGTCTTACTGTGTTACCTATATGAATGCAATTATTTTTCATCCAAGTTCCCATCTTCAAATCACACACCCTACATTTATGCTCACATCTTTACAATTTTTCAATTTTACTCTTAGTTTCTCCGAACCCCGTCATGAATCGGGGTTTAATAAGTAAATCTAGATGTAAGGAACTTGAACCACAGTTGGAGCCTTATTTTTACTCCTAGAAAGTTATTTTTCACTTTACAAATGCCTTTTCATGAATTATTTACTAAACATTTGGCAGTGAAAATGCTCCGAATTCACAATTTTCTCAAATTATAATTTATTTTTTTAAAACGGTGTAGTGAAAACAATTGAAACTCGGTAGACGTTTTCATCTATCCATATACTACATGTACAAAAAATTGAAGACATTGGTACCATTTCATCAATATTTTTTCAGCTGTTTTATCCGTCAAGATTGTCTCTTCCACAAGGGTACGTGTAAAATCAGTAAAAATTCAAATCGTTATAACTCAGCAACCGTTTAGTGAATTCGTTTAAAACATTTGGAGCACACCAGGAAGAATAAAAAGAACAATCTCACAAATTTTCATCAACTTGGTAGCATTTTAAAGAAGATCCCCCAAGCCCCCATCCTCAAAAAGAAATTATAATTTTATCCAAACAGTATACTTTTTTTTATTTACCACAATTTTCATACTACAAGCGCGCAAATTTACTTGTAATAATTCTATTACGCACAGGGTGTCCCAGAACGTTTGCCACCTGAGCCTTCTCCCTCAAATCCGCCACTGCCCACCCCCGTTTCAAAAGCGATTCGAGCACGGCCGCTCCGATTCCACGCCGCACGGTGCGACACCGTTGGAAAAGTCGACGATCCATTACACCGATCAACAGATCGTTCCCATTCACGCACACTCCCGCTTATAAGTACACACAATCTATTCCTTCTCCACCTCGATACACTGTAGAAATCGACAGGGGGATAAACGCGCCACCCACGCACCCTTCCGCCCCCCCCCCCCTCCCCCGTCCCCCCGATTCCTCAACCCTCCTCGCCTCTTCTTCTCTCGTTCAGTCAGTAAAGTGTAAACGAGATCAATCTGCAGACGCGCCTCGGGTAGGCCCCAGTTTTCCTCTTTCTCTTTTTCTACACCAGTCTCGCGATGTATTTCTGGAGCGCCAGCGCCCGCGCGCACGCGATCTCTACTCCGCGACTATGGGCATCGTTGTTGGGATACGATATTCGCTTCTGTGCTCTTTTACTGCCGTCGTTGTCGACGGTACCACGCCTCGAGCAACGTGTACTCGTTAAAATAAGAAAAAGAAATTCGCGGGGGAGGGGGCACCGTTGAACTGCCCAGGAAATCCTCGTGCTCTGTCCAAAGGGGTGGTGGAGAAGCCAGAGAGGGGGAGGTTTTGACTGACAGCACTGCCATCGAGACCACACACGACGCTGTTTTAAGGCACTCGTTACACTTCCCTTCCACCCGGAATTAAACAGAATTTCGATCGCTGGAGCAAGATGGGTCGGCTTTAATCGATGCTACATTATCTGTTAGGTTGCTGCAGCACAAGTTCTGCCCGCTAGAGCATGTCTCCGAGAAATTCGATTTTTGAAAACAGCTCGTACTTAGGTACTTCAAACTATGTATTTTCTGTTATTATTTAGTAGTTTTACTACTCCATTTTCCCCGGAATTTAGATTCTGATTTTATAAAAGAAAATTGTATTTTTTTGTGAAAATAATCACATGCATTTGGATTAACCGGGTAGGTATAATTAGCTGAGACATATTTCGTGATCCAAGAGTTTACCGTCTGAAAGTTTTTAGGCGACACACAAACACACAAAGATATAAACATTCTGCTTTATATATTAAGATGACAGTTTCCCAGTTATATGGAAACTGTGCTAAGTAAAAATCTTGAGATTTATCATTAAAGAAAGAACTTATTGCACTTTCGACGGTCTTGAAATTATTGAAGCTTTTCTCATTTAAATTCTTTTCTAGTGATCAAAACAGTGAAAATTTGTTCGTGCCAAATTTAGGGAATACGGTGAATGAGGAATAAGTTCTCATTGCAGTTACAATATATCTTCCTTTTTCGCATATCTTATCGCCACGTATGGCCTCGCATTGTAGTGGAAGTACAGCCTTTCGGTTCACAAGGGATGGTCTTTTAATTTGGAGTTACTGCTCCAATCTTTCAAGGTGTTGACAATAATATAAATCAGCAGTAATAGTTGTATTTCGATGGAGTATCTCATAATATAAACGGAAAACAGAACTTCTACAGCAACCTATATAATTGTCGGATTTTGGGGGAACACCACTGTGACGCCGGAAAAATAAGCTATTTTTAAGAATTTCGTCAGGAATAATTTACAGTTTTCATATAAAAATTTTATTACCTACCTTTAGTACAATGACTTCAGAGATTATAAAAAAATAAATAAATGGAAAAACATGCATGAATTTTAATATATTAATTATTAATATGTTAAAATTTATGCACTTTCTTTATTCATTTGTTTGTATAGTTTTTTAAGACTACTAAAGGTAGATACTAAAAAATTTCTATGAAAACTGTAAATTATTCCTGAAAATTTTTTTAAAAATGGCTTACTTTTCCGGCCGTCACAGTGGTGTTCCTCCTTAAGGAAAAGGCCCAGGTGGCAAAAGTTCTGGGGGCCATTTTCACGAAAATTGAGAGGTAGTTTACTAACAGCGAGCAAAATTTAGTAATACAGAAAGAAATATATTATTCGAATAAAATCTTTTCTTTTTCCTTTTGAACATGGGGTCCTGAGTGAGCCTTCTAAGCAACGAGGCAGGCGACAATTGCTCATCAATTGATAATAGGTACCTATATGAAGATTGCGTCCCGTTTTGAAATGTACAAACTTCTATTTCACATTGAAACATTTTGGAATTTGGTTAACTTGAGAACGCTCGTAGAAGAACGTTACTAAAAGAAATACCTACGGTTCTGTTTTTTTATAACGTTGCAAATTCGACTCTGTAGCCATCAGGAAAGATTCTCTGGAAAAGGCAGAGCGGCAGGAAAGAGACGGGAAAGGCGAGACAAAGAGTGAGCCGAGGCACGAGTGAAGTGCGCACTCGAGGAAGAACTCGAGGGCTGCCGTAGCTTCTGATTTATCGTACCTATACAAGGACTGATTTCGTCTCGTGAGATCTCTTCATTTTCCCTCCTTCCCCCTCGTTGCGTTATGTGTGGTCCCGAGTGCAATCTCAGAAAAATTTAATCGTCCAAGGCTCCGTCCCTCCCAAATCTCATCCCAACAAGATTCTTTAGCTATTCAACGATCAAATTAAATAGCTTGAAACCTAAAACACATATGAAGCGCAAGTAAGCAACACCACTTCGGTATTTCATAACGAACATCCACGCCAATAGCCCCTTTTCTATTTCTCGTTTCAGGGATAAAGATGCAGTGTTCAAATTCGACCACGAACAGTTCCGGCGGCGGCCTGGTCGACCGAAAGCCTTCCTACTTCGGTCACCCGGGCGGTTCCGTGACCTTGGGCTCGCTAGGCTCCCTGGGCTCCCTGAACTTGAGCAACATCGGCGGCCTCAGCATATCCAACATACCTGGCACGGTCTCCTCCAACATCCACCACACAGCGACGACGCCGCCGACGTCGATGTATTACGATCAGATCAAGTACAGCATGTGAACCGCGCCTATCCAGCGATCCGAAAGAACAGCGTACTACTGTAAACCCCTAGTGTCGATCGAACTACGAAACGGTGCGTCGAACGAGACACCCGGCTCGGGATCTTGAAACTCTGCCGCCAAAGGGATCTCCGCTGCCAGAGAGCCAGTGTGGATATTAGGTATAAGTTGTATAAAAAAAAGAAAGAAACGATATCGTGTGCTCAAGAATCGATAAAAAGTTGCGGGACGCGCCAATCTCCTCGTGGACCGTCGCTTCTATAACTGTGCACGTCGACCTCCTATTATTTATATTTATAGCCATCGATGAATGTTAAGTTAAGGCCCCCGTCGCGAACCAAATTTCAAGAATTATAAACGGTTTTTGTGAGAAGGAGTGAAAGATGGTTTTCCTGTTGCTCGAATGCGGAGGTGGGCGAAATTTTTAATTAGATAAAATTTCAAATAACGAATAAAGGTTAACAAAATTAGCTAGAATAAAGTTAGCTCGGGTTAAGCAATGGGGAATCATTTTTTCAACTTTTAATCGTTATTCGAAATTTTATTTAAATACAAATTTTGCACAGCTCTGCTCGAATGGCTCTGATGATGAACTATTCGAGATCGGTAATCCTGTATGGGGAGAGCAATGTAGAGTGATAACGATGTATCGAATCGGTGTATAATTGACGATGATGTACTGGACCGAGTGACTTGATAGAGAACAATATTGATGACATCACGACGGTTCTGCGGTCACGATAAAGGATTTGTTGATAACACGAGTTCTTCTCCTATTACCCGCTTCTCATCCACGAGTTCCGAGAACCCTTCTTGATCATCAGGCAACTCGGTGTTTGGCATCATCTTGCGTACCGAGATCGTGCTCCCTGCCAGATCGTACGAGAAACTGTTCGCCGATACCACTCTTCTTCCCGAACAGAAAGTTCACTATCTTCGAGCATTGTTTTTGGAAGAGCATGAAGGTCCCACGACCTCGGAAGTGTACAGACTTACAGACTTAGAAATTGTTTTCCTTTTTCAACTGAAGAAAATAAAGTACATGAACGCTGAATTCAAAGATTTACGTAGTTTCTTGGCTCAGGAGGAACCATCAGTTTCACACCCTTCCTAATACTTTCCATAAAATTCCACTAAACTTGATAATTTTAATAGAAGAATAAAAGCGTGGCTTTAAGAGAACACTTGTGGCCCTCGGAGCTTTTAATCTGTTTCTCATTTTGAGAAAAAGGATGTAAGGGGAGTCTGAAGTCCAAGGATCCCTAGTAGCTGTTTCGAGGAAGTCGGTAGCCCTAGATCCTCCACAGGAGGTTATAAAGGAGATAACACGGTCGTGAACGATGGAGGCACGCTACCGAGCCGCCAGTGTGCGACAGATTTCTATTGGAACAGCTTGTTGCCCGTCCCTGCCATAAAAATCAGGAACAAGCCTCGGACGCTTCCTTTCGAGCCCGCGAGGATCCTCTTATTTGAGTAATATGGAGTTGCCCCGGTCTCACGTGTTCAAATAATGCCGGCGCTCTTTGACGAGGACGTCTTTATTAAATCACGTGCGCGCCGCTTCGGAGGAATGTTGCTCTACCATGGCGATAATCGATCCTGTCACCTCTCGAAATAGTGTGGCGACACTCGATCCAGATCCTCGTTATCGCGGTCAACGAAGAGGAACGGGGAGAGCCGGTGGGAAATTCGCGGGTGAATCAGATCGCGGCTGAAGAATTTAGGCACACTGCGCAATCACCCTTTCGAAGCTCTGCTTGGATACTTTCATTGCTATCAAATTTTTTTCTTTTGTCTTTGGGAGTGATGATTATGCGACAACTTGTATGTTTGTTAAAACTCTGAAATACTATGTTTCTTCAAATTTAGAAGTAGACAGAATCGAGGGGTGAGAGTATTATTAATAGAGAAGATAATAGAGAAGACTTGTTAGGACTTGGAAACACTTGATTCCTCGATCTGAGTTTGCAAATATTTTTTTTGTATATTTTAATGGGGATTATATGTCTGTTGTAGTTTGTAACACGAATTTCTGAGCACCCTGTACATGACTCCCTCGAATCGGTTTAGAGAATATCAAGAGGCGCTATTGCTTATGTAATAAATTAGAGGACGCTATGCGAGATGGCGGATCGCATGTGGCGTCGGCTTACACGAAACAGATTCATCACCGACATTAATTTCGCATTAAGACTTTCCTTCACCGCTCCGAGGCGTTCCGTCTCTGTTCATCATTCACATAGGCATCGCTGGCTTTTCCTTATCACTCATCTATCAATTATTCCTAATGAAATATCAATATTATCAATCTCTGCTTTGCTTTGTTTTAATACTTTAGAAGAACCTCTCAAGTGGTGTTCCAATGTTTCTAGCATAAAATTGAGTTTGGAACGAGTGTAGGGTGGCCCAAAATTACGTGACATCCGGTAAAGCATTTGTATCTCTAGGTATTTTATAGGTATTCTACTTTACCGTGGAACATCAAGTGTAACGTAATGGATCGCGAAATACTTCGAAATTGAAAACATATCATTGAGTGATTTTCCTGCGGTTTTTTACAGTCAGAAGATTGCTCCTCGAGCAGATGTCTGTGGCGTTTTATCAAAGTTTCCTGTAAAATAAGAGTTCAAGTGTTTTGGCCGATTTTCATCGAGAGCACGTGATGCAGATACTAAGTTGGTACGAAAAGAGCCACTTCTTGCGCGCGTCGTCTGGAATGCACGTAAACCAGACGACGAATATGCGCGAGGTGTAAGAGGAGTCACTCAATGACGTCGCTGACAGGCTACCGGCCGTGCTTTTTTTCTACTTCGTGTTTCTGCGATATTTTTCCCCGACGAGGTAACCTGTCAGCCTGACTATTTCGTTGGATTCAAGAAAATTGTCTGTTCTATCTTATAATGATTACTTAAAAAAGAATTTGAGCATTATTCTATTGGGTCTGTGCGAAAGTTGGTTCGCTTTGTTAAAATAAAAATAGATAAGTTTGATTAACCAAACTGTTTTTCATTGTTGCCAAATTTCTGGTAAAAGTACAAGGGGTAGTGAAAAAGACATTTCCGTGCACTTAACAAAACCTGCCAGTGAGCGAACGCACTTTTGCACCCATCTAATAAAAGAATTCTCTATTTTCATGAATCGACGTTCATTAGCCTCGACATTCATCCCAACATAAATTCTTTAACCTAAAACTGTACTTGCTCTAGTAAGATCGCCCACTCGTGGCAAACTTAAGCACTCCTAGCGATCATTCCTACTTTCCACGGGTTTATGGTACGCCACTTGCGACATCTCTGTAAATGGAGATTCTTTTAACCTACACTCGCATCAATGACTATCCACTTGTGGCGAATCCGAGGATCCACTGTACATAATTCCGGGACAAGTGTCGGTTCTTGAGTCGTAAGAGGCGTAACTCAAGATACATTTAATCTAACAGATAAGCCAACGGAGAATTATGCCAGTTTTCAGAGCTGGCGCGAAGGAGGGTGAATTTTGTCGCCAGTTGCGATACTTTAACGATGGTTGGAGCACATGAAATTGCCCTATAGTATTTTAACTATACTTTTTAACTATTTCATTTATTTTCTTCTTTTGAGTTCCCGTGACATTTCTCACGTGGTGAGCCAGCCTCAGCAATTGTTATTGTATCCCCGCCATAAACAAAGGAAATTTTACGATATCCGCGATCGGTAATTTCATATGCATCAATCGAATAATTCAATCTGAAAGTGGGAGCGAGTCAGAGATGGGCAAAAAATATTTGTAATAAAAATTTCGTACACAAAATTTATATCAAATAATTTTTTGCCCATCTCTGGAGCGACAGGGAGGAATGTCTCGGTCGACGAATCGAAAAACAACGGTGAAGTGTTCCACGAATCGACGCTTGCGTGGATTTTTTAAAACGGCGATCCAAAGAATTTGGAAGACTGCACTATCTCAAGGCGCCTCCGTATCGAAGCATTCACGGAAAGAGAGAGGAAGCGACAGAGAGGGCACGGGCCGAGGGATGGGTGAAGATGGAATATAGAGGGAAGAGGGAGGGAAACGGGTGGGAGGGATTCGCTCTAAAATAATAAACTGCTCGACGCGTTGCGAGGCTAGACGAAGTCGGAACAAACGGTTCGCGTGACTTACACTGCGCAGGCATGGGGATAAAAAGTCTGGTCTTAAATTACCGATATCAAAAAGGAAACGATCGTTTACACCAAAGGACGGTCCAATAAGTGAACACGGTATCCGTAGATATCGAGGAACAGGAAACAACGATCTTCATCTCATAACTACATGTATATGCGACGAAAATATTTTAATAAACTATAAAACACTTGGTTTACTCATCGTAAACAAAGTCCTACCTGTAACCTGCTCGTTGCATGCGGCGGGAGACTTCGACTTCTCTACAGATTACACTCGGATGGCAACGATTCACGAATTTAACAGGAACCTTCGATTGTCCAATAACTCCGTTGCACACACACGTTCTAAATGAAGGTCTTCTAAACCGATACAACGTAATTTCAATTTTTTAAAAAAATTTCGTACCGGTTTATCCAGAACTACCGCTTCAAGCGCCATCTACATAACACGAATCTGTTGGCTACTAAAACCTTCCCTCTTGGCGGCAATGATACATGGATTTGAAAAATGAAAATATGTAAACTACAGTGAGAAGCATATTTTATAGAATCGAGACCACTCTGTTTATATAAACCTGTTGTCTCGACGAATGCAATAAATTTTACGTCAGTAAAAATTTCTTCCACACCTTTATCCCCCTCTACACGCAGTATTTTATTGCGCAGCACGTGCACACTGATCATCGACGGCGTTCATGTGCATGGCGACGAAGATAGTGTAGGAATGTGCGTAGCACTGACGATTTTATATCGCGAGCTTATGGTGGCAGCGGCGCCTGCGCACCGAGGGATCGTACAGACGTCACCAACAGGTCAGAACAGCGGTAGTGGATAACCGGCAGCTTTATTCGGAAGTACTGCCAAATACATATTTTATTATTAATATTAAGCCAATAATGGAGCAGATACTGCTGAAGTTACTTGTAGCCGACAACGCGTCTATAAAGCAGGTACGTTTGCAGAACTGACAGTTAATAATACGAAGAAATTTTGCCATGTTCAAAACACGTGTTCGCCCGGATTGATAACCATTTTAAATACCCCCGAAATTGTCTTGCTAAATCTTCATCGTACGCCTTATCGGATGCCGGTTTGCGTTCCCCGAAAATTACATCGCTACAGTAAATGAAACACATTACACTCTGTAATTATTCCCCCGCTGTTCTTCAGGGTTCTAACATACACGTCATGTACGTCTTAAGGTTCTCTGTTAAATGAGCATGCAACTCTGCTTCATTTATCGACGAGCAGTTTCGGAGAACTTTGTTATGGAGATTTGTGTATTTCATGTAACTTAACATGGCGATGCGATAATTCCAGGGGACAGCGGAACTTAGGGAGGCTTTTAAGAAACCAGAAAGTACAGCAGCGTTATGCCAACTCATTGTATCGTCATCGACGGCTCAGGTTTGTGCTCTTCTCTTGTAAATCGCTCGTTTGTGTTATTAATTTCTCCTAGCGAAGGAAATATATGTGGTTAGATACGGCAATATGGAGCTGTGTTACTTAGGAAGCGTTACGGCAAGGGGAGCCATTGGTTGAAGTTACCGCTACAGATACGTACTGAATTCAAGGCACTCATTTTGCAGGTAATGCAGAAGTTAAGGTTAACCTCCTTAAGTTAAGGAGCACGCATCGCGAAGAATGTAAATAATCTTTATAATTCCTTAGGCACTGGTTAATGAGCCTGAGAAAATGGTGAAGAACGCGATCGCACAGTTGATTGGTGTGATCGTGAAGCATGAATTACCGAATAACGGGTGGCCAGAAGTTTTACAGTTTGTGCAGCAGTTAGTTACTAGTGAAAACTTGAATGATAAAGAGGTAGGAAGAATATGAAGCGAAACTCGTAAAGTGTCAATGTTTGTTATAAGATAGTTATTTGGTTATAGTTGGGAACGTATACTTTGTCAGTTATGACAGAAGTAGCACCCGAAGCATATTTGACGCACGTTGGGTCGCTCGTACTGCTTCTGGGTCAAACGTTGAACAGTGTACAAGATTTAGGACACCCCGTAGCATACTATGTCCTGAAAATAATGCAAAATCTTGTTCTCTTAGTCGAAGGGGATCAGATGGTAAATTGTATGAAATATATAAAGTTAACGAAGAATACTGTTGAACATGTTTAACGATAAGTTATCATTATAGATGGTAAATGCTTATCATCAAATGATGCCCCAAGTAATGGCCACGATTCAAGCTCTCACTGTTACTGACGAAGACAAAGCCATCGAATGCTTCGAACTGCTGGACGAACTATGTGAAAATGCAATCGCCGTGATAGCTCTTCATGTGAAACCACTCGTCAGTATGGCCCTCGCTATTGCTGGTAATAAATCATTAGATGATGCTCTCAGAGTTAAAGCAGTTGGCTTCATCGGCTGGTTGGCTAGGACAAAAAAGAAATCCATAATAAAGCATAAGCTTGTTGAACCTATCGTAGGTAAGCGATGTCAGCATCGTGAGGTTTCTGGTTCCTGTATTAAAAGCTTAATCTCCTACCATGATTTCATAGAATTGCTGTTCACTCTTATGTCCACACGCCTCGAGGATGACAACGATGAAGTTTACTTCAGCGGTGATAACGAAGACAATACACCTGTAACTTGTGCTACTCAGACTTTAGATTTGCTCGCGCTTCATTTACCCCCGGAGAAATTAATTCCCCAATTGGTAAGATCTCCACGTACGTGTGAAAATCCCCCGTTAAATAGAAACTTAATGTATGCGTTTACAGTTGCAATATATAGAACCCAGCCTGCAAGGCACAGATGTATACGCAAAGAAGGCATCGTATTTAGCAATGGCAGTGCTAGCAGAGGGCTGTTCGGAGTACATCCGCACTAAATATCTGGAATCTTTCTTGCAATGTACTTGCCAAGGAATTACGGATTCTATCCCTGTGGTGCGCAACGCTGCCCTTTTCGCCCTCGGACAATTCTCCGAGCATTTGCAACCGGACATTTCGCAATACTCTTCTGAATTGTTACCTGTACTGTTCGAATATCTCGGTCAAATATGCGCGCACATTAAGCAAGAGAAGAAAGAACCACCGTCGGTTGATCGTATGTTCTATGCATTGGAAATGTTCTGCGAAAATTTGAACGAAAGTCTTTTACCTTACTTGCCAACGTTGATGGAGAGGCTTTTCGAGATTTTTAATACCGACACTCCTGTTCACGTTAGAGAATTATCACTGAGCGCTATAGGCTCGGCCGCATTGGCAAGTAAGGAGCATATGTTGCCATATTTCGAAAGGATCATCTCCATTCTTAATGGTTATCTCATGGAGAAGCAGACGGACGAAACTATGTGTCTTCAAGTGCAGGCAGTTGGTTCGTATCGTGATGCTTGAAACTTCTTATAGAGCTTAATAGTTTCGTTAACAATTGGCTGATATTACAGATACTCTCGGAGTGATTGCGAGAACAATAGGCGATAAGAATTTTGCACCTCTGGCTGACAGATCTCTCAACTTTGGAATGAAATTACTAAAGCAAACAGAAGATCCGGATTTAAGGAAATCTGTTTACGGACTGTTGGCTTCTATTAGCACGATAATGAAAAAGGAAATGGCGACTGCTTTGCCGCAAATTGTCGAGTACATGATAACGAGTATACAAAGCTCGGAAGGCATAGTGGTAAGTGAAATATAGAAAGAGTGGTGTGTAAATCGTCAAATGTTAATTTACGATCCTATTTCGATTTTTAATAGCCTCACTTTAAAGAAGACGAGACTTCTGCTTTTCCGGTTTACGAAGATCTTAGCGATAACGAGAGCGAGAATGGAGAAGAAGATATCGAGAATACGGACAACGAAGAAGACGAGGATGACGATGATGTTGCAGGCTACAGTGTCGAGAATGCGTACATCGAAGAGAAGGAGGAAGCAATTTTGGCTTTGAAAGAAATTGCAGAACACACAGAGTAAACTATTCCTCGATTATGTATATACATTTATCCATTTTATACACATTGGTTTCTACTTATACAATATTATTGCAGAGAAGCATTCCTGCCATACCTCGAGAACTCTTTCAAGGAAATCTTCAAATTGACTAATTACCCGCAAGAAGATATTCGTAAAGCCACTATTGACGCTCTTCAACAATTTTGTATTAGTTTCTCTAAGATTCGTACTAACGAAGGGAAGGAAGCTTTACTGAAAGCTCTCGCCGTATTCGTACCAAAATTATCAGAATTAATAAGACTGGACAACGAACCAACAGTGGTTATCAGTGGTTTGGATGCTTATTCGGAGCTTATAAAAGAAATAAAGTCTGATATTCTGATTGGAGAAGGCCATAAAGAAGCTATAATGAATTGTGTCACAGACGTTATGTCGAGTGGGTATTAAACTTAGTTATTACATTTCTATTTGTATTTGAGCAATCATTACATATATATCGAAAACCATTAGGTAAAACGGAATGCCAGGATCAGGAAGAAGCAGAAGACGTAGAGACCGAAGCCGAACAAGACGAACTACTGGTTGAGTGTGCCGGCGATGTATTGTCTAATTTCGGCAAAGTAATCCCCCCAGAAGACTTTGCGCTTTATTTCCAAGCTGTGTTGCCAATGCTCTTAGACAGATTGGTACGATTCTATTTATATTCTGCTTGAGCTGGTACTTATTACACTGACGCGTCCAATAACTGAGCAATATTTTCCAGAAACCGAACAAATCCGAAGCGCAGAGATCATTCGCAGTTGGCACAATCTCAGAATGTTTCGCAGGACTTAAGCACACGGTGGCTGCCTTCATACCTCGACTTCTCCCTACATTTTTGAGGCTCACGAACGACCAGAGCGCCGAAGTTCGCAATAATGTAATTTATGGGATCGGCGAGCTCGCGCTGCATGGCAAAGACGCAGTCTATTCGTATCCTTTTGACCAACCACCTGAAACGTTCGCAAAACACCGCGTAGCTATATGTTTAAGAAATCAGACACTGAAAAGTTCCTGAGCGATGATCTCGTAGACATTACCCCGACATTTTACAAGTTCTGTCAAACGCGATCGCTAAAGAATCTCACGCGGGGGCTCGTGACAACGTCGTCGGCGCAATTGCCAGACTTATCATCGCTAATTACTCCGGCCTGCCTCTCGACCAAATATTCCCAGTTTTTGTTAATCAGTTGCCATTGAAGGAAGACTTCGAAGAGAATAAGACGGTGTTTAAGAGTATACTGACGTTATACCAGGCTGGCCATTCCATTTTACAACCGCATATGCAATTATTGCTTAAAGTAGCAGTCAGCGTGTTGCACGAGGAGAGAGCTATCGACGATGGTACGTATTCTATCGTATTAAAATAATCACAGCTGATATATTCGAACTTACATTCGCGTTTCGATTTCGCAGAGGCAAAGGGCTTCGTTATGGAATTCATCAAGTCCGCACAGCGAGACTTTCCGAACGAATGGAGCTCCATGTGCACTGAACTCCCAGTAGATGTTGCGACGAATGTTCAACGTATATTTTCATAAATTTCGACGGGATATCGAGAACAACGATATTTAATTGTCCCACATCGGGTAAAACATGCAGACTGATTTCTGAAGATATTTCCATCGCGAAGGAAGTGATATTTAAGATGTATTTCTCTCTTTTTTGGTTCTTTTTATTCACGCGTAATATAATGAGATTCCCAGCGTCCGTTGCGATAGTTCAAGACCTTTTATATATATATCCGTTGTTTAAAACTTTCCACGATTACGTGAATGTTGTATCACTTCATACTCATGAAAGTACATTGTCAGACAGATAAGTGATGTAATAGTTTGTTTCAGCCTTTTAGCTCGTAACAGTAACATAATAACGTAAGAATTTCACAGGGGATATGTACATTTTATATGGAGATATACATACATATATATCGATTGGACAATCTGTTAAATTCTAGACTGTCATTATTCTTCCTTTTCGTTTAAATCTTGAAGAAATGCATGGATATTCTTTGTATAATGTTGAATTGTTTAAAGTAATAGGATTTAAAATTGTGAGATCTCGACCAGCAGAGTTGATCGTATTAATTTATTGCTAACGAGTCACGGAGACCGGTGATTTCAAATTCTGATGGATTCGCGCCCTCCATAAAAGCGCAAGCAGCCAGAAACGTTGTTATTAAAGAGCTGGCGCCTTCGGACGTCACGTCTCGTGTTTGTTTGTAACCAAGAATGCTCGGCGCGTTGCATGTATACATTGAATATAAATGTATTATTTGAAAAACAAAAAAAAAATAAAATTGTTGCACTGTATCCTTTTTATAAATAACACTCGAGGCGTTTTCTTATCTCGACATTACATTGATAAAAATATCTGCGGTGGCATAAATTAGCACGCAACTTTATCAAAGTTTGATGCTGATTCAAGGATTATTAAATAAGCCAATATTATTGTTCTGAATCATCGACGGAAAACAGAGGCTGTTTTAAACGAATTTTTAGCTTGTACATTAACTCTGCGAATAAATCACGTGATACCTGAAATTCATCTATTACCCGTGCAAAAATCAGATTAATGTGTCTCACAGCGAATAAGAATCTCCGATTAAATAGATCGTACATTGAACTGCGTAGTATAAGTTTATGCCGAGTAGGTATTAATCAGGTACTCTAAGTATTATGTATTATATTTAAACAAAAGAAATGTAACCGTA
Organism: Andrena dorsata; assembly: GCA_929108735.1. Taxonomy (NCBI): domain Eukaryota; kingdom Metazoa; phylum Arthropoda; class Insecta; order Hymenoptera; family Andrenidae; genus Andrena; species Andrena dorsata. Next base: position 38,859,769 of record OV815487.1, read on the forward strand.
ATTAATCAAAAGAATTTGATTTTAGCTTTCATGAATTTAGCGCGACGAGCGATGTCTCGCAATTTGAATCGTGGCGTTCGAAACAAAGTGTCAGGATTTCCGCAGGCTTAGATATCGAGCGCTGTGCGATGCTATCGATACTTTATCTGGAAATGGGAGATAACTAATCGAGCCATTGTGTTTCTACAAAACCCTAGGACACACAGTTTCACCAAACGTGTTCGATCTCGGCTCTCCAGCAATATGAGATTCAATTCTACATCCGCGCAAAAGTTAATAACAAGTCGTTCAATTCTCGTATTTTCGTCGACGTCACAGTGTTATTTGAAGAAAAGTGTTCGAGTAGATATTTCACTTTGCAAGATACGCAAACTTTAAAGCGAGCCGAAATCGAGGCAGCAGAGTAATTGGTGAAGAAATCGTGGAGAAATCACGAAGCCGGAAATAATGAAGTAGTAGCATCGATGTAAACGTTAGGGCTGTACTTGAGATTTGAAAGGGCTTAGAAGAGCTCCTCGTTACCGACGAAGCCAAGTCACCGGATAGCAAGATTGAAGGCTATCGGAGGCTCACGAAATTGATCGACTAACAGGTGCGCACATGTGCTCCAGACGAAGTATTTAAGCATGACATCAATCTACATTAGACCCGACGTGCTGAGAAAACTCCGACGCGCACCCACTGTTGCGAGAAATAGTACCGCAGTAATATTGGCGCTGAATAATATGAGTGCAACCACGTGGACAGATATTACAGGAATGGCACCACTACGCGCACTACGCGGACATTATATTCGTAAAAAGCGCGGGTTTGCGAATCTGGTCGAGTGCTCTTGAAGGCAAAAGGGACTCGTCGTTATCGATCGAAACGATACATTCGCGAAGTAAGAGAACGTACATACGCTTATCCACGTCAAGGTCCAAATATGAAGCGCACTTCCCAGGAAGCGCCGCAACACATTTGGAGAAAGTATTCTGTGCACGCGTCAGGACTGGTTCCACGACCAGATGATGCGATCCGTTCTCGCGAATCGTCTTTAGACCTGAACCTGTCGATCGACGACCTTCCGGCACAGAGACGACGGAAGTCATAAAGCGTTCTCGAGGCTCTTTTCGTGCCATTGAGCCGGGCGAGTTAGTCATCGACGATCGAACGTGCGATAGACCCACAGGTAAATACACGCATACGGTGTATCGAAACTCCGGCGAACACTTCTCCGATCTGCATATATTTCCACAATGCTTCTCTCCATTCCTCTGGTACTTGGAAGTTACGAGAATATCCGCTATATCGATTGCATAAGCACAGTTTTATTAGTAGTCGTACCGATCAGCTCCAGCCTCTGTAAATTTCTCAACTTCGTAGTTAGGCACGCATTAACAAACGAGCGATTAACTTACGAATTTTCCCCACTTTCTATTTCAAAGAGTTAATCCGCTCGGCTTCTACGAGGCTCGCATAATCGTGCCCGATGAATCGTATACACTCGGATATCAATCCATCGATCGGAAAATGCACCTGTACATCCGCCCATCTACAGCGCACCATCCATCGACCTCCAGCGAAATATAATAGCCGCAACTTCGAACTTTCCAATTCCAGCGATACCAGCGAGGATTTCCCAATCTCCCGGCGATATACCGAGGTAGCGTGAAGAACGGGGTACGTGCCGGGACGATTAACTGGCTTCGGGAGCGGGCAGAGGCGGCCCTCGATTTTTCGAACACCCCGTACGTGCGCGGACACCGCGCGGATGATGGTGGCGCGTGTCCTTGGGGTCTCCACCATGACTCGAATCGAAAAGGAGTCGTAGGTGTACGACCCATGCCCGTGGCTCCGATCGTGGCGTATACCTGCCGAGCTTACCATGCTTCACGGAGATATCGCGCTAGTGGAAAGTTTCGTCAGACGAAAGTGGCTTACTGCGCGCGCGACCGCTCGCCGCGGCTAAATCCTACGATCCGAACGGCCAATTGTCCGAGCAACGTGCCTGCATAGTGGCGACCGTGCACCGTGCACGCTATACCGGATTGTTGGGCGGAAATTACGAACCGCCGCGAAGGACCCACGCTGCTGTGATTTCGGTGAGTGGATCCTTGGTGTGTGATATCTATCGGACGTGTTAAAAAAGTTTATCGGGCTCGGGTAATTATTCTATCTTAAGGGGCGCTATCTTAAGACGCTTATGTATCTCGATTTCGTTAAGGGGGTAGCTTTCTTATGGAACTTATTTATCACACTCGTATCGCCACACTGCATTAGCCTCATGCGATTGAACTTACGAAATTCGAGTGTAGGACGCTATGAAACGTAATGACGGATAAATTTGTCGATTTGTAGTATACAGTGGATATGAAAGAGCTTAGCTTTTGGGCAGAGTTGTTCCTTCGTTTGCGGTAATGTCAAGGACCCACAAATTTATTCCAAAAAATTACTAAATAATTGTAAAGTATTTTTAAATTTATACGGAAAATTTAATGGCGCGTAGTAAAATGTTTTAGGTGATCAGAAACTGCTCCCTTTGCATCTTAAGTGTTCAGGAACTGGGTCCTTGACGGTAGTTTTACGTGGGAATCGTTTATGCCAGGTGGGTATGTTAATCAATGTAGGAGTATTTTGCGTAAGTGGAGAGGGGAGGTTATATTAATCGGGAGGCAAATGTTGCCTGCAGGTTTTGCATTGTTGTGTGCTGCTAGCGGTTTGTCAGCCGATTTCGCGCGCAAATAACGACTGATAAGCGAGGTTAAATCATTCGTCTGCTATGCGGCCATCGTTCTTTTGCTATGCGATTAACGATCTGGTCCTCGACGAATGATGAAACCGACGGATCGGTGTCGTAACAGTTTTTTGCACCCTTGTAAAATTACAAAGGTAGCGACAACCCATTCCACGTTTTCTCGTTGCACGGCAACTACCCGTGGCGGCTGGCGGATCGCGTGATTCAGCCCGATTATTGGGCGGTTCAATCTAACGACACGATTATCGGTTCTGTCATCGACAGTTCTGTCAAAAGCTTGATCCATAGATGATATATGGCGATCCGACCGTGTTCGAGACACGATTACATAGACGATAATTAGGGGGCGATACTTGTAGTCAGTTTTGGAGAAGGAATTAAGTGGCAGGGTTTAATTCACTTCGAGTGCTTGTAAGATGTTCTGGCATGCATAGGCGTGAATTTTCGACTAAAATATTTATTTAATGCTGGTTGAAAAGTGGTCGTTTACTCTCCGTTGTATATTCTACACGTGGCAAGGGGCTGGGTGTTATTTCCATCAGACTTTAATATACAGGAGGCTTAAGTAGTTTTGTTTGAGTAAACTTATTTCTTGGGAAATCATTTATTTCGCAGAAGAATGGTAAATGGAAGTGTATAATTCCATTCGGATATGTTACGTAACAGGTAAACTCCGAATTTCATTCTGCAGTGCGAACCAATGGGCTGGCACTAACGATTCAATTAATTAACGAGCCGCAGTAGCACGGCTAATTTCAAGCTGTAACAAGAATTACACATCTGTAAACGTTTCATTAACGAAAAATCGATCTCGCGCCCCTGACTTTAATCGCGAATATCTAACAGTTAACGCAGGCTCAGTCCGACCTTGCAGTTACACGTGAACCAGGCGTAATGCGATTAATTAATTTCCAGGGAACAGACTCCGCAAATTTGCATTAATTGCTCATTTCCAAAGGTCGGGCTACGGTTTCATTAATTTCAGATGAACGAACGTGTGTTAAAACGTGGATGCATAAATCATGCAAATTAATCAAGTGTTTGATAACAGTGATAATAGAAACCCAACATAATGTTACTTATCTTATCGTGTGCAACTAAAATTTTCTACAACTTTCGGGCCCTTCGGTGCGTCGGGCAGCTTGTTGACCGGTGACGTCACTCCGGGCCGGTGAGCTTCTAATTATTTTGAGCTCAGTTATTATAATCGATTCGTTCTCGCGCGTTCTATCTGCCAACGCGAAAACATCCCGAGACAAACAAGCGGCTCGTGTCCTTTTTTTCCAGGAGCCGTTTGCACGATGAATCGATCGGTTTCGGTCGGTGGAATGGTCGGAAAGGGTCGGTGTTACGAGCGCCCGCTCTGTCGCTCGCATACGAAAGAGCAAGGGCAGGATGTAATTAAGAATCGGCGATTAGGAGACGTCTGCTGGTGACGAAGGCGCGGTGGGAGGCCGTGGTGTTTTTAAATCGCCGTGCATGATTCATGATTCTTTTCGCGTACGCGGATAAATCGACTATAACTCCGCGGTGACATTTATTCTAATCAAGACGTTGATCGTTTATTCAAGCTAGTTTATATTCTGCCGCTGCTATTATTTTTGTCGGAACACTCTTCGCAATTAATATTGCGCTCGAGTTTTTTTAATAAATGATTTGTGATCTCTTCGTGGTCAATTTTGGAATTCAGGGATTATTCTTTTTTGGTAGCTGTGGGTACACAGAGGTTCTTAAGCCAGTGATAAAGTTATGGGGTAATGGTGAAATTGTATTGTATTGTATATTATTTTTCCTGTTAAACAGGATGGCGTTTCATTCAAGCTTATCCGCTTATATTGCCCAACGAACTATAGTCATAATTATTTTTTCTCTCCTCTCTCTACTTCGGGTCCCAGCAGCAGCGGCGCACTGGGAGAAAGGTGGTCTCCCATCTTTCCCCAGTACCCGCCCCGTGATGCTTAACTTCGGTGATCTAACGAGAACCGGTGTTTTTCCATCACGGCTACGGCCGCTGGTTAATGATAAATAGAAGTATAGTTTGAGGGTAGTCAGCTGTTTAGAAGTCGGAGATTCTTGAGGCTGAAGGTTTAGGCATATAAGGAATTTGAGATTTGAAGATTCTGGGGACTGAAAATTTGGAGGTATGAGAATTTTGCGATCCAAGGTTAGTCAGATATGAAGATTTGTGGGTTCATAGATTCTGGGATATATGGAAATAGGGATTTGAGAATTTTGAGGTCTAAGGATTCTGAGACCTAAGAATGTGGCTGTCTAAGGATTCTTGAACTTAAGAAGTTCGAGGTCTGAGGATTCTGAGACTTAAGCACTTGGAGGTCTGAGGATTCTGAGACTTAAGAATTTGGAAGCCTGATGGATTCTCAATTTGGAGTTCTAAGGATTCTAAGACCTAAGAACTTGGAGACCTACGAATTCTGAGACCTAAAGATTCTCAAATCTAAATATCTACTTGGAGTTCTAAGCACTCTAAGACTTTAAAAATTTTGAGACTTAAGGATCCCCAGATCCTAAAGATCGTTACATCTACAGACTCCGAAATTTAAAGACTTTGATACCTAAGGATTTGAAGGCCCAAAGCATCTTCAGGCCCTAGGATTCTAAGCCCTAGAAATTTTGGAGTCGGTAGACTCTAAAGAGCACAACGCATCCCAGGAAACCTCGAACAATATTAGCTGCACGTATCTGGATCGTCAACTTCTGAAAGATGACAAATCTGCTCAGTCAGCCGCGAAGCCATGTGATACGTATAAAACTCGCGTGCATGTGTACGAACAAGACAGTAGTGTCTACGGGGTAACTAACTCGGAGCAGATAAAGCCACGTTCACGCCTATTGACAAGGGTTTAATTCATGAATGCACATATTATTTCCGGTAGCGAGGAGTACTCGACCGTGACAAGCTGGACACAATGCTCGAGCCGTTACCCGTGAAATGTCACTTTCACACTCATTGACAAGCACAGGGAAGCTGATAAAGAACTTTTACTAAATTCTTTGCTTCCTTTCGCATTCCACGTTAAACGTCATAAACGACAGTAAATATTATTTCAAACCCGCTAAAATCTTCTAAACCATTTCAATCAATCTACATCTTTATTCCTTATTACAATTCAATTTCCTTCAATTTGCAAGTTAAGTGTGCACGTGAATAATTAATTAATCACAATCTTAGATACTTAAATTAAATTAAAATTGAAAGCTTCATACAAAGTCACATTACAATCCCATTTTCTCTCTTAATTACCCGTATATATTAAAAAGGATAAATATATAAAAAAAGAATTTGATAGGCAGTTGCGTGTGTGTTTAGAATTGAGCAACGTCACGAAAATAATCGCGTCCCTCGCGAGGAATGCGTGCGTTAAGATTCATATCAGCGGCGTACCTCTGTACGAAACTTGAGTCACGGTCAAGCGATCGAGATCTCAATGCCGAGGAATTAACAAGGGAACGGAGTCGCGGATCAAGATCGAGGATGAATCACGGCTGCGGACGGGCATCCTCGGGTCGCCGATGTTCCGTGGAGAGGAACAGGAGAAAAACGAAACATCGTTCTCGACCGTGAGCAGGTTTTTGTAGTGGAGATGCATCGAGCGGGAATTCGACGGGGAAAGTCATCTATCATAACGAATACCGTTAAAGCAGCCCACGCTCCATTCTCTGGCGCGCGTTTCCTCGAATAACTCACGTGCACCGTTCGTGGATCCATTTCACACGAAGTCACGACTGCTTACTTCGCAGTACCACGAATTTAACTACCAAGCTTCAATTTCAGATTGAGTTCACGAAAAGGGAAACCGAACTCCAGATTTAAATTCGATGCATCGCGAGGCGCCAACTTTGGTATTTCATAAGCTCCTTGAAATAGCAATATGAGCCACGCATTTTCACAATAAATATTTTACGGTAATATTTTCCTAAGGGTAATAATAAGAGGGGTATAATCGAGAGGACGCGTTAAATGTTTCCAGCACTGTAGGTAGAAATATAACTAGAAATTAGGGCTGTAACAAAGAATCGAATAATCTAAGTATTCCAATATTCAAATACCAGAGAATTCGAATCATGAGGAGTATTCGAATAATTAAAGCTGTACTAGAAATCAGACATCATAACTGTTATAAGACAAATAAAAGTTATGGTATAAGAGTTAATATCTTTAATTACATGATTTTAATTACGCATAACTATTATAAACGATTAAAAAAAATGATTACCGGTAATCATTATCAATGCCGGAAGTTTAATTTTGGTTCCGGTGATCAATACAAATGACCGGAATTTTGTTTGGTTACCGATAACGAATATCGACGGCAAAGTCTTTTTCTGGTTACATTCGGTGATTGTTAATTACTGATAATTAATATTCACTGACAACACGAAAAAAAAATTATAAATCATATATATTTTATTAAGACAAAAAACGGTATAAAATATATGAAATAAGTGTTTTAATTCTAGTACAATTTACCGTTATTTTGCTTAATAATATATATAAGTTTTATAATTCACGTTGTCAGTGAATACTAATTGTCTGTAATCTTAATAACAATAATTGTCAATCACCGAATGTGTCCGGAAAAAAATTGCCGTCGATACTGGTTATCGTTAACCAACGAAATTACAGTCCTTTGTATAGATCACTGGAACCAAAATTAAATTTCCATCATCGATAATGGTTACTGGCACACAAAAAATTTTTAATCATTTATAATGGTTAGTCGTAATCAGCACAATTAAAAGATTTATATTTTTGAAGCATTCCATTTTTTGAGAAATTTCATTGAGATTTAATAATAACTGACTTCTATTTAAATACAAATCAATTTTTACTCTAAAAAATTTTTAAACTAAAGTTGAAAAGTAACAAACTGGCGCCGGTTTGAAAAAATCTTCACAAAACACTCAAAAGTATGTACCTATTCTCGAGTTTTCCATGAGACAAATCTCGGTTATTTCTCGAGAAAAATGGTTAATTGAGCTAGGGGCTATAGCGATTATATAGCGACTCATAAAGATTAAGACTCTTTTAGAATTTTTTGTTTCGGACAAGCCTGAGCCGGGGGATCACCTATGCCGTGAACATACCTCTTTCTTTTAGGTGCCATTATGACACTGTAAAAGAACAATCAAAGAAAGTAGCAAAATTCTTTTTAATTATTTTTTTTGTATAATATAAGAGTAGCTGAATAAATACCAAAAAGATTCATTTCGTCATATGTGGTATTCACCGAGAAAAAAATCGTCGCAAATACCTTAATTTTTCGGCCGATCAAAGTAGAATGGCCCCTTAAAGGCCCAACTGGCTTTCGCTGCTTTACCCCAATTCCTGCCATGCGATCCCATGCCTAAAAGGCCCAAGCTCCCAATACAAGCTACACCCGATCAATCAGTGAAATCCTCGGTCCAATCCACTTCCTCCGCCCTCGAAACCCAAGGATCCCACCAATTAACCTCGCCCAATCCTCTCTCAAAACCGCCTCGCAGCGCACTATCTCTCCATCGAGTCCAAGCTTCTCGCTCAATTAGGTACGCTCGATCCTCGCGTGACCGCATAAAACTCATGCCGTCTCGAATTCTGTTTTCAGTAGCGAACGAACCTTGGACAAAGCCGTGTCTGCCAGCCGGGAGCCGCGTAGGAGGCTTGGGCATCTACGAAAGGGGGCCCCGAACAATGGACCCCGTCGATACTTAAAAAGGTGAAATCGCCGTCACGAAATCGCGGCGGAAGAGCGAGCAGGTGTCTACCCGCGAGCTCGGAAAAGCGTGACCGTGCGTTTTCGCCGGTGGTCGGTTGTCCATCGAGCAGGGACATCGGCCCAGCAGTAGGGGGGGGGGGAAGGGGGGAGCGTCTAGAGTGGCCCATTTCCCTTATCACGATAAAGCGACGGTCTAACGGTAGTGGTTCAGAGACGGCACGACACAACGCGAGCCGCGGCCACCGACGAGCACGCCGCACCAGGGTGAGTCACTTTGCGCGTAACGATCAGTCTGGTTCTGGATCGTAGCCGCGATGGATCGAAGAGACGCGGGGTCGTCGCCATCGCCGTCATTCTCGCCGTCGTGGACCCAGTGCCTTTGATCCCCCAGACGCCGGACCGATGAAGATGGACGTGGAAATGGTCACCCGAGCGTCCTTGAACTCGCTGCAGATGGTGGACGACGGAAGGATCGTCTCGCCGAACAGCCTCGACGAGTGGACCTGGACCAGCTTGAGGGTGAGTGGAACACCTTCGTCGGCTCCACTGGCATCTGCGTTCGCCGCTGGTCGTTTTAACGTCGGAGTTAACGGCTACGCGCACCAAGCTTTATCGACTGCTAATGATAGCGCTTCTTTGCGATAGAGTGGTGTCAAGGAGAATTAGGTGCGAGCTAGGAAACGGGGAGAAATTGCGATTGAGGAGTGGAGAGTTTGTAATGGGGGTGGTTTAGGGAAAAGTATTTGTTATTGGTGAAAGAATCGATGAATATTTCGAGAGGTCGAAAAACAGCAGTTGTAAGTTTGCTATTTTTGGGATTAAGTAGAACCAGTGGGTTTAAGAATAAAGGCCCCGGTGGCAAACGTTCTGAGGGATCCATTTTGGGGGAAAATGAGGAGGTAGATTATTAAAAATTGGCTAAGTGTAGTAGTACGGAAAAAAGGTATAGTGTTTGGATAGAATCATAATTTTTTTTTATTTGAAGATGGACCCCTGGGGTCTTTCCGGCCAGAGGCCCAGGCGGTAACTGCTCATCGGTAGCGCGTTCAGGGGACTAGGCAATCGAAAAATCGAGTTTTATTGTATTTTCTGAAAGTACTCTGTTTTCTGAATAAAATGCCGTTTGGTTTATATTAAAATTCGCCAAATTGTTGATTTAGCAGCTAAAAAGGTTAAGGGGTCATGCCTAGTTGGCAGGCGAAAAAGAAACGTGATTTTTGGGAATTTTTTGTGGAAAATCTAGTGTATATTTTGTACAACTATTTGCTTATTTTAAAAGTGCATATATTCAGCAACTCTAGGTAATTTTGTTACAGAAAAATATTAAAAAATGAACGAATAACAGCCACTCTCCCGGAAGCTATTTTTTTTAGCGGTGAGCACGATTTCTCCGAGCCGGATCATCTGAAATCGAACAGCGAAGAAGATTGTGTTAGTATATGAGTTTATCTAGTTCGTGAACGAAGGATTTTTGTTTTTGATGAAAACTCTATTTTTAATTCACGAAAAACGAACAATTCAGACCTCGAAAAATCATGATTTTGCGTTAAACGGCCGCCATTTTGTCTGAAATTATTTTTTTAAAAAATCCTTCGTTAACGAAGTAGATAAACTCATATATTAACAGAATTTTCTTGGCTTTCTGATTTTAGATGACCCGGCTCAGAGAAATCGTGCTCACCGCGCAGCGCATTTATAAAAACGGCTTCCGCGAGAGTGGCTGTTATTCTTTCATTTTTTAATATTTTCCAATAAGAAAATTACTGAGAATTGCTCAATATATGTACTTTTAAAATAAGCAAATAGTTGTAAAAAATATAAATTCAATTTTCCAGAAAAAATTCCCGAAAATCGCGTTCTTTTTCGCTTGCCAACTAGGCATGACCCCTTAAGCGGTAACGTCGCCTTTGCTCAGGAACTTTAAACGCGTTTTTCTCGAATCTTTTTTTCTCTTGTTTTTGCCGTATTTGCGAATGCATAGAGTTTCAGAAAATATTACAGAATGTATAAAAGATGTGCCATTTCCTGCACAACTTATTATATGGTCCGTAAAAATTCGAGATCATTAAAAAATTAATGTAGTAACTCACGATCGAATTTTTCTTGAAATAATCGCCGTTTTTCGGCCACCAATTTAAGAATTCTGCTTTAATTGTAGCTTTTATTGGTTGCGCGAGAAACTACGGACGTAACAAACAAAAATCACACCTTGAAATTGGATTACGTCACTTTTTAGGAACAATATTACAGCAAAACCACAGAAAAACGTTAAAATGTTTAACAGTCAGCACCGCCATTTTTAAAGTACACATACCAACTTTTTTAATCTCTATAATAATAATAAACATTGGGGTAAAAGCATACATCTGGATTTGCTTCCATTTTTTTTTTACAAATGCATTAAAAAGAAAATATTTCTTTCACGGGAAACGACTGCCTAATCCCCTTAAATCCGCCACTGAGTAGAACCATGTAGGATTGTTTTTATGAATACTCTCCGCACTAATTCGCTAATAAAAATCATGATCAGAAATGTAACAGGACAATTTTTCAGAAAACCCTCGCTCCATCGAGCAGACGAATCTTCGAATTTCACTGCAAAATCTAGCGTGCCAGGTAGCTGGATAATTTGCTCCCAGTCGAAGGAAAGATATCGAGCAGCCTCGCACCTGCGTCCTCGCGCCACATTCTTCATTTCGCCGTTTCGACCGCGGCGATTTATTCCCCCCGCTTCCGTGTTCATTCTAATCATGGGCAAACACCTCGTCCCGTTTAGTGGCGTTTCGCACGAGTGGAGGAAACGCTTGGGCGCGGACGATAATTAAATTATAAGGAGAACGTTAGAAAGAGAGGGCGAGGCTGCGTCGGGGGCGTCGCTGAAGCGCGAGGAGCCACTTATCTCGCGGCATGGATGAAGATTTCCGTGAAATTGCAATTGATTGCCGGTATCTCGGTGACTTTTGATCGGTGGCGCGGAGCCCTGCGCCGGGCAGATTCGAGGAGTAGTAGGACGTTATATCGCACTTTTTCCCTCTCGCGATTGGAAGTATACGGAAAAGTGAGACTTTTACGTGGGCGCGATCGCGTGGACAGGCTGTTTCTTCTAACGTCGAAGCTTTTATCAATAGAACGCACGATACCACCGTAGAAAAACTCATTCAATCTCGATCGACGTCCTTCGCTGTAATCCACTGTGGAAGCGGACCGATAGCGAATCAACACGAATCTTGAAACGGGCGCTAAAGGTTCGAATCCACGATGAGATTTTACAGGAGACTTTTCCATCTAAACAAACCTTTCCAATTTCCTCACGAAGTAAAAAATATTCCAAAAAATACATCCATCAGAAAATGGCACCTTGGAAATAATGGGAACTGGCCTCGCGAGAGTCTAGGTTCATGAAACTAATGACGAAATAATTACGAAATAATAAAACAATTCTCTCGTCGGATTAAAGTCTCACGTGTGGCGCGATATTTTTGTTTCCTCGTGGATTTGCACGTCATTGTTTTTTGTGACGCATTCTACGTCGTTTCTGTAATGCCCCTAAATTACGCGTCGCGGAATTCGTTTCGTAACGGGCAATATATATAGTGGTTGATAGTTAACTTTGAAAAGCGGATGGAGTTTTTTTTCTAAACAATGTTATCTTTCGCAGGCTGGAAAACATTTTGCAGATCGACGTTATCGGCGGTGCGCTTTATCCAATGTTCTAATCTCGCTGCACAGGAATGTTAAATATTTTCAGACGTCGACCCTTACGTTATACAATAATATCGATTTCCCTGGAAACCGTCGTCGTTTGAATTTGGTTTGCGATTAGCTAATTGTGTCGCGTTGGAGAATTGAATTTGAGAAGTTAGCTGGTCGCCATATTGGGAGAGTAGTACAGCTTGAAGGGTAGCATTTCTTTTTCAATTAATTGCGAAGAAATAAATTCAAGCTGAGACTTGTACTTTGTCACAATGTTTAGTAACATCACAAGCTTTAAAAAAACATGTCTGTTTCGCCAAAAATATGCATTATAGATGACGTTAACAGATGGATTATAAAGAGGCTTTTTAAAAATGTTTCTTTTGTTTTTGACGAGACGAAACGAAACGAAATTCAGCGACCTGCTTGTAAATTCTACTTTAGATTTCAAAATACCTCTGGTTCTGCATGGAACCTATAAAAGCAGCAAAATTATGAAAATGACAACTACGAAATTGCGATTTTTAGTTGAGGTTTTAGTTTCTTTTCATATAGAATAAGAGTTTTTATTAATTTCAATTTAGGTACAGGCCGAAACTACACATTTTGCGAACACGCTCGACTTTTATTTGAGTCAATTGGAGCCTGCGTTTTTGAGTTATCATTTCAAAACAAAAGAGACTTTTTAAAAAGCCCCTTCTTTAAAGCTTACGATATTAATAACCATTGTGTCAAAGAACAAGTCCCAGGTTCAATTTATTTCTTTGTAATTAATTGAAAAAGAAATGCTTCATTTTCAACAAAAACAGCTGTACCCTGAATAGAAAGCAAACTCTTTGGTGACATAATAAATATATATTGGGTTGTTTCACGATCGGGCACTTCCCTTTAAGAGCCCGATTAATTCTCAGGAAACGAGGTCGCGAATAAGTCAGTCTTATTACAGAAATTCTAATTGGAGGACGTTCTGTTTCTGCGATCTCGATCGTGACGTGTGATCGAGCACTGTCTTCCTCTCGGCCAGTTATTCCTGCATCGACGAAAGGATGCAAGCTAATCTCCGCCCCAACGTAAACGGAAACATTGTCGGGAAATAGTTCCTCCATTGACGCGTGCGAATATAATGGATCTATTTGCAGTCGGAACGTTTCATATGTTGCATCTTGGTTGCACAGTTAAGCAGTCACGTCCGGCGCCATAAGTCAATTTAATTTTGAACCTAAATCCAAACGATGAGAATTTAACATTGAAGACATTAGACTGTCCTCCTTTAATCTCGCCAAAAGTGCCATTTCAGACTCATCCAATTCTACAATTTTGCAGAACCCGGTGCCGTCCACTTTCACAAGCTTTCATACAGGACTAGATTGAAACGTAGGAAAGTATCACGACTGCGTCCAGACGACCTGTATACACGAATCGTGTGATTATCATGCCATTCCTCGTCGCGCTGATAAAAATCCCGAAACCGCCCATGACTCAACACACCGACTCAGAGAGCCGTATCCCCCGAATCACCGACTACAGATACCTCCTTTTAACACCCCGGGCGGTCATCCCCGAGGAATCTCGAGAGGTGCGTTTAATATTCAAAGAAAACGTCCGCAGGGGGCAAGCGGAATCGGGGCTCGCTGAGGGTGAGGGTCTCTGTTGCGTCGCGGCGTGCTCAATGACGGCCAACATCGCGTAATTCGCTTATGTTAATTACGCGGCAGCAGTTGGGGGGAAGAAGGAGGGTGGGGAGAGACGGTTGCTCGGACCCGCGTTCGAGATTGAAGATCAATATTCGCCGGACCGAAAGGTTCGCCGCGAGCTGCGGCCCGTGGCACGAAAACGCACGCGCGGAAACGCACCACGGGGCCGAGAGGAGGAAGGCTCGCTGGCGTTGTTCCCCAACTGGTGCCGCGTCGAAAGTTTCGTGGCTCCGGCGGCTGGCACCGGGTCGCCTTTCCTGCCCGTCCGCGGAACCCGTGGAAAGAGTGACGACGGCGTCGGGGCGGAGGCGCGGCTGCGCCCCACGACACTCCTCCTGCGGTTTTTATCGCTGCTTCGCCAGCTGCATAATTCACGCTAACCGTCGCTACACACGCCGATTTTCCGCCAGACCGCCGGCGACCGCCGGAGGGACACGCTCACCGCGGGATCGCGCGCGTTTTCAACGGGAACGGTGGCTTGTGCTCGGCTGGCATTCCGTTCGTTACGCGCGACTCGCGTGTTAGTATCGGCGGCGGACGTAGCAGGGGACTTATTCCAGTGGTTCCTCGAATCCCACCGGTCGATGGAAGTGTGGATGTAGGGGACTTAAGTGGCTCTCGGCGTTGCGAGTGAGTTCTATTGTTACTCTTGGTGTTGATAAGTGTGCAGGAGCGTGGGTCGAGCGGGGAGCGTTGTACAGGCCGAGGGAGGAATGATTTTGGATCGGTTTCTGGGGATATGGTGCTCGATGGAAGCGTGGATGTAGGAGGTAAAAGATTCCTTCAACGTATTCTGAAGTTCGTAGTGAAGTAGTGTGTAAACTGACTGTGCTTCGGTAGCCTTGTACCTACGCCTCGCGAGTACGAATTCGGCAACTCGAAATTCTACTCTGGAGCTTCTATCCTTAGCCAATTCTTCTGCATTAATTATGCACCAGCTCTAATTCAGTGAAGATCTAACTCGAAAAGGGGAGCACCCCCTTTCACACTTCTTCTGACATTCTTAATGAAACAGTGCTTTCAAATCTACGAATCTCCGAAGCTTTTCATTATCCCACTCATTAGAACTCGACCGACTCAACGATCTTCCCCCACTTCCTTCAATCTTACTCTCCCAGCGGCAAAACCATCCACGTCCTTCGATCCGACGTTCAAGGCGCCCGTTTAAAAAGACGCTCCCGTGATTTCCCATCACTGAATAGCGTATCACTCCATACATTGACTCCGACATTCGGTATCGCTAACGAGCCTCGTCGCACTGCTACGCGCACCTAGAGTCCTACGCTCGTCAAAGAGCCCCCATTATCACCGCACGCGCTGTTACCGCCGAGGAGATGATAATTGGGCGCTCTGGTTTTCTTTGATCGATGCACCTAAGCGCACGATATCGTTCCGCATGATTCACCGAAACGAGCACGCGCGACCGCCGCCAGCCAATTACTGAAGCTGCATAGCCGATCGATCGCCGATCGCCCGCGCCAGTGGGAAACAAGCTCGCGATCCACATTCACGAGCTCCATTCACGAATCCGCCCGATGCAGGCACCAGCGTTTCCCTGAATCAATAATCACCCCCTCTCCCCATTTTAAAACAGTGCACCGTGCTTTCCCCACTCTTATCTCGATCGTAAGTACACGCCGGCTAGTTTTATTTCAGTCGAGCGATCGACAATGACGGGCCAGGCCCACTCGGCGATTCAGTTTTCAAATTAGACGGCTATTTCGCGTCGATCCTTTACCGAATTCGATTTTGTCCTCCGCGCTGTCCATCATCCGCGGGCAGTTTTACCGAAAGTCTATTAATAGACCCCTTGACCAGCTTCGATTTCGGTTTCGCAGCTAACGAAGCGGGCACACCTGTGCGGTGTCGCCCGTTACGTTCCAATGGCCTCAGGAGGGTGGCGAGAGTCGAAAGTACTCGCTGCGGAATATTCGCAACGCGGCGATGCTAGATACGAGCATCCGCGATGGTAATCGGCGGAACGATGCCACCCGTTCGTGAATTTATTTTCGTCCCGGGCCGCGGTTCCCTCTTTTTATTTCCTCTCCTTTTTCTTCCTTCCGAATTCTGATAACGCCCCGGGGCTTCCTCGCCGATGAACGCCCCCCCGGGGACCGTGGCATTAATTGGCGCCGAGCGGCGTCGAAATATGTATATCGCCTGCGTTATCGTGTAACCGTTAACGTCGGATAGAAAGTTCAAACAAGGCGGTCGCGCACGCCGAATACATAATATGGATCTCACGTGGGCTTTCACTTTCAGAAACAGTTCAAATACAAGGGCCTGGAGAAGCTGTTCACGGCCTACCAGAGGAGGCTCCAGTATGGTTACCTGTCGCTCTTCGTTCTCCTGCAATTGGCGCTCGGTACCACCTATTGTCTGATCCTGGTCACAATGGTAAGAGAAACCGAACGGCGGGGTAAGCTTGCGAGCGTGATCACGGCGAGCGTGCGTTCTCCGCGCGACGTGTGTGGCAGAAATGGGCAGAATTTGTATTTAAATCGAATTTCGAATAACGAATGAAAGTTAAAAAAATTATTCGTCGTCTATCGGGTAAAGTTAACTCGGGTTAACGAACGAACGATGAATAATTTTTTTTAACTTTTATTCGTTGTTCGAAATTGTATTTAAATAATAATTTTGCCCATCTCTGGCGTGTCGTCGGTTAAAAATTTGCTCGCTTGATAGTTCGGACGAATTAGTGGTAACTCATTAACACGTAATTGAATTTATTGAGGCTTAGGGGAGACCGGGGCTAAAAGTTCCGGGGGTAAGTTGTTCCGATAGTTGTATCTTCAATATGAAAGTAGCTTTGTACTTTAAATTATTTTTTCCGTGTGAGTTGATCACGTCACTCTGTCAGCCATTTTAATAGAGCCCGCAACAGCGAGTTGTGTGGTAGTAAGCGAGGACCTATTAGTCGCGTACCAGATAAGTAAATATTTTCCTACTATTATTTTTTGGTCTATTTCGATTATTTAACGTCGCTATTATTGATTGATTAGTTCTTATGCATCAAATGACATTTAAGAACATGATGTAGTCGTGTGGATCGTTTCAATATATGTGTAAGTAAAGTAATCGCTTAAATTGCCACATGTGTCGATAGGGGCTAGTTGTTCCCGTGATTTGGGGCACGTTGTTACCGTAACAACTTGCCCCACCGCAAATGTATAAATTGTTCCAGTTGTGTTTTAAGATGCGAACATATGAATGAAAGGTGAAGTGTGGCATCATTTCCATCGAAGTTGTGCATAAAGATAAAAATTGTCGCTAGAGAATTCGATATCTGCCACTTGACTCTATCGAGAATTATTAAAAAACTACAATCTGGACAAGAAGCCACTGTAGGCTACAAGTAGGTACCCACAAACAGTTGAATGTAAGACTGATTTGTAGATTTTAGTTTTTATACCAAAGATAGTGTTTATGATTATTAGGATAACGCATACAGTTGTTGATCCCTATACAATAATTGATCCTCTTCCCGAAAAAGTAGGAAATATAATATAATGCTTTTTTCCTATGATAAAATATAATTATATTCGGAACAAAAATATCTGGTCCACTGAAATATAGATATATTTTATTACATAAAAGAAGCATTATATTATATTTCCCACTTTTTGGAGAAGAGGGTCAATCATTTTATAGGGGTCAACAACTGTATGCGTTACCCTATATTGTTTTGGTTTTCTTTTAAAGATAATACATTTTTGTTGGTCCGAACCTTCATAAATAACCATTATTATTAGTAAAATTCTGTTTTATTTAATTAGAAAATGAAGTATTTCATTAAAATGCAACTTTTATATCTTAGTAACAACTTACCCCAATGTGATAACAACTTGCCCCATAAAGGGGTAAGAAGTTCCGCTTCGACCAGCGCCAAAAAAATTACTTTTTATGAAAAACCTATTGCAATATATTAAATACGAGCTTAAAATCATAAAATATAATAAATTTAACAAGAAATTAGTCAATAGTGAAGAGAATAAGTACATTATTTTGCGGTCATTTTTTATGTTTTATCGAAATCGGAACTTTTAGCCCCGGTCTCCCCTACGTATTTTTCAAAAGCATCGCTCTGCCAAGTGATTCGCGATAACCGCGCCACTTGAGGAAATGTGGTCTAGAAATAGGATTTCGGAGTCTCCTACTGATAATGATAAGAATGGAAATGGTAATTCATTAATGAGAGATATATATTAATAGTAGAGTACATTGCTGAATATAATTTATATAATCTGAAGAATGAATATTTGAATGGACGATAGGAATAAGTACCTACTATGTATGTAATTTGTAGAGGAGTGTCTTGTAGCGATATACATTGCCCAGTGAATACCACTTTTATGATACATAAATGAATCATACGCATGTATACGTGCACATAAATGAAGTTGGAGAATCTGAAATTGAAATACCCCTTTGACGTTAATGTTTGGGAGCGAAAGGAGAGTTTGTCACAAGTATTAAATGGAGAAACGTGTTACTCACAGTCTGCAAACTCCGCTGTCAGAGTTTCCGCTGCGATGAGGTGTCCCTGCAAATAATATGTACACTCAACTTAACTTATTCAACCAAATAAGTGCATTATTACATTTCCACTTCGTTTTGACAATACTTACACTTGAACGTTTCGACTTTCTGTCACGCAACGTTTACTCTTCCGGTCCCATAGCTTCTCCATTACAATTACGAATAATGAGTAGCCCCACCAATAAATAATCCACGCTCGTAATTATCATTCCCTCAGATTATTACCCCTACAGAGCACCCCCATCGCTCACCCCGCCGATACCCCTTAATTGCCCCTTATTACCCAGCGAACGATCCGGATATCCAATTCCACGCCATTTCCATACATCAACATATCACCATCGTCTCAATTAGAACCCCCATTTCCAGGCCATCGGGTCTCAATTCTGAAAACGCCTTCATCGCACACAATACACCGTCCAGACATTGCGCAACCAGCAATCGCCGCGTTGTTTTTCAATGCCCGGCCTCGCGGTTCCAGTCCTCCTCGAATCGATAATCCCTTATTGGCAAGGTGTGCCGGTCGTTTTCGCCGGTAGACAGGCACAACGCGGCGTAACGCAGGACACGTACGCGCTTAATGCTCGCCCTGAAATAGAATACGAGAGACCGTCAACGATTTTCCTTCTTACAGGTGAACATCGAGAATTGCCTGCCGGACGTGGTGGTCCTGAGCGTGGTGAGCGCGCTGCTCTGCCCCATGATCGCCTTCTCCTTCCGCTCGAAGCTGATCGCGAGGAACAGCTACCTGGCGGTGATGCTGTCCTGCCTGATCGTGGTGCTGCTGGTGATCGGCGACCTGGCCGTGCCCTTGTACTACACCCTCTCCTACACCGAGGACGAGATCTCCTACACGCCGATAAGGTACCGCTGACAAGCACGGAGAACGAAGCCCCTTCCGCGACGGTGCAAGGCCGGCCGACGTGCAGCGATTATCATCGCTGGCCTCGATCGGTTCTCCCTGCTCCGGGCCGGCGTTCGATTACCTACTCTCGACGAAACCGCACGGTTACGAAAGATCGGCGAGCCGCTTATCAATATCGATCTCCCGCCGTCGATTTTGCAACGGAGGCTTCCCCGTCTTCCGCTTACGCGATCTCTGCTCCATTGAAAACGAGATCCTCTGGGACGGATAGAGGTGGCTCCGGAATCGTTGAGGCTTTATTATTCCGATGGGAGATGAATTAATTCGCCCGTAGGATCTTGATAGCGTCCCCTCTTTTCTCGTTATTTTAATTCTTACTGGGAAAACGCCACTGCGCGTGGGATTCTTCGGCCGTGCTATTTTTTTTTTTTTTTTTATTGGGCGCGGCAATTGCTCAATTGCTGCGTTCGCTTCTCTGTCATCCTCCTTCTTTATTCTCTCTCTGATAACGAACACGCGGCCGTGAACTTGCCACGCTAAGTACGCGTTAATTGCGTTTCTTTTATAGACCGGCGTACGCTACGCACGCGCTCCTGGCCTGTTACGTGTTCCTGCCTCTCACGGAGAATCTGCACGCTTTCATACTCGGGATCACGGCTACCGTGTGCTACCTGGCCACGCTCTCGTTAATCACTTACAGAAACACCTTCGATTACGCTACCAAGGTAAACACAGGCTCCTGCGCTACCCGCTCACGCGGCACCGACGCGAATCCAACGGATAAATATACATCGCGAGCGATAATAGGCTACTTAGGATAATTAGGGGATCACCTGCTCGAATAAATTTGTCGTTGAGTTATGTGTGTAGGTACATATTTAGCAAGAGCCAGCGTGACTGGGACAGCTTGATCTATGCGTGGCGATTAAAGTTGTGGACTGATTTATTTCGTTAGTGGAAATGGTTACTAGAGCAAGGGATCCACCTGGATGATAAGCTATGCTGTGCTGGATGTATTGAAGCTAATCTTTTTAAAACTTAGCATAGCGTGCAAGGGAACGTAACATCCCGAATCTGGAAATTCAAAAAATTCTGAAACTTTGTGAATGTGTAGCGAATTTCTTCCTGATTATAACGCAATTTCTGTTTGCCGCCGAAATTCACTCTGAGGTGGTCTGATTGATCCCTGAAAATCCGGTTATTTTCCGATTTTGTGTAATAACTCGTGAACTGTAAAATAATTTTTCTACCAAATGATGGATCTAATTGAAGGAAGTAACTTTTACAGTATCTTTTACTGTTCGCGGATTACAACACAAAATCGGAAAATAGCCGAATTTCCAGGGGTTAATACCACCCCCTTCGAGTAAATTTACGCAGCAAACAAAATTTGCGTTGTAATCAGGAAGAAATTCCCTACATATTCACACAGTTTCAGAATATTTTGAATTTTCGGGTTCGCGATTTTCCCTTGTTAGCTTCGCTTTCAGGTGGATTCCCGGCTTAATTTATGGCTGTAGAAAAGGTGAAGTGGAGCGGATTATTGCGTCAAGTTACTTAGAGATGTGATCGCTCAATTGTTCCGACTATCTTGATTTAGTTTATGCGAACAAAGCCTTCTAACACTGTGACTTCACAGATCATTACAGACACGATATATTTCGTTTGCGTGAACGGCCTAGGATTGTACTTCCGGTTCATGAATGAAGTCGTTATCAGACGGTCGTTCCTCGATCGCCGGAAGTGCCTCGAGTCGACGCTGCGGTTGAATTACGAGAAGGATCAGGAAGTAGGTGTTACCGATAAAATTGTTTATAATGTTAAATCTCTTGGTATGTGAATTATGAACGTTTTTAGGAGCAACTTACGCGGAGTATATTGCCGCAACACATAGCTGCGAAGATTAAGAAAGACTTCAGGGATATCTTTAAATTCATCGAGGAGCACAAGAAACCGCCTCCCAAAGGGCGACCTCACAAGTATGTCTTCCTTCTTCTATTTCCCTCTGATTACGAGAACGCGATATTATAACGCGTCGTCTTTTCCAGTGACCTGTGCGTCGAGACTCACGACAACGTGAGCATTCTGTACGCGGACGTGGTGAATTTCTCTGGATTGACAGTGACACTGCCGGTCCGGAAGCTAGTAGAGACTCTGAACGATCTGTTCGGCAGCTTCGACGAGGCTTCGGAGAGGCACAACGTCCTGCGAATCAAATTCTTAGGCGACTGCTATTATTGCGTGAGCGGAGTGCCGACCCCGAATTCCCAGCACGCGAAAAACTGCGTGGATCTTGGTACGTACGCTGTGTCGGTCTATCCGTTGGCGAGGTCTTTAAATAGAAGCACAGTGAAGATGGAGCTGGGGTGATGCACTTTGCAGGACTCGACATGATAAGGATCATCAAAGAGGTGAGAGCGAGGGTGCGTCGCGAGAGCGGGGTGGATGTGAACATGAGAATAGGCGTCCACTCGGGCAACATAATATCAGGGATCCTTGGCGCCAACAAGTGGCAGTACGACGTCTGGTCACGCGACGTCGTTATAGCAAACAAGATGGAACAGACTGGAAAGCCCGGTAAGGTGCACGTGACGCAGCAGACGCTGGACCTCGTGGACGCCACGGAGTACGACTGCGTACCCGTCGAGTCCTTGAACGACGAGATCCTCAGGAAATACGGGATCCGGAGCTACCTGATCACGCCCTCGATCCCCGACGACGAGCCGACCTCGCAGGTGCGTATTTCCCAGTGGCGTAGGAACGGGCAAAGAGAATGTAAACGAGGAGGGGGTCCGTGTCTAGCCGCAATGGTGCAATTCCTACGCCACTGACACATAATCCTTAACCATCCAGCGAACTTCCGTCGAGTGTTTCGCATCGTTGACAGGCGTACCTTGTTGCAGAACAGCGAGAACACCTTGACGGTCATGGCTCCGGACTCCCCTCCGGTGGCTAACAAACACTACGTCAGATTCTACAACATCAGGTCCCCCAGCGTGAATTCCGGCTCGCGGAACAGCAGACGATTGACCGCTACTATAAATAATCACGTTGACGTGCTGGCCAGCACCTATAGAAGGCGCACGCACTTCATGGACTCCTGTCTGAGGGATTATCATCTGATGCTGAAAGCGGCTGACGCCGAGATGGAGAATGCTATTAAGCAGATGCCTCTCACCAAGTGGGAGTAAGTGGTGTCTTCGATTGGCTTGATAATCGCTGGATGCTTTCATACGAGCGCTAGTGTTTGGCTAACTTTAAGGAGTTGAACGACACTGTACATCGCGATGTATATTTTATTGCTTGATGGTACATATCGGTGTTTCAGGCAATGGTGCAGATGGGAACACATAAATCCTCTGTTCTTAACGTTCCAACAGTGGAGCTGGGAGATACCGTTCTTGAAGGAACCCGATCCGCTCTTCAAGTTTTACATAAGCTCCGCTGTTTTCGTTCTGATCTTTATGGGACTTATTTACTTGGTACCTACGCTTTCTCTTTCCGAGTACGTTTCCTTCGTACCAGTGTACAGGTACGGTCGGAGCAGGATCAAGCGGAATCATGGCTGTCTCCGCGCGGCAGGCTCTTGATTCTGCTCCGACTGTAGTGGATAAAATCGGGATTACAAGGGGCGCAGAAGCTGTGATTAATTAACTTCCAGATGGCACCTGAGCACGACGGTCAGTTACTCGGCGGCGTTGCTATTTTTAATCGCATTGATGCCGATAGCCTGGATGCATTTCGCGTGGAACCGATACAAGGACCCGCACGACGAACACGAAGGCCACGTTCCGCATCCTCGTAACAAATTGCTGTGCTTTCTATATCAGACCAGCGTGAAGGTCAATATCATTATACCCTCCGTCGAGCCAGCTTTCGCCCGTTATACTTTTATTGCCTCGCGTCTGATAATCTTTATGTGATATTCTAGGTCGTATGGAGCGCGTTTCTCAGAACCGTTCTATACTTGGTGATAACGATAATGTTGGCGGCGTGTGCCATGTTTGACATGATTGTAAGTCAACGACGCGACGTTTAGCGTACCGCGGAGAATAGTGGGAGATGTTAAATTACTTTGGCTATTTCAGTTCGAGTGTAAAAACGTGGACGAGCTCGCGCGGAATAACATAACGTCCAGCATATCGGAGCCCGGCGCCTCGAAGCTCGACTGCATCGCTACACCCTGGGTAAGATCATTTAGTAGGTACTTGTATGCCGTAGATTTCCCTTCGGTTGGATCTCGCATATCATAGAACAACGTCTTTAATACCGTTCCATTGATTGTTTTTAGCAAATGACGCAAACTTGTTCCCTGGCGATCCTAACGAGTTTTTTGTTTCTGAGAGTCCATTACATCCTAAAGCTAGTAATAGGCATCGCGGTAGTGGCGTTTTATTCGTGGAATGTTTGGATACACCGTTCGAATTTGTTTAAGGTAACTTCCCGTCACCCGGTAGCGCTTTTAATTTCTCGATTGTGAATTAGTGTTAGCCGTTACCCCCTTTCTTTATTTGCTACCTGTTTCTTTCACAGTCAGGTGAAAGTTGGAATCCACGCTTAGAACCAAGACTGGCGCACATTTTAAGCGTAGTTTTCCTTACGTTTTCTTTGCATCTCATTGATCGTCAGGTGAGCTTCCTTGAATTAGCGAATACGGTAACGTTTTTGATAGCACCGACGTGCCTCTGTGTGCTAACATTCACTGGGACCTTATTCAGGCGGAGTACTTGAGCAGATTGGATTACCTGTGGAAACGCCAGCTAACGAAGGAGCAGGACGAGGCGTTCCACACCAGAAATGCCAACAAACTTCTCCTTCGCAATATCTTGCCGGAACACGTTGGTAGGTGAAATTATCAAGCTATACGCAAGCATCGCAGCCGTCTGTGCAATTATATCTCACGCGACTTCATTCCGCAGCGGAGTTCTACTTAAACATGAACAGAACTGAGGAAAACGAGCCCTATCACGAGGCTCACAACAACGTGGCTGTTATGTTCGCTTCGTTAATGGACGTGTCCATCGACGAGAGCAACATTCTCGTGGACCTGAACGAGATCATTTGCGAATTCGACAAGTTGTTGTTCGAGCCGCAGTTTGTTTGTCGAATCGAGAAGATCAAGATTGCTGGTAAATATATAGATCGAGATAATTAATACAAGAAGCTTCCTCGTCACATATTCTCAATGCATCGAAATACCATTTTAGGCATCACGTATATGGCAGCTTGCGGATTGGAGGCTAGTCGGCGCGATTCGATGCGCAGTAACACTGAGAGCGAAGAGAATTTCAGTGACAACGTGGTCAGAGTGATGGCCCAATTTGCCGCTGAAATGATGGCGGTCCTCGATAAGTTAAACACAAGATATTTCTGCACATCGAAACCACATAGGTATACGTTCTACTGCATGTCAAGAATCTCTAAATTATCTTTAATATCGTGGAGCGTTTATGAACGTAAGACAAACATCTTAGGTTGAGGATTGGAATATCCCATGGGGAGGTAACGGCGGGTGTGGTGGGCGCTCAGAAGCCTCTGTACGATATTTGGGGGGATCCTGTGAACATGGCATCGAGAATGGACACAACGGGTGTTCCAGGAAAGATACAGGTTCGATGGGCATGAAACAACTTTGCCTTAGTAACATCCTACTGTCTGCCTATCCTTTTAACCCACGTAAGCATTATTTCCGCAGGTTACAGCAGACACCGCAGCGGTCCTCGAGCAACAGGGCGTCCAGTGCCACCTTCGTGGAGAGACCTACGTGAAACCCAAGGGCTACGTGACCACGTACTTCGTGGGCATCGACGAGAAACGGCAGCTCCAGAGGGCGGATTCCGTCGAGGAGACCAGTCTGTGATTGAAATCCTAAACTGTTTTTTTAACGAGTCAACCACCTCGGTCGCGGTAATCGTGCTGACAGAATGATCGCGCGAGAAGTGAGATATTAGGTGTCTATAATAGGTAAATACAGAGGGGACGGAAGGGAAAACCAAAGAAAACTCGACAGACCAAAGAACTGACAGGGGACGCAGTTGTCGACTGTAATTCTGTGCGGAATACCTCAACCTTATTCGAGTAGAAATCGAGTTCGCAATTGCATATCCGCGAACTCAATCGTCGGCCGTAGTGTAAATTGATGCCGCTCTTGTAAATTGGAGAAAGGGATTTTAGTAGCGTCTTTTTACGAGGAGACTGCGAGTGATTTTATATGACCAGTACACGTGTAAGAGCAGCTTTGCGCGTAACGCGGCGCACGCAAGATATCCCGTACCAGCGTTTTCCAATCTGTAAAAATGTCAGGGGAAAGTGGTGTTTCCACGTAAAAGTTCGATACCACCAATGCAGAGTATCATTTCGTTTAAGTATTTAAAACGTTTATATTGTAAATAAGCGGACAAGCTTCTAAATGGCGACACTTGGAAAGCGACGTCCAAACAATGCACAATCGAGTTGAAAGTACGACGTAATAAACGAGGAGATTTGCGTTGGCGGAAGCCGTTTCGGGCACGAGTCTTGGGGGAGAAGGAATTTGGCGATGTTCTGGATAATAGACGCGCTAGTGTACTTGAATATTTTTCGTATTCGGACTCTCGAATACTCGGACGATTCGAATTCTACTTAATTGACGAGCGGAACGGCCGACTTCGAGCTTGGGCCCGGCAATGACATCGGCCGATTCTTCTCCCTACACTTGCGAAGGTAATCTTCTGCAGACGACAATTCGCTACTTAATGATTCGAGAGATAATCAAAACAGATATAACACTTTATTTATATCGATGCATGCGAATGATAATGACATTTTTCAAGTGTATGTTAAATGTACGTGTCCGGTAAAGAAACAAGTAGCTAGTTCGAGATATTTATTGACGTAGGCTCTTCCAGGGGTCATGGCGGATGTTTTGAAAATCCATCCATCCACTCGGACATTTCTGCAGTGTCTGTGACAAAGCCGACAAAACACTATGTGACAAAAGGTGCTCGTAAATTTCAGAACACAGCCTTCGAACACCTGGACGACTTTAAGCTTCCCTTCTTTCATGTCGGAACAAAGTTTTCTTTCGAACTCATTCATGTAGTATACCGTGATATCATTTACCACGGACAGTTTCTATTTTATCGCGTTGAAACTATATGTTGTACAGTATCCTGCGCCTATGTTAAACGAGAATCGGGTGGAATTTCTTAGCGTAATTTTGTATTTCGGTGGTACAAGGATTTCCTTTAAAATTCAAGTACCCATTATGTTTTTAAATTTTGTATACAGGAAACGGGAAGGTACGCGCAAATCCTAACGAATAAGTTAGAACGATTCCTGTGTGATATCAATGCGCTTTCCAATAATATACAATCCACGTCCCATATTCGTTACGCGTACATCCACTTTACGTTATAACGAACTCTTCCAACTCTGTCTTCTTACTTCGAATTTCCTAATTTATAAATCGCAGGTTTCGAAAAGCAAACGCCCCCGCCCTGACGGTAACTAGACAGCCACGAGTTTATTTTTCTATCGAGTGTATCATTGGCGTGACCAGCGCTCCTTCATTTCTGTGTAAATACTTTTGTATATATTTTTTAAACATTAGAAATAACGACCAATGTGATTATTCGACGATTCGAATAAAGTATTTATTACTACGCACGAGGTACAAATATAATTTGTAAATGAACGAGCATGGGAGGGCGTTGTCTAACACATTGTTCGACGAAGTGTTTATACGGTCGAATAAAAGAAGAAAGGAAACCTTACGACACGAGCTTTTCTACACCTATAGATCCCCAATAGGCGTGCCCGATTTTCTAAGAAGAAACAATTCTTTAGCAGCGGAAGATAAGATCGCGATAAGAATTGAATTGTACTTGGAAAGTTCTGCGCGATCAGATGGAACTAGATTCCCGCGATAGAGCGATGTGCCTCTACGTAGCAACGCGAGTAATTGGAGATATTTTTAGCGAAACGGAAAGGAGCTTGAGAATCATGGCAGAGGGAAACTTTTTTCCCACTGTTACGTGGCCATTCAATAATCGCGTGCATGCGTGAACAAGATCACTCGCTCTCTACGGCGAATTGGGATTATCTCCCGGGGTTCTCGGCAAATGGCAGCGAGGACGGTTTCACATGCGTGGTGGCCCCGTTTTCACCTCGAAAGCGGCGTTAATTTACCCCCGATGTGGCCGCCCGCGTAGAATTACGCGCTACGCCGTGACGTACGGACCACGGTGACGGCTATATTCATTCAAGACCTGTCCCTCAGCCGCTCTATCGATTCACGGCGAGCTTTCAGAGGCTTCGCGTAGTTGAACTTGCTTTCGTACCGCGGGTCGCCCGAAACGATCGATGCACGCAGGCTTTTACAGGAGCGATCATTATTTCTCGCACGGTAATCGTATGACTCATCCCGCGCGCCTATTGTCCCGCTGGTCATTTTGTTGACAGCGGTGGGATAGCACCAGATAACTGCTCTATTGCCATTGCCATCTTTGACGTTCCAATTGTCATCAGCCACTCCGCCTCTCTGACATATCGCGGCGCGTACGAGGCCCGGGATTCGCGTGTCGACAGCGTGCACGAGAAACGGTACATTCCACTTTCGAGTTAGCAAAGTGTTACACCTTCGAACTTCGAGATCCCTAACGCGAGTGGTCACTTCGATGCGCCGCTCAGAGAACGAATAACCTCTACGAAGGGGTTACTGTATCTTCCATACAACAAGTATTTCAGTAGTCGCAACCCAGTTTAAACAGACACCAAGTCAATATGGATATTGGCTTCTCATCGTACCACAATGGTGGTCCAGCGAGGGAGCAAGACTTCGGCAGGCTGTCCCAAACGATTGGCACGTCGATCTTGAAGATATCTCAAAATGGTGAGTACGGAAGGACTGCTTGTATTGCAGGATTTAGTACTAACTTGTTTTCTTCTATTCGACAGTATCTTCCATGCAAAAGATGGTCAATCAGTTGGGAAGTTCTACGGACTCCCAGGAACTTCGAAATCAGCTGTGAGTTTAAAGGTATCGGTGTTTCCGGCGTACGGTTGCTTTACAGTAAAAATTTTCGTAGGCATCAAATACAACATTACACGCAGCAGCTGGCTAAAGACACCAGCGTGCATCTGCGTGACTTGGCTATTCTGGCTAACAATTCAGGGGCCACCAGTCCCGGGGAGCAGAGGCAGCGTAAAATGCAAAGGGAGCGCCTTCAAGATGAATTTACTAGCGCGCTGAATTCTTTCCAGGTAAGCGTCTCGCACGTCTAGCTTCTCTGATAACGCTACATCTGTTCGATAATCATACTTTTATGTTGTTGTAGGCGGTGCAAAGGCTCGCGGCTTCTAAAGAGAAGGAAATGGTTAGGAAAGCCAAGGCGAGCGCAGGTATCGCGCCATTCGGAGACAGGAAGCAGGAGACGCTGATAGAACTGCAGGATAGTAGAAGTCAGAAACAGATACAACAACAGCAAATGAAAGACGAGCAGAACTTGCGTATGTTGGAAGAGCAGGAAGCGAGTATAAGACAGTTGGAGGTAAGTCTGTTTCGGGGAACTCTTTGCTTATTTAAGTACACGTTATTCAATGATTTCTCTTTGCAGAGTAACATCAGCGACATTAATCAGATCTTCAAAGATCTCGGTGCTCTAGTGTACGACCAAGGGGAAGTCATTGATTCCATAGAAGCTTCTGTCGAGAGGACAGAGGTATCCGTGAACGAAGCTACATCGCACGTGAGGCAAGCAAGTATCTATCAGAATAAACTGCGCAAGAAGAAATGTATACTCGTTGTCATTGGCGTGGTCGTGCTGTCTATATTGATCGGGATCATAGTTTGGCAGAGCTCTTAAATCCGTTGATATTACGAACGATACTCTCGTGCCGAGTAGTATGATGTTAAAAGGCGTAGCTGCATCTTCATTGCAAGGGTACCGTACATTTGGTGTACTTTTGGGAAAGCTCCTGACTTAATTGCAATCGCTTTACACGAGTATCTGGGAAGCATAGTACTATCAAGGGGAATGAACGCAAAGAAACTTGCATTGCTCTGTATCTTACTGATAACAACACACTTATAATTGTGATAATAAATGGTGCAAGACCTATTTTGCGAGCAAAGGTGTACAATGGCAAGTCTAAGACTGCCTCGGTCCATTTGTACGTTTCATTACTCATTGCATATTACTAGCGCGTAAATACACACGTAAAATTATACACACACGTATAGGTCTGTCGATGGTGTAGTCATGATTACTATATTACGCATGATTTTATCGAAGTATACTCGGAAAGTATGGGAATTAATTAATGCCAGCGAGCAGTTTAAAACGCGAGTCTTGTGTGAATCGTGCGAGTCAGTGCAGAGTGGATGCGTTGGTATTAATCATTGTATAATGCGTAAGCGTGTTTCGAACGTCCCAC
Source organism: Andrena dorsata (assembly GCA_929108735.1). NCBI lineage: Eukaryota > Metazoa > Arthropoda > Insecta > Hymenoptera > Andrenidae > Andrena > Andrena dorsata. Next base: position 38,889,433 of record OV815487.1, read on the forward strand.
AAAGTCTCATTGATAATACCGAGACGAGCAGTTAACGAAGTACGCGCGGCAACAGAGAATATAAATGGAAGGATCGATGTAAGTTAATGTATCATATTTAAGAATGTTGATTTATTTTAATCGAAATGTAATAAACTATATATAATATATAAAATCCATTGTACCAAATTTGAACAGAGTGACTATTGTACGGTTAATATTCAATCAAGAATTTTATTACGCTGTAATTAAAAAAAATTGATCTTGATTTCTTATTGTATGTTCGATTACTATTTGTTATTAAATACATGTTCAAGCATTTCCAGATTAAGTCGTTTCTTGGTTTCAAGGGTTTGCCTACACGTTCATTATTTCTTCTATCTTTGACAAATGAGGCAGTGAGAGCAAAAACGGAGTAAACCACATTTTTTTTCGAAATTGAGTTAGTAGAAATAATGTATTCCAATTAGAGCGGGAACTATTCGAATATTTTATAAGTATTCGAATGCTACGAGTAAACTTCAAATATTTGAGTATTCGGATGTTATTATTCGAATACTATTCGACTATTTGAGTATTCGAATACTATTCGACTATTTGAGTATTCGAATACTATTCGACTATTTGAGTATTCGAATAGTATGGTGTGAAGTGGGTCAAAATTAGCTTACAAGATTTCACCCTGACAAATGAACCTAAAGAACTTGATTTATATAATTCACACCATACTATTTGAATACTTAAATATTCGAAAAGTATTTATTCGAATACTTGAATATTCGAATTATATTCGCCAAATAATGGAGCAACTGAAGTATTCGAATACCGAAAAATTCGACAAATAGTCCCAGCCCTAATTCCAATAGGCTCTACTAATCATATAAACTAGGAAAATAATTTTCAATGTACGTTAGTCCGTTTTTGCTCTCACTGCCTCAAATAACTGTATACGTTTAAGTATGCAGTTATTCCTGAGTAACGGCACTTGAATAAGTTCAAATAAAAATTCGCGCCAATATCGTATCGTATCGAAACGTGTTGCGATCGATCGATTAAATGACAACCATTGCGGGACGTGCCACCTGTGCCAGTTATAGGTAGCGTAAGTGGCGTAAGTGTAGTTTCGTGCCGTTTGACAGTTGGGACGTTCGCGACCGTGCTCGGAAGAAATGGAATTACATTAATTGTTTGGCCCGCAAATACGCCCGTGCCAGCGAAATAAAAACGGCAGACACGTACTGGATGAGCCGTTTAACAATATAATGTTGAATTACGTTTCCTTGGTCACAACAATCATATTGATATGTTTGTCACAGTCTGAGGTTAGAATGCGAGTTTATGAATGAACGGCTAATTTCTGTGATTCGTAATCTGCACGAATTGTTTCAGGCGCAATACGACGACAAACGATGCATATGCATCTGTCCCAAGCTTCACACCGTGATAAATACAACCCAGTCGTTGTTAGAGCGACAAACGTACGTCATAAACGTTCCACCTTCTCAATGGTAATTAAAATTCCGACTGTTCCATTAAGGGATCCAATCGCACATGTGCGACATATGCGGGGTGATTTCTATACCATCTAACTTCATCTGTATTTTAATCCGCAGTAAATGCGAGGATGTGGTATTATTAAAAGTAGGAGATCAGCTGAAAGGCAAGGAGGAAGTTTACTGCTCGCGATGCTTTTGCAAATATGAAAATAGGAACACCACTATTATCAAAGTAAGTGTCTGGTTAATTCTATTGGAAGAAGATTGTGATATATATAGCTGCTTCCTCTTTGCAGATAGTGGTGATACTTGTTATTTGGGTTATATCCCTCTTAGTGATCTATATGTTGTTCTTAATTTGCTTGGATCCGTTACTAAACAAAAGGATCCATAAGGCTTCCACAAACATTGGCTATCACGAGCACAATAACGAAGAGGTAAACTGATATAGTTTGTTATACAGTGGTGGACGAAAGAAAGTTTACAACTTTTAAAATCGCATAAGTTTTATAAAATTAAACCAGACAAGTTGAGTTTTTCTGAGAAGCTACAAGGGTTAGTTTGCTAAGTGACTTGTTTCGTCGTTTTGAAAAAAATGCACTTGGTCGGAATAGCAAACAAAAATAGTAAATGTCATTTTTTAAACTTTTTTGTGAGCCTGTAATGAAAGTTAAAAAAAAAACCGTTTGTAGATTGAAGTAAGTTGTATACATGCCTAAAATTTCATAAAAATCGGTTAACGTTGCTCTGACCTATAAACGCCTAAAGATCACAGAATAAGGTTGAAAATCGCTGATTTTGGGAATTTCGCGTTTATAGCTCAGAGCAATGTTAACTAATTTTGATGAAATTTTAGGCATGTATACAACTTACATACTTCAATCTATAAACGGGATTTTTGAATTTTCATTACAGGCTTATAAAAAAAGTTTAAAAAATTACATTTACTATTTTTCTTTACTATTCCGACCAATTGCATTTTTTTTTCAAAACGGCGAAACATATTACTTAGCAAACTAAACCTTCTAGCATCTAAAAAAACCTCATGTCGTTTGGACCAATTCTAAAAAAGTTACGCGATTTTAAAAGTTGTAAACTTTCTTTCGTCCGCCACTGTATGTATTATTCTCGAAATTGAGTTTAATATTTATGGAGCGATGATGTAAACTGTTTTTAATCTCGGCAGGATGATGCATCGATAGCCCCTGGGACATCCCATCCCATGGGCGAAAGAGGTAATGTTTTAAATCGTGTTGGCCACCAGCAAGATAAATGGAAACGCCAGGTTCGTGAACAACGACGTATTATTTATGACCGACATACCATGCTTAATTAAACTGTACAGTTCTATATCTCAAAAGGATTAAGTACGATGAATAATAAATGCAAAGGCTGTGAAATTTGATGGCATTTACAGTTTTGTATATAATTTGTTTCTTAACGTCGCCGCACCTTTAGTTACGAGACATGTAACAGATAAAGAAGGATCAATCATTTTGTAAATGCCAGCAAATTAGATCGCAGTTAATAGTTAACATTGCACTAAACACATATATATATAAACATACATCTAATACTTTTGAGATTTATCGAATCTAGTGTATGAAACAATAAAGTATTAAAAATGTGTTATTTTTATTGCTAAGTGTACAAATATTCTTTAAGAAGTATCTGCATAAAAATAAATTCAAGTATCTCGCGGGAGTTGTTCGTGGATTGTTGCGGCGCCACGGATACTTGTCTAACATTCAAAAAATACTCTGGATTCATAGAAAAACGGATATTTATTTAAATTTACGTTGATTCTGTAAAACACTTTAATATCGCAGCACGACGAAGGTGAAGAGTTATTTGGGAGGGCTAGCATGAGATCAATTATTGCCTTTTAGTGCATCGCCAATCGCGTCTCTAATTCTATCGTATAACGTTAAAACTAATGCGCCGCCAGTACCTCTAAGCATATTTGACAGTGATCCTTTAAAAAAAGCTCCGACGCCTTCTAGTTTGGCTGTTTTCATCCAACAATCCAACGTGTTTTTATACATTACATCGGTTTTACTAAGTCCCGATTGCATCATCATGCGTCTTCTAACTGTATCGAAAGGATACGATACGACTCCGGCCAGTGTCGTCACCGCCTGTGAACGATGCACGAGAGTGTACAGCTCGCTTCAGACTGACAATAAAACTTACCTGTGCGATGAGAAAGGTAACATAAATCGGAGTGTTCTGCGGATCGGGGAGCATGCTCTTTGTGGTGTCATAAACACCGAAATATGCTGCTCTATAAATAATGATCCCTTGAACGCTCACGCTGAAACCACGGTACAGGCCAAAGAAACCATCAGCCTTGTATATTTTCAACAAACAATCGCCCAAACCTTTGAACTGTCTTTGGTCTGCCTTCCCAATATCCGCGGCTAATCTACAAATGTAATTAGTAAATTTACCACTACATTGCCTAAAGCGAAACAGGCTCTGCGCAATACCTTGTCCGAGCAAAGTCAAGCGGATAAACGAATAGAAGAGACGACGCTCCAGCAGCACCGCCGGACGCCAAATTTCCCCCGAACCGTCTCCAAAACGCGTCTTTGGGTACACCGTCCAAGAACATAGCTTTAAATTTGTCTCTGAACGCAAAGTTCAACGCCTGAGTTGGGAAATACCGAATTACATTGGCCAGATTGCCTCTCCAGAAACTGAGGAAGCCAGTTTCTCTGGGTATACGTATAAACGCATCCATCATACCTGATGAAATTTCAATTTTACAATGCATCGGAGCATTACGTACATTTATATCGTCACATACCCTTGTACCGTTGTTCCGGTGTTATTTGTTTCGAAGTGCTCTGTACCTGAAGCAACAGCTTCACCCTTTCTAAAGGCGCGACAGCGGTTTTCGAAGCGGCTGCGGATATCCCGCCAGCTAAAAAATCTATTAAAAATGATTGATATGTATCCATATTATAATTTTCTCAAAGCACGTGTGCAGTTTCATGGACGAACTGTGGTATACAAAGATGATGCTTCAAATTGAACACCATAATGTTAATGTAAATTTTATAAATAAATCTGTGTGCTCGCTTCCGTACAATGTTTGCAACACATTGGACGTATAAAGAAAATTTGTGTAAATGGATAGTCATCTACAGCTGACATCAACCTCCTTTACGACGTTACAGTTTGGTAACGATTCTATTGTTTTCCATTTTTGTTTCTTGACAGGGTGGACGAATTAGTAGGCGAACATTTGCTTTTAACGTTTAATCGCTTTACACAAAATCGAATCTTTTCTTCTTCTTTTTTGTTCATCAATTTAAGGCGTTAAATTGGTCATACAAATTTGTTCGTCAGAGCTCCCGAGCGTGCCGCCAGAACTAGGACTACGTTTTCCTTTCTTTCATTTTTTTTTTTTCGTCGTACAAAGAGTTAGATCACAGTGAATTCTAGCTAAAATAGACGCAAAATATATCGATGCATCTTTAAACGCGGGAAGTACAACTAAACGTTTAGGTAAAGATCGATAGACTTTTAGGGGACTAGACTTAAATACGTACTCAACGTGAAACCACATAGAACGAGTGTTATTTAGACAGTAGCACTTTCATTTCTAAAATGTTCATACCCGTTAAATAGATCAATGTAATTAGAAGGTACGTATAGCATATATCTGGAGGAATGTTTCGGCACATAGTGGCAAAGTTTTACATGGATGGTTCAGAAGGCAATTGATATAATTCGATTAGCATTGAAACCGAGATCTGCGCTGCTTGTTCTCTGAATAATTTTGCCTGGTAATTCCGTGGTCGATGTAAGAATAAGTACCGCCATTTATTTAGTAGTGACTCAACTGAAAGTTTTAACGACAAAGAGGTTTTCGAGCTACGTAACTGATTTTCAGAGAGAGTTGCACGTACACCAATTGGCTTCTGAACCCTCCACACATATATATATGCATGGACAAAACTGGGCCATCTTTGGCCAATACGAGATTCAAAAAGTATATTTCCGTATTTTCTTCTCTCCCCTTCTCTTCACTTCTAAGTGCATAAAAGATCGATTAAAAAATAATAATAATAATAACAATAAAGAATAAAATTTCATGTTTTAAACTTACGTTATGGCATAAAATCGGTCGCGTTCTAAGATAATAAACGAAAGATATCTTGCTGCGAGCACCACGCAAGTTTTGGTCAAATAAAATACACGTTCACTGCCTCTGTAACTCAGGCGCCTGTAGCTAACTGTTGCGTCTACGTCGGAATGATAGAACAATGAACATTGTGCGAGTGTATACACAATTTACAAATCTATTTTCGAGCGTGGATACGAATTTGGATTCACTTGTCTTTAGAATATTCGTGCAAAAGTTGGCTGTAATCGAGCTTCGTTTGTGTTGTATCTTTAAGTAACTGGCAGTGAAGATACCGAATCTTTCATTCAACGAAAATGGCTATTACGTTTGGAACTTATAAATTGACTCTAATATGCAACAGCATATTCAAAATAATTGTATATATATCAAAGACTCGTTAAATAGATCGTAGAAGTACAGGTGTGGTCAGGAAGTATTTGAAATTCTTGTACTCCGTGCTTAAGCAGCGTGAACGGACTGAAAAGAATATATAATTAGATTCTCCCTGCGCTCATCTCCTTCGAATATTAATTTCTATAGGCGAATGTACCTTTGCAATATCCACGCCTGTTAAATTCTTAACCAACTCTGGTACGCGCGTTACAATACTGAGGACTTCCTCCGTGAGCTTCTCCGCCCCGATGGTTCCATTTCCGCTGGACACCATTGTTATCTTCTTTGCTTGCGACAAAGGCGCTGCGACTTCAGCTGCGACCTGCGGAATATAATTCGTAAATGGTTGCTTACGCGATGACAGAAAAACCGAAGCTCCAGAGAAGTGGTTACCTTTGGAAGAGCATTGAGCATCATATCTATCATAGCAGCGCTCTTGTACTCGTTCAATGCAGCAGCCTTCTTCGCCATTTGCTCTGCCTCTGCCTTGGCCTTCGCTTCGATGGCGAAAGCTTCCGCTTCGCCACGAATTTTTATGGCTTCTGCTTCTGCCTCAGCCTCCATTACTTGACGTATTTTATTAGCTTCGGCCATCTTTTCAAGCCTACAATCGTAATACAATGGTCAATCGATGCTTGTAGCTATCGTAAAACTCTTATAACTTACCTGTATTTCTCCGCGTCAGCTGGACGCCGCACAGTCGCGTCCAACTCCTTCTCGCGTCTCATCATTTCTTGCTCCTGCACGGCGATCTCTTGCCCGCGTTCCACCACTTTAACTTGCATCTGTTCCTCCATAATTCTCTGCTTGGTTTTCGCGGCTTGCAACTCGAATGCCATTTCTGCCTCTGCTTTCTACGAGTAACATTGCAATGTACGGTAAAGATTGATAACGCGCCGCTCGTTTAACCGACGGGATCAGGAATAGGGAAACTGACTTTCGTCTGCACTTCGACATCGTAGGCAGCTTTTTTCAATTCAAAGTCTCGCTGCGCTTTGGCAATCTCGGTGTCGTTAAGAAAACGCGCGGCCATTCTTTGCTCTTCGGCCATAGCCTCGCGGATCTGAGCGTCTCTGCGAGCTTCTGCCTCCCCGATTCTTGCGTCGCGTTTCACCTCAGCAGTGCGCGCCATTCCAAGGGCTTTCAGATATCCCTATAAATAATTGACAAACATTTAACACACTCCGATGCCCGAGAGTTAAATGCTATTTTTACCACCGAACGATAACATCGATCTCAGCATTTGATTTAAATTCAGCCGGAATTACACAAAGGCGGGATACAAGTATATCACACGTATTTAGAATGACAGATGTGTTTGCGAATGTATAGAGAGTACTTTGTGCTACCGTTAAAGCAAGCACTTGAAATATGCTGTTAGTCCCTCGTTAATTGTACGTTAACAATTCTTGCTAACATTCTCTGTTATAGCAGTGCATTGGCATTATATGTAGTGATAAAACAAAATTTGAACGTACCTTTGCCCCCTGCAAGTAGCAAAACAAAAATTGTATTCAATATTTACAACGTACTGGATCCAACTACATTAACTCGCATTAATAAAGATTACTTATAGATTATTATAAAACCAGTTAAAGGGGGACTTTTCAGTGGTGAATAGACTATCGGCACATCGACATTGAAAATGAGATTTCATGAACACACGTTACGCTTTAGTATTCGAATCTTTTATATCATTCTGCAACTCTTCCTCCATAGTCGAATGTAAAGTAAAGATTCTTTAATGGTAAAAGGGTGAACTTACTTCCTCGTCTCGGATATCTTTCAACGTATAGGACACAACGGTAATGCCCATGTTGACTAGATCACTGCTTGCTACTTCAAACACTTCCTTGCTGAACTTTTTACGATCCTTATATATCTCCTATTATACAGAGTAAACAGGATAAAATAAGATCAGCGGCTGTGTTTATGCAGCAGTTCAGTTACACTGAAACAATATTATATTCAATATACCTCAACAGTCATGCTTCCCATTATAGCTCGTTGATGTCCTTCCAATGTAACAAGCGCGATATTATGAATTTCATCCTCAGATTTTCCAAGAAATTGTTCACACGCGGTGGAAAGCATTTCCTCGTTTTGCCCTTGTATCTTCACCTTTGAACGCATAGACACACATGTTTTTTAAGCATATGGTTGCTAGTTCTTTTTCTAGTGGGTGCTTTGAATGTCTACGAGTCGATATTTGTTACCTGGGCAATTCCTGTCACAGATATCGGCACTCCTTGACAAGTGTACACAGTTGGACTTTCGACTTGTAAAGTCATAGTGTTCAATGAAATTCTAAAAGAGAAATGTTACAGCTTCTTTGAAAGAAGTAAGCCACAATTATGAAACTCTTCGTGTTTAATAACAGGAATTCATATTTGTTACAATGCACTTATACACTAAATATAAGTGCTAAATACACTTACTTTTGCACTTGCTGGACAATCGGCCACACAAATACCCGGCCACCAGGTACCAAGAGTGGTTTGCTGTAGCAGCATCCTTAAAGAAAGAAACCAAATTAAGTCGCAAATTGACGAGGAAAACCGGATCATTGAGGGTACGACCTTGTGTCAATATTTTAAATGTACATTAAAAAGGGAAACTGAGGAACAGATGACAAAAAAGTGGAACAATACGATCCTGCTGCAATAATGCGAAGCGCAATGAGTATAATTAATGACATCACATATGTTTGATCTTTTGGCGGATTAAACTCTTACGAATGAATTAATTGACACTGTGCTCCTCCCATGTCGGCTTCTCTGAAGCATGCAAAGAGCGAGTGAATATCTCGGGATGGCTCGCTATCCACGTAATTACCTGAAACTACAAGGGCCTCGTTAGGGCCGCATGTAACGAATCCACAACTCATGGCCACGCAAGTGTAAAGGAAAACAATAGTTGCAGCGAGTTTAAAGGGATCGAATTTCAGCGTAATCCCTCTACAGTCAATTGACGTCGCTATGATGTCATTCTCTTTCTACGATCGTATCGAAGTTTATGCCGTGTTCACAATGGGCGCGACGGATACGTGTGTCACGTGTATCAGACGATTGGTCGATTCTTCGGATTTCAGCGCTTCCGCGTGAGATTATTTAGAATTTAAATACATTCGCAACGATGTTATTTGATTGAAGTTATTTAGCTTCAAATTATTCAAGGTAAACAAACTATTTACGCGGACAGAGTGTCTCCAATAATTTTAAATTTGGGGCAGTGTTTCGGAGTATAATTAGTTGAGTTTTTACGTACGTATGGAAAATGAAGGAGGGTTATGATGAAGGTAGAACATCTCTGAACATATAAATTGAATTCATCACAAATAATTTACTTTGTTTGTACTATCATGTTATAAACCGAGACAGTGATAATGAAATGAACAGGTATTTTTATGTTAGGCAAAGAGCCTCCACAGTCATTACGAGATGCTACAATCACCTCATCCAAATAAAGTAGTCATTCAAGTAGTTTAGTTAAAGAAAATCATGAAGCTGGTTCTGGCGCTAACAAAAGAAGACATTCTGTTGCATACACAGACGATGTGGTATCCAAGAAGCTGCACAAACATTCAGATGTGCCTAACGGTTTACAAGAATCTAGGGAGGATGAGTCGTTTAGTTCTTACCAAACCAATTGCTACAGGAAATATCTTCCTCATACTTTGATTAGGCTTATGTATCAATTAGACTTGTCTGTGCTTTGTTCCTTTAGAAAGTTGCGATACAAACATAAATATCCTTCGTTATCATTAGCATTCAAAGATTCTGAAATTGATACATTTAATGATATCGTCCTTCGCCATGAAGGGAAGTCCATTCATATACGAATTGAAACTGTAGACAAGTATTATACAAATAATGATATTAAATATGCTGGATTGTTTACCAAAGAAAAAGAGAAACAAAGTTCCTTTATTAATAATGACTTTGATGGATTTGTTAAATCTCTAATCTCTAAGTTAGATAGTTCATCGAGTAATATAGAATATCTTATAATCTATACTAATTCAGGCTTAGATCTTACAGAAGAAAAGAAGTTTAAACAAGGACGGTCCAGAAATTTTTACCCTTTCAAATTTGATAGCATGAATATGGAAGAATGTGAAATTCTGAAAGATTTTCTTTTTACAAACACTAACGCGCAAGGGCATGGTTTTTACCAGTTTTCGCGAGATAAGACAATAAGAAGAGAACTTTTAAAGCGATTAGAATTTTTGCCTGCTATGCGGAAAGCAATAAAAGACAGAAACCTTTCTCTGAGATTTGAAAAACGAATAAAACGAGCATTTTTAAAGAAATTAGTATTCGCAGTTAATCAGCCTAGTAGAGAAGAACTGAACAGCATTATTAGAAGTGAAATGAAAGGAAATAGTGGAGGTCGAGACAATTATATAACATTACGAGAAAGAATATAAAGTAATTTGGAAACTCCAGGTAAGCATAAAAAACTTGGGAGCTACGTATCCAGAATTACATATGAATTCAATTTATTAATGCTCTTCTTGCACGACATGTTCTTGGATAAAAATATGTTCTCGATTAATTTTGAAGAAAAAAGCCATGACATATCTAATATCATTAGTATAAATTATAGAGATAGAATTACTTATGTAAAGGCTCACAATGCAGACAGCGATATTGGTTACAGTCAGTTATTTCCCTCTGGGCATCAGAGAGAAAAAGATACGTTTTCTATTAATAAACATTTTGCTCTTTTCGCTGAAGGGTCAGAAAGTGATACAAGATATTTTATTATCTATACTAATGCAGATCTAAATCTCACGGAAGAAAAGAGGTTTAAGAAGAACGGAAAGTCTAGAGATTTCGATCCTTTAAAATTTGATACTTTAGATACTGAAAAGAAAAGATATAAGGTTTTCAGAAATTGTTCATGTATAAGTGAGAATTTGTATTTTGCATGGAGCAGCAGCTAATGCTGCAAAAGCTTTTAAAGAATTATATAACACTTTCTTCGACGAGGAAGGAAATAAAAAACAGCATTTCAGGCATTTTATTGACGAAAATCAGAGAAATAGTTTTATGCTGCATAACTTGTCCAGTATATTAAATGTTGCAGGGCGTAATCCCCAAGATGCTTTTGAAGATTTACATAGCGTTTGTTTTAATGACGATGGGAAAAGAACAAAGCTGTTAGATGATTTTTATAAGGCAGATTTCAAGGCAAGTCACTTATCCTCAATGTTATGTGGCACAGGAGTTCATGCTGCTTCTGCCTTGAAACAATTGCATAGTGTTTGGCTTAATAACGAAGGGAAAAGCTCAAAACTTTTAGACGATTTCTATGAGATAGGTTTACGCCTGGTTATCTATGCAATATTTTGAGCGGAGCAGTAGATAATTTAGAAAAGTTTCACGATTTTTGTTTCGTAGGAGAAACGAACAGTGGCGGATCCAGGAGCCTTTCTTGGGGGGGGGGGGGGCGAAACGTGTAAAAGTACATACCTACATTTTTTCATTTTCTTTTACCGACCCCCGCTGAGCATGCAAATCGTGAACAGCTCGGCAAATATACATTGTCAACACATTAAGTGTATACCTAACAAGTGTTTCAGAATGTGACATAATATTTTTATATTTTATTTATATTTTATTATTCTTAGGGGGGGGGCGATCGCCCCCATCGCCCCCCCCCCCCGTGGATCCGCCACTGGAAACAAAGATGTATTTAAATCATTTCTTACATGAGAAAGAAGGTTTCACGCCGAGTCATTTATGTAATATACTGCATGGCGCAAGAGCTAATGTTTGTTTCGCTTTCAAGGATTTTTGTACCATTTGTTTTGATGAGACAGGGAACAAAACACAGCTTTTAGATGATTTCTACAAGGCAGGTTTTACCCCTAGTTATTTATTCCGTATATTATCTATGACAGGAAATAATGCTGCTTTTATTTTGAGAAAATTTCATAAATCTTGTTTTGATAAAAGAAATTACTTAAATCATTTCTTAGCCGAGGAGACACTTTTTACGCCGAGTGATTTATGTAAGATATTACATGGAGTAGGAATTAGTATTTCTGCCACTTTTAAAAAACTGCACGATCTTTGCTTCGATAAAGCAGGAAACAAAACAGAATATTTAAACAAACTTATCGAAAATAATCAGGGTAAAATATATGATATATTACGCGAAGAAGTCAGAAAGCTGCATTTCTTTAGATGATATATAATTTCAACAACAGAATACTTTAAATTTTGTGTTTCATGAATGATTCTTCTAATGCTATTGATAAAATTTTTGCGGATAGGAATACTGGAAATTAATAATTCTGAAAGTTTAACATTAATTTTGTTATACTTAAGGTATTACCAGACAGTTTTTACGAGTATTTATGCGAAAAAGTTTTGTTTGCTTATGACAATAGGTTGACATTTGTTTAATACCTTATGTAAATATATGTATATGTACACATCGTAAGAGATTATTGTTGATATTACACAAAAGAGTTTAGAATCTTCTAAACTGCTTTTTGAACCTTTCATAGTGATAGCCGTCAGTCGCTTCCTCTTCATTGTCTTTCCGTTTTCCTTTAAAATCGTCCTTCGGTGCTGTTACCTTCTTTGTGTCATCGGTTTCTTGTCTCGACTTTTGGAAATCCGTGTCTTCTATATTAACTATAGAAAGAAGTACAGTAAACAGTTATGTTACTTTGAAATTAATCCATGAAAACAATGGTAAGAGGGAATTTAAACAACGTATATCTATTATGTTGGAAAAAATTCACAGCCATGTTTGTTGGAACAAACTGTGAAGGGCCATCTTTCTTCCTGTGTCTGTCCCAAAGTAATTTTAACTTGGCTTCTTCTGTGGTTTCGATATTACGAATTTTCGCTCTGAAACAGAAATGAGTTTGAAATCAGATGTATCTTATCTACAGTTTACGAAATAATGAAGTATGTCAAGAAACATACTCTATCCCAAAATCTACTTCTGGGTCCAAGATACATTTCCTTGTCTTCGTCCTGTTTGTAGTTTCAGCGTTGAACTGTGTGCCAATTCCAGTTTTGTACACATCAGTCTGCTTCAATTTTGTATTCTTCAACGCAGCCATATTTACTATATCACCAGCTTTTACATTAGAAGGATCTGACTAAAAAAAGAATCTCTTTTAGCAATCCAGGTTCAAAAGTGTTCTACCTATAAATTACATCGTTGTTACATCAGGTGTTGCATCTTCTTCAAGAGTTAATCCAACGATATTCATACCTTTTGGGCGCTCTCGAAGCTTCTGTATAATTTTCATCCCCTCCACTTTTTCTCTAAATAAACATTGCGTTTGTTGTAATCGGGTTTTACTTTTGTAATTAACATTCCTTCATAAAACAAGACTCCACATTTGCGTTTCACAGTGCTGGACCACTGTCATATCTAATCATATGTGCTATTTACCTGACAGACATTACACTTCATCCTCGTTCCCATCTTCATCGAATGAAACTTGTCGCTTTCTCAGTGGCTTTCGTGACTTCCTCTTAAATTGTATTTTGGTCGTACCTTCCCCTGCATTAATCATCTGTGTTGAAGTGTACAATAACACATTTTATTCATCAATTCATAATCAGTAGATATTAACAATTCATATCTTACATTAAACAGACAAACCACAAACAGTGCCCAAGAATGACTGCAAATAATTACAGTAATAACAGGTTAACGTCAACTATTTTAAGGCAATAAATGCCTCATTCTCAATGGTCTAAGGTCGGTATTCCACAGTATTAAGCGGGGTCCACAATTGTAAACGCACCTCGCTGAAGTAACAGGTCGTAGTAACAGCATATACGAGGTATAGAATAAACCTACCACGCAATGTAATTTTGTGTCACACGCTCGGGGGGCTCGCGAGCCCTCTTACCATTTTCGAGCCACACTCAACGTTATCGACTCAATCTAAAATAAGATTACAATGCTACGAATGGTAGGAATTAAAATTAAAATTTATAGTGTTATGACTTATACTTTATTGTAACGCTGTAAAGGCCTCGAGAAACTTGAAACAGACTGTAGGTATTATAATTTAGAAATACCTTTTACATATTCCTATCCAAATTCCAAACTTGCAATTTCAAATATCTATGGCATTTCCTTAAAAATACCATAGTATGCAGCATGCGTGCATTTTGAAAGCAATTCTTATATCTGATAAGAATATTCGACACTCACAGCTATCGGCTCGGTTCTCACCGATTACCAGGTCTCATCGCGAGGAGGTTCCTGTGTTTTGAGACCCGTAGAGAGATGGATGGAATCAAAGTTCCATCGATCTCCCTGTACATGAAAACCTTAACCCACTAAACCAAAGAGATGGATGGAAACAAAGTTCCATCGATCCTTTCGGTTTAGATATAGAATCTAGAGAACTGCCAAGCAATCACTCGATTTAAATAAATTCAGCAAAGAAGGAAAGACTACGGGTGAGCATGAAATGAGTAGGTATTGGATGGCGCAGTTCCTACCACCCTAACGTCCGAGTCGAAAGGGAAAAGCGCTCGGCGTGTCCCAGACGATTCCTCTTGCTCGGATGCGACTCAAGCCGTCTATCATGGAGACTGGGAAATCGGACCGGGTGACTTACGCAGGCAGTGTACCAAAAGTTACACCACATAAGCCCGAAATTTTTCCTTTTTGACAAGAACACCAGGGGATGAAACTGATACCCATACTCATTTCATGCTCAGTCCCTTGCTCCCGAAAGCAGAAGCAGCGGCTACCTCCTCATCGGAGATGAAGAGCCAACGAAAGAGCAACAAAGCTAATGATTCAGTGACTACTTGGCAATTTTACATGGGGCCTTAAATACTCGATGCTATAATAAATTAACCTAAGGCTTCCTTAAATGTCTTCTTTCACTACCACTGTTCACTATCACTTTTCACTATTTTCTTTACAATATATTATTTTATTAACCTTGAAGAAAATGCATCAGGTAAAATAAATCATGTAATTCCACCAAAAAATGCATCAAATAAAAGATATCATGTAAACCCATCGATAAAATGCATCATGTAAAATAAATCATGCAAACCCATCGAAGAAATGCATGATATAAAATAAATTATGTAAACACATCGAAGAAATACACGGAATAGAACGACTCATGCAAAAATCCACGAAGGAATGTATGAAATACTTAGGGCAGGTGATGAAGAACAATTGAAGAAATCATTTCAAAAGGAAGAGAAATCGGTTTTCGCCTTGGCAGAATAATAACATTTTGAATGGCTTTTAACGAATCCGAAAATTTCATCGGCACAAACCGAATAAGCCAACCTAGGTCAGGGGGGCGAGGGGTCAGGAAGGACCAGAGCTTGGAACCCTGACCAGGTCCCCAGGAAGTCCAGTTGGTCCAGGTCTTAGCAACTATAACGTTACCATTCAGAGGTACACCTACGTGTTTGGGATTTCAAACTTTTAATTACTAAAATAATTTGTCAGAAACTTTTAAAATAAGCTTCGGACCGAGACACATTCCACGGTCTCCCGAGCCTTTATTTGTTCATAACGCAAATTTAAAGCAAACTATAAAGTTACCATCTAGACTCTAGAGGTACCTACGTATTTAGGAATTCGCGATTTGTAATTCGTTATTAACAAATAAAGGCTCAGGAGACTGAGGGTTACTTTCTGAGTTCCTGACAAATTATTTAAGTAATTAGAAATTCAAAATCCCCGTAATTAGGCATACCTGGATGACAATATTATAGTTTAATTGTAATTTTCATTAATAACAAATAAAGGCGAGAGAGAGAGAGAGAGAGGCAGGTGATTCTCCAGGATTAAAATACAAAGTTTCTGATCGATTAATTAAACAATTACAAATGGCGTAGGTACATCTGTATGGTAACTTGATAGTTTACCTTGAATTTTCATTAATAACAAATATATGGTCGGACCGAGACTTATTTTTAAAGTTTCTGACCAATTATTTAATTAAAATTTTGAAATTACAGATACGTTAAGTACTTCTGGATGGCAATCAAGTTGATATGAATTTTCACTAATAACAACCTCATAAAAATCTTCAAAAAATTAAAAAAATTACGCCAAGTACGTGAAAAGGCGAGGGTGGAAAAGAATCTTATCAAATAAGTCACAAAAGAATAGAAGATAATAATAATAATTTGAATATAAAATACAGATGTGAAATCAAAATGACACAAATGCATATACACAAATATTTTAAGAATGTAAAGATAAAATGTAACAGAAATACAAGGTAGGTACTCGTGTCTACTATTGCAAAGAAAGAATGAAAAAGTATCACACTCACCGACCGTTGCAAACTCTCACTGCTATCCATGCGGACAAGCATCCCCCTTCGCTACTCCTATTCGATCTACAGGCCAATGTCCTGCAGCTACAGCGTCAGTACCGAAATATGATTCACCGGTCAGCTAATACTGTCCTCCATCCTGTCATCATTGCTATCTTTCAAGCTCGTGTGGACCTAGGCCCTCTGTAAGGCCTAGGGCCTATGCTGCAGGCTCTCTCTAGGGCCCATGCCTTGGGCCCTCTCCAGAGCCCACGCGCTAGGCCCTGTCTAGGGCCTAGAATCTGAAAATTGAAGCTAAGCGAAAATTGGACTCTACTTCCGCGATAAAAAAGCAATTAGAGCACCGGTGCTCTGGACGAACTTTGTATGCGCAAAAAATTGGCTCTAGTTTCGCGACGAAAATTCAACTGGAGCTTCGGTGCTCTGAACGAGTCTTAGATAAAATTTGACCACAAATTCGCGGTAATACTATTCTAAGTAAGAGCCGCGGTGCCCTGCAA
This sequence comes from Andrena dorsata, assembly GCA_929108735.1. NCBI lineage: Eukaryota > Metazoa > Arthropoda > Insecta > Hymenoptera > Andrenidae > Andrena > Andrena dorsata. Next base: position 38,906,245 of record OV815487.1, read on the forward strand.
AATATATAGATGGACGCGACAAAAGCGGGAACTCTACGATCGCGTTACGCGCGATCAAAGGATCTTGCTAGACTGCAAGATTGCTATGGAGACTGAGGTTCCACTTGGAACCTTTTCAAATTTTTCGCGGCGACTCTATTCGACTCGATCGATTCCATTATTTTACGAATTATTAATCGGAATTGTGAAAATCGCGAGCAACTGTTGTATTGATTTAATTTTCTGGCCCTCTTCTTTAGGACCTAGAATCTCCTTGGCAAGCCTAAGCTGAAAATTGAAGCTAAGCGAAAATTTGACTCTACTTGCGCGTTAAAAAAGCAATTAAAGCACCCGTGCTCTGGACGAACTTCGTATGCGCAAAAATTGGCTCTAGTTTCGCGACGAAAATTCAACTGGAGCTTCGGTGCTCTGAACGAGTCTTGGATATGCAAAAATTTCACTCCAGATTCGCGGTAATACTACTCTAAGTAAGAGCCGCGGTGCTGTGCAAAATATGTATGTAGATGGACGCGGAAAAAACGAGGACTCTACGATCGCGTTACGCGCGATCACAAAGGATCTTGCTAAACTGCAAGATTGCTACGAAGACTGGTTGCATATGGAACCTTTTCAAATTTTTCACGGTGACTATTCGACTCGAATTGTTATTATTATTATTATAATATAATTATTAATCGGAATTGTAAAAATCGCGAGCAAATGTTGTATCGATTTAATTTTCTGATTTTAAGACAGACACATGCATGTCACTCTATCTACGAGTACCTTGTATGATCAGCTCATTGGATTCTGCTCTTTCCAACACATATGCGCGGCGGTTAGTGGCCCGTTTCATATAATTGGCATTCGTTTTAGGAACATTTCTGGGATATTTCGTGAAATGGTCTATTCTAGAAAAGAGCCACGTCACGAGGCTACTTCGCGAAATATTGCATAAGTGTTCCCGCATGTCGCGCATTTGTGTTGGAACGGCCAGAATCGAAAGAGCTGACTACGCTATGTTTTCTACAGAAACTATTTTGTTCTATTGCGTGCATCAACGTTTAAAAAATTATAAGGTGGCGTAAGTACCGTTCGCTGTCATCAAGAGTACTGCATCTCTGCAAACTTGTTACCCCTGAACGACAATCCTGAAACATTCCGGTATCGACCGAATAACTCAAAAATCAAAATGGTCATGAACTAGTCCTCTGTGTAAAGCCGTAATCAGTAGTACCTAGCAAAGCCGGCCTATGAAGGGCGAGCCCACCATGCGCGAAATCGAAATCAGTGATCGAAGGCAAATTGTATCTCTAGAAGAGTGCGTTTGGCACTTTTATAGTTAAAAAGACAGAGACGGAATAGAAGCTTATCGCTTCAAGTACGGAAATGCATTTTAGAATAGATGTCCAGACCGAACCAAACTCACTGAAGGTAAGTTTTGCTCGATCTGGGCCCTTAACCTAGATCGTAGGCTTTAGCCTTGATTCCGTTTCGCAAGTCGCAATGCTTGGGAAACGTTACCAAGTTCCAGGCACACCAAGCGCGGAGGTACCTACGAAAGTGACCCATTTCTACGAAATATTTCTGATCCATGTTCGACCAATGCTTTACGCATTTTTGAAAATTTGGAAAAAGTCTTACGACTAAAGTTCTTAAAGTAAGATTTATTGCGAGGCTGATTTTAATATTGTAGCGAGCATATAGTGACCAAGTAGTACCAATATCAACAGTCATTCTCAGCTATTATTATTTGTATGAGAAAGACCTTCGAGTTATATAGTTGAAAATCCTTAAGAAATTAATGCTTTCCATTCCCGTTTTATTAAGAGAATCTAATGACTCGAATGTAATTACTGTGAATAGAGAAGATTTGAAAAAACTCGCGGGAAAGAGTTCAACTTCAGAAATGTAACTTGTATTCGACACACTAACCATCCCGTATAATTGTGAAATTAAAGAAAAGTAGTTTAGAATGTTTGAAACAAAATAAATTAAAACTTCTATCGTGAATTTAAAATTTTTACTATTCGCGAGTACTAAGTATGTATTCGTGGTCACTATGCTCGCTACAACAATCATTTTGTTAGATAGCATGCAGAAAGTAGGAAAAAATGAAAAAGTATGACTCACTGTTTGTTGAAAAACATCTCACTGCTATTCATGGAGACAAGCATCTCCCTATCCGAAACCCCATCGGCTCTTTGCATAGCAGGCTGACTCGTTAATTGCGACACATTTTCTATCAGCAGCGCTTCCTCGTCCGCATCTCTTGTACATTTCTAAAATATCTTTTACATATTTTGCCCAATATCCCAAAGAAAAAAGAGGGAATACTATACTATCGACGAACGTAGTAATTCCTCGAAATTCATTATTAATTTCTCCATCTACAAAAATGATTGTCTATAAAAATTTCATCACACTCTTTATAATTATAAATGTACACGACATTTCTGTTTCATATTACCACACTTGTATAATTTTGCAACAAATAAATAAGAGAAATTGTATATCATTTAAACAAGAAGAAAAAAATAAAAATATTATGTAGAACCATTACTCCTTCCTTCATTTGTTTATAGAGTATACTTGCGGAATAAAGAAGAAGCAGGAAATGGAAGAGAACAAATGTAAAAGTAAATTTACATCCAAAAGTTTAAATTATTTTTGTCCAAGTACCGTTGAACGCCATACACAATTCTCACAAACGTAGCAAGGCAAGAGAATCGTAGACTCAAATTTTTGTAAAATAAATGGGAAAGATCGACGTATCAGAAAGTGCTGCTATACTCTATATTCTATTCACAGTGCTTTCATAATTTTATAACATTTAAGCAATGCCAACAGAAAACGTAGAGCAGATAGAATATACATGCAACAAGTGTTGCGCACGTATTCCGATGACACTTTAATGTTTAAATAATAACTTATTAATTAAACCACTTATCGAAATGTGAATGCACCGAAGCTATTTCTATCACCACTCTAACGTTTAGGCGAACAATTCTTTAAACTGAATACATACATCAAAGAAATTCAGAGTTCACTTTTTGACACTTTGAGGTTACGTAGCACCTCTATGGTTCGTTCTGCGTCGTTTTTGATTGAAATTTCGCAAGAAAACTCAATCAAAGCGACACAAAACGAAGCGATCCTACTTGGCTATAAGACCACGACACCGTATTCCAAAATATTAATAAAATAATGAAAAATAAACGCGTGGAGAGAGAAATTCGCGTTCCACGCCAAAGCCACGAACAAAATGAAATCCAGGCAAGAACGCGACGCAGCTCCACACCAGCGTCACCAGCGTCACCAGCGGACTCGAGTCGAACGAGAAGGGAAACTCATTTCTCTGCCGAGTTGCGATCCTCGCTCTAGCAGCGCTTAACGCAAACTCTTATAGCGCGAAGTTCGAACAGAAAAGAATTAAGAATGAACTTTATTACATTAGCGATTTGCCTTCGCCTCCTTTCTTCCAACTGTCATTCTCAGTTATTATTTGTATGAGGAAGACCTTCAAGTTATATAGTTGAAAATCCTTAAGAAATTAATGCTTTCTATTACCGTTTTATTAAGAGAATTGAATGACTCGAATGTAATTACTGTGAATAGAGAAGATTTGGAACAACTCACGGGAAAGGGTGCAACTTCGGAAATATCCCGAATGATTGTGAAATTAAAGAAAAGTAGTTTAGAATGTTTGAAACGCGACGTTAAAACTTCTATCGGGAATTTAAAATTTATTTATTGTATGTTTCTAAGCGTATTAAACATTTGGAAGCATTAATGTTACTCTGAAAGTCGAAAAATTAGGTCCACCCTAATCCTTATCCTTACTTCCTTACTTAATATATAAAAGTGAAACGTTGTCTGTTTGTTTGTCCTTCTTTCACGCCTAAACAGCTGAACGGATTTTAATAAAATTTTGAATATACATTAAATACGTCCTGGATTAGGTTATAGGCTATTTATAAATATTTTATCTAAAGTAATAAATAATAATAATAATTCCCGGGTGAAACTGGGTAACGGGTCAACTAGTGTATAATAAATTTAAAATTGTAACTACTGTTACTAATGTCTTAGAGCGTAGAGATAAATTTTGTAAATGAAGATGTTATTAGAGTTAAATTTAATGTTTAAATAAAGTTTTGGGTGGTCTAGTAGAAATATATATAAGATTAATGTAGGTAGTGTAATAATAAATAGATAGATAATTATAAGAGATTCATTTAATTTAATGTTGGATGGGTAGTTATTAACTATTCTGGTAAAATACAAAAATATTATTATAATTCCCCTAACAATTGAAATAAAGATATGTAAGTTAAGAGATAAGATTTGAAACAACTCACGGGAAAGGGTTCAACTTCAGAAATATAAATCGTATTTAATACGTTAAGCATCCCGAATGATTGTGAAATTAAAGAAAAGTAGTTTAGAATGTTTGAAACGAAATAAATTAAAACTTCTATCGCGAATTTAAAATTTATTTATTAGCACACGCATTAACGTTACTATTCGCGATTAATAAGTATGTATTCGTGGTTACTATGCTCGCTACAACAATCAGTTTGTTCGATAGCATGCAGAAAGATTGAAATAATGAAAAAGTATCACTCACCGTTCGTTGAAAACAGTCTCACTGCTATCCATGCAGACAAGCATCTCCCTTCAGCAGTATTACCTATTCGATCTGCAACCCAATATCCCGCAGCTACAGCGTCAGTACCGAATAGAACGTGTCACACTCGCAAATATGTCGCATTAATTTCGCGATGAAGAAGCAATAAGAGCACCGGTGCTCTGAAATAGTTCTAGATGCGTTAAAAACATTGACTCTACATTCGTGTTAACATTACTAATACGCAGTACCACTGTCCACTATGAAACACTTTATCGCGAAATAAGCACTGACTCTACAATCGCATCGGGAAGATACGTTCGGACTCGAGTAAAGTGTTTCCAGAATAGTCCTCTAGATACTGAGTGTATTGTAGTAGAATTTTGTTAAAGGGTCTTCCACAGAGTCCAGTAATCAATGAAATTGATGCAGGAATCGTGAAATCACGAAATAATATCCACTGTAACTGCACAGATATTCAGTGATCCGATCACCGTCGCGGACGAAGTCGAACTGTTAGGACACACCGTTCGGCAATGTAGTGACTTTGGTAGAGGTTGTTGATGTTTTCGTCGCGCTCGGCCGACTCCCAGCTAACTTGAAATTCGTCATGGCGAGAAATAATATGTATATAGCAATGTCCATTACAAAATGTTCACTTTTCACAACTACAGTTGTTCACCCCGCACATTCTACACGTATTTTTATCACTGCGATACGTGATCAAACACTAGACAACGCTTCGTCAAAAAATCTTCTAGATGATATGTATGTATATTCCAGTTAAGGGGAGATTCTACCTTGTTTGCCCGAAAAATCGGTGATTTTGGTGAATTTTTTGTACAAAAACGATTTGACAAATTAATTTGCGGTTTAACAGGCTGTTTTATTGTATCTTGAGCTATTGTTATGAAGTTTTATGTGACGGTAAAAAAAAATGTGGCTAATACAGAGCGCCGACTTGAGGCGTTGAAAAAAAATCGGGTGGTCCTGGCGTTAACGAAAAATACTCTAAGGATAATCTGCTACACAAAAAGGAAAGAGATTCTTAATCTGTATGAATGTGGCTATCGATGGTAGTAGATTCAATAAGATAAATAAAGAAATGTTAAAATGGCAGGCTTCTGAATATGATGAATCGAATTTTTCTCAAAAATTGGCAAAACTTCAATAAGTAAAATCAGGAACGGTTACAAATACGGCAATAAATCTACTACCATAGATAGACAGACGCTTGCCCAACATGCATGTAAAAGTTCAAGTTGTTTGTTTCGTTGATTGTCGAGATTTCTTCAACGCCAGGTCGAAAAATATAGTTTCGAGAAAATCGGGTTTAAAAGTTCATATTATGTATACTTCTACCTGCGTACCGCTCGCTTCAAAACGCTACAACCTCACCAGTTTTTCGAATTTGGCTATAAGCTTTGCAGAGCGTATACACAAGACTCATATCTTGTAGAAAAAGCAAAAAAAAATAAATGGAATTTTTCGGCCAAAGAAGGTAGAATCCCCCCTTAAATCGGTCTTCTAGTTAATCCAGTAGTCGAACGAATTGATGTAGGAATCGAGAAATCAGGAAATAATATGCTCTGTGACATTCACAGATATTCACCGCTCCGATCACTATCGCGGGTAAAGTGGAACGGACAATGAGTCAAAGAGTAGGTATAATAAGAGGCGTCACTCCGGGCCAAACCTTTGAAGTCCTTGCTTGACCTTGGCATTTAAATTGGTTGCACACTCGAGCGGGATATTCAAATCGACTAAATGTACCTTACCACAATTGGCTGATTATTGCCGAAGTTTACCGACCATTGCTGAAGCTTAGCGATCATTGTCAAAGCCCAGCGATCATTGGCGAATGGGCATTTAAATTGGTTGTTTAGTGATTTCCCCAGATTATGTCTGTCCTTGTCGAGTGACGCCTCTTATTATGTCTCCTCTTTGTTTTGACGCTGAAGACGAGCGTCAAGCGTCAGCATGAAATTGCACCTTAACAGAGCGAGACGATTGGTCGATTTTTCGAATTTGAACACTTCTATGCGGCGCGCACTTCCACGTGACTCGTGAGATTATTCAGAATTTAAATCCAATTCGCAACGATGTTATTAGATTGAAGTTATTTATCTGGGAAATATTCAAAGTAATCAAGCTATTTACGCTGTCAGAGTTTTTCCAATAGATTTAATATAGGGGAGGAGAGAATAGTGTTGCGGAGTATAATTGTGTTTTTACGTACGAATGTAAAATGACGAAGGAAGGTTATGCTGAAGGTAGAACATCTCTGGACTTATAAATGGAGTCATCACAAATAATTTGCTTTCTTTGTACTACCATGTTATAAATCAAGACAGTGATAATTAAATGAACAGGTATTTTTATGTTAGGCAAAGAGCCTCCACAGTCATTACGAGATGCTACAATCACCTCATCCAAACGAAGGAAACGAGGCAAACGAAGCAGTCATTCAAGTAGTTCACCTAAAGAAAATCATGAACCTGATCCTGGTGATAACAAATGGAGACATTCTGTTGTGGGCACAGATGATGTGGTATCAAAGAGGGTGGGCAAAGATTTAGCAGTGCCTAACGATTTACAAGAAGCTAGGCAGGACTTACATGATGAGTTGCTTAATTCTTGTCAAGCCAATCGATACAGGAGTAATCTTCCTTATACTTTGACTAGGCTTATGTATCAATTAGACTTGTCGGTGCTTTGTTCGCTTCGAAAAATGCAATACAAACATAAATATTCTTCGTTGTTATTAGCATTCGAAGATTCTGAAATTGATACATTTAATGATATCGTCCTTCGCCATGAAGGGAAGTCCATTCATGTACGAATTGAAACTGTAGACAAGTATTATACAAATAATGATATTAGTTATGGTGAATTGTTTACCAAAGAAAATGAAAAAGAAAGTTTCTTTATTAATAATTACTTTGATGGCTTTGTTAAATCTGTAATGTCTAAGTTAGATAGTTCATCGAGTAATATAGAATATCTTATAATCTATACTAATTCAGGCTTAGATCTTACAGAAGAAAAGAAGTTTAAACAAGGATGGTCCAGAAATTTTTACCCTTTCAAATTTGATAGGATGAATATGGAAGAATGTGAAATTCTGAAAGACTTTTTTTTTACGAACACTAACGCGCAAGGGCATGGTTTTTACCAGTTTTCGCGAGATAAGGCTACAAGAAGAGAACTTTTAACACGATTAGGATTTACGCCTGCTATGTGGAAAGCAATAAAAAATAGAAACCTTTCTGAGGGATTTGACAAACAAATAAAACGAAAATTTTTAAATAAATTAGTGTTCCCAGTTAATCAGCCTAGTAGAGAAGAATTGAACAGCATTATTAGAACTGAAATGAAAGGAAATAGTGGAGGTCGAGACAATTATATAACATTACGAGAAAGAATATTAAGTAATTTGGAAACTCCAGGGAAGCATAAAAAACTTGGGAGCTACGTATCTAGAATTACATATGAATTCAATTTATTAATCCTCTTCTTGCACGACATGTTCTTGGATAAAAATATGTTCTCGATTAATTTTGAAGAAAAAAGCCATGACATATCTAATATCATTAGTATAAATTATAGAGATAGAATTATTTACGTGAAGGCTCACAATGCAGACAGCGATATTGGTTACAGTCAGTTATTTCCCTCTGGGCACCAGAGAGAAAAAGATACGTTTTCTATTAATAAACATTTTACTCTTTTCGTCGAAGGGTCAGAAAATGATACAAAATATTTTATTATCTATACTAATGCAGATCTAAATCTCACGGAAGAAAAGAGGTTTAAGAAGAACGGAAAGTCTAGAGATTTCTATCCTTTAAAATTTGATACTTTAGATACTGAAAAGAAAAGATATAAGGTTTTCAGAAATTGTTCATGTATAAGTGAGAATGGTCTCTATCGATTTGCAAAAGAAGAAGCGACAGGAGAGAAAGTTTTAGGTCTATTAAAGGTTCCACCTTTTCTGCGAAAAGAGAAAAGAGGAAGATGTTCTGAAGGGAATGAGAAAGAATTAAAAGCGAAATTTTTAGGTGGCCTAATATTCGCGGTTAAGCAGCATGATAAGGAAGAATTGAATAGTGTTATTAGAAATGAGATCGGTAAGGCTGATGTTCCATATAATCACGAAGAGTTACGTGAGATAGCGTTACGTTGGTTAGAGTCTCATGAATTTGGTCACATTACAAAGGGAATAATGGAGAAGCTTTTAGACGATATAAAAAATAATAGGTCTAGTTATCAGAAGATTCAGGATGGAGACATTAATGAAGAAATGAAATTTGCTAAATGCGTGGTCGGTAGACAAGGGATACCTACATTTTATCAGTTCTTAGATTTTTTAATTAAAGGCGAAGGAAAAAGATATCTAGGTGTTCTGAAAAGGCAAAGCATACGTCTAACTAATATGTCCAGTATTTTATGTAGAGCAGAGAATGATGCTGTAAAAGCTTTTAAAGGATTATACGATCTTTGGTTTGATGAAAAAGGAAATCAAACGCAATATCTAAAAACTTTAGAAAAAGGAGAAATAAATCTAGTTAATGTGTCCAGTATTTTATATAAAGCAGGGCATAATGCTGTAACAGCTTTTAAAGGGTTATATGACCTTTGGTTTGATGAAAAAGGAAATAAAACGCAATATCTAAAAACTTTAGAGAAAGAAGGAATAAAGCTCACTATTATATCTGGTATTTTGAATGGAGCAGGAAATGACGCTGTAGAAGCTTTTAAAGGATTATATGATCTTTGGTTTAACAAAAAAGGAAATAAAACTAAATATTTAAAAACTCTGGAAAAGGAAGGATTGAATCTGGCTATTATGTCGAGTATTTTGAATGGAGCAGGAAATAATGCTGTTAAAGCTTTTAAAGAATTATATAACACTTTCTTCGACGAGCAAGGAAATAAGAAACAGCATTTAAAGCACTTTATTGAGAAAAAAGAGAGAAATAGTTTTACGCTGCATAACTTGTTAAGTATATTAACTGGTGCAGGAGGTAACCCCCAAGACGCTTTTGAAGAATTACATAGCGTTTGTTTTAATGACGATGGGAAAAGAACAAAGCTGTTAGATGATTTTTACAAGGCAGATTTCAAGGCAAGTCACTTATCCTGCATGTTATGGGGCTCAGGAGTTCATGCTGCTTATGCCTTAAAACGATTGCATAGTGTTTGGTTTAATAACGAAGGGAAAAGAACAAAACTTGTAGATGATTTCTGTGAGATAAGTTTCACGTCTGGTGATCTATGCCATATATTAAACGGAGCAGCAGGTAGTTTAGAAATGTTTCACGACTTTTGTTTCGTAGGAGAAACAAAGAAGTATTTAACTCATTTATTAAATGAGAAAGAAGGTTTCACGCCGAGTCAATTATGTAGTATACTGCAAAGAGCAAGAGCTAATGTTTGTTTCGCTTTAAAGGATTTTTGTACCATTTGTTTTGATGAGACAGGGAACAAAACACAGCTTTTAGATGATTTTTATAAGGCAGGTTTTACTCCTGATGATTTATCCTGTATATTATCTGTGACAGGAAATAATGCCGCTTTTATTTTGAGAAATTTTCATAAATCTTGTTTTGATAAAAGAAATTACTTAAATCACTTCTTAACCGAGAAGGAACTTTTTACGTCGAGTGATTTATGTAATATATTACGTGGAGTAGGAATTAATACTTGTGCTACTTTTGAAAAATTGCACGATCTTTGCTTCGATAAGGCGGGAAACAAAACAGAATATTTAAATAAACTTATTGAAAATGATCAGGGTAAAATATGTGATATTATATTATACGATGAACTTAGAAAACTTCAGTTCCTTAGGTGATATGTAATTTCAACAACAGAATAGCTGAAATTTTTTGTTTCATAAAAGATTCTTCTGATGCTATTGATAAAATTTTTGCGGATAAGAATACTGGAAATTAATAACTCTGAAAGTTTAACATTACTTTTGCTATACTTAAGGTATTACCAGACAGTTTTTGTGAGTATTTATGCGAAAAAGTTTTGTTTGCTTATGTTTGTGACTATAGGTATACATTTATTTAATACCTTATGTAAACATATGTATATGTACACATCGTAAGAGATTATTTTTGATATTATACAAACGAGTTCAGAATCTTCTAAACTGTTTTTTGAACCTTTCATAGTGATAGTCATCAGTTGCTTTCTCTCCATTGTCTTTCCGTTTTCCTTTAAAATCGTCCTTCGGTGCTGTTACCTTCTTTGTGTCATCGGTTTCTTGTCTCGACTTTTGGAAATCCGTGTCTTCTATATTAACTACAAAAAGAAGTGTAGTAAACAATTATGTTGCTTTGAAATTAATCCATGAAAACAATGGTAAGAGGAAACTTAAATAACGTACATCTATTATGTTGGACAAAATTCACAGCCATGTTTGTTGGAACAAACTGCGAAGGACCATCTTTCTTTCTGTGCCTGTCCCAAAGTAATTTTAACTTTGCTTCTTCTGTGGCTTCGATATTACGAATTTTTGCTCTGAAACAAAAATGAGTTTGAAATCAGATGTATCTTATCTACAGTTTACGAAAGAATGAAGTATTTAAAGAAACATACTCTATCCCAAGATCTACTTCTGGAATACCAGACAACATTTGATTCGAAAGCATCTCTTCGCTTCGGTGCGCAGAGCTTTGCCTTAAATGTTCAGGTACTGCTTGCAATGCTGCTTCCTCTGGGGAACAATAGGCCCCCTTTTCGCTATTTAACCCATTCTCTGTTTTGCCATCGGTTTTGCTCTTCCTCTTTGACAATTCCTCTTCGATATACTTCACCCTAAACAATTTGAAAGTTTAGAGGAGGTTTTACAATAATTGAGGTAGTCAGAGCAACAATGGACTAACCCACATTTTTTTCGAAATTAAATTAGTAGCAACAACGTGTTCCAATAGGTTCTACTAATCATATAAAATAGGAAAAAAAAAATTTTTTAACGTGGGTTGGTCCGTTGTTGCTCTGACTGCCTTAATTATGAAACACTTCTATGCATACATTTCCTCGTCTTCGTCCCGTTTGTTTGTTTCCGCGTTGAACTGTGTGCCAATTCCAGTTTCATAAGCATCGTTCTGCTTCAATTTTGTGTTCTTCAACGCAGCCATATTTACCATTCCCCCAGCTTTTACATTAAAAGGATCTGACTAAAGAAAGAATCACCTTTAGCAAACCAGGTTCAAAAGTGTTCTACCTATAAATTACATCAAGCATCTCACTGTTGTTGCATCAGGTGCTGCATTTTCTCCAAGAGCTAATTCAACGATGTTCACACCTTTCGGCCGCTCTCGAAGCTTCTGTATAATTTTCATCTCCTCCACTTTTTCTCTAAATAAACATCGTAATCGAGTACTATATTTGTAATTAATATTCCTTCCTAAATTAAGACTTCAACATTCGCTTGTCACAGAGCTAGATACACCTAATCATATCTGCTATTTACCTGACAGACGCTTCTTCTTCCACGTTCTCATCTTCATCTGACGAAACTTGTCGCTTTCTCAGTGGCTTTCGTGACTTCCTCTTAAATTGTATTTTGGTCGTACCTTCTTCTGCTGTACTCATCTGTGTTCAAGTGTATAATAACAAATTTCATTCATCAATTCTTGATCATTCATTGTAAATATCAGTAGATATTAACTGTTCATATCTTACATTAGGTCTTCACTGTTAAACGTATTAAGGGCAAAGACGCAATACTCCTTTAAGAATAAACAGACAAACAACAAACAGTGTGAAACAGTGCCCAAGAATGACAGCAAACAGTTACAGTGATTACAGGTTAACGTCAGCTATTTTAAGGCAATTTTCAATAGTCAATAAACGCCTCATTCTCATGTATCTGTATTTCACAGTATTCCATGAACTAGAAATTTATTGCAGATGAGTGTCAGTAGCATTATGGTTGTAAGGATGTTTCGCATCTAGAATCCATTCTTTCTTTGATCGTGCAGCACGTGAGAAATGCACGTGTATGGTAGTCGACGTCAATCGAATTGTTTTCTAAAAGTTTAACGCATGACAGACCGAATTGAATGAACGTGATAGAAGTTTTCTGCGTTCCGTCAACATGAAGAACAAACCTACTCGCCATAAAGAGACAAATACTTTTCAGGTATGAAATGTCTGTAAACAATGATCTAACAGTGGGGTGATTTTTAAAAGCTTTTTTCCTTTCGCAGTTTAAGACATTCTCTGAAAGAGTCAGTGAGATCGACGTCGATGTATTCCACCGTGTCTCCCATCGAAACGAGGAGGATGACGAGGAGGTTGAAACATACTTCCACAAAACTCTTGAGAAATGGAATCTACTGAACCTTACGGAGGGTTACTGTGCCTTCAAAAGGAAAGTGCGTGACATTGTCACACTTCCGCAATTGATTAATCAACAGCAGTTTGTGATCGACACGCTAATAGAATATCTGGCGGAGAAGGATGTACTGTTTCTACAACCTATCTTAGAGTAAGTACACAATCGTGAGTCTATGTACATTCTCAGGATTGAAGGTTGATCGAGATGGTAAAACTATAAATCTAGTTCGTGGACTCTTTTCAACATTGTTATGTGAATTTATTTATTATAGATTAGTGGTAGCTGTATCAAAAGATCTGCAGAAGGATTTTTATCAATATTTCCCTCGATTTTTGAATGTCATTATTGACTTACTGCGGACGAAAGATACAGAGCAGATAGAGTACACATTCACGTCCCTGGCTTATTTATTCAAGTTTTTATGGAGATATCTGGTTAAAAATGTTAAAACTATATTCGATCTGCTGCTACCATTGTTAGCGAATACACAGCCAGCTTACATAAACAGTTTTGCAGCTGAAAGTTTTGCGTTCGTAGTGCGTAAAATCAAGGACAAAGAGTCTTTCTTAAAAGTAGTACTGCAGATTTTGGAGGATAATCCCAACGGGGTGCGAGGATGCGGCAAATTATTATTTGAAGTCGTATCTGGCACACCAGGACAGTTTCATTCGTGCGCGGAGCAAATGCTCTCGTTATATTTCAATATATTAAATGACGAATCTGTTAATCAAGATCTAACGTATAAAGTATTGAATGAAATTGTTAACTGCTTCTTGCAAAATATACATCCACAGAAATGTAATATATTTTGGTCTGTGCTTTTAAATGTTATAAATACATCTATTGAAAAAGCGAAACACTTCGAACCAAGAGCTGGAAGAGTGAAAAGCTTGATCCTCATAACACGATTGTTGCATACAGTTATTAATTACAAAAATGGAAGGTTCGTTATAGATCCTGTACCTTTGATTAAGAAGTTGGTACAAACACTGGACATCTTTGAGGACGACAACGATGTGTTACAAGAGATTATAAATATAGCAGTTGCTATTCTTTTAGCAGCCAACGTTAAATTAATGCAGGAGACATCGAGCCAGTTATTGCTTAAAGTTATGACTGTGAAGGATGCGAAGTTATTGTACGGCGCTGTCGAAAGTTTGATACACCATTCGTTATTTGAAACTTTGGTATTACCACAGATATTACGACATAGTATAGCTGTTGGCTTCAACGATGATACTTTACACTTGTTTACCAAAATAGTTCAAACAAAAGCTCCACTGTGTCTTAATGGTATTAACTTAGACAAGTGGAAGAAGTTCATTTTGGATATACGGTGTATCAAATCTGATAGTATCGATTATCTCCTGAATGAATTGAAAGCTTTATTGGATAACAATGTATCGGCTAATACATTGAAGCTGCTAATTATTTTACCACACTTGAAACCTCTGCCAGAAGAATTTAGGAGCATTTTACAAGAGGGAATACTATCTCTGTACAAACAGATACTGAATTCCACTAATACTGAGATTGGGCTGACTAAATTATCTTTTACATTCTTATTAGTTTTGGAGTCAGCAATTCATGCTTTAGAACCAGAAGTCCTGCATACGTTCATAGAGACGCATGGAATAAAAGTAGTGGACCTCGCTAACAAACACCCTGACAATATATTAATTCTAAACGCAGTGAATTTATTTATCACGTATTTTGGTACATCAGAATATCGAGAGGCATATGTGAATCGAAGCACCTTCGACAGCTTAAATGACAGTATCGTGCACAAATTGAGCTCGCCTTCCAGCGAGGTTCGCTTGCTTACAACTCACCTGTATTCGTTATTTTCGAATGTTAAAGAAATAACGCTATCTGTCGCAGGCACTGAGAAAAGCGCTACGGAGCTTATGTATTTGGCAGAATGCGAACCTATATCGGTGCAAAGCTATCGGAACAAATTGCTGTACTTGCAAAGCTTGTCGTTTGAAAATACCACAGTGTCAAGCCTAGATCCTAAATACTATGAATTCCCGCTGCGATATTTATTAGGGGCTTTGTACATAAACTTTACTATACTATGGGAGCCATTAAGTAAAATTATAGCTACGTACGCTACCAAAGAATGCGAACAGTTCTGGCCAATATTCTTAGCTGAATTAAAAAACGATGACAAAGCAAGTATGGATTATACACCGATATTTGAGTGTAATGTTATTTCTGAAATAGAAGTGGCATTACAAAAAAGCAACGACAAGCCTGATTATGAGAACCATAAAATACTTTTGTGGAAGTGTATGACACATTTCTCACATTTCTGCGAAATGAGAAACAGGGACATAACGGGATTGTTCATCGATTATGTAAACGATAACTTTTTCAAGTCAAATTCCGAAGATGCCAAGTGCTGTACTATTTTAAAGACACAGAAATTAACGGTGCCTGATAATAATATGGAAGTTGACGCACAGAATGATAATGATAGCGAGCCTGAAGAGAACGACAAAGATAACGAAGAAGAAGAGGAGGAAAAAGAAGCTGCAGTTTCTAAAACCGAGGAATTCGAGCAGATAAATAAAGAATCCAAACAAATATTTATGGCTAATAAGATTTACAAAGTGAAGCTTTTACTTGCCCAGCTAGAGATATTCGAAAAGGTAACGAATCCGAAAACACTGTACAGAGAATCAGAGATAAAGAAAATTTACTTGGACTTATTGGCGTCGAAAAATTATGAGATTCAACGAGCTGCCTTAAATTGCCTTCTCACTTACAAGTACAAGTACCTGTTACCGTACAAAGATAATCTACTCAACATAATCAACGAGAAAAATTTGAAGAACGAATTGACGCGTTTCAAAATTGACGAGGAGAGCAGCATGATACAAACCGAACACCGCGATGAATTTATACCTATACTAATGAGAGTGATTTATGCGAAAATGGTTTCGAAGACAGGGATGAGGACTGGTGGCAAAGGCGGAGGAGTTATGAAACGAAAAATGATACTGCGCTTCCTAGCTGGAACACAAGAAAATGAAATGATCGTATTCACAAGAATGGCGTTCAAACCTTTCCAGAGGTTTATGCCGCTGCGAATGGATGAGAAAGCGAATCTAAAACAACTAACATGTGATATTATGAACTCGGTGGATTTGAATAACGTTATTCCGCCTAAACGTCTACAAAGCGCTATTAATTTACTTGCAATTTTAATAGAACAATTCGGTAGTAAAATGGCTAGTAAATTGTTGCCTTACTTACTTGGATTGGTAATCTGCATTTTAGCGGAAGTTACGGGGATCTTGCAAAGGTCAGGCGAAGTTCACGTTGGATACTTACAATCCATCAGAAATGTACGATCAAGTAGTATCTCGATATTAGCGAGATTCTTTGGTCACTTTCAAGAGTACGAGTGGAGCGAGCATGAAATAGATGCCTTGTTCAACGTAGCTGTCTTTCCATGGCTGGTAAAACTGCCCATGGAGGGTATTCACAGCCCTACTCCTCTATTAAAATTGTTTATCACGTGGAGCCAAAATTCTCGCTATTACCCATTGTTTATAAAATATCGCGACGATAACAAATCTGTCAGTCCTCTCCCATATGTGATGCAACTCCTTTTGGGACGAAAGACTCACGCGTCTGTAGTTAACGCTATAGTCGAAATGATTGAGAAAATGGTAACGTTACAAGATTATGGGAAGACAAACGAGAACGATATGGATGTTGACACAGCTTTTGTTCCTTTGACGCCTGTACTCACTAATTTACTGGAAATAGACGAAGGAGCTTTGTCTAGCGGTGTTAATTATGGATCCACCATACTTCTCCCTCACGTGTTTAGTATCTTAGAATATATCAAGCGTAAGCTTGAGAAGTCTACCAGAGGAGTGAACAAGACAGAGTTGGTGATCTTATCGCGCATCTCTGAATTCGTGAAAGATGCGGATGCGTGTGATACACTCCTTGCTCTAATTGTTCCGATACTTGTTAAACGGGTTGCCGCTGGAGAAGGAGAGGAAACGATCATCGAATTGATTACAACTATTATAAATCTTATACAGCATATTAAGAAGCCAGAAATTCACGTACGCGCGATTCTACCTTTGCTGGGGATAATATCAACCATTCCAGCTCGTAAGCTCTTATTGAAGCTGTACGAAACTATCGCTGAGAAATCTACAGCGGACTGTCGAGAGACATTGATGCAAAATTACAATATAATAAATTCACTGAACGCATGGGATCGTAGATGGATCGATCAACCGGATTTTCAAAAGAGACTGGATGCGTTCACTGAAATTAAGGATGCCGTGGAGAAAGATGAGATTACATTGGAGTTTGGCGTCGCTGTTATTTACAATTGTTATTACTTCCTCAAAAATGAAAATGATTTAGCGATGAGAGATTACGCGGGCCAGAGTCTGAAACTTATTGGTACCAAGTTGGCGAAGAAACACAGGGAAAATGTATTAGACAGACATTACCTGGTGGATAATACGATTTTAGGGCTTGTAAGAAAAGGGATTGTTAGTAAAAACGAAGCTGTGCGACTTCAGTCGATTGGGTTCCTGGGGCACTTGGCTATGGAGTGTCCGGAGGTGCATCCTGTTTTGCGTGATTTATCACTGCTAACTAACAAAATAGACCCCGAAGTGGATTTCTTCGAGAACATGCAGCATCTGCAAATGCACAGAAGAGCTCGCGCGTTGCTTAAATTTTGTACCTTGGCGAAGACACTGGAAAAGGCACCGAACCCAAGAACGTTGACACAATTTATTCTTCCCCTCGCTTCCTCCTACTTGTGCAACGAAAGCTTTGTGCATAAAAACAGTATCGTGGATGCCGCGATAGAAACAGTCGGAACTGTCTGCAGACTTTTACCTTGGCACCAGTACGAGATCATTTTGAAGCATTATTTGGGAAAATTGAGAGGCTCTGCCCAGTTTCAGAAGCAACTGGTCAGGATAATCGTGATTATCTTGGATTCTTTCCACTTCAATCTTTCGAAATATAAACCTGTGGAAGAATCTTTGGAATCGGCAAGTACTGCTGAAATTAGAAAAAATAAAGTAGTTAGCAGTGAGAAAGAAGAGAAGAATGAGAATGTTACGGACAAAGATAACGATGAAAATGCTGTTCAAGAGGTGGAAGAAAAATTAGACGAAGCTTTAAATTCTGAGCAGACAGAAAACATTGAAGAAATTGTGGAAAAGAAGGAAGCGCAGGAAGTTTTGCTTATCATGGAACAGCAAACAGTACTTTCTCAGTACGGAGCGAGAAAGGTTGTCTTTAGCATATCCAAGGAATTATTGCCACAACTTCATCGTTCCATTATAGCAAGGACCAGTCGCGAAAGTAGTCATAAAGTTAATAAGAAAAAGGTTGCAGCGGATAACGAAGAAGAAGAATTAATGCGAGTTCCTATTGCACTTGCATTCGTGAAGTTATTGCAGAAATTACCTGAACGCGTTCTGGACAGCAATTTACGAGGGTGAGTCTCTAGATATAATGTGAAACCTCACACGCAACGAGGGAATATTAGTTTCTAAAACGTTCTAATAAATTGTTGTAGAATCTTTATGAAATTATGCACATTCTTGAAGTCACGTTTGGAGTCAGTGCGACGTGTCACTCGAGAAGTATTACAAAAGATTATGATAACTCTGGGTCCGAAGTATCTTCATCACCTTTTAAGGGAAATGAACACCTTATTGACCAAAGGTTTCCAAGTCCACGTCCTAGCATACACCGTGCAATCGGTGCTGGTTGCTTTGAAACCATATTTCCAAAAGTTCGATATCAATGAAAACCTCCAGAGTATTTTATCTGTAAGTAGCATTACGCGTACATCTCGAGATAATACTTTCAGCCTCCCTTCGTTAACAAATAATATATTTTAACGCATCAGGTGTGTAAAGTAGATTTATTCGGGCTAACCGCGGAAGAGAAAGAAGTAATAGGAATTGTGAAGAATGTATCGGAGGCGAAATCTACAAAAAGTTTTGACACGTTTCACATATTAGCACAATATATCACAGAGTCCTGTTTAGTGGATTTAATTCTGCCACTGAAGGAAGTGCTTATGAGGACGCACTCTCATAAAACTGTGTACAAAGTAGTGGAATGCTTCAGGAACGTGGTATTGGGTTTGGCAGATAATACCTTTATACCGTTGGAACAAATGTTGATGTTCCTTTACGGTATAGTCTCTGAAGGCATTCCCGATCTCTTACCAGACAAGAAGGAAAAACAGCTTACGGAGAAAGAGGTGGAGGCACTGGCCCGACAGAAGCCAGATAGCTTCATCATACCCCCCGAACCGAAGAATAGAATGGGCATAAAGGCTGCATCGAGAACATCGAAAAACACCAACGCCCACGTCATTATGGAGTTCGGTTTAAAACTCTTCCACATCTTGCTGAAAAGGGATAAAGTGTCTGGCGCACAGTTCAAGCCTTTCATAGATCCATTTGTGCCGCTTATAAGCGATTGTTTAAAATCTCAACATGTCAAGGTAAGACCATCGTAACTGCGATTGTAGATTACAATAATTGACTCTTCGACTCTTTGTTTCAGCTAAGCGCTTTGGCTCTGCAGTGCCTGAACTGGCTGCTGAAGCTTGACTTGTCTTCGGTGCAAGAGACAATCTCTGGCATCTGTGCGTCCATATTCAGTATATTGCACAAGTACGCTGCTGCGGGCTTGAGCAAAGGCGACAACTTCGATCTGGTGATGGCTGGCTTTAAGAGCATGTCCGTGATCGTTCGCGATGTTAAGCACTATACGATCACCATAGAACAATTGAAAGTTCTGATGATGTACGCCGAGCAGGACATACACGACAGTGACAAACAGGCGACAGCGTTCGGTTTGCTCAAAGCAATAATCGCTAGGAAGATGGTGTTCGCAGAAATGTATCTTGTCATGGAGAAAGTCGCTGCGTTGAGCATTACCTCGGAATTGGAACATGTCAGGGTGCAGTCTCGCTCTGTCTTCTATTCTTACTTGATGGAGTACCCCCTTGGCAAGCATTTAAACAAGCACATAATGTTTTATTTAACGCAATTGGCTTACGAAATGCAACCTGGTCGACTCAGCGCGTTAGAGATGCTTCACAGTATTGTTACAGGATTCCCGTTGGCAAGTATCATTGCCCCGTTTTTCCCGTACATTGAGGTAGAAAACAACGGACTGATTTAGCAATTGCGATTTTAGAAAACTCTGATCTTGAAGTCGGGGCTCATATTCGTAATGGCGGGTGCAAGATTAGTTAACGATGAGGATCCAACCTGTCGTAAACTGTGCGCTAAATGTATTAAAGAGATGATCACACGCATACCGCACAATAAAAGGACCAAACTCTTTGACATAGTCGTGGAATGGTTGAGAGATACTAAGGTGATCATCGGTAATATAAGGTAGTTGACCCAGTCACCGATAATAACTTTTCATCATTTTTTTGTGTATAAATGTAATTTATAAGTCACTTTAAAATTCATGATATATGTAGATAAAGATTTAAATATTAATTTGCAATTTTATTTTTTACACAATATTGTTCAAAAACCTTATAAAATCTCAATATTAATTCAAATTATCGGCGACTAAGTACCTATCGGTGGCTGGGTCAACTAGCTTATGTTAATGATAATACGTGCCGTGTGCAATAGTTAATGACAGCAATAATTTGCAGATAATGCATCGTACACTGGCCGCTCAGTTGTGCGGCATATTCGTGACTGTGGAGAAGGAGACCTTTGAATCTCGTCTGAAAGAAATACTGCCCCTCCTGCTGAAGCAGTTCCATGCGAACTTTAACGATAAAGATGAGCCTGGTCGTTTTGTGAGGCTGCGCACACCTCAGGAGATAGCTAAACTGGAAATGCAAGCACACATCAAGGACCCAGAGAGAATGAAAGATCATCACATATTCCAAGTACTACAGCTGTTATTAAAAATATCTGCGAACTGCACAGCGTTCTTCAAGAGCGAAGAGTATAAGGAATCTATACGTTCATTTGCTGGTACGTTTAACAGTGATGCGTCATGAGGCATAAGGTTAGGCGTAATATCAGGTTTTACGTTTGTTACTTTCTAACAACAGTTAAGAAACAAAATATTCCTTTGGTAATTACTGTATTTTCCGAGATAGATAGGTTGGAACTAAAATTAGTATAAAGCGATAAGATTACACACGTCTATCTACTTACACTACATAAGTGTTTATTTTTTCCAATATGCTTGTCTAAAGACTACAATTAAGAAGCTTTACGTTGAAAAGTTAAAAAACATACTTTCCAACACGACCTTCGATCGGCAATATCCACTGAGTGATTGTAGAGTTGCTTGCCCTAAACACGAATCTGCGAGCAGAATTGCTCTATCACCCTGAGTTTTGTAAAAACGCACGATGTCAGGCAAGAATGAGGTATTACCTGAAAACTAAGAACGCTAGAAAGTCCCATTTAGTCTTAAATGATAGAGGAGACTATAGAATTTGTCAGTGCAACTAGATATCAAATTGGGGGGTTCTGAATAGTTGTAAATGGCCATCAAAATTAAAAAAAAAAATTTTTGCATTTTTACGAAAAGTTGCTTATGTAGCCCGACTACGTTACACAGCATCGGATTCTGTAGACATTTCTAAAGCAGAAACCATCCCGGAAAAATGCATGATAAGTACCCTAACAATTCTGCATACTTTCAGAATACTGTCAGTCTTTACTGGCACATCCACACATATGGGTTCGCCTGGCAGCGTCCCAGATGATTGGTTTCATCTTGGCCGCCCTTGACGTAGAGAAGATCATCGACCTTTTAGAAAATTCAGAGAAAAACGAAATGGAAATCGGTTACATGTACTCCGACCCTGCTGCAGTCATAAGAAGCCTGACCTTAGATTTAATCGCACAATTGCAGCCTGACGTGACGTTTGAGGAGTTGGCCGATCAAACTATTAAAAACTTAATTTTCATCGCTAGAATTTTGAAGTCTATTAAAGGATCTAGTACCGTCACTCTGGACCAAGACGACGAGACGAAAGACAGAAGCCAGTTGACACTTTCCTGGCTCGTTAGAAGACTGAGAAAGGCTGTGAACGTAGAAATAACTCAGGCCCCGAAATCGGGAACAGTGGTGCGTATTCGCTGTAATCTTCGTACCTCGTTTGTCGTTACTTTAAAGTGATATCTTCTCTCGCAGAGGACTGCATTCTTCAAATGGGTTGCCGGCGCAGTGGCCACCATACCCATGGAATATTTGAGCCCGCTACTTTTCAATATTATGTCACCCATAGTACGCGAGATGTCGAATATGGGAGAAAATAATACAGCTTTAAGGCGATTGGCAAAAGAGGCAGCCGTGATGATCAAGAAGCGCTTAGGGAGCGAAGAATACGCTAGGTTATTGAGCAGAATACAACAGAAATTGGACATTAAGAAAGCAGAGAGAAGAAAAATGCGCACGCAACAGGTAGTTTTTTTTTTATATAGACATAATAATTTTCGCGAGGTGGAACGTTAAGAATGATTACAAACGCTTTGGGCGTATTTCCTTTTTATCGCAGTTTGTAACTGACCCGGAGTTGGCTGCCAAACGGAAGATCGCGAGGCAACAGAAGAAAAAAGAAGCTAAGAAGAGGAAAATGAATACCATGAAAGGGAAGAAAGTAGTGAAGAAACGGCCTAAGAAGGAATTCGATTTGGAGGTTATATGAATGTTTTACTCGAAACAAATTTCTGATGTACATATAAATTTTTTAAGACGGATGTATGATATTTTAATACTAAAATATTGATATGTAAATTTTGTATATGACGTCTGTATACTAAAGTAATATTTCAATTTATACAGATGTAGAAGTGTCTTTAATTATTTGCTATATTGCGGTCCATATAAGAGTGTACTCCTAAAGTACAAGAGACAGAAAAAAATGTTTCAGACAGAAGTTTAATCGTACAATAAGCGTTGCAAACTGGCGCTGACAAAATTTTGAAGAAAGTTTTTTCATTCAGGTATTTTTTTACAATCTTCAAAATTTTGTTAATGCAAGTGTACAGTGCTCATTGCGCCATTCAACTTTTGTTTGAAATATTTTTCTCTGTCTGTTGTAGTTTGGAAGTTATACGCGAAAAAGTGGGAGTGCGTATGTGACTTTGAAGTTAGTTTTCACCTCCTTAAAGGGCGATAGGGCCCAGGGATCGGCGGGTTTAAGCTACGCTGACAGAGGGGGAAACACCTACAGGAGCGGCGGTTATGCGTGCGTGACTGACGCAGGCGTAGTTCATGCACACATAACCATCGCTCCTGTAGGTGTTTCCCCCTCCATTAATGTAGCTTAAGCCCACCGATCCCTGATAGGGCCCGAATGAAACACACCGTTGTTCTTGCTTTAAGTCACTCTATAAACCCACAAACCCACAATCGGTGAATGCGGTTTCGCGGTTTTCCCTTGTAATTCTCGTAGAGGCTGTTCAACCCTTTTCATAAGCATCTCGGGCAACAATATTTATTAGTTTAAATTGACATCTTTTAATTTATGCCACTGCCAAAACAGCATTATCGTATCACCTATCAACAAATGAGAGAAGTACAATTGCAATCGGTAGCCTTCAACTGATAACGAAACTACTTAGAATTTTTCAAGTGTAATAATATTGTAGACCAAAACGTCGGGGGTCTCCCTAGGCCTAGTGTGACGCCTGGAAAATAGGGCAACATTTGGGAATTTTTTGAAGGAAATGTACTTGATATTGCAGTTTCAAACTTTGGAGTATTTATTCAGTTACACTTGGGCAATGTACTCAATTTTTTTTAAGCATTCGTGATAATTATATTTCATGTTTGAAGGATTACAATGAGGAGCTCGCAAATAAACGCCTGCTGCTGGCGATCACGATCCCGGCTGTCATGGTCATCTGAAACAAAAAACACAGTTATTTTCTTAATCTATATGAACGTAGCTAGGCTTTGAACTAGAGCGAAAATAGAAAATCACAAAATACAAAAATGGCAGCACTTTAAAGAAAAGTTTTCATTTCGCGGCAAAAAAGTGGTCAGTTTTTTGAGCTGCGAAATTCGAATTTTGCATATAATGACTTCATTCTAGTTCAGGTTTTAACAGAACACACAGTGAATATATATGTTCAGTTTTAAGTCGTTTGGTTGAGTAGTTTTTGAGATATCGTGATCGCCGCGCCAAAAAATGTCGTTTCGAGTAAAATACGTTTAAATATACAAATACCATATAT
Organism: Andrena dorsata; assembly: GCA_929108735.1. Lineage (NCBI taxonomy): Eukaryota > Metazoa > Arthropoda > Insecta > Hymenoptera > Andrenidae > Andrena > Andrena dorsata. The sequence goes on from OV815487.1 coordinate 38,930,465, forward strand.
AAAATAATAAATCATACTTACAATTACATAGTCTCCAATGCTTCGCCAATGCTTCCTCTTCTTCATATAATTCCTGTAAACTTTCAGAGAATGCAAAAAACAAAAAATCGATTTTTTTAAACCGTCGCACTAGGGAGACCCCTTAAAGAACTCTCGATTCCCTAGCAAAGAACTAGACATAAGAATTTTTTCTCCCCTGAACGGTTACTCACGTATTACATAAGAATGCACTTTACACATTTGGAGCAGTATGAAACCCGTCATTAGGCTTTAACTTAAATGTAGTATGCGCTTCCATTTATTTTAATTTATACAAAAATATGTATCAGCTGATTCTCCGAATTTCAACGCTTCCGCGTGACATTATTTAGGTATAATTCACAAGAAGGACATTAAATTGACGGTAATGACTTGAAATTATTCAGACTAAACAAAGTATGCCGCCCGAGTATTTCGAAAAGGTTTTAAATTGGGGTAGTGTTTCGGAGTAGCACTTCGAGCTGCACTTGGGCTGCAACAGAGCTAACACCATCGTACGCAACATTACTCGTAACTAAATACTACTTAGTGGTAGGAAACCTGGTCTAACTATATCCCATCGAGGCATCGGCAACTCGCGTCTTCTTTGTTCGTTTGACTTTAAGTCCCAAGCTACAATCGGGGAGCATCAGTTTAAAGTGCGGATTGCTGCTTATCGGTGCAGCCACGTTATCGGCGGTGGTTAAAGCACGGTGAAACGATAAAACCGAGGGGTTTCACGTTTCACACGTTAGTCGTAATCTACGAATCCCTTCGTTGCCCGATTTACCGTCCGCTCTTTCACGTAACCAGCCCCGCGTTGTTAATTGTTTATCCTCGCCCGTTAATCGCAGGAAACCGGGGCGGAAGGAACGTTTAATGATGCTCACCACCATCGCGTTAGTGATCGTGATACTGCTACTGATCTCCCTGGTGACCGGAAGCAAAACGAACAAGTCTCCGCCAGGTAACGGGTGCTATTTAAATAGTGCGTGAGATACAATCGCGGCGATTGTGCAGTACGAGGTCAGTCGTGCGTTATCGGCTGACTCGAAACTGATGCGTGCTTTTTTTTTAGTTTTTCTTTAAGAATTAGGGTAGAGTGAAGTTTTGAGTATTCGGCGCGGAGCTTGAATTAAAAAAATGGAACTTGGGTAGGTGGATGGAATTTATTACTAATCTTGAATAAAAACGTGTTCAGTTTCGTTTCTGTATTTTGCTCGCCTTTGTTCTTGGCAATTATGAATTATTTTAATAAGCTGGATTATGTGTGTAATAAAATGTGTCTTGTGAATTGACCGATTAATGGTGTGAATAAGTTTTCATAACGCGCATAGGGATCAGTTTGATTAGACCAGTTGACCGGTTTAAATTGGCGCCTGTCCCACCTACCGCGAATGAAATTCATCTTGAAACTCATTTCTTTCCATGGAAAGATTTCTGGCAACGATAACTTTCATAAATAAGCGCAGCGTGGAAATAAAAATGCGGGCAGTTCTTAATCTCGCATATTTCAATGCTTGTCGCTAATTTGTAAAGCGAACAAATTGCTTCGTCATTAAAGTGATGGACAGTATATGCGATAACTATACAATACGCAGAAAGTATTAAAATCGGGGGGAAGTTCGAAGCAAATTTTTAAATTCTCGGAATCCGTAACTTTGTAAGGCTTCAAACCTCTGGATACTTTGGAAACTTGTTATTGATACTTTGAGCTTGCTTTGAACAATTGAAGTAAGTAACATTTTTCCAGAAATCTCTATTGACCATATAATCAAGCAAAATACAAACCGAAATATAACAATACACAAATTCTCAAGGCACTCGAGGCAGATTTTATACTTTCTCTTATCTGGCTTTCGGGAGTTTTGAATCACGAGAAAAGCGTAAAGTTTCGAGTTCCAAAAAAATTTCATGCACGTTCCGATCTACCTCCATTCTATAAAATCCTATGAAAATTGGCGGTATGGTGAAGTTTTTGTAAATTGCGAAGAGATTGGATAAAAATTTGTTTGAACTCTTTGAACTCTTTTCATTTTCCATTTACTTGGTGTTATACAATGTTTCGGGTTTTCTTCCCTTGCCTAAAGCCACCGTTATCTTTCAGGACCATTCGCCTGGCCGTTTATCGGCAACCAGTATTTATTAAAGCGTCTAAGTCATAAACTTGGGGGGCAGCATTTGGCGTTCCTCGAGCTCTCCAAGCGATACGGTAGCGACTTGATAACCTTGGACCTTGGTAACAGCAAGGTGGTGATCGTTTCCGGAACCAAGCCCGTCAATACGGTGCTGAAGAACGACGAGTACGATGGACGCCCTTGGAACGAATTTATCAACATTCGAAATTTGGGAAAGAAGACAGGTATTGGTATCTCTGTTGAAAAACGCCATCCAAACATTACGAAGTTAGATATTCTGGACTGTAATATTTAAAAATTTCGTATATCTCCTTTGCACTTGCATTATTACAATCGAAATTATGTAATAAATTAATCAGTGAAATTAATTTTAATTAAAGCCCTCTCAGGCCCTTCCCGCATAAAATGGGAAAATATAGAAAAAAATTGTTTTTTAACATTATTTTTTATTATTTATTTAATATTTGCATAATCTTTGAAAAAATATAGAATATTGAAAAAAATGTCAAAAATATTCATAGATCGTGCCAAGTTCAGGTTGATATATGTTTGATTTGCAAGGGGAAATCCCCAATCCTTAAATTCCCAAAATTATGGAGCTGTGTATGTATTAACGCAATTCTTTTTTGTTGCCCGAATTTACTGTAAACGGGTGAAATTTTGTTGACCCTTGAAAATCCGGCTATGTTCCGATGTTGTTTTATAACTACCGTATCGCTTTTTTCAAATGATAGTACTAATTAAAAAAAGCAACTTTTGTCTGAAAGCTTCTTTTGTATCGCTTACAGTTCGCGAGTTATAACGCAAAATCGGAAAATATCCGGATTTTCAGAGGTCAATTTCATCCCCTTAAGGTTGGAACAGGCATGTCCAGTAATTTGATTGAGTAGGAGTTTAGTAATTTATCATTGTTTTACTAAATTTTTCGACTAAATTTTAGTGTTCATTCACGGTAAATTACTACATTACTCGCTACCCGACTAGATTACTGGACGTGTCGGAAACAGTCTTTAGAGTGAATTTGTGTAGCAAAAAAATAATTTTTGAATTTCCGGGTTAGAGATCTGTCCCTGTTACATACGAGTTAGGGTCAGTTGATCAACATCGATTCACAAAATTGACCATAGCTCTGTCAGTTCTAAAGATATGGCAATGAAATTTAGAGGGCGTAAGTAGAAAAGACTGAGGAATCTATGCGTGTGACTCAGAAAGCACCTGAGTGTCCCGAGGCCGTTCTTGCATGCAATAGTGCAATTAACGCTTCTTTTTTTACCTTCTGCATCCATTACACACCCCATGACGACTGGTGAATCTCCATATTTAGTCAGCGCAAAACAAATTACCACTTGTATTTGTTATCTACCACATTCACTATACTCAGTTACGACTCTGCTATTTTCTTCACACATATCTAATCATTAGAAAAACTATTACTGCTGGTATTTGTTACCTACTACATTCATTAATAGTGGGTCACTATACTACATTACGACTAGGGAATCCTATGCAGAAACAATTCTAATAGAAATGAATTCAAGCACTTGAACCTCTTGTATTGATTCTTGCAATCTTTCTCTCCTGTCGAGACTATAATCAAGTATCCCACTTTTTTTATATTAACAATTTGTAGTAAGCACTATTTCTAATCCCTCTTTTAACAACCATCGATTAAAAAATTATTATTATACCAAACAAAATCAGGTGGTTGTTGAAGGATACTTTCCACAGCGGAAGTAGCCAGATAATATAGTGGGGGTTGCTTATAAATGACCTTCAACAGCCACCCGATTGACGTGGCACGTACGAAAATCTTGCTGGCACATCAATGATTTACATGCGATATCATTCATATCTGTATATTAATCTAAAGTAGTTATTATATGGTCAGATATCTTAATATATAAAGCAGAAAGTGTTTGTGCGTTTGTCTGTCGTCTAAAAACTTTCGAACGGTAAATTCTGGGGGTCCCGAAATATCTCTCAGCTTATTCACCAAACAAATAAATAAAATTGCTTTTTTATGCAATCAGAATCTAAATTTCGGGCGAAGACGAGTAGTAAAGCTAGTACTAAAATAATCTTGGCCAGTTTTTAGTATACGATAATATAAAATAGTTCAGGTATCGACCGTATTTTTAGAATAAAGAATTAAGTGGTTTCGGCGCACTGGTTCGGTCAGTTAACCAACTACATACTTCATTAATAAAATTGTAAGTTCACGTTGCAATCGCATTGTCAATATTAGGGATTACGATGAACGATGGCGAGGAATGGAAAGAACTACGCACCTGGATGGTGCAGACCCTGAGGGAGTTCGGCTTCGGGAAACGTAAGATGTCGGAGATGATCAAGGACGAGTTGGTCATAGTCCTGGAAACCCTGAAGAAGGGGGGTGCGCGGCGATTGAAGCCAGTGATCGCTCCCGCGGTGATAAACGTCCTGTGGACGCTGGCCACGGGAAAGCGATTCTGCGAGACCACGAGGTACATGCACAAACCGATTTCTCTGCCTCGATGACTACCGTTTTCCACGTATTTGGTCTTCGACGCGTGTAAAACCGCTGACCAAACTCGCGATCGTTTGTATGTACGATATTTCTCTTTCGTTGAAGTGACACTGAATGGAAGAATCAATTGAGCCTACATAGTTATGCGGAATGCATGCATCTCTCAAAATCCATCTCTCAAAACGACAAAAAATTAGTTAACCGCAACGATCCCATAATTTTCTGATCTTTATTTTGGAAAGTATGATTAACCCTTAGAACAACTATCACGTTATACGATTATTATAACTACCAATGTCATAGTTCCATTTCGAGCTTAAGAAACAAAAGCTATAGAAAATTTGAAATAATATTAAATATACTACTTACTATTAAATAACCCATTAAAACACATTCTAAAACAATGACAAGAAATCAAACATACCCAATCGAAATGGAGCTAGGTACTTTTCTCTAACAATTAAAATCTTCAAATTAAATTTATTCAGTTTCAGATCATTGAGGGTTGGTAGCTTTCTGCTTAATTAGGCCCAATTATCGTTAATTCGACAAGATTTTAACCATGCTAAAATTAACAGCGCGAGAATCATCCCCCAACTGAGGACGATACTAATAGGTCGAACATGGCAAAGTAGAAAGAAAGAAAAACAGTTTCTAAATCACATTTCTCTACTTGCACTCGAATCTTGTAGAATTTATTCGTATGAGCTATTCATTGGTCATCTATGCGTATAGCTGGAGAAAGAAAGGGACCACTCGATAGTTCGCGAAGAGTCGCGGGGGCAACTCAGAAATTGATGGTAACGAGCCATAGCGAGAGTTCAGAAGCGAGGCTTAAGTGGGTCACGCATTTCAGGCGCATCGGGTCTCGATCGCTTATTGTCTTTTCTAATGTGACTCTTTCTGTCTTTCTACCCGTAGGTTACAGTATTTTATGGACTTGATGGAACGTCGCGCGCGAGCGTTCGACATGGTCGGCGGGCTTCTCTCCACTTTCCCCTGGCTCCGTTACATTGCACCTGAGTTCTCCGGGTACAACCTTCTCGTCACGCTGAACAACGAGCTCAAGGACTTCTTAATGGTTCGCCCGTTATGTAAATCAATCGCGATTTCGCGTTTATGAATATCCACTTGTTGTCTGATAATCGCAGCCAGTCACGATAACTTTTCCATTCTCACAGGAGACTATCATCGAGCACAGAGAAAAGTACGTCTTGGGCAGCGAGATGGACTTGATAGACATGTTCCTACGCGAGATGGCCACTAACAAAGAATCCAGTTCCGTTTTCACTGGTACAGTTGCTTCTCAAGTACTTTATCTACGTTGTATCTTTCGGCGCTTCTCCAGCTTCTTCTGTAATCCATTATCAGATTCAACTCTTTACAAAGAACTCGGACTGCGAAACTGAGTTTCCTTTCCATTCTGACAGTAGCAATGCCTCCCCCAACAAAATCGGTATGCTAATAGAGCCGGTGGCGTAGTCAGGATTTAATCTTGGAGGCAGCCGAGTTGAAGGGATAAAAATAGTTTTAATGCAAATTCAATCAAATTCGCTAGGCGATTATAACAATTTATTTAAAGAATAAAATTCAGTTTACTTTTCTTTTTATAAAGTTCTTGAATTACTTCAGTCGTGGATATGTTAATCTATTTTTCCGTTTTCTTTGGAGGGTGTCAGGGCACGTTGGTTCCACCTCTGGGTGCGCCACTGAATATAGTTTTCACGTTCCTCCCCGCAACCCTCAGGATTTTACAAATTTCTTTTGGTCTCACGAATGATTTTCAGAGGAGCAGTTAGTGATGATACTGGTCGATCTCTTCCTCGCCGGCTGCACCACCACGGGGACCACCCTGGACTTCCTTTTCTTGAGCATGGTGGTGCACCAAGACGTGCAACGCAAGCTCCAAAAGGAGATCGACTCGGTGATCCCGTCCAGCAGGCTCCCAGACTTGGACGACAGATCGAAGTATAAAAACCGCATTTTTCCACGCTGATCACTACCGTCAACACTCTATTCCACGTTAAGGTAGGTTTTCCAAAACGCGACTGGTCGCAATGTTAAGAACTTTGACCTCGATTATCTCGAAAATGAAGCGTGATATCAAAAAATTTTATTCCCTTTTCTCGATTTATTTACTCGCTATAAGTCGAAAAGAAAGAGTAACCCTTTTTTATATCGCGCTTCATTTTCGAGAAAATCGCCGTCGAAATTCTTGATGCTGCCCCCAGTCGCGTATCGGAAAACCTACCTTTAGAGTTCGCGCGTGGGAGAGTAAAAGCGGGATTTAGAGGCGACGGGGCATTAGAGAAATGCAGGCAACGAGAAAGCCGAAATTCTTTATTGTTACAGGCTTCCTTATACGGAGGCTGTAATGACCGAGACGCAACGCATGTGGCCTGTGCTCCCCGTGATCGGGCCGCGCCGTGTTGTTCGCGACACTATCCTCGCGGATTACAGCCTACCAAAGGAATCCACTGTCCTAATCAACATGTACTCCGTTAACATGGATCCTAACGTTTATCCCGATCCACAGACGTACAACCCGGAAAGGTTCCTCAAGGATGGCGTCTACGAACCACCTGGCGGTTCCTTGTTCTTTGGAGGAGGTAGGGAATCGCGCAGAACGTTGTGGAAATCTTCGGGAAGGAAAATACGATAACCTCCCATAAAAGCTCCCTATTCACGTCTGGAACATCCTGCGTGATTAAATGCCTCCATTGTTTTTTAATGCGAAGGAAGCGCTGTGTAGTGAAGTTTCTATCGTGGAAGGTATAAATAGAAATCTCGGGTGATTAACTCGCGTGAATGTCTCTATTAAACCGCATCTTCCCTCCATTTCCGGATGTCTCTAAGAAAGCCGGAAATGACATACGGCGCGAAAGAAAAACGAACGTAAACTTGTCTCCGGCTAATTGGCACAGTCACCGTGAGTGTCGCGCGTATTTAATTATTACGCGAGCACGGGAGTCACTGTGCGTCTGCTCAACAGCAGTATAATCCTTAAATAGTTAATTCTTTGCAAGCTTTTATATTTAGCTTCAGTTGTAAGTTTGTTAGTTTGTTAGAGTGAATCTTGTAAGCTACATTTGACCCACTTCCACATATTCTATCGACTTGAAACTTTGCACACATTTGCGCACAGTTCCGATGACAATACAATACTTTCAGCAAATAGCATAAAATAATTTGTAGTCAAATTTTTTTTAAACACAAGCTGTTATTAAAATGCACTAAACAGGGAAAAATAATTTTAGTGGGGCGTCAATATTGAATATTAAAAGTTATGCAAAAATTAACTGCTGAACGGCTTGATTTTGTCTTGACTTTCAATCTGGTTAGATCTCAGAGCAGATTTTGAATCGAGGAAGTAGACTCCTCCTTAAAAAAAACTCGTGCATCAAAATACGTAGAGCATTCTAAATATTTGTATAAAAAGTACATTTCAATATTTACGCCCCACGCTTTTACTGTTAGTCATACGAGAGAATTCTTCTAAGATTAAAATTATTTCTTTCCTGTTTAGTAAATTTTAATAAAAGCTTGTTTTTAAACAAAGTTATATACTATATTCATGCTGAGATTCAACTTATAACTAGGACTGGGACCATTGTTCGAATTTTTCGGTATTCGAATATTCGAATGCCATTCGAATATTTAAGTATTCGAATACATCAGTATTCGAATAGTATGGTGTGAATTATAAATCAAGTTCTTTAGGTTCATTTGTCAAGGTGAAATCTTGTAAGCTAATTTTGACCCACTTCACACCATATAATAACACCGAATAATAACATTCGAATACTCAAATTTTCGAAGTTTATTCGTACCATTCGAACACTTGTAAAATAATCGAATATTAAATTATTCGAATAGTCCCAGCCCTACTTATAACCCGAAGACCCTAGTATAGAGAATTATTTTTATTCCACCGCGAATTTCATTCCCAATTTCAATTATCTCGATGTGTTCACGCAGGAAGAAGACGATGTCCAGGGGACGCACTTGCAAGGGCCGCGATGTTCCTCTTGTTCGTCGGCGTGATGCAAAAGTATTCGCTACTTCCGGTCCAGGGCAAGGAGCCCACGTCCATAGAAATGAATCCCGGTTTGACGTTCTCGCCGAAGGCTTATGAGATAATAGCCGTGCCACGATAATCTTCTTACAAGATTCTGCCAGTTTGCCTTTACACTTATGTCATATACTTTACTCGCGCGGCTAACGAGCGGCCTCGCGAGCGCCCTTTACAAATAGTTCGTTAAGCCGGGAATCCACCGAGAAGCTAAGCTATGCTATGCCATGCTACGTTTTAAAATAATTAGCTTCAATACATTTTTACGGAACCGTTTCCACGAAAAGCGAAGGTAAAAGATAGCACAGGATAACTTCCCGGTGGATTCCCGGCTTTTGTAATGCCCGCGGCAGTGAGCGGAATTAGTTCTGTAAAAATTAAATTAAAAAAGACGAAGACGCGGCCGAGTGAGCAATAAAGTTTATGTGAAGTAGGGGAAAGGTGGGATAGTTGATCAGCGGGGATACATGATCAGATCAGTTTATATCACAACTGAAATAATTGAATACAAACAAAGCAAACCATTATTATTATTTTAATAAAAAAGAAAAACTGTGATGAACTATCCCACCTTTCCCCTACTCTTTCTTTTCTTCCTCGCCCTTGGACAACCATCTGCAGTGTGCGATTTTGTTGGCTCATTTGGCGTGCACATCTTTTTACTTAATCAGAGGCGATGTTTGTTAACAGCGGTATTTCTTCGGCACAGAAGACGGATTCTGCGGTTTCGAAGTAGCTCGACCCGCGGATAGACGGCGGGGTTTGTTTGACTTAAACAAATTTTTCTCTCAAATATTGTTTATTATTCCTGCCGCGTGAAAGTCGCTTTAACCCATCGTTTTACGCGTTCGACGAAATCACCGCGTTTCGCGGAAGTCCAAATGTACCTTCGCCGGTGCCGCCACGTGGCGATTCAGTCCTTTATATTGAGTCTGACTGTGCTGCAGCCAAATATTATCCTATCACTGGAAAATAGACGGGTGGGACGAAGGTGTCAGTTAACGTATTCGTCTCTCCCTTCGCGTTACTAGCAAAAAGGGAATATCGCTTAAATCCCAATTACAAAATGATCGGATGTGCTATCTACGATAAAAGGTCGTCAAATTCAGATTTTTGAAAGTTCAGTAATTCCAGTTAATAAATAGAGAAGCATCTATATCGCAGTATTCTCAAATATATCTTTCTACAAGTTTAATAATTGCATATAGATGGCCAACAATAATAGAGAAGCCGCCTGTGTTGAAAAATCGTCAAATTTAGTCTTTACAGTGACGTTACGGTTCAGTGACCGCTTTACATTAATTAGTTTAATAAAGATAAGCTCAAATCATGATAGTCTGAGAATGACAAATGTACTCACATTTCCTTAAATCGTTCCCCTTTACGTCGCGCCACAGTTTTGAGTAACAGGTCTCGCAGTGAGCTTCAGATAGTACGGTTTGGGCGATATAGTGAAACCGTCGTGGCCGCTTGGGTCTGGTTTGCCGTGGTCAGGTGAAACTTGGATGTCGAAGTAATGGATAACGTAGGCGAAGAATAAGAATAAGGAACTCCGGGCCAGCATTTCTCCCGGGCAACGTCTCTTGCCTGAACACGCGTAATGGCCGTCATGGTTTAAACATTTTGCGTCGGCATATGCGGGAGATTTTGAATCTTTACCGCTTTCCATCGAATTTCTATTTAAATGCCGCCCCTCTAACAATAACGCGCGCGTGTCCGGATCAGAAGATTTTGATCTTATCTCGCGAATTATGCGGTAGGAACTAATGAAATGGAGATTCTATCACCGGGTCAAAGATTAATATATTAAATATAAAATAGAACATCTGTATGTCCCTTATTAACTCCAAAACCCTTTGACCGATCTTGATGAGATTTTGCACCCTTCACCCCCTTAACGCTTCGTGATAATTCAAGCTCTACTTTAAGCCGTGCTTTAAGGTATTATATAAAAGAGAAACTCGATGACTTGGAATCGGGAGTATAATCTTGCGAAATAAGTGGCACGAATTCTTTAACTTGCCTAGACTGAAAGGAATGCTCGCGTTGTTTGGACAGAACCGGCCACTCTCATCCAGGAACCGTTGCGGTCGGAATTGTTCAGGATGGTCCCAGTACGCCGGGTCATTGTGGACACTGTGAAAATCCAGGAGCACGACTGTGTCCTAAAATAACGGGAGCGTGTTTACCAATACTTGGACGAGCACCGAGGATAATATTTGCAGTAGTCATTCATGGCGTTTACCTTGGGTATGCGATACCCGCTGAGAGTGACGTCACTCATGGCCTTGTGGGGCAATCCAAACGGCGCCAGGACCAGGAATCTCTGAATCTGCTCAAGAATTAGTCGATTACTTCGCTTTTAGTTAACATTATAACTGGCTTTTAACATCCTCTGTGTAGGAACTCTTAATGAGGACAGTTAAGGGCCACAGAGATCGCCAATTTCAGGAATTACCATTCACAACAGCGTGCGCGATAATTATCGATTGCGAAGCTTCTGTAAGTACAATTCCCAACAGTTGCACGAAGCTGTAACGATTAGTAATTCGAAAGAACAGTCGCGGCGACTCGTAGTTACTGTAATTGGCGACTACGGTAATCAGTAATCTGCATAACGAGCAGCCACAGTCGTTATCATAGGAACGTCAGCTTGTTACCTCAGCGAGGAACGCTTCCATCATCGGCAGGGATGAATAATCATTCAGTACGGGGGCTCGAGATCTGCCCACTACATTGTCCAATTCCTCCTGGAGCACTTTCGTCCACTCCGGGTGCAACGATATGAATAGAAACGTGCTGGCCAAAGTGTCGGTGGTGGTTTTCGAGCCAGCTAAGAAGAGGTCCAGGCACAGGACGAGCAACGCCTCCCCTGAAAAGAACGTCGAATTATTTTGTAATAGAGACTCGCATCATTATTTCTGTTTACAATGCTCGAAGAGCTACTAACGATCGAAGATCGTGGCATTGCGTTCCCCATTATTAGTCGAGATTTCTAGGAGGAACGCGTCGATCAGATCCTCCGGCTGACTTCCAGACAATCGTTTCTCGTGAACGGTGATCTCTTCGTCCAGGAAGCTCCAGAACTTCTGGAGGATCCGCATTAAATCGTTGTAACCGGACAACTCTGGTATCACGAAGCGCAGAAAGGGCATTTGGGAGACTATGCCGCCCATGGTGTCCATTAATCTTTGGGAGATAAAAGAAGTAACGGGAGTGAAGAAAAGGGACTTCACTTGCCTCTCTGGGGGGGAATGGGTATAATTGGTACGGAAAATAAAGTAGAATTATTTTAGGATGTTTGGAAATAGAAAATGTAGGATTCAAAGTAGGTATATATAATTCTATAGAATAAGAATACCATGATTTTTGTTTAAATCATCATTAATATTTTTAAATTAATACGATTTTTTTTTCAAATTACTATAAATTTTTTTTCCAGATTATCATGAATTTCTTTAAATTACAATAAATTTTTTTCTAGATTATCATGAATTTCTTTAAATTATCTACTATAAATTTTTTTTAAATTACCATGAAGCCCCTTCAGTTTCTTTCCACTTTCCTCCAAGCCTGCGGGTCGAATACAGATTTCTCTGGTTTTCTAACTTACCTGAAGGCATCGTGAACAGTGTCCAGCATCTCCCCAAGCTTCTCGTTCCCGTAGTCGAACCTGTGCCCAGCGAACATGGACCAAAGGGAGTTGATGACAGCGATGTCGAATGCGGTGTGCATGAGCACTGGACCTTTTGCGCTGGCACGTCGAAGATGATCGACAAGACCCTGCGCTTCGACGGTTAATTGTTTCTCCATGCTTGACTGGCCGAACCCGAAGGATCTGAGGTGACGCATGGTAAAACGTCGACACTGAGCCCACATCGTGCCTTCCGCGAACAAAATGCCTGCCAGAATGCGTGCACCAGAATTCTTTAGTACTTTTCGCTGCGATCGAACCTGAATTACTAATCACTTAGCTCTGTCAATTCTGGGTAACAAGAAAATATCCAGCACACAGTAACACACCGCTGTTCTTCCCAAAGGCGCGTATCCTGAAGAAGAAGTCATTAGGCCTGCCATTGAACTCGTCCTGAAGAAGAACCTTCTTCACCAGATCGTGGGTCGCTATCACCACCACCTTCTGGCTTCCCAGCTTCAAGCCCAAAATCGGACCGTGCGCTTTCATCAGCTCTTGGAAAGAAAGGTAAGTGAACCCGTGCTTCGCTTTCAGCCGTCGGAACGTGAGGAAGCAGCCGACGAGCGGCAACCATTTTGGACCTACCCGAACATGAACGCAGAAAATTAATTGTGCGAAGAACCACCTCCATATGTTCCAATTAAAAGTCACAAAAGCTACGAGTAATTATAGTGAATTTTAAGACAGCGTTTGACTTCCTCAAACGTCTTCTGGATGGGCAATAGACTGATGTCGTGCAATGCGGGAGTATTTAACGAAGAGTTTAGTTATTGCTTGTTACACTGAGTATAATGGCAATTGTTGATTACTATTCTTTATCGGTTCTTTTATTTTTGATAACGCACCAGGCGGGAAATTCTGCGGCTTTAGGCAATCGTAAACGCAGAGGATGCAAAGCAGAGCGGAAAGAAGTGTGATTGCCGCGCACAGCATCTTCGGATGCACTGTTACTTCGTCACTTTGTGGTTACTAATACCAGGCATATATACGTACGGTAACAAAAACGATTCTGGTGCCACCCCGGCGATATTATCGGCGTGACACCCATGGCCTCCGACAAAAATATCTTTTTGTCCGAGGCATCCTTTTCATGGTACACTCTGCTCGGTGCCCCGTTATAGAACGCATTCGTCTTTCTCGACACTACGATACAGCAGATATCGAGGAATAAGTCATGGACAAAGTTGAAAGTCATAGATATTCTCCGGAAACGGCGTAGAATAATAATTCTTCTCTACGCGATAACACGTTCGATGAGAATTTCTTTGCGTATACGGAAGCTTTAAAAAATTTAGTGGAAATCGCAGTGTTTAACTCTTTAGCGCCCGAGGTATCATATATGAATCCTGTATTATAATTTGTTTTATGCATTTTAGCATCTGAAAAAGAGAAAAAAAATTATATAAAAATATACTTTTCCTTCGACGGCGCTGAAGGGTTAATGGAACCCTCATTTCTAGGATTTGGAGTTTGTAAGAACACTATGGAAAATATTTACCTACTCTGAAACAATTTTGAAGAAAGTGCAATGTGGGACATAAATGGAAAAACTAAGCAAAATAATAGGAATTAAATTTAAATATCGAACGTCTGATAACAGTTATTTTTCTAAACTTCGGCCAGATGATATTAGAAAAACAATCACTTCCGTACTCTTCGAATCAAATATCCAGATCATCGTTCAAGATCTTTGCATCCTTAATTAGCAATCAATATATTTCTTCATTTATTCGAACTTTAAGTAAGATCTATCAGCTTGATCAGGCACTTCCGTTCAAATCACTTCCGTTTCAGTCACTTCCTGCATCCTAGTATATCACCGCTCATTTATTACAAAAATTCTCCTTTATCTTTAGAAAACATGGGAAAAAGTGGGGTTGAAGAGAAACGTACGATAAGAACCGTTACTTTCGAAGCAGTTATTAGATTATTTCCTGGTTGGACAAGCCAATTCGAGTGGAGCCGACGGGACTGGTTCTGCTTTTCAAGGAACTAAATGGAAAATCCGACGCTGCCTCGGCAAGCTTGAGGCGTAGGCCCGTTAATTATTGCATCCGATAGGCGTCTCTTGGAATCCTCGCGATTTATTCGCGTAGTTGTGAATGACCTTCCGTAATGTCGACGAACAGGGACGAGAAACTTTCGATACGCCTACGTTTTGGAAAGTAATGGAAAGTGACTTTGAACTTCGGCTTCTTACTTTTTCAAAAAGTGTGCTACCGATCACCGAATTGCTAAACATTACTACTGACAGTGTATTACAGGAATGCTAATATTCTTCGTAAGATCGTTAATTTATTGATAGGTATACGGTAGTGGTAATATTTATCGCATCGCTCTAAAATTTACATAGTACGTGATTGATAAAATGATTTGTACCCGTCTGATTTTGGCCAAGATAGTGAGCTACGCATCCTTGCAATAAATAAATTCTGCAGTAATAGCTTCCTGGTACTAATAATAAGAGATGTATAAGTGATAACGTGTTTATTCGTGTGAGGCAATGAATATTTCCAGTATTGTAGATGCTGATAGGAGACAGATTACGTATTACGTGGCAGAGATGATTTATTCGTACTCGAGGTTGTAGTATCTCATTCACTTTTGGGGCTTGATGAATAACCATTTATGTATTTATATTCATGCACACAGGCTTGGTAAAACAAACGCCCACGGTGTCGCGTGCTGGCTGCGCGCACGACTGCTTGCAGATACAACTTTGCGCGAAGAAGTGGAAAACAATTGAAGAGTCCTTGTAGAAAACAGTGTAAGTGTCGAGATTAAAAAAAAATTTATCGGAAAATATTCTACGTGTCAATGGTAATACCATAGTACAGAATTTGAATGCAATTTCCCTTCGTAGATAAGTTATCAATAATGCTAAAATATGGTACTTCCAATGCCACTTTTGTAGAAAACAATGCGACAGCCAATTAAGCGATAGGTGAACAGCATTGGCAATTACAGTGCTTGTAAATTTAAATTAATGTCACATTCAATTTTCGCTTCAATTAAGATTTGTCACACGTAGGGTTTTCCACAAAAACAATTTTTTTTCACGAATTTGGACTAAATTAATGGAAAACAATCGAAAATTTTGTGATGCATTTGGGTTATTGTATACTTAAGCATATTTAGCAATCAAAACAAATCAAATTTCGTAAATAATTTTAAGTCAGGGAAGTTTCTTTCTTCTGAAAAAATTGATTTTTAACACTGACAGTGTTTTCTACAAGAATTCTGCAAATATTGCTCAGAAATCGGTTATGATCGATTTTGGAGACCATCGAATTCCTGGATAAGTTGATCCTGATCGCAATTCAAGGTAGAAACTATTCCAACACGAAGCTAATTGGGCATTGTTCCCTCGCATGCGAAATTCTTCTAACGCTCGTCGGAACTGGCCATTATAGTGTAAAATTGATCGTTATCGTGGTAATCGGCTGCCATTCAATGCACTGAGATTTACATTTATGTATACCTCCGCGTAGGAATAGGTTTTTCTGAGGGAAACGACCTTCAGCGAGCACATGCTCTTTGAGAAAATACTCGAAGAAAAGAGAACTGGCAATGTATCACATATGATGAAAAAAAAATCTGGCCAATTCTGCCAAATCTGTATCATATATGATCAAATGGAATAACTTTGTGATTCACTTAATTTTTCGATCAGTAATCTGTTTATATTTATCAGAGTTACCTTAATAGGTAATGTTCGCGTCCGGAGATAAAATTTCCAAAAACTCCGTAGCGGATGGCAGTCGCCAGGAATGAGTAGTTATCTGGTATACCCGAGAAGCTGAAAATTTACCTGTGACCGCCGGCGAGGCGGGCGCCGACGCAAAGCGTGACGAAACGCGGCGAGGAGAAAGACGACGGCGGAGGAAAGTGAAAACCGCGCGCGTCAGGGTCGATTAGAAAATACGCGTACGCGACATTTCTCCGGGTTTTTTTTCCCTCTGCTTCGCGACACGCGCGATGAAAAGTCTGACCCGCGCCGAGCCCGGATCGGGCAGAGTTTCTCTCGGTCGCGCTTTGAAGCCGATCGCCGCGTGATGCACACAGGACACGGCCAGGTAGCATCGAGTGTACCGGCACGGATTAATTTATGCTGTCGTTGCCGCGCGCGTGTGGGTGCACGGACACTTTCTCCAGGGCCGAGGTCCCCCATATCCAACTCGACTTCCTTCCATAACAGATCCGACTTTCTCCGATTTCGCAGCGGCAGCCTCGAGGAGGCGCGTTGCGTCATGTCGAGCGTGGGCACCGCGATGACGGGGCGAAATGATAATGCGAACGTGTCAACGAAATATTAACGAAAGGCCGCTCGTAATAGCGTAGTTTAGCGTGGCGGCGATGCTAATGCGCGTAAGCGAGCACTGCCTATACCGCGGAGGACGCCGGCGAAAGGAAAGCGTCGGAGGAAGCGTGGCATCTCCTGGTCGATAATTCACGAAGCAAATGGCCCAATAATGCCCCGCGATCTATGCGTACATTATACTTTAAAATAGAAGCTCGTGGTCACAGTAATCTTCCTTTTCTTTGGGATCAGGAAGGAAGATCGAGTAAATGGTCGAGTTCGTTTAACAAAATATTAATCAACTTTATTCGTAACGGCATCGGTTAACAAAGAAAGGTAACAACAGCATCGTATAAAAAGGAAATATGAGGGGATGAAGGAGTAGTGGAGAAAGGGGTACCGTGTCAGTCGATTAATCCTTCGAGGAGACTTAACTACAGCTTATCGTACACCTAAGGGTAATATATACAACGGCTTATCTTACAATACTCTCTGGGAAGGGCTTTTGTACAACTATCTCGTGACAATGTCCCTCGGTCATTGATTAGGGAACGCGAAGTTGCCCGCGGGGCCGTTCTCGTTCTTAGACGCCGGCGGCGGTACCAGGTCCTGGCTGATCGCTGGGACCTCCGCCTGGGAGGATCTGTCCCACCTCACCTTGTTTTCGTCTACCTGAAGCTGCTGCTTGCCCTGAGAGGTTTGCTTAGAAGCAGCGTCTGGGCTATAAGGAACTACCTGGGATCCCTGAACCTGAGCGTCCTTTCGGTCCTCCCAGCCGTGATGGTGGTGATGGTCCTCCGAGGGGAACCACTCCGATATCCAAACAGGCTTCCAGATCTTCTTCCACGCTGGCACCCAGATCTCCTTCCAGGCGGGCACCCAGATCTGCTTCCAGGCCTCCTTCCAAGCGAGCTTCTTGTCTGGTATCCACTCGAGCTTCTTGTCGGCCTTCCAGATCTGCTTCCAAGCCTCCTTCCACTCCAGCTTTTTATCAGGCACCCAGACCTGCTTCTTGCCAGGCTTCCAGATCTGCTTCCACTCCTCCTTCCAGACCAGCTTCTTGTCGTCCACCCAGATCTGCTTCTTGGCGGGCTTCCAGATCTGCTTCCACGCGGAGACCCACTCCAGCTTCTTGTCAGGCACCCAGATCTGCTTCTTCGCCGGCTTCCAGTACTTCTTCCACAGCGGCTTCCAGATCAGCTTCTTCTTCCACAGGTCGTGGCTGGTGTACTGCCAGCCGTGGTGATCGGTGCCGTGGAAATGCTCGCCCGGTATGCCGACCTTCACCCATTCAGGTATCCAGAGCTTCTTCCAAGCCGGCACCTGGATCTCCTTCCAGACTGGCACCTGTATCTCCTTCCAGATCGGCTTCCAGATCTGCTTCCACGCGGGTACCTGTATCTCCTTCCACGCTGGGACCTTGATAGGCTTCCAGACGGGTTTCCAGATCTTCTTCCAAGCCGGCACCTGAATCTCCTTCCACGCCGGTACCTGGATCTCCTTCCACACCGGCTTCCAGATCTTCTTCCAAACGGGCACTTGGATCTCCTTCCACACCGCTTTCTGCGTCGGCACCCAGATGGGCTTCCAGATCTTCTTCCACGCGGGCTTCCAGATCTGCTTCTTCGCCGGCTTCCAGATCTTCTTCCAGCCCGGCTTCCAGATCAGCTTCTTCTTCCAGTAGCCCTTGTCGTGGTGGTCGTGATGGTCGCCGTGGTGTTCCTCGATCGCCCCACCGCCACCGCCAGACTGGCCAAAGCCACCGCCGATGTCACCGCCGCCAGAGTGACCGAAATTACCGACGTCGCCGCCCCCAGAGTGGCCGAAACCTCCGGCAAGGTCGGCGCCAGAGGAGTGACCGAAACTGCCGCCAATGTCACCACCACCAGAGTGGCCGAAACCACCGCCTAAATCGCCACCGTGGCCGCCTAAATCACCACCGTGGCCGCTTAAATCACCACCGTGGCCACCTAAATCGCCACCGAATCCACCCCCGTGGCCACCTAAGTCGCCACCGAGTCCTCCACCCAAATCGCCGCCATGGCCGCCTCCCAAGTCACCACCCCATCTCTTCTGTGCCGCTGTACCATATCTGTATGAAATTATTTTCCGAATTACTATACAGAGTAATAAAGTCGTTGGGTAATTGAAGTACAAGTTTCTCTGGGTGTTGATATGCAGCGATTTTTCTAATAAAGAAATTGCGATAGTTTAAATACGTGTAGTAGCGTTTAAAAGAAAGTTCAAACCCTAAATTAAAAATAATGTCCCATAGATTAGCTGGTCAGACACAATAATATGGGTATTAAACTTTCAGTCTGTCTCTCTTGAATTTCTGTTAATTAGAATTGAATTCAGCTGGATTGAAGTGAGTAATGAGTTACTGATTTTAATTGCGGTTGTTAACGAGGGTGGGTTTCAAGGCACACGTACGGAGTTTGCTGCTGAGACTGCTGCTGCAGCTGATTCTGATCCAACGCCTTGCTCGCCACAAAAGCGGCCTGCAGTAGCACTGCTAGCGCAGCCTGTAAACAATGTAATTACACGTGTACTATATAATTTCACCGGGAGTCACATTGGTAATAAGCGGGTGTAGCGCGAGACGTTCAACGTTCCGACAGCGGCTGCTCGTTAAGCTATTTGCAAATCTATGGCGTATCGCGTCGATCCAGGCGGAGGCTGTAAATGTTTATTAGCGGCGCGGAGAAACGTCCCTTCTTTTATGGAAGTGTAGAGGACGGGACTCTTAACAGCTACCCGTTTATGGAACGTCGCTTTCGAAACTCGCCGCTGTTCGATAATTAGGTAACACGTCCGACAAACAACAACCGGGACTGAATCGCTTTGCACTTCCCGCCTTAGCTGACGCAATGGCGAGTGACCAAACTGGTCGGTAAAATCTAGATTCGTTGTATTTGATAGATATACGGGGAAGAAAGTGAAAACACCACGCGGTAGCGTTCTTCTCGAAGGAATCGTTTTCAGGGAAAAGTGGGACTCAATATTCACGGCTGCTCGAACGAAATACACGCGATAGTTCGAGGTCCACATATTAATATACTTCCTTCGCGACCACCGACGCGGGATTCTGATTGAAAAAATTATACGAAATTCTAAATCAACGAAATAAGGATACACTTCCTAAAGTAACAATACCAAGAAATTCCTTTTCCCCAGAAAACGGCCCGACATTAATTAAAATTTGTCTTCGTTACCAGTTCCAAGACAAACATTAGTCACCGTCCGTCGATCGCGACACTCACAACTTCCCCCGAATAACAGCGCTTCAAACCGTCACCCGCCTCGATCCCCAAACCGATCTACACCGACGAAGAATCGATTTTTTTTTTTTTAAAAAGGACCACGGTCCCAGATAATAAGAGCTGCAACCTTCAGTGATGGTCAAAAGAAAGTTCGTGTGAATCACATTTTTACGTGCCTGCGTATCTGATTTAATACTACGCTCTGTGTTATACAGCATCACTGTTCTGTTCGATGAAAATTTCCGATATAACTGTTTCTAACGGAGCCGTTTGCATTTCGTTACCGTTCACAGTTTAAACTTCCTTTCGACCACCGCGGTAGGTCCCAGACGGCGTTAGATCGCGCAGTAGCCGCGCTGGGCCCGCTCGAGTATGCAAACTGACCGCGCATCCCGGGCGAATCCTCATATCTCTCGCAAATGCCGCCCGTTGGGCTCGGGCCGCGTACTCTTGCTCCCTAAGTGCAGGAAAACGTAACTTACTTCGTCCAATCAGCGGAACGCCGTAGTTATATAGGCGCGTATTCTCCCCCGGCGCGCTATCGCCGATGGTGGCCCCGTGCTTGCAGGCCGACCAGGTGGCGAAGGTGGTGGTAAAAGTCGTCCAGGTGGAGGAGGCAAGTCCACGTACAACCGGAGGAAACAGCGCAAGACGATGGTGGTGGGTTTCCGACGGACGTGTGCGCTACGGGAAGATCGGTTTCGCAGCGATGGGACCGACCCTCCGCTTGTTTTACGCCGCTGCGTTTATTTTGCTTCAGCAAACGAGATCGTGGAGAATTCTTGGGTTTGATCAGGAGGGCCTTTTTCGTTGTACACGGTGGGGCAATTGTTTTCCAGGGTCCAGTGGAAGTGGAAGATTTAAGGGAGGGGTGTGTTTTTTAAGAAATGAAGAGGGAAATTCGTTTGTGTCATTTTGCTTTTTTATATATATTTTGCGTGGTTGCGTAGGGAGGAAGGTTTCGAGTAGTTAGCATTGAGGGCAGAGGAAATGTAGGGACAGTGGCTCTGTTCTTTTAAGAATGGAATTAATTAGAGTTCGCGAGGGAGGACGTTCGGAAATGTCTCTGGGAATCTAGTTCATCAGCTGTGTTTTGAAGACTGCCTTGAATTAGTATTCAATATCTACTCATTAGGTAAGAGTTGCGCCTAATGCTCTATGCAAATGAATGATGTCACAGGCACTCAAAACGGCTGATTTGCGTTAGACATGAAGTGAAACGTGCTGTGTACGTTGGAGTCGAAATTTATGTAAACAAGACTTAGCACTCGTCATTACACTGCTCAACACATGGAAATATCTCTATTATAACTACAAGGGGGCATTCTGTAAGGTACTGATATTACCATTTTAATCACGTGGAAACATTCCTGAAGATTGTCCCCGAAACCTTTCACCGTCACTGTTCACAATACCTAATTCAAACTCCTTCATTATAGAGCCCTGTGCAAACAGGTTCCAAAAAATTCAGTTTAAATAATACATTAAAAGGAAACGCATTTTTTGGAGTCCGTTCACACGGATGCATTCCTTATTAGAAAATACACAATTGTGCCATTTACACCGTTCACCTAGCTCTAGCAGTTTCCAAGATATTCAACCAAATATATTTCTGATACCTCAACTTTGAAGGCAGTTTTCACCCTTTCAGCACGAATGTCAGCTGATAAAAAGAAATACGAGTCGAATATTTTTGTAAGAACTACTTTCCACCAGAGTCGCAACAAAATCGGCGATTGTTGCTCCGATTTGTTCCCTTGTAAGTTCATCCTCCACTAATCCTCCCCTAATTTAAATCAATCTAACTATTCCCCGAAGAATTACATAATCCATCTGCGCCATTCTCAAATCCTCCTTTCAAATCTGCATCATCCTGCATGAAATCAATTTAATAGCAACCACGGTAACCTGTAATGGTCCGTTACATTGCGCGTCCCAGTTCCAGATCACGAGTGAATTGGACCCATCGCTACACGGCCCGTTCTCCTTCCTCCTTGCCCAGTGTCCACCTCCTACGTACCCGGGGCGATCTTTCTTCGTGCCCCACGATGGCCCATCGTCCTGGAGAAAGTGATCGAGAACACGATCCGGTCGAGCGAGACCGTGCGGTTTCCTTCGCCGTTGTATTTACGAGCCTCTAGCCGGCGAAGGCGAAGTTCACGGGGAACGCAAGGTTATGCATCAAGGTTGAGTCCGGCGCTCCAGATCGCTAGACCACGGGCGGCGGAAAGAAATCTAGCGCGGTGGTCGGCGAATTTTCACTACCACCGAACGGTTCAATCGATTTCGGCCTGGCGCCGAGGCCCGGCTGCGGCGGTTTCTCTTCCGCAAGGCCCCGGGGCCTGGACCATCGCCGCTTTTCCTTTCACGCATTCTGTCCCCCGTCACGAACGCGCCACAAAGAAGCGTCCCCGAGCTCGTAAATAAATCGAGCTCGCCGAGAGATTCGTTGTTTCTTCGCCGGGGAAACATGGTAAGGATTGTGGCAAGGTTCTGTTCTTTGAAAAATGTACGGTGATATGAAAGTGGGAAGTAGTAAGCTTCGTGCAGTGTTGATAATAAATTAAGAATTATAAGTAGTTATGGAAATGAGGAAGTTTGTTCACATTTGCCAATCTAAATGGCACATAATTTCGCTCGTTGAATTCGTGTTGAAGTATCTATAGGTACTACAGAATAAGCGCAATAGAAACCTTGTGGTTCTATTGAAAACAGGAAACATAATTGAAAAGTCCTGTAAGTGACAAAAATCAAATTTTTCTGAAGACAGAAATATTTAGTTGACTTTAAATTATTTACGAAGTTTGATTCATCAGTGTTAGAGCAAAAGGGCAACAGATTCCTCCATTCCATTTCTCCCTCCCACGATAATACAATTTCCAAAAGTAAAATTTCACCGCGACCGGAGTCATTTATACGCCCCAACGTGGATGTTCCCTAGAAAATCACGGAACTAATTGTCGCTGCGGAGCACAACAATCACTCATTGTCAGAGTTTCGCCTCTAACGCATAGAAATAAGCTTCCTCTATTCACGTGATTTCTAACGCTCCCCCCTTTCGTTAATTAAGCATTCCGTCGACCACGCGGTACAAAATCACTTCCGAAGAAAATTCGCCAGTTCGATCCTTCCAAGCGCGATTTTATTCGAGACAAATGGCCTCGCGTAATCGCTTGTGCAAAGAAATATTTGTTCCAAGGTCATCGAAGGTCACCATGGTACAAGAAGCAAGAAAATTTTTAAAGACGGCTCTCGTATACTTTCGAGAGTTTACACGTGATTTTGAATCGTTCGCGAGAGCGAATCGTACCAAACGCAGCAACGGAATTTAATTTTATTTGAAAAACTCGTAATCGCCGACATCTGCTGGAGTGAAAGTCCATAGCAACTTGCAGGGACGTTTATAACAACTGCACAATAACCTCCATGCAGTTTTCCCTCTTAAAACTAATCGCGTGCATTTAGATACAGGTATGTACGAAGCTGTCTAAAGAAGAAGTCGAGGGACCAACCCTCGCGTGACGGATGCAGGGGCCATTTTGACCCATAATATCAATCTACACGTGTTACATATTATTAGCAATGATTTCTTCACGACAAGAACTTTAAATCAAGAACAAGATTATTCTGAGGGGTGCATGGAAATATGGAGTTATGGAGAAAAATTAAATTATGGCCCCTGCATCCGACGAACAGGAAATTATTTATAGTCATTTAGAGTTATTTATAACCAGAGATTTATCCAGAGATATATTTAATATTCCATAAAATGGGCAATATAAACGAAGCAGGAGTATATAACGATCAGAGTGCCTCGGGGATCGATCGGCACACTTCGCGGTCGTTTACTCAACTGGAGCAGAAGCGATAACCAGCTAAAATTTCGCGACACCCGCGCGTTTGCCGATGAAAGTGAATTCTTTGCATCGCTCTAGCTAGCCAATAGCCTGGGAGCGCACGAAAACCACCGAGTTCCGGTCGTTCCGGTTCGCAAATCATTCAACTGCTCCAGATTTTCAAATCCCTGCTACCGGTCCCCGTCGTTCGCAGCCGTCGACGTTTCACCTTCTCCTGGATATACCCGCTTGACGTAACCATTTTCTTTGGGTTTTTTGTTTAATAAGAAGACCACGAAGGCGTCTGAACCTGACAGTTACGACTCCTGGAACTCCCTGGCTGTTCCCCACACTGGTTCTTCATAGTTTCATAATTGCGTACCATAAATTAAAATTGCCTTGAAAGTAATACTTATTTGCCATCGTAATAGCGAAGGATCATGTACCACTGTATTTTACTTTCCTAGAGAGTGCTTCGAAGGCTTTCAATAATTAATCTTCCCGCAGATTAATCGCTTGCTCGTAGAGCAGAGACTTCGATGCTCTCCAAAGGAATGTGTCCGTAGAAATATCCGAGGGAAGTCGACTGTTTCTATTCCTCGACGTCGTTAGAGCGATTCGAAAACGAAGGAAAGAATACTGTTAAATGTGTGACACACGTTTGTTCAGCGCGTGGGCCGAACTGAAAGAGTATCGTTTGAAACATTCCAAAGGCGCGACAGCAAATAAAGAACCAAGTATTTTAGAAATTCATATTTGCAGTCTAGATATTCGATCCGTGGGTCACAGTGTACCTGTGCTTCGCTTTCTAAATACTTCGTCCCTGAAGGTAGGCGATTGCAACATGCTTCTTGGAAATGTGGCGTCACTTTCGTTAGAACCAGAGATCAAATAGGATCCTCCCTTTTTCCTTCCGCTTTCTGGAGTACGAAATTTCGTTTCCTCCAAAAGCAACTTTACGACTGTTTGGTGCAGATTCCTTGTTACATACATTTAGCTGCCCGAAAATGAATGATTTTAGGAATTTTTTTAGGGGTTTGATTAAAAGAAAGAAAAGAAAATACTTATTACACATGACTTATTAGTCCATAAAGTGTACGAAAAAAAATTATGTATTCAATTATTAATGTTTTTGGAGGTTCTTTAGACCACTGCAGAAAAAATGGTCAGCGTAATATCTCCTTTAAATATGGATGGATCTGAAAAATTAAATGATGTTGCCATTATGGGCTGACGAGCCATATTTTTTATACTTTGTTTATTTAATTTTTTATGCACAATTACAGAGGAAAATCTTGCATGAAAAAGATTCGTTTAACGTTAGGCCTTACTCTTTACTGTTTGGATTTGTTTTACTGCTCTATTTTCTTAACAGTGCCTACCGTGTTTCCACGGAATTCAATGGAGACGCAGGCAATTGGTTTAGGTCTTTATATGAATTTCTCTTCGTCGATTTCTGTTCGTCGTGCTGCTATCTCGACCAGCCGGCAATAATCTGTCGAGGGAACGAGGCAGCGGGTGTAGAGAAGAAAGTTTTATCTTTTCTATTCTACACGCGATACGCATCTCCCTACGATCTTCTCTTGTTCCACGAACGAAACCAGCATTCTGCTTTCTACCATAAAAAGGGCATTTATTCAATTCCTCGCAACTGCTGGTAAATTGTGGTCCAAGTATTTAAAATCGTCAGGCGAGTAATCTAGTGCCCCCAGTACAAAATCTGCTCTGCCAAAGGCACTTAATTTGACAAGATGAATGTTCAATTAGACAGAAATTTCTCCTAAAATTCCACTTTCTGCGCACGTAGCTAAATGTTTAGCAGTAGAACTTGACGTCTCGTATGCCGGTACACCTATCAATCTCGAGTATAATTACATCCTTCCCCATCGGGAACCTTCCATTTGTCGTCAATTTTTTGTAAGCGGAATTTTGCGGGAGTGAAAGGCGCCGAAGTGATTTCCCCGATGTCGAACAGACGTAGGTACTTACGTGCGTCCACGCACGTTCGTATACCCATATAAACAAACGTTATCGCGTTACTTAATCGTTACTACTCGTCATCCATTGTCGATTAACACCTTCGCGCTTGTGTCATGCTTTTCGCCAGTTAAAATAGTTCCGAAACTGTTTTACTGATCCGTACCAATATACTATTACATGATGATATTGTTAAGACTAAGTATTCATATAAAGGGAATTATTATTATTATTATTATTATTATTGTTAGATATATTATATCTAAAATAGATAAAAGGGGTGAAGTTTCCGCGGAAACAATTCTCGAGGACGATTTTCTTCAGATACTTCGTTAGAACCGCTTCACTTTCACGAAATTTTCTTGGTACCCGATTTGTAAACACAGCTTGTCGTTCAGACCGTTTCCTGCGCAATTATCGGGGCACGGCGATGTCCCTCGATCAAACGCGCAAAGGGTATTGCGCAAGAGGAGAGCTGTTTAGCGTCCGATTAGCGTGCCGACTGCGTTTTCGTTCATTATACCGAAACCAAGTTTCGATATGCGGCTTCGCGCGCCGAGCTGCATCGGTGAACGCGCGTGAATGCGTTGTTAGGATGCGGGGAAACACGAGTGTTTTAAGTAACAAGGGAATAATTCTCAATCCGAAAATTCTGATTTTAATGAAGCGCCGTGTGAACGTAGAATTGCTAGTACGCAATTTGTTTCGGGGAAATTTTCGAGGGATGAAATCTTAGAATTCTCTAAGTGTGAAAGCAGCCCTTAAAGTTTTCGCTCCCTTTCGTTTTTTTTAAATATAACTGTTTAACAGTTAGAGATAAATCAGAATTTTAAATATTAGAATTGTTCGGCTGTGTATGCTCTATCACGCTACCGAAAGAAAAGTAAAGTTATATAAAAAATAAACATAATAAAACTAAAATTAACTTTAAGGGGTTTCTCACCCCTTCAGAGTGAATATCCACAGAAAAATGTTACTCCAATATGCTCTACATTCACACTAAGTTTCATTAAAATGAAAATTTTCGGGTTGGCAAAGAAAACAGTTGGGTGTTTTGCACCCTCTTTCGGGTAACGCCAGTGAAGACAACACATCCTTGTTGACGCAAGGGAGGATCACTGCCAGTGGTGGGCTTGCTAACTACGTTCTGGTACTGGGAACATCCGGCTGTCTCGCGGAAGTTCAGTGAAAGTAACACAAGCCTACCAGCGGGCAATTGATGTAACAGCCTCACACTGGACTTCGGCCTGCCTCGTCATTCCGTTATGGATCGCTACGCCTCCTGAAACGGGGATCGATTGGCTTGCTATAAATAAGTAGGTGATTCGGTGAAAGGTCTTCTGTTATTTCTCCTCCATGCCCTTAGTATTCGGGGAATGTGACTTTGCAGGGAACCGAACGCGCAAGTAGAGATATGGGCAGTTAATAAATTACGAATAATGCAACTGTTTAGAAATATCAGCGTCATATTTACTAATCAGTTCGGAGAGGCAAGTTGTTTGCTCTGATTACAAAGCAAGTAAGAAGGAAAAGATTCGGTTGGTAATTAATGACGATTGCATTGCTAGTTGGGTATAAATACAGTAAAATTGTAAAATTGACAGTTAAAAGACGGTGCTGATTGAGACAGGAAAATTGGAAATTGTTTATTGGTATCAATTATTCCAGGCTTTCGTGTACTCTTCAATGAGATTCGTAGAATTTGAATGAAAGGTGAAATATACACTCTATACGGTTCTTTTTCAAGCTTCTTGTTCAGTGTGTAAACCGATAACCGGGAAGCTTGCAGTCAGTGGAAGCGAAATAGCGAAGTCAATTAGCCCAATCAGGTGAGAACGTAAACATGTTTCGAGCCCCTGGACAATGAGCTAGAAAAAATCATGTTCACTCGAGTAAAGAGTAACCTCGAATAATGTTAACCCGAGTTAGGCTTATTTTCGCCAGGAAGACTTCAATAATGCATTGGTTCTATTTTCAAAAAGGGAGAATAAAAATTATGAAGATTTAAATTCTCGGCATAAGGCGGTACTACATTAATTGTAACACGCGCGCCAGGCTTCAAGGCCTCGGTCCTCGGCGCCTCGAACGCTCTCCAGAAAATTATTCCACGCTGAATACACCGTTACAGTTACAGTTAAAGTTAAAGTTACAAAATTTATTCAACGCTGAAGTTGAAACTCACTCGACGAATAAAAAAAAGCTTTATTCGTTGAATAATAATTTTAATTCTGTTCGTGGAATAAATTCTCATTGAATAAAAAAGTTAACTTTATTCGCCGAATAATCTAAAGTTAAAGTAACTTTTATTTGATTCTTATTTAAATAATGTTTTATTTAGTTAATGCCCAACTTTGTTCCAGATACCATAGGCAATTTAGATGCCATAAGCGTACTAATATCTTTCGAAACCCAAATTCCACAGGTACTACAGGTACTTGGATAGTATCTCGAACACTTAAATTATGCATGTCCTGTTCCAGGTACTTACATGAGTACCCAAGTTCCCTATCGCTCCAAAAATATCCATATGCCATTCACATACTAAGGCACCACATTTTCCACATCGAATCCATTCCTAACTCTATCTGATTCCCTAGAAAGTGCCAAGTATCGACATATCTTCAGTGGAAAGTGAATTGCACAGATTTTCTTTGGCTTCGCGACTTCAGATTTCATACAAGTTTCCTTGAACTTCTCTACGCACAGTTACATAAATTTTATAGATAAGTTAATCCGCAAAGACTATATTTGGAAACCGGATGTTTCAATCCCTGCATCCGATTAGGAAATCCACGGAGAGCCGACGTCCTTTTCGGCGTGAGATCTGGAATGACATCGAAACTAGGGTGAACAAAGGAACGCGTCTTGTTGGGCGTGAATTGTAATTGTCAAGGTTCGCACATGAGAGCGTAAGAATGCGCTAATCGCTGGTCGCCATTAACTTTCACACATTGTAACGACTTTATGAACGTTGGAATGTTCTCAGCGTACAGGAAGTGTTATTTAAATCGAGGTGAGATGTGTGCCTGAAAAAATTGTAACCCGTTACACCTTTTTTTCTTCAGAAATGCAATTAGAGTAATCTACGTTACGAACACTTCTGACGTTATGGGCACTCTGTCGTATCCTGAACTTTGAAGTAAATACAAAGTTGGCTGAGATGCCAAATGTATTATTCCGTGGGAATGTTTGTTAACGTCACTTGTGTTACAGAGAATCCGCATTAATGTCGCTCATTGGAAAGAAGACGAAGCCAGATTTATTTGACGGAAGAATCTCTCACAAGGGAACGTAAATCAGCAACGGGCATAAATTTCCTAGCTCTCGATCGGCGAATTTCTACGCTGCCCCCTGACATTTGAAGGCGGATGGGAAAATAATGATCACTGGTGCAGTCTTCTCCCACGGCGTTAGATCTCGTTGCATATCCGAATGACATGTTTACAACTTGATTGCTCAGAAAAATTCGTATTCCTGCAAACTTCTTTACTTGAATCATTTTTCATAGACAAGATCTTGACACGCCCGCGAGTTGAAGACTTTTGTGGTTCAATGTTATAAATCCTGATACTAACTTCCAAGTTACGGCGCCAATGGATATGGGGGAATAGGCATATCGAGGAGGAAACTTCTGCCATGAGAATATATCCTCGAGGTCATCAAGTTCATCCGAGTACTCTTTTTCCCACGTGACTCGAGTCCTCTTCTTCCCTCTTGGTGTTCCTCGACGTGTCTGTCGTGCAGGCGACTTCCACGCGACGGGAAAGTCGCGGTCGTGAAACGTATGTGTCTTCTTCTTCACCATCGCGGGCGGCAAAGTAACAGCACTATAGAGAGGAAGGAAAAAGAGAGACTGATGCGCGTGGGGCCTTTGGGTTTTCGACTCGTAAACGAGCGAGAAGCATACTACAAACTCTTCCGCTATAATGAATGGAGCCGAGAGAGCTGGAGGGAAGATGCAGCGAGGAAACGAGCAAGCACGAGGGGGAGAGCCTTTGGGGTCGATAGTGAAAACTGTTTTTCGATGCACCTCAACGGGCGATCGAGCCAATTAAGAAGGAGAAGCGCGCACCTTTTAGCGACGTGGAGATGACGTTCAACCGAGTGTAACGAAGCAGCAAATACTAGGCTCTATGTCAGATTTATGACAGATTTATGACACTTTCAGGAAGTATGATAATTTTCCTGACAGAAAAAACCTAGTGAAGGAGATTTGCTGAGATCGAGATTTGAACTCGGGTCCTGCAGATTACTAGGCAATTACTTAGCTTTTTGTGTGAAATATGTTTATTTAACCATAAGAATTTTATAAATGTGTAACAGGTACAAACACAGCCGAGGTTGGCACCTTGTACCAATAACAACGTAAACTAAGCATCAGTCTCACACGAGCGCTCGTGCTTAAAAAATAAAGAAACTTTTTTATAAGTGCTAGTTTGTATTTTTGTTTACTTTCCCTGGCATTTCAATGACAGAGCATTTGTACTTTAATATCCCTGGAAAAATCGCCTCTAAACCAGAGAGACAATTAGCTGCATAAACTATTAAGTCCAACGACAAGTTTTTCTCTTCATAAACCCTATCCTGTAAGCAACTCTATCGCCTATAGAATGAAAATTAAATTTAATATTCATAGATGCCAAGTTGAAAGTAGCTTAAATATCTATAAGAAGATGGACACCATGTTTGCACAAGAAGCTGCTCATAAATCTTCATCCACTTGAATGCTAAATAAGTACGATTCGCTGGAGCAATGAACCCTGATTTGTTTAGAGAAAAATGCTCACGAAAGAGACAAAAAATGACTTTCCCTGAAAGAAAGTCATTAATAATGCATAACCGCGCTTGTTATTTGTACGTAAGCGGGACTTTTTCCCATGTTTGCATGGATTATAAATCCGCGGATTACTTATATAACCGCGTATAATTTTGTCGTGCACGGGATACGGAACACTTCCGCAGTTTCTGCGAAGTTTCCCGCGATCTTTTTACGGCCCCCTCGACGGCCAATTTTCGAGATATCAGCAAGAGAGCCGCAAACTTCCGGGATGTTCACAAATAGATATATAGAGAGCCGCATCGTTCACAGACCCGATGCACTCGAGACGATCCTAATTCGAAAGTGAAACTCGGCTCTGTAATCAATGATGTGCCCTATCCGGGTGAAATCTGGATAGTGAGTCGACTGTTCGTTTAGATGTCACGGGACGTCTGTCGATTAATCGTTCTAATTTGGGAGCACTGAGTGGAGAGTGGAATTGGTTCGCACGGTAAAGTACCTTGCACGAACCATTTACTGATTAAAGACGGATAGGTTAAACAGGAGTACAATTTAAGGGATCCTTGACTTAAACGAAAAAAAGAGTGATTTTGGACTTTGCTTAATGAATGTTTTTATTAGAAGCAGTCGGAATTATTGTATAAAACCATTAATCGTGATTGAACTTTTGAAGTATGATTATCGTGCCACACGTGGGTTAAGCAAAGAAGAAGGATGATATAAAGCAGTACCAATTAATTTTTAATGAGATGATAAAGGATTCCGCGTCACTTTTGTGGATTGTTGTTGATTCGAAGTGTGCAGTGTCTAACAGAAGTTCAATGCCTCGTTTGTTGATGCAATATATTATCGACTGGTTAATATTTCTCAACGCGCAAAGATCGAGGGAAAAATCTAATACCGCGTGGTGTCCGCGAAACACGAATGCCACGGACAGTTGTAACGCATGACTAGCCGGGCAAGATGCGTTTAATCCCGATTCGAAAGTGAAATTTGTTTCGATTCACAGCCAGCGACGCGCGTTATCTAGGTGAAATTACGTTTCTAATAGATGGTGCCATAACCCATCATTATCCGACACACTGACCTGCAACGTTTCATTCACGTTACAGATGATTCCATGTTACGTACTATGCAGAAGCAAATCAACTGTTATTCGCTACGTGGCTCACGTAACTTGCCCATCGATATTCCTCCACCGACGTGTTTACAGTGATGTAAATTTATTTTGATCATTGGTTATGCGGAGGTATATCTGGTAAACAACGGGTCGCGTTGTTAGCAAAGAGAAGTATTTTCTATAAAATATTCACGATGAAATCTCTGAGAAAGGATAGGAGAAACTTTAACGACTGTGTTTATTTATTCTTGAAGAAAGAATTTTTGTTTTAGTATACTATTTTCTAGAAAATTATGACGCTTGTTTATTATTCCGCTTTCCTAAAGCGCTGAAATATCCGCTTGGTCTGCTGAGGAATGTTGGATAGCGGTTGTGGAATTTTGGAATTCGGGGACAGTTGAGAACTTGAGAGCTATAGGATTGTGGAACTTGTTTAACTATGGAATGTTGGAACATTAGATGTTGGAAATGAGGAAGATCTTAAATTTGGGAAATCTAAAACTTGGGTACTTGATAACTCTAGAAAGATAAACTTGTAGAATCTAAGAACTTTAATACTCGATAACTTGGGAGTTCTGGAACTCGTGAATTCGAGAACTTTGGAGTTCTAGATCTTGAAATCTCGGGATCCTGGGAGTTTTGAAACTCGAGATCTCGGGAACTTGCAAATTCTGAAACTTGGAACCTTGAGAATGCTGAAACTCGAGAACTCTGGAACTCGGAAACATGGGAGTTTTGGAACATAAGAAGTCGGGAATTCTTTAATTGAGGAACTCGAGAAGTTGGAAATTATGGAAATAATGTTATCGACAACTCAAGAACTCGGAATTCAGTGATTCCAAAACTCAAGAACCCCAGATCTTTAGTAAGCTGAAACTCTAGAATTTAAGGACATCAGAACTCCAAAAACACAGATTTGGTCAGTATTGTACTCTAGGAACAAATCTCCTAAGTAGATTACCAACAATAAACACAAAAAAAAAACTAATAAAGGCTCCAAACGTATGAGAAATCAACGACAGGATAAAAAGCGGACTGACAGAGGAAGAGTGTGTGCACGTGCTCGTCTTCATCGCGGCAAGTCATGTGAAAGTGGCCTTGCCGAGTTAACGCAGATCATGACGCAGTGCCTTTTGCCTCTTCGCATTCTGCATAGCCCACGAAAATTGACCAATGATATATAAAAAAAAAACGCGATACACGACTTTCGAAAGAAGCATTCGAATAATTTCTAGTCACACCTTGCGGCGATATAAAAAAATGGCTGACCAATCAAAAAAGGAACAGAAGCTGTAGCTATATAATTAATTGTTATTCTGTGGTTCAACCAGGTCGAAGCAATTACATCATTCATTTTCACGGAAGACGTTAATGAAAACAGAAGTACCAAAACTAGAATTTAGAAACAAATTTCATATAATAAATACATTTGTCAAGAAACAAATAACATACATATATATGTTTCTCAGTACTTGGAAATACAAGGTTCACTTGACCGAACTGACGTTTGACTTTCTTTGAACAACAACAGAAAAAGTAGACGTGCAAGATTGACATTGCAATACTGAACTCTTGAAACTGCTCGCGGCGTCGCAGCAACCTGTCCGCCGGTCGTGATTCAGTTAATAAGGATGTCGTTGGGTTGCAAATTGCTACAAATCCACCATATGAACGGTTCACTTTCTATTGGGTAATACATGTGATCGTGTATGTCCCCAAGCGTCGTGCCATACATAAAGCATGAACAACTTTCGATGCTTCGATCCACTACAAATAGACCGAGAGTGCAAGGACACTCGAGTTACCGTACACAGCCTACTATTAAAACAGTCCATTTAGCAGTATTCAAAAATGGCCTATCAATAAAACTCTAAGTTCAAAAAGAACCGCCATTTGCATTCACAAATTCTTCCACCATTCATTACCCTAAAAAAATAAACAAACAAGCCCATGCTATCGCAGAACACTTTGCTATTCGCTACCATACAGACTCTATAATTCATCTTTGCGCAAATATTTCTATGGAAGCAGTTTCTATTTCTGCAACGGTGGATTCGAGAAACGCATGGCAGGCTTCAGTGGTAAGAATGGAACTGTGAAGCCTGACCTTTGCTTCCAGTAGACGAAAAAATAAATAGAGCAGCTCAGGGTGCATCACACTTTTCGTTCGAGGATCTGTTTCGACTTTAGAGGCTTCAGACGGACTACGTGTTTACAATGCACGCGTAGAAAGTCGAGTGGAAGGAAAGGCTCTGCTCGTGGTGGAACCAACAATTGCACCAATAAGGCGCATCATGAAAGAAGGGAGGGCTCTTTTAAACCCGTGTGCGCGTCCTGCCAGTGTCACTTTTCCACGAGAACTGCTGAGAACTCCACGGGGTCCCATAACAATATTCTCAGAATTAACTGTCTCAGATTCCATACTTTGAAAAATCATTTGATGGGTTTACAATATTGTGATAGCGTTTGTGAAGAACTCTGGAATTCACGTGTTGAACTTACTTATTTTCTATTATAAATATTCAATCATTAAAATGTCCAGATGATGGACACTGCATGGGGTTATAATTTATTGCAAGACCGTCGTTTCTATTGACCCATTAATTTTCTATGGAACAGTTAGAATAATTTTCCAAAAAGGTTCTAGTAATTACCATAACACCTATTAAAAGATGACACAGTAAATACAATAAGAGAAAGAATTTCATATCTTTCATTCTTCGAAACAAGTCAAAATTTTCCTCCAAAGTTTACTTCCTCATTCTCAGAGCCCCCGAATAAATAAAACCGATGCAAAAAGACTTAAAGATAGATCTAAAATTAAATTTCCCTCGAATTTCATTCAACCCTCCTCGAACCAGAGTGCACTAAAATCGCGCGCGTTCTGGCGCTGGCAGCGGCGCACACGCAGGCTATATACTGCTGTTCGCCATTTTGCAGAACTTTCACTGTCCGGGGAAGCCCCCGACGTGTTAATCGGAGCTTTTCCGCGTCATTATATGCTAATGGCATTACCCCGGTAAGATAACTGCGATGTGCTCGAGGAGCTGCCTCCACCTGCAGGTGGAAATGCTCGAAAGCTACCTTTCTTATCTCGCGCGCGAGCATCGGGAATTAAAGTTACCGTGAGATCGAGACGAAGAAAGCAGAGGGGGCCGGCGTTTGTTATTAAGGTCGAGGTAATGAGGAAGGCAGAGAACTGCACTCGTCTTCGTGACCGACTTCCTCTCGCTGCTACAAGAAACGCATCGATACTTCGATAGCGTTTCCCACAACGCCCCCCTCATTCCTTTCCATCTGCCATAAATCGGCTTTTGTCATCTTCATCGATGCAGTAAGAGAAATCCCTGTAGCCCTCGATGTCAAAGGATCGAATTAATCCGTCGATCGAAGGCGAACGTCCCAATAATAAACGCCGCTTAAAGTTAATCTCCTCTCTTCTCGAAACTTTCTTCTCGTTACGCGCCCCCCTTCGAGGAGGCCGTTTAAACCGTTTAAGGGGACTAAGGCACTCAAATTGCTCGAAACGCACGTATTACTTCGCGAATTAATTACAAGGAGATGAAAGCAAGTACGGATGTTTCCTTTTACTTAATGTTTATTACTATCACGTAAAGTAAAAGAACATTTTATTTGCGTACGTACCTGTTTTACAAATGACACCACACGAAGTTTTGCCCTGATGTTATGCTTAAAAATAAAGGTACGGCGGTTGGAATATGTTTCTCCTAGAATCTGTCATTTCGGAGTGTACCCTTGAAAAAAGAATCGAACTAAAATTATTAAAATAGCGACTAGGAGATGTCGATTTGTACGGTAAATGTCGATTTTCGGAAAACAGAGTTTTTACACTTTAATGTTGAGGTACACTCCAGAAAGCAGTATATTTTGAGCATGCTGTAAAAATTTCAAGTCGATCCGAACCTCGGTTTTTTCACAGTCGGGGCAAAACCACAGAAAAACACATCAGATGACTGCAGCGCCGTGATACACATGTAGATATTATCAAACAAAATATTTACTTGATGTTCATACGCGTTGACGATCGATCTTCTTCGTGTCAGCTCGTGCAGCTCCGAGAGGACGCGACTCTGAAAACGGGATCGATTAATCAACCACGCTTTTAGCTCCTCGCGAAAGTCGCTTCCTCGTTATTTTTTGCTATTACATACGGCTCGTTCGAACTCAATGCGATCCGCCAGCTGTACGCGACTTCCGGTGGCTCTTCATCTTCTTCTTGTGTGCGGACGTGCCGTCCCACAGTTTGCTGTGCACGAGAACGGAGAAAGTAAAGGTCGTGAGCGTGAATCGCGACCCTGAAGACCCTGGGACACGATCTTTCCCTTGAATCTCATCTTATCCCTAGAAAGCATCTTCCCGCCCTCCCCCCAACGCGCTTTCGTGCTAGCGGGAATTAATGGGGGGCGACACGGTTCTTCGTGTTAGAACGCCTGGTGTGCTCGTGGGAAATGGGAGAATTGTTCTCGCGCTTTTGTTTGTGTTAGATGGAAGAGGTTAGTTGAAATGGAACAGTAATGCGGTTGTATGATTGATTTGGGCCGATTTAATATATTTATTGGAGATGGGATTGCATGTGTATCAAGTGATTGCAGGGGATTAGCTTCAAGTTTAGTGATATAGTTGATGCTGATGATTGAAATTGATGGGCTTTACTCGTTTTCATTTTATTGCACTTTTTTGTCGTCTTTGCGGATTTGAACACTTATTACATAAGGAATTTAGTGCACAGTATGTGATTTTAGTATTTTATGAGGTTTTGTATAAGTTAAGGGGTCTATTAAGGTGAATGAGGTTCTTGGTTCTTTGAATTCAGTTGAATTCAATGTGTTTTAAGTTAGAAATTAGGCATGTGTATATGCCTCCAGTATTGGAGAACTTTATACGCATAAATAATAAAAATGTATTTTATTATGGTAACATACGTAAACATTGTACAAAAATATCGATATGTATACGACTTTGTAAACTACTGTTATATACAAGTGAAAACTAATTACATTCAATGCAGTATGGACGGACAGTCCACAACGTGGACAAGCAACACAGTCAATGACGATGTACATATCATGAAGTAGCGCTGGAACATTGTGACGTAGTATCGCGATTGAATCTTTTTGGAAAAGACGTCGATTATGCAACTGCTGAAGCTTGTAAAAAATACTTTTGCCAAAAATTGTTTTGAAGTTTCAACTTTCACATCTTTCAAAATTTCAATTTTTCTCACTCCCAGCTTCAAATTCTAATATTCAACTTTTCGAATTTTTATTCCGTCAATCGCATTTCGACACACTACATACAAAATTTCCAGCTTTTCAATCGTACCACGAAAGCTCGAGCGCCTTTTGCTAAACGCTTCCCGCCACCATGGTACATTCGTCCGCACCGACATTGTTCGCTAACTCTTCCCGCGGATTCGTGAAATTTCGGATTCCACTGGGTCCTCGCATCACGACCACCCGAGGGCGCACCGCGAATTCGAAGTCGACTTACGACCTTTGATCCTCCGGTACAGCTAGGCTAGCAGAAAACTTAACAACGATGAGGCGCCTGTCGTCGAGACGAGGAGGATCGAGGAGGACGATCACGCGGCAGGAATTTACGGGTAACCGTGATGCTCGTCGTGGTGGGGCTCCGCTTGCACCCAGACTTTCTCCCAAACGGGCTTCCAGATCTTCTTCCACGCCGGTACCTGCACGTCCTTCCACACCGGCACCCATTTGCTCTTCCATTCGTCTTTCCACACCTGCTTCTTCTGCGTCACCCAGATCTGCTTCTTCTCAGGCACCCAGACCTGCACGGACTCCTCTTTCCAGACTAGCTTCTTGTCAGGCACCCAGACCTGCTTCTTGTCCGTCTTCCAGATCTGCTTCCACTCAGCCTTCCATTCCAGCTTCTTGTCGGGGACCCAGACCTGTTTCTTCTCCGTCTTCCAGATCTTCTTCCACACGGGCTTCCATATCAGCTTCTTCTTCCAGAGATCGTGGCTGGTGTACTGCCAGCCATGGTGATCCTTGCCGACGTACTGCTCACCAGGAATACCGATCTTCACCCATTCTGGTACCCACACCTTCTTCCAGTCCGGGACCTGAACCTCCTTCCAAGCTGGCACCTGGATCTCCTTCCACACCGGCTTCCAGATCTTCTTCCAGGCAGGCACCTGTACCTCCTTCCACACTGGTACCTGAATCTCCTTCCAGACGGGCTTCTGCACCTTCTTCCAGACCGGCACCTTAATCTCCTTCCAGGCTGGCACCTGGATCTCCTTCCACACTGGTACCTGAATCTTCTTCCATTCCTGCTTCCAGGTCAGCTTCTGCTCCGTCTTCCACACTTGCTTCCACTCCGGCTTCCACGTCAGTTTCTTCTCGAACCTACCTTGCGGCTGAGCGGGAGGCCCGTAGGATTGAGCCGGGGGTCCGTACGACTGAGCCGGGGGTCCGTAGGAGCTCGACACGCCTCCTCCACCGAAATGGCCTCCCCCAAAGGATCCTTGATCGCCGCCGAAAGATCCATGACCTCCTCCACCGCCGTGATCACCGCCGAATGATCCTCCACCGCCGTGTCCGCCGTGATCACCGCCGAATGATCCTCCGCCGCCGTGTCCGCCGTGATCACCGCCGAATGATCCTCCGCCGCCGTGTCCGCCGTGATCACCGCCGAATGATCCTCCACTGCTGTATCCTTGATCGCCACCGAAGGAACCGTGGTCCGACGGTGCACCATACGAGGATGAGGGAGCTCCGTAGGAAGAGGATGGAGCTGAGGGTGCTCCGTAGGAAGAGGATGGAGCTAAGGGTGCTCCGTAGGAAGAGGATGGAGCTGAGGGTGCTCCGTAAGAAGAGGAAGGAGCTGAGGGAGCTCCGTAGGAAGAGGATGGCGCGTCATGGTGGGAGGAACCCCCAGATGGAGCACCATAAGACGAAGATGGTACTGGCGGAGCACCATACGAATCGGAGGGTCCACTGTAAGAGTTTCCTACGTCGGGAACCCCATAGGAGGTCGATGGTGGACCATACTGGCTCGGGGGTGGGCTCAATGGAGCTCTATAATTTATAATAGTGTCTTTTTTAACTATCGATTTACTCACATCTATATCAGATCTATGTCACTTATTAGTGTATGCAGTGAAACTATTACAAATGGATGCGTAGAGTAATTTGTGAGTTATAGATGATTATCTGAATTAAAAACAACACTTGATTAAGTGTTAGTGATATCAATTTTTGGAGTATATACACTTACTCTTTCTTCGTCCTTATTGGCTCCCCGAGAGCGGAGACGAGAAAGAGGCAGCTCAATAGCAGCTGGAAAAAGAACCCTGATTATTATGCGTTACTATTAATTACAGTTCTATAAATAGAAATTGTGATGTCGAAATCTGTCCCGTTTCCGGAAACGGGAAGCAGTATTAATCCGACGATAGCTGCCGGAAGAAAGGCGGAAAGTGGTGATCACCCAGCTAGAAATGCAAATGAGGCAATCATGCCGCGTTAGTCATGTAGGTGACGGCGGCGAGCTCTGTAATTACCTAGTAACACGGTACCACTCGCTGGAAATTCAACACCGATACAATCTCCTCTATTCTAACTGAAACGGCGCCTCGTACACAAGCATTATTGTAATAATTGCTGATCGCGATCTGCTCGACCTTCGCGTGTTACCGTTCCCCCCACTGACTTCAAACTTGCGCGTGCAATTTTCAATTTTCCATTTGCTTAAAATTAACACTCAATGATAGCTTTTTGCACGAGAACCAATAAAAATATTTAATCGGAATTGCATATATAAGTGAAAGAAGGGAAACGGAAAGGGGTCCATTTTTATCTCCACGCCATTGCAATAATAATTAAACTCTGATTGCAATCTATAATCTACTCGACCTCCAGTATTCTCCCTCCTGTTACCTTCATCCTCGCGCACAAAATCCACAACTTTCAATTTATGGAGATTGAAATCCTCCGAAGACGAATTCCATCGAGGCCAAACACGGAAGCAAAGGGGTGGGGCGCGACAGACAGAGAGTACAGCTCGTGATGAGCCCTGCCACGAGCAGGCGGCTACTTTTCCCAGCGGTGTCTTTAAAAAAGCTAAGGAATTACGTGTCCCGCGGTTTTATGACGGTTTACGAGCGTCCCTCTCAAAAATGAAAGTGTCCGCGTGCGAACTAACGAACGGGCGTAAACAAGTCCGTGAATTGGGTCGAGAGGTCCCCGTTTTTTTTTTCTCCAGCCAGCCCCGGAGCAGAGACCACCCGACGGTCATGAAACTCGAGGCGTTTATTATATTCCTCGACCGCGCCTCTAAATTTACTTTCTTCTTATATTTTTACTCTTTTTATCCCTCGTCCTGCACTTTGGCCATTCGATGGCTCGCTTCCGCGTCCTCCTCGCCTGTTATGTCGATTGCAATGAGTCACGGCTCAGGCGTCAAGATCAAGGACCGAAAGTCGACAGGTAGCACAATAACGTGGGATTATCTGACCCGCGTTGCACTCTCGTTACGATCTATCAGCCTTGACGATCTGCCGTTCATTGGCTGCACGTGTAGAAGGCTGTTGGGCGCTTCGGAGGATTGACGAAAGTCCGTAAGTTCCATAGAAAGCGGCCCTGGTGGACATTAATTTGACGATGGAAAAGGAAAAGTGTGACGCGACGGGACTCTCGATGTCTTCGACGGTTTGACCGCGATGGAGGATGGCTATAGAAGTCTGTCGAAGTTTTAAGAGACGGTATATACTTTGGTGCTCGCTGTGGGATGCCTTGAAGTAGGTACAAGGATTTAGTTAGGTGGCGTTTCAGAATCTATTCTCGTGGAATAATTCTCAAATTGGCAGAAATCTGTTGCACAGAATTATAAATTGAGGTACTGTACATTGTTTCTTTGAGAATTCTTTGGAGTACTAGGGTTAGCGGCGATGCTTTGTTTTATGCAGGTTTGATAATTGTGTCTGACGAGGAAGCCAAATGAGTTTGAAATATATTTGGTACAGTTTCACGAGAGATGATCATTCGAGGCACGAGCACGTTGCTCGACTTTCCAATCCTACGCGCTGGGAAGTGACGAGAATACCTACTTAGGATAGCACCTAGCAAATATGCGCTGCAGTGCAAAATGAGAACGTCTTGCGTGGTCTAAAAACAGATTTTTTCAAACTGCTCTTTAACCAATGGACCGAACACTCTTCAAAGTAGATACCAATTCATTTAAGGGAGCTCGAGAGAACTTCTGCCCAGTGGTGTGCCTCAACAGTCTCAACACAAAATGAACAATTAACGAATTTCTCATAACTCAATCTTTAACAAACAAATAAACTTTTACTCCGCCCTATGTAATTAATCTCCAGCTATTAAATCTTTCCCCATCCCCAAAATAAAAAAAAAATAATTGAACTAAAATTCCCATAAATGAATAAACAAAAATTAACTATCAAATTAAACTT
Source organism: Andrena dorsata (assembly GCA_929108735.1). Taxonomy (NCBI): domain Eukaryota; kingdom Metazoa; phylum Arthropoda; class Insecta; order Hymenoptera; family Andrenidae; genus Andrena; species Andrena dorsata. Next base: position 38,971,629 of record OV815487.1, read on the forward strand.
CCACTGTCTCTCCAAAATACCAAGAAACACTACCACGATGGTTCAAACGAATCTACTTCTAACCAGCCTCAAGTTCAGTACCTACCAAACTACTTACAATATCCAGAAACACGAATCTTATGAGCAGAAACATCTAAACTCCCAACGTACACTGCTGTTGATAAGTATAATATTAGGACACCCACTGCATTTGCAGAAAATGTGACATTTGGTAGAGATTGAATACTTTTCACTGCTTTTAACTTGAAATACCAAATAAAGTAGAACTTCTTGGAGTTCTTCTATAAATTTGTTTTTCACAATTATCCCGCACAGAGTAGGTGTCCTAATATTTATGAACGGCAGTGTATCGTTCTACAATCGATAGTGAGATCGACAGAGTGCGCGTGAAGCAGCAAAATCCATCAAAGTCAGTTCACCACTGGGCGCAGGTCTCGTCACTGCTCCGCGTATCAACAGCAGATCTCCACACAAATTCACAGGTGCACTGTACGACACGTGTTGTCACGATAAATCGGTTTTCGAGTTAGCAACAGCAACGACAGACGAAGGTGGCGAGAAACTTGGACACTGACCAGGCTGGACCGCATCTTCTGTGTGGGGGGTGTCGTTCACCGGGATTGACGAGGGCTGAGAAAACGGCAAAGGCCGCCGTCGCCTTTTTTTTACGGTTCGTCACTTCTCTGACGAATTTCTGGTAGCTCCGGTGCCTTTTATAGCGAATCCTTCCTCCGCCTAAGCGGCTAGCTAGCCCTAAGCATAGAGACATACCGAGTAGGGGTACCATGAGCGCCTCCGCGTCTGCTATATGGGGGTCCGGGCGAACAGCGTCGGGCACATCTTCCGCACACCTCTGGAGGGGGCTCTCTCCAGTCTTTCCACCGCGTCCGTCGCTCGACGAAGGTAAAAGGGGCATTTAGCCGCTACCATCCAACGGAGAGACGCGCATCCTTTCCCTCCGCTTCATCTTTCTAATGCCGTTCTAACGATATTATTTCTTTACTTTTTTATTTTTGAAATTTTATTTCGAACTCTTTAATCTTTGGGGTTTTCAATTTTTGGAGTTTTGAATCTTTGGATTTTTCTATTTCTGGAGTTTAGAATCTTTGGGTCTTTCAAGTTTTGGATTTTCAGATCTATGGATTTTTAATTTTTGGATCTATGAATCTTGAGATTTATTAATATTTTGATTTTTTAATCTTTGGATTTTTAGATTTTCTGAAAGTTTGACGGCGAAAGTTTCTCAACTTTTCAATAGTTCTTAATGTTGACTGCTTTAATGCTAATGTTTTCAATTTCGAATACTGATACTGTATTCTACGTTTGCTCATGATACAGACGATTGTTAGTAGAATGATTGTGTATTTCCTTGGTCCATGGACGATGTTTGCTTGGTGAATAACGTGAAGTTTGCTAAGGTGAAGAAGTCGGTTTAGAAGTGAAGGTTCTAAAAGGAGCAAGAAACAGCAGTTGCAAGATTCGCTAATGTGCTTGTTAATTGAAGGGGTTAACACTTTCAAGATAATGCTAATACTACTGTGCTGCTTGAATTTCTCGAACACCATCAATAATGATATTATTGTACTATTACACTATATTATGTACCTACTACAATAATATTGATGATATTGTAATAGTATTAAGCACCAAAATTACATAAATTACATAATAAATAATTTACTTATTCCCGCGTATAATGAACACGAATTTCATATAGGTACTACAATATTATTACTAATATGGCAATATGAATGCCATCCGAAAACATGGATTTCACCACTCTCGATGTGTCAAAACCGTGACAATCACCGTTCTGTTCTCCAAAATCGAGGAACCGCACTTGGCAATTCTTAACTTTGCATTACGCAAAAATGAGTAAACAGATCGAAATGAAAGCGTTAAAAAGTGAGCGCCCCACCAACGAAATTAACGTCTCGCTGTTTAATCGATGGAATGTGTCGACTGCTTCGCCATAAATGCTGGTACATTCTATTGTAAACAGACGTGTCGTAGCAGAGTGCAGTTGTTTGCTTTCACTGGTAGTACAGTTAAAGCATTTTATGCAATCGCCACTACCCACTGGATCTTCAATTTGCATGTAATCCTGGGAAAGCGTTGAAAGGATCCAACGTCACAAAATAATTACAGTCCACATTTCATTTCCTACTCGCTCCACTGTAAATCTTACAAATCAAAATCCAAAAAATAAAGAAGCTCATAGCCTAACACCTAAACACGCAAGAAACTAACAAAGTCCTAAATAATCTTAAGCCAGCAGAAATCTAGATAATCCGGAATTTACATATTTCTCTCATTTATTCCTATCACGAGCTTGCAATTGAAACACTGCAAACACCCTATCACATAATTAACTAATCCAAAATCAACACTTAACTTCAACCTACACCTTACCACGAGACACCCCAACTGACATAAATCCCTAAAAATCCCTGTTAACCTCTTGCCACTGGTAATCGATATCTAGCCTAACAAGCTTTTAAGCGACGTCCAGCCATTTTAATTAAAATACCATGTCGAAGAGTGGTACATGGTATTTTATCTCCCAATTAGATTCGACTTCGATGTCTGTGTCGACGGTCAGGTAGTCGTAGGAATTCCATCAGACACGTGTTCCGACGTCGTCTCCCCTCAAGCCTTCCTCTGAGACAGACTTCGAAATAAAGTTCGTGGGCAGGTCCACGTAGCCTAGACAGGGCTCCGTGCGTTGCCCAACTGGATAGACCGGAGCAGGGACCCAAGCGGGTTACCCAACCGTCGAAAAGCCCCGGGGGATTAGATGCAATGTGAGAGTCGCCGCGAACGAGGAATGGGAACGAAGTTATTCGCTCGTGATCCGTATAAAAAATCGGTGACCCCTGGCAACGCGCGAAATTCGCTTGCACGCCACGGTAGTGGATGGCCGTTTCGTGGTGAAACCGACGATTGGGGCGTCGAGCGTGGAAGGCGAGGATCCCTCGCGGAGGACAAGATAGGGGAAAGAGAGGAAGAAAGAGAAATTCCGAAGCTCGTCGGACGGAGAAATTGTACCTAATCGACGAACGCAGAATCCGTGTCACGTTTCAATGGAATCTGATTTATAAAGCGCTCGTCTGCTCCGCGGGGCCTGCGAGATGGCGGAGTAGACTGGAGTTGGGGAATGTTCTACGGTTAGATAGATCCTTCAATTTCTAACCGCCGATGTAATCGGCAGTTGATTATTGAAATTTATGCAAAACGAATGGAAATTGCGCGATAACTGTTTGTCGCGGAATCGATGGACCTTGCCGGTTAAGATTGATGCGCGAATCCACGCCCGCGAATTAGCGGAGGACGTTTGCTTTGACTTGATGAAAGCAATTAGGCGATTTACGAACGTGTACCGAAATTTGTGGGGCGATCTGCTGAATTGATCGATGAACTATTGGATCTTTCTTTTTGGCGGGTGCTCTACCTATATATTCCTTCTTGGGAATTAGAAAATACTGGGGACCATGAACATTCTCTTTTCACGGTCAAAGTGGTTGCTTTTATTATTACAGCAATAATTGCCTTGAAACCCTAAATCTCGATGTCAGTATAGTTCTCAGATGGGGTAGGTGTTCCTTGAAGGACTTCTCCCAAAACATTCGCCATTAATATTAAATCCTAGGTAAGTACTTAGCACCACTTAATATGCCAAATGTCGACTTTGAATAATTTCGAATAGTAGAAAAAAAAATAATGTGAAGTATTCTTTCTGGAATCTAATTTAGTCTTCACTGTCTCCATAGATTCACTCTGTGGCGCTCCTTTATATTTATTACCACTATTGCTTGGTACACCTACTCTACTTTTCACCCACTAACGCCAATTTTTTTAAACTTCACCTTTCCGTATCTCATTTTATTATTGGAGCGCCCATATGCATTGAAAAATTTCAGCGTTTCCCAACACCCCTTTTAAAAGAACACTAGCCAAAACGTCCACTATGCCGTAAGAGACGCTGTAAGCTCTGTTGCACAGACCCTACTAAATTTCCTCCTAGACCAGGGAGCATCGACGCGTTACGTTGCCAAAGAGACGAGGAAGAAGCTATTACGCTCGGCCAGCGGGAAGTGTGCTGGAACCTGCATCCTGGAAGCACGTCTAGCTGGCTTAGAATGTGGGTAAAAGCCGTGGAGATGTGTCCTAGCATATCGAGACGGTGAAATGCACGCGTGCACACGCGCAGAGATCAGTTTTATCAGTTTCATAGTTATACACATGGTGGTAGAGTATAATGAACTCGTAAATTCAGCCAGGCGTCGAAGTAAACATATTGCGAGCACCAGGACAAATCGTTTGGGAGAAATGTAAGGTGATAAGAACTCGTGCTTTAAATATGAGTATCTGGAATCTAGAATATCTTAACTCTGACTTACAAGGGAACTTTGGTAACCTGAAAATTTCGATTTTTTTCAATTTTGCAGGTTTGTAGGGAATCTGAACCCTCAGCCAGTGGTGCTGGGTCTTTTGGGACCCAAGGGTAACGTTACGAACTTAAATAAAATAATAGGACGTACTTCGAAAATTGAAACATTACTTTTCTATTACTCTAATAAAAAGAACGTTGAGTAAAATGCGTATAGTAGGATAGTTAATACGCGTCCAAACTGACCCAGGCTCCGACTTCCGGTGTGATCAGTCAAACCGTCCGCGAGTTAATATAGTGCATAGAACCTAAAACTGGGATCCAGTTTGAGTCCACTAAAATTAGGTATTTAATTTTAAAATAAATCAATAAGTTACAACCTCCAATTAAAATTTTATTCAATTTAATCTATTATTATTTAATTTTAACCTACATTAATATAAATTAAATTTTCAACCTCCAATTAAAATTTACGATTTTGATTTAATTCTAATTATGTAAAGATCGAATCGAAAAATCGACACTCACGGTCACTTTGACTTTCAATGGATGCCTGTCGAGGATCCCTTCGCCAACCATCGATTTGATACCTTTCACCGTACCATCTTTCGCTTCCGCGACGGTGTTAGAACGGCACCGGAAGCGACACGGTGCCATCGTCGACCTCTAGATCGAGTAAGGATTGTAGCGTCGACATGGAGTGGCGTCTTATTCGTAGAATAAAGCCGTTCTGAGATTTAATAATCGCGGCTCGAGAGAAAGGTGTGTTGTTTCCGTGGAGTATATAAAAAAATTTACAATCAGACCTCACTACTGCTTGATACACCTATCCAATCAGAATTTTAACAAGTCCAGACCATCAAGGGATAAGAATCAGATGATTGTTAATAGAGAAGAAATAAGAAAAATGGTGCAACTCCGAAATTATTAGTAAGTTTTGGTTACGTTGGTTAACAGTCAATCGTGCACTTCAAGGAGTACTAGAAAAGAAAGCTGAACAAGACTGCTTTGGAAACGTACCATTAAAAAAAGTCTAACGGTGTTATTTTTATGGTAAAAGTCAGATAGAAAATTAAAAAAAAGGATCTTAAACTATAGAATCAAAGGAAAGCTAGTAACTTCATATCTGCGTGGAAAACAACTTGCATACAATGATTCTATGAACACCCCGTATATCATGCAAAAAATATCATTCTAATGGAATATTTGCAGAAAGCTGCATGCACGTGTCAAGTCGGTTACGAAAGTATGCTACGAGATTCTTCGTTTCACAAAGAAAGGTTCAAGTACGAGTTTCGTCAAGTTAAGTGAACTGCATTCCACGGAATTGATCGATAGCGGGTAGGCGTTTCGATGCTGTCCCACTTTGAACGCGTCCTCTGCTTCTAAACACGCCACCTAAACATTTCTCAAGCTATTTTTCCACCGCAAACAAAGATTTAAGCTCGAACGCGATTTTGTTAGCAGAGGCAACAAAAGTAAACACTTCTCCTTCTCGAAGCCACGAAAGTCTCACCGACGGAATATCAAACGTTCTGTAACGTCAGAACGCAATTAGTTTTTTTAAATTTGAATAATTCAAGTCCGCAAGAAGTAGCTTCAAAGAGTCGATCACCGGAAATTAAATTTCAGAGATTGTGCTAGTCACGAGTGGAAGACTGATTCCTCGGCCTCAATGAGAGGAAAGTTCATTGCTAAGGAATCTAAATGTTCTCTAACGTTCGACGACTGATGTTTTGATAGAACACCATCGTAGGTGTACCTACTATTGACCTGGTGGTCGCGTACATCTCAGCGTCTCAGCAGAGAAAACAGCGCGGAATAATCACGCGAGTTTCTCGCTTCCAATAAGAGTACCATTGACCCTGCGATCGTCTTCGTGGCGAGAAGAAACACCGTGGGATACTCGCTTGCACTTCGCATTTTCAGTGAAAGTCCAAGTGAACTCTATGTTATGAAAATTCTCATCTATTCTGGGAGCGTTATTATCAACACTATTTTAATTACACGTCTCTACATTAGTTACCCTAATATTAGAACCAGTCCATAGAATTTTATCGTAATTGTTACAACCGAATTCTATGTAGATGTTTATGAAAATCCTCAACGATAATTATACCAATGTTGATAGCGCCCGAATGTAGTAACAAAATCATTACGTGAATTGTAGCTATATAATGATCTTCTTCTATGACTAATTAATTTGTATTAAATAGATTGATATACATATGCTTATTCAAATAAAAACTTTTAAAGGATCACTTTGGCTTTCTTTCGATATAGGGAGTAACTAAAGGACAGCGGTGCTGGTTACTTTCACTGTGCCTGGAGGGTATAAAACGATTGACAGTAGTATTTGTGATCATTCCGTGAAACAAGTAAAAAGATATAGCTCGGTGAGTTCACTATCATTTCGAAACAGCTGATTGAACGTAACCGCCATCAGCAATTTGGTTTTATAACTTGCTCGATCAAAATTGACATAATGATTATGAAACTCGTAATAACCAATAAATGCAGGGGAGTCGGTTGTAATTTCTACTTTCGAACGGTGTAAGTATCAAAGCTTCTAGGATTTAAGTGTCTACAGAATATTACCGAATAGATTTCAATTTTTTATTGCTACTTGTTAAAAAACGATGTTATGAGAAGGTTTCGTTTCTGTGTGGTGTTTATTTTCTGTCTTATAAATTGCAACGTTTTGAATTCAACGTTTTCCCGCATTTTTCTTATGCAGTCTAAAAAAGTGAAGTTGAAATATTCATTTGTGATTGGTGGCAAATGAAGGAAGAATCTCTACGTCGCATTGGAATGCGCGTAGTGGTTCAAGAAGAATTAGTGCACCAATAAATCGCGTCTTTAAAATTGCCCCAGGGTAATCTGCATTCTATAAAGATTCAAACTGCGTTTGCCAGTATTACGTACGTTGAGTCACTGCTTTCCACGTCCCACTTACATTTCACAATTGTCAGAAAAGCGTTTATGCACCTTTCGCGGAATTTTTTCCGCAGAAAATCGATGTTACGCCAATAAATGGTCTTGTTTTTAAATTGCGGAAGAATATTTACTGCCAAAATTCGAAATTAAACATCTGGCACTAGAGTTCAGGCACGGAATTGCCATTAAGTAGTTGATGCTGTAGAAAAAACTAGGATTAGAAGAAAAAATTAAATTTCGAATGTAGCAGAATACAATTTTTATGATATTTATTTATTTATTTAACATAAACGGTTAAATCTAAATATCGAGTGTTTCTATTATATTTATATAAGAGATATGAAACGTCTAAAATGGCACGCAATAGAAGTAGAATATCAACGCGAACGTGATCTCCATTTTTGAATTTCTAATAAACCGACACAGACTGTTTATATAAAGAGAGAACAATATATTTTCCCTATGCTAGACGCGTGAACGATTACGCACGCGTAATGTCGCTTATGATCGACAAGGAGGTCTCCAATCGCCGTCAAACGCCGCGGATCGAACAGCCCGGAGAAAGTGACTTTTAGATAATCCTGTTTTTAACGACCACCTAACGTCACTCCACGAAAAAAAAAGTGTTTTACATGGAGCATCTGAGAGATCTTTCTCTCGAACATCCATTTTCATCGCAACTCTTTTGGAAAGGAATTCCATACTTTCTATTTATAGACTTTGCAAAAACCATCTTGCTTTGCAATTCGATGATCTTTAACGAAATGACTCAAAACAATCACGAAATTAAAGAAATTAAATTGGGGAAAATGGGTACTTAACCCTTTACCGGCCAAGCATGAAAATAAAAACTGTAGAATTTTCATTGCATTTGCCGTAATTAAAAAAATCAAAATGTAATATTGCGGTTATGGGTTAATGACTAATAACCTCGAAATATGTACTTTTTAAATCTTCCCCCCTTTTCCCCCAAATTACAGAAATTTTTACGCAAGAAAATTTTCCTTTCAGAAGGAAATGTCATTAGAATATTAAGTTCCGGCATATTTATAACCGTGCGAGATTATTTATTGCACATAGTATACAAGCATTTGCAGTGGCAGCCGTAATAGAAGCATTTAGTGCTGCGAAGAAAGAAGATCAGCAGAACGGTGGCTACCACAGGATGCTCACTTTCCTTCCGCGTTCGTGTAGCAATAATCAAGTCGTGTGATTCGCACGATGAGAAACAAGTGAGGTTAATTTGGCAGGCACATGTACGCGCGCGTTTTGCAGGTAGTTGTGAATCAGGTTAGAATGACAAACTTTGTTTCCTCGGCTAAGAACGGTAGACAATGAAGTAGCTTATCTAACCGGGAAGTCGGAACAAGGGGATTAAAACGATTGCTGGGTTTCGATTTTCTATGCATTAGCAGTTTCTGCGGGCGATTCTGCTGGCATGTTGCGCAACCTATCGGCCGGCTAATTGCGTACACGCATGCTCAATTCCCTAGCATTTTTCTGACACGCTTTCTGTCTCCACCCCTCGACTATAAAGTCGAAGCCCTCAGATTTACACGCATTATTAATTTTATTATGAAGCTTCTCGCGAACTTCAGCTCGTTGTTTTGAAGATATACAGTGAACTTATTGATCAAGCTGTAATCTTCGAGTATTACCCATCGTTGCAGCCAATAGGCATAGCAAATAATTATTCAAAACCTGTTGTGTGTATACTTCTGAAGAAGCACTATAAATGAGCGTTACCTTCTCACACGCTCTACTATTACACATATTTGTTAATTTATTTAACAAACATCAGGCGTAAATTAAATAAAAATAAAAAACCTTTGGCTATTTCGTATTTTTAATATAATCCTAAATATTCCCACTTCTCTTTAGACTCTATTAGAAAAATAGGAACAAGAAAAGGAAACTTAATAAATGACTCACGTTCCGCGTTGATGAATCCCTCCAGTGCTGCGAGGTTCAAGCAATCAGCGTACATCGTGTTCGATATCCTATTAGCTCAGTTGACATTTATGTCCGCTGGAGAATTAGGGGTGTTCACTCACAACATATTCCTGTTTCGTTCGTATTGTCACGTTTCCACTAATTTCTTAACGAAGCTTTGCGTAACAGTCGGTTTATTTCTGCAGCAAATAATGTGTTCTGATTCGGAAGTATGTACCAAGAAAAGTAGGGTTAATTTTGATCAGCTGGGAAGACGAAGCTCGACAGCAAAGCAGAATGAATAAAGTAGAAAAGAATTCGTCGACAATTTCGGCTCAACATCCAGAACGATATCAAACCTCACGCGGACAGACGTTTCTAAATACGTGCAGTTAATGAGACGCATTTACTTGAGAATTTAATTGTCTTCCGGCATGGCGAGCTTTGTCTCGCGATTTCAGCGGCGATAAAGCGTACTATGGTGGTCAAGCTGGTAATTCTAACTGGAACCTTAAGTGGTCGTTAGCAGAGAAATATTCACGGCGACACCTCTTCCGGTTTACCGTTTCCGAGGCGGCGTATTACGCCTCTTGGACGATCCATCGTGAAAACGATGAAATACCTTCGCAACTAGCAATGTAATTACTCCGCGGAGGTGCTTCGCAGTGCGTTGAAATAATTGAATGCCTGACATCGACTATTCTTCCCATATCTCGCGCTGCAAGAGTAAACACAAACGATTCAATCGCTACCGCGTATCGCAATTACTGTCCAAGGAATATCGCCCGCCTAAATATTTCTTTCCCCGTTTATCGGAGCGATGTGGTTGGAACAATAATTCTTACAGTACAAACTGTAAACTGTATAAACGAAGCTTTTGTTTCTTTGGAGGCGTGTCTGTGGAAATATACGATCGCGATCTGTTCCATGCTATTCGTCTGCGGGAATAAACCGACGGGTCATTAAAATCCGCCAAAAATACATGACCGATGCTGTTCGTAGTTTCCAGGATTAAGTCCAACCGTCGAAATATCCGTCTCGCCGGAAATCGATGCGATCGGACGTTCAAGGGCCTTTCACGAATCGCGCAGAATCGGCGTCACGTGTTTTCACGGCGTTGCGTAATTCTTACGAATCTTTAGCAGTCCAGCGCGCCAAAACGTATTAGAAACTTGTCGGCGCTGCTTTGCACGCAACAAGGATACGACAGTGAGGCCCAAGCAGCGCGTTCCGTGATTTTAGATTTGTTCGGACAGCGCGGCGGCAGCGTGAGCTGAAAGACGATCGAACTGAAGTTGCCACATTCTCTCTTTGTCCTTCCTCGAGGATTCGATTCGATACTCTAAATCGCGAGAAAGCATCGCGCGGTGCATTTTGAATCTTCAGGCAACTGGCAATGGGAATTTCAGCTATCAGCAATCTATTTAAAAATCGTGGGCTAATTCAATTCCCGATATTTTTAATTTAGACTCCTTAAAGTATTGAATTGACACTTCGATGTACTTATAGATATATGTAAATGAAAATGACGGGCAAAGGATCGTAAATTATCCAATCCTTGAACTTTCATTCAGAATATTTACAAGAGAAGACTACGACTAGAATTTTTATAACGGAGCAAGCATTTCCACATTTATGTATGTAGAAATAAGAATGTGGGGAACGAGTTTAGAACGAACGTCAACATTTAAATATGAAAGAAATCGTCAAAGTACCGACACACTTCGGGTTATTACAGGAACGAAAGACGAGTTCGGGTATAGCTGCGTGGAATAAAGTAAGAAGATCTTGCACGGGTTACGTAAAGCACACAAGTGGAATAGTTTTGGAAAGCGCGTAACGAGGAATCCTTGTACAGCTGCATTTCGAAAGCGTGCAGGAGATACTAAAGTTCAAGTGCGTGCAACAATCGGCACGTGACGTCGAGTTTCCTTTTACTCTCGTCAACCGAGGTTCCCCGAATCTGGAATTCTACGGGAGGAGAGTTTTAAAAGCATAAGCACTTCATCTCGCCGTGAGAATAAACGGAAGCCAGAATATTTTATAACATATCTAAAAGCAATTCAATTGTACATTGACGATAGATCCATCGCGATCCACGCGGCAAGCCTCATCCTTTCCATAATTTCAATTCACTGCGCACCGTGCGACCGCAATTAATCTCCCTCTGTAATATACATACAATATCGCGTCTCGCCCTTGCTCTCACCCTTAATTCGATTCTGAAAGGATCGACGCTTACGCTCGACGGCCGCGGAAGACCCGCGGGGATCCCCGCGATCCTCGATCGCCCACGTCTCATTATCGCCCGTCCCCTCATTATCCTCGATCGTCGCATCCTGCCAGCTATTATTCCCATCATCTTCGTTACTCGAACTCGTCCGAACGGAACGCCGATCGATCTTTCTAATTGCGCCTCGCCACCGTCGCCGATATCTAATTACCTTCGCCAATGGTCCCGCGTTACGTCGTCCCCACCGACGCTTTCCTCGCCGCCCCTCTCGCGTCGGTTCCTTTGAAGCACCGACGGATTAGCCACGGATCTGTTACCCGCGGAATTATATATTTACGGCGTCGATAGAACTTTCACGGCATAGCCAAGCAACGGGTTGCGCAATCTCCCGATTCTTTGTCCAGCGATGACATAAAGCTACGGACGAAATTGTTTGCTCCTTGCTGAAGAGATTCCACGTAGGGACTTATATAATGGCAATCGCTTTGCATTTGGAAGGGTAGCCGCGGTGGCTGGGTTGTGCAAGTTTATTAGAGGTATCATTCCAGGAGAGTTGTTTCACAGCTGTGTTTTATGGGTTCGGTGAAATTAATCGCTGTGGGCTATGGATGATCGAGTGGGTCTTGGAGGATCGAGGCAGCTTTTCGTAGAGATCGTTTGTGCAAGGTGGGAGATTAGAGATCGATTGTACGACTTCGAATGGTTTGGTGTTTGGAGCGGAGAAGGCTCCCGCCGATCGTGCAGACTGAACGAGAGTCGAGCACAATAGGCGCGTGTGGATGAATGGGAAGGCATTGAAATTCTGTGGTAGCGAAGGAAAATACACTAGTACGGAGGTGACAAATGGACATTGGGTAAAGAAGCGAGCACAATTGGACAAGAGTAAACATAGTCGGACAGAGGTGTATCGCTGATCAGATTACACTGAATAGTTTACAGCGATTAGAATTCGTAAGCTTGGGATAGTTTGTAAGGAATGTTCGACTTTCCACGTTTAATGCGTCGATTCGCGCGCTCAATTACGATCAACCGACTCTTCCCTCGTCCCATCGATTACGTTTAATGGCACCGTTGGCAAGAAAACCCCGTAACGAGTACGTGACGCAGCGTCGAAGCGTTTGCATCGCTAACCGTGAATACCAATTAAAGAAATCACGTAATCTACCGTTGCTAGCGCGTGAAAGCGCGGCCTGGACGATCGATCTATATCATCTTGCAAATATCAACGGCGAAACGTGATGAAATACGGGAATGAGGCAGTGGCGAATCGAGTTAGATGAGTGATAGTCGATTGAACTGCATAGAACCGTAGACAGCCGCTTTGTGTATATGTATTTCTAGGTGTCTGTCCTTTGAGGACTATTCTACTGTGGAGTGCAAAGAGATTTCCACGAGAGTACAGAGCACCAAATCTGTTCTTTATTATTTAATACAAGGTGGCATTTATTTAGGGGCAAGGGGACCTGGCAGCCGCCCAAAGAAAAAAGAAAAAGGAGATTAATGTAACCGCAACTGCAGCGATGCAAGAACTTTGTAAAATGAAAAGAAAACCGTATTTTATTCTTTAAATAAATTTTTATAATCACTATTACTGAATTTTATTTAATGTGCATTAAGGCCTTACATACGTCCAGAATTTGAAAAAATCGATTTTTTTAACAGATTGTTGTTGTCTATAGTTTTAGGCTTATTTCTGTGAAAGTCGATTGCAAAAATTTCCCATAGATCCAAAGTTATGGTAGAAAATGTGACTGCCCGACGAGAGTTTGGTGCGCGCAGGTAAAACTTTAAACGCGTTTTTCTCGAAACTACTTTTTCCGCCACGGTCGGCATGATAACTCGTACAGTTTTTAATATTTTTTGATGCGAGTTTTTTTAAAATATTGGAAATCGTTTTCTCTATAGTTTGTCGAGCCGGATTTTTGATATTTTTATTTAAAAATTTTATAAAAATAATTAAAGTGTAAAATTTATGACGTAAAACGCATACTTTTCTTTAAACTGCCATGAATTCCTAAATTTTTCGAAATTCAAAATTCCGGCTCGACAGACTATAACTACAACTTTATTTTACAAGAATTTTTTTAAATTTTGCAAATCGATCAACATTTACTGGTGATATGATGCCAACCGTGGAGCAACTTTTTTTTCTTAGTGTTGTGGATCACGTGATTTTTTATATAATAACTTTTGTAAAAATAAAGTGAACTATATTTTTTTATAAAGTTTAAATACCAATAAACAATGTGTACTATTAATTTTTATTAATTTCTATTGTTATCCCTACTAAAAAAAATTTTCTTGTAACGCATTTTTGGCACGGCTAGACGTATGTAAGGCTTTAAAAATATTTTTATTCGTTCAACTCGGCTCCCCCTCAAGATTAAATCCTGAATGCGTCGCTGTTCCTAATTCCTACACACTCTGAGGCTTAAAGTATTATTAAGGTGGGTGCACAAGTTTGTTCGCTCATTGTTAAGTGATGTTAGGTGTAAGGAAATTTCTTTTATTAATATACTTACTTGTACCTTTGCCAGAAATGTGGCAAAAGATTAAGTGGCTTCGATTAAAAAAAACGTGTAATATATTTTTATTTTTAACAAACACTTTGACTGAATAAAGCGGACGAACTTTTGGACTGACCTAATAATATACAAAAAGTATGCTGAATACACCCCTGAGTTCTTGGCTTGTCAATAGGATCTTCGAGGATACAAAATTACCCTCCACTATTTTTTAAAGAAATGATACATTAAAATTTCCTGTCTTCTTACGTTTCATTTATTTATCTCTAGAGTCTAAATTTTTAAAAAGGAGTATTGTATTCTTGTGGATTAGAATTAGAAGCGTTAGGGTTGTTGGACCCAACTTGCTAAGGGTACCTATTGATTAAGAATTCATTATGTTTTGAATGAAGGAGATGTGGATAAGGAAGGATTGAAACGAAACCTTCGTTCAGTATTTTATTACCACCATTTCGCTCCCTATGCGGCGAACGTTGAGAAACAGTGTTTTCAATCGCGCCCCATCGGCGAATGCTCAACCGATGACGCTGTCACTTTCTCCTTCGTAACTATTCTTCACTTTCAACGTACGTACGCATTTGCACGCGCGATAGAGAGCATTTCTCCACCGCTAAGTATCAATTTATACGAATCCATTCGATCTAATCGCGATACAGATTATCGTTAATCTGGGTCGTTACGGTGGCTCTGCTCGGGGAGAAAATTACTGCACGCGGATTTTATCTAACAAGGAAGATTAACCGGACGCTTGAACTCCTGATACCTAATTAATTATCGTCGAGATAATCAGCCTGCAGGAACGAGACAAGTTTGTTCACGTGCGTTCTCTGGACGTGTACCTTTGAGTCGTTTGAAGTCCAGTTTGTATGTAAATATGTAAATAAGCACAGTTATGTGTATGAAATTCCCTGTTTATTACTCAACTAAACAGTGTGATGAAAGAATTCATAAATAGAATGCAGAGACTAAAAGATTCAATAGTGGTGATTTCAACGAGTGGCAAGGACGCCATTGCGGTGAAAGAAATCATAATCATACAAATAAAGTAAGCAGGTTGTTGCAATTTTAAATTTCTGTAATTGTAAAGTCTAGGATTCACTAAAACATCATTTTCATTCTATGGAAAATTATCATTCCCATGTCTACTTTTAAAATAGATTTTTTAAATAGTTAAATGGAAATAAATATTTGTATTTCTTCGAGTGATGCAGGTTTTGACAAATAAACTTTTCTTTGAAATGGTAGTTACGTAAAGAAATAGTATTTCAAATATATATTTTAAGATTTACTCATAAAAAAGACTACTTTTGCGAAATGAGTATTTCATTGAAATTTAAGAAAATAGTATTTCTAATAATAATATTTTAAACAATACCTAGTATTTCAAATAATCACTGACTGACTGACAACACAAAAAATTTAAAAAAATCAGAAATACTTGCAAGAAATATTTACCCGAATATATGTAATCTTATGATGGGAACGAGCGACGTTTGGGAGATCTGTTTGGTTTTAAAATATGTAGGTATCTACTATTTTCGGTCCCCTATTTCCTATATTATAATCCGAGTGGGAATAGTAAATAGTATGTGCTCATGATTTAAGCATTAAATGAAATAGTACTTTCAAATAGTAGTTGATTTAAGCATTAAATGAAATAGAATTTTCAAATAGTAGTTAATTTAAGCATTAAATGAAATAGTATTGTCAAACAATATTTATTTAAGCATTAAATGAAATAGTATTTTCAAATAGTACTTGCGTAAGTAAATATTTCAGTTTTTAGTATTTTGCTTTAAACTATTTCGAATTTTCCCCAGCCCCGTTTATAAGTCAACAGACAAACACTAATTCAAACTATAATTATAGTCTCACTAATGATCTTCGATATACCTGTCAAGTCATCAACCCTCTGTCACCCAACCCAGGCCTGGCACCAGGCACCGCCTAAAGATGTCGTAATTCCTCTTTCGAATTCTATTTTACCGGATCCCGGATCTCAGGGATCGTGCATTGAATTCCTCGCTTTCACTTTTCTTTGATGGCGTAGAAATTGAAGGACAATCCGAGACAAATGCTAAGTCGCACGAAAAGCCTAAAACCAAAAGAAAGGAAGGTGAAGCCTCGAGGCATCTGCTAATTGTCGGACGAAGCGACGAACTAATTACCTCACACGAAATAGGAAGGAATGTCGAAGAATGTTCCGTGCTTTAAGGACGAATACTCAAATCCCCGTAATCCAGTGGAGACTTTGAGCAGCCGAGTGGATATTAAAAATCTGTTATTGCAGTGGATGGAAGGTCGTCGAACGTTGAAGAGCATTCGCAATACTTGTGATTGCGATTTTCCTCTCTGGTGGTCGTCGAGGACACCGGGGTGGGTTCTTGAGAATTTTTACGAAATTTCACGAACACCATGCAATTTCGCGAGTATCCTGCGCCGACGATTTCTCTTTTAAAGGGGTTCAAGGATAATAAGAAACGGGGTTCGGTTAAGAAGGGAATCACTTAAGGGGTCTTTCCACTGTAACGCCCTAAAAAAGTACCTACCGCTGTTTGGGACTTTTTTTGATCACAAAAAGAATGTGTTTACTAAATTTATTTTTTCTATTTATTAATACGTGTTTTGAGAATACAAAAAAAATCATTCAAAACCGAGCACGCAATCGAGATGACTTTTTTTATAGCACATATTACACAAATTTTGGCGAAAGCAAGCATTAAAAAAATATGACATAAATCCCTTTGCATTCGCAAAACATGTATTAACAAGTAGAAGAAACCTCAACCCAGCAAAGTCATTCTTTTTGTGACGAAAAACAGTTCCAAAGAACAGCAACTCCCTAAAAGAGCGTTACAGTGGAAAGACGTCTTAACTACTCCTATAGTCGTTTTTCCAATATCCTGGTAGATCCAGTCGCCCCAATTGCCCAATAGCTTCATAAACTTTCTTTGCAAAATTATCATACAAGAACCATTGCAGAGATATTTTAAAACACGCGGTCCACAGCTTCGAAAGTTAAAACGGCAAAAAACTGTGCAGAAAATTTCGTGAAATACTTGATTCAATCAAAAGAAGATAGAATAAGTAGTTATAATCAGGGCCCGATCTAGTTCTCCACCACTCTGAGCAAACATGATTTGTCCCGCCCATATTTAATTATAAATAATTATTTTAAAATATTATTTTTGACAGTGAGTGAAATTTTTTGTTGGTATTTGTTGAATAACGAAAGTCTTCTGTTTCATAAAAAATTTAATATTCATAAATTACCAATTAACCAATTTTGCAGCCCCCAAATTGGTCACTCTGGGCAGTTGCCCTTCTTGCACCCCTCTAGATCGGGCTCTAATTATATTAGAGGTGGATGCACGGTATTTCTAGCTTCCTTTCGTCACTGTATAACTTATCTCTTCGCTGACACAACTCTTTTTTCGATCAACTTTGACATACTGGGTGGCTCACACCCACAGCAATTTTTGAACGACTGCTATTCTCATCTAAAGAATTGCAACCGTTATGAAAAAAATTAGGGCCAATTTCAAGGTCTCTAGAATATATTGCAGTGGTTTTTTTATTGAAATTTTAACACTGTTTTTGTAAAAAGATTCTAGAGAAATATGTATATAGAGAAAAAGAGGAAAAATCTTAAAAAAATTGTAACTTTTACAAACTTCAATATTAGAAGCTAAAAATCCACAGAGTTGTTGTCCAGATATAATATTTTGAGAATAAAAATAGTTTGTAAGTCGGCTTTGGAAAAATCTATTTATATGGCATGCACAAGGTAGACTGCTTCGGAGTCATAATCAGAGATATTCTACGAATATTCACGATATTCTACGTATTGGAAAACCTACAGAACGTCAAAATCAGCTTTTGGGTGGCTCACACTCAGAGTGTCAACGAAGGATTAAAGTACTCAGTGTTGGGCTCGTCTGCTTGGGAAAAATTGCGTCCGGTTTGTTCAGACAGGAAAAAGGAAACGAAATTTCACCAACGTCTGGACGAAGGTGTTAATTGGTGCGTTTGCCTCGTCCACTTTCGCAGTCGCCGTTGCCCCTTAATGGCGGCTGAGACGCTTGGATGGGCCAGAGGAAGATTGACGCGAGATAATGATAAAGTGAAAACGCACCTTTCGCAATTATTCCCAAATACGTTTCCCCCGTTTACGTCTACAATTCGGCTGTAAGTCGGTCATCGGTCGGAAGGGGCCAGCTGTCGCGAGTATGCAAATGACGAAGAAAATGACAGTAAGATTGATTTACTCGGATACGTGAAAGAATTCGGCAGGCCCCTCAGAAACGACAGCCTGTCTGATAACTAATTCCTATCGAATGCCTGGACCCATCTGGCCTCGTTATTTTTCTCGTTTTACGGGAGAAGAAAGGAAAGATAGGGGACGAGTTGAAAGGCAGAGAAAAGTTGTGTTCCCGCTGAAGTGATAATTATGATTATTTTTGTAAAAAATACAATTGATTAAAAAATTATTCTTTATTCGCGCATAACTTCATTTCATTCGCATTTCTTATTCGAGAGCATTTGAATAAATAATTTATTCTTTATTCCCCAATTGAAGATTATTTGAATTTTGTATTCTCTTCGAAGAAATATTTATTCGAATAATGCCTAACTCTGGCGGTTAACAACCTTTGTAATTACTCCCTGGGGAAAATTGATGTGCGAAGAGGTGCAACGATTATTTATCACGACTTCATAGAAACCTACAATACGAGGAAGTTAAAGTTATTACTCACGGTACATAAGAACTTTGTGCAGCAAAGAAATCAGACTGATTAAGAAGTCATACTTGATCGATGCTCCCTGTCTGAATTTCTCGAGATAGAGAATGCCCGCAATCACACGCTCGATAATTAATTTCTAGTGAAACACCGAATACTATAAAATCGTTATCACTTAATTAAAACAATCGAACTGATACCTAATAAACGATCACCACCTATGTGCTCACAATCATACGAATAAATATGCAGATGTAAAGAAATTTCAATGTAAAAAGTCCATAAAAATTCCGCAAAAATTCCATCGAAATTGCATTGGAAAGAATTCCGACACTTTCATCCGAGGACCTCTCAGAGAAAGGAGATCCCGCCACCGAGAGCATCTCTACAGCCAGTGAATCACCGATTATGGCACTCCGGATTTCACGGGCACGGTGTCGATATCTGTCCATCTCGGAAGATTCCGCGTCCATCTACATTCCAGAACCGTGGCACAGAAACGGATTTCCTGCTTCTATACATTTTATAGCCAAAACCAGGCGATTACATAAACGGCACCGAGAACCGAGATGGCGACCCGCTCCATCGCCTTGGAGCTCTCCTCAAACTTGACCTTCCGTGACACGATTTCACAATTTCGACTGGACACGCATGGCCGATCTGCTGCTCGTCACGATCGATCATCGCCCCGCGAAGGCGTCGGTCCATGTAAATTGCAACGGCAGTGATTTGTCAATTTCATTGGCCCCTGGGGATGAATTATTTATCGCTCGCGCCCTAGACCATCGAGGAGCATCGCGCCGGTGCTGATTAATTCGCCGATGAAGAATACGCTCCGCTGCTTCTCGCCCGAGAAAGTGACATTTTTTTACCCGCCCAGGTATTTTCGAAAGCCAGCTTCAAGTGTACGAAGAAAGAAAGAAAATCGGTCAAAAGATACGAGTTATCTCGGCGGGGAAGAGGAGGGATCGATTCTATCGAAGATAACGTTCTGTTGCGGCTAATTGTTTCCTAAAGTCCCTCGAGTGGAAAGGGAATTAATAAGAAACAATGATACACGACAGTGTCTTCCGATTGGAGCAACTGATTGAGAAACCCAAACATTGAGAAATCTCGACGAGGTGGATTGTGCCGATTATATATCTAAT
The DNA here is from genome assembly GCA_929108735.1 of Andrena dorsata. Classification (NCBI taxonomy): domain Eukaryota; kingdom Metazoa; phylum Arthropoda; class Insecta; order Hymenoptera; family Andrenidae; genus Andrena; species Andrena dorsata. The sequence continues at coordinate 38,991,536 of OV815487.1, forward strand.
CGGTCGATCGTTAATGGTTGATAACACCTTCCTCAGAATAGCGTTCTGGTTGTTTAGTGTTCGACTAGCTGTTCAGTCGACAAGTTGACAATGGCAAGTTTGCCTGTGCTTTTGCTAGCCACGCTGTGCCTCGCGTCGGGGACACTAGGTGAGCATAACTTCGGTGGCTAAATCTGTGGTTGTAAGGAAAAACATGTCACAAGTTCAAAAAATTTGAGTTTATGCATTAATTCAGCTGTAGAATAGAGGATTTATGTATTTATCAGAAAGAAATGCATGAAAACAAATTTTATATGTTTAAAAAATTAATGTAATTTAACTGAAGTCCAATATTCAATTCATACGCATTTAGCAAAACAACGCAAGTCCAGAAATAAGGAGAATACGAAGAATTTTTATTTTCTATTTTAAATTTTCGCGCCAAAATCGTTTTTCCTGAAGATATGTTGTTCCTCTCTTGTTTCCTGGTAGCTCATCGTTAAAAATAAGACTATTACTTTCTTTATGCAGCTTATTGTTCGCATTAAACACCTCCTAAACAACTTGAAAGAAACATATATGTGCATTACTTTATTCTCTATCTTATACAATTATATACCGTAATTCTATGAACATTTTATTCTTTCTTTGCAAATAAAATACGTATATCTAACATATTTAAGATTACCTACCTACGATGTAAAGATATATTATTTAGTTTCGTGGGCATAGTTATAACATACCACCTATCTTCAGAAAATGATCCGCATCCGTCAGATCGGTATCTGTAGAATACTGGGCCCTTTTTGAAGAAAACAGTTCCTTTTTACATATATATTTCACACATAATAGGGGGAGTTGGGGCACTTTGATGCAGGGGCCACAATGAAACATTAATATTATCTTGACATCTATAGGGTATCATCTTATAATCGTATATCATCTTTCAAGATCATACAGTATACTGTTTTGTGATCATTTTTTGAACTTCTGAGTGTTTTTGGGTATCAAGAGAATATTAATGTTTCATTGTGCCCCTTGCACGAAAGTGACCTAACTACCCCTATAGTTGAATTTTGATGTAGGTGTTTCTTAAACATTGCTAAATTGATTCAAGACGCTCATCACATAAGACGCAAGATCACATTCACTGAACGGGAACACGTTATATTTTGCTTTAGAAAAACTACTTAACTGTGACAGGATCGAGCAGAATAACACAAGTCCAGTGGACTTGGCTCCTTCTGTCTCACAGACTTGAGCACCAACGCGAATGAAGCAAGCCGAGGCAGAATGCGTGTGCAATTGCCTCGGGCTGTTCGCCGCTGCTTCGTGTCTGTTCGCCGCACGCATCGGTCGAAAAACGTGAAATCATGCTCACGAAGGACGTTCGGCAACCCAGAAATTCAGAAAATTATAAGTTTGTGTGTAAGTAGAGTAGTTCATCCGTAACGCAATCTTATTTTTTGTTGGTGCCATAATGCAATTGTTGGGGGTGAAATCACAGCTTGAAGAAAATGCAGAATTTTCTATTCGGTGGAATATCTCGAGAACAGTGAGAGATATCGAAAATAAGTTTAAACATAAGTACAAAACCGCGTAAAAATAATTTTTCGAAAAATCCATATTTTTCAAATTACTACCACCACTAACCCTTAATATTAAGGTTTTGTATTTTAAAAATATATGCTGAAGTACCTCTGGATAATCTTTCATACATATAAATAATTAATGTATTATATTTTTTTTTGTAAACAAATAAAACCTCTATTACCGAATTTGAAGTCCATTTTAGTAGTTTCCATTACTAAAATGTTTTGTTAAATCCATATTTAAATTAGTATTTATATAAAGTTTAAGAAGCTTCCAATTATATTATTTGAGCAAGACAGTACGTACCTAAAATTGCATCCAAGGCAAAACTCATTAAAACTAATCAGTGACGTGCCATGAATCGTTATGATAACAGCACATTCGTTACGTGTAGCGTTTCTTAATTGGCCACTTTGGCACCCACACAATAAATAAATAATGCATGCAAATTTACAACGACTTTGCAAAGTATAAAAGTATATGTTACAATGTATACAATGATACATATACAATGCATTTTTGCACTCATTGTAAATAAACGTTACGGATGAACTACTCTACTTGCACACCAAGTTTCATAATTTTCTGAATTTCCGGGTTGCCGAACGTCTCTTGTCACTGTGGATGTCGTTCCGAGGCATGGACGATTTCACCCCCTTGGAGTGATTCTGAAAAGAAAAAAATTTGCGCTATATGTATATCCTGTACATATCCCCAAAGTTTCATAATATCTTGAATTTCCAGAATGAAGATCTTTCCTTGTTAGTTTAAGATTGAGGAATGTAGGTACTTACTGTGTTTTATGTTAATGATGAAGTCTTCTGTTGGTAGTCGTTTTTGTAGAAATTTGGCAGCTAGGGAACGGTAGAGTAGCTTAACGGTGATGCTAACGGAATAATTTCTTATTCCTCGACTCTCGTTTACCTTGTCTTAAAACTTCGCAAATATACATAGGCGTCCGAGTTAAACGAAAATCGTTCAAGCTACCCGTGTTCGCATAATCTGAATGGTAGCATTATCGACGAAGACACTCACGGGTGAAACTCCGCGTATCGTTCGAGTCATCTTAATCTCTAATTAACTACAATACCGAATGAAACCTAATCAATATTCTACCATCAGCTTAATCCATATCTTTCGATTTTCTACAGGAGACTTTATTAATTTCTTTGAGAATCTCGGGAAGATAACCCAGAGAAAATATAAATTTCATCAGTTAACGGTAATTTTTAAATTATACCGATTAAATTTCTTTCGGGAATATTACATTATAGGAATAAGAATAATTAAATCTATTATAAGAAGGAATAAGAATAATTAAATATATTATAAAAAGGAATAAGAATAATTAAATCTTAATATTTGAAGCAGAAAGTGTTTGTGTGTTTGTCGCCCAAAAACTTTCGAACGGTGAACTCTGGGGTCATGAAGTATGCCCCAGCTCATTATGCCTAGCTAATCCAGATGAATATAACTATTTTCACCAAAAAAAGTTGTTTTATAAAATCAGAATCTAAATTTCGGGCGAAGCCAACTAGTAAAACTTGTAAATTATAAGAAGGAATAAGAATAGGTAAATATATTATAGGAATAAAAAAATTATATTATAGAAACAGTAATGTATTTAAGGAATAACAAGCCCTCGAATAAGTTAAACCACAAAGCTATTTATCTAGCGCTGCTAGAAGTGCTAGATGAATCGAGTACGCTTTTATCCAACAGCCAGGAAAGGGTTTGGTCCTGGTGAACAAGAATGGGGGCACGTAAAGGTACGTGCGGACGCGAACATGTTCTGGTGGCTTTACTACACCACCGCGAACGTTTCCTCGTACTACGAAAAGCCGCTGATCATCTGGCTGCAAGGCGGACCGGGCGCATCCTCCACCTCGTACGGGAACTTTGAGGAACTTGGCCCCCTCGACGTCAATTTGAAACCAAGGAATTACTCTTGGGTAAGAAGATCCAGATCCAACATTTACATGAACCGATAAAATGCTCAATCTTTCCCATTTCTCTATCTGATCCTCTCTATCTTATTGATTCTTGATTAAGCTTCATTTATCTTACTAACACGAGTCTCGATATCGTTCTTCACACACTCAACTCAAGATTCCAGATCTGAAATCATATTAGCTGATTTTGCTAATCGGATTTATCTACTCTATTTTTATTAAATCTTGATTTATAATGGGCACAGTGGCTGGCACGCGAGGTTCAGATCGAAATGGCACTTCTTTAGTGGATTTCTTGCTTGGTTCCTTTATTTTGAATAAATATTTGTCTGCCTTCCTGTATTTTTTTATTAAGGGGAGAAATCCCTACAACCCTAGTAGCATTTTTGTTGGCCATCAGTAGCAAACAATTGGGAATTAGTTGGGATATAGTTAGCGTTTTTGCCTACAAATTCCCAACATAGGGCCTACGGCAAAAAAGTTACGACAGTTTGCATACGAATATTCAAAGTTAGGCCTACAATTATTATGGTTGGTCAAATAGTTTTTGAATTATCCCGGGCGCCAATTTTGAAACCGTGGTTTCGAGAAAAACGGGTTTAAAGTCAAGAAAAATTGTACTTTATTTTAACTTACAGCTGCCCCAGACTAATATGCTATTCCTGGGCCATACAATAGAGCTTTTGCTTCCTCAAATTATGCATTCACTTTCAATTGTTGCTGTCTGTGAGTTCGGTCGATTTATAGGGTCCTCTCCCCTTAAAGTATTTGTTTAAGAGTTGATGTTGAAGTTTAGACGGTTCCTCCATAGGTGAAGGATTACAATGTCCTCTTCATCGACAACCCAGTCGGCACAGGCTTCAGTTACACCACGTCATTGTCAGGATACACGACGACCAACGCTCAGATCGCTAGCGATCTCGTGGAATGCATGAGAGGCTTCCTGAAGGCATTGCCGAAATTCGCTAACGTCCCTGTATACATCACAACCGAATCTTACGGAGGGAAAATGGGCGCTGAGTTTGCTCTCAATTGGTACAAGGTGAAACTCTTCGTATTTCACTATACTCTGTTTAATCCATTTGAATTATCAATTCAAATATTTAAATGATCAAAATCAGGCGCAGAAGGCAGGCACCATCAAGAGCAACCTGAGAGGCGTCGCTCTGGGCGACGCTTGGATCTCCCCCATCGATTCCGTGATGACTTGGGCCCCGTTTTTACTAGCCACGGTGAGATTTACAGCTGGACACATTTATTTCTTATTTTTATACCACAGAACGTTGATACATACAGAGGAGATCTCTTTTTAGGGGATGGTCGACACTGCTGGTTACAATAAAATCCAGCACGCTGCGGAGATGACGCAGAAGGCTGTCGTAGCTGGAAATTGGCAAACTGCCACCACTATGTGGAGTTACACCGAAGGTGTCATCGCCGATGTCACCAATAACGTCGACTTCTATAACATTTTGACGAAAATTAGACGCTATTCTTTTGCTGGCAGAATTGCCCCGAAACCCTCGATCCCTGACGGTACCCTCTTATCTTTAAATTACCCGAACATTCTAATTTTTTTTTAAACTGCGCAGGTTTGTAGGAGACCTCAATAGAAGTATCAGGCAATTTTTTATTTATGCCCATATTCGGTTGTTCGGAGCTGGGAACAACCCTTAAAGGTTAATGTGTGATTTCCTACATTCCTGCATCTGTATCTTGAAAACTATAGTAGATATAAAAAATTATTACAATGAAAACTTGAGGGCTTTTGATGCTCTATAAAACTGTACAATCCAATTGTTCAAAATTTGTAGTTTGAACAAAAAAGCGTTTCCTAATGGAAATTTTAAACAATTCGATGGCATAGCTGTATAGAGCACAAAAAAACATTAAATTTTCATTGTAATAATTTTTTTATATCTACTATAGTTTTCAAGATATAGGTACAAGAATGTAGAAAATCACACATTAACACTTAAGGGGTGTTTTCACCCCGGAAAATCGAAAATGAGCACAAACGAAAAATTGCCTGGTACTTCTATTGAGATCCTCTATAAACGTGGGTAGTTTAAAAAAATTCGAAATGGTCCTTTTTCTCTTCTGTTTGTAACACAGGTTTTGCAATTGCAGAAAACTCAGTTGGCACTCAGGACGACGACGAAGCTCTGGCTTACTTGATGAACGGCCCTGTGAAAAAAGCGCTTGGGTTGTCGGTGAAGCATAACGAACAGGCCAGCAGAGTCTTCAACATGTTGCGGGTGGATTTCATGAAACCCGCTATTGATAAAGGTATCACATTGGAACAATTCGTTGGAAAACAAGAGAATTAACTAGAAATACTAGAAATCTCCTCGATCAATTTCGTACGTCGTTTGTTAGTGGAGCTTCTGCTGAACCAAACTGATCTGAGAGTGGTGGTGCTCACTGGCCAATTGGATCTGATCGTGGACACTCCAGGTTTGTGTGACGTGATTAAAATGTTTTTTTTTGCTCTGGTATTGTGTTATTCGCTTTTAAAGTTGAGGGGTCCAATGGACAACAGATACACGCCACCGTTTTATGATTTTAGAGGAAAGCAAGTTGAAGGAATAATTGTTTTCATACCAAATGTGGTACGAAACTGTAATTATTTTAAAGGGTACTTGAATTAGGTAGTAAATGACAACTACATTGCCTCTTAGCTGAAAAATTAATTTTATTAACTCACGTGTCCCTAAGGAGCCTTTCCACGACGTATTTGTTTTTTTCTCAGCGTGAAGAAAATTTAATATTACACTACATTGCAGGAACGAATTAATTGTAGGTACTATGAAGCGAAAATTTATGTATATGTCGCGTGTGCCTGTTTCCCACTGATCCCCCCAGTACGGTTTTTAAAAACCGGGTTTTGTTTTTTAATTTGCAAAAATTCGAAAATCCGTTTTTATATACTAGAATTAATATGCAGAAATGAACTAATTATTTGATTAAAAACGTTAACATTTTGACTTGAAATCTGTTCGGACACAAGAATATTGTAGTAGGTAACAGTTTACTGTAAAACAAATCTTCATGAGTTCATATTTTCAGAAAAAAATACTAAATGGAATAAAAGTTTATACTTTGTACCACCTTTTAAAACATTTATATTTTGTGCGGAATTTTAGTTAATTTATTTTTTTTATTTGGTTTTGTATGCAGTCTATTTTATTGTGTTATATTATTGTATTTTTGTAATTCCATAATATTGAGGAAACTGAAAATTTTTAAAATAAGTACAAATCTTTATTTACTAATTTAATTATATTTTTTTGTAACAATTCGAAACCGGTTCCACCGGTTTTTTCAAAAGTCGGTTTTTGTATAAACCCTACCCTCCACTTGTCTACTTACTATTTTACTAGTGGAGTATGAAAGTTGGAAAAAGTACATCGTCGCAAGTAAATCAAAGAAATTACAGTACATGTGCATTCATAAACATTTCATTCTTTTTATTCCGAGTAACAGAACACACCTGTGAACTTTCAATCATTGCACCCCTTTTGCTCTGCATCTATTTGTTTTGCTCTTCTTCGGTCTTCGCTGACAGTAAATGTCATCATTAAGAAGACGCTCTAAGTGCATTCTTTATGCGTCTTTGCAATGCAAACCGTGTTGATTTATGATGTAACAAACAGCAGAGGACCTGCCGAGGTTCAGTCGCTGTATTTAGCAATGTCCGTTAAAATTGCGCAACTACTATTTTTTATTAATTATTGTTTTTCGTTTGTACGACGAATTAGGTACCCTCCAATGGGTCGAGAAGATGAAGTGGAAGAACGGTGCTGCCTGGCTAAACTCCACCAGACTTCCGTTGATCTCCAATGGCGTCATCGAGGGCTACGTGAAGTCCTATGGCAACTTCTCCATGTACTGGGTCAACAGGGCTGGACACATGGTGAGGAATTGACATTTATTCGACGTTTCCAAGGTCGGAACTAAATCGTCCACACACTGAAGAACACCACTAACTACTTTAACCCCTCTATAACAAATTCGTAGAATTTGTGTGTCTAAAAGCAGCTGATTTTTTAAACCAGAATTCTGTTCCTTGTACAGGTACCAAAGGACAATCCTGCAGCAATGGCGCAGCTACTGAAGAAACTAACTGCCTAACAGCCAAATTAAAACGCTGGACGAACCAAGGCTTAACGCGAAATTGTATATTCGCGAACAGCTTTAACGTAAGGTGACCATTCGTCCCCGATTTCTGGTAATAATTCCCGATTCTGTATTTCCTCTTTAATGTTACAAAATAATCAATGTGAGAGCCACAATTTTGCTATTAAAAAGTCTACTAATTTGGCAACAGTGTAACTGAGTCTACGAGGAGTAGAAGGGGTCCCTAAAAGAAAAATCTATCCCCGGAAACTCGAAGAAAAAAATGGTCACGTTGGGTTCAGGCGAATGTTTGTGAAATTTTTGTGGAAAAGCAACATTTAAAGAACATGTGGTAATTTTTTCGTAGAAACTTTTTTAAAAATTTGGCTTTGCGGTGAGCACTGCCATTCGGAACCAGATTATTTAAAATTAAAAAACAAAACAGATTTCGTTAGTACATTAATGTATCCTCTGATTAACGAAGGGAATTTCCAAAATATTAATCTAAAACACAATGGAGGCTATTTGAAGTTGAAATCCTGATTTTTCGTGCAAAAAGTCATGCGAAAGAAATCAGCACTTCTCCTACGAAATCTTTCTACGAAAAAATTACGAAATGTTCTTTAGCTGTTTCTCTCTTAAGTGCAAAAAGTTCTGTAAAAATATATGCTTCCGCTTTTTCAAAAACAAATTCACAAACATTCGCCTCTTTTCGGCCGCCTGACTAGGTATAACCCCCCAACGCCGCCGCGGCAACACGCTTTAGAATCGAATAAACAGCATTTTCACCGTGTTCCTTCTTGAATCGCTGTATGCCCGAAAGGTAAACAAGGGCGCCACGAAGAGGATTTTCTAATCCGTCGATTCTATTGCGACTTTCTCTTGATTTCTCGATGTTTCACCGGTCGTTTCGGTTGTTTGCAATTACTCTGCCGTCGGCTAGTCGAAGACAGTTCAAGTCGCGCTTGGGTCACACATTTTTCTCTGAAATTCAATGTGACCGTAATCGAAAGTATGCGATATTATTTACTCGCAGGGTTCCACCAAGGTCGGGAGCCACTGCGGACGCGCGAGTGGCGAGAGACTCTGGCCAAACGGGTCGATTACGTCCAGCTGGTCGCGTACTCCTCGTTAGTTCCGAGAAAATTCGATTTTACGAGGCCGGTCCGTTTGTTTTTCGCGATCTAGTCGCGCCGTACCCTCGGTTTACCCGAGGCTTGCGGCGCGAACTTTCCCACACTCGTAAAGCCCGTCGCAGAAGCCGGGCGGCGGCCGGTTCCTCCAGCAGACGCCCGCCAATTTTGTCAATAACGAGCGATTGTTTGGATTCGGGCGGATACGGGGCAGTTAAAACGAAACGATCCGCAAACAGGACCGCCTGCGCTCACGAGGCGTTTCGCCAGGGAGATGAAGAGGGAAGAAGAGGCTTCTGCGGTTTCCTGGCCTCGTAAATGAAACACCGAGAAAGCCTCGCTTTGCACGGGGGGGGGGGGGGGACCCTAGCTCGGTGGCCCCGTTTCTTTTTCTCATCGAACGAGTGGAGGCTGCGTCGCTTTTGACCCAAGAGTAACGCTGCCGAGTGCGATAGTAATTAATAATGAAGAAAACTTCAGAACCCGAAGAGGTAGATTGGTGGAAGATAGTCGCTGTAGGTTAAAAAAGACCCAGACAGCGACTTCTGCGTGGCGATATAAAAGTCTTATTTCTGAGGCTTAAATGGAAGATTTTGGAATTTTGTATAAAATTGCAGAGTAATTTCAAAATTAATAATTCAGTTAATGGTGATCTGCAATTACGGATTTTTTACTTCACAAGGTTTGACGAAGGTAATTAGTGCTTCCTCTTGTTTGCAGTCGTGTAAGAAAAACAATCTTTTGGAGTCGATCAAGGGGTGGTGTGTTAAAGACACGTGTTTCGCGGAAAGATCAACAGAATATCGGAATGGTTCAAGTACGAGCAACTTTCTTCCCGAGGAAAATTATTTTTACCATCTGCTCGGGCTTCTGTCAATGTTTTTCTTAGTTATACCCTACTCCCGGATGATTTAGGGAACGCGAAACAGGAGGCAGCAGGATTAACGCCTCGAAGACAATTCTGGCTGTTTTTCGACGAGCATTCCGAGGACGTTCCGTCCACAAAAACCACTCCCGGCAAAATACGCGGACGGCGAAGGCTAATCCGTCGGTTCCTTCCGCCCGTCAGATCCGCGGTGATTTGTTTCTTAATATTTCAGGATGAAAGCGAGCTCGAAGGACTGCACCAGAAACGGTGCCCAAACAAATAACCGACGTCCCTTCCACCGATCTCCTCGCCCCTCCCCGTCGCCGCGGTCCGCGTCTTCAAAAGCCCCGACACCTCGTGCCTGCCGAAAACAGATTCGAAGCAGGGAACGGCTGACAACAGTGAAGCATGAGCTGAAACCGTAAAATGTCAACTTAACAAGGACCTTGCACTGTTTAATCCTAATTAAATTCGAGGCTGTATTGTAATCGGTAAGGGTGTACCAAGCAATAGTGAAGCTTGTAGGAGGAGTCAGGGAGAGATTCCAGGCTCCAATCGTCGCCCCTCCCACTTTACCCTCGCCAGAATATTCCTCTCACCTCACAAACCACATTCAAGCCGAAAGGGAGCAGATTTGAAAACACAGAGGACATTGGAATCCTTGGTATTTCACCTACATCAATTAAAAACTGTATTCAGCAACTTCGTCAACGGCCGAAGAAACTGTTCCGAAGAAGATCAAAAGATAGATTCCATCTTAGCGTTCCAATCCACGCATTCATAAACACACTTCCACCCCCGGATACTCGATCCCCAGCACCAAGTGTCACAGAAACAAGACCTCTCAATTATTTCCAACTCTAAATGATCCCCCCGGCAGTGTCTCGTGGCTCCCGAATGTCGATCCAGCGAGATTGAATCGCGCTCCGCGGGAAGACGCAAGGTCAGCTAGATATTCTTCCGAAGTCGTGCCCGCCCAAAGAGAGGAAGGGACACGAAGAGAGCGGTTCCGAGAAGCGGCCACCGTTTCGGTATAATTACCGCGGTTTTGTTTACATATCGGCTCGTTTACTGGCCGGCGTGGGTGTTGGGACAGCATATGTGTAAACAGCAATAAAACGCGCGCCACGGCATTGGGGGATAGGCGGACGCCTCCCTCGCTGGCAGGGAGCTCTCTGGCGAAGCGGCGGTGGGCGGAGCCGCGGACCGTCCCCTGGATCCTGCGTGTCAAATTAAACACCCTTCGTTAGGGAATTGGCCCGGGCGGAGCCGCGAATCGCAGCAAACAGTCAGTCAACCAAGGCAGCGAGACTCGCGCTGCTTCGAGGGAGCTTGGTCGCGCTTGGACTCCGCTGGCAGCTCGCAACGCTAAAACACGAATTATAATACGCAATGTGAAGTGTTCTGATGGCTACACGGCACGGTTTATAGCATGGCAGTTGTAGAATAGATGGAAATGTTAGAGTACACGTTGATGACGGTTTTTGGTAGAGCCTGAGGAGTATCGTGGAGGTCCTTGAAAGACAAGAAGGAAACGGAATAACGCTGCTGTTAATAGACGTGTGTAAACGTAGCAGAAGAATCTAGCTTCGAGTTCAGTGTTGGTTCTCCAACGCCGTTAATTCGATTTGGAGGAAGGTCAATCAGGCTCGCGGTGTTCTGCACTGTGATGGGGATCGAGTGAGGCAAGGTGGAAATCGAGTGTCTCCGTGTTGAAACTGGTCAGAAGGTATCGCCAAGTGCCTCTAGCTCGTAAGCACTCAACGGCTGAGCTACCTAGAACAAACAGTCCCCAGAGATTAAGTTCAATCCGAAAACGACAGAGCGCGATAGATCAAGGAAAGGGTAAAACCGCAACCAGATGCTTTGACCATCCACCGATGGAGCCCACCAGTAGCTACCAGGACCACCCCTGTAGCGTTTCAAAGGTCTACGGCTGCGATCTGCGAAGAAGTTACGACGCATGGAGCCAGGACGAGTTGTTTCCAACGATGTGCCCTCTGCCGCGCTACTACAGCCTGGTGCCTGATGTACTAGCCTCCAGGGGCATGCAGTTTTCGTGGGGCGCTCCTCTGATGAGATACAAGCCGCAGCCGCGCTACGAGAAGCCGCCGTACTCCTACATCGCCCTGATAGCGATGGCGATCAACTCCTCGCCTAAACAGAGACTCACCCTCTCGGGCATCTACAGGTTCATCATGGACAGGTTCCCCTATTACAGGGAGAACCGCCAGGGGTGGCAGAACAGCATCAGGCACAATCTGAGCTTGAACGACTGCTTCGTGAAGATACCTAGGGACAAAGTGGTCGGCGAAGACAACGACGAGGATCAGGCTGGCAAGGGGAGCTACTGGACCCTGGACCCATCTGCCAGCGAGATGTTCGAGCACGGCAATTACAGGAGAAGAAGAATGAGGAAACAGAGAGGGTTCGTAAGAGAGAAGCAGGACCAGGAACACCCGGTTGTCTCGGTGAGAGAAGTGTAAACGAAGCGTTTACAGAGCTGGGAGTGTTGGTTGTAATTGAAGAACGGAGCCTTGGTTGTTGGATTAATGATAGACCTTGCACTGGTCTCCTTTTTTATAAAAATGGAAAAGAGCTTGGCAAATGTTTTAGTGTAGTTGTGGTATAATTTATATGGGTTAACGAAGAGACGTGATTCTAGGTTCCCTCGGATCTTCTGTCGGGCTTGGCGAAGGAAAAGGAAAAGAACGAAGAATGCGATATGGCTGAGAAGAAAGATGCCGAGGTGGGAGCACAGGCCGCGAGGGTGAAGTACGCGGAATCTCGGGGGCACTGTGTGAAATCCATGATGTTCACGATCGAGAATATCCTACGGAAATCCACAAGTGAATCTGCTATTTAGCCGGTTGCGTTCGATCGTTTTTGTCGGGATCTTCTCGTGGAAGTTTACAATTTACTTGTATCGCTGGTCGAATTTATGATATACATGGCTGCAAAAACATTAACGTTTTCTTTTTCCTTTGTCCTTCGTTTATTACAAAAATGTTCTTGTTTTTTGTTTACACATCGGATACCGTGTATAATGGTCGAAGCACTGCTTAACGATTACCGTAAAATATCATACATTGTGTACAAAAATTATAAATTAACTGATGCGTCTGAGGAAGACAGTTTATAGCTGAGAAGTTAGTTCCCGTACTGTTGCGCAGCTTGCCACAAAATTAATAAATGTGGAACGTTAGGCTAAGCGCTCTCGAGCGGAATGTCTAACAGGATTATGTAAGCCTGCGCGATCAATTTTGTAAATTTCTTCTTCGATTAAAAACACGCTCTTAATAGCGAACTTTGAAAATATCACTTTCCTAGGACGTGCAATTAATATCATTGCGTAAAAAATAACAGACCAAATCGTTGTGTTTTTATATACATTCATATATAACAGTATATATAAATATATATAGAAATGCATACAGATCTATGTCTGTAATAGAATAGAGTGGTAATGTTTACTACGGTTTTATATGTATACATATTTTAGATCATACGTTAAATACTATTTTCGCCGATTACCTTAATAGTATGAAACTTCCTATTTTAAAAAAACTTATCCACAGATTTGACAACATAACATTTAGACTTGCCTCAATATAATAAATGCCTATCAATTAAATATCATTGTCTCATAGAGACGTAGAATGTATTTTGAGAAATGCATCGAGTTCCTTTATAAATAAGAAATACCTTTAAGCGTTTGGATTCTTCCTCATTAGTTCTAAGTCGGAATCCATCATGTCCTTCACGAGACACTACAACAATACACTTTGCTACAAAGCTGACAACAGATAATTGTATATATGCATAAGATAAAATAAATAATAAGTACCTCAAACGTAACTGTAGGCTTCCATCCTATTTTCTCCTTCGCTTTAGATGCATCGCCCAGGAGTACTTCCTGTACGAGCGAAACAGGTAAATGTTTATTATTTGAAATATCGTACCTTATGGTCAGGGCCGGCCTTCTCTATAAAGGGGTCCGGATGCAAGAAATATTTTGGGGCCCCAAATAATTTCGCAACGGTAAAAGAACATAACGTCTTTTCACGAAAAAAGGATAATAACAATAATAAAGAAAATAAAAGTAATAAGCAAATAAACAGTAACATAATTAAATATATGACTTCTTTATGGCCATATAATTAATAATATTAGATTATTATATTAGAAATTATATTCTAATTTCTTTTTTGCCAGTTCTGTGTATAAATTCAAGTCGGTTTATAAAATTAAATTAATTTTATTCAAATAAAAAATTTCGTCATTTTTTTCTCTCTCTTTTCTTCATATTTTCTTTTTCTGGGGCCCCTGTAAACTGGGCCGGCTTTAGGCGGGGGGGGGGCAGCCGGGGCGGCCGCCCGGGGCGCCAAATTTGTAGAGGCGCCGCTGTATGCGTTTATTAATTTATATCCGTTCTGCTAATTGATTTTCGTGTTCTTGGAGGGGCGCTATGATAAATTTGCCCAGGGGTGCCAAGTATGCTAAAGCCTCTCCGCCTGTAAAGTCCGAGGCCCGGGTGTCTTGCACCCGCTACACCCCTCTGCGACTGGCCCTGCTTATGGTGCGAAAGTGCACAGTTGCTGTTGCTTACCACATCAGTTGGACGGAAATATTTAGGATTTACTTTGACCAATACTTGTCCTGTCTGCGCATCCTGTCCTTTCTCATTCACGCCCTCGCCTTCCCATTTGATTGTGCGTCCAACATACTGAAAAGCTGCTTCTACAAATTCCTTAACACTGTGTGCCTCTCCTGTCGCTATCACATAATCGTCTGGAGCTGGTTGTTGCAGCATCAGCCACATTGCCTGATGCAACATAAATTCTATTAGCCTTTAATGCACCAGCAAGTAATGACACATATCTACAAGTTTCTTACCTCGACGTAGTCTTTTGCGTGTCCCCAATCTCGCTTCGCGTCTAAATTTCCTAGCTCAAGAACATCTTGTAAACCTAACTGTATCTTCGCTATTGACCTGGTCACCTTTCTAGTTACAAAGTTCTCCCCTCTGCGGGGACTTTCGTGATTGAACAGTATACCATTGCACGCAAACATATTATACGCTTCTCTGTAGTTCACCACGATCCAAAAGCTATACAGTTTTGCGCAGGCTGAAATTTAAAATACCTGGGTTGTATTTACATAAAATTCAAAGTCGAAATGTAAAGTAGTATCCGATTAAGTCTTTACCGTATGGAGAACGAGGATAAAATGGAGTCTTTTCATTCTGAGGCACTTCCACTGCTCTGCCATATAGTTCAGATGTCGACGCGTGGTAAAACCTTACAGACTTCTCCAATCCACAGGTACGTATCGCGTCCAACAATCTAACTGTTCCGACTGCGTCTACTTCGGCTGTGTATTCACTTACTTCGAAACTGACCTTAGAGAAGAGGAATAATGTAACAGTATAAGGAAACATTTAACCAGCCGATCTAAATATCCACAAAACGACATATACCATCACATGACTTTGAGCAGCAAGATTATAGATTTCCGTTGGCTGCACAGAGCTAATTACTTTAACTAAACTACTAGAATCGGTCATATCGCCGTAATGCAACTTCATCTTCCCCTGGCGATGGCATTTCGGGTCTGCGTAGAGATGTTGAATGCGGGCGGTATTGAAGGAACTTGCTCGTCTGATTATACCGTGCACATCGTAGCCCTTCTCCAATAAGAATTCTGCTAAATAGGAACCATCCTAGAAGAAACACGCAACATCGATTCAATCCACATTCGATAAACCGATTCTACCGAAGTAAAGAGTTTCATTTTTGTTAAAGTCATTCTATTACCTCAACATATGGTAATATAATTCTACGCGAACGAATAACAAAAGTTTACAAGGCGAATTGGATACAAGAAAGTACTAATTGTCAACCTTACTTGTCCAGTAATACCCGTGATTAGTGCAACTCGCCTCCCATCACCGGTTGCCATCTCAATGAGCTGTCAAAAGATCTTGATCCACTTTTCAAATAGTTTCGTGTAATGCCAAGTGGCCAGAGCGTTATCGCACCTGATAAGATACCGCTTTCCAGAGGTTGCTCGTTCCCGGCGCATTCGGCAGCCGCTAGCTTATCACATATGTGACATAATAAACACGCCTCTCTGTTCTCCAATGCGATAACCAATAGAAAACCACTGATATATAACCATTATACCCCGTTTGAAAATATTAAGGGCGAATTCCACTTACGCCCAAATCACCCGTGATTTTCATTAAGGTAGATTTTCCTATACGCGACGGGACGCAATATCAAGAACTTCAAAGTCATTTTTCTCAAAAACGAAGTGCGATATC
The DNA here is from genome assembly GCA_929108735.1 of Andrena dorsata. Classification (NCBI taxonomy): domain Eukaryota; kingdom Metazoa; phylum Arthropoda; class Insecta; order Hymenoptera; family Andrenidae; genus Andrena; species Andrena dorsata. The sequence continues at coordinate 39,007,505 of OV815487.1, forward strand.
GCAAAACGTTACTCCTTCTTTTCGCGTATAACAAGTGAATAAGTTAACTAAAACGAATAAAATTTTTTGATATTGCGCTTCATTTTTGAGAAAATGGACTTTGAAATTCTTGATGTTGCGTCCAGTCGCGTACAGGAAAACCTAGCTTAACGAATATCACGGGCGATTTAGGCGTAAGTGGAATTCGCCCTAATTCGTATGAAAGAAACTTACCTTCGTGTCGACGACTTCACGAGCTCAGTATTTTTCTTCTGTTCCTTCCTGTTACGGGCTCAGTATTTTTCCTTCTTTTTTCAATATGTAAATAATATTGTAATTCGCACTCCTTTTTTCAGAGCTTAGTTGCCCTTGGTTGGCCACTTTCTAAATCGTCTATACGATTTGCATATATTCCTATGTCCATGGCGATTTGTCACTCGACCGCAAAATTTAAAATCCAGCCTATTAGCATCGTCACATTCGCATGGAGATAGACAGATATTGGGTGCGTTCAGCCGACACAACCGGTGACTGATTCCGCTAGATTTTAACGCGTCGACCAATGAATGAGCAAGTTCAGAGTAAAATCTAGTGAAATCACTCACCGGTTACTTACCGGTTGTGTCGTCTGAACGCACCCATTGGTCGATCACGCGTGCGGTGTCGGGTGGGTACTACAACGAAAATGTTATTTTGCATTGCCATCTTTGCCGCAAAGTGTAGTGTCATTCACAGTGGCGAGTAGTTGAGATTTGTTATTTGCTGTAAGAATTTTAGAGACAATGGCTCTCCTGAGCGAAAATCCTGGGCGATCTTTACCCGATTACGAGACGGGGGCAGCTAAAATGAGGAGTTTTAGTCCGTATGCTGACAATGGAGGGTAAATGTTAAGAATAACCTAAACTCGTACACATAATTTATTGAGTCTAAAATATACGTGCAATCGTTACCACGAGCTTGTTCCATCTTTATTTATAAAATTACTGTATGTCATTTTGCTGCTAGTATTACTATGGAACCTTAATAAATCTATTTCTTATGTTGCGACCACAGGAGCGTTATAGCCCTCGCAGGAGATGATTTCTGTGTAATAGCGGCAGACACGCGTCTCAGCACAGGCTTCTCCATTTACACGCGCGAACAACGGAAATTGTTCTCTTTGTCGAACAAAACTATCTTGGGATGCTCCGGCTGTTGGTGCGATACGCTTACTTTAACTCGGCTCTTGTTCGCTCGAATGCAGGTAAGGAATCCTAAATCAAGTTTCGCTTTGAAATGCGTTTATATCTCTCGTCGAAGGTACAGCTATATCCTGACCTTGTTTTTTTATTGATAGATGTATAAGCATAATCACCAGAAGGATATGTCTACTCCAGCAATAGCACAAATGTTATCGACGATGCTCTACTATAAACGCTTCTTCCCTTATTACGTGTCCAACATTCTCGGGGGAATAGACGACAATGGTAAAGGCTGCGTGTACAGTTACGATCCAATCGGTCACTGCGAAGTGACAACATACAGAGCAGGGGGCTCTGCTGGGGCACTTTTGCAGCCCCTCCTCGACAACCAGGTATCGGAGACGTATTACTAGGAAAAGTATATTCTCTTAGTTATGCTGCAACTTACTAATTTAATATTTGTCCTTCAGGTTGGATTTAAGAATCAGGAAGGTATCGAACCTACTCCCTTGACCCAAGAGAGAGCAATAGCGATCATAAAGGATGTTTTCATTTCGGCGGCGGAAAGAGATATTTATACAGGTGATTCTATAAGCATTAAAGTTATAACGAAGGATGGTATAGAGGATTCTAGCTTCGAATTGAGGAAAGATTAATGGGCCGTTATGGTAACGATGTACCGCCAGGTTTCTGTACGAATAAAATTACCATTAAACGATATAATTAATGTTTATTTAGTAATTTCTTAATTTTATATACAACTAAAGTGGCGTATGTTGAAATATTGCTACATTATACATTAATCACTATACAAATATTTCGACGTGTGATGCTTATGATTTGTGTACATGTGTATGATAAATACTATCTTCCCGACAATGAGGAAATTAAAAGTACTACTATCAACCAAGGCGATTCATATACATACATCGATAATTTGCGTACCTCTATTCGTGTTAATACTATTTCTCATTTAGTCTATGTTGAATTTCCGAGAGTCCGAAAAATAAATCTCTCGTGAATGTCGATGGACATGTATTTTGAAAATGTATAACAAAATTGGTATATAAAGATAATTTAATTATGTCTGTTTATAATCTTTCTCGGAATTAAATAAGAGTGTGCTCCTTGTATTTCATACGCGAAGGCATATTACAATAATCTATTTTACAATACACAGTAATATATTTAATAAAATAATATTTTATCTCAAAAGTGTGTAATAAAGTAACCAAAGGCAAAGGGGAGTGGTAGTAGTTGCTCTCAGTCCTACAATTTTGCTCGCAGTTCTGTTTAGGGAACAATGTATAAGGGTAGAAAGTAGAGATTTTTTCCTCCCCCGAGATTCACTTTTTCGTCCCAGGGGCCACTAACGGTTTACCACGATCTTTACCACGTAACTTTATTCCTAGTACCCGCTCGATCTTGCCGATCACCATCTGGTTAGGAATCCCACGACCCGCCTCGTAGTCATTAATGACTTGCGCCTTTTCGTTTACTTTCTACGCGATGGAAGAAGAATGAGAATAAGTCGTCTTGTAGTAAACTGAGAGGGAGGTAAGCATTCACGTTACATAGGCGGACGATAATATACCGTTGCGAGATCTTTCTGCGACAATCCTTTGCCCTGCCGTCCTTGCTGAATTAATTTACCAAGATCGAGTGGGATTCTGTCATGCTTAAGTTCCTCGGTTTCTCTGTCCAATTTAGCTGTATTTTTTGTGGTTACATGTTGCCTGTTCGTTCCGCCACCCCCTGGCAAAGAACAATACACTCTTACAATACTTACACCGCGTGCCGTTGCCTTTCTCAACTTCGCGACACTTTTGGATAGGAAGAAAAAAGGAACAATAATATTCGCTGTGTTTACAGGATTAAGGATTGCATCACGTTATAACAACGTCGCACTATCATCGCTATCTCTGTAACATTTACACACAAACAACATCCATTGCGAAACGGAATGTTATCCCATAGAATGAAATCTTCCAGAGTTTCGTAAGGAAGAACGACCGCCACGACCGCGTCTTACTCACATTTTGCCTGTGTCTCAATCACGAAGCCTTGACGGCGTGCAGCGTTCACCGCCTGTAAATAAACACAATTACACAACTGTGCGTGGCGCGGTCACGTCGTGCGAAATACGTCGGAATATCTGCCGACTGAAGTTACCTGCTCCGATTTAAGTACGGAGGCCTTCGGCGGACGTTTCCGGAGAGTGATAGGAGCGGTATCCCAATCTGACATTCTGAAAAACGTTCAATTGTAGCGGCGGCAATTGAATATTGTATTTATCGACGTCGCACACGTAATATGCGACTACTGTATGCGCTATGTTACTTGCTTCGAATCTTCCAGCAACTTCTCTACGTTCCAAAAACCATGATCTAACGTACGGTCCCAGAATCGACCCGCATCAAAATTGTCCAATTTCACAAACCTCTACAAATACGCCACTCCGATATATGCCGCCCGATAACGTTCGCGTACGCGTAAATGTTTCCTTCGACCCCGCTTAATATCAATTTCCGCAATACCCTTTTTTTTCACCTATGTAAAACACTGTATTGTATGCAATCGGGCTCCTGTGTTTATCAAGTGCGCATAAAACGGACGCGCGCGACATTTAAATCCGCACGCGTGCCGCCTCTCGAGTAACATGCGTATGTAACTTCATTTCCCATGGGTAATTGAACGTACGCTGAATGTTTCTTACCTCGATGAGTTTCAGATTTGTCTGATAGAGAATTGTGCACGAATAATAATTGTGCACGAATCTGGACAGAATATTTTAAGAGTACTTTAAAGGATCATTTAAACCGATGATTCTGTTGGGAAAGGCTGTTGGTAACTGATCGTAAATGTATATTCAGAAGTAAGTAAATGATTTTAAACGATCTCTTTTTTAACGAATTCCCTTTTAAACTTTCGCAAGGGTTTGTTATGAATTTTTATAAAAAGGGGGAAAGAAATCGGAATATATTACTAATTTAATAGTTCTTTCTTTTTAATCCGCGCTACGTGCGTATTCAACGAATTATAATCGCCGATCATAGTTGCTTGTTTTCTTGTGTCATGTGCATGATATGCAATGTCGCTGTGTATCGATTTTGCATCGGTGAGTTGGACCGCGGACCTGTTTGGAGCGTTTAAACTTCAAAGAAATGCAAAATGTCTTTGATTAGGACACTTTGGAAATGTACATTTAGCCCTCGGCTTTTTAAAGTTTACAAAATAACGGTGGTCGGCCGTTTGGAAGAGGTATGTGCGAATAATTGCGGGAGTTATGTTCGAAAGTTGTGCATTTTAGGTTATAGCTACTTTTATGTGTTTCAGAAATCGTACGAGCCGAAGAGCTTGGAACGATGGGGCGATAATATTGTAATTTGCGTGAGTACTTGAAAATAATTGAGAAATCTAACTGCACCGGGCAATGCTGAATATGTAGACTGGCAAATTTAGTCGCTAACCAATTGAAAGTGTTAATTATTTTTCATTATCAATATAATCTGCTGTGAACGTTATTTATTTCTAACTCTCACCTTTTTAGTTTGCAGCAATGTGGTCGATCAGTCTATACACAATACCGCTGGTCGCTACTTTTTGCTACGAGCGTGGTAGTTCTTTAACAGATAATGTTTATCTGTTGAGTAAATTGCTGTTTGGAGCTGGTGCAATTTTAATTGCATCGTTGGTCGCACGTAGTTGCTCTAGAGCCAGCAATCCAGTATATTTGAAATTTGTACAGACGGTAAATGAGGCGAGTGCACGTTATAACGCGGAGACGAAGGAAGAACTTCACAAGTATGACTTTGAATTTTGGGCATGGCCTGTAGATTTTAAAGTCACCGATGTAGAGAGGTAAATTTCTCCATGTTAAAGTACCGATCTTGCTTACAAGTAAACATTCAGTTATAATGAATGGAGATTCCCGATTTGGAATATATTTTTTTTTAAGTACTTATAGTAACTAAGAAATCCTGAAAATTATATCTGCAATGGACCTATTTTACTCCTGTTATTGAGGCGTACGCAAAAAACGGTAAAGTCCTCTTATTTAAGAATAATTGGCTAAAACCTTGCATCTGCATGTTTTTCGAGGTGCTGAATCCAAATGATGTTATTTTTTGTGTAAACAAATTTCCTAAGGCAGTTCTCTTAAGGGGATGCTCCGGTTTAAACGTCGATTTTTATTATTTTATTTCTTGAATTTTCAACCTTTTAGGAATATGTGTTTTAAAAGGATTTTTTGACATTCGTAAAATTCCCGCAGTTGTAGACAGTTGAGTAGCAACAAATGCATGGGCAACAACCGGCCACTCGGCGCTTACGCAAAACTTTAATCGCGTTTTTCTCGAAACGGTGGGACCTGTATCTTTAAAAGTTATTATTGACAGAAACTTTTTTATTTTGAAGAATATACTATTGGCTAGGGGGGAAACCAGACAAAATTAAAAAAATTGAAAATTTATTAAAGGACGAAAAATAGGAAAAAAGTGATTTCAAACTTCAAGTGTTGTTATTTTTTAAAAAAATGTAATTTTTGTAATTTTTCTGGTTTCCTCCTAGCCAGAAGTATATTCTTCAAAATAAAAAAAGATACAGGTCCCACCGATTTGGATGAATTTTTTCATGCCTTGACTTTACCGACTCCCCAGTGCCGTCTGCAATGTTTAATTATAAAATAAAAAATATATTTCTATAATTTAAGACATCCTTAATACAATGTAAAAGTCCCATTAAATTATACATAGTAGTTTTCCTTTAATTAATTCCTAAAGATCACCTATTTTTTGGGGCTCTAGACCGGAACCTCCCCTTAATAAAAAATCGGTTAATAATCAATAACACGAGTAAAATATGTCCATTGCAAATATAATTCTCAGGATATCTTAGTTACTATAAGTAGGGGAGACCGGGGCTAAAAGTTCCGGGGGTAAGTTGTTCCGAACGGTTCTATCTTCAAAATGAAAATAGCTTTGTACTTTAAATTATTTTTCCGTGTGACTTGATTCCGACTCGGAACTTTTAGCCCCGGTCTCCCCTACAAAGCTATTTTCATTTTGAAGATAGAACCATCGTAACAACTTACCCCCCGGAACTTTTAGCCCCGGTCTCCCCTACTTTAAAAAAATATATTCCAAAGCGGGAAATTCCATTCACTACAAGTGAATGTTTACTTGTTAGAATTTGGTCCAGATTCGCTCATTTTTTGAATATAAATTTTTAGGGATAGTGCTAGAGAGAAATTGACGTTAGAAAAGATTGCAGCTTCCAGTGGCCGATTAAAGAGGCAGACTGGTAAAGAATTTATATTCACATTGCCTTGTAAATTGTTAGCGTACATTGTAGCTCACACTTTTGCTATAAAGATGATATATCCAGGGAGCGCGTCAATTACTAACTGGGCATTTCGTAAGTGTTATAGTTCATCGTTGCATCTATTACGTTGTATTATCAATTTATAACGTAACATGTTATGGCTGTAGGTGACACACTCTTGAAAGGGAGAACAGATTTAATAAAACAAGGCGGGGAGAGATACAAACTGTTAACTGGGGATTGGAACGAAATCGACGTTATGTTCGTTGACCGACGTAACAGGTAATGTAAATAATAACAAACTTCCTTTCCAAAGCCTCGTCTCGCAACAAATTGTGTTTATGTAATCGTGCGTTTGCTTCTACAGAACCAAAAATGCGAATATATTAGTCATCACATGCGAAGGAAACTGCGGGTTTTACGAATCTGGTATTATATCGACTCCCCTAAACAAGGGGTACTCTGTTCTGGGATGGAATCATCCAGGCTTCGGTAGTAGCACCGTAAGTAATACTTTTGCAACTAAGTTATTCGCTACGTACTTACGGTACCATTCCGATGAGAAGAATTGCTGTTACTCGTACACATTCTTTATTGCAAAGCTGGAATTTTGGCAATGTTGCAGTTAATATGAATCATGCATCTATGTTAAGTATAGTCGAAGTAATGGCAAGACTTCTCCTTCGGGCAGACTACGATCGTAAAATGATAACAGTAAGACATGAAAAATGACTGCAAAGGGTGCACCGTTTCCTCTCCAAGAAGAGTATGCAATCGACTGTGTAATGCGCTTTGCGATCGATCACTTAAGATTCCCCGAAGAGCAAATAATCCTTTACGGCTGGAGTATCGGTGGATACAGCGCCACATGGGCTGCGATGAACTACCCTTCTGTTCAGAGTCTCGTAAGATTTTACTACCACAGTGTTACAGAAAATACTGGAAGGGCGAAGTGGTTTATAAATCGTACCAATACATGTTTCAGGTATTGGACGCTACATTTGACGATATACTTCCATTGGCTATGACGACAATGCCGTCGTTTGGAGGCTTGGTACGGAACATTATCAGGGACTATTTCAATTTGAACATAGCAGAGCAATTAAATAGGTGCAGTATAAACAATTCAGTGAGACTTTATGTACGAAAATATATTTAATCGGTCGTTTGATTTTACAGGTATAATGGCAGTGTTTTGCTTATACGAAGAACCGAGGACGAAGTTGTATGTACACCGAGTAACACTTTATCAGGGAATCGTGGTAACATGGTGCTTCGAAAGCTTTTGAAAAGACGCTACCCACATCTTTTTTCGGACAGTTTGGAGTGCGATCCGCTTGTACCAACATTTTTAGCCGCTGATGTTGCTACCAGAAGTAAGAAGACATCGATTACATAGTATTCAAGCTGAGCTTTGAGTGTTATATACAGTGTAACGATATGTTCCCACTTCTTTGCAGAATCCATAATAGATACAGTAAAGCCGGACGAGAAACGATGCTCGGAATTAATCGCGAGGAATATAGAAGACAACGATAACACTATAAGTTATCCTTCTACTCTCGGGCAAGACTGTGATCCTAAAATAAAACAACAGCTCATTCTGTTCTTGGTATGTACATGCAAGCGATAGAAATTGAATTTTTAATCGGTACTTTCTAATTTACATGTTTAAATATCATTCTAGATAAACGTGTATATGAAAGATCAATCATCATCGCACTGCGCGCCGTTAGCAGTGGATTTGTTTCATCCTGGTTGGGATCCAATGTCTACAAAGTCCAGAATAGCATAAGTTAATGGAAGGGTATTCCGTGATATTATAATTTACTAATTTTTAGGAGGTTTATCGGAAGTTCTTATTTTCACAGTAGAAGGAACTTATGAGTCATAATACTTTTCAATGCATTTGATGTTAAGTTTTTATAAGTAAGCGTTATTTATCCTATACCAGTTTCAGTCTACTTTTCGTATCCCGAATTCATAAAAATTATCAATTTAAGTGTTTTTTATATTCACTATTCAAGCTCGAATCTAGTCCGATTTTGGTATGTATGGTCTGGAAATTGCACGCCTTCGACAACAAAAAAAGAGAATTACAGTATACGCTACAATATAATCGTACGTTCGTATGAAAAAAAAAAGAAAGAAAAAAAGAGCCTCTAGTGAATTCGACACAATAAATCGTGGTATCCATCAGTATATGAATAAAACATTTTTATTTTTCAAACGTTCGTAGTTAATTTGAATCCAGTCATTTAAAAGATTTCGTGCAAAACTTATGAAACATAAAAATTCGCACCGAACGCTTAATAATTAGTTACTTGTATACATCGCATAGCACAATTTTTTCTTACTCTTTATAAGATTTGTATAAAATTACGTATGTTTTACAATTTGCAAACTATTTAAAAATAAATAGCTATATCTTATGTCGATGTTCTGCAAACCAATTATACACATTATATTTCAACATTTATTACATGGTTTGTATGCGATTCAAGACAGTTTTAAGAGACTCTTTTGAATCCTGAAACGAACCCATAACTTTGGTTTTGTTGTTCTTCGCCGGTTTCTCTAGGAACAACATTAACGTGTTTCGCGTTTCTACCAGAAAGTAATCCTTCTGAGCGACTTGCTCCAACGCGCTGTAGCAACCTTGTAGGTCCCAATCGATTTTACCAGTATGTTTATCTTCGCTCTGAAACACAGTCATAAATTAATAATATATCCCGTTTCAGATACACAGAAGCGTGTAGTAGTAACTGGAGACATTTACTTTTATTAAACCTAAATTGACTAGCAAGGCATTATTCCAAATTGATATCTGATCATTTTCTACTGCGTACGAACATAACTTTGCGTACAAAGCATCCGTAATGCTTAGAGCTTTTATTCTAACATCGATGTAACCACTCGAACATAGTGCCGATACTTTCATGATTATCCTTGTGAATTCTTCTACGAACTTCAGTTCCGGAGATGTATCGACACTTTTTGATAAAGTCTGAAATACAAAAGGATTTTTATATACCATAAAATACTATTAGAAAATTAACGTATCGTAGTTACTCACTTTGGCATGGTCCACAAAGTTTTGTACGACATCACCCTGTAGTAATAATAAGTTGGTCCCTATCGGTGATTTCAAGAACTGCGCGACGGACACTTTCAAATCCGGTGTCTTATTGCCATTCTCAATAGCATCTTCATCGTCGTCTTCGTTCTCTTCATTCTCACTTTCGCTGTCCTCATCTTCCTCTTCCTCTTCCTCGTTATCATTGTTCTCCTCACTGTCATTTTCACCCTCGTCATCACTCAACGTACTCAACGAGTCAATTCTTCCACAGGTTGTTAGCAATTGACGCAAAATGGCACACCCTTCTTTTCCGAAGGAATTTCCATCCAATTGTAGAGTCATCAAATTCGCTTTGTCGGCCATGGCGAGAGCAATGGATTTAACACCCTTTGTGTGGATTTCATTGAAGCTCAAATTGACTTCGGTGAGCGAAGGATGATTACCTTTAATCGATAGCGCTTCGACCAAAACTATAGTACCTTCCGTTTTGAGGAGACAGTCTCCAAGATTAAGCTGTTCCAAGTTTCGGAAATTTGGTAATACTTTGGCAAGAGCTTGAGCGCCTTTGAGTCCGACTATATTGTCATTAAGGTTTAAAATTCTTAAACCAGGGTTAGCGGACAAGCCATTAGCAAGCACTGTTATGCCTGGAGAATATATGCTGTTCTGAGGCATAGCAACTTCCTCTAAAGTAGTTAGCTTCTGGAAAACGGACGCCAATGCTTCTGCACCCTCGTTTTCGAGCCTGTTCCTACCCGCGACGAATACTTTCAACGCTAACGGAGGTGTGCCTGCAGAAGAAAGAGATTTCATAGATTTAACGAAGTTAACAGAATTATGAGATAAAATGTCTTACCCGCATTCGAGCTATTATCGTAGCAATCCAACAACGCTTTTGCCAGCATCTTGCCTCCTGATATTCCTAACCCGTTGTTATTCAATCTCAATACACGCAGGGTAGAACACGAACTGGAAGTCAAGAATGCAGCTAATCCTTCGACGCCAACTGGACCGAATGCATTATCGCTTAGATCAAGTTCGGTAAGGCGGGCGCCAGCTTTGCACAGGGCTGTGCCGAGGTATTCGAGCGCTTTCGGTATTTCTGTCTTCAAACGCCCGGTGAACATGTCTTTCCAAAGAGCACGTTTTAGCGAGGAGCCGTTTTCCTCCAATGCCTCAGCCACAGCCTTGGCGGCGAGCGGACCCAAAGTGTTTCCTTCTAAATCCAAGTACTCCAAATTGGTGCATGCTCGTATCGCTTTAACAACTTCCAACGCTATAGAAATGAAAGAGAATTTAGTGGCTGGTTTACATAACCTCAAAGTTCGCAGAGAAATAGCGTAACATTGTTTGAGGTATAATATCGATCGACACAAGTTCGGATAATAAGTAAATCAGCGTAAAATAACTTACCCTGTTCCTCGGAATCGAGCTTCAGCGACTTCTTCGCGAAAGATACTCCAACGCCGGCTGGATCCTGCGAAACATCCTCCAACTGACTTCCAAGTTCGCTTAAATTAAAGGACGTCATAGTTCGCACTGTTCCTTCTCAACCACACTACACAGTGATAAGTTCTTCCGCAATACTCCGCCGCATGCAACCTCGAGCAATATCAGTACTATCAATACTGACGTTTTTAACGACGAGCAACAGTTAACATCGACACTCATTTACACTAATTTACACTGTTGTTAGCGCGTCACGCACGCGGCAACGGACGCGGGAAAGCTGTGCCAACCGTTGAAACCCAAAATTTGAATTTTACAACGCACACATTACAGCCCACACATTAACGGAACGTGTGTGTATAAAGAGTCTATCATAAAAAGCATTCACCTGTGCAGACGCATGAATGAAAATTCAAAAATTCTAAAGAAATTCACGGTCTACATTTTGGACGCGTCACTCGGTGTCCCGAATCAAGCCAAACATAAATGAAATTGAATTGAAAAGTGAAGCCTAAAGCTGGAAATCCACCGCGAGGCTATGTTTTAACGTAGCTTTTGGTGGATACGGTTCCATAAGAATGTATTGAAGCTAATGTTTTTAAAACGTAGCATAGGACAGCTGAGCTTCTCGGTGGATTCCCGGCTTTAGAAGCCCCGGACTACGCGATTTCAAATCCCCGCGCTCTCGGGAAAGTTTCCCCTGCGTACCGCGAACGCGCACGCGTCGCGGCGGCGAGGATCGAAGGAAGTTTCGCGCCAAACGCACCGTCGGGCCCGCCTCTGTGTAACGCGTGCCCCGGGGTGTACGCCCGCAGTTGCAGTCCGCTGCTGCACAGTCCGCACCCGTACGGTCGCGTAGTGCGTCTCGGGAAAACTGTCCTTTATATACGGGAAAAAGGAGTGAAAAACACGGGCCGCGTATACGTACGTGCACACGTACACGCGTACGCGAAATCGAATTTCAAAACGGGTGGCCGTAGAAAGAAGAGGGTCCCGGCTGGCGCGACTGGTGAACGGGGCCGTTACGTCGTCGTCGACGGGCCGAACGGGTCGGCGGCGTTCTGGTGGCTCCGCGTTAGATGTGGCCGACGTGCGAGAGGACGGCGCGGGTTTATCGGTGACGAGGCTGCTGGTGGTTGCCCCGAGCCTGGAGCGTGTTACCCCGATTAGAATGGTCGCGAGTGTCGCGCGCATCGCTGGCAGCCCGTAGTGGTGTGTTGTGGCGAAAATAAATCCCCGTTAAAAGGTGTTCCCCCCGTGCTGGTGGGCCTGCCACTGGTCTACCGAATGCACATCATCGCCGTTCGGGATCCGTTCGCGAGCGGCGGGGACGAGCTATGCGGAGTCCCGATTCCCCGCTCTTTTGTCTCGAGCAGGACCGCGGGTGTCACAGCCGACCGCTGATGCGCGTTAACCCGGTGCTTTAAAACCGATCGGCCCCGCCGAGCGGAAGTGTTTTTCTTTCGCCACGGCCGTGTCGCCGTTACCCCACGTACCTATACCCCCCTGCGGATCTCGGTACACCCGACCCGCCTGAATATTACGCACACCTGAGTACCGGAGCGGCCTGCGGCAACGCCAATTCTCCACGGTGTTTTCGACGATCTTTATCCGCCCTGACGTGATTCGCCCGGTTTGCCCGCCACAGGACGGGTTATGTTTCCCACTTTCATCGGGATCCTAGGTGAGCCCTCGCGTTTATCCTCTCGTCGGACGACGAGCTACGACCCCCATCCGACGGATTATTTCGCCTTTCTTTACTAATACTATTTATTCCTCGTTCGGTTAATCGTTTCACACTGGATTACCCGTCGGGGTAGATCGATGCCCACAATCGAGAGTCCTTGTCAATGACCCCAACTTCAGCAACAGAGTTATTTCCATTGTTTTTCCTTCCCCCCCCCCTCTCCCCGGTATTGTGTTGTTTTTCGTGTTACGTTACGATTCTTAGGCTGGGCATCGGTGCACGGCCCTGCCTTATTTATATGTTTCTATATTTATTGTTATTGGGGACTGGTTTACTCGATTACTATGGAAGCCTCAAAATCTCTCTTCCCTTTCAATAGTACATGTACCGCGGAGCATTGTTGTTCGATGAAGGTAGACTTCTTAATCGGTAGCGAATGATCGAGAATTGTTTTTATTCCCAAGTAGAAACTAGTAATTTGCGCTGTTGAGTACAGAGTTAAGAGACGGAGGGATTATCGAATAAATTAGACGCTGTATACCACTGCGCGCTCGCTTCTAAATTCCATTGCAACGAACCGCTAGAATTATTGAATATCTCGACTCTCTCTTTTCTTTCCTCCCTGGAAACTAAATTTTATAACTCAGTGTCGTATCTATTATTCCGAGGACGGTGCTAGCTACCTATTCTTCCTGTTAATTTGTAAGTTTCTTTATCGTTACTGGGAATTACACCGATCGTGGGTAACAAAACTTTCGGTGAAGTATTCGAAAAGAATATTAATGATTTATAAAGGAAGTAATTCTTGTTATATAATAGAAATATAATAATTTACGAAAAAGATTCACCTACTCTGAGAATAACAAATTGTGCAAGCTATGTTTATTTATACACAGTTTGTTTACCTACTTCGTGCGTTAAGAGTCTAGTTTGTTATTTTGGCTGAATGGGTTGATTCGGATATATACTTTGCGCTCTTTTCAGTTTGATTTCCCGCATCAAAGTTATTTGAAAATGATATTTCGTTAAAGCGTGGAATATAGTATGTAACGTCAACAAATTTCATTGGAATTGTCAAGTAGGCTGTTATTACATAGGGATATACTGTCAGTCGCAAAGTCCTATACGCAGTTCTAACAATAACGCTTCCGAGTTAACGCTACTCGCGCACCGTTTCGATCATACTCGAATAGACACATTCCAGAGATTAAAGAGACATAACATCAAGGAACTCTCAATTGTTCCTTTATTTTTTTAGACATTCAATCGTGGTGGGAGGTGCCAAGTATAGCACACTTCTGTTCATTATTTAGGGCTGCCTTCAATCTTCTGGACTTTGATATTGAGGTACTTACCTAAACACTTGCTCGTAAGAGTAAGCAGGCTTATGAGACTTGTTAGTACCGCTTCAGCTTCAAGGAAGTTAAATAGATCATGCTTCGGCTTTGTTACTGTTAATGAAAAGCTTGCGCATTATTTTATCTCATTGGTGCATTGGTCGCTCTTCGAACTGTGTGTACATATTAATCGTGTATCGTTATAGGACTTAGAGGAAGCTTTATTAACGGACGGCGGAACCGAGGGACGTTTAGTACAGGAGCTGATAGTCAGATTACTTGAAGGTTGTTTGCCTAACGACACCCGCAATGACATCTCCACCTTTAACTATCAGATGTTTCTTCGTAGATTGTTCCGCAAGAAATGTCAGGTAAAATGGTTCTGTTATCTTACGATGCTTAAGGTGTGCTCTTTAGTTATCGTTAGAAATAAACGATACTCCGTTTCGTCCCCAGGAATACAAGCGTGAGAATCCTTTCAATACAGATGTAGATTTTGAGTTATTACCTCTTCGCCAGAAAGTAGAGATACTAAGAGCCCTCTGCGACTTCAGGCTTGACGCTGAAGACGTGGTATGTGTTTAGAAGTAAATCCGAAACACCTGTAGTTAAATGATAATATTTGTTACAGCTATGCTAATCTTCTTACACTTCCGATACGTGTTTACAGGAGCAATCATTGAGTAATTTGGACTCGGACAGTCTGCGAGTCGAACCTTTAGGACATGATCGTAAGAATTCTGCCTATTGGTACTTTTACGGCACTCGATTATACAGGGAGGACTACGTTGATACTTCAGACAGCGTCTCACATAAACAGAAAAGTAAACCGCGGGATAAAAAGCGTAAAAGACGACGAAACAGAGTGGCGAAGGAGGAAGAGGAAGAGGAGGAGAAGAAGGAAGACGGTTTAATATCCGGGGAGGGGAAGGAAAGTGTCTGGCAAGTGGTCTGCTTCACGCAGCAGGACTGGAGCCGTTTAGTTGAGAAATTTCGCGATTCGGTAATTGTTTCATCTATTCAGCGTTACTTACCTTATCGTTTAAACTATTCTAACGTTGTTGTTCTACGCAGGAGTACGATACCGAACGTAAACTCTACCGTACCCTGTCCGAGGATTTCATGCCTGAGATTCCGAAGCTGTTCGACTTGAAGGAGAAGCAACAGAGGCGTAAGCTATTACAGCGTAACAGCTCGCGAGTCCTTCGAAGTCACGAGCCCACAACACAGATGGAAACAGTCATGGTTAGATCGAAGATTAAAACGAAAACAAACAAAGGGAGCAAAAAAGGGACGCAGAACTCGAAGAATGCTTACGTTAAGGAGGAGACACCTCCGCCTTTGTCATCGCCGCCTGTACAGAAGAAAGGACGCCAAACGAACAATTCGCTGGCCTCGGCCGTGGGTCAGATCTTGATACACACCACGGACGAGGTGGAGAGCTCCGAGAAGAAGAAAGGCGTTGGAAGCAACAGTGATGGGAATTACGTATCCTCTAAATACGGATATTCGTTTGGGATTGAGGAAGAAGAGCGTCGCGTCGGAATGCATAAAGTTCTTGAGAGTCTCAAGGACCACGTGGATGCCTGGCCATTCGTCGATCCTGTGGACGAGGAATACGCGCCCAGGTAGAGTGCCATAATTATATACACAGTTTCGATTTATTATTTGGAGGTTTTTATACGAGTATTCCTCGATATAGGTATTACAGCGTGGTACGGAAACCCATGGATCTCAGCACGATGGAGGAGAAACTTGATGGTGGTTTATACAAGGGTATAAACGAATTTAAACGCGACTTTCGTCTTATAGTAGATAATTGTAGGCAATACAATGGTTCCGATAACGGTTAGTGTCTTCTATTCAACGCGATCTAGCATTACGTAATACCGACATTGCCCCCTGACGTGAATATTACTTGATTCTCTCGCAGAGTACACAGAAATGGCATTCAATCTTAAGGAAGCGTTCGACAAAGCAGTGAATCGCTATTTGGAATCAGAGACGTCCAGCGACGAGGATGCCACGTCGCCGAAATCAGTCCCCGTGCCGCCCGCGTCGCCGTCGTGTCCTTCTCAAGTTTCCTCTCCGCACCAGAATCGCAAGCGCTCGAAGAAGTCGACCAGGAAGTCTAAGTCGTACAAATCCGAGGGCAAAGGAAAATCCAAGGCGAGCGAAAAGAACGACGAGGAGGAGAAACGGGGGAAGAATTACAAGCTGCCGAAGAAGAAGCGGGGGAAGAAGAAGAGCAAGAGGGCGAAAGACGAGGAGTCTGTGAACGAGGAGGAGCAGGAGGAGCAGGAGAGCGAGGATGCCATCTCGGAATCGAGCATTGTAACGTCGAAGAGAAGGAAGCACGTAGACGCGAACAATTTAGTGTTGAAAACCAAAAAGCTGTCGTCCAAAGAATCCGAGGAGCTAAAGAAACTGAACAAGAAGGAGCGCCATCAGCAGAAGAAGGAAGTGGAGAGCCTGCGACCGGCGAAGGAATCGAAGGAGAATAAGAAACGGAAAGAGGACTTCGAGGAGGATTACGAGCCCCTAGTCATCGCGAAGAGTAAAAGCAGGAAGATCGAGAAGAAAGAGCTCGAGGAGACAGAGATCGTCGCTGACAACGGGAGGAAGAGCAAAGCTAGGAAGATCGAGCCGCGAGAGGACGAGGCGGCGCCGGAGGAGAAGGACAAGCCTCAGCATATCAAGGTGAAGAAGAGCCGGAAGAAAGAGAAGGCGGTGTTGAAAGCTTCGAAGCCCGACGAGAAGACGGAGAAGAGCCGCGGCAAGGACAAAGAGAAGAAATCAAAACAGAGGGGAGACGAATTGAAGAACGGGGAGTTGTCCAGCGAGATAGATTCCAAAGATTTAGAGCTAGAGAGCGATTTAGATTCGAAGGAGACGCAC
Source organism: Andrena dorsata (assembly GCA_929108735.1). Taxonomy (NCBI): domain Eukaryota; kingdom Metazoa; phylum Arthropoda; class Insecta; order Hymenoptera; family Andrenidae; genus Andrena; species Andrena dorsata. The sequence goes on from OV815487.1 coordinate 39,024,437, forward strand.
GCGTCGAAGAAAATTGCTGCATTTATAGGTGATAAAGATATAGAATCGTTGGACGGTTTAAAGGATAAGATAAGCGAGAGGCGGCGCGAGGAGAAGCTGAAGAGCGAGAAGGAGAAGCAGAAGAAAACTGCGAAGAGCGACGTTCACAATGTGTATTCAAAAAAAGTGCCTTCAAACGGTAGTACCTTTCACGACAGCGATAAAGCCGGCGCGAAACGACCAAAGTTAAAAAAAGGAATGAAAGAAGACAAAGTTCCTACCACGGAGGATGCCGTTAAAGCCCAAGACCAAGACGCGAGCGAGACGAAAAAAGCGAAAGTGTCTCAAGCCAAGCATACCAAAGGATTTGGAAAAGAGGAAAGCTCGATACAAGCGTTGAATCAAGCCACGGAGCAAACACTCCATGTAAGGATACTTTCTATTTCGCGTTTAAATAATATTTTAATCGTATGTAACACTGTATATATAGTAACACACATGTCATTGTACTTATTTTTTTTTTGCCTCCGAATAGGACATCAACAAATGGCTAGATGACGCGCCGAGGCTCTCTGAATTTTCATCCGGGAGTGACTCCCCGATATTTCATTCATCCGTCGAATCTGGTCGGCCAGGACCAAAAGTAGAAGCGCCGAGAAAACGACCGAGCTCCATCAAGATCTTCGGCCCCCACGGGCCCAGTAGACCAAAAAAGATACAACGTACAATAGACCGTCTGCAACCTGGCAAAAGTAAGGGGAACCTGCTTTTAAAGAAGCCCCTGAACTTGCCGAGCACGAACGCCAATGAGACGGCAGTTCAGTTAGCCAGCGACAGCGATCAGGCGAACAAGAACGCTGACGAGGAGCCGAAGCTCAGCTTGGGCACCGTCTTGAAGAACGTCGATTCCATTCAGCTGATTTGCAAGAGCTTAGTTTCGTCGCCGAATCCAAATTTCTCCAACGACGACGAAGAAGAGGACCATGGCACTGCCCCCGCGGTCCCGGCGCCCAGCTTGAAAGAGGAGAGCTTGTCGTCTGGCAAAACGACGGCGCAGACGGCCACGGTGGCAGAGGAGTCTAAAGACAGTCAATCCGGCGCGAAGGAGGCTCAGAAACCCAAGGCAGCGACGCCCAACTTGAGCGCCTGGTTCAAGGCGTTCGGCGCGCCGAAGTCGAAGAAGAAGGACGAGGAGTCGGAGGACGGCGCGGCGAAGAAAGATGGGGAGCTGCAGGAAGTGTTCTGTGGTAGACAGAGAAGAATGAGTACCGGTGGTAGTAGTGTGAGTGAATCTGTTTCGAGTTTCTCTCAAGAATCGCCGCCCGGACGGTCGGGTCGATCGCCGCAGGGCCAACCCATAATTGCTTCAGTCGAGCCGCAGATAAGGGGAGCTGGATTTTACCAGGACGCTCTGTCGACGGGAAGTAGTCCTTACAATAGTCCTTATTACGCTACACCCCCGAGATACAGTGCTCAATTGCCACCCACACCTTCGCCACAGAACCACCCCCTTTCCCCAGCTTATCCGTCGTCTTCTTACGAGCAGGCGCCTCTCTACTCTCAGATACCGCCTCAGCAGTCCCACCAGACATTTCAGAAGTCCCCCCAGGAAAGTACTGGCGAGGTTTACCACCAACTGTCACCCACGTTCCCGCAGCGTTCCCCGCAAGCCAACTTCCCACCGAACACGACACAGACCGAGCCGTACAATCAACAGTTACCAGCGACTAATCAGAATCAATCTCCAGTTTACTCCCAGCACTCTCCTCAGCCGATACAACAGGTGTTTCCCCAGCCATCCCCACAACCGGCACCGGCGAATTACTCGCAGCCATCTCCTCAACAACCGCCTACGCCCAAATATTCGCAACTGTCGCCGCAGCAGAGCGCTGCCAATTACTCTCAGCCGTCACCGCAAGCTTCTACTTACTCCCAAGCCTCGCCACAACAACCGCCGCACTCCCCCTACTCTCAACCCTCCCCTCAACCTCCGCCAACCTATTCTCAGCCATCCCCGCAACAGCAACCCTCTCCTTACGCGCAGTCTCCCCAGCAATCGTCCAGTTACTCTCAATTATCGCCCCAACCGCCGTCGAATTACTCTCAGCCATCGCCTCAACCGCCCCCAGTTTACCCACAGCAATCTCAGCCTTCGAACTTCTCCCACCCGTCGCCACAAACTCGTTCCGCTGGTTACTCGCAGCCATCGCCTCAGCCTCTCGCTGGATATTCTCAGCCCTCGCCTCAGCCACGAAACTACTCCCAGCCGTCGCCGCAACAGATCCAAACCTTCCCCCAGCATTCCCCACAAGCGCCGCCCACGTACTCTCAGCCCTCTCCTCAGAATGCCTCCTATTCCCAGCCCTCGCCTCAGCAACCAGTCAAGTACTCGCAGCCTTCCCCCCAGCAACCCGCCAATTACTCCCATTCGATACACTCGCCTCAGACGCCTCAGAACTACTCGCAACTGTCCCCTCAGCAAGCTCCACCTAGTAATTACTCTCAGCCATCGCCGTCTCCCCAGCAGTCTCGAAACTACTCGCAGCCATCGCCGTCGCCTCAGCAGTCCCGAAACTACTCGCAACCGTCGCCGTCGCCTCAGCAGTCTCGGAACTATTCCCAACCATCGCCCTCGCCCCAGCAGTCCCGCAACTATCTTCAGCCGTCGCCGTCGCCTCAGCAGTCCCGCAACTACACGCAGCCGTCACCCTCTCCCCAGCAGTCCCGCAACTATTCTCAGCCATCGCCGCAGCAGAAATCCGCCTGTACGTCTCAGCCTGCCCAGCAACCTTCGACTTACTCCCAGCCATCCCCCCAGCAGAGTACAAACTATACACCGCAGCCTCAGTCGTCCAAGGGCTCGGAGGAGTATCCTCAGAGCGCAACAACGCCGTCGAGTTACGCCCAGGGATTCAAGCAGAACCATTCGTACATACAGTCACCCGCGCCGCCCACGATAAACGAGGCGGAGCATCGGACAGCAGAGTATCTGAAATCGAGCAGCGGCGGCGAGAAGCCTTCGAGCACGGAGCAACAGAGGAACTTCACCGTTCCCACAGAGGCCTCGTTGAACCTGAACGCCAATCACCAGCTCTATCAATCTCCCAATCAATACCCGCCAACTTTTGGGAACAATTATCCTAACATCGACCTGCAGAGGTCCGTTTCCAGGCACGGCAGCCAGGAGCAACCTCAGCAACCGCAACAACCGGCGACCGCCCAGGAACGTCCAAGCTTCACCGATCTCAGCGAGTCCCTGAACGCTCAGAAGTACGCGCAGCAGCGCTCGGCAACGCAGGACCAGTCGCAGATCTTAGCATTCCAACAGAATCTGTCGGCCCACGAGTCTCTCTACCCCAGCGGCTTCCAACCATCCGGGTACACCATGCCAAACTCCAGACCAGTGTACCCCAGCCCGCACTATTTCGACGCCAGCTCCAAGACTGCCAGCAGCGCACCTGTAAATAGCTCGGCCAGCAACTTGGCACCGGTGAAAAAACGCATATACAATGAATCGCCCGCGGACGCGTCTCGCGGCCTGTCGCAGGAGACCTCGGCGAGGGCTGGTCAAGAGCAGTTCGGCTTCGACCCGATAATGGCGCTGCCTCAGCCCGAGGCGGTCTCAGCTAGTCAATTCGACGCGGCGTTCGTGGGTAACCTGGCCGACACCGTGGCCACGAACCCGGCGTACGCTCGCCTGGGTCTGGGCTTGGTGGGCCGCACCAGCAAGGAGCAGCAGCAGTTGCTGACGATCCCGCGGCCGCCGCCTACCAAGCCGGAACATTTAACGTACGCCCGCAGCCCAGCCCCGGGAGCCGCGGAGCTGGATCTGAATCTTCTTCAGAGCCTCCAGACAGCAGCTGCGAAGAACAGCCAGGGGATACTGTCCATGTCCCGCAGAGGGGGCGACACGTCGGCGACGGGCGCCGCGTCCGCGCCTACGAAGACGAAGAAGGGCAGGAAGAGCAAGCAACAGCAGCAGGAGCAACAGAACGTCGGTAACGTTTCGTCGGCGGTGAGCAGCGAGCCTCAACCGAGCGCCGGTATTCCAGGCTTCCCTCAGTACGCCGGGACCCCAGCGGACTCGATCGGCTTGAAGAACACCGCCATGGTCCCGCCGGCTGGGAGTGCCTTCAACTTCGCCGCGTCCACCAGCACCACCACCAGCTCGCCTTTCTACGACAAGGACGCCACCGCCGCCGCGGCGGCCTTCGCGTTCCTCGACGAGTTTCGGAACCCGAACAGTTATTACAGCATGGCGCTCAGGCAGCAGCAGCAACAACAGCAGCCCCAGGTGCCGCCGGTGACGGACGCTACGCAGCAAGCCTGCAACAAACTTAGCAATCAACCGCCGAGGAACTATCCGCCTCATCCCTTCCTTCATTCCGCTCAACGATCGGCCGCCTACGGGCCACCCGTGTCCGCCTACGTGACGCCGCACGGGCCGAATCTAACAGTGGACCCGACCGCCTACCAGCAGTACATCCATTCCCTTTACGCACTTCAACCACCGCCCCACCATCATCGACCGTCCTGGCTTTAGCCGTTAAGATCCTCGTAACGGACGTCGCAACGTTTGTACGACGACATTTCGGTGGACCCGACGTCCTATCGACGAGTCGTTGGACGAAACGGTAGTTGACTTCTTCGGGGGCCGTTTAGAAGCGCTCAGTAAGTGGAACGCGCGCGGAGGACGCCAACCGGCGTTCAGTGACCTTCCTCACCGGAAGGGTTCATATTGGGAATGTGCGATTTTAAAGATGTCGTTTTTTGTCATTGATCCAATTACGCGGACTTTACTGATGTTCGAACGATAGAGGGGGATTGACCTCGAATGTCGGTGAAGCTTGCTATTCCCAATCGTGAATGTGTACTGTTTCTTCCAACATCGCTTCTACGCTACTGTAATCAGAACTTTCTTCGCCCTCGGTGAAGAACGGTACCGACGTTTTTCCCCCGTTTCATTTGTTTGACTAGGGGACCTCCGTAGTGCATTAGCGACATTACTATTTATGTAGCTCCGCGGCTAATCGATTTATTTATTTCCATTAATCGGTGCACCGTCGCGTCCCGAATAAGTTTTGTTATTTTATTCTCATTAACGGATTTTTATCGATTCGACCCGGCGAAAAATCGCGGTACCGGAGCGAGAGGACCGAACAACGTTCTGATTACCACGTTCCTCGGGACCGTCGAAAGAGGCACCGTAAACTCGTGAAAACGTCAAACAGTAAAAGGAGCGCGAGAGCGGGTATATCGATTATTTCCTTGTGTTTACTATTCTCTTTTCTTAATTTTTTTTACTGATTGACTAGCGAACTACGGATTTTTAATGCTCTCTCTATCTGACAGGCCAGGGTGCCGGACCTTTCCACCAAGTTGTCTTTCCCCTGTTTCGCATTTCTTTCCATTTTTACACAAGACGATAAGGATCTTCGACATTTTTACACGATTTATCAGAGACGAGATGACGAGAAGCGAACGAAGGAAAGATGTTTAGCTTTTATTCGGTAATTTACTATGTAGTCATATGTACATAAAGGGTGCAAGCCTACTTTGCGTAGGAATTTTTGATAGTCTTTTCTAATGACTAGTCGACAGCTTAGACACGCCGAGGGGTCAGTCGCTAGTAACCGGAAGTAACCTTCTATCAAAAGTTCCTCTGTCCTACCACGCTCTTACAGCGTTCTCTATCTAATTCTCGATCGCATTCGGGATACGGATTATGCAATATTCATTTCTTTTTTGTCTTTATTTCTATTTTTAGCGAGAGAGAAAGATATATATATATATATAATTACGACACGCTCGTAACAGTGCTCGTAATCTCCAGCCCGCCGTGCCGCGCCGGGTTTCCCTGTCTCTAGGGTCGGCGCGTAGAACGGAAGGAATGGTTAGAGGAGAGTGCGTAGGGGTAATACACGTGATTTCTATGTTTCGAAGGATTTTCTGTATGATATCTCGAGCGCACTGTTGCTAGTGTATCTTATGTAGAGTATATAAATTCGATAGCGCGTAAGTTTAGAGTTCGTTTCTTTGTATATAAAATACATATCCTTCATAGACGATGTGCTCGATGTAAAGAAAGAATCTGCAAAGTCAAAGACCTTGTAGAATCGTCCGCGGTTAGATTACGAAACGGGAGAACGTAGGGGAAGCAGGCGAGAGTGCGAGAGTGAGATTGTGTATATGGGTGTATGTGATATCGTGCGCTTGTTCCGCCTCTGCGTGTGTGCCTGCGTCTCGCGAACGAGGGCAAAAAGTAAAGTGTAATACGCCGCAATCATACATTAACCCACCTTATTGCTAAAAACAAAAAACAGAAACGAATGGAAGCGGTATATTAAAACTTATAAATATATACATATATATTGTAAATGTATATTGTAAATGTATCGATGACAGATTAAAGCACAGTTTGTTACAAAATCGCTTTTGATTATTCAGATTCGTTTATACAGCCGTAGTTTATTATCTGTAACTACAGTCGCCGAAAGTACATTTGGTGGATATGATAACAATTATAAAAAACAAAAATAAGATGTTCCCGCGACCGATGATTTAACTTATCACACCGCTCGTTCGATATCGTATTTGCATTAAAAATTAATGTCACCCTTAGAAGTAAAAACTATTGACGTGTAATTACATTCGATAAACAAGCATAATATACTTATATAATTATCCACCGTATCGTGTTCGGTTACTAGCCATGGTAACAGATGTAAAATATAAACTGGCGGATCAATCGAATCCAATTATTCGCGCCGAATTGTCTGACAGTTATATTAGCAGTATCGATTTAGATAGGACCTGGCGATGGTGGAAAGGAAATATTGTTTGCCAGACGAATATTATCAAGCGGATCGTTTTACTGTTCGATATGAAGGGCGCTGCTAGCGAAATTTATAAGAAATTCTATTTCTACATAGCTGAAAACATGTAGGTGGAAGAAAAGGTTAATGCGTTTGGTAGAAGATAATAGGAAATTTGTAGAAACTGCTGCAACCGAATACTTAATCTCCGCGATAGGAAATGAAACAATGGTACGCGTGGAATGTGAACACGATATCTACGAGTTCCACCTCTTTGCTATCTAAGTTTCGTGATTTAGAGGATGAAAACTGCGGATTCAGCACCTGGAAGCCTCAATTATAGAACAAGATAGCGGTAAGGTGTTTCTAACCATAGTAGACGCCCAGGGGTAAACGGTGGAAAGATGATCTAAAATCTTTGCATTACAGAAGTACCAGGAACTTTTCAAATATATTGTTCATACAGGTATGAAGAGCGCTTATGTTATCACTCTTGAATAACTGGTTTTATTCTACAAGCGTATCGGCCAGAATCTTCTGCTGGATCTTGCATTTTAAAACTCACATTTTGCTGTTTGTTCTAAGCTAGTTGTAATACCGATAGATGTGTCATGTGTAAATGAGACCCGATGATAAAAGGAGTTACTCAGTGTTGCGTGTCAATTGCAGATAACATTTTATTGCCATTAACCTACTGCGTGGTACGCGTACTTTCAAGATGTTCGACAACATAAATAAGGAATTGCTGCCAATAAAAGCGCATTACTTTTTATTCAATGCTGGTAAGTGGATTACGTTACATTCTGAATGCTACAATGTTATATTATTATTCACGAGGACTTATTCGTGAATTATCTTTTCCAGCTACTGGACCAATTGTGCCTTTTCTACCGACAATTGCGAAACAGTTAGGTTTCTCTGGATTTTTAGTAGGGACGATATACATGATATTACCAATTTCGGGTTTAGTGGCAAAACCTCTGTTCGGTGGCCTGGCAGACAAGTTTAAAATTCATAAAACGTTGTTCTTAATATTCCAAGCTATAGTCGCCATAGCTATGTTCATGATACACTTCATTCCTGAAATAGACAAAAGTGCGAATGTTGCTCTTACTTGTAACGGCGACGCGACTTTAGAAATCTGTTCAAAAGGTGCATTTTCCAAAGAAGTTTTACACAACGTGATAACAAATAGTTTGCATAAGAATGTATCATGTCAGGTATTTATAAATCGTAAAGTATTTGTAAGATTATCTGTCGATTTAATGTAATTTAATGTAACGAATTATCTTTTTCTTTTTACAGGTGTCGTGCAAAGCCACGCAAGAATTCTATACTGAAATGTGCTTGCATTGGGGATTGTCTGAGTTTTGTAATTTAACGAACTCCAAAATGATCGCAGATACGGATCTAATTAATTTTACATTAGGATTCGATGTATTTGACGATGATTATGTAAGATCTTGTCCATAATTTCTTATATTTATCGAGATACAACGGATAAATTACGAAAGTTTTAATTTACAGATGAAGAAGTGCGTATACATCCATATTCTGGCTACCAAATTCGCAGGCGGCAGCGTACATAAACCAGCTTGTGAAAAGTACACAAGGACATCGTGTAAAGCTACGTGTCCCAATAATCCGACCTTTAATCAGCTGTTGGAAGAAGTTGAAGCTTCTAAGACGAATTCCACCCAGACTTCGATGTTTCAATTTCATTCGTTTCTGTGGGCGACGATAATAAGCTGGATTGGAATGGCGGTTGTAGTTAGCGTAGCAGATGCTATATGTTTTAATCTACTTGGTGAGTAGCATTTTGTTTATCAAAATGCTTTGTACTGTCTTTCCTGCGCGTAAACTACATAGTTTCATACATTACAGGAAATGAAAAGAGGAAAGAGTATGGGAAGCAGAAACTGTGGGGCAGTATCGGTTTCGGTATTTTTGGAATAAGCGCAGGATATTTGGTAGACGTTTTTAGCGAAGGACAACTCCAGAAAGACTACACTTGTATATTTTATATTATGTTGATCACTATGATCTTCGATATCATAGTGTCGGCGACTTTGAAGCAGGTATACCTTTTCTGAAATATATTCTCCTGCAGTCGAATAGAAAGTTTAAATAGTACAGAAGTCTGATACTTCTACCTCATCAAAGGAATGAAAAAATTGGCAGGTAATGGGAGAAAGCAGTATCGTTACAGAAAAATCCAGAAAGCTCTGAGGGTGAGCCATCGATATTGTGGGAGCTATTCTCCATCTGTAAAGATGGCGATGTGTTGGTGTTTGGATGGTGGTGCGTAGGTGCTGGGATGTGTACCGGAGTGGTATGGAATTTCCTGTTTTGGTACACAGAAGACTTAGCTACTAGCTCTCAAATAATGTGGCTGAAAACCCTGCAAGGCCTTTTGACCGGTGTACAGTGTTTTTTAGGAGAACTACCTTTTAATTTTATCTCAGGGAACTTATTGCGAAAACTCGGCCACGTGAACGTTATGAGCTTGGTTCTACTGGTCTACGCGATTAGGTAAGCGAGGTTCCATTAATTACGAGTGTATTTCACTGCGAAAGTATAACTGGTTCTACGATATATTAATTACACCGTTCTTTACAGATTTATGGCATATAGTACAGTGTCAAACCCATGGTGGTTTTTACTCGTCGAAGTACTTCATGGACCGTCGTTCGGTCTCTGTTGGCCTACTATGGTGTCGTACGGTGATAAGGTAACGCCGCCTGGTACCAAGGCCACTATACAAGGATTCATTGGTGCTATATTTGAAGGAATCGGTTAGTAACGATAGATTAAGCAGTGGAAATATTTTGAAGAATGAATGCTTCGAAGTTTCCGTTTCTGCGTGTACAATGTTGGCGATTAATTCCAGGAGTATCCAGTGGCAGTTTAATATGTGGATGGTTGATGGACACGCACGGTGGTGTTACAACATTTAGAGTATTTTCAGTCGGTGCATTAATTTGGTTAGCAGTCTTTTGGCTGATACAATTGTTACTGCGAAGACTTAAAGCATCGCCAATGCATATGGGTCATAATCGTGAGTAACGGTTATGTGGAATACACGAATAATTTTATGCACGGTTACTTATGTTGGGTACTTAAGGGAATAATTTCATTCATCATTTAGAGAAAAAAAAAGGAATTGCTTTTCATTCGTTCTTTTCCAGATTTGGCGAGTTACGCTAATCCAGACGATGCAATTCTTATGACTATGAGTCGCGAATTGCAAACGTATTAACGATTACCGACAGTTTTTAGAAATTCTTATATATTTGCAACTTTATTTACACAGGCATGGGGCCGTTTCAATAGGACAACACTAATGCCTTCGGTAGCCTTTCGTACGAGTATTATTAATTCGATTTTAAACGCGCGCGTGATTCGTCTTTACTATATCGTCCTACATCAACGTTGTGTCGTAAATAAACTATCGATTATTCAGTATTATATAGCAATTGTAACGTTTATCGTCATGTTTAGTAATATATTCACATTTTTCTACAACCACGTTATCGCCTTTTTACTTCTGTTTCCATCAGTGCGTAAAAAAAAAAGAAGAAAAATAACAAGAGACGCCGCAGGAGAAGGTAATGCGAGGGGCGTGTCTAGTCGAGACTTATAAAATTGCTCACAAAATATCTCAACCATTTATTCATTGTGAATTCATTCTTCAAGAGTGAAATCATATCATGCCAGTAATTCCATTAATTACCAGTGCATTTCCAATCATTTCATCGAAATCACGCGACAATAATATTCCTTTTTTTTTTAGCTTTTCTTACGAACTCCGCATTAATATGTCGATAAAAAGCTACAAATAACTTTCTCTCAGATTTAATACGACGGCACTGGGTAACAGTTGCTTGCGTGCAGAACAGAATAGCTGTAATGCGAATAGACACGGCGGCCGTTTTTGCGTAGCGTTAGTCTTGCTTAGGATTTCGCCTCTGGTGATTCTGGCGGGATGGCGAGGTGGCCTGGCTCGGGACAGGCTCGACGATGGCTTGAAGATTAGGTATCTCGCCTGCGGTATCACAGCAGTCGTTCATTATTATCCCGGTGCCTGAATGGATGAAGGCAAGGCTCCCTTCGCTGGAAGATGCTAAGCTGGCCGACAGCGGGGGCGATCTTTCTTTAGGCGACGCCGAAGAAGCTAGATTGTTCATGGTGGTGGTGCTGCTAGTCGCTGCCTCCAGGGTACCGTGGAGCTCCAGTATACGGCTCTCGAGGAGAAGATTGATCTCCGCCTGCGCTTTATACTTCGACTCGACGGCTTCCAGCTCGAACTCGTGCTGTTCTTTCGTCTCTTGCAATAGCCGTTGCAGATCCACCAGTTGCGCTTCCTTTCGCGCATCTTTACTCTCCAGCTCGCTCAGGCGCACTTTCAACGCTTCCACGAGAGACGTTCGCGACTCCAATTGTCGCCGTAAGTCTGAAAGTGTATAACATATTATTCTCGGTGCAACTTGGTTCTGGCCCCCTGTTAATGTTCTAAATGAATGATAGAAACGTACTAGTTAACTCCTCAGCGTACGACCTTTGTATTTGCGTTGCTTCTTGCTTGCTCATCGGCGAAAGCCCGCTTGTGCCATCCTGCAGCTTTGCCTGTGCCTGTGTTACGAAACGCAATTCAATCGATTAAAGGACTCGCCAGACGTATGTGGAAGGATTAATGGAAACTATGAAACTTTAGATCGTCATCCAAGTAGTACCTCTCCAAGTAGAAGGAACTTCTTCTGCACGGTGTCGAGGGTACGCTCCAGCTCTTTGCTACGATCCGCAGCTTTCAAGGCTACTTTCAGTCGATGCCCAGCATCGAATAAAGAAGCGTCCGTGGAACGAATTCGCTGCTCGCATTCCGTTACTTTCTTCTGCTCGTTCTTCAGCTCCAGTTCAACAGATTCCAGGCGTTCCTTCGAAGTCTGGCTCTGCCGTTCCTCTTCTACACTCTGTTAATTAGATCGTTAATTAGATTACTATACGAAGCTTAATCGATGGGTGGAGTAATACAATGCTTGTTTATGTTACCCTCGTTTGCCAGTGAAGCAACGACTCCTTGTATTGCTCCTCAGCTTGCGAAGCCACTTTCTTGTTACGTTCTAAGTCAGCCTTCAAGCCTTCCACCTCTTTCTCCATCATCTTCAATCGATCGGTCTGTGGCAAGAGCGTCGCGTTTAAGAACAATTAATAGATAAAAATGGAAGGATATTAAAATTTCATTCCGAAGCAAATAATGCCAACTGACCAACGCGTAATTGTGTTCTTCTAATGCGCGCGAATCTCTAAGTTTACCAAGAAGCCTTCGATTACGTTCAGCGTGAACTTCTCTGCGCTGCCGCTCGAACTGCAATTGCATTTGCATTAGTTGTAACAGCTGGCTCGCGCATTCGGCGTCTAAAGTGTCGTCCTCCCCAGCTTCGTCCTCTCCGTCGATCTCTTTCCTGTGTTTCTGTTTAATCGTGCTGGTTCCTGCAAAGTAATCGCTCTTTTAAAATTCCTATCGAAACGTAACGCGCGTCTACGTTTAAACAATTTTATACTAACTCGTCTTGTCACTCGAGAAGTTAGTGGCACGCGTGCAAGCTTCGACGTATCGGTCGAGCATCGCGGTTGGCGACAACCTAATCTCCACATCTTTATGAGCCCGCTTTTGTATCGTATTCATTTGATTCTTCTGGTCGAAAATCCCCAGAAGCAAATATTCGTACGGGAGCAAGTCGAACGTCTGGGTGCCTGCCTCCTCCAACTTCTTTGTCCCTATTATTCTCAACTGATCCTTCTTGTCGCTAGCAACTTGTTTCTGGATATCCATGTCCGGACAGGATTTACTTTTTCGGATCTAGAAGCAGAGAGGACTGTCGCTTTACCCTCTGGCAGTAGAATCTCTTCCGTTTCTCTGTCTAAAGTGTAAACATCGAAGGTGCTTTACCTTGCAGAGAAAACTAGAGCCAGAATGTTGCGCTGGAATTTGATACTGCGAATACAAGCGAAGCTGATAAACCCTCTTAGACCAGTCCGTTAAGACAGTTTGCATTTTCTCATTGCGATGCTGTTGGTGTCGTTCAACAGGCTTGGAGCACTCGAATTTCCCGGCGCCTTGGGAGCTCACGATTTCTAGAATCTGCACAGTAAAACATCCACGCGCGAGGTAACTTCGATCTATTCTATTAATGTCCATTGCCTTTATATACAGAAACGTGTGATACAAGACCTCTTGATCCTCTTGCCAGCAATCGTTCTTCCCGTTCTGGTTCGTCTCCACTTCCGACAGCCTTCCGTCTTCTTCGACGTTAGCGGACGACTTCTGTTGGCTAACCCCTTGCCTGTCCGCGATGATTTTACTTAATTTGTGCGTAAGGAATCCGTGGGCATTGCTCGCGTCACCGCTTCCGATTATAGAACCAGCTGCTGCGGGTGGATTTAAAGGAATCGGCGTGGACGGTCGTGAGCTGGATCCTGCTGTGCCATTAAATGTGGAAAGAGCGCGAACTGCGGCGGATCCCACTGGCACTTGCCTCGTTGACAATTTTCGTAAATCCTACGGGAAGATGGCGACATAATTTTCATTACCCTAGTATAGCTTCGCTAACGTACCTTGACAGGAGTCGTTTCAGGAGTCGCTTCGACCGCAGCCTCTGGCGGAGATGTGCCGCTTCTGTTGTTATTGGGCGTCGAAGGAGCAGATCGTTGCTCGTGAGTCGTCGCTGGGAACGGAGGGCTGTGCGGTGGCACCATCATGCTCGGTGACCAGAAAGCATCGTCTTCCCCGTTGGTAATTTGCGACGGACCTATTCCGCCGCCAACACTTACCGGAGTGCACATAGAAGAGTGGTCTGAAAAGTTGTATTCGTAATATGATTATAGCACCGGAACAGCTTCTTTTGTTTTGGGGAAGATGTACCTGAAGGTGGCGTAGCGTTCACAGCATTGAACACCTCCTCTCGACATTTGTCTAGCGTGAAACGGCCACATTCCGCCATAACGTCATGGTGTTCCATCTTTTTCCACCTGAACATACAACGGAACGAATACTAACCGAATTATAATTTCCATGTAAATTGGTATCACGCGTTGTAACGTGACGTATACCTAGCAGCGGATATCTCCGCATCCTTGGACGCAGTAACGAGCAGCGGGTGCATGCGCACCGAATCCAACATTGGTCTAATCGTATGAGTAAAAGTAGCCAATTGATCTCGCTGAATATATTGTTGTTTCAAATACGAAATGAAGTTGCACGGATACATGGCATATAGTCTGTGGAACAAACTGTACAGTCCCACCTGCAACGAGTCCAGAGATAGTTATGCCCTTATGCCTCCGAACAAGCGTCAACACTCACTTGGAGATGCAATAAATACAAATGATTTTTATCGATAGTTCCCGCCGTCGTAGGTGTGAAATGCATAGGAGAAGAAGACAACGACGATGACTGGTGGTGGTAGTAAGAAGCCAGCCTGCCGAATACCTCGAATATTTCTGGGAGGTACGGGCCTAAAGCAGCGGGTAACATCGGTAGTAGCATTACTAAGAGGAGAAGCGCGCTCATGAGAGATAACGTGTCGGCTTCCATCTGAAATCAAATCGTACTTAGGCGACCACGTGCATTTAACAGCCTCGTCTCTTTCGGTTGGTTCGCCAAGTCTCGGCCCTACCTTAAGTAACTTAAGTAGATCCCGAAACAGAGCATGACTGGCAAGTTTGTATAACCAAGTGGGTTGACGACGAGCGATATGACCTAGCAAAGTAAGGGTTTGAATTCTTTGGCTGCTGCTCCCGGGTTTGGAAAGAGCTTCTGATAAACGATCCAACAGATGTTTGTCATGCGGATCTCGAACGCCGGCTAACACCTCGACGGCCCTTAAGGAATTTGTGGACAAGTAATAGTCGAAGAGGCCGTTCACCAGCCAGTTGTCTTTCGCTGTAAATTCGATCAAATGTCACAGCAGAGCGGAGATGGATGGAATGGTTTGCGCTCAAGATTTTACTTACTACATAAGAAAAGCTCGTGGAATTCTTTCTTTATTTCTTCTACTTCGCCGAGCTTGTTGGATTCCAATAAGTTGAAGAGATCGGCGACGCTTAACGAGTTCATGCTCATCTTGATCGTAATCGGTGTTTCGGCGGAGGCAAATGATACTTATCCTAATTGCCCGATCATATGATGGAAGTAGAAGCGAATTTGTAGAGCCTTGTCTCATCCATCTGTCATTCGTTACGTGGGACAGACTTCATAAGAAGCGAAGGAAATTTTGGGATACCTGCAACAGAGAATCAATCACGAAAATGTATGGGGACTCGCTAAATTTAGACGGGATAAGATTTTTTTTATCTCCGTGTATCGCGAATTGTCAATTTTGTGGGATCGGTACGTGGGTTGCGGTATTACAATTGTGTGTGGAGAGCAACGACCGATGACACGATCCACGGGTTGCCCGAGCGAGAATTTCGTGCAAGTTGCTCCTAAATTGTCAGTGGATATTTCATTACGAATGTACGAAAGAGAGAAAAAAAAAGAAGTAAAGATTGTCGGTTCAATTCTGTGGTACTCGCGAAAAGGTCATTCGGTACGATGTCTGCGAAAGATCTCCGATGAATACAACTGTGGCTTTTAAATGGAGCATCGAACACTGGGCTCGATTATGAATACATCCATGGGAATTAACAAATTAACTTACCCGAAGTTCATCGAGTACTTCGAGCAATTTTTGCGAGTTCTATGGCGACTGGTATACCATTGTAGATATACCGTAAGACTGGTGCGCATTGATGTCGCTGCAAGAGGGGTGGCGCGACAGGCGCGCGACGATTCTATTCGCGGTCCAAAAGCTATTAAAACCGACATCGGCATTCTTCATTCCCACAAGGAAACGCTCCCAACTCGAAAATCTCGATTGTAATGAAACTTTGTTGTAAGTTTTAGAGCATATTAGAGCCAATGCGAGGAAAATATTTTTCCGCACAAATTCACTCTGCAGGGGGGAAATCAACCCTTAAAATTATCGCGGGTATTCGTTTTTTAAATATAATCTTATATTTCTTTCGGTAGCGCGATAGAGCTTAAAAAACTGAACGTTTTTTATATTTAAAGTTTTGTTTTACCTCGCACCGTTACAAAGTTATATTAAAAGAAACGAGAAAACGCGATAATTCTAACAGCTGATTTCACTCCTCCAGAGTGAATTACCGGAGGAGAAGAATTACTCTGCATTAAAATCAGAATTTTCGGATTGGGGACATTCCCTTGTCACTATTATAGTGCACCGAAACTTACTCCGTGTGCGGGTACTTTATTTCTAACTAAATAATTAAATAATACCATTTAGATGATAAAGAATTAATTTAGGATAAATGCAGCATGTAGCATTATCTTTAGGCCATACAAACATATTTACATCGGTGCAGACGGGATTATCATATAATTAAAGCAAATCACAATCTATCAGATTATAGACACTTGAAAAAAGCTATTCTATTAATTTATTTGTACTTCAATTTTTTCTCACTAAATAATTAAACTGCCTTCTAACTCGCCCCATAATTTACTATCAGAGACTGCGTTTAGTTCTACTCAATCGTACATAATTTACATAGAATTAAAAGAACCATTCCCCTTTATTATACTTGAATTCGTTAACAAATAAACGCGGGAATATTCGAAAAGCGAATGGCGCGTCGCTAAAGGTAACGCGAGAATCCGTTAGTCCTCGTAGCCCTCTAGCATCGGGCACGGCAATTGTCAGCGCTCCGCACCGCTCGTCACGACTCCGTACGAAATATGGCGTAAAGTGAATGTTGCGCACATGTGTCAGTGATTTCGGTAAGAGGTCAAATATTATGCTGAATTTTTTTTCCCGCAGAAGGGCATGCCTGTTAGGCTCGCACGCGATGAAGGCGTAAAGTGATTAACGTACCACGGGGCAGGCGGTCCTCAGGTGCGAACGATTCGAAACGTGAGCCTTGACACGGGCTTGTATATTCGGCCAGCCATTTTATAAGACCTTCGGCTACGTTTATTCTCGTTAGTGTCGGGTTAACAAGCTAGTGCGGCATCAATTCGATGTTTCCGTTTCCATTAGGCAACGAAATATCATCGATGTTCAGGCACGTCCCGCTGGACCGTCCCTCTCGAGCCAGATCGTAACAAAAAGCGATTGCACTAACTGGCATCCACTGGCACGAGAGCGCATTCCGATCTTCTGAGTATTATATGCCCAATTTTCGCTCTAGCCTCATTGCTCCCTCGTCGCGTAAACATTTTCAAATGCGGGGTTACAGGCTCCCCGTATTCGGTCATCCCGCGACAACCGGCCGATGCCCGTGGATATTATTCTGGTGCTGCCTCGCGGCCCATGGGCTCCCCGTTTGTGATTTGTTTATAGTACGTGTGTTGTTTTTAACTGAAACTCGCGTTACAAACGTCCCTTAACGCGTTCTATTCGTGCAAGGTAGCGGATACAGTTTCATTAACAGATCCGCCGCTCATTGTTCGCCGGTCGTCTCCATTTAAATAAGAAAGCACACATTCTCTGTTTTTTTTTTTTAGATGTAAAGTAGCAACGATAATGTTTCTCGTTAAGGTTCAGTGATTTATCGTATTGTTCGACTAAACGTGAGATCTGATCATATTCAATCTTTTAAGAAGTAATGTTATTGGCGAAAGTGTTAAGGTGTGTGTCGTAAGACAGATTGTTTTAGTGGATATGGCACAATAATTTTGTGCTGTTCGAATTGGTTAGGGTTAAAGAATCGGTAAATGAATGTGGATCAGATTATGTGGTGTGTATATTGGCAGAACGCGTATATTTCTTTGTAAAACAAGACTGCCAGGTAAGTTTCAAGAATAAACGAAAGAATAAGCTTTTCGTTTTCATGGGAATGTGTTAATGTTGACTTTTGATTAGCTGAATGCACATTTGTGGTAATCGTAGATTAAGTGGATTACTTTTTAGTTTTCAAATTTTTTTAAAGTAACAGAATGTAGTAACTTTTGCGAAGGGACTATTTAAATACGAATGTTATGTAGTTTCCGTTTTGTAATAGATTTTATTGTCCTGTGATTTTATTTATTTAATCTCCGATTGTTAGCTGGTAACCGTCAGAGAATAGGTTCTAGTTAAGTTTTTCGAACTTAATATAACTCGCACTTTCATTTATTTGGCAAGTGTGCAAAAAAATGTAGAATAGGGAAGTGGCGATAGAATGAGAGAGAAAAGAGGGAAAGAGGGGAGAATTCTGATCTCGGAGAAGAGAGCCATTTTCCAAGTCTTCGTTTAGACATTCTAAATATAACTGAAGGCTCTATAGGCTTTCCTTAGTGTGTCATACCGTGCGGAGTAGTATCTTACTGTGTTGCGTAGATCTCACTCATTTTCTACCTTTAGTATGGCATGATACCAATTCTGTTTATTTGAAAATTACAGAACAGTTTGTAATACTTATTTCGCAATATTAAGCTTGCTATTTGAAAGTGATTTTCCTTTTACTTTTTTCATAATATTCAGGGGTAACAGGCATTGGTACAGTAATTTCTTTCATTAATTAGTTTATGAAATGATACAGAATCATTTAAGCAAAATAGGCTTAACCGAGTTATGTTTCAATTCGATTGTAGTAAATCTCCGGCATGCAATTTCAAATTATTTCTAAAAATAAATCGTTTTTCTCCCTTTCTGAGAAGGATATGTTCATTAATGCTGCACATAATAATGAACATTAAGTAACTTTGCAAAAATCGGTTAAAAGTATTTTTAAATAGTCTATTCGCTTGCCCCTTTTATATCTAGCCCGATATCTTATCGTGGACCATGTTTTATAGAGACGATCGAACATGTCTGATTCGATTTGAACTATTACACCGAGCTAACAATAAGAATCTTACTATCGATAGATGTCTGCCAACCGAATCAACCCACGGTAAGGATCTTCATGATTACATTGAAGAGCTTTATCAAATTCAAGCGGACACCTTCGTTATCAGCGAAAGAAGTGTTTGGTAATTATGTTGCATTTGTGTTTAACGAACGATACGATTATTTATCGAATGCTTGTCACATCGTGGGTGTATAAACCAGCGTTTTTATTGCAAACAGATTAATTCGTCTGCAATGAAGCACACAATTGTGTCGGATGTGAGTGACTGCAATTTTTCTTTCGAGCAGCACTCATTCGAACAGGGCAGCAGGCTGCTAGTCGAAAGTCGGCTAGAGGCTATGATGTCGGGGGAAGCAGAGTGCGAGCCGTCCACATGTAGTCCTTCTGTTTGTAATTCGTCTGTGTACGATCTGGCACCAGCGTCTCCACAGGAATCATCAGTGCGGGGAGAAGACAATGTTGTTTTTAAAAGTTTAATAAGACCCGAAACATGTATGTAACAAGCATCTAAAGCGAATAACTAGATATTTTGTATCAAGGGACACACGTTCTTTTTTTAACTTCTCCATGTTATTCTTCAAGCTTACGTTGGCTTGGTAAATCAAGCGATGACATGTTACTTAAATAGTTTACTCCAAGCATTGTACATGACTCCTGAATTTCGAAATGCATTGTACAACTGGGAATACGTAAATGGATCAGAAAAAGATGAAGCTAATAGTATTCCGTATCAACTACAAAAGTTGTTCTTAAACCTGCAGGTATTAGCCACATTCGGATTTTTATGTAATCTATGACTCGACTGGATGACAACGAGATGTATAAACACGTTTCTTATATTTGTAGACATCGACAGAATCAGCAGTGGAGACTACAGCCTTAACAAAAAGCTTCGGCTGGGATTCTACGGAGGCTTGGCAGCAACACGACATCCAAGAACTTTGCAGAGTCATGTTCGATGCATTAGAACAGAAATTTAAGAAAACAGAGCAAGCCGATTTAATCAATAGACTTTACGAAGGTATGAAATCTGACTTATTCGTATTCATTAGAGAAGGGTTTGTAATTTGACTTCTATATCGTTAGGAATGATGACTGATTATGTTAAATGCCTTGAATGTGGTACCGAGAAATCCAGGGAAGACACTTTCCTCGATATCCCATTGCCAGTGAGACCATTTGGTAGTAACGTAGCGTACAACAGTGTGGTGAGTATTTGTAATATGTTTTAAGGAATACAATGACATGGATGAAATGCATATAAAGATTACTTTTAACAGGAAGAAGCCTTAACGGCATTTGTTCAATACGAAACTTTAGAAGGGAATAATCAGTATCAGTGTGAGAAATGTAATAAGAAATGTGATGCGCATAAAGGATTGAAATTCACAAGGTTTCCATACCTTCTGACGCTACATCTTAAACGATTCGATTTTGATTTCAAAACTTTCCACAGAATTAAACTTAACGATAAGTGAGTTTACGTGAATTTACATATTCATTCGACACTCGATATGCTACTCCCGTAACACACTTCAATAATGCACCTTTAGGGTTACTTTCCCGGATACGTTAAATTTAAATACCTTCATATCATCCACATCAAACGAAGAATCTCCGGGCGGCGATGAGGAGGATATCGGTTTAGTAAAATGTGATGATAGCTCAACAACGGATAGCGGCACTTTAGACGATGAATATCCGCTCTGCGAAAATAGTCTTCCTAATAGTAATCATTCAACAAATCACGACGACGATAACGACGACGACAAAGGTATATTGATATTATGGTGTAGCGAAGGTTCATTGACACGTGTGTATGTAACACCTCGAGATTAATAACCAGCCGAGTGATTAATTTCTAGGCATAGACGTCAGTAACGGTCCGTCAACATCCAATTGTACAGCGCATAATTATGAGAACGAGAAGAATCGTAGTAGCAATTCAGCGAAAGGGCCTTACAATTACGAATTGTTTTCGATTATGATTCACAGCGGCAGCGCCAGTGGTGGTCATTACTATGCTTATATAAAAGATTTCAGGACAGGGAAATGGCTGTGTTTTAACGATCAAAGTGTAACCGAGGTACGCGAACGGAACAAATTTCAGCGCCCTGGACTAAAATATTTTGGCGCCCTAGCCCCAAGGGTGCAATTTCTTCGCAATCGGTGCAAAACAGTACATCGCAACTCCGGGTTTCCACCAAGGCAAATACGAATAAAAACAATGCCCGCGAACGAAATTTTTGATTCCAAAATTGAAGAGAAACTAGCATTCCAACATATTTTATTCTTAAGCGCCCTTGGATCACAGGCGCCCCTGGCCCATTTAGCCCATTGTTAAAGGTGGCCTTGGGCGAAGCTATCGAATACATATTCACTCTGCTGTTGCGAATTGAGAGGCGGTAGAAATTAATAGTTCCATTGAAACGGCTTTGATTTCAGATAACTCACGACGATATTCAACAAATGTATGGCGGTGGTCCAACCAGGCTCTATTACAACGGGGCATACAGCAGCACCAATGCGTATATGCTCATGTACAGACAAATCGATCCTACTCGTAATGCTTTGCCAATGCACGTACAGGATTTTCCCAAGCATATACAGGTAATGCATTGGATCTCTTAAAGATTTTATCACGACGATCTGGCCTTTGGCTGAGCTTTTCTTCTATGAAATTTCAGGAGTTATTGAAGAAGATGAAAGAGAACGAATGGGAGGGCGAGGCGAGTAACGACGACAGTGACAGAGGGGTGCAAAAATTGTACGATAATGTCGGTCGGAGGAAAGTGTACGGACGTACAGAATCGCATCGGCGTTCGTCCCTCAAGATACGAAGCAGGGACGACAACTCCGCTCCATTGAAAATAAAGGTATTCTGCCAACCTCCTACGGAGAAAGAAAAGCTGACGACTCAAATTTATATCATGGGTCATTTAACTTGGGCGGAGGCCACGAAAAAATGTTACTACAAGTTCAGTTTGGACGAGATAGTGGATTTGGATCAGTGCCGTTTAGTTAATTACGACCATAAAACCGATACGATCCTACGTAGCTACGAGGGGAGAGAACACGAGCCACTCAGAACCATTTGGAACTACGATATGAATAGCTTGTTGTTGCAAATATGTGAGAAAAATCAAAAGTTCGAAGCGTGTTCACAAGGTAGTGCGTGCTGTGCATACAGTTGTGTCTGATTTATCTGAGAACGGCAGAATGTGCCGTCAGGAATGCTTTCTAGAATTATTTAACCAGTAGCAGAACTGCAGGCAGATTTCTTTTATACCTCCAATTGCTTACGAAATATTCCACCGTCTCGAGTAAATCAAGCACACTGTGTATAGGTTCATAGACGTGAGAAATAAGTAAAATAATCTGTCCGTTCCGTTGGCTCCTAGGAATTATAACGAAAGTATACGTTGTCGACGTACCCAGGAGGCTGGTTACAGAAAGGCCGATAGAGGTGCAAGCGTTTGCTACGCAGACTGTGAAAGAATATAAGCAGATAGTAGGGAAAATAGTTAACATGGATCCCGATGAAATGAAGATAGTTCTACGAAAGCCTTACAAAGAATCTATACTTGTAGCGGATGACAACAAATTGCTTCAGGTTGACTTCTGCGATTCGGACTTCGTCTACGTGTTCGATACCGAATGCATGTCTTTCTTCGATTCGACGCTCAACGAGATCATAGAGAATTTCGAGGACATTAAAACCGTGACGTTCGAGTTGCCTGACACGAGTCCAGGTAGATGATACTAACGTATTTATTCTTAATCACTCTTAACGAGGATCCGTCAATTGTTTTTATAGAATTATGATAGTTGTGATTGTATGTTTCGCTGGGATATGTAGAAGTTTTGAAACAAAGGAATATCCCGTCGTTGGATGAGAAGTATAAAGAGAAGCCTGTTGCCATCGGTCCATTCATAACGAGCGTAACCGAATGGCAGGGCGACACCGCTGCCAAATCGAATGACGCGCCGAAGAGTGGGAAATGCTACGAGGACGCGCCTATGAGAAATATGAGCCCGCAGCTGGGCAAAGGGGAGGAATGGAATACTCCCGAGCAAAGTAACAGCGAGGACAGCAGCCTTAGTGATAGTGATAAGACATTGGTCGGCGATACACGAAAGGAGTGTGCGTTAGATGTACCGTACCTGTTGCTACGTAGGACCAATCATTCCATGGCCATGCTGGATCAGATCAAGCTCGAGAACTGGGACAACGATACCGACGATTCTAAATACTATTTCAAAGCCACCCCCGTCGTTAATATATGTACATATCTCGGTTCAGTTTCGTGAAACCCTCGAGACGCTGAATATAATGATTTAACAGTGATTATGTTTAAATACAGGTGTGCAAGTGCAAGTAGATCAGAGAATGAAATTGGCTACGTTAAAGAAGAATTTGGAGCCGTACGTTGGCGTGCCGTCGGAGTATTTTAAAATTTATCCCCGCAAATTTAAACAAGCCCTAGCGACGGAGTGGAGCTGTTTAACGAGCACGCTCGAGTCTCACATGCACATTCAGAATTTTCGGATAAGACTTGGACGTACTTTAAGTAGCGACGAATATGTGACAAGAGTGTATCAGTTTCAAATGGGCACGCACGAGGCACGTGTAAAATTTAAAAGTTCTCTCGCGCCGTCCCCGATTTTCTCTCGATAATAATTCTCTTCTCCGTTCTTTCCACAGCCTTATTCTTACTTCTTCGATTGGTTCATCTCGAAAAACAAGACTGTCGGGGAGACGAAGAAAGAGATCCTGGCGGAATTCAGGAAGAACTACGATTTGGATATACCGTACGACAGGTGTAGATTGAGAGAAAAGTGTCACATGATACCTAGCAAAGTATTCTTAGATGATCAAAAGTTCGAGGTTTACGCGAGTTATTCGCAAACCGAGATGATTATACAAGAGTTACCTGACAAAGACCCAGTCACTTGCGACAATCAGGTGGTAGTGTTCATCAGGAGATGGTACCCCGCGCAAATACAACTTGGCCCGTTCCAGGAGATCGTCGTTGAAAGAGAGTCTATAATGGATATCAGGAAAAAGGTGGGCCAATCATATTGCAATTACCATTATTTCCCGCGACAGATACCTGCAATCTGACAATTCTATTAAACATCTGCATTTATCTAGCTATCTGAGATATCAGAGATCCCCGAGGAACATATAGATATAGCAAGAATGAAAGATGATTTATCATACGAATTGCCTACGTTACAAATTCAAACTGAACAAGGATGGAACAAGAACTTGCTCACGACTGAATATCTTGTCAGCAATGGATCTCTGTTCTTGTATAGGTATGTGTGTTGAATCGTTCAATTGGCTGGTAGAAGGGAGAAATCTAACGATTAATGGACTTGTAACATTTCACGTTTAACAGGGATATGAGGGAAACGTTGAAACATTTGTCCCGGTGTGAATTCAACGAAATGGCGGTACAGGAGCTGTCTCGCGTGCTGTCGCCACCCTCTACGCCACGCCGTGCGCGGAAAGAGAAAGCGCTTAGAATACAGTTGACCACCGAGTGATCGTCCGTCGGGCATAAACCTTTCGAGGAGGCAACTGTTAAATAGGCATATGTAGGAACGTGGAACGGTTGCGTACAAAATGATCAGATCGTGTCAAGTATTCCTGAAGTCGAGTATTCAACGATCACCCGAGTATTCTGTGCTTCAGTAAGTCTTCTTCGACGTTTCGAGGCTTCCGTGCCCTTAGAGCCACCACGACTGCCCAAACCGTTCGGGTCTGCAAAATTTGCTGCCGGGTTTGCGGAACAAACGCGTTACCAGCGGGACTTCGGATCGCGATTCGTTGCGTCCCACCGTGAAATCTCTCGAAGCCATAAGGATCGCGAAGGTCCCGATCACCCACCGATTACTCAATTATTTTTTCAACTATAGAGATCTTATTAAAGAGCACAAACACTGATGGAGATAATGAAAGTGGTAAGTGAAAGTGACTGAGAGTAAAAATAGTATGGGGTAGGGGGATCGAATTGCTTCGTGATAATCCGA
Source organism: Andrena dorsata (assembly GCA_929108735.1). Taxonomy (NCBI): domain Eukaryota; kingdom Metazoa; phylum Arthropoda; class Insecta; order Hymenoptera; family Andrenidae; genus Andrena; species Andrena dorsata. Next base: position 39,049,165 of record OV815487.1, read on the forward strand.
ATTTAAACTATGAACTTATAATTTACACGTGGTATGTAATTGATACGTTCGGGAGTTCCTGTGTCTACATTTTCACGAAAATCTTCGACACACCTTTCTTAATCCTAAGAGTTTCCGGCGTCCGACACACATCATCCGCACCAATGCGTTCTAGGCAGTTTCTCCTTGTTTGAAAAAGAAAGAAAGAAAAAAAAGGAACAGCACAGAGTAATCTATTTGTTGAAGAACATTTATCTGACACAATTATAATCGACCCTTTTTAATGCCAGTTTAGGTTTAAATTGCATTCTTATAAACATAATAAGAACACAAGCTCTGAGTTTATTTGATCTGGCAGTAGTAGTGCTTGGATTTGTTACAAATTTTCATTATAATCTTTATTTCGATACCATGTGTTTGTGTCAAATATATGCCCCGTATTGTATCGTTCTAAGAGTTTAATATTCTTTAATTACTGCTTGCTGCTTAAGCTCAGACTTGGCGCCACTACTATCAAATTAGATAGAGATACCTTCCATCACTATGAACATCCATCCTGGCCAGACCTGTATTCTGCAGTCTGTTTTAATGTATTTAATTATGTATGTTTGTCGCTCATTATGTATTACGGGTACAATGAGATCTGTGCCGCGTGGAAAACCAAAAAGTACATCTAGCCCATGGCGTTATTGTTATTCCCTACGAATCGAGTTTACAATATAACCTAAAAAAAAAATTCTCAAACAAATGCCCATCAAATTTACATTTTGTACGATAGACCAACTGCTTGTAAATAAAACTTGTGAATCGAATATGAACATCTCTGTTCGTGTCAATAATTACTACACTTCGCCAACAAAGTACAAAGTCGTGCCTGTATTTTATATTTTATAATGATGTACTGCACTCACATTTTACATGCTGTCATCTATAAAAAAGCCATGTAAGAACGTACAATAGCGATCTTTTGTCACCTGCTGATAAGTTAGCGAGTTAAATAACGCGCGGTTCAAAGTTTAAAATTATATTTTATAAATTTGAAATCGTATTTGGGCGGTGATGAAACTTGGACATTTTCGATAATATGATTAGGTAGAAAGAAGTATGTGGATATTATAATACTTTTAACCGCTGGTAGAAATCGCGTGAAAAGTGTTGCCAGGCTCAGGCGTGGGGCAACATTTCAATTGCCTGACGCGGGCTCGGAGGCAATTATCGATTTCGAATGTTTCGATAAATTATTCGCGCAGGAGAGAGGAAATTTCTATTTGCTCTTGTTACATGCAAAACATGGTGTACTTACATTTCCCGTCGAATTTAACCGAGGAAGAGTTGATGCTGCAGGCGAAATATAACAAGCTTAAAAGAAAGGTGCGGGATAGGTTATGTTTATGTTTTGATAGTTCGTTGCCAGTTTGATTGAGGAAGCAACTAGATTGTTTGCTTTGCGTCCACATGGTATCATAGAAAAGTTCATTATAGTATCAAAGCAGTTCGATAAAAACAATTTAACATATCGCGGATGATGCTCTTATACGTTACTGTGATTTTAGGTTATGTGTTTATATTAGGTTGTCCGAAAGGTTCTTTTCCTAATTTGCATGCTCAGCTTTGTTTCGCAATCGGTAGACAGATGCGCAGCCTGGTCGGTTTTTTGCTGGTATTCTGATACTCGCACGCTGTTTAGCTTCCCACGGTGCATTTGTTCGCTCACAAAGTGTCTTTTCTTGTGCGTTCTGAAAGATGGAGAACCAGAAGAGACATTTGCGGCATGTCTCTTTGGCCAGTCAAAACAAGCTGTTGACATTTGATGGGGCACGTTCTACCCCACCCTCTGTACTCTCTGGACTTTGCCCCTTCCGACAATTACTTGTCTCGTTGCCTAGAAAATTATCTTCGTAATAAATAATATGGCTCTTTGAATCACACCTCCATCAGTATTTTACCAGTAACTCAAAGGAGTTTTGGAAAAATGCCGTCACGGGGCTACCGAAGAAATGGAGAATAGTGGTAGAGCGGAACAATATATACTTAAACAAATTGTATCGTTCATGAAGTTTTGCACCCATAATGTTTAGTAAGAAAATGAAAGAACTTTTGGGACAAGCTAATAATTATTGTTATCGTCGCTCTAATGATTGTAATTGATTTTCATTTGCCCTCAAAGAAAAAGGCGTTGCAAGATTTGAAAGCGCCGAAGCAGGAAGTTGAGCGTGTCCCGCAAGCGCCAAAGCGACCGACGGAAGCTAGGGATGCCAGGGAGGTCGCTAAGAAGTTGATAAAGTCTGGAGTGATCACGGCTCCGAAGACACCTAAGAGGCCAGAGCAATCGTTCAAAAGGCCGCGCGGATTAGTAAGGAAATTAAATAGCACAGAAAAGACCATAAGCTCTTATCAGCCATTCTCAGCCACACAGTTGGAAGAAGAGGAAACAGAAACAGCACGGCCGAGAGTGAAAGATCTGTACGACAGTTTTGTAAGCGCACAGGACACAGAGGAACGAGCCAGCGGCGATGTCCAATCCCCGTTGAAACAAGAAGTGAAACCACGCGCCGGGAACACGATATTCGTGTGCGGCTACAAAATATCGGAGGATTTCTTGAAGAAGCATTTCCAAACTTTTGGGAATATTATCAATATTTCGATGGAGGCTGAGAAGAAGTAAATATCCGTTTCAGGTATCTTGCTGCTAGACAAGTAGCGGTAGAGCCGTATCGACGCGTTGATTGTATGTTTCAGCCGAGGATTCGTGACGTTCGACAAGTCGGAAGCAGCCGAAAGAGCGATAAGCGAAATGGATGGTAGCATGGTGTCTTCGGTTCAGTTGAAAGTGTCGCTAGCACGAAGGCAACCTATAATAGAACCTATGAGCGACGTCACGTCTAGCTCCATGTGGTCGCCGATCGCAGCGAATTATTCCCAGAAAAGTGCGCACAAAGATAGGAGGGATCTGAAAGTGTACGAGGAAGATCTGTTCATGTGAATACAGAGTCGTTTAATTTTTCTATCTTCTGTTAGAGTACGTTGTTGTTATGTAAGTTACAATATTGAGAATCGTATTTTAAAATAAACTTGTATATAGCGTTTAATGTTTGCGAGGTATCAAAAAATAACTTTCTTAATTTTTATGATACCACTTTGGTATTATAAAGTCGAGTACGTTACAGAGCACGTTATTTCGTATTTGCTTGTATTCTTTGACAATCACTGTCCTCTTGACGATGCTTCAAATTTACGCTCCACTACGATGGTTCTGTGATTGAAAAGAGAAAGCGGTTCTCGTAACGCTTGGTTCGGTAAATAGGTGTTTATAATTAACACGTAGGTACTGTTTGTATACATATCCTGCACTTACTCATTAAGTATACAAGTATTCTCGTAGCAAATTACATGCAATTATCGTTTCCTTCGCACTCATTGTCTGTTAAGAATTTCCAGGCAATGAAATTCCTCATTGTCCTGTTCGTCGTTCATCAGCTGTAATTAATGTGATATTCGATAATAATTGACTGTATTCGTTAACTGGTGGATGGATCTGACCATTGAGCTTTGTTTGATCAACGAAACAACTGTACAATTCCTGTACTTTTCCCTTTATTCTGCCACTGAACTGTACATCATACAGAATATTGTTTCAAACCTACAAGTACAAACTTAACTACGTAATAGAACTCACGAAAGAAGCACTCTAAATGAACGTGGTCCTTCGAAGTGATCTATTCTGAGATACTTAGATTTCTAGGTAATAAGCAAACAATGCCCTCGTCACAAATACACTAATGTTCAAATTTCCACTAACATTCGGATGCTTAAACAATCACACTTTACTTCTCTCTACCCTCCCTTTGCTTTGCCGCAGAAGCTAAGTATCCCCAGAATAATCACCTCGCGAGCCTGACTTCCCCACCGTTCAATTCCCTTTCAAGAATTCCATTACCCAGTTACCTCTGTACCTCCACACCCGCAACCCTCTGTGCACGTTCGCAGGGAGTGCGGTGCATCCCCTTCGCCACTTCGCGCCCACAGGTCGTCTGGCGTAAGTTGGATTCTCGTATAAATTTGACTTTCAAGAATAATGAAATTTGCAATGAACACGTAGACACCTATCCACAGGTAGCCTCCTTCCACCGGTTCAAGTTGTCGGCTATTTCGGCGGATTGAAATAGTCCCAGTGGTGGTGGTGGGTGACCGTCCGCGGGTTGCCGAAGAAGAATATCAGCAGGCCCGCGATGAGAAGCAGCAGGGCGCACAGCGTCAGCTCCACCTCCCTGATCTTCTCCATGGACTCTTCACCGCCCACCATGGACGACATGTAGCCGACGAAATACCTCATTGCCCTCAGACCTACCAGCCTAAGGACTCTGACTAGCTGCCTCGTGCTGTCCATCACGCTGAGCTCGTCGTCGGCTCGCTGGCTCGACTGCGAGGCCAACGAGAGAAACTGTGCTGGGACCTGCGAGGCTGGGAACGCGATTAGATGGGTGCCGCCTGAGGGGAGCGAGGGCTGGGGCGACTGGGACAATTCCCTTAGACTCTCGCCGTCGTACTGTTCCGAGTACGTGGAGTAGGAGATTACGGCCCGTTGCGGCTGTACCTCGCTTGTGATTTGGCCTCTTAAATTATCAGGCGTATCGGGAGTGACGGAGATGGTGGGCGGCAACGAGCGTACAGGGGAAGCCGTCTGCCTGGTCCTGGGGACGTCTATGGGCGACGTCGACCTGGACCTCGACTTCCGTTTCACCTTCTGCTCCGATGCTTCGGGCGAGACCTCTTGCTCCTTGCGCTCGGCAGCCAGTTTCGCGAACTCGGGGGTGGGTATCGATTCTGTCGGCTCGGGTGGCTCCCCGGCGCCGTCCGGCCCGCGTTCCGGGGACAGTCTCGGCTCGGTGGCGGTCCCATCTGTCGCCGTTACCGACTGGGGAAGGGGTTCGTCCGGCGTGGGCTCCTTAGCGGTGCCCGGGCTCAAAGAAAGGGGGGTTTCTGAATCTAAAATTCGTAACGACTTATCTTCAGTGGGTGGAACGACCGTGGGTGTATGTTGTGTGGTGAGGGTATCACTGTCGCTGAGATCTACTACTCGGGAGACGGAGAGTATGTGTGTTATCGGCGCCTCCGCGACCTCTACTTGTGCAACGGTTAGTGTGTGTGTGCCTGTCTGTATTTCTCTGTCCGTCGGTTCGGTTAGTTCTCTTTTAACAACCTTTTTCTGCTCCTCCATAGACACCGGCGACCGCTCGTCACCCGCGGGGCTCTGTCGCCGAGGGACCGACGACGCCCGCTCTTCTCGCGGCTTCACGTCCGCAGTAAGGGGAATGTCTGTCCTCTCCGCCTCGATCGCCTTTCTCCCTTCCGAGCGACTCTCCTGGGCGCGCGCGGCCGCCGCGGTCTCCAAGTGGCTCCTGATCGCCACCAGCTCCCTGATGATAGCCGGGGAAAGGCTCTCCTCCAGCATCTCGCTCATGTTCTTCAGCTCGGAGGCCGTGATGACCAGCGCGTCCACCTCGGACGCGACGATCTTCCCCGCCTCGATCTGCGACACGCTCAATCGATCCACCCTCAGGTCGCCCACCTCCAAGTTACTGATGCGCACCGGCTCGTCGGACATCAGGGCGGCGCGAACCGACCTGAGGCGCGCGTCCTCGTCGCGCGCCTCCCGCAACAGCGGCGCGGACAGGTGCCTGTCCTCCATTCCCTCCATCTCGCGATCCGGGGACGGCGATTTCAACGAGACAGTGTCGTAAGCTCGTCCCGCCTGCTCCTCCATCCTCGGACGCTGGTGCAACGGCAGAGGAGGGACCGGCGGCGTTGCTGTGCTCAACGGGCTCGGTATCCTCTCCGTGGAGACCGTGATCTGCGAGCCGGACATCGACGGTGTTACCACTAGCTTAGCCTGCGTCACCTCCTCCTCGATCACCATGTCGTCTGGTAGCGGGTCCGTTTGCGTGGCGGTCGTGGTCTCCTGCGCGGAGAACTCTTGAGCGATCTCCTGCTCGGTAGCAGCGGAACGGTCTAACGATCTGTCCTTCCTAACTCTAGGCGGTCTAGGTGGCGCTGGTAGCGGGCGTCCCTGTATCTTGCTGAGCACCTCGTTGCTGCGAAGGTCCTTGTGCTCCCCGTCGTCGGAGTCGATCTCTATGTAGGGAGCCGACTCCGCTGGCTCCAGTGTATCGTCACAGGTGTCCGTCAGCACGCTGGTGTCCCTGCTCTTCGCCGGACCCAGCGTGCTGTAGCCGCGCTGCGGCCGCTTCGGCGGGACTGATCTCGGGGCCGTCGCGAACTTGTCCCTTTTTCTCCTAGGCGGAGGTGGCCTGGGTGGTTTGTCTCGTTTGTCGATGATGGCGTAGCCGGACAAATCGCGCCCGAAGTCCATGTCATCCTGAGGAATGTCCTCCTCCACGTAGCCAGCTTCCGGCAGCGACTCAGCTCCGTGGGACGTTCTGTCCTCGTCCTGCGCCACGGATGTCCCTCTGGATCTAGATCGTCGTTTCGGCGGCACAGGCGCAGGCCCCATGTACTCCTCGTCTTGTAAACGCTTCTGCAGGTTCTCCTCGCTCGCGGCAATGATGTCCTCTGCGGTGTACGCTTCCTGGTCGTCTGGCAGTCCGTCCATAGCCGTGGGTGGCAACGGCAGAGGCTTCTCGGGCGCTGAGTCAGGCCACTCGACGTGGCCGTTGCAAATAGGCGCCGCATCACCGTTCCTCCGCTCCGTGGGCGTCTCTTTGCGCAAACGTTTCCGACGAGTGGGAACGGCGGGCGGATGCTCGGCGGGTGACGGCGGACGTGGGGTCTCCTGTGGCACCTGAGACTGGCTGCGCTGAGAGGACCTCGATTTCCGACGTATAGGCTTCACCACCACGATGTCGTCCAACGGTTCCTGTATCAGCTCCTGAGGATTGCCCTCCGTCTGGTACACCACGCGGTGCCTGGAGTCGCTTCTGGTTCGCTCGCGGAACTGCTCGTCCGCGGACTCGCTGCGCCGAGCCCTGTTCGGGTCCCTCTTCGGCCTAACAGGTGGTATCGCGTCGTACGATTCGATCGAGCTCTCTTTCTGCTTCCTCAGGGTCCTCATCCTCACGGGGCGTTGCGGGGGAAGCGGCACCATGTCGTCGTCGGCCAGAGCGTTGGCAGTCTCTGCTCGTAAGGCGTCCCTAATCTCATGAGTGAGGTACTTGCCCAGGTGCATGTCGCCTTGGCTAAGTCCCCCTTCTCGTAGAAAGAACTCGTCCGAATCGATCTCCTCGATAACTCCGCGACGTCTTCTATCGCAGGAGCTCCCGCTGGAGTGCTGCTGTTCCCTGTCAGACTGAGCAGACGACGGCTCCAGTTCCTCCTCCTCCTCCTCCATTTCCTCCTCGTACTCCTCCTCCTCGGACGGCGTCTTATGCACCCCGTATCTTCTCGGGTCGACCATCGCGAACGACCCCTCGTAATGCTTGTCCTCCCTCATGCGCAGTACCTCCTCCAAGGATCGCGATCGTTGGACAGGTCTGAAGTCCTCCCGGACCGCTTGCTTCTCTGGTACCCATTCTTCCTCCTCTTCCTCTGCCTCCTCTTCGTCCTTCGCCACCTGGTTATCGTACAGTCTTGGGTCCAGCTCGGCCTGCTCCCTCTCGTAGGCCTCCTTCGCTACCCTGGCGGCCTCTGACTTCGGAGGAGGCTGATGGTCAGAGACTTCTGGCGACTCCTGCTCGTAGTCCACGTACTGCAACTGCTCCAGTCGCCGTCTCTCTTCCCAGGGAATCCCGGCCAGTGCCTGCTCCGCGATCCCCACGGACAGTCTGGGCTGCTCCAGCGACGGATGCCGCCACGGTCGCGCTCTCTCCGCCGCGGTCTCCGCGTCAGAGCGGTCCTCGTCTATGTACGCCGTCTCGTCGAACCTCTGCGCCCATCTTTCCGCCGCGGCCGAGCCCTTGCGCGCCCTCGGGAACGTCGAGCTCTCCGCGGACTGCGCCCGCGAGTCCTTCGGCGTCGAGGTCGCGTACTCGCCCTGCACCTTCGACTTCTTGTCGAACAGACGGGGGTAGGTGGAGAAGTCGAAGAGGTTCCTGCGCGTGGAGCCGGTGGAGCGCTCCTCGCCAGATGCCGGCTTCTTGGAGCGCGTCAGGGCGTTCGGGAGCCGTATGTTCGGCTTCTTCAGGTTGAACTTCGGTCGCTCGGGCAGGTGGAACTTTGGTCGTTCCGGGAGGTGGAACTTTGAGCGATCTGGCAGGGAGAGCCGCGGACGATTGGGCAGGCTGAATCGCGATTTCTCGGATATGGACGACCTTATCCTGTCCATTCGGCTGGGTCGCTTCTCGCTGCGGGACCTGTCTGACCTGCCGCTGCTGGTGGACCGCGTCTTCTCGGGCTTCGGTCGGTCGGTGAATGCAAACGACGGTCGTTGGATGCTTCTTAAACGGGAACGAAGCTTCCCAGCCTGTGTCTTCAGCCTTTGGGGCAGGCCACGTGCACCGCGGCGCAGAGGCAGCTCCTCCAATGCCAACGAGTCTACCTGAAATAAAAGTAGTGGCGTCGTTCATTCTTCCCTGGTCGATATAAGCGATTATTCTCATATAGGGCGCTGAGAAGAGGTGCTTTAATAATTGGCAGGTTTGTTAAACAGCCTGATAAACAGAATGACAACAGTGACAGACTCGTGCGGGTCCGTAAATTAATTCTTCGGGGGTGTAGCGATACTTTCTTATTCGACATAAGAGAGCAAGGAACACCGGAGCTTTAGACGAACGAACTTCAACGATTGTTATATCATGCAGTACGTATTTTTCATTCCGTTTAGCGAGCACCGGAAGCCAGAGAAATTTTGCAACTATTTCTTTTTTAACACTGTGTACGACGAGCAACGTGATTTCTGGCGCAAGAGACTCGCGAGCGAGACCGCGGATCTTGACGCAGCCACGACGAATCACTATGCTCGTAGGATAGCTGCGGTTACCACGGGCTATTATCGATACTCGACGACATACATTCGAATTTGAGCGCACGTATCTCTCTGCCTCAGGAATTTAAACAGCATCCGTAGAATGGTTGCCGCGAGCTTGCGCTCTATAGCTCGGCGGAGTGCTTCGGTGGCATAGGACGCAGTATTCGTGGGACGAAGGTTAACTATCAGCTATTACTGACGCAGAATGACGGCGATCCGAACGCGAACGGAGGGCACGGTTCTCTTTTTCTGGGTGCCGGGAAAAGGTATCGCGAGCGGTTGACGGAGGTGCCTTAAAAGAAGAAATAGAGGACACCTAGGTGACGTGCCTCCCGCTTCGGAAATAGTACTCCTACGTATGGAAACGGAGAAAGAGATGAAAATGAGCGAAGGGTATTTAGAACTCTACAAACACACGATGATGAACGATCTCGGCCATGGAAATGGTAATCTGTTGAATTTTGAAGATGTGTTTTAAAGAATGAACCAAGGAATCTGGAAGATGAGTGTCTAGCTAAAAAATCTCACCCCTACGAGTGAAAGTAAAAAGCCCATAAAACTTGACTAGCTTGGAGAACATTTTTATCCACGAAAGGGGTAGTTTGTGGAATTCCCAAGAAGCACTTTAGGGGAATCAAGTTCCTGCCAAAGAGAATATTTAGCTTAAATTTCAATAGGTCAATTTGACCTATCCTAAATATTAATTCAATATGGCAAGTCACATTTGAGTTATTTCTAATTTTCTAGATCCAGATGAAAGAAGAGTGAACTGTGTTTAGATTTGTCTCAAACTCGCGTGTTACAATCTTTCTCAATTTCTTTCGCCCAAAATTTCCCACGTCCAAAATTTGCCGTCCTACTTCGGTCTATTTAGCCTATATACAAATCCGCCCCTGTCCAACTGTTAAAAATCTCAGCCTTACGTGTGAAAGAAACGAAAGAAGGATATCTCGAAATGAACAAAAACTTAACACGGTTGAATAATCTTTCCCAAAAAGGCGCAGGGTGTACCAGTATATGAACACGTACCAGTGAATAGCCATTTTTATTAAAACGAGTAAAATAAGCAACTAATTAATTAGAGACTTCCTTTAATTTCTTGCCTCGTATTCAAACAATTTGTGCAGCACGTGGAATCAATCGCGCTGCAAACATAATTTTATAATATTGTTCATTCACTAGCCTTAAGTGTTCATTTATTGGTGCGTTTACCCTAGTAGCCCATTTAATTCCAAAGCAACGTCCTCCTCCCTCCAGCATCCAATTCTACCGAGACAGCCCACAAAGTCCTGAAAGCCGGCGAAATTCTGGGGAGACGAGGGTCTGATCCATTTCACTGAAATCTCTCCGAATGCATCGACGCGTGGCGCAAGTTTAATGGGCCACAGACAACGTGCGCGCTCCGTCGAACGCGCCGAAAGCGTCGCGGGCCAGAAATAGGAGGCACGAATCGCCATCCATCGATTATGCCAGTGTTATTTTTCCGCGAGCGGTTAGAACGAGGCAGAAGAGGGCTTTTAGGGTCTTACGCAACGCATCCGCCGATACCGAATCGTCGATGATGAATTTCCACGGTCGATCGACTCGACTGCCATGTCTCTTCCCATTTCTCTTTTCTTTCGACGGGCAATTATAGGTATTTTCGGGGAGGGGATTGCGCAATCGGGTCGGGGAAAACCAGCGGGTTTTCTGGAACGTCGCGACCCGGTTGCACAATGCCTCGGACAGTGACATGCCGCCTCCCAAATGTCTTTTTATACGCGTGTTTCGCTAAATATAGGCCCGCGGTGAGCAACAAACGGAAAACGCGCCCGTGCGACATTCCTCGAGCTCCCTTCTTGCGCGGTCGTTTTGCGCGATGCCTGCTATCGAGTGGCTAGCTACTTCCTTGAAAAAGGTACCGTAGGACAGTTCGTCTAATATTAGGTCGGCGCACAAGTAGATAATTTCGGCTGTGGCGCACAGGCTCTAAATGCTCGCATAGTGGAAGTTTTTATTTTATAATATATCATGTTGGCAATGCTCGTTAGCAGTGCATAAGCATGACATGAACAACTGAATGGAGCTACTAATTAATTACAGTATGACACTGTATTCTTTTCTTATTACACCGAAGAGAATCTGCTGCACGCGTCACTAATATTATTTGTTAGATCTTTGGTCCAGGTGTTTCAAATTAAGAAGAATATTGAAATTGGTTTAAGAGATTCAAAGGTTTTTGACGGCAGTGACAAGCCATGTTCCGCGCGGCCTCGAGAAATGTACATGTTCAGAGGGGCCCATTTTTTCGGAAAAATGAAGAAATAGTTTACTAAAAACGGGCTAAGTGTAGTAGCACAGTGAATTCTCAAATATTACCAATCGTACTTAACGATGAAAAACGAAGTTACTTATGCACCTAACCGACCTAATGATAAGCTGAACCCTCAAGTCGTCGCTCATTTCCAATTCTCCAATGGATGTTGGCAAATATCTGATATTTCTGCAAAACGTATAAAAATGGCATCAAATTGAAAAGAGGAAACAAAAGGATAGCATTGCAGAGAAATATTCTGAATAATCCCGTAACTTCCAACCCCCCGACTTCACCCCTCTCAGTGCGCCATTACATAGAACCTAGTCCGTTAAGAATAAGTTCCCACTTTCCCAAAAATCTTATCCACGCTTCCAGTAGATACCCTACTACTTAATACTAAACATATTAAAACTAGGGCTGGGACTATTTGTCGAACTTTTCGGTATTCGAATATTGGAATACTTCAGTTGCTCAATTATTTAGTGAATCTAATTCGAATATCCAAGTATTCGAAGTTTATTCGTAGCATTCGAATACTCAAATATTCGAAGTTTATTCGTAGCATTCGAATACTCAAATATTCGAAGTTTATTCGTAGCATTCGAATACTCAAATATTCGAAGTTTATTCGTAGCATTCAAATACTCAAATATTCGAAGTTTATTCGTAGCATTCGAATACTCAAATATTCGAAGTTTATTCGTAGCATTCGAATACTCAAATATTCGAAGTTTATTCGTAGCATTCGAATACTTGTAAAATATTCGAATATTAAATTATTCAAATAGTCCCATCCCTAATTAAAACCATCAACTAATTGCTACACCCGTCCGTCAAGCGAAAGATCCTCACCTGACTAGTGTTGACCTCGCCGTCGGTTCTGGACTCGGCACCAGGCGTCGCGGCGCTCAGGTAGCGCTCCTCCAGCCTCTCCTGGAACTGCTGCGGCGTCTCCTGCTCCTCGGAGGTGTCCCCGGTCTCCCCCAGCTCGCGACCCTCCATCGCGTTGTCCTCGATCTTCCCGTCCAGCGGCAGCCTGACGTCGCCGGCGCGGGTCAGCTCCAGGGGCAGGCGCCCCCGGTCGTCGATGCTGTCGTCGCTGTCCACGACGGGCACCACGTCCGTGTCGGTGATCTGCACGACGGGCGCCATCGCCGGCTTCGGCGACGGCGACGGCGTCCCGATCGGCTCGTACTCGTGCTCGCTGTTACGAAAAGTCACCCTTTTCTTTCGCGTTCTCACCGGCATCTTTCAAGCTTCTCCGACCTCTCGGGTTCGTTAGTCAGCGATAGAAACACGCGTTTTAGGGTTGGTGGACAGAGTTAGTCGCCTTTGATTTGCTACCGACTCTCGGTTTCAAGGTGATTGAATCTGTTTGTTGGTAATATTGGACGGTATTGGGACGATGATGCCTCTGTGACGGTTTAGGGTTCGCTGCTTTTCTTTTATGGATTAGTGGGGTGGATGTTTAATTTGGATCTTTTGGATTATTTGGTTTGGAAATACTCACAGGTTCAGGGTTAATCTTGTTATTTAGGTTTATGCGTGTGTTCCTTGCATTAGGGTTCCCTGTATTTGTTCAATACTTTAGCATCTAGGTAGTTCTATCGTAAAAATCTTGAGCAATTCAATTCAATACTGTTAGTTTCAGTGTTAATTTTGTTATTTAGGTTTATCCTTGGGTTCACTGCATTAGGGTTTCTTGTATTTGTTTAATATTTTAGAATCTAGGTAGTTCTATCGTAAAAATCTTGATTGATTCAATTGAATACTGTTAGTTTCAGTGTTAATCTTGTTATTTAGGTTTATCCTTGTATTCCTTGCATTAGAGTTCCCTGTATTTGTTTAATACTTTAGAATCTAGGTATGTACTTCTATCGTATAAATCTTGAGCGATTCAATTGAATACTGTTAGTTTCAGTGTTAATCTTGTTACCATGCTTAGCCCCTCCTCTCTTGCACGAGGATTCTTTGCTTTTATCTTACGCGTTAGAATCTCCTTCTATCGCCGAAATCTCAAGAAATTCAGTCATGCACTGTTAGTTTCCAGTATTAACCTTGTTATTGTTAGTTTCGCCTTCGCGTCCTTTGCGTCAGGCTCCCCGCATTCGTCTTACGCGTTAAACTCTACATTTATCGCAGAAATCTTGAGCGATTCAATAGAAGAATACTGTTGGTTTCGATATCAGTCTTGCCGTTTAAGTTTATCTTATACTCGGAGGTAGTCCGCGCAGGCGGCCGTGAAACGAGGCGGGTCAGTTCGCGCTCGTTTCACTGGAGTCCTACGATTCAGTGGAAAAAGTGAGCATTGGTCGGACGGGGGATTCCAGCGGCGTTCCTGCAGCGGTTAGAGGCTGTGGTTAGTCTTGCGCGGCTTTGGGTTAATTCGCAGATTCAACGGGAGGGTGGCGCTCGAGGAAGACACGAGTCGAGCTTATTTGGCTTCCGTTTCATTGTTCGGGTGCGTGTTTCCGGCGATCCAGCAGCGGTTACTGTCGCAGTGGTGAAAATTGATTAGTAACGCGATCTGATGGGTTGTTACTCAGCGGGAAGGGATTGCTATGCGGGGAAGGTCTAAGAAGGTGTCACAAAATCTACAGGCGTATTTTATTTATCGTATTTTAAACAATCCTCCATTCTTAAGATACACTTGCTTCAATGTGCTCAAATAACTGTGAACAGGGCCCGGCTCGAGCATTTTTTGCGCCCTGGTCGAACTTGCCAAATTACGCCCTTTATTATAATAGGGCAAACGCAGCAATAAATGAACACTTAATGCTAATAAATGCACGCTATTATAAAATTATAATCCTTGCTAATATATAAAAGTGAAACGTTGTCTGTTTGTTTGTCCTTCTTTCACACGTAAACGGCTGAACTGATTTCAGTGAAATTTTTAATATACATTACATACGTTCTGGATTACATTATAGGCTACTCATTTTATTTTTTACGCTTTTTCATTTTGGAAATATAACAAATAATTCCCGGGTGAAACCGGGTAACGGGCTAGGCTAGTAGTTTATAAATTGCAGCGCGATTGATTCCACGTGCTACAAAAACTGTTTGGATATGAAGCAAGAAATTAAAAGAAGTCTCTAATTAATTACTTGCTTATTTAATAACTTATTTTACACATTTTAATAAAAAATGTCCATTCACTGGTACGTGTTCATTTACTGGTATATCCACTCTATATTTATTTGCGGCTTTTGATGACCTTATTTGTGATATTTAATTCGAAACTTTATTTTAAAAACTGTCAACAATGAAAAGACCATTTTGCGTTCCTTGTCAACTTTACACCCCAGGCAGGTGCCTAATTTTGCCTATAGCGACGAGCCGGGTTTGACCACAAACAATTAACAAATCGTGTGTACCATCCTAAAAATTCGAAAATCTCAAAAACGAATAAGCGCAAAATATGCCCACGAATTCAATAATCTCCCTTCGTATTTCTTTAAAATATATCCACACTTTCTTTCACCGTTATCGCGCCAACCGCGAAAGACGATTGAACCCGTCACTCGCAAATGCCACTACATCAAACCCAAAACGAGAGAACGTCCCCTAAACGTTTAATACCTACACCCCAGAAAGAGGCGAAAATACGGTAGCATCCGAAAACGAGTTAACCCCATTTCCCTCATTTCCAAACGCACGCGTTTGAAACCGCGCAGGGCACGCCGTTTCCGTTGCCACCCCGCGTCCCTCGCGCCCCAGTTAACAGGTCAAACGAGCCCCTCGAAAATCCCCGCGCATCGAGCCGGCCAGCGAAACATCCATCGGCGTCCACCCTCTTCAAGACTCCTCCAACCCCCCGCCCCCTCGTTACCCGGGGTTGGTGGAGCTTTATCGCGACCATCCGCGGCCCGATCATCGATACCCGTTGCTCCCATTATCGCGATACAATAACCCGATATCCACTTGATCGTGTCGCGTCTATCCATCCCCTTCCCTCGCCCCTCGAGGCGGTCGCCGGAAGGTTTGGGGTCAGCGCGCGAACGACCGCCGCGCTCGTCAACCCCCTAGCCCCCACCCACACCGCGGCGCCCCTCCCTCCGTCGAAGGGGCACACGTACGCACGTACGTGCATACACCCGTCCACACGCAGCAGAGACGGTTTCGTGGAGATTTGGACGCGGAACCGAGCGAGCTGACGGAGGTTTCTATCTATAGCCAGCCGGGCGAACCTTAAATAGCTGCGACGGCTCGCGAGCATAGCCGAGACGCGTAACCTATACACGCCGTTCTCGGCGCGGATGTCGCGGATGCCGGCGGGGCTGGAAAGTAGCCTAGATACGAGTACCGGACGGTGGGTGGATACCGTGGTCGATTATCGGGAAGCGGGAGGCTGCCTGTAGGTTCTGGGGTGTAGGGCGTAGGTCGCTGGGTTCGGAGGCCTAGCGTCGGCAGAGACGGCCGCGGAGGAGGGTAGCAAGGCCGGGGAGTTAGCTGGCGGTGCGCTGTTAGGTGGTTGTTACTGACCTGCAGCGGACCGCAGGTGGCTGCTGCATCGTCCTGGAGGGCGGTCTACCGAGGAGAGCACGTCGTTCCGGCAGAAGCGAGTCGCTCTGGTAGTACTGACAGCCACAACGGACCTCGCGGCCGAGGCTCGACGTCGACGACGCTCGCGAGGCGCGTCCTCGTTGCTCTGACTCCATCCCCACCCCCCTAGATTCCACTTGTCCACCTCCAGCCTACTCTCTCTCTTCCTCTGCCTACCTGAGCACCGCGACGCTGCCCGATCACCCGGTGGCTATTCACGATTCTCGCCCCTTTTCCTCCTCCAGTCTCCGCGCCCCTTTTCCTCCCCGCAGCGACGGTGGATGGCCTGCCCCTCGCGGATGGTTCGCGTTGCCGTTGTTGTTGTTGTTGATTGTTTGTTGTTGCCGTCGCAGCCGTGAGGTCGGGGCGACCTCGGGGAACGAGAGAGAAAGGGAGAGGAGAGTTAGGTTGGCAGAGGAGACCGCTGCAGCGGCTTCTAGGCGACTCTGTACCCTCTGGCCTGTCCACGACACCGAGCCAGACCGGACACATGCGATTATTTATAGAAAGTTAACGTGTCGGCCAGTATCGGGACCGCGCCGGACAGAACACCGTCTCACCTGAGCGCGCGCCGACCTCACGCGGATTAATCCCCTCGCCTACCACCTGGCGAGATGCGCCGCGAACCTGGGGAGGGACGCGGCTCGCGGGCGCGGGAATTCGATTTACTTGGATGTCGGGGCGAGGGGATTGAAACCAGAGCTGCTCGTGTTTGGTAGTTACTCGGGTTTCTGCTTTTTATGGTTTGTAGAGATTTGGTGGAGTTTAGAATGGATTTCGTAGGTGGAATTGTAATTCTGGTGTTTCAAACGTGGACTTGGTGATGGGGGATGAAATGCTTGATGGTGGAAGAATTTTATTTCTTGGGGATCGAGATGAGAGGTGCTGGTATTTATTAGTTAGTCTGTTTTCTTTTTATTATGGTTGTATAAATTTTATAGACTCTCGAATACCTAGATGTCGTATTTCGAAATGTAATTTTGGAGTTTAAACAGTGGACTTGGTGGTGGGGGATGAAATGCTTGATGCTGGAAGAATTTATTTTATTGGGTATCGAGATGAGAAGTGCTGTTGTATGTCAGTTACTTTACTTTCTCTTTATTATGGTTTGTATAAATTTTGTAAAGTCTAAAATACTTGGATTTTGTTTTTGGGATAATTGCAATGCTGGAGTTTCAAAAGTGGACTTGGTGGTGGGGGATGAAATGCTTGATGCTGGAAGAATTTATTTTATTGGGTATCGAGATGAGAGGTGCTGTTGTATGTCAGTTACTTTACTTTCTCTTTATTATGGTTTGTATAAATTTTGTAAAGTCTAGAATACCTGGATTTTGTTTTTGGGATAATTGCAATGCTGGAGTTTCAAAAGTGGACTTGGTGGTGGGGGATGAAATGCTTGATGATGGAAGAATTTAATTTCTTGGGGATCGAGATGAGAGGTGCTGCTGTTTCTTAGTTACTCTGTTTTATTTTGTTTATGGTTTGTATAAATTTGAAACAATTTAGAATAGATTTCATATTTGGAATTATAATGTGGGTGGTTCGACAGTGGACTTTCCGTGGTTGTGCGGGATGAGATGATATTAATCTCTGCTTCTAGATCTTCCGTTCTACTTTGTAGACACTATGTGTGCATTTGGTATTTGAAATGTGATCTGAGTTTTAAGGGTGATTCGAGTAGAAGAGTTTCATCAACTTAGGAGAAAGATACTTGTATCCTTCTTCAGACTTACTTGCTTAATTTGTACGATCCACGTTTGTACTTGGTATAAAGACTCGTAATAACGACGATATTACTATTATTATTATTATTATTATTTTTATTATTATTATATGAGGTCAGTGTATGCGCCTTGAGAGTGGATTCGTGAAGAGGCTTGGAATTTCTTCATCACGGGGTGCTTCGACACGTCAGCAAAAGAATATTAACACTTTCTCCCTACCTTCCTGAGAAGTAACTTTGAACTTGATGCGTGTAGTCGTATTATCCGCGTTTCAATGGCGAATTGGCCGATACCTAAATACAGTATCTCCATTGTACAAAATTCTCACCAGTCGAGGAAAACTTAACATTTTCTTCTACCCTTCTATCTTACTATATTTAACCCGTGCACTTGGTGTTCTCCCAGTCACTTACAGTCTCCCAAAAACTCTTCAGTCTGTTGAACAATTCTGTTGGTTCGTTCCAATCGGATTCCTCTCGGTCAGTTTACACAGAACTCAATCAGTACACTCTACAGCGGATCCAAGACGACGGATACGTTCCAAACGATTAAACGCGATCTCTTAACCATCCTCGCAATTTCCACTTATTCCCCGCGCGATAAACAGCTCCCCGTACTAAAATACCCAACTTCGCTCTACACTACGACTCGAACGTCTAGATTCCCATTTCTAAATCTACCAAATCGCGTCTAGTGATTCGACGATGAAGACACAGTGTCCCGAATATATTCTGCTCACTGTATCGCACGCGATAGCTCGACAGAGCCGTTCAATGAACCTGACGGAACAAACCAATGCAATCCAACGCGGGAGCGTAACGAGTCAATGGAACGCGAGGAAGATCCTCCACCATTCACCCCCGCGTGTACTGTTAGGGTCCCCTTGGAGGTGTCTTCGTGCTTGCGTCGGTGGAACTGCAGACCGAGAATGCCGGGGGATAAGTTAATCAAATGATATAATTGGAGATTCAAATTAACATTTCGTGGTGGTACAGACTCGTCGTGGTTCCGTGGGATTGTTGATCGACGGCTGGTTAATTATTAGAAATTATTCTAGGGAAAGCAACGGTACAAGCGAAGCGTCGTGTGTCGGCGTGGAGAGGTCCGTGGAGCTCGACGGTGCGGCCGGTGCAGCTGAAAGAAGATGGCTTGATGGGAGCACAAGCTTGACGTCGGCGGTGTCGTTCGCCCGTGGAAAGAATCGGTTATCGCCGCATGAGGGATCAAGAAGGGCGAAATGAATACAGGATCTTTCATAACATACGGACGTTGCTTTAGGGGTGAATTCAGCGGGCGAGAAAAAGCGACGAAGGAAGTTATCATTGATCACCTGGCGATGGAACATATTCTGAACACAGGTATCATTCTAAAAAGCCACAGGAAATATTTGACACTGTATGTACTCATTAGGAAAAGTAACTGAATATGTTTACAGAATACCATGGCTCGTGTATCAAAGTTTTTATACTACTTAGGTACCACGGCCCGTGCCACATGGGTCGGCAGTGACCCACGATATTTCCCAGAAACAAAACTTTCACCAGCCACTTGAAAGTCGCGAGAAGTTTAACCCTTTCGCCGTGTATTTAAATTTTCCAACGATTCTTGAATAGTGCAATCTATGGTTACCGTCTCTGGGGGGCTCAAGAATGGAATCTAAGAAATAAACAGTCGACCAGACATATAAAAAAATATTGTTGAGTATCACAGTGCGAGAGAACAATACCTCTTCGCATTTTTTAATTGCGTGGAATAAAGTCGAAATCCGCAAGCAAACGGGAACGTAACGGCGTTCGACTATAGTCGAATCCCGCAGCGGAAGGGTTAACATAATGCCACTTTTCTATGATTGCCCATCACAATCTAATTTCCCATTGAAGATCTAAATTAACGCTAAAGTATCTCTGTCCACGAGGCGCAAGGGTACCTGTAGCACACGAGCAATGTCACTAGGGCTGGCGTTCCCATGGAACCCAACATTTACCCTACGTAATTCCTACGAACTTCCCTCGTCACCTTCGCGTGCTGAGTTCGCCCGAAAGCTTGTTGTTCCCTGTATTATGAAACACCGTGTATAATTCAGCTGACGGCGGTGACAGATTCGTCGATTATGTCACGCCTTGGCACTCGACCACGCAATGAGCACGCCGCGCCGCCGGGCGCGACAACGCGCCGTTCCCCAGCGATTCGGCGTCTTCCCGTCGACGGGCGGAATAACGTCGCGGGGAACGATCGCAGATTTCAAGGCTTGCCACGGTCTTGGTCTTTCCGTCCAGGCTCCCTGGTGCACGACGCGCCCATTCGGTGCGTCAGTTCGAGGGGCTTTGCTAGCGTTGCGTCGCTGGCTTGGTAGTTTCAGAGTTTCAGAACACGCTGGCCACGTTTGCTGGCCGTAGCGACGGCCCTAGTAGCATTTATTGTTAGCATTTTGATGGCCAACTTAATTCCCAGTTTGGGGATACTGTGGGGCCAACCTGAAATGCTACTAGGGGTACTGGTGCCGACGATGATGAATAGCAGAGTTATCTCTGCAGTTGTTTGATGGGATAGTGTTTTGTATACGCAGGGTGTCGTGTAGTGTGTGGGATTTGATTTACTTTAGGTACGGAGTCAGCATTTGAAGGTGATAGAAAGAGTTCAGGACGTATGCCCAATTTGTAGGAATAGATTTCGTAATTCCTATATCTTCGGGAGCCACGGAAAAAATGGACCTCGGGCGACGGGATTCGAACCCATGACCTCCGGGGCCTCTGCGCTAGTGGTCAGCCGCCTAACCAATGTCGCCAAAGTCGACCCTCCGAAGTCTTTCTGATCCCACATATTTGGCCTTGTTTATGAGTTACGGTGAGCTGTGTGTTTTTTCAAATTGTGATTGATTGCCTTTGCAGCGGGTGGTTAAATAGAGATCTTGGGTCTCGACGTGTGACGTAGACATGTTGTTATTGGTGCTTTGGGTATTCTACGTTTTACTAGGATATGGTGGAAATTTAGTTTAATTTTTTTCACAGAAAATACTTTAACTCGTAAATGAGGTGAACTCTTTCTCATTATCTACGAATGCTGAATCCATCTCTGAGGCGGGTCCTACAATTTAAGGGACCCTCTGTATATAGTTCTTTCTAAAAATTTTAGTAGTTTTACTGACGGTACCGTCCAGGGCAAGTGAGAAACGCAGCGCGGTACTACTGTGCGCTTTATCGCGAGTATTACTACTAGCTACGTACTAAGTGCGTGTAATCTAGCTAGTTATAGAGGTAGTAGACCACTGAGCAGATCGCATCTATAATCAACAGAGCTGCGTACAACTGTAGCACAACACTAGCAAAGTAGTACAGTACTGTACTGAACAACTAACGAACATCACGAAACGATAACAATTTGATATGCGATACAGTAGCATATAAAGAACTGTATCAGAGGGTGGAGTATCACAAAGGGCATAATCCCTGGATTCATCACGAACTATTATAGTAGCAGTAGTAACAGTAGCAGCCCCAGTATGATCACACGAATGAATCTCTGAAAGAACTGTATTGCAACCCAATTACGGTACAGCGTATCACAAAGTGCATACAGTGCATCCTCAAAGCTTCCAGCA
The DNA here is from genome assembly GCA_929108735.1 of Andrena dorsata. Lineage (NCBI taxonomy): Eukaryota > Metazoa > Arthropoda > Insecta > Hymenoptera > Andrenidae > Andrena > Andrena dorsata. The sequence goes on from OV815487.1 coordinate 39,070,230, forward strand.
CCGCTAGCCACAACGTTAGCAAACCTCCCAAGGAATCGCCCCTCGTACACCGAGTGCATTCGATTCTCGAGCAACCGCGCTCGCACAGTGGAAGAGTCTGCCCCTCCCTCGCGCGCTGCGCAACGAAGATACAGGGGGCGCTTAGGAGGGAACGGTTGTTTTATTGTATAGTGCCTCAACGAGATATAGCGACTAAAAGGAGAGCCACTCAAGTGGTGTGCAATGGATACCACTGGGGCAGAGATGAGCAAAATTTCATTTAAATAAAAATTTCGAATAACGAATAAAAGTTAGCCGCTATGTGTCGAATAAAGTTAATTTCTATTTAACATCCATTCGATATCCGAAATTTTTATTTAAATACAATTTTGCCCACCTCTGAAATGGCAAATGTGCTTTTATCAATACGTTCGTGGGCTTTGTCTTGCGACCGAGAGGTGCCACCTTGCACGCATGAAAATTATAGATTTATTTAGCAATTTCTTTCTTTAAAACAACGAACTCAATAGAAAATCTGTTTAATGGCATTTATTACACATCTCTTGAAGATTAAAAAAATTTTGTTCATTTTTTTAACAAAATGGGGGTGGTAGAGTCGCTACGCTGGTGGATCCTTTACGATTGACTCGCCAATCGGCATTGAGATGTAAAACACGTATACCAAATGTGTAACAAATGCCATTAGTCAGATTTCCTATCGAGCTCGTTACTTAAAAGAAAAAAAAATTATTAAACAAAACCTACGATTTTCTTGCGTCCAAAGTGGCACCTCCCCTAAAGACCCGAGCCCCCGCTGCGTTCTTGCGACCTCGCGGTCGCTACATCTCGGGGCGCGCTGTGCGAGCGCGTTCGGCTTCCGAGAATCGAGCGCACTCGGTGTACAAGACACGATCGACGCGCTACCCCCGGTACACCTCGGAGACCAGCCACACAGAGAAACGATCGGTCGCGCGTGGGTGCTCTGATATCAGGACACGGTATCGGTATCTTCTCGTTTAATTCCGCTGGACATTATAAACAGTAAATATAGAATCATCTCTGAAGCATCGCGCACAGCGTATTATACGCTATACGTCTGAATCGCGTTCGAGGAGTCGTGACTTTTTTTTATAAAACATAGAGAATGTACAGGTGTCCGGCGTGTTACATATAATACACTGTGCCGTCGCGCTAGTGATCTTCGCTATTTCAAAACGCGACAAATGTGCTCGTCGACGGAACGTTCGTAGTACTCGAGAGAATAACGCTATATCGACTCTGTGTCCCCATGGCCCTCCGCTTGCTTCTCCTTCCCTTCCTTCGTCCTTATCTTTTTTTTTTTTTTTCTTACAAAGGCTAGGTTTTACATAAGTATTGTATATACACACGAACACAGTTGAACTCTTATTTCCCATCCACCTTATCCTCTGATTACCTCCTCTTCATTCTTCCCTCGTCCGCCGCCTTTCACCTCGCTAGATCGCTACGCGCGCGGGGGGAGGGAGGGAGGGGGGGGAGCAGCTTCGTTCAATTCGGCGAATCGTCATCCGTGTATCGTCCATCGGACTCAATGGGAAAGGGGGGGGAAGGGGGGGGAGGCGCACGCTCGCCGAGCGCTCTACATTTTGCTTATAAATAAACGAGCCTCGGGTTCCGCCACTTTGACCGTCCGGAGAGCACCTAGCTGAAAAACGGGGCGGGGGGAGGGGGAGGCGCGAGGGGAAGTTGGAAAGAGCGAGTCGGGGGAGGGGGGGGCGGAAGAAGACGCGGGCGAAGAAAACGACGGGAGGGGGGCAGGTGCGTTTCGGATGATCGTTGAGCGTAGAGAGAATTGGCGAGCACGAAGGAAATAGAGCGATGGAGTGGAGTGTCGCGTGGGTGGGTGACGTTTGGCCGGTCACGAGTGGGAACGAGCAGAGAGAGAGCGAGGGAGCGGGAGAATCTCGCGACGTCAACGAAAATAGAATCGAACGCGTGTCTGACGCGTTACAACGAAGTGCAGCGAAAGGAGGATCATCGTCATCGGGGGGGGGGGGGGGGGGAGGGGGCGTTTGTGCCCGACGCGTTCCATGCTCGTTACGACGGTCGATTAAGCGCAGGGTGCGATGGTAACGGCGGGGGAATTTCAAATCGAACGAGGGATTGTGCTAGAGTACTTCGAAGCTATAGAGTGACTGTTTGTCTTTTTTTTTTAAGGAAAATTGGGTCTCGAGAGCCGTCGAGTACTTGTGTAGTTGTCTGAGCATCGAGGGGGTGCTAGTGGGGGTGTAGGTGCACCGAGCTGCGGCGGGGTCCCTTGGTGCGCGTGCGCGGAGGGGAGATGGAAAAAGTGGGAAAGTTACCTAATATATATATTTGGAATTTAAGGGGAGTCTTCGGTTAAAATGTGTTGAGAAATAAGTGAATTTGATGAATTTTTGATTAGGAAAGGTTATAATGTACCCTGAAAAATATTTTTCGCTTTTATTAATACACTTGTTGAAGTACAAAAGAAATTTGATTCAAGTTTTCAGACTTGACGCAGTTTGTAGGTAGCGCTATTAGGAGATGCCTTAACGGTAACCACGGTTTCAGAAGATCTAATGAACGGATTAAAGAAAGTTGAAATACTTGATTTGTAATTGTAGCTTTCTTGTTTCCTGTCGCGATAGAGGATAATGCTATAGCCATTGATATAAATTTTAAGACGTTTCTCCGATTTTTTAATTCAGACGATCCTATGAGTAAATTTCATGGTTAACATTTAGCCATCCCTTTTTGGCATCGCTGCACCAATTGCAAGCGCCACCTAAAAAATGTATCTAGACGAAAAGCGTTAAACCAAATTTTTTCTTTGTACCGTAACAAGTGTATTCATAAAAGCCAAAAACATTTTTCAGTATATTATAACCTCTTCTTGTAAAAAATTGATAAAAATCAGTTATTCTTCGAGCGTTCGACCGGAGGGTCCCCTTAACGATTGCAATCCTCATAGAACGACTCCATCTTTTCCATCTTTCGGTCGCGCATGCGCGTAGGGGGTATCCCTACTGCTGGGCACACACAGAATTCCCGAATCGAGGACTAATTCTAACCTCTAACGCACTAATCTAAATTACCGTCGCACCCTCCGCGCTAATCCTAAACGGAACTCGAAGACGGTGCGGGTTAGGGCGATCGAGAGCGATCGAGAGCGTGCACGTAGCCTGTTATCCGAACCGAACCGACACGCTAAAGCTTAAAGTCGTACAAAGCACCAGTGCGTACAAATCACTCATCGTCCACATGCAGCATCACAATAGTCTCCTCTCTTTCACACGTTAATAATATTACCATCGACGCGGTGACAGAATATATTATATATATTTTTTATGTATATATATATATATATAGATTTCTTTTCTTTTATTTTTGTGTCTCGTTACTAGTCCGTAGCAAAAAACTGGCAGCGGTGTGTATGTGTGTCTGTGTGTCTGTCGCGGTTACATAGAACTGTTTTATTATTTTTTTTTTTTGCATTTTCATTTCTTTAGAGAACTCTGCCCGCGTTCACCTCGTCCGTTCTCCTTTCTGCCCGCGGTATCGACGCGCTTCCCCCAGCGTCGCGGAGGGGACGGCCGCGGGCGCCCCTGAACGCTAGGGGCGTTAATTACCCTGAGACGGCGTCGATTATTCGTATCGCGGCGGGCCTTCTCCGTGCGTCGTCGTCGGTTCGTTCACCACTCGAAACAAAAAAAAAAAAGGAGAAAACGATGAATAAAAAAAGAATATATATATATATATATATATATATATATATATAAAAAATGGCGAGATGATCCTCGTGATCGAAGGCGACGACGAGCACAGCGCCGCGCCCGCGACACACGCTCCTGTTTACCTTCTGTCCACATCCCTTTACTTTCTCACCGAGGACGCGGTCTTAGTGAGGTCTCAGCGTAACGATTTTATTGTTGCAATTGTAGTTACAGTAATCGTAATCGTCGTAGTCGTGGGCGTACGGCGGCAGCAGGGACGCCGACTCGACGGGCCCCGGGCAGGGAAGGTGCCTGGGTCAGGCGAGCTCGTTGCTGTCCGGGAAGTGGTCGCGACAGTCGAGGCAGGCGGCCAGGTCGAGCACCAGGTTGTGGAGGCTTGGATGCTCGAGGACGTCCGGCAGCGGTGGATGGCAACGGGGCCTCTGCTGTCGACCCCTGAACGACCGGTGCAGATTCAACACCACGTCGCAGAACACGTAGCGCACCAGCAACAGTCGTAGGAAATCGTCGCCGAAGAATTGCAACACGCTGGTCTCTGCGCGGACCGTAAAACGCTCGTCAGTCGAGGTGTCTCTTTGATTCTCATTTGCATTTTTATTGTTGCCTCTTTTTCGCCGCTTTTTATCGTTCTTTTCTTTTCTTTTTTTTTTTTCGTTTTTTTTTTTGTCATTATGGTCTCGATACTATTGGTACATATTCGCTTTTGGTAATTTTTTTTTTGTTTTTACTTTCAGGTTTTCAGTTTGAGCAATTTTGACAAGTTCGAGCAATTTGCAGTCTGGCGGGCCCAGGTCGATCGGAACCGAGGACGTTAGTTCGAGAACGGTCGGCTCTGCTTGAGAGGGGGTGGCTTTGGTGCAGGGGGCACGGTTACTTGGGTGGTATCACGATTTCTAGATTCCCTTAATTATTTCAAGCTATGCTATTTCATCAATGCTGAACCCCGTTTTGTTTATGTCAATAATTCTACGATTAACAATCCCCAATTTACGTTACAGAAAGCTGGACAAGTTGATTTTTTGAAATTACTTTCGTACGTACAAACAAACGACATTTGACCCTCCGTGATCACACCTTTGTATAATCACAAATTAGTGCACAAATTGGCACCATTTTCGTATGTTCGAATTTTTTAACTTTTCAGTGATGATTGTACATTCGAAATTTTTTAGAAATGTAAATTTTGAAATTAAGATGAAATTTTTAGTTCAAGAAGAGCGATAGTGGAAAAAGAGATATTTCTACTTCGCGATGAATCCCCCTTGGATGTCGCGTGAAGAAGTAAAGGCGCGATATTTGAACTCGAAAATTCCGCTGGGGGTGCGGTTTACACCCCGTGTGACCACGAAGCGGTATAAAAATAAGGTTCATCCAACCCACGAAATTCCTAAATTTCCAACTCCCGCGTCGAATTTACCCTCGCACCCTTCAACGCAAAGGGTGAAACGTGCCGTCGAGTCGGCCCCGATGCACCGGCGCAAGGGGGGTTAAGAAACTTCCCCGGGACATTACATAAGCGTTGATAACCCTTGTTCCAGATACGCGGTTGGAAAGGCGCGAGTCCCCTGGCGGGCTCGAAACTTCCGGAATGGAAGGAAGGCAAGGCCGAGCGCTGGCGAAATTCTCGGGACTGACGTCTACGGTTGCCGTCGCGCGGGGGCGCCGTACCGAATCCAGACGCATGGCAGACAAATTTGCATATTACTGTTGCTGCTGTTGTTGTTGTCTACACTCAGACCTGTTGTTCAAACTTTCCAGCCGTATTATCGTGTCGCAACCCCCCCCCCCCCCCCGCCCTCCCCACCCACTCCCTCCCTCGATATATCGATTCGGTGAAACTTCCTCTCGCGACGGGCGAATTAAGCGTGTCGCGGGAGAGGGGGCCGGCCGTTACCTTACGCCGCTTGGCTTACCACGCCTATCGGTCCCTCTGACAAAAGGAAGCCACTCGGTACGGTTGAAAACTCGCGCGACATATCGCTGTCGCGGGAGGGAGCGGAACAATAGCGGGAAGGCCCTTTGTGGCTCTAGACACTCTAGATCACGCGTCTAGGAGAGGCGGAGATTGCCGGTTCAGCGATAAACACGGGGCTGGATCTAGGCCAGCTCTGTTTATCGTTGCAACGCAATCGCGGGATCCCCATTCGGCGTCGAGGACCGATCTTTTCGGTCACACTTCCGGGGTCGGGGATCGGCCAGTAGACATAGGCAGTTGTAAATTTTTGCGGTGAAGGGAACGAGGGGGGAATGGGGGAAGAATATGTTTCCGTGGAAGAGAGCCGATCGTGAGATATTATCTAGGATCTGATTATTAATCGGCTTTAGTATTTGAGTACCACGGGGGACGTTGTTGCAACGAATTTGTTATGTAGTGAATGTGGCAATGTTTTGTGTGGGTAAGAGTGTGTTGCTTCTGTGGATGTAAGTTAAGGGGACTTGCTAGTGTGACGGTTGAAAAGAACTTAATTTTTTTGGGAATTAAAAAATGAAATGTTTGTTGTCTCTTTCTATCACTTTTTAAGACTATAAAAAAAATTGTAAGTAAAAGTTTGCATGTATAGAGGAATAGAAGCATCGCGATGAGAACAATTGTAGGTATCTCAAGCACAAAATTCGAAAAGAATGGTAATCTGTAGACGTGTGGCTATCGTTTCAACGAGGCTAATAAAAACGTATTGAGAAACGAAGAAATGGCAGCGCCTTGAAAAAATTTATCAATTGTATCATAGCAAACAAATTATGGTTTTGTTGACCATGGGAATTCAATTTTGCAAATATTTGCAAAATTCTATTTCGTACGGTAAGGCAACGTCTACTGAGTATGCCTGATACATTTGAAGTGGATGAGGACTTTTGGTTTTTTGGCAATCAGGTCTGGCGTCTGGAAGAATACTGTTCTCTTCACGCTGCTCCTATTCCGCTATAAACGGATATTTATACTTACAATTTTTTGTATAATCTTAAAACCCGATAGAATAAAGCTACAAACGCGCAAAATGATACGGGCAATACTCGTTTCTTTTTTAATTCCCGAAGAATTAAGTTTCTTTCAGCCGCCACACTAGGAAGACCCCAATGAAATCTATACGGCCAGGGAAGGAGTGGAATCGTTAAACGAGGAAACGTGGTAATACTACGTAGTCAAACAGTCCAAGCGCATCGGGTCAATCTACGTAATTCAATTGGTCTTTATCTGTTTTTTTCCACGTTTGAAAGGGAAGGTGCCTAATGTCCACGGAAGCCATAATCCGACCGAGGGAAGTTCAATCTCCCGCTTGCTAAGCGTCCCACTATCACCGACAAGTACACATTGGCTGTCGGGTGACCAGGTACCGCAGCCCCTCAATTAAACCCCTCCCAATACAATTTAACACACAAACACCACAAAAAAACCCACCCCCAACGTCGCCCCGATAATCCAACCGAAGAAATCCCCGAAACCACCGCCAAAATCAAAGATCCATCATCCCGCTGCGTCACGGTATCAGCATCCTCCTAGTCACCCGACACTTCGCCAGAATCAATACCCTCGCGGGTTCGAAAAAAACAGGACCCAGATGAAACCCGAGGCCAGCCCCCGATTTCGCGGCCGTCGGAGCCAAGAAAGTTTCACCGACACAGATCTATCCCCCTATCTTGCGCCCGCCCCCCCACCGGTTGATCGAATTAGAAAGCACAGAGTCCCCCAGATCGCAGCTACGGGGATGTCCAACAACAACAAAAGAACAAAAACAGAAAGAGAAAGAAAGGAACGGAAAAGAATAGCAAGGAAACTGAGGGCTCCCGAATCCTTACCGCATCTGGAGTGCATGACGAGCTGACAGGCCTCGATGAGGAACCGCTCGATGTAACGCTGGCACCGCTCCCAGTGGTGCACGGCCAGGCTCCCGATGTTGCATATAAGGCAGAAGGCGGCGAGGGGGGCGTGGAGGAACAGGGTGAACAGGCTGCCGCCGTGTCTGACGTCGCGCAGGGTCGGCGGCGTGTCCTGCGGCGACATCAGCACCATCAACGGCTGGCCGAAGTAGCGCGGTATCTGCTGGAACACGAAGCTGTTGTCCGAGTCCACCACCACGAACAGCGGCTTCCTCGTGAACGGGTAGAGGTCACCCGGGTAGAGGCAGTGGGGCTCCTTGCCCCCGGTGGGCCTCTTCCCGTGCTCCGGGTCCCTCTTGCTGCACGTCGACACGCCGCCCAGGTCGTACCCCACTGAAACACCGCAAGTTTATCAACATCGTGCAATTCCGGTTTCGTTGCCGCGGCCGGCTGCCACGGGGCACGCCGCGGGCGGCCTCCCCCTCCCCCTGGCTTAGTTGGCATTCCAAACTTCTGTTTTCGAGCTTCTGGTTAATTGGTCGATGGTAATTAGGGATCGCATTCTTTGGCGCTACTGCGATGTCGTTGAGTTTCATTTGTTTTGCTCGAGGTATTTTGGGGGATTGCCATTTTTCGAAGCGGGGAGGCGATTGGATGGGGTTTCTTTAGGGGGGTGGGGTGAATGTGCAGACTTGAAGATCTGGGTTAGATCTGGGATGTTTTGTTCAGGTTTCATCTGCTTTGCTCTAAGTTTTTTGGAGGAATGCAAATTTTAGAAGCGGGGAGGGGATTGTATGGGGTTCTCTTGGGGTTGGAATGTGTAGACTTGGGGGTCTCGATGGTGGTTGAATTATGTGTAAAGTAAGGACTTACATTTGCATTACTTTGTTATATCACTTCACTGTTTTTGAGCAATGAGGTGAAGAGTCACAATAACATCCCAATTACATATTCATCTCCTACAATAATAGAAACTATATCCCTATTTTCTTTTCTTCTCATTAAACATCTGGCTACAATTAAAACGTCTTTTCGAGGGTACGAGTTAATACACTTTCTCGACGTGAAACGTCAATATTCTTTCGCTGGGTCCGTTTTCAACACACTACGTCCCTATAAACAGTGGCGATCGGTCTGTTCACGCTCGGGCGAGCTGAAAACCGAGCTTCGTTTCGTCGAAACAATGAGAAGCCCGGCGTGGCGTGTCGGTTTTCGGAGACGGCGCCTACCCGCTTCGAAATTGGCGAGCTACCAAAATCGCCCGCGTCATCCTTCGAAGATTTATTTCCGCCGGAGCCAGATCGCCCGCGACAATGTAATTTGTATCGTAACCCGTGGAGCCAGAAGCCGACCGATTTTAAAACCCACTTCCACGCTACGCAATCTCTATTCTACTATCTGACCATTACATTCACCAAGGGCTGGTGGTTCTTCTAACCCCAGTACGGGCGGTTGCGTTCCCGGTGTACCTGAATCGCATGGGGATTGGCATGCGATTTTATGCAATGCCGTCCCCGGCCACCTGAGCGCCCCAGGTGGTCCCGGGTGAGTGCATGCACCCCAAGATGAGCAGAGAATAGCCAAGGACTCGGTCTGGTTGCGAATGTATCATATTCCTCGCAACCTGCCATCCTGCTCAAAGAGGAAAATTCCTACAGTGGACGCCGTGGAGTCAAGCGTGGTCCTTCCCTGCTTTTTCCGGCTCGGCCCTGGCAGGGTTCGCTAGTTAGATAATGCTAATACCACCTTGCATGGTTTAAAAGCTGCTATAGAGGAGACTCTGAGGCGCAGCGAGTCAGTTGAACCGAATTGAACCGACACTATCTGTCTGGCCATTACAGCCCCATTCTACTTAATCGCTCAACCACTGAATTCCTCAAGAAACACATCGCACTAATGTTCCACGTCGATCTATTCCCCTTTAACAGAAAATCTGAGAGATACGTGTCTTTTTATTCGTGCGTAATGTTATTTAAACGGGGGGCAGCTCCCATGGAAATTGAAAAGTCATTGTTTTATAGAGGGGATGGTTTGCCTCCATAAATTTAATAAACTTCGGGTATCTAGCCAATGGGCTGTGTTTTAGGAAAAATAGTATAAATTTAAAATATTAATTAGAGGGAGGAGAGCGTTACAATTCTATGACTCTCACTTGAATAATTTAGAAAGCTTAGTTTGAGGAATTCACGAACTTCTCATCGCGGTCAGAGGTATATAAACCACGAGAAATGTTTCGTTTTATCGAGCTTTCAGCGTCCTTTCCTTTTGTAAATGGGAATGTTTAATGTCCCTGTTTGGAATTGTGTCGCGCGGTTAACGAGGCTAAACGTTCATTGAAGAAGCTGCCACCTGGCCGGACGGATATCGACGGCGCGCGTTGTGTTTCGATATCGATTGCGAACTTAGAATCCACCAGCAGGTCGGAATCTCTATCGCGGAATGACCTTGACACGGATGCGCTACTCTAGTTTCGTTGAAAGACCATTTTCGCCTTCTCGACACGGCTGTAACCTTAGAGCTCTGAATAGCGGTCCCCTTTGGTGGTCAGCTGGTGAATTTTTTACCACCCTCGGCCTTCAATCTCCGCGAATTCCTCTTCTCTCCTTTCTCCCTCTTCTTTTTTTTTGAAACAGATTTTCCTTTATCCCGACGTTTGCAAATCGTGTGCCGCGAAACATCGGTTCTGTTGCTAAAATGACGCGGAAAATCGAAACCAAGGAAAATCCACATTTCACAGAATACCACTAAATTAAAGTCGCATAAAGAAGTAATAATTTTTGTGGCTTCCCAATTGTGGGGGGAATTCCAGACTGTACACCTATCCCCTATTTCTAACACAGTACAGAAATCGTTTCTTAATTCAGAATCAGTAGAAGGTTACGCGGAAATCATCTAAAAATGAGAAAATGTGAAATTTGAAAAATTGAAAATGTGAAAATTTGAGAAATTTGAAAAATGTGAAAATGTGAAAATTTGAAAAATTTGAAAATTAAGAAACTAAAGCAACACGAGACATGCGCACTTGTGCCACCGAGCATCGATACCGACCGCCAAGTAATCAATGAAAGATTATGGTCCTCGAATTACAGTGGAATAACGCGTACCTAGAGGGATTACGAAACGTATAAAGCGTTTAAATAATTCATACGAGTCGCGGGGCGGGTGATTCAGTATTAATTCAGCAGCGTGGATTGGAAAGCGGGGTATAACGTGTAAAATGGAGGGCAGTGATTAGAGATTGGCTGGGGGATAGCGGTTGGACGCGGAGGCACGTGGAATATTAGGGAACCCGTCTAAACGACCTGGATTTTCTGTTTAGTTAATTCGGAGGCCAGCGCGATAAGGGTCATGGTCGCGGCCGGCATGCATCTCGCGAGATGACCCTCGAGATGTCTTCTTTCGATTCGCGTGAAAGTTTCACGAGGATGGGCACTAATTAAAGGCGAAAAAGAGAAAAAGAAATACAACCGCGCGCCCTTCTTCCCACTTCGCGTCGGACACCTCCAGCGCTGCCACTGATCTTTTCGTGGGTCCAATTAAAGGGCAGGCGTTGCTTTCGCCAACGATTTGTTTCTGACGCTCGTATGCAGCTTCAGTGGCCTTGCAATGAAATTCTTTTCGAATTCGCGAGACTGTGTAATTGTCCCAGTTATGCGTTTTATATCGCTGTTTGGCATTGATAGTGGCATAAAATATCAATTTAAACAAATTACATGATTAGTGTTCAACTATTAGTCAAATGCAAATTTCAAACTGCTTTTCCTGTGTAATTTACATTTGTTGAGTTGTGGCGTTATCAATTGCAAGTGGTAAGCAATATGAAAATGGTAAAATGTACCATTTTGAGTGTCAGTTCCGGGGCTAATTTTTTTTTTTCAAAAAAGGTGTGTTATTATTCTATTAAAAAAGTTGAATAACCTTTTCGTCGTTTAGTGTCTACGGAATTGCGATCGTTTAGCTACTAATTCTAGCGATCTTCTCTTTATCGGCAGCTCTGCAGCTTGTTGATTACGGAAGGAGCAAAAGTAGCGCCAAGCTTGCTAAAAATACATTGTATGTACAAGATCTATGGTGAAGCCGTGAAGCTCATACCACAGCGAATTTCCTACGTGTAGCTTCTATTTATCGATCTATGGTAACGGCGTCTAACGCGAGCTAGTCTAAATAACGAGTAACCTAAGCAAAGAGTGACTAAACTGAAACATAGGTATCTCAAGCTGCCCAAGGAAGAAGCACCCTAATACACCCCCCAGAACCCTTATACCTCGATCCTCCCCACGCACCGTTTGGCAAGGAACAAATTCAAGCTCCCAACCGTTCCGGATGTCGGCCATGTTGGCTTAAAGAAAAGCAAAACAACTGTAATCGCGAAATTCACGTCCCTCACCCATTCCTTCGCCCATTCCATCGCCCAATCAAACCGAGAAACACTTTCCAGTCTTCCCGGGGGTTTATGCAATCATATATCTAGAGAGGGCGGGGGTCAAGAAGTCAGGGGTGTCGAAAAGTCTTCGGTTCAGTCGCTCATCAACGACGCAAGCTCGCGGTATGTCCACGAAGCCCTTGGTCGAATGCGAGAAAGGCGATAGTCCGATTCCCCTGATCTAATTAGCCGGAGATCCTGGGGCCACGCGTTTACTGGATACACGCCCTGGTATGTATATATAGGGTGCGCTAAGATTAATGGTCCATACTTTGGATATCTGTGTGCAGAACCGTGCAACTGGCACGGGTCATGCTTCTTGCTTGTTCCTAGTTGGAAAAGGATGACGGAGGAAGAAGTTGGATGCTTTACAGAATGCTATCTCGAAATTCAATGATGCATGTGCAATATGCAACTGCACCGTAGTTTTAAATGGATCCATATACTCGTTATTTGTGATATCTACGACCCTCTCAAAAAGCACCCTGATCAATTGCACTTTTTGCAAATTTGGTAATATTAGCATATGATTCTCTGTACTTTTAATTTTACGGAATTGATCAGTGTGGATTAGGGTTGGGACTATTCGAATAATTTACTATTCGACTATTTTACAAGTAGGGTAAACCAACCAGTGAATGACCGAATTGTTAAATGAGAAGCCCAGTAAATGACCGCATACTTTTAATAAGAATTGTACTTATTAATGTTTGTTTAATACGCGTGACTAAAAATATGGGATATTGAAAGTGCAACTACACTCTACCTATAAACATATAATAATTTTTCAATTTATAATTGACATTTCTTTGCCTAATGGTCATTCACTGGTATGCGGTCAATTACTGGGTGGTTTACCCTATTCGAATGCTACGAATAAACTTCGAATATTTGAGTATTCTAATGTTATTATTCGAATACTGATGTATTCGAATAGTATGGTATGAAGTGGGTTAAAATTAGCTTACAAGATTTCACCATGACAAATGAACCTAAAGAACTTGATTTATAATTCGCACCATACTATTCGAATACATACATAATATTCGAATTATATTCGTCAAATAATTAAGCAACTGAAGTGTTCGAATATTCGAATACCGAAAAATTCGACAAATAGTCCCAGCCAAAGTTTGGATTCTCATGTGTTTACACATTGATCCTTCTCGACTTTCTACGCATAAAAGTATTAGGGTAATGAGAATCAGGGTAATCCCGGAACTTTAAAGTACCGAGGTCGAAAAATTATGCTAAACACGTCCCTGAGCTCTTCAATTGTCGTCAAGCAGATAAGTACATAGTACCATCACTATTCCTCTGTAAGGCACAGTACTAGTCTATTAGTATTACTATACTTCTGACACGCATAGTACCCAAAGTTTGGATCATAAATTTTGCAACACCCTGTATACAGACTACACGTAACAACAATGTTCGCGACACGGCTTATCCGTTGACGGGCTGTTCCGATTCAGGGGACACGGGGGGAAAGCCCGTCGCCCCCCTCAGATCGACGGCCAAAGCGACGGATCACCAGCGACCGAGGAAACTGACCGAAAACACCGACACGCGTTCGTCTTCGGCTCCGTCGAGCGGGTGATTCGCTTTAACCGCGCATCGGGCCAGCCACTGCTGCGATAAGTAATTTTTGTGGCCGATCGGAGACACCAGACTCTGGCCATTGGTATTTTTTATTTATTTTTTTTTTGGAGCTTCGCGAATTATTTTCGCCGGCAAAAACGAAGGCTTTGACGATGATGGCGGGAGCTCTGGAGGGCTCGACACTTTGAAGTTCGTGGAAATCGATTCGACGTGGCGATTTATGGGTTTTGGATGTGGGTGACGAAACTGGGCTGTGATCTGTATGTGTGTTGCCTTTTTCAGTGGGAATGTAGTGGTTATTTGTAGTTGGATACTTTTGTGGAGATTCAAGAGGACAGTTTTAAAAATGTTTGAAGGTGATGGGGGAGTGTGAAATTAAGTACTAAAAAAGAATTATGAAGGATTATATAAGCTCTTTGCAAGTAATCCTCTGTTAAAAGCAATCTCCTCTGAATTAACGAAAGGAAAATAATGAAATGGGTTTTGATGTTAAATTGAGTCTCCCGTGTAGCAAGGGGTGGAAACGAAATAAATGGGCTGGGGCTTAGAAGCCTTTTCCCGTTGGACGACTAGTGAACAAAATTTCATAAATATCATCTCCCTAATATCAACACCGAATTAGCTACCTAGCTACTCTTCAAACATCCAAATCCTTTGAAACTTCAAGGAATCGTAATTCTCATCAAGATTCCCCGTCATCTCCTACCTCCTATAATTCCCCTTTAGAAGCCCTAAATATAGCAACTATACAATCGTTCGGCGCCTCCTTTAACAAGCACCCTCGCCCTCAACAGCAAACTGCTAGCGCAAAGAGCAAAAACGCGACAAAAGCTCGCGCAGATAATACCAGCTCCCATCGAGGGATAAGTACAGTCAGTGGAACGGATATGACACCTATACATACTCGCGACATCCTTAAAAGATATCGAGCCTTCAAGCACAAATACCCTCAATCACTACAATATACCAAATGCACCCTCTACATTCAACCCTACCGGCCCTTACACCCGGCTACCAGTCTCACGCCACTATATCCGTTCCACGAGCGCCGCGTACAGCCAAACAACTCAGCCAAGGCTCTAGCGAAGCGTCCGTATCCGACCGAAGGGAAACACTCACTTTCTTCCGGGTGCTTGACAGTGGAGAAGCATCCGTCCGCGGACAGGTAGAGGAGCAGCGCCCCGTTCGCCGGCAGCTCCTTGAACCCGCTGGCCAGGAACACCTGCACCTGGCTGTAGGTGGGCTTGTACAGCAGATACTTGTGGGGGTTGTCGCGCCTGGGCGCCCCGTTCTCCGCGCCCGGGTACGGGCCGGGCCTGAACGGCATCCTGCCCGCCGGCGAGGCGTCGTGCAGGTGATTGGGATCGTCGCGTGGCTCCCTCTCGAGTGTCTGCAGCATCCTGAACATGTCCATCGACAACTCACTGAACTTCACCTGGTCGGCGCAGTTGCCGACGATCAGGATCTCCTGCAGCGATAGGCACATGGGTGGCGTACGTTCGACGGGCGGCGAGGTCTGCGGGCCTAGCCTGTGGGTGAGTATCACGGGATTCGTGTCCGAGTGAACCACCCCGACCGCGGACTCGGCCTTCACGAACGCCTTGATCTCGTCCAGCACCAGGTTCCACTCCAGCTGATCGTCCGGCTCGTAGGTGCTGGTGTAATCGGCGATCTGGGCGTCCAGCTCCTGCACCAGCTCGCGTACAAGCTTCATGCGGTTCAGCAGCAGGCACACCACGATGAACCGGGCGTAGTACCTGAGCTTCTTCACCATCAGGTCGCTCCTGTCCTCCTTGGCGGCGCGGCTGTAGTAAGCCCGGCCCCTGATCGCCGCGTAGAACGAGTAGGCCTCGTGAAGGTAGCTGGTCTCGCTGGTGCGCAGGTAGTAGTGGTAGTAGAGCTGGCCGATCTTGCTGGCTATCTCGCCGATCTGCCACCTCTTCAGGCCGTACTTGGTGTCCAGTATCGTCCTGCAACAGGGAGCAGAGGGAGGGTTGTACGGGTGCTTCGTTGAGAACACGATTTCACGAGGCACAGCGTGGCGTGGGTGTACCAAGCGGTGGCGAGGCTAGTGGGGGCTTCAAAGGAGGCAGAGTTGGGCACTAACTGAATAAAGAATTATTTAACCCTCTGTTGTCACACTGGGTCAAATTCACCCTGCGTTCTTTTAAGCAAAAATCCTTTTTGTCGAAACTTTTATTGCTTCAAATTTTTTTTATGCACGATGACACTTTAAATGTCAACTAAAAACGATGGGCATATATTCTACAACTGATTGAAAATTGACAGGGTGAAATTGACAACCGAGGGTTAAATATCGGATCAAATAAAGGTTAGTTTAACTTTAGAGTATTTGACGATTAAAGCTAATCGTTTCACTCGACAATGAATTTTTTTAAACTTTTATTCGTTATTCGAAGTTTAAATAAAATTTTTGCCCATCTCTGAGTGGAGGCTTGGGAAATGGGAACGGTTCGGCTGCGAGGTAATGTTTGGGTTGTGGGGCATGCGCGTTTGGGAACTTCACTGATGCTTGGTGCACCTGTGGTTGGGTTTGGTACTGTGAGCTATATTTAAATAGTATTTGGACATCTGAAGGTGAATTTCTTTTCTGTGATGTCTTTGGGGTTTAATGAGAGAATGCTGCTTTCTACTTAGTGCTAGGACATACATTTCTTATTGTCTAGCTTCTTTATTAATATCATTTTGACTATCACCTATTAAGCAGTATCCATAGAGTTTTGCAAGCTTGCAAGGGAAAGCCAATAGCGTTAATCTTTATCTAGTCTATAGTGCCAGTCGAATCTGTGGAATCGGTTTGATGATATCGCTTTGTCAGGTGCAAAAACGGTGCAGCCTTTGTCGCTAGCAATTTAATTCCGCTTCGTTCCATTCTTTAGGCACGTGGAAACGCAGCGCGACGTAGGTTCGCGTTAGAATTGCCGTTTGCAAGAAATCGCAGAAGGGGAACAAAGCTGCTGCGTGTCTGCGCAAGAAAGGCGCGAGTTGAAAAAAAAAAACAATCCCGAGATCGCGGAGCCGCGATAGTTTTCAAACACATTCGCACGAGCGCTGGAGAAACTTTCTCTATTGTTTTGACGCGGGAAACCGATCCTGAAAGAGCGTCCCCGATATTTATTAACAGCCACAGCGTGCACGCGACGTTGCGGGGCGAGTCTGAACGCGTGTCAGGTTTATGCGCGTACCCTGCCCGTCAAAGCTCGGTACATTCGAATGCGCTGCCAGGAACGTAATTATTAACTTCTATATTTTTCTGGATTCTAAGATTTTCGAACTTTTATTATCAGTTATTACTAATCGGATGTAAAACATATTGCTTTCATTAAATGAATAGGAAGATTAACAAAAAAATTTATAATAAGAACAATCCGAAAACTATTTAGTCTAAAAGGTACAACCACTCATTATTAATTAATGCACTAACACGCTCGAAATGGCCGCATCGACACTCACAAACGCATCGGCTCATCACATCACTATATAACTACCTTCCACTTTCACCTAATTTCTAATTCACCTACCCACATCATTCTAGACAGCCCCACCTTCCCCTCAAAATTGCCCAGCGTGATTCGTGCCGAGACTTAAATCGACTATCTCGTAAACGAATCGACTGCTATTCATGCTCCCTTTCTTAGCCCCGACAGAACATACGGGACGCGATTTTTCCGACAGGCCATTTAGACTTGTCAGTCCGTGTATCGCGTCGAGCGCGTGTATCGGGTTCGGCCAGGTGTCGTGTGAATAGCTGGATAGACAATTGACTCTTTGTTGAGTCACGCCGCGGCCCCCGATGGCACTTTACGCGATCGAAAGGGATAGAGGGTATTACCGGGCAACAGAATCGAAAGGGTAAATAAAGGTCCGCGGGCGGAAGTGGGCCAATGAAGCGACCGAGAAAGTAAACGCCAAGGAATGGGCGTAAGGGGGGTGCAGGGAGGGTTGGGCGACGATTAAGCGTACGCGATAACTGTACGCGGTCGAGGCTTCGTCGCGAAATTACAGGAAGGAAGGACCGAGATCGAGTCGTGGGATCCGCGACAACGATACCACGAGGTCTTGGTCACGTGTTGGGTGGTGTATCGTGGGTGGAGTACAGGCTGGCTCAAAATACGCGGCGCTTCTTTTAAGGGGACATTAAAATCTACGCGTGTATGAGGTACATTCGCACAGAGTTGTGGCATTTGTGGGAAAATGGGTATTCTATTTTATATTTTAGTGTATGAAAGGGACTATACTATTGGGGGCTTCATGCATTTTTTTAAATTTGAGTTTTTATATGCAATAAATAGCTCTTGACTATTTCGTTATGCTGTATAAAGATCGCTATTTATATCTACGTTATAAATTGGTAAAAAATAATATTTTTCTTCATTAGGTACATGTCCCTGAATCTTATGTACCATTGCATGTTTAAACCAGATTTTCTAAAAAATGTTAAAAGTGGACATACAATATTGGTGCACTAAGCCATCGATATGTATTTCGTTCATTTAGCAAATTAGTAAATGAATAAATGGAAAATGTGGGGGTGACCATTAAAACGTGACACAACTGGCGAGTATTATCTTCCTTGATCTATCATATAGTTTTTCAGGAAGGTATGTTACATGAACGCTTGTTTGGAGGTTTTGCTTAACAAAATAACCGTTTGTTCACACGAAACTGCGTACTTATCGCACTATCACTTAGTGTCACTGCTGTTAATCTCCCTTTCAAGTGCAGTGACCTTGATTTCTGCATTCGGATGTTAAAGTGACAGAATGCCCCAGCAACTTTCATAAAAAACGTTTCTCGCAACTCGTAACGTAAATAAGAAGATATCCAGATAATCAAGCTATCAAGTTAGAATAAGTAAAGAATTGTAACACCTCATAAGAGATTTCATCATATCCAAAGCATTCCCTGAGAAACTGCCCCGTGCAAATCAGCTGCTCGTCAGTCGCATCGCGCTTTAAAAGACACGATGAAATGATGCAGCTCTTCGTGCCAGCAGTGAAATTTTAAGGCAGACACTTAGCGGCTCGTAACCCGAAGGAAGTGGTTCCGCACGCCGCGCGAGTGTGGCCCAGGATCCCATCGGCAAGAAATTCCCGCGAGCATGCAAGAACGATCGACCGGGAGGCGGGACGCGATTTCCGCGTATCGCTACGGAACCCGTTTGGAAGCGCGCGTTCGACAGCCGCCTCGGTAAGCGGGCGAGAGTGCCGCGATGAAAACGAGAGCGAGACGTGAAAATAAAAGAGAAAAGAAATCGATGGGTAAAATGTTGTATACCCTTAAAGTGCACCCCTCGCAGCGATTCACTAAAAATATCTATGCCCCTGCATAGCCGTGGGTAACACGTACGTACGCTACGTATGTACATACATCGTTCACTCGCGCGCACAGTGTTCGCCGTCCACTCGTCACATGGCGCGTACCCAGGCGCGAGGACCAACATCCTTCCTCGTCTCCTAGGCGGACGGCCCCCCGTTCCACGGGCGAGCGCCGCGGCAGGGGAGCACGTTTTTCCCGGTTTGTTGCGAAAGGGTGGCGGGATCCGGTCGGTCGGCGCACCCCCGGCGGACGGTAGAGAACGCTGCCCTCGGGGAGGATCGAGGGCCAGATCGGCAGGACCTCGTGGCCCGATGGACGTGGAGCGACGGGGCGCGTTAGGGGCGCAGCCACACCGCCGCCGCCGCGGAACCGGGATGACTCACGCGGGCTCGGGTTTCGCGGCACCGCCACGCTCACTGACTCACCTGTGCTGCTGCTGGAACTTCCACAGCTTCGTGTAGATGTCGAAGGTGCGCCCGAAGTAGCCCTGCCACTGCTTGTGCCCGTACTGTGGCAGATCCCGTAGCCCGTTGAACAGCTGCTTGCTCTTCTCGAGCAGGTGGCAGAACTCGAGGACGACTTTTCGCTCGTGGTCGTCCATGCCAGCCATCATGACCATCTTTTCGCTGTGTCGAGTACGCGGCCACTGGCTGGACGACCCCTCAGACGACGGCGAGCACGGCCACGACGGCGACGACGACGACAGTCGCGGCGGCCCCGCGTGATGGCGCCTGCCGATTCCGCCACCCTCTTGCGCTCCGGCTACCACCACGACGCCCGACCACGGGACGCGCCGACCCAATCAATACTTGCCCACCCCGCATCAGGGGGCGCAGCGTGCGTGCCGTCCACGCCGCCAACCGCGCCGCTGCCACGGCCCACGCCGCCCTCCACCGTCGCAACGTCGCCCCGGGACATCTGTCCGCTCCGCCGGTAGGCTGTGCAAACCCTCCGCCGGGCCGATCGATCGATTCGTGCGAGAGGGTAACGCGGAGATGCCGGATGGACGTAGTGGTTGGTTATCCGGGGTTGTTTAGAGCAGGGTGGTCTGTAGAGGGTTGATTCTGGGCAGTGGTTGAAGGTGGAGCGGCTGGGATGTCGCCACTGATGTCTGTTCCATTGGGGCGCGAGTGCGGAGCAGGTTCCTACGGGGGAGGACTTGATGGAGGGTAGGTTTCCACCTTGGAAATTGGTGCAGCTGGGATTGATGTTATTGGGAATGAGTCGTGGATTTTTTGGATGATTGTAGAGGGGAGTGAGAATTAATGTAAGAAGTATTGTTGTAGATTAATAACTCCGTTGTTTCTGTCTATAAATTGCAGCTCTAATAAAATTGTAAGTAAGTACTGTGAGTAGAGCTTACAATGGTCCTCAGGGAATCGTTCTACGTACTACATCAAAGTTTACAGAGGCTTACAATTTTATTTTTAGCCAAATTGAGGACCTTGCGGCAAGAGGGGTGCTGCTCCGTCTTTACCAACTTCGAGTAAATGAGAAAACTGTTTACATATAAAATTACTGCTTTGACTTAACATTAAAAAAAGAACACTAATTGAAAAATATATATTTTCACATAATAAGTAGTAGTTATGGAGTTGACAAGTTTTTACTTCTATTTTTGGCGAAAAGATATTCTATAATAAAAATATTAATATTGGTATTAATATTTCCACTTTAAAAATATTAATACTAATATTAATATTCACACTTTAAAAATAGTAATATTAGTATTAATAATCCCACTTTCAAAATAATATTAATATATCTACTTTAAAAAATATTAACATATCAATTTTTATTTATTTGCAACAAATCGCTCATTTGTTATCATATTTGCATCAAAAGTGTATCAAACGATGAGGATTATTTTTACACATATCACACCTCGTAACTGAAAAATTGTCAAAATTGGAGCTGCACCTCTCTTGCTGCAAGATCCTGAATTTACATATGTATCTTAACTATCATCGAGGAAATGTTCAACCGCCCCTTCTTCACAAACAATTTCTCAATCGTCGTCCTAACGAACTCCCTCCCCCGGCGTTTCTTCCACGGCAATTAATATTTCGTAGTCAAAGGGCTCGCGGAGGGCAAAGGGCGGTAGTCGCGAATCCGGGGTGAACGCAGGGGGGTGGCGGTCGACACTTTCGTTGTCGTGGCTCGTTACGGCTGCAGAAACGGTGGGAGTTTTGCCGCCCTGCTAGTCGGCTGCCGCCGTCGGCGGAGATTAATTAACTAGATAACGGTCGGTGGCTGCGAGGGAACGTTGAAAGAGGAGGGCCAGCGGCCCGTGGAAAAGGCGAGAAGGGGGTGGAATCGCGCGGCCATCGCGTGGAACCCCATAGCCCGGCGACGGGGGGCTCAAGACGCCTCGCGCGATCAAACTTTTGGGAACCAGTTCGAATGCGATTGCAACCCTGGGGGTGCGCAGGTTTTAAGATTATATCACGTCTGTGGGGGAGAGGTTGCGCACACTTATATCTGAACCCTGCAGGGACGTCTTTCAGGAGGAATCAAGACGGGTGGAGTGGATAGAAGGAAGATTTGGGATGTCTGTCTACCAGCCACATGATCGTAATGCCTTGTGAAACCTCGAATTTAATCATCACTACCCCCATTGATTCTCCCCTATGGGAACTTTTCTGTTTGGTCAGAGGCAATTGAATAAACAGAACTTGTAGGTGTATACTGCAGTAAGTACAATTCTTATTAAAAGTATGCGGTCATTCACTGGTTGGTTTCCCCTACATTAATTGAAAATACATGCCCAAGAGAAGGCATATACAATCTTCTTAAAAATCATGTAAGAGGTAAATAAGACATTAAGGGGGTTTTCTCGTATTACAGCCCCCGAAATATATGAATTTATTTTGAAATAACTATTCTTAATATTGCAATAAACTCTTGTGGGATATAGGGAGGCATCTTTAAACTTGTAAAATTTTTTTTACGTCGATTCGTTTTATTATTTATTAATTATTATGGAATCGTGTTAACCTCCTCGACGATGCTGGCGTCAGGTGTAGCACCTGTCAGTCATCTGATTGCAAAAAGAAGAAAATTTTCTTAAAGCTAAACAATTTACGCTGGTATTGGACCTAAAATTTTAAATTTAGTTTTTATTTATAATACTTTTCTCGTCGATATAACGAATAATATGAAAAATTTGTCTAAGGAAAAAACTTATTTTTTCTTCCAAACGCTATAACTCTTTCAATTTTTCATTTTCTTTTTGTTTAAAGTGGACCAATCCCAGCGCAAACTATCTAACGTTAAGAAACTTCTATTTTTTTTTTGCAATGAGATGACTGTGATAGGTGCTACACACCCCGCCAACAGGAGTTACATCATCGAAGAGATGGACAATATTCCGCAATAATTAACAAATAATAAGGATCGACATAAAAAAAATATTTTCCGCAAGTTTAAAGATGCCTCATTATATCCCAAAAGAGTTTAATCCAATATGACCTACAGTTCTTTAAAAAAATTCATAAATATCAGTTACTTTTGGGGCTGCTACACGAGGAAGCCCCCCTAATAATACATTCTCAAATCTGAAAAAAATTCAATTACAGTAAGAAAACTCGAGCTCCATATTATTATTAACCTTTCACGCCTCTGCCGGCTAATTCTCCAGAGAAAGCGAAAGATCAGCCCGTCGGAGGGTGGCAGAAGAAAGGGAGCGCGCGGGGTGAAAGGGGCAGAGGATTGAACTGGTAGCCATGACTGGGGGGTTGCAGAGCTCGCGGCGTATATCGACTGTGTCGCCTCATCTACAAGTCAATCAGGCTCGCGTGCCAGTGACTCGTGAAGGCGGCTGGTACACGTAAGTTAAGTAGCCAGCCATCCACCATACATATACCTGCGTGCCTCTCTGTCTAATACGACACGGCCACCTTTATGCCGGGTATGCAAGTATAATGCGCCGCTGCATATATGAATGCTTATGGTAATACGCGCGCGCGGCAGCCTCGTTTCGACGGTGGCCCGGATGCCTGCTAGATAGACCACGGCCCTCCTCTGTCTACCACACGCCTATTGTTATCGCTAACGTGTGCCCCGACGTCGCCTTTACCTATCGGCCAACGGGGCTACACACGATCACCGTCTCGCCCCTAATTTTTCTGTCCCGAGGGAACTCAGATTGGGGAATGTGCAAAAAGGCAACGGTGGAGGCGCGGCGGAGTTGTAGGTGGTTTCAAGCGACACGCGGATTAGGGGTCTTAAGTCTCGCGGAGCACTTTCGGTACATGCGTTACGGTAATCGACTAATTTCGAATGGGAATGTTTCACGTGGGTATGAATAAGGAGTAGTTTCTTTCTTTCTTAGGTGCCTTTGTTGCCGTATTTCTTCAGGCAGAAGATTGAGTGATACTTCCGGTTATGGCTGCTCCTAATTTGTGAGTTCATTGTTTTTTTTACTGTTCACTGAACTTGGACGTTTGAGGTTCTTGGATTTGTGGTGAATTTTGAACATGGAGGGAATGTCCTGCTATTTTAGTTATTCCACTTTTAATGAGATTAGTAGTAATTGAAGTTCCTGTCTCCTTGGACTATGAATAGCTTGGAAACGTTTGTAGTTAGAGCTCCCGCATTTATGATTCAAAGGAAGTGGAAAATATAAACACTGGTGAGAGTGTCGTAGTCTAGTAAGAAATAATATCCCACATAGTCCACATCGTAAAATAGAACAAGGCTCCCTAGAATAGAAGACTAACGTCAACATGATGCGCAGGCCATTATCAACGTCACTTTGATCGTAAACCTTCTTTACACGATCACTAGATACAGTTCCAAAGTGAAACTGCATTTATAATGGTTGTCTGGTAATTCACTAACCCAGTGTCACATATGTACATTTAGGTGGTTCATGATTTCGAGAAAAATGAATTTGAATACCTCACTTCTGATGTCTATATCTTCGATATTCTTGCGAATTTCGGTCCCAAATTTTCAGGAAACATTCATAACGTATCAAACACTAAACATATGGATTTTTTTATCTTTTTAGCATATTTCGGTATATGCCCCTCGCTTAAATGTTTAAAAATACTCCTCGAAAATAAAAATTCCACTGTTTTATTCCCCTTATAAATAAAAAGTGCTCGAGAAACATTTAAACTTTCATAATTTGAGAAAAAAGTTGTATTTTTTAGAGTTCTTCGGACTTTTTTCGAAAACCGTTTATCGCACGAGGAAAAGTAATACATCATAAAAGATGCTCCCTGTCCGGATCTACAACTTTTGTTTCATATAGTTTTTGATTTAATAAATAACTTGGAGGATATTGTATAAAGTCGATTTTGTGAGCTGTTAACACAGATTTTTTCTATTATTTGAAACTATTCCGTAGAGTGCCCCGAAAAAAATCTTGAAAAAAATTGGTCCAAGAGTAAATAAGGGTCACCGTATGTATATGATATTTTCACTTCACCATTTTCAAACTCGTGAGAGTAACCTGTTTCCTTTATTGCTCTCCAAAAAGCATCGAGTTTCGTTCATTTTACCTCCCTAATCATTTAACCCTTCAAAGCCTAAACTACGTTCTTAAAAAATTATTGTCAATTTGATTGCCCGTCGAATTCTCTCTGGCGATATAACTGACATTATGGATATCAAAAACTTATCATTAGGCTTCTAAGCGAGGCTTAAGGAGACTAGTGAGTAATCAGCCACCCTGTACATCGAGCTAAACACCGTTTCGAAAAAGCTCGCTTCGAAAGCACTCGATCAAAACGAGGAAAGAAGAAACTAATCGAGCCGAGAAAGGTATATAAATTGAAATCAGTGACTCACCCCCAAAGTGGCGATTCGATCGATGGTCGGTGAATCGTGGTCGAAGGCACGGGTCGAGCACATGGTCCCAGTCCATGACTCGAGGCCACTGCTGGCAGCCGGTCGTGTGGCCTGTCTGACTATAGACAAGCGATCATATCGGGTCGTTAACTGATATTAATAGCAGGGCGCGGTGAAACGCTCCAACTCGCGTTTGCCCATCGTCCTCTACCCTCTCTCTTTTCCGCCCTTCCACGATCCAACCCTCTCCTCCCTTCTCTCTCTCTCTCTCTCTCTCTCTCTCTCTCTCTCTCTCTCTCTCTCTCTCTCTCTGTCTCTCGGCCTGTCCCGCCTAAGGGACCCTTGCCCTAATTGTAGCAAATTAAATCACGCGATATCGACGATTCCCTCGGGTGAAATCTACACGCGCGGCAGAAGCGTGCCGCGATTGTGCACGCCTTTTCAACGCTTTAATCTATCTTCAGCGGCCATTGTTCCCGATCAAGGGCCACGGGAACCGTCGCGCACTGGGATCTCCGTGTAGAATTGGAGATGCGCTACGGTCCGACCTTGCGTTCCTTTCACCACTTAATTAGTGCTTTGCAAAGGGTTTTTATGTAGCTATGAATGTGGCGTAGAGACGAGTGGCTTAAGTCCACTTAAACCCTCTAGGAAAAATGGCACGTTTGGAGCTGCAGTGAGTGAGATTGAAGAGTGGGCACTAATGGAGTAGTGGGGATAGAGATCGAGGAAATGTAGGTTTAAAGAGCAGAGGTTCAGGGGGTTGATTAGAGCTCCGTTCAAATTAATGTATAAACGTTCAAATCATATAGAGTTGATCAAATATTTTCCCTGGCGCTTTAAATCCTTGGGATGAAAGGGGCTGGCACAAATATCTGCGAAGGCACAAATTTATTTTCTTTTAAGGGTTTTTAAGAGGAATTAGGTGTTAAATAAAAAACTGAGATATTGATATTCACAGTTTACAATAGACAGTTAATAATGTTAATAGTGTTCTTCAATTAAGAGAATTAGGAAGGATATAGAAAGCATCCAGTTCTGTCCAGCAGAAGTCGCATAGTTTGCGTGTAAAACCAATTTTGAAGAAAGAAATTTAGGAAATAAATTTTCAACTGTTTTTAGAATTTATTTCTGAAGTAGCTACTTAAACATTTACGCAATCAGAGTTCTTTATTATTTACTTCGAATATGCAGCTGAATGCGATCCGTGTGTTTTGCCATTCGTTGTGAATTATTTCGCTATCAGTTGGAAAGATTCCTTTTGGAATTTTCGACAAGGTCAGAGAGCTTTTCAGCCCGCGTCGTAGTAAACTATTCCAGCGGGACGTCGCGGCGGATTTATAAGCATGCGAATAAACTCTTTTTAATATGCAGCCTCTAACCTGTTGAATGCATTGTGTGTTCGTGACAAGCAGTGATTACATTTGTTCTCCACGAGTTAGATACATTTTTTATCATTCCCAACGATCGCGTTACCGATGATAACCGCGTTAAACCGCTGCTCGGAATCGTTGTAGATCAAGGTCGCCTTAATATATTACTTTCTGGTCTCGCGGCGCGACTCGATCCCGGGAGAATAACAAAAAAGAGGAAGCCTGGAAATTTATTATAACTACCCAACGTCCCACTAGACAATTTTACCCGTTACAAAAAGAAACAAAGAAAAATAAAACAGAAGCACACCATACCTTAAAAAAAATCAAATATTCTCACTTCGCTATTTTCTGAAATCTTCAAATTCCAAATTTATAACGAATCGAAGCATAATAAAAATCTGCCAAATAAATAGTGCATACTTAAATCAATCATTTCTTGACAAAAGGGGCAAAATCCCCCTCCCACCAAAAAATCTTATAGGTACTGTAGAAACAACTTTCTAACTACATGTATAATATCTAACAAGAAGTGTCTCAATAAGAACACTGTTTCCAAGGAAAAGTGAGAGAAGAACGCAGTGTATAGATGCGTAAGAAGTTTAAAAAAACAATAAGAGGGTCGGAAGCGAGAGAAAAAAAGTAGGAAAGGGGGAGGAGCTGAAAAGTATGGCAGAGGAGACGACTTTTGATATTTCCTGGCCTTACCATTAGCCAAGCACGGGACCCAGGCCGTGTGAGGTTGGTTCGGTGGATGCGAGGAAAGCCTCAGGAAGCTCTAACTCACGGGCAAAAGGGGCAGCCCACCCCGTTCAACCGAGCCAGCCCCTGCCATTAACATTAACCGAGCACATACAGGGTGTTCGCAATGGCATTATCGATCGTACCTCCTCCCCCGCGCACTCCCGGGTCGTCGGTGAAAAAAGACCAGCGAATCGAGCACTTTGTACGATGCGTGCAGGAAACGCCTAGTTTACATTCACGAAACCCTGCTAAATGCCGATAGACTCGTTTTCGGGGCTACATGCCCGCGATGGCTCTTCGCGATGACTGCTAACGATTCGGAAGGCCACTGTCCAGATCGCAACATTTTCTGACGTGCTCGTTACGCTGCAATCTCTGTTGGGGAGGGAGACTTAGTTCTTTTGCATTGCATGACTCTAGGAGCGATGAATGAGGCCTGTTTCTATGTATTGCGTAAGAGAAAAAACTACCAAGCCATAGTTCCAAATCACCGAGTTTAAAATTTTTTAAAAAATGATGCACCTTATTCCAGAAGATTGATTTAATTTGTATGATTTTTTGTGTAAGATAAATGGTTTGTATCGTTATAGTTTAAGGGTAGTTTTTGATAATACAGGTTGGGAAGTGAGCTGGGGTTTTGGAAGGGTGATTGGGGTTTGTCGATGTTGGTGGGCCCCAAAGCAGGGGCCTAGGGTTTTGAAATGCTGGTTGGGCTCAGTTGATGAAGGTGAACTCTTAGTGGAGGACGCTAGGGTTGTGGAATGATGGCTGAGGTATGGATAAATTCAGGGAACGTGGGTTTTGAAACGGTGGCTGGGGTATCTTCATATTTTGTGAGTACTCAGTGCAGGGTCTTAGGATTGTGGAACGGTGGTTCGAGCACCTTGATAATAACACCAGCTCTTAACATTTCAGATAAACATTCCAAAGACAATCTATCACGTCTCTATAAATTTTCCATGAAAACTCTGCATCCCAGTCACAGTCACCCCCACCTCTAAAAAAAATTCTGCAACCACCACATAGGTATTCCACTCATAAACCACAATCAATCCGCAAGTTTCTCGTCTAGAATTAAACAAAAAGAAATACAAACTAACGACACTCCCAGAACATTTCGTACAATTCGATTAATATATCAATGCTATCAGTAGATCTTTATGCAAGGTCACGGGGTGCGTGTGTGTGCTCGGGTATCTCGCTGCTACGAAAATTATCAGATCCACGGGGCTGTGCGGTAACAACGGGGGCGCGACACGTCGGACACGTGGCCCAGGGGGGGCACGATTTTCAAAGGGGTGGCGGCTGGCCAGCGGTGTATATATTCATACCCGTCGCGATAACGATATATCGCGATCGTGGTATTCGTTAAACGAACTGATCGACGTGAATTCGCGTGTCATCGATACCCCGTGACCAGAGAAAGTGGTTTTCATTATCGAGATCGCGTTACCCTTATACAAAACGAAATCGAACCTCCAGGTTCGTTTGTCTCCTCTATTGAAGGACGAAAAGATAAAGGTAGACATTTTTCGAGAAATAATTGTACCCCTGGGAATGAGATTTCGGTTAATCTATACGGAGTGGTATTCAAATCGAGGGGAATGTGACTAAAAGCGGTACTAGACGCTGTCCTCCTTATTTCTCCCTTAATATTATATTCAGATAAGTCGTAATTGATGTTTAGAATTAGCGATGTTGATGTTGCAACGTTAGCTTGAGAATTTGTAGATTTATAGGGGTTGGAAGAAGTTTTTAATGAATTTTTTACTGTGTTTCCAGGTTGCGGTCGTTAGTGATCCAATATGGCCGCGATTAGGACGCGGGGGAAGGGTTTTTACGTTTGGTCTGGGAAACGTTTGCAACGATTCACGATCGCTGCAACCGGAAGTAGCACGGGTCCACCGAGGTCAGACACGAGAATCCACTCAATGCTGGTATACAAAAGGTTTCGATGTTTCTCGCACGATTGACACCGCTCCTTGCCTCCGCGATCGGAAGCTTCACGCATGAACGAGAGGAGTTACGGATAGACATGGCTCATGATTTCCACCGGAAACGAACTGGCCGAGGGGGACAGTCGTCCGAACAAGGGAAACTATTCGAAAGGTCCCTTGATCCTTGATGGCTTTAATCAATTGTTCGTATTCGTTCCTCAATTACCTCGATGCTTCAGAATTCATGATCATCATTTTCGCTTTAGTTTAATTATTTATATTAGGTAGTGAGAACACCTCAATTTTGATCTACGAACTTAGTATTTATTTCGTAGCAAAGATTTTTTGGAAAAACTATCAAAATATGACCATCTTCGTGTCACAGTCGAATTTCATCTAGCTTAATCTATTTTTTCCATCTTACGTTACTCGTAAGTGAATAAAATAGAAAACCAAGTACGACCACCTATAATTCATACTTGGTAGGCTACCTGGAACTTTAACCCCAAAGGACTGATTGATACATTTCTGAAGTGAAATTTTACCTCAAGCTTAAACAGTTTTTTTTCTCCCTTTTGTGAATCCAAGTTAAAAATTGAAGTTTCGTTTAAAATATGTTATCAACTAGCACGACCAAAATTTAACTGCTGGTTTTACATATCACTTTAAATATTCCAAGTGTCTTCCTGAAAAAATTAATAAATATTACACTTGTGCACCTGCAAAGCTAATAAATATTACACAAATGAATATTACACTTTAAATATTGCACTAATAAATATTACACTAATAAATATTGCGCGTTAAATATTCAAAGTGTCATCCTGCAACGCTAATAATTCTGCCTAATACCCTTTTGGCCACCCACCAGAGAAATATGTTCGCCAAAGCACAACGAAGGGGTCTATGCTCTGTGTCCGAACTGCAAACAGAACCTTAAGCGCCCCCATCATCTTGAACCGATGCCAGCGTTCCTGGATACACCAGATTTCAAGGTTCGCGTTGCTCGCAAGAAGCCTCTACGCTGGAGAATTCCCCTTCTCCCCGGATCACAACCTACGCGATGACGATTCAAGCGGCACAGTAATTCCTGCACCCCCGTCGTCGATAACCCTGGGAATAAAAACACCAAGAAACAGCGCGCGACGTTCCGACGGAAGGCTTTCTGCCACCTGCACAAAGGGTTGCCGCGTGCAGGCGGGGAGGTGCGTTTGCCGCGGCACGGGGCCGAGAGAGCTCCGCGGGTCCCGTGAAAGCTGGAAACGGGTGAAAGAGCGAGGATGGACTCGACCGAGCGCGGGCCAGCTAGAAAAAGAAGAAGAGGAGCCGCGAAGAAGTGAAGAGGGAAGGATGCCCGAAGACTCGAGGCGTAAACGCAACAGGAAGAGACAGGCATCGCCAGTCGGCGCGACAGAGTGACGGCGGGCGCGAGGGAAACGCGGCGAAAGAGGAGGCGGAAAAAAGAGGGAAAAAGGGGAAACAGGGAATAGGTGGACAGGCAGAGGAGTCGAGATAGCGGGCCAGGGTGGGAAGGAAAGGGGAGGTAGATGAGAATGGAGGGAGATAGAGGGCTGCGTAGGAAAACACATGCGGAAAAAGAGAGACAGCGAGAGATACTGGGAAACGAAAGCGCCGAAAGGCAGAAGGAGAAAAATGAAAGCAAGACAAACCACCCTCGCGCGCTTAGATAGAGCGAGATACAGGGGTAGCGGAGGGTGGAAAATGGGAGATAGAAGGACGCCAGAGACACGCGGGGATGTTGGGAAGCGTAGGCTACGAAAGGAGGATAGGCGGGGGTAGAAAAAGGGAGATAGAGGAGCGATAGGAGATGGAGGAAGGGGGAGGCGGGGGAACGGGGGGGGGGGAGCAGCGCAGGGAGAGAGGAAAGATCCACCCTGGTGGATGATCCCGCCTCTAAGGAGACGCTACGTCCCGGAGCACGAACCCCCTGGATGGGGGTTAGCGACCAGCCCTGCTACCTCCTCCGCCGCCGCCATCTCCACCCTCTCTCGCGGCGTCCCGGCGCAGGCTCCGATACACAGCCAATCGTCGGACCGCGACTGATAACGGCGCTGCCAAATGTGCGTCCGTCGCATCGCGGCCGAGTTCGCCACGGTGGTCCACGCGCCGACACGCTCGTTATACACCCCCGTCCGTAATCCTGGATAAACCGGCGATCCACGATCGCCCGTCGGTACCGCCGTGTTCCACCGCCGTGCGCAAACGAGAACCAGCCACCACGGTCGCGACGTTTGTTTTCGAACGGGGGGCTGCTGGTAACGTGCCCCTGCGACCGGTCTGTTCAACGGGAGGCGCAACCGCGATCGCAGAGACGGCACCCGGGAAGGATTGACGGAGAGGTTGAACGAAGTGACAGGGTGGAGGTGGTGAACCGCCACTGAGGAGTCTCTGCACCATCGACGAACTGGATCTGACAGTGGTGGATAAGGCGCCACGCAGGACCCCGCATTGACGGTAAGTTTCGATTCTTTGGGGAGGTTGTTTTTAGGTGTGGAGCGAAGAGGGCAGAGATGTGTGTTAACGGGGTTGAGAGATAAGTAGACTTCGGGTGGAAGCAGTTACCGATCGTATAGGGAGATATCTTTTTTGTTCGAAGTTAGTGGGGGTTGTAGTGTTTTTGATTTTTATACATTTTAATATCTTACGCAGCAGAAAGGCTAGTTATGTTTGTTTGAGGATAAGAGTCATTGGTTCCCACGATTTATAGTGTGCTTACAAACTTTTCTCCGGTAGTGTATGTAATAAAATGCTGTTGGTCTTGTGTGGGGGTGAAACGAGACAGCATGCTGGGCTATAAATGACAGTGGTTGTGGATCACGTGCTTGACGAAGGGTGGAGGTGAAGTTTTGACTAATAGGAGTTCAGTTTTTTTTCATACTTTCTTTTTGGTTGTCAGGAGGGTGGGATTTTGGGGTGAGAATTTGTGGGTGAGATTATTGAGGGTAGAGAGGGTTTTGGGTAAAATTGACTGGAGGAAGATTTTGGAGTTCTAGAGTGGTGATTTTGAGGGTGTGTGGAAATTGTAATTTCGTGGCTAATTGTTCTGTTTGTTGAATTCATTGGGGTTTGTTATGGAGGAGTATTAGCATTTCGCTTATAATTACTGAGCATCAAGATGATTGCAGAAAATTAATAATATCGAATAGAAAAGGAGGTGTCAAAATTTAATTTATAAATTAGAGTTTGAAAACTGATAGGTAAAGCTACATAAAAGTAAATTAGGTATTCTATTAAGAGATCCATAAACAGAATGTTGGTGAAATCCCCAAACCCTTGAACCTTCAAATTCTCCTGACTCTGCCTGAATTTATACTTCCTGGCACTTGGACTAATTATCAAAATCTATGTTCAGTAGCAAAAATTCAAAAATATACTTCGAAACATAAAAGTGTAATTTCCTACTAATTATCACACAACACCCACAATTTCTATTCAAATTATACCTGCGCCAATTAGCACCCAGACTCTTCAAACACTCATTGTTCCATGCATGATAATAACCCAATAATGGCCCACAGTAGAAGTTGCACAACAGTGCATAGTCCAAGTAACAGGAAATTTAACGTTACCTGCATAGAATTATTTACTAGTCTCGAGTTAATGAAGAAAAATACAGGTTCCAAACCACTGCTACCATAAACAGTGATCTATCACAAGCACCCTCACGATCCCTATCCAGCATCAATCATTCCATCGACAATTTAATTACCACTAAAGATCCAGTGTCCACACCTATCACCATACCAATCTCCAGCTAGGTATACACTGACTTGGAATCACACCAATTTCCTCACTACCAAGGGCCCATTATCACAAATAGAATCGTGCCCCACATCCATAATTTAATCACCACTAAAGACCTACTGCTTCATAGATACCATTACACCAATCTGCAACTACACACTGCCTCAGAATCCCTGTTGCTGCATAATTTTATTCACGCCTCGGAATAAGCGTGCACTCTAAACATCCATAGGCCTTGCTTGCGATCTAAAATTCTTATCATCTCCGCAGAATAATACTAAGCACCTAGTTCGATATTTAGGATAGGTGAAAATGGTCCCTGCATCCGCCACTCGGGGGCTATTATCTCCGTTAAATATTAATGCCCATACAATCCCACTTCCTCCTTCGATCAAGCCCAACATTACCATCCCTGAAAAACAACTCCACCGATTTAGAGTGCTCCTCAACCATTTATCACCTCGTGACCAACTTTCCAATAACCGCGGAATAAAAACAGGCTCTGTTATTATTGTCCCTTCTCTCGCCACGCGTTTCACAGACTCACACCTACGGTGCACACGGCGGGCACAGTATTCTCACCTGTCCACACGCATGTTTCGCGAATTAACCACGCCGGGACGTATCCTCAACGCTAAATTACCGTCCGCGCTCGCAATTTTTTCCGCCCCGCACTTTTATTGCCGCCGCGCTCTACATTGTCGTTATTCATTCTATTTTTTTTTTTAACGCCTCGTAAATCTCCCGCGCCCTCCCCCTACCCCGCGCATCGGGCGCTGTAATCGGTCGTAATCACGGTTTCTTAAATTCATTTCCCTCCTCCTCGATCACTCTCGTCCCCGTGTTTTTGCCGGAGCGTGCAGGCGGTTCGATGGGAAGCATCTGAGATTTATATCCATCCTATTATATTCCTCCTTTTGTTGCTCCCCGTGGGATCCTCCCGTCAGCTTGTACCAGCATTTTTCTCGCTAAAGATATTCCTGTTTTCAGAGGAAGAGCGCCTCGTTCAGGTAATATCAGCGATTTCGCCGTCTTTTTCCTCTTTGCGTGCTTGATGGGCTCTGTCGTGCACGGAGGATGGGTCGTGATCGTGTTTGGTGATTAATACGCTGTCTTTCCTTTTGCCGCTGCACTTGCACTTCCGCCGTGGCTGGTTTGATGAGCCGGTGCTGATAAAATGTTAGGACGGTTCGTGTTTCTGGCGGGGCAAATTGAATTTGCGGGTATCTTGTTGGGGATATTCTTTCTTCCTTTTGGTCTTATCTTCGTTTCACATGTGTATTATGCAAGGAAACGTGGCTTCTGGAATAGCGTTTTGTTTGTTTTATATTGCGAGTGATGGGTGACTTGTGGAGGCTTCAGAAGTTTTCTCAAATTTTCAGTGTTGGGAGAGGAGCAGTGTCTGACAATAGCTTTCCTTTTCTACTTAAGGCAATACACTTACGAAGGGGATTTCTTAATCGTCTCATTCTACTTAAAGTCTGCCTTCAACCGTGTATCAGACATCGTCCAATGCATCTATAATATAACTTACACTTAGAAAATTCTTTACATTACACTTAGAAAAGAGAGTTGTGTTTTCAATAAACACGGCACCATTAATAATCCATGAGAGGCCACAGTGTTCTTCGTAAACTAGAAAACACATTCACGAATACAAAAAAGATTTTTCTGGCAATTGCTTTCCCTCTCCTCTTACATCAATACTTTCGATGCTTTAGTGCAGAAATTCTTTTTGTGAAATTTGAGTTATTATATGCATCAAATAATTATTGACTGCTTCTTTATGTTGTATAAA
The DNA here is from genome assembly GCA_929108735.1 of Andrena dorsata. Taxonomy (NCBI): domain Eukaryota; kingdom Metazoa; phylum Arthropoda; class Insecta; order Hymenoptera; family Andrenidae; genus Andrena; species Andrena dorsata. Next base: position 39,104,543 of record OV815487.1, read on the forward strand.
AATCACTTTTATATCTATTTCATAAGCTTGTGAAAAATAATATTCCCCTTTATTGCATGCCCCTGAATTTTATGTATCAATTATTGCACGTTTAAGGGAAATCCCTACTTTGACGGCTTGAAAAGAAGCGCGATATGTGGGATTTTTTAAGAGAAACCCTCAAATTATATTAATTGAAAACTTTATTAAGGAAATTTATTATAAAAAATGAATTAAGGAAACGGTCCCTAAGACTTTAATGCGTTTTTCTCAAAACGATATAGACTTTTACGACTTAAGAAACCAGGAAATTTTTTGCAGAAATCGATGTCTGTTTTAGACGCTGCCGTTTGTTTTTTAATTTTCAGTATTTCTCATTTGATCTAGTTCAGGCGCTGGCCACACTCATAGAGATTACACAAATTCTTAAATTATTTATTTCAGACAACTACAACGGCTTATTTTATGCTAACAATGTGCATATGATTTTTGTGAGGCGCTCTATTTGAAGTACTATAACTCCGGATATAACCACTACTTCTGCATACAATTTTTTTTCATATTCTCTAAAGATTGACAAATGAAGCCACAAAGCTGGAAGTAAATGTATTTAATGGTTTTGTTTTAAAAAATTCCTAAAGTTCGCATCATTTTTCGTCCATCAAAGTGTGGAGACCCCTTAAACCTTTTTTCTCGAAAACTCTAAAAGTCGACATACAATATTTATGCACTAAACCATCGTTCCAACGAAGTAGCCTAATAATTCTCTCATTCTACTTAAAGAAGAAGAAACCTTGTCAACTAGTTACTCCCAGTAATAAAATATATCTGCATTACACTTCACGCTAACAAACTACAAAAATCATCCAATCTCCTTAAGCAGTGCTAGCATTTTTCCACCAACAACCTACGTAACCCACATCAATCTTCACAAACCACAAAACTAATTAATTTACTTTTCCAATTATTGTACAAAAGAAACTTCACCTAACAATTCCTTCCCTCCCATCAGCATCCCACAAACAACTTCACCCGCATCCCCAATGAATCTTTAAACATTCGAAAGGAACCAACCACCACCTCCCTAGCCCCGTCCAACAACCCCCATCAGGCCCACTCCCTGGCGAACGAGCGTCGCTGAGCGATTCCACGTCGCTGCGACCGAAAACCACGAAAAGATCCATCGCGACAGTCGCTCTCTCCCCCCTTCGGCCACGTCGTCCGCGGCAGCGCATTTAAATAGTATGTGTAGGTACATGCGAGAGAGTTTAGACGAGGTAGGCAGAGGGGTTTCCGGCGAGCGTTAACAGAGTAACAGAGTGATGTAATGAGGCCCGGAAGCAGGCAATTTGCTGGCCGCGGCGGCCGCAGTTGCGCGAGACAACCTGCCCGTAGTACCTTCTTCTTGATATCGGGTCCAGCCTCTTCTGGGTAACCGACCATCGCTGCTCCACGCCCGTCCCGGCCACCACGGACGATTTCGTGCTGGGCCCTCGCGGGTCCCGGTTACCCCCGCTCCTCCGCGACACCAATCCACTGACAATCACACGACGCGCTAAAGCTGCAAACAATGATCGACGATACGAGCTCCTCTACCATCGAGCATCTCCAACGATCGAGCCTGAGGCGGCCAGCTTCGAAGAGGAGTGCAAAGTGCACGAGGACTCGGGCATGGATCGGTAGCTTGTGAAAGGAAGGTGACGGAGAAAATCCGAGAATCGAGATATTTGCGGCGTCTGCTTTGGAAGAGGTTTGGCAGCGCCGAGTGATCCATGAAAAGGCGATCGGGAAAGTCCACACTCGCGCTGATCGCGCGTCTAAAAAGGCGCGCCGTGGGGTCCCGGAGGAGGGAGTCTTGGTGCCGTTGGTGTTCGGTGTGTTGGTATCAAGATACCGTCGAGGACCGGCTGGTTATCGTGCTCACCGGGGTGGAGGATAATTGCAGTGCGTTTTAAATAGAAAGGCAATTGTGGAAATCGCGGGCGGCCATTTAGCGCGGGGGTCTCGTGGACGGGACGCGGAAACCGTGCGCTTGCGGGCCGCCGGAGGTGCACCGTGATTATGTGACAGTTTTGTGAACGTGATTAAATTGACCTCGATACACCGTGGACATCCGCGTATCTGCCAGCCGGCGTGCATTCGTCGCCGTTTGCTTTTGTCCCGAGCGAGTGACGCGGCCGAGATGCCGGTCGCGGGGGCTGCGTGAGGGGAGCCGCCACTTCGGGGGCGATTACTCGATCGCGCGGAGCCAGGAGGATCGATGATCGGCGTGTTCGGCCTGCAGCTCGCGTTTCACCGTGGAAATCGTCGCAGCGACAGCAGCAGGTAAAAATCAAGCGGGAGCCGGCCCGCCTTCGTCTTCCGCGCGCGGCTGGTCATTGTCCGCTTCCGGCGTCGGGAAAATCGTTTACGTAACGCGAGAGGAAGCGGGAGATTTCGCCGGTGCCTTGCCGCGTAGAAGGATGAGCGGGTACGCTGGGATGCGGGGAGATTGTCGGGAGCCGTCGGAGAAATTGCATCGGCGGCCGATATCATCGATTGCATCGCGCTATCACTTTCGCGGTGATCGGTAGGGGCGGGGGATAAGACGGACGGGCGCGTCGATGAAATTTAGATCAGCGGTGGAAGACGGCCAGCTGAATTACGGCAGATCGATTACGCGCTCCTGGTTGTTACGTGCGCGTAATCTGCCTCCTGCTCGTTAATTCCGCGCTATCTCCTTGCTGCTCTTCCTCCGCTTCGAATGCGGGATTCTGGGCGGGAGCTGGGCCTAGTTGGCGATGTTGTTAAGCACGGTGGTGGGATATTTGAGAGTTTGGATATTGTAGCTGTTTCGAAATAAATAATCTTGAGGGATCGAGATCTTTAAAAGATCATCGGTGTTCGGGGAACGTTCGTGGAAGATTCGAATTTTTTAATTGATCCCTAGTTTTGGTTTCCTACTGGTTTTATTCGATACAGAATTGTAGAGATTTCGAATTATGGAGGTTAGTTGATTTTGTATTGGTTAGTGGTGTCTTTCGTGTTGCGTGTGGTGCATAACACGCCAGCTCCCCCACCGTAATGCATTCATAAGCAAGATGCTTTCTTGCGCACATGCTCATTCGATTTAATTCGATCGTGACTTTACCGGATGCTTCAAGGGTCCTTTAATGATCCTTAACGACACTGCCTACTGTACGCAAGTGCTGTCAAGAGTTTCAAGTAACTCACACTTACTCTGTTAACGCCGTTCATTGTCTACGGATTGCGTTCTTCCCTTTGTCATCCACCGCTCTGGTGAAAACTGCCGATGGTTGACACAGTTCAAGCGTAATCAGAAGCTATACGACAAAGTCTTTAAATTTGAATAGGTATCTGTTGTAATTCTACATTACAATCCGTTCCAATGAAGTCGTAGTATCATTTCCACATTGTCAATTGTTAATATTTCGAACAACGAATCGATATCTTCCTGTCCATGAACCACGTAAATGAAATTCTCCATACGCCAGATAGAATGGCTATTCATTGTGGACCTACATTTAATTCGCGATAAGACTTTAATGCTTGAATAGCTTTAGCAGGGATTGATTCGCAGATCATGTCCTCTTTTCTCGATGCTATTGGTTAGCTTCGTGTTTATTCTGTTTCTATCTTCCTTCTCTTAATACTTATTTATATATCTCCAATTCAATTGAACTTTTTTTTTACTTGCTTTTAATCTTCTGTTATTTCCTTTGCGCGCCCAATTTTATAGAACTTATCCACTTTCCTTTGCTTTCTTCCTACTTCTACATTTACTTCCTACACTTGCTGTTTGCTACTGTTCTTTTCGTCAGGAAGCACCCGGCTTCCAGGATAAAAATTATACCACTCAATTCCGCCTAATACGAGCTCTCCACCGCAATCGTGACACGTTCACTGATCTAACACTGTTCAATCAGCATACCAAGCAGCAGTGAACTCTATAAACGGTCTGTGCACGTCAATAATCAGATTCTGTTTGCGCATGCGCACCGGAGACTCCACTATCGCTCAGTACAGCCAACCAGAGTGAAACTCAAGAGGTTGTAAAAGAAATGATTTGTGGACTTGACTCCCCAATTGGTGGAAACCCTTAAACGCGGTTTTCTCGAAACAGTGTTCTTCAAATAGGTGGGACAAATATCTGGAAAAGTTATTATTTGATTCGATTGAAATTTTTTTAGTTTGAAAAATATACTTCTGTGCAGTGGGGACACCTCTAACATTTCAAAAAATTGAAAATTTGATGTTTTTAAAGGCGTTGGAAGTTCCATTAAATTATCTGTAGTAGTTTTCTTTTAATTAATTCCTAAAGGTTATCTATTTTCAGAGCTCTAGACCAGAACTTCCCCTTAAGGACCTATAACCGTTTGAAAGTGTCAAATCTTTTTGTATATATTTTCATAGATTGATATTTTAGAAATTTTGTAAATCATGTCCGATGTAAAAATTCGGCAGATTGACGAAGTTATAGACATTTGAGTAGAGCAAGCCAGGTACCACGGGGCAGTACGGCGCGGGCGGCTCGACCGATCGCAGCGGAAATAAATTTTTCATTACGATGGCCCTAAAATCTCGCGCTACATTCAACCCATTGTCTTCCAATTTTGGATGCAGAATCGTAATAAGATTCCACATCGTCCTACGACACCTTTTTTATTCAGATTCTTCGTTTATAGTTTATAAAGAAAAATCTTAGAAAAATCTAAATTTATCTCTGATCTCACCATTTCCTTATTTTTCAAAATTTTAAAAATCGGGCCGTCGAGCGATACCTATTAACATATTTTATAAAAAAATTTACCATTTTTGATTTCAGACACCGTGTAGCCGTCTAAACATAACTTCCGAAGAACAATACTTTTTTAACTAAAACTTTTTTTAAGTAGTTGCTAATACTACATAAACATAACACAAAATCGGAAAATCATCTTTAAGGAACATTCACTCTTAGCTGCAGGTCATATCCACTTCATATTCATTCGAATCAAGGTGAATATCGAGGTTAAGAGTTCGCGAAGGGAGTCACCTGAAGACTTGATTGGGGTCCGCCACATTTCACCCCCCTTTCCCACTTTCCTTTTACCCAATCCAGCGAATTATGCTCTAGCCAGTGGTACTTAACATTATTGTTTGAGGAATCCCGAAGATTGGCTACTCTGTATATTGGCTGGTGGTGATTTTCAGGGGCTCTTTGGTGATGTACGACAGCGCTAGCTGTTCGTACGCAGGTGCGCTCGAATTAAAGGGAGCCTCCGGGGCAGGAGCCGCGGCCGCGGCCGCTGGTGTAACCGCGGCCGGTGTCAAGCAGGAGAACTGGCCGTACCGCGGCCTCACCTGCGGTAGCACCTTCCAAAGGCTCAAGGAGAGCGTCGACAAGGCGAAGCAGGCGCTCGCCGACCGCGGCGGATACTTGTCCGGAGCTTTCTCGCCGCCACCACGTGCCAATCCATCCGCCATTTCGCCCACCGCATCCATCACCGGTGAGTCCACTAACAGTATGCGTTTTACGGTGTTTGGGGCCTTCGATTGTGTGTCACGTGAGGTGCTTCAAACCTTTAATAATATATGGCGCATATGGGTTTTGAGTGGTTAATAAGTGTGTCGTATGAGATATTTGAAGCCTCCAAAAAATTGTTCCTTATATACCTAGTACTAGCTTTACTACTCCGCTTCGCCCGACATTTAGATTCTGATTTTATATAAAAAAAATTGTTATTGATTTTTTTGTGCAAATAGTTACATTCATCTGGATTAGCTAGGCATAATAAGCTGGGAAACCTTTCGTGATCCCAGACTTTACCGTTCGAAAGTATTTACGCGACAGAAAAACATACAAACACTTTCTGCTTTAAATATTCAGATTTTAGTTATCAGAAGAATGTGTCCTATGAGGTATTTTAAGTCTCACAAAATATGTGCTCTATAAGGTATTTGAGTCGTCACACGAATCTGTGTCCTACGGAGTACTTGAGGCCTCCAAAAAATTGGTTAGGTACATGAAGTATTTTAGGCCACCAACATTTGTGTCCCTTGAGGTATTTGAGGCTTCAGAAATTGGTGCCCTGTAAGGTATTTGAGACCTAAAAAATTTGTGTCCTGTGAAGTATTTGAAGCCCCAAAAGTGTGTGTCCTATGAGGTATTTGATATTCCCACAATTAAGTAGTTGAGACTTCAAGTGTACATAAGCAGTGGCCCTTTGGAATATAAATCTATCATACCGTCATTATAGTAGTTAATTTCATCAAGGGTAGTTTCATCAGCAGACCTCTCCTCTACACGAGACACCTTCGAACACCAACGAAGTCCACACACGAGACACTTGTGGATTTCACAATCGGTATTTGTAATATATTCCCACCTTCCCTAATTTTTTCTATAAGTTTCAAACCACCAGTGAATATACCGAAGCTGCCAATTATGATCTACAGAAGAGTCTCATATTTAAAGACCTTTAGCCTTACAGAAACCAGACGACAGATACCACAGATAAAGCAAATAGTAATTTATATACAACCCCATAAGTAACTGTACGTACCCAGACTCGATTACTTTATCACGTGATCCCCTATCGCAACTACTCCAGGGTTAAAGAAAAAAGTTTGCTTGTCGCAGCTGCAAGGCAAGCCAGCGTTAGGCACGCATCAAAGTCAGACAAGTTACACGGCGGAGCGATGTTTTAGATGTTAATCGCGGGTCACGCAAGTACGCGTGGAAAAGCACACGCGACTCGATTACGCGCAAGCTCGTGTCGCAGCGAGTGGTACAGCGCAGAGGCGGTCGTTATGGAGATGAACCTCCGTACCAGTGATTATTTAAATGGAAATTTTGCTCTGATTCATTCGCTATTTTCTCCGGCAACTTCCCACCTCTGCTACTCTCGCTGTTACTTGCAGGAGGCCTACGACTGTGTCCAAAAAGGTCACCGCGATCGCGCTCTAGGGGCGATTACACTGAGTCGCTACTTTTCTCACGGCTTTCACAAGTTCGGAGATCTAATCGAACATTCGGACCTCCGTGCTTTGCGTGGGCGTACGGAATAATTTTCACTACTGCTTTTCTCACGTTGCTCTCCGAGGGTGATTAACGTACGCTTGACCGTGTCACGCTAAGCAGAGTGGGCACTGAGAAATATGGGAGTCATTGAGGCAATCGTATGTGTTTCGACAGCTGAGCAGAGAAATTTCATTCCACAGGATCTACAGACAACTTATACCACACCGATTTATCCGCGATCTTCAAACTCCACCCACCCTTCGCTATTCTCAAAAAATCGAAACCTTTCGGAAGAATTCAACACCCCAAAGCTATACAAAAAGTAGCACATGTATTTCAAATCTAGAACCACCGCAGCTGACAGAAACGCAAAGCCATTTTCATTAAAATAGTAAGCCAAAAAATCAGCCATCAACCAGAGATGAGTAAAATTTTTATTTAAATAGAAATTTCCAATAACGAATAAAAATTAAAAAAATTATTCGCCATGTTGTCGAAAAATGTTGAACCGTGTTAACATTGCTCGACGAATAAAGTTATTTTTTTACTCGTCGAGCACTCCAACTCCAGCGTCGAATAAATTTTTCGGGTTTAACTCTGACTGTAACCAAATAAAAAAATTCTATATTAAACTAAAGTTAGAGTAACTTTTATTCGGTCCGTTATTTGAATAATGTTTTATTTAATTAATGCCCAACTCTGCCATCAAGTAAACCAACATCGAAAACAAAATCCGCAGATTGAAGCCCTCGGTTTCCGACACGATTCCCCCATCATCAATCGACCACTGAATTCGGCTCGCGTCCCAAGATGCACCTCGCCGAGCTCTCCCAATAGAGAGGAGAGGGAAAAAAGGGGGGAAAATAAAGGAAAATCTCGGGCGTGATAATTTGTCAGGCCGCACCGGCCGCGATACCGGCAGCCTGACTGTTGCTCTTCGTTGTCGCCGATTTCCGATTGTTTTTTTAAAGCACCGGTCGCCAGGGGACATTAATTACCCAGCCAGTGTAAATCACGTTATCTACCGCCCACGCCCCCGCGCGCCAACAGGGTTGGGGGTGGAGGAGGGAGGGGAGAGGGCGGCCGAGGCACGGTGCATCGACGGGGGTGCGTTGCACGAGGGTTGCACCGCTGCCAACTGAGCAAAACGGTCGTCGACTGCTCTCCACGGCCACACCAATATCCTGCTCGCCTCCTCGGAAATTTATCGGTCGTTCGTTCCGCGAAAACTTTACGCGCTCGAACGTTCTCCATCTTCTCTGTGTCGGGAGGGAGGGTGCAGGGGGCAGAAGCGCAGTTTTGTAGAGAGAGAGAGAGAGAGAGAGAGAGAAGATGTCGTGCTCGACTAATTTTTATGGCGATTCGGTGGAAAGCAACAACGGGGTGGTATAGATATTGTTTATAGTAGTGAGGAGTTTGATATTGCAGAGGGATGAGTTTGGTAGGTTTTGGATTAATTTTTAGGGATGTGGAAATGGGAAATGAAGTGAAAGCAAGGGATGGGTACTCCTCATGGGTAACAGTTTTTATTTATACTGCTCGATACTATTTTTTGCCGAATATATAATTATGTTTCCATCAATTGAAAAATAAGGCATATACAATGTTCATAAAAATCATGTACGTAAATAAGACAGAGAAAACAATTTGAATACACAAAATTTAGATACAAGTTTTTTTAACGCTTTGAATAGTCACTTGTTTACTGATTCTTAAATTTGAAATAATACGCCATATTCTTCTAACTGATAACTGATAATTTACAACGATGCTACCAATGCTCAGATAATACACTATTTACTTTACATGAATTTCTTTTAACTTTCCTGGAGACTTCAAGTCGAGCCGCTAATCAACATCATGCCATTAGAATCACTATCTTATCTGAACCTACAGAAACACCCAAGTCAAAGGATAATCGAGAAATGGAAGTTCCCCAAAGCTTCCATTTCAAGCAAACCCGTCAGCAAAAATTACCAACTCGACTCCTGCACAAAACTCAAGCTCCCAAAATAAAAACCCTACCTATGTCCACGAAAACTCTCAATCGAAGAATGGTCCAAGGGACTGGAACCAATTACCATCAAAACTACCAACCCGTCTCCCTCATCAAACTCAATCCACCAAAATCAAAAGTCTACCCGAAGCCACGAAGCCAGCCCAATCGAAGTTCAACCCCCAGAAAATGGTATAGAAACTCCACAGCCCCCAATCCTCGTTCCCTCCGAAGAATATTCCCATCGATCGCGAGTCGTCATCCGGACTCGAGAGGGCCGCTCGGCGACGCTGCCGCGGCCGAAAAATGTTGACAGAGATCGCGGTCTGGGTCCCCGTGCAAGATGGTGGGTCGATGATGGCGGCGTAGTCGCGAAAACGCGGATGACGAGGGAGGAGGAGCGGTTAGGGGGTTAGCCGGGAACGTATCCATGACGACCGACCGCCCCACGATTCGCCACCCTCCGAGATCCCGGATGCACCCCTCGGTATCCCAGCATCCCTCTGGTCTTCCGCCCTCTCCACAAGCCCTCCGCTACAGGCTTGAGGGTCGAGTCTATCTAGCCGCCGTATCTGCGGCCCTGGGGATCATGCTCGAGCTACTTAGATTTTAAGTCGGGCCATTCCGTGTCGGGCCTCCGCACACGTACACGGGCTACCTGGCTATAATTCTACCCAACTTTCTCCAGCCCCTGACAAAAGGGGAAATCCCCCTAGCCTGGTGGAACCGCTGCTTGGAGCCCGTGGAGATGGTTCGCCAGGTTTTCGGCGACTGAGAGGGATGCGCCAGGGAATAGAGAGCTAACGAAGCTGCGCTTCGATTGGGAGTGGGGAGTCCGGTGATGCAGAATTTGGGTGATTGGGGGTCTGAGCGAAGATCGAGGAGGAATCTATTTTCTAAGGGTACTTTTATATTGGTTCTGCGATAAACGATCGGAGCGACGATTAGAGCGAGATGACTATATAAATGACAAATGATAAAAGCGTCGAGAAACAAATATTTCTCTTTCTTCGCTATTATCGCAGCTCCAACATAAAAGTACCCTAAGAAATTGGAACCATGGTGAAATTCTATTTGAAGGTATTTATTTTTGAGAAATTAGGTAAAGCTATTCAGCGATATTTCTGGATCCCACTTATTTTTATAATTCTGTGATTCAAACACCTTCACATTAGTTCATAAATATTTAGTATAAAGATTAATTTCACTTTCATTCCCCCGCAGAATTCAATCTCTTTCCACCAAGTTTCCCATAGTAACTATCTCTATCTTCATCTGATCCGTTTCGTTACACCGTGTCACCTTCTCGATAATTCCTAATCTGGTCCCCAGTCTCGTCAGTTTTCTGTCACGCTTCGCCGGGCTCCTAATCGTTAAACGAACGTGGTCTCGCGTTCGATCGGTTCATCACACGTCGGATGTTGTGTCAGCGTGTACGAGGGCGGCGCATGTATTTAATGTTTGTCGGTAGAGCACCATCCCGCCTTGTTTGCCCTGGTAATTGATGTTTGACAAAACGAGGTGACGCGCATGCCGACAACGTGCTGTTTGCCAGGGCACACGACGCTGGTTAGCCCTTTTAAGGCTCGCAGGGCTTGCGTTCGATCGTGCACGCTTCGCTGAGCCAGGCCTGGCGCCACGGGACACTTGCACCGGGTATTTCGAAATTAAGGGGCGGTTCTCGCGGAATCCACTAACAAGCCCAAGTCGCACTGAGTCAACTAAGTCGAACAATCCAATTGAACGTAGAAATATGGAACTTACTGTACGGAATGAAAGGATTACAATATGGACCACGAGTAGAGCTTTCAAGTTCAGTGTAGAGATAAAGATTCTAAAATCAATTTGAGGCACCACTAATTGTAAGAATTAGGTGGAGGTAAGCTTCTGGACACTAATCACAGTTTAATCTACTAAAACAGTGATTCTCAACCGGTTGGGACCCCGAATTGGGTCGCGAAGTGTTTTGTGGGAGGTCGCCAGTGTGCTTCTAATCTTATTTTTAACAATAGGTATTAAGCTAGAATTATATTCTGAAATACCCATTTTCAATGTGTTTTCTTTACCTCATTAAATTTACGTTACCTGATTCAAGGGATCGCAGGTTATTTGAATATTATAAAAAGAGGTCACGACTCAGAAAAAGAATGGGGAAACACTGCAATAAAAATTAAACGACAAACAAAGAAAGGAGTTAATAAAAGCTCAGTAATTGGAGACCCAACGATCGAAGCCTCAGTGCTGCCCTCTATGCGGAGGTTTCCATTCCTACCCTCTTTAGTGTCCACCTGAAATTAAAATATGTCACACTAATCGTTCTTTCTTATGTACAACTATTCACAATACACTCATCTATTTGTTGAATTTAAAAACAGGTCCAACTGTTTGGAGTATTGAAAAGTTTTCTGTAGGAACAATTACAGCCACTTCTTACGGGCCATTTAACCTCGCGTTCGCGTCGAGGATGATACTCGACACTCGAGAACAAGAGGAGATCGCAAAGATAAGTCTTCCGGCGATCCAGAAGCGGGGCAATTAAAGGCAAGAGAAGTATCGGCTGCGACACTTTCGCGAACGCCCTACGGACGGCGAACGAAACGCTTTATGCGACCGTGGGTAATGTTACCTCTCGTCTGTCTAATTGCACGGAATGGGGCACCTACCGAGACAAACGGCGCAGCATAAAAGAGCTCGCACCCCCTACACCAATTTCACGTGCGCTGAGCGCGTCTGAAAGACAGGATGCCGGGCGCGTCCCATTGTGTCCCGCGAAAAGTGGAACAGTTTTCCATGGAATGTTATTAACAGTGGGAAATTCATTAGTACGTTTCTTCGGAAATAGTGGGAATATAATATTCCAATGCGCCAGAGCCTTTGCTTTCCGATTTGCAAGATTATTTGAAAGTAGGTACAGACGTGTAGGTTTATTTATTCTGTAAAAAATCGTGCAGTAGATGATTATAGAGGTTTATTATTTTTATATCTTTTATAATAAACTTGGGGAACAGTTAATATTTTAGGGTTAAAGAAACGTAGATGATATATGAAGGATTAATATTTCCTGCCACGAGGAATAAGCTCGCGAGCGTCACGGGGGTTGGTCGATTAATCGTTGATGAGGACGCACCCCGTGTGTGCCTCTTCTTCGAGAAGGGAGGATCACGGTGACCAAGACGCGTTGATAATTGCCGGTATCGGTTAACCCTGGGGGTAGAGGGGGTGGTTATGGGGTCTCGAGCAGACCCTCGTCAGTCCAGGGCTCAGCCAGCCCCCACGGTGTGATCCTTTTTGCCCTTCATCCGGGAACCTTTGCGCGCCCCTTCGCTTCCGCCACCAGCAACTACGACTGGTTCGCCCCTCGTTCCCAGCTTCAAGGGGTGACTAAGGTTCAGAGGATCGTAACTGTCTTGCCTCTAAAAAATGGAAAGAATACATTAAAGAAATTCGGGGAGGCCGCTCGGATGACCCCGGATATCCGTCCGCGGACCCCATAGCGGGGATGTCCCTGGGACCTCGAGTGCGAATTCTTTTTCGGATTATCGAGTTCGGTGGCCGGAGTCGATGGTGAAATGTTGGTGGAATTATATTTGCAGGGATTGAATATATATTCTTGGGATATAATTGAATAGTTCTAATAGCGATTCAAATCGCTTGAAATGATTTGATATCTCATAGACGGGTTTGGTGATTCCAAGAGATTTTAATGCGCCCTTTAGGATTTTTTTTAGTCCTCAAATTTTAGTATAAATATCTAGTACTGCATGTGGTGACAGTTGCTTTGTGTAAGGAGACTGAATTTTAATTTAAATGAGTGACAAAAAATGTCGGTTACTATTAAAGCTTGCATACTCCTTTCTCCATCGACTGTTCCTACCCTTAACTTACATCTTGTCTCTGACAGATAATCAAGGGAAAACACTACGAATATTAATAAAATAAAACCCTCGAAGCTACTAGTGCGAAATTGATGTGATTATTCAGCCACCATCAAGAACCACACTTTCACCCCCCGTCAACCTTCCAACCCCTATTCCCCATCTTACCTCCAACACACACGCGATCACACCTGACAAAACAGAATTTTATCAAATACTATCGCGAAGCCGATTCGTAAAAAAGGAGAAGCTTCCCAAGACAAACCTAATGACTCGATCCACTTTCTCACCCCCCCGTCACAGTGCGCAACTATTCCCACCGCCACCCATCGGACGCATCCCCGACGCACCCCAAACCGCCAGCAAACTCCAGCAATTAAGAATACCCGTGGAAAAAGAATCCCAGCGGTCGATCCTCGACTAGCAATGATCGATTGCGCCTCTCTCCGTGGCGCGTTCAGGTCGATCGCGCTCGAGCGAATTCCGGGTGGCGGGGGGGGGGGGGGGCGAGGGTTGGCGGTGGTTGTGTCTTTCTGTTCTCCTACGGCTCGTTGCAGGCCCCGTGACTAATCATGATAGTTCCGCCCGGGAACGCCGGGGACACACGACTCTCGGTTCCGTTTCCGGCGCGTGCTGCCGCCCCCCGTGACCCCCCGTCGCCCCCTGCGGCTCGCAAGCCACCCTCCCGCGCAATTATTGCGCTTCGCAACAAAGAGCGTGGCGCGGGATCGAAGGGCCGCGTCGCTGGTGCCGTTGCTGCCTTATCTTCCTGCTACATCTTCCTCCAGCCTGGTCTCCGCTTTCCTCCGCTTTCCCCCGCTTTTCTCCGCTCACCCTCGCTTTATATAGCTTTCCTCTGCTTTTCCCCGCTTTCCTCCATTTCCCTCTGCTTCCCCCCCCCCTTTCCTCCGCCCTCCCCGGCTTTCCATAGCTTTCCTCTGCTTTCCCCCGCTTTTCACCGTTCTCCTCTGCTTTCCCCCGCTTTCCACTGCTCCCCTGCGCTTTCCTCTATTTTCCACTGCTCTCCTCCACTTTCCTCTGCTTTTCTCTATTTTCCACTGCTTTCCTCAGCTTTTCTCTGCTTTCCCCCACTTTCACCCGCTTCCCCCCCCCCCTTTCCTCGTTCCTCATCGCTGGTTTTCTTTCTTCTCCTGTCACCGGCCACCGCGCAATACTACCCTCCCATTACCGCTATCTTCCGCGGCTGTTTCCTCCGCCAGTCTTTCCCTCTCCCTGCCTTTCCCACCCCTCGTCGTCCTGGCTACGTGTTTCTGTGCGCGTTACTCGTACGAGCTGGATATTATCGATACTGTTTCGAGGTTCTTTGAACTTCAGGGTTTCTTCTTGCGTTCCCTTCGGGAGGGCCTGAAGGGACATCGGGTTAATAGACGCTGTGTAGTTGGTATGCATGATTGATTCGGTCTTCTTCAGGGCGATTTCGGTGTTTCGTGTGAATGTAGTCTTGGGCCTGGGTTGATGCGAGGAGCAGTTGCTTATTCCTGTACCTTTTGAGGAATTTAAATGGGGACAAAGTAAATCCCTATGTAGTGACGTTTGGATATGAGATTGTACACTGATTACTCTTCTTCCTTACTTTCTCCTCTGTCATTGAAGAATTTTTTATTTCATCTATACAGGGTGTTTCACCTAACTTCATCATCTAAAATATTTCTGCTATATTTAAAATTGCACAGAAATGTTCCCTACAAAAGTTGCATAGCTTTTTGGGAGCAGGGTTTAATCAAGACAATACTGTATCTATCTCTTTCTTCCATTCAAGTTCGCTATAACACCAGCAACCTTTAGAAAAATCCTAAGGCAAGTGGATAACAGTAACGTCCACCACACAATTCAGCCAAAACACCACTAAAACCCTGCATAAATCAGCCAACGATTTAAAACACCATATCCCATTAACAACAAGTGTCCCTGAAGGAACCCCCAGCTAGCACCTCGAGCTAATTACTTTTTTCCTCCCCCGTCTTTAAATCAAACCCACCTCCCCCACCGTCGCAGACGACTACTTCCGGTTGTCATCGACCACCCCCTCCCGTTCAGCCTACAAAAGCGTCTACCTATCCAACGAATTTCCTCGGACCATCTATCTCCGTACGTTATCCAAAGGGGGTTCCGAGTTTTACACGTGTCCACGGCTAGCTCCCAGCTTATGCAACGATCGTACGTGCCGCAGGCAGGCCAGCCAACCCCCTGGCCGCATCATTATTCATCCTCGCGCGACCTATGGCCCAGCCGACTCCCGACGTCGTGAAATAACCTCGTTAAGCCGCTAACTCGCCGCTCCACGGCTGTGCGCGGGACTGCGAAGGTGGAACGAGCGGCTACGCCGAAGAAAAAAAGAGCAGCGAAAAGAGGGGGGCAGGGTGGCGAGAAAGAACGGCCAAGAAAAGGGGCCGAGGAACAGGAGAACGGGGCAGTCCACGTGACTCGACGGAAGCTCGAGTGAGAACGCTCGTTCCCTCCACCCGCCATTACAGTAAATCTTGTATTTTATCGGGGGGGGAGGTTCCAGCTGCTTTCGTGTACTGACCGCGCGCACGGGGCTCCCGGGGGTCAAATTGTGCTGACGGTTCGGGGTGAAAGGGGCACTGCGCGATGAATATTGATAGGTGGAGATTCTACGCAATGTAGAATTTTTGTAGAATTTTGAATGGTTTGTTTGGGGTGGTTTGAGGAAAGTGGAGGGTGGGTACGATGAAGTGTTGGACTCCGTCGGTGGTAGTTTAAGGTAGTTGAAGTATGAAGTTGAAGAAGATTTGTAGTAACAGGAGTGGAAAGTGAGCTTGGAGTTTGGGAGATTTGTTGGACATCGTTTTGGAATTTAAGATTCACTATAGCACCTCGAATTGGGGGTTGGATTCCACTTGTGATTTTAATGGAGATTTTTGGAGGGTACATTCTGCATTAGAAATGTGTGTTGTACAAGTGGAATTCCTAGAGGTCAATATATTTCTTTATGTATAAAATATAGTGTTATTATTGCAAGACTATTTTTTCCTTGCCACCTTCAGAATTTCGAACTTAAACTGCATCTCCATTTTTAGTTCAGAAAAATTTGTAAGAACGTGTCAAAATAATAGGTAAAATTTACTATATAATCTAGGTTTCATAGGTAGGGTTGATATGTTCAGAAACTACGTTAGGGGTGTAAGGTTTAAAGAAGGAGTAGTATCTACCTAGAGTACATAGTTTTGTGGTTCCGTCAAATATCAAAATTCTGTACCATTAGACACGCATGCACGAAGTTACTAAGCACTTTATGGCTTTATCCTGGTAGAGTAATAAGGGTGGCAGTTAACGATGATCGGTTAAGAAGATCACAGGGAAGCAACCCCTTGCTACCGGAGTCCTTTATGTGCTGACATTTCCCTGCAAGTAGTTCAGATCAATACCAAAACCGACGACCAAGCGGCTAACTACCCCTAAATTCATAGAAGCCTCGGATAGATGGCAGTGTCTTTCGACATCATCCCTTATTTTAGTCACCCTGAGCCACGACAGATGTCTCGACCTTCGTAGCCATCCTTACATTACTGTGGGATGAACTATACGTCACCATATAACCCTTTTGTGTAATCTTAGGACGCTGTCAAAAGAACATAAATTAGTTCAAGCAGTATTACCTGCTCAAACTTTTGCAGGATTT
Source organism: Andrena dorsata (assembly GCA_929108735.1). NCBI lineage: Eukaryota > Metazoa > Arthropoda > Insecta > Hymenoptera > Andrenidae > Andrena > Andrena dorsata. The sequence goes on from OV815487.1 coordinate 39,121,060, forward strand.
TTAACTCTTGTACTTCCCTCCAATTCATTACTAAATCGTTAATTTGTTAAATATTGAATTATACAATTAGGATCAACTATCAAGGCCAAGGCAAAGCAAAATGTAACAAGTGCTGGAGCCATTTTGCCCTAGAAGTGTTAATCATCACAGACTCAATTACTTAAATCGATCACCGAAGGGTTTAAAAAAAAGCAGATTTGAGAACTTTCCAAGGTCTTCGCATTTTAACGTTCTTTACAAATTAGACTCTTTAACCTTCAATTAACTCTTCCTCCATTAATTTCCTCGCTGAACAGCCCAATTCATTCATCGAGGTAGACTTTCACAAAAAAGGGAAAAGCTTTCGGAAAGGATGCGTTCAGACACAGAGTCACGTGGTCAGCGTCGAAGGACACGCGAGCGAATATTTGTCAACGACAAATTATTCAGCCGATTAACGGCGAAAACCGTCCGTCACTTATCGGTGAAAAGGTTCTGGGACGTGGGGTGCGCTCCACCCCCATGGCGATGACTCTGCAAGAGCCGTCGATCCTCCCCGAGTAGAGGCAGCGGGAGAGCGGCACGGAGAAAGTCATTAGCCAGTTAATCATGCGTTATCGTGTGTGCTTAATGTTCCGTCAATGAAGGAGTGACTGGGGAGTGAGGCCGCCGAGAAAAGGGAGAGCAGCACCCCCTTTTTTCGGCCTTTTCTTGGCTCCCAGTCAATATTGTCGGCGTGCGGCGCAGCGTGAGCAACAGATCACACTGTGCGTCCTCAACCCTCACCTTTCGTCCCATTGGATCGCCATCCGTCATCTTCTCGATGAAACAGAGGCGATAACGTCACCCTGGCGCGAAACAAGGGGGCGAGTTTTGTAATAGTGGAATTTTTAGGATTGGAGCATTTATGCTTCGTGTCCTGATTCGCGAAGTAGTTTCCTTTCGTGGTGGTACCTTTTCAGATTTTAAAACTTAAGTATTTAAGTACTTACATAAGTATGCGAGTGCATATGCAGCTAGTAAATATTCCAACAGAATTTTCTCCAAAATTAAATCTCTCGGTTGGAGTATTCTATTAAATTCTTTCCAATAAAATTACCATTTTCTTTTAGTGCTTGCAAATAATTCACTATTGTGATATAACTTGACCCACGATCTATAGGAAAATAAATAACCTCTCCGAGTTATGCAGAGAATGGCAAGTGGGAAGAATAGGTACATGTATTTCAACGTTTCTTTTCTCTCTTAGTAGCCAGAGTTCCCTCTGGAACATTGTTCCATTGTTTTCGCACAGTCCCCGCGAAAATGGCCCCGGAATTAGCGTGTAACAAGCTACGAAAGCCCCTGCACGCCCTGCGCTGAAGAACTGCGGCTCCGCGGAGTCGTTGCCCACGGTCGAGTGATTAATTTCTGTCCGAGGGTGCAACTAATTATCGTACGTTTTATCGCCCGGTAAGTAAGTCTTCCTGGGACACTCGATAAGGGGCTCGATAAGGAAATTACTCGAGGGGAAGCTCGCGAAATTATGGTGGACTTGACGGATTCGGAAAAATGGACACGGTTGATTGATTATTATATGTCGACTGTTGGAGGACTTGGTATGATTCCAAATAAAATGGCAAAATTGCGTTTTAGTTATGTATGACTTTTTAGGATTCTGTTGACCCCCACGAATTTGGGGGAATGCAGATGTGACTGGAAGGAAATTTCTAGGGTAATCACGTAAACTTAGTTGAGTATCTTGGACCGCCATCTTTGAACCTACTGCCTGCTGAGGGTGGAATGAAGTTAGTTTCTTGGTTTCGAGAGTTGAGGAAAAGTGAAGAATATATAAAGAATGTAGTTTTGGCAGTTGAAATGCCCACCTTCCGCCATTTTCTACGTAGAGGCTGAAGAATGTTCAGTTAACTATTTACTACTTAGGGAGTCTAATCAATGTGATATTGAAAGAGACTATCAATAACAAAGAAAATGAACTTTTTAAAATCACCTGAAATGGGTTTCAAGTCAATGGTGATTTTAAAATTTTCTCAGAGGAGAGGAACGAAGAACTACTCTAGGTGATAAAGAACGATTCCACCGAGGAGCACAATACAGCGCCTTAAAATGCGTCTGTTCAAAGAAACTCCGTCGCCCCTTCGAAAATCCTTTCCAAGCAACCCGCTAAAATTCAAGCGGCTGCAATTACTAAAAACGACCGCGGACTAACGAGGGCTGGGCCTCGAATTTCGTGGCGGAGAATCTTGCTTAAGGTATATTTCCATAGATAATGATTTAAAGATGAAGATCAATCGGGTGCATAGTGGGTCATTTGTTTAGTACACAGTGGAAATGTTAATAAACAAGTCAAATTGTACACCTAAATGTGCGAGGAACTGCGTGTATATTAGTACTTGAATATACGGGAATCGAAATCTAAAAAGTGTAGCAAAAGATTCGCAAGATATTGCAACAGACGGTGACCTCAAGAGAGCTTGATCAATTTCAGCGCAAAGTTAAACGATGACTACAATGGAAGCTAAATTGGCGACTATAATAAGCGCAGGAAATAGGTTGCAGCAGAAGATCGAGCAAAGAGTGCGATAGAAAGCTGAGTGGCGAGTGGCAACCCTAAGTAATGATTGTAACGGGAAACTAAACGGTCTAAACCAGAAACTGAATGAAACTGAAACTTGTAATAGAGAGGAAAAGGCGGGGAATAATAAAAAGCCAAGAAATAATCGTAGGGCATTGTACTAGAAATTTAACTATACACTACACTCAGCTTCGAAACAGAAAAAGGACTGTGAAGTAAGGGGGTAAGTAAACTAATTAAATGCTTCATCAGAAGGAGAAACTAACCCATATTGAATTTTTATTTCCTACTTTATATGATTAGTACATCGTATTGAAATAAATTATTACTACTACCTCAATTTCGCAAAAAAATGTGGATTAGCCCATTTTTGCTCCCAATGCCTCAAATAGCACACCAAAAGCGATCAGAAACCCTCACAAAAATATATCAAACATTCCATCCGAACTTCGAAATGAAAATTAACCAGAGTCTCCGTCAGAAGACATTTCAAACCAAAACTGATAAGACAAGCCTCCGTGACAAGAGGAGCACCCAAATGAAAGCCGATCAGCCGCCCCCGCCTGTCCCCGAAACGCAGGCTGCACCTCTGAGCGGCCATGTCGCGGGCCGACGTCGAAAGCGATTGAAAATCCCGCAGGATGCGCCAGGATCGCGGGCGTCGGAGGAAGGAGCGCGGAAAGCGGAACGAGGACTATAACTACCGCACAGGAGCGGAGGACGACGGCGACCGGTGTTTGTGGCGTCCGCCTCCGCCCCGGCCGCCGACAAAAAGGCGAGAGAATTTCCTGAAATCCTTTCTGAGGGTCTGATTGCCATCATTATCGTGGAGTGGGTAGGAGTAGCACGGCACCGTGGAGGATAGGGTGCCACGGGGGTGGGGTGGCGGAGAAGGAGGGGGGGGGGGGGTGGTGGAGGGCGAGGAAGAAGGGTGGAGTGGAGTGGAGAGGATGAGGGGTGGTTACGAGTGGAGAGAACCCCGAGGTTCGAGGCTTTCCAGCGACCGTGGGGAGGGACAGGGACAGAGGGAGACTGGGGAACGGCGCGAAGGACAGGGAAAGAGGGCGACAGAGCGAGAAAGCGGAGGACAATCAGCGGTATTCAGTCCAAGCTGAGAACTGGAAGGCCAGGGAACGCCGGGGCTGGAGCGACGTCGACGACGACGGCAACGACGGCGACGCTCGCTCCTCCAGGCGGGAGGATCGATCGGCCAACGGCACCCGTTTCGACGTAACACCCGTTACGGCTGCCCACCGGAAGCTGCTGAACTGTGGCAGTCGAACGGACCCGGTACACCTTCTTTCAGAGACCCAGATCCCGCTCACCGCCGAGTCAGGCGGCTCTTTTGATGGACGCACGCTTTCGGGCAACTCGGCCATCTTGCTTGACGCTGGCTCTGCCTTTCTCGAGGAGCAGATATCGTCGACACTGAGGAGACTTCGTTAAATTTTAAACGCCAGCAAGGTATACGTTGATGACGACTGATTCGCAAGAATTGCGGTTTCGCAGGTTTATTATTGGGACGAGGATATGTATGCTACATTGCGGTGGATGGAATTGAACGAGGTGGGGTTGCTGGAATGGGTGAGAGTTGGAATAAAATATACTTGGGTGTAAAAGTTGATAAATGAAGGGTAAGGGGGGCAATGAGGAATGTCCATATTTCGTAATTATGCGATTTATAGCAAATTTTCGCGCTGGCAACTGGGACTACAGAACTGTCGAATCACAAAGGGTTATAAAGTTCAATGCCACCGTAAGGTAACGTTAAGTATTTGTTATACTGGTTAAAAATAGGAAATGTCCATTCTACACTGGAACAAAATACGGAATGTCCCCACTCTTAAGCATAACCTTCTGTCGCTAAGGTAAAACAAAAAATTATTTAAAAATAAAATTATTTAATTTTAATATAATTTTTCCGATAAAGCTGTTCTATGACATTTCCTGTTTCTTTCCTTATCTTTCAAATGGGGGTTTTGAAACCTGAGGTGCGAACCCAATAGTTATGGCGAATGCGGCCAAAGACACTACCGTCTAAGACTACTGTTTCATCAGCTATGGTTGGGCTACTGTTGCGTAAATTGATATATCGCCAGTCATTAGAGGGATGAATGGGTCCAAGACGATTACTCGTTTTGAAGCGTCCAATATAATCATATAGAACAATATTCAGGAGTCTTCTTTGTCCTCAGTAACAAAAAAAAAAGAATAACTTATTAAGCAGTTCGTACTATGTTCCTCAATTTCTATAATAGAAACATAAACTTCACAGCTCCCACCTACTGCCCAAAAACGACTCGGAAATCCCCAGATTCTTGACTACAAGCACACTACTCTCAGACCTGCCTCCATTCCCTCCACCCACTGCAATATTTGCCTTCGTAGAATAGAAATGACCGGACTGTATCGATTTCCTTACAACCGATCGTTCCAGAGTAATTGGATCCCATCGACAAGGCACCCTCTCTATTCATATGCATCTACCTCTAATCTCTCATGGAAGTCCAAAAGCCCGACTATTTCAACCCATCAATCTTGATTTCCACATCTCGTTCCCGTAATTATTACCAACACCTCCCGCGATCGAAAGGCAATTCTATAACCACCCCAATATCAGCCCCCTTCTGTAGATCCCGCATCGACCACTGCGGATTCAATGTACTCGTTCTTTCGACCAGCAAATCGCTAGATCCCGTGTTTTCCGGGAGCCGAAAAGCGAGGAAGTAATCGCGGCCGCTGTTACCGGTGACACGGTGTAATGTCGCGAGGAAATGAACGTCCCCGGTGCACGCAGCGCTCATTGACCAGCGTTCTCTGAAAGGGAACCCTGACCTCGACCAGCCGCAAGATTTCTTCAGCCCCCTCCCCCACGAGTACGTGCAGGCTCGATTAGCGATGGGACGCGAGGCAATTACAAACTTGAACTTAAAAGACCCCTGATAGGCTACAACCTTGCAGATTTTTTAAAAGTATTTCTGCGTTTGAATATCAGATGATTTCGAATCGAAGTCGAAGAAGCAAATTCTTCAGTATCAAAATGATACTGGCAAGCAGGATCAAGGTTTTCCGAATGCCTGGCAATTTTTGGGACACTCGAAGTGGTTTTGGTCTGAAAACAGCCCCCAACTGTCCCGAAACTCCGTATTCTTGATTCACCGGGGGGGTGATTCGCGAGAAAGTGTATTGGAGTGCCATCGCTCGGCTCGATCAACCGGATGGGGGCCGATCGTGGATGACAGAGCACGCCGATTTCGCGAATTAAGGCGGCCTGGCGCGAGCACACAATGCGGTGTGATGCGCTGTTCGTGTCGTCGGTGACCGGCCCGTGTGTGCACACGTGCATGCACGTACGCGCGTGTGGGTGGCACGCAGACACGTGCAGGCCAGCCAGCTCGCGATGCGGCGAGCGGCAATGTGTGATGTGGCCTCGGCTCGACTCGATTCGCGTGGCGGTGGCTGATCGATGCGTCGCCATGACGACGCTTCCGCCGCCAGTCATCCAGCTACCTCCACCCCCAAACCCCTTGCGCCACGGCCCCACTCATCGTCGTTTGTTACCATCACCGGTAGCCCCTGGTAGTCACCTATGGTTCTCCGACGGCGAGAACCGCGGGATCGCTGACGACATATCCGCGGGATCGTCCTGGGGCATCAACGTTGCCCAAGGCCACCCCCCCCCCCCATGTGAGGGGTGGAGTAAGGGAGGATGAGTTCTTAGCTGTGTGGAATTCACGGGGGTGGAATGGGAAAATCCTTGAACGGAGAAGGGAAGGAGGTTGGATTACTTTTGATTTGGAGAGTTGTATTGGATTGAGAGGATAGGTTTTTCGGATTGCCAGTGGAATTGGTGGTCGTATTTAGTTGGCTGTAGTGGTTCTTGAGGGGTTTTTATGTATCGCTATGTGGGAATTTAGAATTGTGAGAAATTTCTGTGTTGGACTTTGGGGGTAGGTACGTATGTGGTATTTTGGGGTATTTTTATGTAGGGGTTGCTGAGGGTAGGTTGATCTTGTATAGGGATTCTAGAACCTGGGTTCTGTTTATGGAGGAATTCCTGAGGTGTAGTGATCGTGCGTAGGAATTTCTAAGTTTAGGTAATTTCTGTGTGGGAATGTCTAACCATGAGGAATTGCTACATAGGATTTCCTAAGCATAGATGATTCCTATATAGAGACTTCTAAACATATACAACCCTTAAGTAGGAATCCCTAAACCTGATTTCTACACAAGAATTTCTAAACGTAGGTGATCCCAAAATATCTAGGTAAATTCAACACAGGAGTTTCTAAAAGCAGGTAATTCCTATTTAACAATTCCTAAGTTAAAACTTCAGCACGCCATCTAAAACATAATTGAGCTACAACAGATGACAGAAAATAACACAGCATTAGAGAAGCCGGAGTGTACATGTACAGAATGCGAGACTTGTCAGAAAAGTGGCCCCATGTATCTGATCGATGCGCATTCCTCGTCAAAGTGCGGCTCGTCGCTGATTTCACGGGTCACAGATAACGAGTATCCGAGCAGGGGTACGAGTTACCTCCAAATGGAGATTGAATGTAAAATCTGTGAATATGTCATTTCGATTATGGAACAGATACGAAACGCTGATCGGCGTATGCTCGAATGTATAGCGGGGATCGATGGTAGTAATTTCTACACAGCCACCCACCCCCACGCGCCCCTCCAGCGGCTGGCGGGGGGTTACGCTATTATTTTCGTCGTACGCGTAAATGAACAGGGGAGCTAAACTGGATTTATTAGAAAATTAGTTCCTGGTATAGCAATAGCTTGTTTCTCGAATTCTTTCGCCTCAACCTATCACTCTCACTTTCCCTCGTTATCAAACAATAGATAGACACGAAGTACCTGATTCAATTTCACAATATACAACACCCTTCCCAAACGAGGTATTAAAAACTTATTTCTACATGTCTCTTCCTTTGCATTTAATATATTGAAAGATGTAAGGTTAACGCTGAAGGGACTTCAGTACTGATTGGTGCCCTCTGCTGAAAATAAATAATTATAATCATCTATCGGATACAATTAATTACAAATTGAAGAAATTACAGATGTTTCTAGTAGGTTTCCTCAAAGGAAGTAGACTCTGTGAGGCATCTCCTAAAGGTTTCTGTCTGACCAGTGCAATCCACTACTACTTCGAACCTTCGGCCAAAACTAATGAAACTGATATCCCAGAAAGTATTACGCACCATCGCATTAACTCTCTAAATCCAAAGACCGGCAATCACAACTATTCAAAAATCCACGACCCATCACCCGACTAATTACACCCATCCCACCTAATTGCCATTTTCCAGGTACAGCCAGTGGTGCCGATTAAAAGCCACCCATTATCCTGCACAGCAAACCGCCGACCCAAAATTATCAACCTCGCCGGCCGAATCCTTCCACAGCTACCAACCAACAACGCCAATCGAAGCCGTCCTATCGACCCCTGGATCCCCGAAGCGCCCCCACCCGCCCGTTTATCAGCGGCGGCAGATATCAGCCGCGGGTTCGCCGTTCCTCGCGGAAAAGAAGATCCGCTCGGTGGAACGCGCGCCGCCGGAACGGTCGGCCGCGCGATGTAAATAATCGTTTATTGATTAACTGTTTGACTGCGCAAGTCGAGTTAACTATGGCTAATCTCTGATTTGTAACGCCTCCCGCCGCCAAGCTGGGGCTCTTCTACCCAGGGGGGGGTGGGTGGACAGGGGGGAAAGGGGTGGCTGGGGGGGGGGCAGCAGAAGGGGGAGGGGGGTTGCGCTGGAATCGCAAGGGGTGGCATGGCAGGCCTGTGGAGGCTGATGCGCGAGACCGAGGGGGGTTGGTCGGGTGATGGTGGTGACTGCGAGGGTGGCGGTGGAGGATGAGAGACGCTGGAGGGCTGGCCACCCCCTCGGCACGTAGTTTTCGCCCCTGCAACCCTCCTAGCGCTAACACGGAATTAATATCTCGCGAGTTAGCGCCCCCCTTTTCATCCCCCTCGACGGCTCTGAAACGGAAATGAGCGCGCGGATGCCTCTGCTCTCTCGGTTCTCCGCTCTCCTATCGTCTTTTCACCCCCCACCCTCCCATCGCTACCTACTCCTCCAACCCTCTCTGTGCTCTGTAGCGTTTCTCTCTTTCTGGCCACGTCTCTCTCTCTCTCTCTCTCTCTCTCTCTCTCTCTCTCTCTCTCTCTCTCTCTCTCTCTCTCTCTCTCTCTCTCTCTCTCTCTCTCTCTCTCTCTCTCTCTCTCTCGTTGCTTCTATCGTCGTTTCCCTAGTTCGTCCGCCGTTTATCCGGCCCTCGGTCTTGCACGGCATCCTCCGCGCCTCCTCCGCCCAGCTTCCGGTCTCTGGCGTGGATGACGCGGCGCGTCGGTGCGCGAAACCTCCTCCGCGGTGTCCTGCTGGCTCGTTTCGGGCCCCAATGCGGGGACACCGCTATTTTTCATGGCAGATTCGTTGTGGGATTTTTTAAAAAAATTTTACTCATGATCGAGCGATTGTGGGGGAGGAGGTCGTTTGCGATCGTGGATGCCTAGTGACAGATTAATTATTTGCAATTTGACGACGTTTCTTACAGCGGAACATATCGCACAGTACATGCTGATTTCGGTCAGACTATGCAGATTTTCAGAATATTAAAAAATATTTGACACGTATTTTTGGTTATCGGCAGTCGTCCATATGGAAGGGGTGAAAAGAGCCCGTAAAGTTGGGGGTCGAAAACAGATTTACTGAAATTTTTGAAAAACTGAGCAGGGGGCTGCTTTAAAAGACTCGCATTTCAGAAGAAAAAAAAATTTGCTACGCCTAATAGGTCTCTAGATATTTCAGCAAATTTGTTTTCAACCCGCAACTTTAAAGGCTGTTTTTACCGCTTCAGCATGGACAATTGCCGATAACACAAAATACGTGTCAAACATTTTTCACTATTTTGCAAATCTAATTTTCCCTTGTTAGATGCAAAGAAGCTCGAACTAATCGCACGTATCTATCGATATTTAACGTTGGGGAAGCGCTAAAATCCTAAACTTGTAGAATCGGATGAATTGTGGGTGTCCTACTCCAAAATCCTGTATATGCGAGGTAAAGTATTTAGGAGAAGTGTCTCTGGAAGATCGACGAAGGGATATGTCAGGGCAAAGAGTTGATATCGTGGAGCTGGATCGACGACAGGGTTATATTGTACCGATAACGTGGAGGCTACTCCGTGTATCAGATTTGCGGCAGAAAGTTGGATTGTTGAGAAGTGACGGTGAGATAAGAATGGGAAGGCTTGAGATGTTGGGCGATTGAGATTGCTCAAATACCACCTCGAATCGCTTCACACTTTAAACATCTAAAATCTAAGAGAAGTGCCTTATATCGAGCATTAGATGGACACGGTGGTGATCTTTCGAACATTCACATTTATCTCCAAGCAGAAATGGGCAAAATTGTTACATAAATGAAAATTTCGAACAACGAATAAAAGTTAAAAAAAATATTCATCGTGTGTCGAATAAAATTAACACAGATTTTATTCGAGCCTCAAATAGCGAATAAAGTTAACCCAACTTTTATTCGCTCCGTTATATAAATATTTTTTTATTTAGTTAATGCCCAACTCTGTCTGCAAATATCAAAACCTCCAAAGTTATACTTCCTCAAAAATCCACGAAACCTCAAATCTTCCAAATTCCACCGCTCTCCTTTAACAATTAAAACATCCCCATTCATGCCCAGTAATTCATTACAACCCCACCATTCACTCATCCTCGGTTTATTCAAATTTCCCGCCTATAGACACGCCGCTTGTTATTTCGCGTTCTGGCCGCCCCATTTAGCAAGTAGGAAAGTAAAAAATCCTCTTTCGTCGTTTGCACGCGGTGGAGGAGCCTAGATCCCGTTCGCCCCTCGGTCGAGCACGATGCCATCGGAATAATCTCTTAGCGGTCGCTTCCGAGGGCAACAACGAGGCGGATGGAAGCGGATGTCCTGTTGGCAGGAACAAAAGCTCGAAGTTGTTCGGTCCAGCGCGACTGGAGATATGCAAATCCGACGTAATTAGGCTGGATATATGAAGCGTGCACGAACGACGACCGTTCGCATTGGTAACTTCTGAAGGAGGGGAGGGGATGTAAGCGAAGCCCTTTGTTTGAGCCAACGTCTGCGTTCTTCCGTGACGTAATTAATGGCCTTTGGTGTACTGCAACCGCGCCCGAGCTCTTACGGAACTCCTCCACCGATCTGGCCCGCTTCGATCGCTGGATCCCGAGGATTCCTGGCGGACGTGACTCGCGAGGATCTCCTTTCTCGAGGTATTACGTGCACTTCTTTGGGGGCCGTTGGGGGATTTATGTGATTCTGGTGTTATCGACTGTAGAGGCGGGGTGTTGTAGATAGGTCAGGGGAATTTCAGCTTTCTGTGAAAATGGGAGGATCATATAATACTTCTTCGGACTTTATTGTGATGAATTGAGTGAGTAGTTCATAAGTTGGGATTGCGGAACGGTTGGAAATGGCGAATTGGTAATTAAATGTTTTGGAGTTTGGTAAAAGGAAGCTGATGAGTTTGAAGAATTTGGGAAAGGTCTTTCTGAGGTTCAAATTGAAATGCAGAGTGGAAGTGTAAATTTAAATTTGATATTTGAAAGGAGGGAAAGCGCGATTTTCATTGTTCTAGTTTTGGGAATTTCAGGGTTGAAGTTTTTGAAATTTTTAGGCTTCGAAGCACTCTAAGAACCTGATAGAATGAACGAACCAATTTTTCTAATTTATAAATCGCAAAAACTTTACGTGGTAATTCAGAGCTGTCAGTAATATATATTCCGGTTCAGAAACTATTATACAATTGTGCAGTGCTTCGAAACAGGGACGCGAGCGTGTAACTGCCACAGTTTAAAATAAGAATCGTTGTATTGGTAACCGTGATTATCTCGTTGGAATTGCGGGGGATTCAATCGAAACAGGGGTTTCTGTAAACGTAAACGTTCGGCTTTGTGCCAACGCCGGGTGCAGGTCAGTAAACATGCCACAGGAACGCGCCCGCGGATGCTTCGGACTTTAAAATGCTATGCAAAGATACTCGATAAAAGGTTTCATATACCCTAACGGGTGCATTGACATTTCGTTTTCAAGTTGACACAAGCCTCGAGACCTCCATCCTACAATTCGATGTAAAATTACAACCCACTATCCATTCCCAAGTGACCTCTGAAGACCCAAAAACCTTTAAAAAACAAACCCAAAAACTTCAATCTAACGAATAAAATTACCCATACAATACAATTCATCAAAAATACAAAAACACTTCCAACAGAAATTCATAGGCACTTGCTCCTCCTCGGTCACTGAATCCAAAACGGTACCAGAAGAACGCAAATACCTAAAAACTTACGCAATAAAGTTCACCAAAGTCCCCCTCATCTCTAAAAAAATTACTCAATTACTCAAATTCTTCCTTATTTACCTCCACCCCCATCATCCACTCACACCTCCCACCAATCATCCCTGAGAATCCTCGATTCACCATGCACACCACAGAAGAGCTACAACCAAAGACAGGAACCCTACAAAAATTCAGCCAAAAAATAAAACGAAACATGCAAAGAACACGGTTATCTGTGAACGAGAATGATTCTCTTGCAAGGGCGCGTTTTACCCGAAAGGGGGTTTGACGGCCGCCCGGCTATCGTCTACATCGGATTCAGCATATTGTACAAATTGAATGCGAGGAATTATCTGGCAGGGGTTGGGTCGAAGGTATCTATCATCGCGCACTTAAGCGCGGGTCCCCACCGCGGACACGTAACGAACTGACACGCTTCTTATCGTGTTATGGGCCCAGAAGAACGACAGGGTAGGGCGAGGGAGCCCTGTGCGGTAGGCTGGCGGAAGCGGGGCGGGGGTAACTGGCTCTCTTTGCCGTTACGTTCCCCTGCCGCGTAGCTATGCGTCTCCCCCGTACAATAGCAGGGCCTGTCATGTTTCATGCCGCGCACAATGATACTCGTCGCCCCAGCGGCCGATATCGCGGCTGCGGGCCGAAGTACCCGCGGTAATGCTGCCACGGTATCTCAAGATAATGCACGCGGGGGGGGGAAGCGAGGCACGCGGTGCCCATCCTCCACCCCTTCGCCTCGTCGACGCTTCCAGGGAGTGACCTCGAGGAGTTTCCACGATTGCACCCGCGATGGGTGCGGGAGGAGGGCAGGGGTATCGCTTGGCGTGTGTTAAGAGGTGTTCCGATCGAGGGAATTGGCGATTACGGGGGTGTCGGGGGAGATGGGAGAGATGGCGAGGAGTACGTGGGGGTATCTGCACGTCGGGAGGTCTTCTGCTCGAGGGAATTAAATAGCGAATTCTGGGGTTTGGGGGCAAATGGGAGAGATTGTGAGGAGTGCGTGTAGGTATTCTTTGAGGGACTCTAGAAGGTGTTCTGATTGGGGGAATTAGTGATTTGAGAGATTTGAGGCTTGGTGGGAGAGATGGTGAGGAGTTCGTGGGGGTGTCATTTGGGGAACTTCTTGAGGTGTTCTGATTGAGGGAATTGGTGATTTTAGAAATTTAAGAATAGCTGGGAGAGATGATGAGGAATTCGCGAGGGCAACAGTTGGTGTGTGTTAAGCGGTGTTCTGCTCGAGGGAATTAGTGACTTGGGGTAAATGGGGGAGGAGGTGAGGAACTTGAACAAGGTAATTAGTGATTTGGAATAGGGCAAGAGTGTAACGGGGTTTGATGACAGAGAGAGGAATCCCGGAATTTTGAAATTTTGGGGTTGGGAGCAATTTAAAGAGAAGTTTAGATTTGGCACTTGGACAATTCGAGGAGATACATACATATATGTAGGAGGTTCGTTTTGCTGCATGGGAAACTGTGAAAGCTATGTCTTTTATGAATTTCTTAACTTTTAAGATAGGAATGCGAATTCCTTAATGATAGAGTACATTCGAGTTCTCTTAAGATCACAAGATTCAATTGCCTTCAATTTGTTTAAAATATAAAGTATGCTTCCTACAAAAGTTCCCTCCCAAAAATGTGGACCTTACTCGACTGGTTCGTCATAAATGACTCACTATGTTTCTACCATGACCCTACCTCTTAAGTATTTGTATCAAAATCACACGACACGCCGAACGTGCTAATATATTCATTATTCAAATTCCCTCTGACGACATATCGTGGGGTGGTCAGACACGCTATTGTTTGCTGACTTACTATTTTTTTCCTTGCCCTAGCCTCTTTATGCCACGATCTAAAAAATTTAGGTATACAAACAGCAATCTCTGCAATTCACAGCCAGTGAACCGCAAACCTTTTAAAAAATCAGATTTGAGGAGACGTCACTCAACGATCTACATAACTGAGAGAGAAAGAAGAGAAGTCCGGCATTAGCACCACCCATTTTCCCAAGAACTGAAAGAAGAACCTCCGAAGATTCCCAAAAACTCAATTCCCAGTTACCCAAAAAATTCAAATTCGACAATCCCGCTTCTCCCAGATACCTTCCCACTCCATTCCCCAGTCCTCAAACTTAAAATCCTGACTCCTCTTCATAACCAACCGCCTCACACTCCATCCCTAAACTAGCCTCCCCCAAACACACCACCCACCTCCGACAATCCCCAACGACCAAATCCAGAAACAAGAAACCCATCCACATTCAATAATTCAATAACTTCACTCACCCAATAATCAAAACATCCTCACTCAAATCCCAGCCCCCTCTCTCCCACAGCCGCTCTCCCACACACCCCTCGCCAAGCGCCACAATAAATCCCGTACCCCACGAGCCCTAAAATCGACTCCCAGCTTCGCCGAAGTCCTAGCGTCCCGCTCCGTGGACCGCGACGAAGGTATACGCGACGTGTGCGAAAGGAAAATCATCCAGGGGGGTGGGGGAGAGAGTAACGTAGACGCAGGGGTGGCTATCGAAGAGTAGCACCCCCCTCTGGGCGCACTTTAACCCCCCCTTTGCTATATCCTACACGCGGCGGACACTCGAGAGCGATCGCGCGTTAAATGCGCCGCCAGGCGTACGCGGTCGCGTGTCGCGCGCGTGCCCCCCCTCCCCTCCCTCATCACAAAGGGGGTACGAGGGGGGGGGGGGTCCTATTGGAAAGTATACCCGTGGTGACCTACGAAATATGGCTGCGCGCGTGTGCGTGCACGTGGGCAACGTCACCGTCGAGGCAGACGGACGCGTCTTACCTAAACACGTCTATGGTGATACCGTGTCGTGAATCACGAGGATAAACGGTTAATGGGCGCCATGGCGGTGTGGGTTCGCTGGCCACTTTTCAGCCTTCGACGACCGTCGATACGCGTCCGTGAATGGGACGGTTGGCTGGGGTTGGGAGATAGGACGGCGAAAATTGGGTTAAGTTCGTGGAGCTTTCTTGGTCCTTTTGGGAGAAGTGGAAGGTGGGGGATGTGTTTTTGAAGTGGATTGAGTAGGTGGGTGGTGGGACCTGTGGGGACGCTGAGGGATACTGACCGGTTGACCCCTTGGCAGGGGGTTTGGGTTTAATTTGAGCTGCCGGGGGTCTTGAGACAAGAAGCTTTCAAGAATACTTATTTTGTAGACGCCCTTTGAGATTTGTTATAGGGATACTTGGGATAATTCGTGAGTCCTTGCTGAGGACATTGTAAGTGCCAAAAATCAAATTTTCCGATAAAATTTTTCCTTTTCAATTTTCATACTTAC
The DNA here is from genome assembly GCA_929108735.1 of Andrena dorsata. Classification (NCBI taxonomy): domain Eukaryota; kingdom Metazoa; phylum Arthropoda; class Insecta; order Hymenoptera; family Andrenidae; genus Andrena; species Andrena dorsata. Next base: position 39,136,301 of record OV815487.1, read on the forward strand.
AGTGTTTTCTAGAAAGATTCTTTGATAATTGTACTTACAAGGAATCGTTATAAGTGCTGGTAGACATGCAAAATTATGTATAGATGCTTTATAGTATAAGATTATTAGATGCTAATGAATTATACAAGGTACAAAGATTAGGTGTTCTGTGTATACCACTATTAAAAATGTTAAATTTTTTAATTATTACTATTATTTTTAATAAATCTTTAGATCTCGCGTTCCCTTAGTGCCTTTAGAGCTGGGTACCTACTTTATTGTTTAGATTGAGATGTTAGCTGCCATCGGATAGTTAACTTGAGGTTTAGTTCTGTGTAAACTGGTAACCCTGGACGTGCAGACTATTAAAATGCCATCTTTGTTCTGATTACGGGGCTGCAGTTATTTAGTCACTTGCCTGGGTACATACTCTAAGGTTTTATAGCATTAATATCTAAAAAGTATCTACGCTTAATATTTTCTAGAATTTGATAGTAAATAGCCGCTGATACAGTTTCCATTGCTTTCTTTCTACTTTGGGGTTGTTTCGCCGAAAAATTATGCACGAACTACAGATTTGTTATTTGATAGTTAATGCATCGAAAAACATACACAGTCAGAGAAATATGCGTCACACCCTTCACCCAGAAAATGTTTATCACGATTCCGCCAAGGGGTGTTCTGATAGCGTGAATCACGGTTATAAACCCTTTAATGGGAGCTGTCGATGTGGGTGTGCTAGCCACTTGCAGCCTTCGATCGCATCACTTTAGGGGATACACACACCCCTCACAAAATTATGGAAAAGTGGAACGTGGCTGTAAAATTACTCCAAACTATCAAAACTTTATATTCAACCACATCCTACAAATATGTATAGCAATAATTCAAGTAAAAGAATCTACTTAGAAAAACATCCCTTTGACACACTTCCCCATCACATATAACACAACAGACATGATACCTTATCCAAACCCCACTTGCTCCTACTCCAAAAGCAATTACCCCTTTCCTTGCACCAAGTCTTCGTCAACATAATTACATTTACACCCTAAAAGCAGCCAAACTCTAACCCAAACTATATCGTTTGCAAGCATCTCCTAACAACAAAACGTATTCAACCCCTAAGTCCCCAATTTCAATAAAAGTTTTAAGACATAGTATGAATTTCTTTTCCTGTTCATAAATTCTCCCAACCCTCGCTCCATAATATTATATCAGTGCGATAGTTCGTTCATTCACTATCAGGTGATGCTTTTTTACCACCCCTACTCGTACATTTATCAGAATATTGACAAAAAGTCATAGATAGCTAAAAAAAATTTCTTTGATTAAAAAGACAAGTAATATATTTTTAATTTAATACCGACGTTGGTTTAGTAAACCAAACGAACTTTAGCTCCATACTGAGCAATTACTAAGTGCTGGAAACGTCGATTATGTGCTCGGATTTCATCCACGATTTCGTTCGTTCTGCACGAAGGGGAATCGCGCTGAATGAGGATAACGTTATACAAGAACGACGACGAATCGAGCCAGCTAGATTGACGTAACAAGCACGGTCGCGACTGATATTCTTACCCGGCCTCCGGTTGCACGGGATATCCTGGTGGCGTGAATCACGGGCATAAACGAGAGCTATCGATATAGCCGCGCGAGCACACGCCGCGGACACTTTCAACTTTATCGCGGCTAGTCCCTCATCGTAGTCGTACATAGGAATCGAGTTGCCTCCACCACCCTCCAAATGGAGATCGGGAGCCAGCGTGATTTTCTTTCGAGGAGATATGGCTTAATCTATTCCAGATTGCACAATAGAGATTGGAGTTATGGATGACTTAATTACTCAACAATTTGAATAATTTAACTACCTTGGAACCTTGAGGGTCATGCATTGCTCTGATTAGAACGAAGTGGGTTATTAATAGAAGCGTTTTTTTACTTCTTCTATCTAAGTATTATGATATTTCTCTGGGTGTTGAGAGGTGGGCTTTGTTTATCTATTTTTCCAGATTTAAATGTGATCCATATTCCTTCAAATTTAATCGCAATCTCTTGCACCACTTAAACCATATCTCTACGGAATAAGAACGCAAAAGGGATATACGCGTGTGCAAATAATTCCCTACAAAAAGAAATGAATCACTTTCCATGAAAAATAGAATCTCAAACGAACTCGCGGGCGTTAAGGAACTCGCCAACAGCAGCCAGCGCGCTTCCCCCGTTCGAAAATGCAAAACAAGACGCATTCGCCGGGAATGTAAAACACCACCGGGGGCGCAACACCTGTTTCGCTGGGCGTTACCGAGCGTTATCGTAAACATTCTTTGTCAGGATTATAATCGCGGTAAATAATCAATTAATTAAGACAACCTCATGTTTTCGCGGAACGAAGCAGATTTTATGGAAATAAACGGGGCGGAGCGTTATAACCGTCCTCCTGCCACCCCCCTGCCCCTTCCTCCGCCGCCAACGACTTCCCTCCCCCTCCCCCCCCCCCTCGTACACACACCCCCGCGGGGAGCGCAGAGACAACGGAGTAATTGCAACGAAATGCAAATCGCGTTTAATAACGGGGTCATCGCGTAATTCTCCTGAAATACGCCGGGCGCGGTCGTTGCACAGGCCGTGGTAATTATTATAATTTCCCCGGCGAAAATACCCGGGCCGGGAGTGGGGGGCCGCCATTAAATGATACCCATTGACAGGTGGAATCTGTAGTCGCTGATCGGTGACCAATGTGGCAAATTAAAACGTAATTCCACGTCGGTTAAATATCACCGGCCCCCTCTTTCCAATACCGCGAATCGCGTGGTGAATTTTCAACGTTCGTTTCTGTTTTCGACTCTGCTGGAAACTTGTGCAGGGTGGTTTTGTAGGGAGACGTGGGTGGATGTTTTGGAGAAATTTTTGAATGTATTGGATCAGGATGGAAGCGAATGAAACATGAAATTTTTCTGGGGTCTTTTAATGTGGAACGTATAATAGGGGTTGATAGACTGGTATAAAGAAAAGATTGCACTGTTGCAAAAATAATATCGTAGAAATTGGTTTCTTTCATTGGTTGGAGGATCATTAGCTGTAAGAGTATTTACCAAGTATCACTGAAAACTTAAGTAGATTACGTAGAAGACGCCTGACAGAGCAGAAACTGTTTTTCACCCCTCCCAGTATTAAGAAGCAAGTCACAAGCATCCCACATGAGTAGCAGGCAAAGAGAGAACAAATACTCTAAAAATCCCTGCCCAAAACAATCAGCCGAATCGACACGCCCTGAAATAATCGTCGAGTCCTCAAACCTCCCCCAAGCCAGCCCAGCTCGATCTACCAGCCAAGGAGACCGAAAGCGACAAGAAGAAAAACCCGAGAGCCGAAGCAAACAAAGAGAAACAAGACAGACAGAAACACCTTAAACCCTCCCGCCAGAGGAATAATGGGAACACCTTGGCCCATTACCGCCCCGAAATTCCCTGACCATTCTCTCTAAACGGGGCACCGTTACCACAGAGGGTTTGTTCCGGAAGGGGACCGGTGGCACGTCGTTACCGGGGCAAACTACGTCGTCGACAACGCCGGTCGGTAAGTGCAGGAGGTCCGGTACGTTCGTGGCCGGCCACCTAGCAACCCCGGTGCGCCGTTCGAGGCCTCCTTCCGCGGTGGTTGCCAGCCCCTCGAGCCGGCCGCGTCTCCCACCCTCCTCCGCGTCGCGGGATGCTCGGTTGCATACGGCGCAGGCGTTCGCCCGCCCTGGTTCCTCGCGGGGGTGTAAATCCGCGCGGAGGCTCCGCCCACGTCACGGTCGCGTCGAACCAACCCCCGGCGGCGACGCCGAGCGTCGATCGTCCCGCAAGGCGGCGTGGGAGGGTCGGTCGCGAGGGTGCCGGAGCGGGGGGGGGGGGGGAGGGGAGGGGGGTGTCCCCCGACTTCTGCCCCCATGGCGCGCCGTCACGACGGCCAGTGTCACTCAGAGCGGGTCGCCAAGATGATCGGCGCCCTTATCGCGCACACCACGCAACGCACAGCCGAGGGAACCGCCGCGATCGTCCAGCGTGTCGTGATCGTCATCGTCGTGCCGCCGCTCGCGGTCGTACGCGGTTAAAGCGTGCAGGATATGACCAGCCGTCCATCGTCCACGCGGCCACCATCTACCCCGAGCACGTTGACAGCGGCGTGACGAGCGAGACCAGGGGACGATATATCCCGTGTTGGCTGCCGTATCCAGCGGCCGCTGGCGCACGGGCCACCGCGCGATGCTGGACCTCAAGAGCAGCGGGACCACCGCCGCGGAACTACCACGCACCACGGCATTCACCAACCTATCGATGCTGTTCGCCGGTACGTGACGTGTGACAGTCAGTTGTGACGGGCCCCGAGCTGGCCCCGTCGGCCGCGCGATCGGTACGTGACGCCACGTGGTCGGTTTCGATGGTGGTCCGTGTGATTTCAGATTCCCGGGCGACGGGTGGTCGTATGCTGGGTGGCTCGAGCGTTTGGGACAGTTCCGTTGAGTTTTGAGATTGTGTGCGGGTGAGGAGGCGGTGGTTTGGGTTTAGGGTTGACTTTCGAGGTACAGTGATGGGCAAATGACAGTTTAGAGTTGGTATTTTTTAAGCTAATTATGTCGGTGCCAGTGGTTTCTTCTGCGGTACTCCTAAACTGTGAGATATATTATATGTTTTAAGATGTACCCACTTTTCCTGATGGAACTATTTTATTTTTCTTAGCATTCATAGTTTAAACTTTCTTTTCACTACTATTGTAAGTGACCTTCTGTTTTGGGTGATGGGGTGTATGGTTGTGTGACTGGGATTGCTAGGTGTTGTGCCTTGTGTGATGGCGGTTGAATGGTGATTTTGGGTTTGAACGTTGGTGAGAGAAAGTGGGACTACCGGCTTCGCGTTTGTGCCTCCTGTGACTGTATATTAGGCGTTAGTTCTGTTTTGGGAGTTTTGGGTCAGTCGAGGGATGTAGTTGTGTTCTGTTTCAGAAATTGAAGTGTACGATCGATCAGGTTTTTGGGAAATCAGTGTGCTTGATTGATTGCAATAAAGAAGGTGAAAGGGACCCAGCTAGGTCATGAAAGCAGTAGGGTTCCAAGATGGTAGCACAATAGAGTGTTCGAGAATTAAGAGACCGAGAACCACATTCTGCATAATTTTTGGATTCAGACACATTGACTGCTTGGATACCCCAAAGTGAGCAGGTATTTTTGTTCTCCGCCATCTTGAAATCATTGATGAAAAACAGATTTGGTGACTGGTACACACAAGGCTACCTTTTTCTTCATCCACTACACTCGGGATTATTTATTTGTTTATATCCCTTATGTGACAATGGCCCATGTTACTTTGCCACCCCCTGGTTTAGGAATCTCTGCTGTTTTAATATTACCTCTTGGTGTAAGAATCACTTTGAGAAATGTTTGTACTACGTCGATTAAAGTACAAGGCGTGGGTTTTAGTGTTTTCTGTGGCTGTATCCAATTGTATCACCGAGTTGGGAACCATTTCGAAACAAGGGACGCATTTCCTTGATTAGGGTACTCGTGATTATTTACTTTCATGGTTAGAAGTGAGCTTCACTGTCAATTCGATGTGTGAATCTCGCGCCTTTGACGCAGGGGGGGGATATAAAAGAAAGTACAGAATCCAGAGAGCTTCGTATCGAATAAAATTCTTTGAAACAGTCTCAGATTACTGTAGAGGGCTGGAATTTGTGAATCCTAGCACATGGAGCTTTGGATCTCTGAAAGATTGGCAGAAGAATATCTGTGCACACCAATTGCCATGACTACAGGGATTAAGAATCCCTAATACATTAAAAACATTTTCCCTAATTTCTTCTACTCGTCCACTTCTACTTAAAATGCATTATTCTCCATTAAAGTTATAAACTAAATACATCCTGCTTAGGCTCCCAGTAATGAAATTCCTCAAGATGCCCACGTGTTGTGAAGATCTTCCCTTTTCCCATTTCCCATTTCACATTTCCCGTGCCCCATCTCCCATTTCCATTTTCCCTTTTCCCCACAGGGAACAAGAAAAGCGGATAATTCACGCGCAAGAGTGAGATATTAGCGACTGGAGCGGTTTCGGGAGAACGTGAAATTCGAGGCCCCATTAATGGCCCCTAGATCAAATGAAGGGTGGCAGCCAAGACGAAAGGTCGGCTCGTTTCCGTGCACCTAAGTCGTTGTTTGCACAGAAAGACGGAGTTCCGTCGGCAGCATGACGTACCGCTGTACGTATGTACACACGAGGGCCACCCTCGTGCCAATAACTGCCGAATGAAAATATATCTGTCCGCAAACACACCGACGGCGACGGGAATCCGGTGAACCACCACGAATACCGTGTTCCTCGGAGCCAATACCGCGCGGTGCACTTCGACACTGTGCCAATGAAGCTTTCAAATAAATATTTTCGCCAACTACGCGCAAACAGCGAGAAAAAAAAAGTGATATCGAACCTTGATGTCTTAATGCCCAAGAACTCTGACACTGAATATCTCCATCAGATTTATTTTATGTTACTATCAATTTTACTAGAATCTTTATATTCCTTTGAAGTTTCCACGCAGAAGTTTAAAGATTGCTATTCACGCATCGGTGATCAAAGGTTGCAATTGAAAGGGAGGTTGCAGAGGGAAAAAATGGAAAGATCGCTTCTCCACGGGATAAGAGGAAGCTCGAACGTGGAGCGGTGGATAAGCCGCTGTTGCAGTAAATTGTATTTCGAGGCTGCATCACGCAGTGTCATTAAGGCGTCGTAAAGATTTTCTCGGAGGATTGTTTCCCTTGGAGGCACCCTTACGAGGCTACTCCGAAGCCGTCGATCAGATATTATTTTACGGCCAGTCGCGATTCCCAGCGCTGATTAACTTGCAATTGCAAACGGTATAAGTCTTCTAATAACGGTGACCTAAAAAACAGTGCAATCTTTGGCCGGGGATCGCGAAGTACCCGCGACACGTGCCACCCTTACTTTCTTCGACTCGATCAATGCCTCAAACTTCACCTCCGTCACAGAAACTTGTAACTAACCTAGCGCACTTGCAGCTTACAACTGCGCTATCGCCGATCGGATCGTTGTAAATTGTGGACAAATTGTGGCGTTACGATGTAAATTGAATCGGAGATTGGGTTTAAGAGATTTCTTTCGTTCTTCTTGCAGATGCCAGCAGCTCGTACAAAGGGGGCTGGAGCCACGCCACGTCGCCGGCTCCTGGGCAGGGTGAGTTTCCAAACTCTTCTCCATTTTATGCATTCGACGTGACGTTTTGTAGCTTTGGTATCACAGATTTATTGTGTGTGTATTATTTGTTTAATAGACCACCTTAAATGGAGGATGTTTGGTTAGTTGGCTGTACGGCGGGTGTAGGATCCTTTTTGACCCGTGATATAATTTCATTTATATACAGCACTGAGTAAACTTTCGCATTAAATTTGAATTTTAAAAGATGGGTCCGAATGGACCCTGCATCCGCCAGGCAAGACTGAAAAGTTCATTCAATTTCGATAATTTGGGAAGATTACTCAGTTTTTTGTGTAACTTGGGTCGCAAGATTTAGCAATTATTAATTTCAAAATGAGATTGTAGATTCGATTCTGACCATGTTACGATCCGAAATCCTCACCTTCTTCAAGAAGTAATGGTAATAGCAAATAACATATGCACACTTTGCAGTAAAAAGGAGGCAGCTCCATAATTTGCTGCAACTGAGTTGTAGGTGGCATTGAATGTAAAAAAAGTTATAAGCGATGCTAATACCAGCACCCTATCTTCACTATACATTTTCTAAAACTCTGTAGAGTGAAGTTTTCTTCATATGCTTCCATGTACTAGTAGCTTTATAACATAATAATGGTGTTTAAATGTAATTCTTCACCCGATACAAGTTGATTTTTATACAATTTGGTGCAGAAAGGGGCAGCTCCAAATTTGTGAAATTCACCCCGCCGCGATGAAAATATATTTCCGCTTAATAATAATTAATACTTTGAACCCGCGTTTGAAAATATTTTGTTAACCCTGTTTTTATTAGTTTTCACTTGGAGCTGCCCCCTCCTTTCTGCAAACTCCCGATATTTGATATTTAAAACAGGTCCACGCGGACCTATGAAATCGAGAATACCTACACGCCACCAACCTGATAGTCCTGATACCTACAACAAAACTAAATAACTACTCTTACTCGCAAACACACCCCGCCATTTCCAGCCACCCCCAAGAAACCCCTCCCAGCAACCCCCGCGAGCGCGTCTTACCACCTTCAAAACAAGCCGACAAAAACAGTGCAGAAAGTGTTCCTCCCACGCGGATCGATCCCCCCGCTGCCATCTTATCGGGGCACCTAGCTGGGTCTCGAACGCCTTGCTCGCTGAATTTTCCTTCTCCTCGGTCTCGATTCGCTACATACACCCCGGGCTAAAGGGGGTGGTCGGAGGCGTCGTTGGGTGCAAGTTCACGCGTCGCGACTCTCGACTCGTTCCCATTCCAACTGAACCCTGTGTGCACCTACACGTACGTGTATACTCGCGCGTCGCTGAAGGTCCGCGTGTACGTGTGCGCGTCGTCGAAGGTTCGCGCGTGTGTGCGGGGTGGTGTGGGTGGGCGTCCCGGCGCTTTGTGGCGCGTTGAACCGCGGCCCCTTTGTCGTCGCGAGAGAGAGAGAGAGAGAGAGAAAGAGAGAAAGAGAGACGGAGAGGGTGGGATAGAGAGAGCAAGCCCCCGGGGGCTGTGTAGAGACGCTTGGCCGCACAGCAACACCGAAGAGAGGCCAGGCCCCACCCTGTGGACGTCGAGCGGTGCCGGCACAATCATCTCGCGGAGATCAGAGAGCCCAGCCCGCGGGCAGGTTGTTATAAACGGGCTTCTGGCCTCGATGCCTGGCCAGGTCGCAGCCGAGCCGCCATGGATCGCCTGGCAAAGAGCGAATTAACGCCTCCACTCGCCTACCCCCCGCGACACCACCCCCCAACCATTTGTCGTTTGACGCTGTTGGACCGTTTATATACCGCGGGGCTTGCAAAGTCGCGAACTGCTTGTGACGGTGGAACGATGACTCGGTGGAACAGAGGCAGTTTTGCTGGGTACTTTAGGCTTCAGAAGTGAGAGGCCGGGGTTGCAATGGTGAAAGGATTTGGCGGGGTTCAAGGGTGTTTTTCAAAGTGTTTCGTGCTCGATGTAGATTGGCAGTGACCTATGGTAGTGGTCAGGAGGAAGTTATCCCGTTTTTGCTCCTCACTTTGTCTGGGAAGGAAATAAATGTGCGAAGCGATGCCGTATGGAATCTTTAGGCTATAAACGTTAATTGAATTAATCATTACAAATAGAATCGCTCGAGCAGAAAGGGTTAATAATTATGTTTGCGCACAGTGGATGTATGTATAAGTAACTTGGGGCAAGGGTTTAAATATTACGTTGGTACCTCTGGTCTGTTCTGGGAATCCATTTATGAGTGAGATATCAATTTTGGGATATGATTCTTTTTAATGGCAAAACGATCCTTGCTTCTCTATGTATGATGCTTCTCAAAAATATTGTCATCCACTTCTATTGGAGTTGGAGAGACTTTAAGAGTGCAGTTCAAAGAAGATTTATATAGAGTAAAGGCACCAATAGTTGACCATGTATCAGTAGTTGACACTTTTCAGAAAAACATGAAAAATAATTAAGTTAGAGAACTGCACTTTGTTCAAAAGATCGTCACTTTTAAAAACCTTATTTTTCATGTTCTTCTAAAAAGTGGTCCACTACTGATACATGGTCAACTACTAGTGCCTTTACCCTAAGCAATTTGGGAGAAGAAGTTTAAGGCAGAGCAGATAATTCACGTGTACTGACAACGAGTATCGGTGACACCGCCGTCAGTGCTACTCTGAGATTTTGCATTAGGGAGGTTAACACGCCCTGACACAATCATTTCGCAGAGATCAGAGACCTGCCCCGGGGGTGGTTTGACGTAAACGGCTTGCGGTCTCGACGCCTCGTTAGATTGCAATCGCCACGGATCAACTATCAAAGAGGGAATCGATAGTTTAGTTCGCACGTGCGTGTCGCCTCTGTCGCACCAGTGTTTTTGGAATGATATTCGAGAACGAAGGGAGCAAGAGTTTCTTTAGTACACCGTGTTCATCAGATTCTACTTCGTCGAAAGATAATACAGTTTCTCCCCTCTATTAAATATAACACTTAAAAGCTTGAATCATTGCTCCAGTTTCAGGAATTTTTTAATCAACATTTATCATACAATGTGAAAACAGTCTTTTAATAGTTATCTATTGACTTATAATACTGCACATCTGTCTTTCCTTTTTGCCCTTCCATTGGTAGATATTGCGTTGTAGTGTTTAAAGTAAATTGTTGATCACTATAAAAAAATGACATTAGCTGCGCAAAGCCTCTGATTGTGAGAATCTACCCCCTAGATGGGGTGCATGGATGCAACTGCAAATCGAGCATTCTTTAATTTCACAATCATACGGGGTGCTTAATGTGTCGAATACGAGTTACATTTCTGAAGTTGAACTCTTTCGTGTGAGTCCTTTCAAATCTTCTCTCTTAACAGTAATTATTACATTCGAGTCATTAGAAATTGAGAAATTTCAACTTGCATGGGAAACAGTTGAGGTCGACGGCAACCTCTATCAATGTGACAACATTGACGAAAGGTTTGAGCATTCATTGTCAGTTCGACTTTATCCGCGATAGTGATAGGATCGGTGAATATCTGTGAATGTCACAGTGCATATTATTTCCTGATTTCTCGATTCCTACATCAATTCGCTCGACTACTGGATTAAATAGAAGACCGGTTTAACTGGAATATACCTATCATCTAGAAGACTTTTTGACGAAGCGTTGCCTACTGTTTGATCACATATCGCAGTGATAAAAATACATGTAGAATGTGCAGGGTGCACGACTGTAGTTGTGAAAAGTGAAAATTTTGTAATGGACATTGCTATATAATATTATTTCTGGCCTTGACGAATTTCAAGTTAGCTGGGAGTCGGCCGAGCGCGACAAAAACATCAACAACCTTTACCAAAGTCACTACATTGTCGAACGGTGTGCCCTAACAGTTCGACTTTGTCCGCGACGGTGTTCGGATCAGTATTTAGTACGCTCAGTATTTAGAGGACTATTTTGGAAACACTTTACTCGAGTCCGAACATATCTTCCCAATGCGATTGTAGAGTCAGTGCTTATTTCGCGATAAAGTATTTCATAGTGGACAGTGGTCCTGCGTGTTAGTAATGTTAACAGGAACGTAGAGTCAGTGTTTTTAACGCATCTAGAACTATTTCGGAGCACCGGTGCTCTTATTGCTTCTTCATCGCGAAATTAATGCGACATATTTGCGAGTGTGACATTCAGCTGCGGGACATTGGCTTGCAGATCGAATAGCTACTGCTGAAGGGAGATGCTTTTCTCCATGGATATCAGTGAGGGCGGTATTCTCAGTCGTTGCTTATTCTTCAGATCGTCTTAAGCATGCGGCATCCATTACTAACCTCGTAGACTAGTAGAGGATGCAGCCAGGGCCCGATCTAGTTCTTCCGCCGCTCTGGGCTAAAGTGATTTTTGCCGCCCTTTGCATTGAATCATAAATAAGTATTTTAAAATATATTTTTTGACACTGAGCAAAATTTTTTGTAGGTATTTGTCTACCAATTTTGCGCCCCCCCCCCCCCCCTAGATCTGAGCCTGCTTATTGGCAGAAAACAGCTTGAACAAGATGTTCCGAAATACAACTTCTATTCTGTCAACCCTTTACACTTCAACTTACTCTTACAATTCATTGAAACAGAGAACAATACAGTAAAATATGCAAACTCAATTCTTCCATTTTCGCAACTCAATAAAACCAGCATATAACTTGAACTTAAACTTTCATGCTTGCTTCAAAAGAATACTCATAGCGCAAAGGGTTGAAACACTTTGTGAAATCGAAACGGCACTCGACTAGGGTCATTTTTCTGCCATTTCATCTGTGCAAACTCATATTGTTCCCCAAGTCCTGTGATCCTGGCCAGTGCGCGCCATTTTTTACTTCGTTTGCACTTGGCGGGATAGCAGAAAAGGGAACGGTGGCCGTCACAAAGCTGAAATTACGCGACGACGCGTGTTGCACCCCCTCGGGGCACCTGAGGGCCACTTTGCGGCTCTCCCGCCCCGTGAAATTGAAATTACAAGCTGTCCTCGCCCTAGGGGCGACAGAATAATTATCTCTCACCTTCGGCATCCCGTGGCTCGCGGACGATCTTCTTATTCGACCAGCCGCCTCCTTCCGATCAGCGCCTCGAATTCGCGCCTCGGATTAACGAGGTGCCGTCGCGATATTTCAAACACTGCTGCCATGGGAAGACAGTGACAAACCGACGTTCGAGCGGTCATGAATTAACGCGTTCGAGTTATAGCCGCGAGACGGTAATTCGAGCGCCGCCATTAAATGGTGCTCGCGTGATCGCTGGCCGATACTTGTTCGGCGGATCGTATAGCCTTCTGTGTGTTTGTTTTCGCGTGTTTGTTCACGTGATCCTGTGGAACAAAGATTAAGCGTTTAGTGAGAAATTGGGGTAGTTTCGGGAGGGTGGGAAATGTGTGACGAAACGAGTTTTGAAGTCGATATTGTCAGATTATGAGACCTGTGTACTGTATACTATAGGATAAATCTGGGTGAGACGGCGCCATAGGAGAGATGGCGAAGTCGCTATATTTCAGATTCTGTGTATAGACCACTTTTTCTGAATCAGCATAAAATTTTGCATATATTTTGTTTATTCTGATAAAATAAATCATATCAGTGTGTTTTAATGATCATTTTATGTTAGATGAACCAACTGTCCCGGATTTACCCTCTATTACATCGAAGTAATGAATTGTAATTACGGTGCGAGTAATACCTAACTTCAGAGATGGACAAAAAATTATTTGAAATAAAAATTTGTGTACGATATTTTTATGTCAAATAATTTTTTGCCCATCTCTGCCTAACTTGCAATTATGTAAATAGTCTCTTAATTTGATCTGAGGCGACGTGGGCCGTATTCAAAATTAAATATGCAGCTTTCTGGGGTGTGCATGTACTATTATCATGTAGTGGGAGGAACCTTGCAATGCAAACTGAGAACGACGAGTATCTATTAGATTTTCCAACAACCCAGATCTGGCACACAAAATTCTCCCCAAAACTCAATCAACTCGACGAACCAAGGACCCTCCCCCACCAGAAGGCCGACCAGAATGAAGATCGCTCCGTTCTCTATCCAGTTACCATAAGAACCATCGAGAAACCGAGGCCAATCGTCGAAACACGCGAAACGTCGTTACCGCGAAAGAAACAGCCCCCCCCCCCCTTCGGCGAGGGGTGGTTCCGTCCATGAAAGCTCAGGAGTCGACCAGCCGGGATATCGACCTCCGTTCGCAACGGTTCTGCCCAGTGGCCAGGAAAAGCGACTCTAAGACAACTGGTAGAACAATAAAAGTACTCCTCCTCCTACACCCTCTTTTCACGTCCGCCCGCGAGTGTACCTCGCGTGACTTCCTGACCCGAGAGTCGACCGACCCTCCAGCCCCTGTGTATGTGTGTGTGTGTGTCTGAGGGCAACCCTAACTTCCCTATGATAATTACGTGCTCTGGGACGGCGCGTGCCTTGGCAGTTCGCTCACGCGTCTGATCACGTATGCCGTGACTATCGTGCACCTCGACACCGTGGGCAACGATCGCGCCACCCTTCGCTTTTCACCCCTGCCCCCAGCCGGGATATTCAGGGTAATGGGCGTTTGAAAAAATACAATCGAATGCCGGTTACCGTGATTCACCGGTGAATGGGAATTAGCCGCGATTTAAGGGGTTGAATGGTGGGTGGAGGGGGTGTAAGCAGAGAGAACTATGTCTTGGTTGGGATCTTGGGATCGTGGTGAGTTGGGTGCAGGGATTTTTTAGGGTTTTAGGAGTGGAGGGTAGTTTTTGGGAACGTGTGAGGGCGTAGAGACAAGTGGGGGAATTAAGGATGAAATAGAGGGGAATGGGAAGATTGCGGGTTCTTGAGAGTTTCAGGAGTGGGAGAAAGGTTTCTGTGAACATATGGTGGTGCAAAACTGTAAAGGAATGTGGAATTTGGTTGTGGAGGGAATAGGCAAGATTTAGGGAGGTTTCCTGTTGAGGTTTTAGCTGGAGGGCTTTAAAATATTAATGAGAATCTTGAAACAATGTGGGGGCAATTATAGAAGTAATAGGAGGATAGATAAATGTAGAATTAGCCTGTAGAGGAAATAGGGAGACCTAGAACCTCGCTGAAGATTTCCTTTCCTCTGCTCTTTGAAGATTTTTCAAATTTAGATTGAGACTTTTGAAAGCACGTGGTGTAGAAGATTTCAAAAACAATTAAAGAATTTAGAAATATCATGAATTCGAATTTTAAACTTGCACTTTTATTTTTATCCATCACCGAGCTTTTCATCTCAATCTTCAATGTTCATACGCCCAATATGACCTGCGCCTGCGTTTCAATTATTATGTTTATCCAACAACCCCCGTTAATCATTTCATTTCACTCCAAGGGCTGTTAACTACCTTCTTTCGTACGCTTCGGTGATTCGTGCTCGCGGCAATATGTTTATGTTCATCAGATAAACTGTAGGAAATCCAGTCGGTAACGACGTGTTACGGGAAGGGAAATTAATCGTTCCCTAATTATCGTATAGCGTGAACGCGACACACCGAATATGCCCGCGGAGAAAAAGGATTCTTGTCTCGCTCGAGGATCTTAACGCTCGCAGGATTTCCTCCTGCACGAAATCTCGGCGTCGATAATAGCGAAGTTCAATTAATACCAACACAAGACCGCGCGCACTGCGAGTTCACTCTAAATAACAACCCTCCTTGCTGCACCTTCAACTGTTCCTTTCATCGCTTCCGAGAAATGTAACGCAAAATTCCATGCCCTGAACGCCGCCCTTTGGAAAATTACCTCAACATCGGTGGTTACTGCATTCGAATCTCCCTTTCATCGGCTAGAAGGAAGGAACAGGGAATTTTTGTACTTTGATCACAAGAGCCCTGAACGGCGATCAAAGGGGGCGTCCTTTGCAACATGTTTGACGTGTGCAGTCGAGAGACGTAGCATTGCGAGATTTGCATAGCAATAATTGTGAAATAGAGTACTAGGCACTAGGAAGTAGATACTAGGCATTATTTCCTAGATACTAGCATACCCTTTGAATATTTCATCCAATTTTTACTCAACTGCATATCTCAAATACAGAACAAAAATACTTATTAACCAACTTTAGTAAAAAACACTGCGCACTATATACTAAACACCTAAGTCCCAAAAGCATAAAAAACACAAAATAAATTTCTACCTTATCCAACTCCCTCACCCAAAAATCACATCAAACAGAACCCTCTGTTCAAAAAATTCAAACCCCACCTCCACTGCCCCTAAAATGAAAAGCGTTAACGCCTTAAGAAGATCCACCCCGGAATATTACGTTCCATGCCAACTGTTTCAAAACTCCGATAGAACAAAAAATAAACGCTTTTTTCGAAAAACAGGTTTCACTCCAGTTATCAAACATTCATATACTAAAATAGTAATATAAAAAAGATTCTAATTTTTTAACCTTTTTCTAAAACTTAGCGTGTCGTTAAGGGGTTAATATCTACATCAGCGCTAATATTAAACATTAATATCAAGACCTAAGAAGAAAGGTAATCCCAACCGACAAGTTTGTCAAACCGATCGGGTCCAGGCGGGCTTAAGTAGCACGCAGGCCGTGTGCCCGCGTGGATGGACGTTGAGCGGCGCACGGTTAAAGTGGAAACGCAATCCGTGCGCGCACCCCAACAAGGAATCAGATGAATACAGGGTGATACGGCGGGAGGGTGGAAACGCAGCCAGCGATGCGTGAACGTGTCACGCATAGGCACGTGCCAGGAGTGTATGTACTACCGAAAAGACATAATACGAACTGCGACATGCGACTTTCGACATGTCCCGCGACGACCCCTCCAATATGCCGCGGACGTTTCCTTTCACAAGGCCCCGCCATTCTCCTCGGCGTTGTATCGGCCAGAAGAATAATATTGCGGGTAAGATACGACTGGGATTCGGGACACTCTCACCCTCCGGCCCAACCCTTCTCGAGAAATGCTGAATCGTACAGAAACGTGCAACGCTGCCTCGTGGATGCTACATTACGGAAGATAATTACAAGATATTTGGGGGATGAATTGATCATTGGAAGAGAAATAGTGATGGGAGAGTTGGAGTAGTCGTTTGGCTCGTATCCTGAACAGTGATGTGAAAAGAGGAAGTTACCTTAAATCGAGCGAAGGGGGTGAAGGATCCCTTAAAAATTCTATGAAGGCAGAATTAAGGAAACGGTAAAGCGCAAGTGTGTAATATTCATTTAAAGGAAACTTATGTTCACAGAAATGGACAGAGGGTTCGAGGGACTTCACAGAATTATTACTTCCCAAATTATTTGCCACCCCCTTCGAGGGAAACTGCCCTCCAAGCACTATAATGGTATTTTATGAATCCTCGTAATTGTATAGGAGAATATCGATCCCCCTGACGTTCCTCGAACGCGGACAATAGGGTTGCTTAAGGAAATCGCTGCGTCGGGAATCGAAGGAGGCTATGATTCTATTGGCGGCATTGTTTACTGGGCGAAAGAGGAATCGTCCATTCTATGCACCCTATTTTTATTGCCGTAAATCTGCAGCGGTCACGCGCCGTTTCCCACTGACTTGTTGCCCACGGATCCATGTCCCCCGGGTTTTCGTGGCCGTCGGCCACGAGGCTGCGAGCGAAACCGGTGCCAGAACTCGGCTAGATCCGGTTGGTACTCCCGTGCTTCCTGCCCCTCCCCACTCGCGAATTCAACTACCCCCTAGCTACGGCCAGCCAAAATGTCGCGACTCGTGGCATTGTTGCTGCTGTGGGGACGCTCCTCCTCGAGATTTCATTGGAAATATTTACCTGTATAGGAGCGAATACCATTTTCGTATTATGCGATAGAAACAGAAATAATTTTATTCGACTTGGTATTTCATCAAAAAAATGGGAACTGCCGCCCCCTCTCCATTTTCGTGATTTATTGTTCGTCCTCCATTTGTATTTAACCGTGTAGACGGTGTATAAATAATTAGAATTAACCCTTGAGATTCTATTAGAAATGTGTGACTGAAAGTTCCTTAGTGGGATCCTTTTGATCAGCAATTATCTTAGAATATATAATACTGTCTTGTAACTTCTATTATACACGAGTTTTTAGAATACTAGAAGCTGGAGTACTTTACTTCTTCAAAGCTAGATGAGGGAAGTGTCGGAAAACGTGAACAAATGAAGGGTAAAGGGAAAATGCAGGGAATGTCCATTTTTAATTTATGGTATTTATAGTAGTTGGTGGGGCCACAGACCTGACGAATCACAAAGGGTTATAAAGTAGAAATGTTCACATAAGACACAGTTAACCCTCCGAATACAGTGCCGGAGTCATTGGTGCCTCGGTGTGAGTCAAAAGTGACTCCAGCACAGATTCAGTTGTGCGAGGGTTAAAGGTTAAAAACAGGGAATGTCCACCCTCGACTGGAACAAAACAAGGAATGTCCTCAGTATTCCTACTTGCACTGTGTATTTCTGATTAGTGTAAGCTTGCATTGCGTCAGAAGCCCTTGTTTTAATAATAATATAAGTGAAAATTAATCTTTTTACAGTATCTATTCTGCAGTGTTCCATTTGAAAGATATGAAACCAACGTAAAACCATTATCTTTTTGCTGAGTTTCTTTCTGATGCCCAATTAGAGTACAAATTGTTCATGCCATAAACAATAGAGCGCAATTCAATGAATCTTATTTTTTACTGATGGACTAAAGTTTTAAAACACGATTTTCTCAATAAAGCTGCTTTGTGGCGTTCCTTATTTTCCCCGTTCCCTTCAAATCCTCTAACTTTCAAAAAGCACCTAAAACACCAATCCTGAAACAAACAGATTTCCATGCTCAAAGAACTCTCGCACCTTACACCAAGCCTCGTGACAAAAGGAACCAGATATACCACCCGCACAATCGTTCCTCAAAGCTGCACTATTATTTCAATATATCTCCCCATTTTAATTATTACCGTACAACAGCATCATGCAACCCCAAAGCATCCCCGTGACTCGCGGAATCCCCCCGGAATCGCGTTTCATCCCGCAGCGCCTGGCTAAGAGTCAGCTTTCGCCGGTGTGAAAGGCGAAGGAAGCTCTGCTGGCGCGAAAGTACAACGCCGCCCCTTACAGTGCTTCTTACGCCCTCGTGGAGCCGCGTTCTTACGCCGCGGCTCGATACGGGCGCAGAGTCGCGGCGAGAGTGCCAGCACTTTCAGGATTAAGTAGGGACACGTAGCAAGCACGCTAATCCCTCGCTACCTGACGAGGAGGCACTCGTTTCGAGCTCAAAGGGTCGCGTGCTACGCTCGCCCCGCTCGTTATTGCGCGCTGCGCCGCGCTGGCTGGCCCGCTCCGCTCGCTGTCGCGGCGCACAACAGTGATTTATGCCCGAAATAGGCTCGGCCGTCTAGACGGCCGTGCGTATGAGTCAGTGATACCACTTAAGGCCAAATCGCCCAGCAGTGATGAATTGACTTATTGCCGTGCCGTAAATAAGAGTGGCGGGTGCCGTTGTTTTAACCTCGTTCAGGGGCGATTAAGCCCGGATCGTTTCGACTCGTGTTGGCCTCTCGATTAAATCACGCCGCTGCCTCGGCTTTAACCCCTGCCGAACGGGCGCCGGGTCAATTCTGACCCGGTGGTAGCGGCTGTCATTCGTTGGTGGTTGGTTGTTTATTTCGATTCCCGCTCGACAACGTCTTTGCACATCTAGTCTCTCGAAGTCGATTGTTAATTGTTTACCGAAAGACTGACGCGCTACACGCAAGCTTCTGTACGTTTGCCGTAACAGTGAAAAAATTCTACCGCGAGTCACGAAAGTACAATCGTTTAATTATGATTAATTGCGGTTTTACTTGGAAAAGATCGCGACGTAACGTGCAAGGCGATTGCTCGATCTCCTTGGTCGTGCGAGTTTAAAGAGCTAGTTGCGTGCAGCGCCCGTTCCCGTGCTTTCACGCACCTTATCAGTCAGAGCCTTTGATATCTCAGCGATTTTCTTGATCGCCCACTGGAGATCCAGCGAGATAACAGGCAAAAGTGTGGCAGGTTCCCGCAAATAACTTTATTGGTATGATTAAAATGATGGTGGTACTCGCGGCGTCTTTCCAACTGCGCAATTTTCTTTTACGAATTTCTCTTTAACCGCTATTTTAAGTTTCCACTGTAAAGTGCTTTAATGCTATGTGCCTCCTTCGTCTGTACATTAATTGAATTGCTCAGTGCCACGTTATTCAAATTTCAATATCTTCAGATTACACTAATTTTCTTGCGGGAACTGTGTTTAGTACTAAACTATATTCAACACTAGAGTCTAATGACCACAATTTTATAATTATAACATCAAGACGGATCACAGGAAAAACACGTCAACCTCTTTTAGCATTTCACAGATCACTCGAAATTCCAACACGACGAGCGCTATATCGGAATGATGAGGCAATATAGTACATAGCTTGCAAAGTACTGACTAATCCAGGACCTACTCAACTGGAATGTAAAACGATTATCCCCGAGAGTAAACACCACCAAATGTATTCTTCATCGTCCATTAAAAAGCCTGCGCTTATTTAACTTTAACCACATTCCAGCACATCCCACGACCGTAAAGTAGTGAGAAGCAAAGAATAGAGGGTGAATTAAAGGTAGAACTGAAAATAAAAAAAAAGGGAAGAAGTGTGCGTCTCGTCTTAGGCCTGCTAGTGAACTCATCACTAAAGACACAGGAATGCTAGAATTTATTTTGTTAATAAATTCCTTGATTCTCTTATGTCCCTGTGCTCGGTTACGAGGGTGCGCTCACCAGGAATCTAGTGTTTTATTAGTATTAAATTAGGAGGTAGTATTATTTGAACCCTTGAAGTTAACTATTGCGAGATAAAGTTTGCAAAAACTTCGTACCTGGTGTTAGAGTACAGAGCTATCACTGCAGTACTAATCTCCAAAAACTGTGCCGGATACATCCGAAGGGCGCAGACTTATCGCCAAGGCGCTCAAGGGTCCAGCGAGCTTCGCCCCCCGTTACTTCCACGACATCGCAATCCCTGCAGGGCTCGATACGAAATCAGGGGGTCGAAACGAGGCAGTAACGATAATTGTTCAAAGTCGCGATACTGAAACGCAGAGGTATGCGTCTGGAAGTTGCCCAAAGTTTTCTGCGAGGCGACGCACGACGGGGTGATTCCAGCCGCGACCCACCCCACGCGTCGCTCCCCGTCGAGTAGCATTGTAACGCGGCTGAAACAGCCCGAAGAGTGCAGCAGCTCGGAATAGCGGGTCCTTTGATCCTCCCCCCGAGGAAGCTGCACGGGCTGGCTAACGGGATTACCCCGCCCCGGGTAATTGCTCGTGAATGCGCAGATATACGCGCGACAATGGGAGCACGTCGATTCGAGGTGATGTGACGACGTCTGACGTATGCAGTGTCTACGTGTGTACCACTGGGGACGCGACTTGGCCGATGCCTCCTGCGCCACTGACCTTCGAACGTTTGCCACTCGAGAACGGGGTGGAATGTCCCTCGCCGAACGTTTCAGGGTATCTCTTTTGTTTCGTGGGTAAAGAACGTGACGCGAAGAAGGGAATATTTTTTGGAGATGAAGTGTGAAGTTTATAGGGGTGGAGGTTCTTTTTGGGGGAGGAGGGGGTACGTACCCCCATCAAGTGGATAGATTGTAAGGTAGTTTGTTGAATTACAGGTGCAGTGAGGGATAGTGGGACTTTCAAAGCGCGTGTTCGAATTGGGAGATGGAGGAGAAAGTTTGTGAGTGAAGTGGCTAGATTCGGGGTTTGGGGGATAGTCTTTTGTGTTTTACTCATTTTTTGAATTTCTGTAGGTTGCACTAGTGCTTGGTGTATCAGTGCAGCTTTATTTCCTGTACAGTCTTATTGAAATTTAGACTCTCCCTCAATTGTGAATGGGTTCGGAGTGTAAGGAAGTTTAACAACCACTGATCTAGCAAAGAGAATTAGACTATGCGGAAGGGTAGTTACCTGTATGGATACAGTGGGTTTGGTAGCTCCTATGGTAGTTCTTTGCATAAGGGTAGTCGATGCAGAGGGACCAGGACCGGAAGAAGAATGTAAATGAGGTTCCAGCAGGCAGGTGGGAGCTTCACTTCAACCTGGTAGACCGTGATAGGGGTGCACCAAGCTTCCTCCACCATCGTCATGGATATGTGGAAGGTAAATGGAGGGAAAGTAATATTGTGGATTGACGACTATGTCTGATACGAAGATCACAAGTCCCAACGTCGCTGTGGTTAAAAAGAAAATACTGAAAATTTCGTCACACGTCTTAGACTCTTAAGCTATCAACTGTATCCCGCACCAAGAAGCCCAGCTACTGGAACAGCAGTCTTCGTTGTTATCACGGTGGCAGAGTTTGCCCTCGGACGTGGACAAAGGTTGCCGAGACGTAGCCCCGCGGCTACGCTGATTGCGGAGGACCCCACGACCCGGACCCGAGGCGTCGGCTACCCTCGTCCAAGGCGTTCCAATCAGAGACGAAATCAAATTGTTTAACACAACGGACACCAACTGCTATTTAGAGGTGGCATCTGCCCCCGTACACTGCAGGACACCAGGGTTGGGAATGGCTGGAAAAGAAAAACAAAACACGATTACTGAGGATTCCCAGTTGTGAATGAGTTGATCCCAGTTGCGCTGGAATGGGTGTTGTTGGAGTTGCTGCAGGTGGATGTTGTTAATGGAGATTTTTGGGATATTCTGAGAGGGATTGTGCTTTTGAGCCCTCAGCCTTAGATTTCGGAGGCTAGGTCATCTCAAAATTGTATCCATTACGTAGATTTCTGTAGAATGGTACGACTATACTGGAATATGTGTTCCTCAAGGTTTACTCAATGTTTGACCAACTTGAAAAATATTATAGTGGCATGCAGTGTCTCATCTACTGAACTCTAGATCTTATCCAAAGTTCTACATAAATTTCAGTTTCCAATTTCAGAAGCTGACGTCCTCTGCAACTTGCTACGCTTCCACTTCCAATCCTGAATTCCTCGAATTCAAGGCGCAACCTCCTCCAAACCTTTCTCGATTTCAAAACGACGACAGCCTCGCGATTCGTCCCTCCACGTTTCCACAAAATCGCGAGTGTGATTCTAGAAGCTAGCCACCCCCGAAGCAGCTCCAATTTCGTACCGATTACAATTCGGCCGGCCTCTTTCGGCGACGGAGATCGAAGCGATAGCCACGATACGCCAGTCGACAGAAGGGATTTCCCGTAACGAGAGCATATAACGAGGCGAAATTAAGGGGCATTGTGCCTTAAACAGATTGCACACTCGTGCGAACGTGACCGATGGGCCGAGCGTTCCCCGTCGGCCCCCGAAGAGGAGGCAGCCCTGATAAGGCGAAGGAAGGCAACGTAAACGCCGATGGGACGAGAGGAACGGGGAGAAACGTATACGGAGCACTCAGCCCCGTGTTTGCCTACACGGAAATCCTCTCTAACGGATTCTAACGCTCGACCGAGCTTGTACTTTTTCATCTTCGACGGACTCGCCGACTACCCAGGCCCTCCTCCCATTGGCTGCGATTTCGCCGTTCACGGAAATCTTTGAAACCGTGAAAGTCGAACCGCCGTTTTTCCAGAGAGTAAATTTGGCGTTTGATAGAAGAACATACATATATACGAGCTTCTTGGTGTTCGATTTTATCAAAGTATTAGGGCACGCGTGGATGAGTTTGCGCGCGATTATTTGATTAAGAAAATGAATGAAGTTAGTTGGTTGATATCTCTGAGGTGGGGAATTCCAAGTGGAATAATAGTTCATGGAGGTTTTGAACCTATGAATGAATTGGAGTTGTGGAAAATAGAAAAGAAATTAGTCGTGAAAATTTTAGTCATCATTGAAAGACATTGACGCTTGGGTAGCGGGTGCAGGGTCACTTTTGACCCATCCTAAATATCAAACTACGTAATATTATTTTGCGAAGAAGATAATAATTTTAGATAAGAACAAGGTCAGAATCTAGTACTTTGAGGTGTGCATGCATAAAATTGTGAGGCAACATGGACTCTGCCTTCGACAAGCAGAAAAGTATCCGCCAAAGGTTAAACCATATTTTGCACTCTGAGTTACACACGTGGGGATGTGGCTTAAGGTGCTCAAAGATGTCACATTTTATTTTAAGTGAATTAGCGCGGATTTTTTATCGTTAGTGTATAAAACCTGAATTGAGACTTCGTGAAAGGGTGATTTAGGAATAAATTATTGAACTAAGTCACATTTGACGGCCGTATCTTTTGAAGCAAACTTACTCCAACTATACATTGGTTTTTGGAAAGCATGAAAGCTGGAGATTGTAAATAAGATATCAATCTTTGAATGGTACGATTTTCATGGTGATAAACACGAAATGAAATTGATTTCTTCAGCTGATGGAGAGTAGTAGCTCGAAATCGTGAAACCACGCATACGTGACAACGGCCGTCAAAGTATCAAACGGCAATTGCATGAAAACGTAAGGGGCGTAGGTGCAAAGTATATATTTGTGGCTTTTCTTTTTCCAGGGTACGGGAGCAGCCTATCCAAGTCAGCACTGGACACGCACACCCACCTCAGGCAGCCTGGTATGTAGTAGGTAGATATTTTTGAGAAGTTAAAGCACTACGCCACTTTTCTAACCTGCGACGGGGGCAAGCTAAGCTTCATTATAGTTATCGTAAACCAACCGCCAGTGTGCAATCAACAGAGAGCTCTATTCAAACTGCACGAATACCTAAATACTTCCAAACCACCATTGGAATATTCTTGAAAGCAGAATTTTGATTACGAACTCGAATATAATGACAACGTGCAAATGGTTTCTGTATCCAAATTTCAAAAGCAACTAAGTAGGACATTGTTTTTAATTACAAAGAAATTTTTCATCACATGCCTAGGCTTTTTAACTGTAGTTACACTGCAGTCTTCTCCAATTTCTGTTCTGTAGATATTAAAAAATGAGTAATAAAGGCGATTAATAATAATACTAATAAAATCTGGCTGTGCAAAAAGGGGAATGGAATATTCGGTATACAGGGTAGCGCGCCGATTATCGCGCTATTAGGAGGATAATCGAGGGTATACAGGCTCGAAGAATGATCACGGGGCTATACAGAAGTAAGCGGTCATGCGTGACCCAATCGACGATGATTTCGCCAAAGCAATTGCACGGAATGACCTTCACGATTATTACGTTCGCCGCTAATCACGCGAGCCCCCCTCGTTCCTGGCCTCGACTTTTTAGCGCCACGCCCAAAAATTACTCCTTCCAACTGATCAATAGCTTCAAATAAGTGCCTCGGGCAATGGGCCTCCATGCTACCGTCCCCGTCATTAAAAGCATTATAAAATAGAACGCGAGGCCCCGCGATTAATCTAATCCATCTAAAATAACACACCACGAAATCGCAAAAAAAATATAAAAATCCCTTATAATGCTACTGTTGTGCGCCGCGTGGTGGCTTCGCTGGGCGGGTGTGGAATTAGACACGTGGAGTTCGTGAGCGATTAAGAGATTGGAATCTTCCAGGCAAACTTCAATAATTGTTGTTTTATTGAGCAAGGCGAGAGAACTTAGCCTGAGTTTACAAGACCGACGAGATCGCATTGATGCACCTTCTTCGAACTGCATTCTACGAATTCGTTGATTCCTTAGGTTTTGATTGTGTTATCTACCGAACTGGGTGTGGTCAAGGTGGAAATGGAAGTGGAAGTGGACATGTATTTTTATATTTCCGTATCGCTTCAGCTACATTACGCGTCTTTAATATTCAGGGAGGGGGGCAACTTTGAGATGGTGATAAAGAAAAATATACCCCCTTGCTTTTTTAACCCATTTTATAGTGGCAATTTAATAAAAAATTTAAAACCGAAATTTAAAAATACTCCCCTTTTTAGTATAAACTTAATAAAGATCAGTTTTGAAAAATAAACGATTTTTTCTCAAAAGCTAGGGGGGGCAAGTGCCCCCTTTTGCCTCCAATCCGGACGCCCATGCTAATATTCTACACTTCTCTTATTTGACTGTTTCACAACACTAGGTACCTTCCTTTTAAACATTTTCCACGACCACATAACCCCCTCCCCCAGAACCACGTTAAAATCAGAATATCACTTCCCCCTTCTTACATTTCACCGAATCAGTATACGATTATTGCCGTGTCACGGTTGAAAGTTCGCCCACCGGCTAGCTGGGATTTGCATGAAATAAGGGGTGAATAACAAAGTTCGCGGAAACCACTGTCCCATGTAAATCAGTGTAAATTTTCGTCTGGGACAGAATAACCGTGGCGTGTGGCTGGTCTAGGGTGAAAGGGCCGAGATAACGGTGGCGGAGCGTAAAAGTCGGAACAGGGTCACTGGTATACGTCGACTTTCCCATTTTCTTGGCTGACCAGCAGGAGAAGATCACCCCCGACCCGAGGAACAGTGGCGTTTCAGTATCTTCGCCGGGCCACCCCCCGCGCCCCACAGATAAATGGGTGTACCGCGCCCCTTGCCATTATTAACTTGTAAGTGAATTACCGTTCGATCGAAAGGCGATCACTCCGCCACGCATTTCAGGGGATTCATCGGGCGAAACGACCTTTGAGGTTGCAATTCATGGAGCCCATCCCCATCGCCCGCGTCCGCCCCCTCCGTCATAATCGGGCAAATGTACTTTTATGGCTGGCGTCTTGACCTAGCCGAGGTTCACATTTCCGCGATCCTCCGCTTCCTGTGCTTGTCACGCTGGTCGTAGTTATTTGGGGGTCGAGAAGCTTATGGTTTCGTGGAATTTAAAGGTGTTTTGAACAAAAAAAATTGGGATGTATTGAAGGGAGTAGGGTTAAAGTGAGATAAAGTGGAGTAGATAAAAATAAAATTTTTAGAAATCACTCTGAAATGATTCTGATGTGCTCATCCTTGTGTGCTTACTTCAACAATTCTCTCAAGTTGCAAAATTCTCTTAAAAAATATGCCATTTAAAAATTACTTCGGTAGAAATTTTGAATCATTTTATTTATATGCCAAGGAATACTGAAACGCTAAGTTAGTAAAAATAATTTGCAAATAAAGTTGATTTCCCTGCGTCCCTCCGGAGCTGTTCATATTTTGTCGAACGCCAGCCGACGCTGGAGATGAAAACGTGATGCTCAGTTTCGCAGTGCCCACTCCGTCAGAAGACATTTCGCGTACGCCCTCTGCGCCACTCGGTCCGCCGTTCCTTCAATTGAAATTATTATGATCCAAACGAACTCCTATTCTATTGTAGGGTTGCGATTATATCCTTTTGTACGGGTTGTAGGGCACTCCAGGTCTGAGCGGCAGCGAACGACGCGGTGATGACGCATTGTAAGGCTTTTAAAGGGCGATACAGGGAGCACCGGGAAACAACCGTGTAATGGATAGGTATATATGGCTCGAGGAGGGGAAAAATGCTGGAACGGAGGAAGAAAAAATTACATTCGACTCGGCTCGAGTATTCCGCGGGAATAAAAATTCACGCCAAGCTCTGCTCACCCGGGCGAGCCGGACGAGAACGCCGCACGTCCACCAGAATATCCGCGTTTTCCGCCTCGTGTCGCACGCGAGGGCCAAGTAACAACTAATTCCAGCAGTTCCGTGCCCCTGGAATCGCCCAATCTCCAAGTGAAAGTAATCTTAGGGGGTAGTTAAAGCGAGCCCTAAAACTGAATTGCCCAGTCGTAGGTTACGAAAAAGTTCCTTTCCAATGGTTAAGAAGCGACTAAGAGGGAAGAGGTGTCGAGCTGCGTGATGTTTGATTGATTTGAGGGGGAATGATCTTGGCGGTGGGTGAAGTGGAATTTTTTGATAGTGGTATAGGTTTGGAATAAGTTTGTAGTGAAGCGGAAGGAATTGAAGTAGGTTAAATCGAGAACTAAACTTAATCGCAGTAGGATATATCATGACGAACCGAATCGAATCGAACTGGACTGAATTAAGACGAATCGAATCGAAGTAGACGGAATCAAGACGAATTGAATGGCACTAAACAAAAGCAAGAAACAGTGAAATACTATTGAAGTAGAGGAAATCAAGACGAACCGACTCGAATCGAAGTAGAATAGTCTCTACGTGAACGAAACCGAATCGAAATCGTCTAAGTTAAAACGAATAGAAGAGATCTGAGCTAAGTTTTTCACTAACCAGTGTTTTTTATCGATGATTTGCAGATCCATACCAAATGTTCGGAGCGACGAGCAGTCGGCTCGCGAGCTCCGGTTCCGGTCAGATTCAGCTCTGGCAATTCTTGCTCGAGCTACTGTCAGACTCGAGTAACGCCGCGTGCATTACGTGGGAAGGAACCAACGGCGAATTCAAGTTGACTGACCCTGACGAGGTGGCGAGACGCTGGGGCGAAAGGAAGTCCAAGCCCAACATGAATTATGACAAATTGTCGAGGGCTTTGAGGTGAGTGATGCTCTGTGCACTTTCAATCTTTCATCGAGTACTTGAACACGAATGTAGAGACGAAGAAATGTATGCCACCCGATTTTCATTCTTTTCTGTTTAATGTATAAGAGGCATTTCTAATTCCCAAGAAGCTACTATAATTTGTGAATAATTCGGAACACATATTCAATGATAGCAATATTATGACAAAATGAACAAATCTTCTCTTTATTCTCAATTATTCCAGACACTGTTACCTAAAACTAGTAGAGACCAACTCCATTCCACACTCAGTCCACTTTGTACTACTATTTCCTATCGTGTAGTGGAAAATCGAGTGGACGAGCGTAACAGCCATCCAAAAACAGAGCGAAACAGAGAAAAAAAGGGGGAGAGGAGAAAAATCCATCAAACGCCAACATTTAATGGGTAAACGTTCGCGTCGAAGATCCAGGGAGAGAGAGAAAGTAAATTCGTTCGGGGGCGGAGGCCAGGGGGAGAGAAATTTCAATCACCGACAGTCAGACCGACGGCAGACGCGGCTATTATTTTTCGATCAGATCGACTGATTATATTACGCGACTGCTCGCTCGTTCGCCCCCTACACCTCCACCCCCTTTCCCACTCCACTCTCCTCACAACTTTGCTCTGCTCTCCTTTCCTCTGAGCTACTCTGCTCTATTCTTCTCTCCTTTCCTTTGCTCTCCTTTGCTCTATTCTACTCTGCTTTTCTCTGTCAATCTTCTCCTCTCCTATCTTCTCTGCTCTAACATGCTCCGCTCTACTCTAGTCTACTCTAGTCTACTCTAGTCTACTCTAGTCTACTCTAGTCTACTCTATCTACTCTACGCTGCTCTACTCTACTCTAATCTAATCTCATTTAATCTCCTCTCGTCTCCTCTACTCTACACGACTCTACTTTAATCTACTCAAAACTCTACGCAACACCCTCCCCTCAGCAAAACCGCCGCTAAAAACTTTCGAGCCCACACGGCCGTAACTCGGCGAAAAGCCGCGCTTCCGTCGCCGCGGAAGCGGCGTCGTTATCGGCCCCGGCAAATAGAATTTATTAAATAAGACTCGAGCGGACCAACCCCGAGAATTTTTACAACCCGCCCCCACCAGACCCCCAGCACGCCATTTCGCGCCGGTGCCTTCGTAAATCGCGAGTTTATGGCGGAACGCGGTCTGGCTCGATCATATCTCACCGCGCGCGAAACCGCGAAAAGGAAAAAATAAAGGAACCGCGCACGGGGGTTGGTTGTGCATACTTCGCCCGACCGCGAATAAAAGTGTACGTTTATCTCTGGAATCACTGAGACAGGACGGTTGCTTGATTTCGTTCCGATGGGACTTTATAAACTTCGGATATTTTACGAGGTACCGGGGGTAGCTGCTGGATCAAGTCTTTCTTGGGTGCACTGATGGTATTTTCGCTGTAAAATGCGAGGGATGCGAGGGGCTACTTAGATGACAAAAAATGTATTTTAGGTTCAGACTCCACGATGAACATTTCGTTTCAACCCATATATCTACCCGTCCATACTCTACTCTGTTCTGCTTCTAAAATTTAAAATCCTAGGGTGTATAAGAATGTGATCAAATAAATACAGCCTTACAAAACACACCTAACCACACACTTACTATCTTATATCCTCATGAACATCACTTTTCACACTATGGTAACGCTTTAATCGTCCTAAATTCTTAAAAAATGCCCCCTTAAGTCAGAAATCGTACCTGTGATGGATTTTGGGCCCCTGCCGAGAAGGACTCGGAACAAAAAAATTATGATTTTATCCAAGCAATACATCTTTTTTGCTGCATATAATTTTCTTACCACCCGCACGGTTTATTTGTAATTCTGTTATGAATACAGGATATCCCAGAACGTTTGCCACCTGTGCCGTTTCCCTTAAATCGTCCTCATCCGTAAACTTCTGTTTAAAGCGTAGAAGCCCAACTTGCTCGGTTTGTTCCCAAATTAAAAATTCAGAGTTCCCCAGCCAATACTTCCCACGCTATCCGGAAATATGGAAAACGGGGGGAAACCTCTGCACAGCATTCAAATCTCTCTGCGCGAAAGCAGGCCGTCGCGAATTCGTGCCGCGGCATAAAACATTATCCCGAAAAAGTCCCGAGCCTCCGGGCAATGGGACAAGCAGACCCTCTGCACCGAGCAGGTCTCCTCTGGTTGCAGGTACTACTACGACAAGAACATCATGACGAAGGTGCACGGGAAGAGGTACGCGTACAAATTCGACTTCCAGGGGCTGGCGGCGGCGACGCAGCCGGCGGCGGCCGACCCGGCCGCGTACAAGTACCAGAGCGAGCTGTTCATGTCGGGGTACGGGCACGCGAAGCTGAACCTGATGCCCCCGCCGGCGGCCTCCGTCTCGGTCTCCGTTCCCGGGGGCCTGTTCCAATCGGCGTCCAGCTACTGGTCCACCAGCCCGGGCGCGAACCTGTACGCGGGCCACCACACGGCCTCCGGCCACGTGCCGCCTCATCTGGGCACCTATCCACACTACGCATGACCCACCGCCGAGCACTGGGGCGCCCTGGGCACGCCACGCTGAACGACTTTCTACCCGTGAGAATTAAGAGACCGTCTACGCGGTGAACGCGCGCCGTCGGCCGCCTCGCGGGCTTCCAAGTCGGTCGCGCTCGCTGCTATCTGCTCACAGAGATCAATGTACAGCCAGCTCCTTCGATTCTGCCCGCGTCACTTCGCTTTGTGGTACACTTCACGTGGTTTGCCCTTTTTCGGAACATTTCTACGATCTTTGGCGAACATGGTTTAGAGTTTAGGGCATTGCCGCGGCTTAGGTTCTCCGTTAGAGCACTTCTATTTCGCGAGGAAATATTACCGTGAAATATTATTTATAGTATAGTGTGATTGTCATAATTGTACAAATTTTTGCGGCCTCCTCCGTTTGGGCTACTGCAGCGTAAGTATTGCCAAGGGTAAATGTAAAGTAATTTTTATTACACTGAACTTGAAGAAGATCGTGATCATGATTTTGTCAGGCATTACATTTCTGTGGAAGCACCGTATGTTACTCATGCATCGGTGATCTAGTTTAGGTTCAGCTACGCTAATATTTCCTTAAGAAATACTGTGGAAATGTTTGCGAGAAAAATGGCAATCGTGTGATGGGGACCACTATAAAAGGCACGCGGACACAATCGAATGAGCTGACTGTACACTCTGCTCATTCGATTCTGACCCCTCTAACACATGCATGGCGAATAGTAGCACACCTCACACGGTAGATCTTCGTTTCGGGAATATTTCTACAGCATTTGTTGAAGATGGTTTAGAGCAGTGATTCCCAACCTGTGGGTCGCGATGTGATTTCTGGGGGGCTACCACGGTTTTTCTTTTTAATATTATTAAGTTAGAATTATATTCTGAAACACCTATTCTTATTGTGTTTTCTTTACGTAATTAAATTTACTTTACCTTATATGGGGAGGGATCGCAGGTTATTTGAATATTATATAGGGGATCGTGACTCGAAAAGAGTTGGGAAACACTGGTTTAAAGCAAAGCTACAAGCTATGTTCTCGGAGAGTTGTAGAAGAGTTCTCGAAACAAACGCCGACCACATGAAGTGAGCTACTGGCAGCCATGCATCTGTGTTGGAGTGAGCAGAATCGAGTGAGCTCAATGTACTGGGTGTCCGGTAACCAATGGTACAGGGGGAGAATGATGATTTACGTGAAAATATAAGTCAAAAATATAGAGTAAATTTTTTTTGGTAACTGCTTTTTGAGAAGATTGAGCTTGAAGTTTGATTAGATACGCATGTACTGAAGAATAGTTGGTGGTGTGTAAGGGGAACACTGCTCACCTAAGTATATATAACTGGACTTTAAACTCGATTTTCTCAAAAACGAAGCGAGTTACGAAAAAAATTATTCTATGATTTTGATAAACTTTTTCGAGTAGAATCATGATTCTTCTATTTGTAACATAGGTAATGGGATACCATTGTACGTATTGTCGATGGTAGAAACAATCGACATAAAAGAGCGACCGCCATTTCAAGAAGTCTCGTTCACGGCCGACGGTACGCTCGAATTATTGTAAGAACATTGTAAATACAATATAATGGATTACGTAAGTACAGGGTGCGTTCACAAGACGATTCTCGTCCGACGTTTTATTCAGACCAAGTACCCGCGTTAAACAAAAAATAATGTAGGTAACTCGAAAATGGGGCATTCCTTTACAATCTTTTGCGATACGAAGGTAATTCTTCAATTATTCCCTTATTCAGTTGCTCTAACAGCTTGATATACAAACCCAAATGGTGATATTAATTTAGATATTGAAAGGAGATCTTAAAAAGTCAAACATCACAAAAGTCACAAGTCCCTACATAGAGAAAAATTGAGAAAATCGACGATGTTGCAACTACTTAATATTATCGAAACAAAACATCTAGTCATCCTCTATTCGTACGAGTGAAAACGAAGTTGTAACTTTTACCCACCGAAAGGTCAGGGGTCGGCAACTCCGGACTTAAAAAAGGCCAAACAGTCGTAAAATACACATTTAATAATTTGGTGGGAATAAAGACAGCCAGCACAGATGAACCAAAAGTACACGACAAGCATACGCCAAAGCTATTGTGATTACAAATTTACAGTATATTAATTCAAATTATGTGCCGAAAATTTTGCAAATTTTTCCATTCCTTCAAGTATCAAAAGAGCCATATTTAAACACCCAAAGAGCCGACCCCTGCCTTAGATGTACCTCAAGGATCTAATTATTTCCAGGACAACCAACGTCTCGAGACCCATTCAACCCTCCCCCACTCGATACGAGATATTTCATCCCCAAACCCCCAAAAAACGTAAGAACCTATTATCCCCTGTGCAACATCCTCAAACCACAAATCCATAGCTCTACGATAAACCGTATGTCGAGAATCCTCCTGTCCAGAAGAACGGTCGCCCTGTACAAGGAACAACAAACCGGCGTACTTCCGTAGAGAGACGTCGGCACTTCCGACTGGATGGAGTCGAACATGCACATTTTAAATGCGAGGGGACAGTTTTATATCGTTTGCTAAATAATCATCGAATTGAAAAAAAAAAATAAAAGAAACGAGATGAAATTGGGGGGAACTCCAGTCTCAGAGTGGAGGCGGACTGAGACGTCGCGACGCCGCGTGGCGCCGCTTACCGATCACAAAGCGCTGAAGAATGTGTACATGTTCGATTCGGGCCATGGGCAATGCGTGTATTATAAACTCTTTTAACTTATTTGTTACATAACGAAGTACAGATAGAGGAACCGCATATCACCGTTCGCAAGCACCGTCGCGAGGTTGACGAACGTTCGAGGGGGCCGGGATGACCGAGGCTTTCCTCTCGCGCAAAGCGTTCGCAATCTGGTGAACGGCTTGGACGATATGGTTTCGCGGCGAGCGGTCGCGAGATCGTATCGGAAACGGCATGGCAGTGGCTGTGTCTCAGCCGCGAGTGGCCAACGAAAATTTCGAGTCTGATCAGTTTAACGAGTGATCGTCCAATTGCAACGAAAGGGGCTCGCTAGGTGTTTAGTTTCGTTCACCTGGGAGTAGTCGCGGTGGAATTTCTCTCGCGCAACGTGTCTCTATTGGCGAAGTAGCTCGTCTGGCATCCTACGCTATATCCTTCAATCCTTTTAGACTTGAATCAAGCCTATAAGTAGAAGAAGAAATAGAAGAGGGTCTGAGAGGGTTGAAGGAGCCTTCGTCTCCTCTTTTTCACCAGTACAAAATGGGAACAGAGATGAGAATAGTAAGGACACAAGCAATAAGAAGTACCTGGGTCCTGGATCTATAATTGCCTGAAAGATAACAATTCCCAGGTCGACTAAAAATATTTACAGGTATGCCGGGCAATAGCGAGGTTCCCGCGTCCAAATAGAAGCTGGGAGAACAAACGCAGTCCATTCCACAGTGAAAATTATGTGTTGACAGTGATTGGAGGTTTGGCAAGCAACCTGGTAGCAGCCTAACGAGTGATTATCACGTGTCTGGCAATGAAAGACCTCCCGCGAACTCCTTCCTCAAGCACCTCCTCCTCCGACTCCTAAATACCTCGCTACTGCTCGGCGCACCGGCAAAACGCACGCTCGTGTCGCAAGCATTCGAGATGGAAAAGTACAACGTCGAGTCATATCAGAAACCGAGCGTGAGATTTCGAAGCGCAGCGTCCAGCGCCGTTTCCCACAGCGATCGGCCGGGAGATGCGGTCGCTCTATCTACGTACGAGACGCGGGGTGGGTCGCCCGCGACCCTCGGCGGCCATTTTGCGGGCAGACACGCGCGGGGAGGAAGCGCGGCCGACGGCGAGCCACCCCGCCCGCGAAAGGTGTACCTCTGTCGAAGAAGCGTAACTCCTTTAAGTCGTATACTGTATCATACCATTCGTAAGACCTAAGCATCCCTAGAATTACTCTAAACGACTAGCGTAACCGTGACCCCGTCGGAGGCTCCGCGGGACCGGCGACGATCGTTCGCGCGAGGCTAGGGAGGGAGCGATGAACGATCCCCTATTCGTCCGAGTCCTGAGCCGCATCCCCAGAGCCGATTCCGCGGAGCGACGAGCGGGCTCTAATGTAGATAGGGTGTTTTCATGTGTAGCGACCTAGGCGTGTAGAGGACATAGTCTTAGCGCGTGAGTGCGTGTCACGTGTGGGAGGAAGATCGAGAGGGAGCGAAAGGGGACGGAAGAATGATCATAGCGCGAATGTGGCGTGTCTGGTTGAGGATTTTCAAGCTTCGGAAGGGGGATGACGACGACGGGGACGATGAGGCCGACGAGAATGACGGATGAGTGGGTGAACGGCAGGGATGTCTGGCACTAGACATAGACCGCGTTAGGCTAGGTAGATAAGCGACCCCTTCGCGCTGCGGGAGAGGGAGGGAGGGAACAGCGAAATTTTTTGTCGGAGGTCAGAGGTTCGACGGCGGAGATCATCAGGAGAAAGAAGCGGGAGGAGGAAGGGCGCAGGAGGTGGCGCGGACGAAGAGGAGACACAGCGGAACTCGTGGGTGGGTGGTTGAAGGGGGCGCTGTTGTTGTTCTTGTTGTCGTGCGCTTGTATTAAAGTCGCCATGTTCTAATTAAACGTGCCGGCGGGGTTGTATCAGTCGTCGGCAAAATCAATGTGCCTCTCTGTGTCCTCTCTGGCATCTGTGCGCGTACCTGCACGCGTGCACGTGTGCAGGGGAAAGCGGTAACGAGCGCGTAACGCGCCGCGCGAGAAAAATCTGGCGAACGTCTCCGTCCCTCCCGCGGCGTAAACGAGGCCCAGGGAAATAGGAGGCGGACAAAGGGAGAGGAGTGGAGACACAAAGGATAGCTGCGGTAACTGGGCAAGGGGGGGGGGGGCGAGAGGCTCTCGGGGAAGGGCTGGAGGATGAAACGGGATAAGGGCGATGGAGAAGGAGAAGAAGAAGGAGAAGAAGAAGACGAAGAAGAAGAGGGAGGAAAGGAAGAAGCAACACGAGGGTAGGTCAGCGTTGGTTGTCGGCGGTTGGCGAATTGGTCGGGTTGCCATGGAGAACGCAGGGGTATTCCCTGGATTCGGGCCCGCCCCAACGGGAAACCCCCATTCGGGAAATTCGTGGCGTCGCCAAAGCTGCCGGAGGTTTAGCTCGCCTCGGCTAATCGATTCTGCTACCAATCAGCGCCCGCGCCGTTCCTCCTGATCCTCATCCCCTCGTACACCTCGCCCCGCGACCCCAGCAACCACCCCCGGGGGCCTCCTTCGCCCTCGTCCCACCCCCGCCGACCCCGCAACCCGTATCCCCAGCTACGCGTGTCCTTCGCGCTACCACTTATCCATCAAGCCCCAACCGTCTGATCCTCCGTGTGTACGGTTATTACCACTGGATAGCAGCTGGGCCTTGATAGAGGTTGAGTGGCGGCCAATAGACGCTTCAACCACCCCCATTCGAGCCTTTCTCCCGCGTCAAGGTGCAAGTCGTTTAAAGAAGAACGATTTGAATCGAGTTAAGAGCGATTAACCCCGTTTGGCGCTGGGACTTCAAAGCTATTTAGACACATGTCGTGTGCGGAAGTGTCTAACTGGATACTGGTAAGCATGCTCGGCGGACGCCGATGGGCGTTCAACGCGCGGGACGTATCGGGAGGTCGTTTGGAAGGGTTTGTCACGCTGGAGGGGTTAAAGGGGTTTATAGAGGGTTATATGTGGATATTAGAAATTCATTTGGGGCTGTATAATGTGAGATTTCAAGGCGGTTGTTAATTAAATTCTGAGTACACGATACTTGGGACTACTGAGAGAAATATCTTTCTCTTTTGCTTTTGTGATATGAATTTTTTTTAAGAGCTATTTTCTAAAACCTATACTTTATTTCTAACTTCTTCCTCTTAACAAAAGCGAAATAGGGATTTCACAAATAAAAGAAATTCTCCAATTAAACTCTATTTCTTTCCAGTTTCGTAAGACAAAACGCTGATTCCCATGAAAATTTATAGAATATTAAGTACCAAGTCAACTAGCTAACTTTCTAAATTTGAACGAACTTTGGGATCTATTATAATTCAACTTAAAAATTCATGTATGCATTCTTTTCAGTCAAGGTAATAACAATTTCATCGCTATAAGTTAAAGAAAACCTGCAAACTAATGAACAATAGTGATACATATCCGAATCTATCGATAACAGAAAAATTATTCGTTCTACTTCCCGCGTAAATCGAAGGTGTACACTGCCCTCTTTAGTTAAAATGTCCTATCTAGCATTTTGAAACAACCGAGAAAACTGATGTTTTATCATTTACTTTGTACCGTCCTTATTTCCCTTCATCCTAATTAAAACATGTTATCATTATTTCGTAATAACCTAATATAATTTTTTGTAATAGGTATACCGGTAGGTAATGTATTATTAACGTAACAATTACTTAATTGTGTTAGATAGGCTATTTTAACCATTTGGATAAAAGTTAGGTTAAATACATTAGACTGTTTATAAATCTTTACGAAGCAAGTAGAGTTTTCTAAGTTCTCACAAAACATCTTCAAGATCACTATTCTTAATTCGTACATTCTTCAACGTACTATCCACAATCTCCAGCTATTTGAGCTAAATAAAATCAATTAAAATTCCTTCACATACCTCCAAGAGACGTATATTATAATTACAGCACCCCCGCAACACTTTCAAATGTTCAAAAGCACTACGATGGCGCCACTAATCCCATCGTCCAACCTAACCTTCAACCACCAAACGTTCCCACATTCCCACAAACCTCGAATTTTCTTCACTAGCCACTAGAATCTTTCTTCCCCAATGTTGCCAGCGCATTCACCTAACGTACCTTTTCAAATTTCCGCAATCGAATATTTTCCCATTGCCCGGAAAAGAGCGGAAAAAATGGATGACCCGTTTCAAACAAATCTCTCAATCCATGTAACTCGATTTCTTTGAAAACCCGCTCCAATGATAGCAAAAAAGATATGTAATCTTCAAAAGTACATGTTCGCAATTTCTGGAGCGATCTGTTGCCGATTGACTCCAGATAACCTGCGCCTAAAAACCTAGATCATCGCTATTTATTATACCGACTGGCTTGCAAGGAAATCACAAACGTTATTCGGAGCGAAAGAGATAAGTATTTCGCATTCGCACGTAGGATCGTTTCGAAAGTTTCCAGTTCCATCGAAACGAAGATGAGTTCCAAACATCTGGCTGCCGGTATGATCGTGTTACTACGATCCAGAATTAACGTAATTACAAAAGTAATCTCTTCAATTTCTTTAATGCTGCCGTTCTCCAGGAGCCGTCGCCCCGCCCTTCGTTCGCGGAAAAATACGTTTGTACAGTATGCGATTTTGCCCGTACGCGCAGCGAATTCACCTGGTGCTCGATGCGAAGCGTATACCGTGAGTAAAGTGGTTCCGCAGCATGGTGCTTCAATGAATTCTATATTCTCTTCTGTTCTTTTATATGGCAGCCATTTTTTTTACCCTAAGGAACATATTTCCCGTTTATTTTTTCACGCATTCCGGCAGTTTCAATTATAACACCGCTCTATGATTGCAGGTACAACGTTGTTTATGTAAATCTGACACACAAACCTGAGTGGCTGCTGGAAAAAAGTCCATTGGGTAAAGTTCCTTGCATAGAGTTGGAGGAAGGCGAAACTCTGTATGAGAGTCTTGTTATAGCTGAATATTTAGATGAAGCTTATCCACAGAATAAACTTTATCCGACGGATCCTTTAGCCAAAGCTAAAGATAAGCTATTGATCGATAGATTCAATTCTATCATAAGCACTATGTACAAGGTACATGTGGTTTCGATACACGATTCTTATGATAAGAGCGTTTACTATACAAGGCTTTTATTTCAGATATACCAGAATACGTCCACAGATCGTGATTTATTTAACGAAGCGCTGACTAGGCTGGATATTTTCGAGAATGAACTAGCGAAGAGAGGAACGCCTTACTTCAGTGGCAAGTCTCCTGGAATGTTGGATTTCATGATATGGCCGTGGTGGGAGAGGGTGGATATATTTAAAGTCTTGCGTGGAGATCAATTTGTTATACCTCGTGATCGGTTTAAGAGGCTGGTAAGCCGAAGCATTAATTGAGAAGTTTGATATAAACTCGCTGTATCTTTAAAATGGGGGGAAATCCCAGTTATTGTAAATTATTTATGATTCCAGTTGGAATGGAGGTCTGCTATGAAAGAGAATGGTGCTGTTCAAAACAGTTATTTGGATGCAGAGGTCCATGCTAAATACATGCAGAGTCGCATTGCTGGAACACCACAATACGATTTAGTCGCTGCACTGTAAAATACTCTAACTGTGCTTGTAAGATAAATATAATATATTCTGTTCGAAGGGCGACAGTACTCGCAATGTTGGATATAAGACTAATATAAATGAAGCATTTAATTTTTTATTGTTGATGCAATAACTCTGACGATTACGTTGTATTATGAAAAATTGTACTTATATAATGAACTAAAAGAATTATATATTATTTTCATTATAAATATGGCATTAACCAGTTTATTGTCTCTTAAATGTCTACAGCGTCTGGTTATTCAGCTTAGCAATCTAATTTTATGAAAAAATTCCCTTAGCTGCAAGCGATTAACAGAAGTGCCACGTTTTGTTATTAGCTTTGCTTGGGTTGAAGGCAGCAAACTGAACTTTCAAATGATCATAGATTTATAATATTATTTGGTCCAATGGCTTCAAGTACAATGCGTACCAGTAGCATACAAAGACTTACGATACAGAAACAAGGAAATCGTCATACAGCAAATTCCATATTCCTTTGAATGGCAGTCAGTGAGCATAAAACTGCTTCCATACAATTACAGTATCAATATAAATATAAAACAATGCTCCATCGTTACATTCATACAATATTCTTCACAGCAAATAGGTAAAAAAAATATTAAATTACAACTTTCCATAAAGCATCAAATACAATCCGTAGAGCAAAAAACATGCAAAAATCAAACTCGCCGCTACCATGAACGACTTTGTGTTCTGCTTCCTCAAGCCCTGCAGCTTTTCTTCGTTCTTCTTAAGTACGTCCTTAACTTCCTCCAACTCTGACTCCAGTCGTTCTCTATTCTCCATTGTCAGCAGCTTCGTTTTCAATCGTCTTTCGAGTACATCCACTCTGTACAGAGAATCTTTCAAAGCATCCTCCACCTTCTGTACCTGAACGCACACCCCGTGTGTTGTAAAAATTGTAAGACCAGGTTAAGATAAGATATCGCACATACTGCAGAGGAATTGAGTTTAATTCTCGTTTTCGGGTGTACCTTTACCATAATCGTCTCCTCCTGCGTCATTTTCTCAAGAAATATGTACACTTTCCTGTTACGTTAAATAAAATCTCTCGATTGCATTTCAGGCACACGGTCTGACGTTTCCCTGTGTCAGATGCACGTGCACGTGTTCTTAGGATACTGTGCCAAATACAAAATGGCGGCACTAAGCATATACATTGTTACAAAATGGAATTCGTAGGCGGATTTTTTATCGCTCTGCTTTTTTTCTGTGAATATTGTCTATATTATTGTTCGAGAGTCAATTATTTACTTAGAAATTTAATACTCGAGCTACGTAAAATATAGACGAATGTGTTTCTTAGAGTTCGATCAGTAATATTTAATATTTATTATATAACATTTTCATCTAGTTTTTTTAATTCGGGAAACGCTTTTGCTCGTTTGGATATACTGGTTATTATTAAAGGACTATTTAGAAAATATTACAGGGATTTTATAGTAATCAACGTGAGCTTTTTCTGTTAATATCAAATTTAATTTTTCTAAGATTAAAGTTTGTGAATTTTATTACGGTTTTACAAAATTATATTTGTCACAAAATTATACGTATATTAAATCGATTATCTTTCACTGGAGAATTTTTAACATAAAACTAAAACACTTCGCAGTTATACACATAAACTATAATGTTTAACAACGTATGTACACCTTAGAGTAGACATATGATCCTCTATTATTAAATATGAAGTGGAGAAATGAC
The DNA here is from genome assembly GCA_929108735.1 of Andrena dorsata. Taxonomy (NCBI): domain Eukaryota; kingdom Metazoa; phylum Arthropoda; class Insecta; order Hymenoptera; family Andrenidae; genus Andrena; species Andrena dorsata. The sequence continues at coordinate 39,176,419 of OV815487.1, forward strand.
ATAAATTACAAGGATTAGAGATTAAAAGTGCGAATGAATTGTATAAGTACTACTTAAAAAATGATTTAATTTTTAGTGCACGTCATATTATACACAGAACAGAAGTCTTTTTTGCCGTATCACTCGTCGTCTCATACATACATGGTATTTATAGTAGTGTTTCTTTTATGTTAACTTAATTAAAATTACTTCACTTTCTCACTTGGCTCTCCTTTCACATATAGATAAAATTAAATCTGAAACACAACGACAGGAAGCAGTTGAACAAGGCCAATTAGACAGGCGAGATCAATGGGTTCGATGAATTTCAATTACCTGCAAAGTGACTGTGGTAAGGAGGAGATGATGGGTCCATATCCCTGTGAATTATCGTACAACTCGAATAAGGGTGCGGCGACTAATTTGTAATTTTTCGGTACTGCGAACAGAGCTGTAAGTTCGAAGAATGTATTACCAATAATTAATTTCTCAATGGAACAGAATGCTTTTACGTATAAGATCTGTATTATAAATAAAAATTGCGTTACCTTTCTCTTGTAACTGGACAAGGAACAATCTCTTATGTTCTTTCGGCTTGGTGATATGTGGCGGTACGTAAGGATACTGAGGCGGTTCAAAATTCGGTCTCCACCAGTTCCCAATGGTATCTTCTATCACCCATTCCTGCTTCACCCCGTCTTGACGTCCAAATGTCTAAAAATCATTCCGACAATGTATTACGCATTATTTCTGGTGTGCCACACTTCGTACATGTGTTTAGTTTATACGTTTAAGATATACAGTCTTCTTCGTTCAGTCCACTAAGAACATGGTTACACAATTTTTGTTACATATTTAAAACGGCTGTATAGTTGTAACAGTTTTTTTTTCTTTTTTTAACAATTAACGTCATCAACTATTCCCTAATATGTTCCTGTAACTTCTATACGATCGGTAGTACAGGCCAGAAGTATTTGTCAAAAATACTTTCGGCTCCCCTCACTTACAGATACCTAATCAAATGAAACAGCTGTTGTACATATGTTCATCAGTTTAATTAGGACCTTGACAAGTTCGTAAACATAGGATCTGCGAGCTGCTTATTCACGCGAGGAGAAGCCATTGTCCTGCGGTACTTTCAATTAGTTTCCACTAAGAAATTTTTAGAACTATACGTGATTTAATACAATTGTCCCTTTCACGGTACTTTTCCATATATATCACAATGAAAAGTTAACGGTGCTATATGCGGTACAATCTTCTCGTTACAAAATGTTACAATCTTCGTGGTTTTGCTCCTTTTATGTTTTCAATTAACACATACAACGAGCGAAATAAGAACAATGTTCTTAGCTAACCATGATACTTATATAACGTAACAAGTTATAGCTTTATCACTACGAACATCGAAGTGTCCGGGCATGCAGCACACTAAAAGTGTGAATCCTAATATGAGAAATTAGAAAATCCCTATTTTGAGCTACAGGCCCGGTTACATAAGTTCTACAAACATGTTCAGGATTGGTACAATAGGTTCATAGACATTGTTACAATCTAACATATCAAAGTGCCACTCCTAGCTACCTCGTAAGGTAGCATAAGGCGTCGTGCTAACTGTTACCTCTGTAAGGAGCCGTTTTAGGCCCTCTACCTCGTCTTCTCCTGCGTTTAGTTCTCCTCCAGGTCTAGAAAGTACAACGAACAGTTAGGGTATACATTCGCGGGCCTCGCGCAGACGAGCAATAAGTCTCTCGTAAACGAGAAAATATATTCACACGTACAACTTGAAGAATGTTGTTCCTAATTGGAGAAGAAGGACATGCGGCAATCCGTGTTCGTGTACCAGCAATACCCCTTCTACACTGCGTCGCATTCCAATTTTGTCAAATTCATCTCTCATGCGCTGAAACCTTGCTGGCACTGACGGATCTTTCTCGAAGAGTGGCTCTTTTGTTCCAAATGTATAGTTTGTCAAAGGATATCTATGATAAATGAGTTGTATTTTTGTGTTAGGCTCTTGCATGTTTAATATAAACCTTCAGTAACTAAATCCAGTCTCTTCAACACTATTTCCACAAACAATATTCCAGTGTAAAACCATAATGATTTGTACAGGTACTCACAATGCATTAGATAATACTCAGCATATAACTTTTTCTCCCCAGTAATCTTACATTAACTTCCACATTTTGATACAATAAAACAAAAAATATCATTTTTCATGCAAGCAAGAAGAATAACATACAGATTCATAGTGTAAAAATAATTACTTTATGTCTGACAATCTTCGTGTATAAAAATGTATGTACATTGAACAAATGAACATATATGTATATATATGTGTGTATACATATATATATACACAAAGAAATTATGAATAAGTGGCAATCAATAAAATTTATACCTGTGAGATTTACAAAGCTTGTATAGAAATACAATGTTCAACAGTGTTCAACAAAGTATCATACAACAAGTTAAATCGTCTTCCTCTTTGTATAATTGCAAGTTTCTGTTTAAAAATCACCACAAGCTGGTTTCTTAACGATAAAATTACAGAGCATCAACTGCCGTTGATAATGTTACATTTCACAATTAGACGTAATTAGTCATAAATTGTTTTTTATCAACTGCACTCATAGTATTTCTTTAAAAGTACACGATACATAGGATTTATGGTACCATTATAGCTTTGTAATATTTTCTTATCACATATGTAGTACAACAACTATTCTTTAGCACAAGCGTTATCTCTTTAGATCATTTCAGTATCTTTAAATGCATAATAATAAGAAATACTTGCATGCTAAAATGTGAATAGTTTGTTAAAGTACTTATGTCTATATAACTGGTTCATTACATAATACAAATTAAGAGCATAGTTCACTCGGAAGTGCCAAATGATGCTTTTGTGATGTGTCTGCAGATACACATATATACAGTACATCTATTACATTCTTCAACGTTCTATTGCATATGCAGAACGTAACCGAGGTCGCATTGATAGGAAACACGTATTTCAAAATGCAATACATACTGTTTTTTTTTTATGGATTCTCCGTACTAGCTTTGGAAACAATCCGTTTATTGTTCCCACGAGAAGTTACTTGAAATTTTTTTCTATGAACATCGTATGATTCCTTATGAACTACGAGACGCGAGGCGAATACGTTCATAATAATTGTAGATACAAAAGTATTTTATACTGGAATGTTTCATTTTACATAAAACCGTGAGAGGCCAATTTACCAGTAAAAAAAATACAAATATCTTCAGTTTTTAAGAGTTACAGGTTGTACAACTTAAAGCGTAACAATTTGACTTGTGTGATTATTCCATACATTCTTCGTTTTATACAAGGGATCAAAGTAATTCGTATTGTACAAGTAAAAGCAATGAACAGTGACGATACAGCTATTCTCGGGTGTATGCGCATTACAAATTAACAGCCGCGCTATCACGGCGACTGCAAGGAATAACAGAAAGTATTTTGTACGCAATGATACACTCGATGTATAAAAGGAGCTGGTCGTACTGCGAGTACGATGGCTGTAGCTTTTATAAGTTCCATCGGTAATGATACGTACAGATGCAATGTTGCAATGAGAATCGAACTTCCTTAAGTCTCTTAATAACCAGAACTTAGTATAGCTCAGGTATAATATACCTTGCGCGAATGGGGCACAGCGGGTATAAATTTAATCTATAGGTGGAAATCTTAAGCAAACGAGCGCACGTTCGGCTTGTTAGAGAGTGCGCTACATTATCATATCGAAGATTAGGAGGCCGGTTACAATAATTGCTTACATTATATTCCGTGTTAAATGTATATAAGTGCGAGCGAATAACTAATGCATCGGTCGGGAGGATATCGATGGGAACGCAACTCGAGCAGTGGCGTTGCTTAAAATTTCCAGAGGTACTTAACGAAAAGATGAACAGCCGTCTCATGGTTTGTACCATGTAAGATGCATCGAAAGGTGTTAGGAACATAATATTTAATTGCTAGCGTCTCTTAAACCGGCCATAGTTGTTCTACAGGAGAGGCAGTCAAAACATTAAACTCTAAAAAATAATGTAATTAAGTCGCGTATTGATTCGATCACTTACAAATTAACTGTCCTGTTGATAGTTACAGACGGGTTCTGTACCACTTTCCCTTCGAACGAACTGTTGCTCGCCCTTCTCGGCCACCCACTTCCTTTTACTTGAGTTGTTGCCATCGCCATTTTCCTCACTATTACGCTACGCGACTTCGCCGAACCAACGTATGCCCGCGCAACCCGAACCCACTCCGAGTCTTCTCGAATCTCGCGACACTGTTTCGCGGGCAGAGCAGCGTTGCCGGATGTAAAGCACGGCGCTTGCGTTGATGTTACGCGAGTGGATAATCACGCTAGTTATTTAACGGCGGGGATTAAAATCACTAGCCGCCAACGAGAAGAGGCCACGTGGCAGCGATTTACTTTAAACTTTAATAACGGTTAACTAATTATAGTAGGTATGTACTATACGACGCATTAACTATACAAAGTTTGAGCTAAATCGATGACGTGAAATCGTTCACTTCCGCCATGAGAAGAGGGCGTTGCTTCGACCTTGCTCTTATTCTAATATACCGTCTCTTACGTTTAAAACATAACTCGTACGTGAAAGATATGTTTGCAAATATATTTTGCGCTCAGTTCACTCACGATTTCTGTGCAGGATTATCTAATCGTATCTAATGCCGAAAATGATTCAGCATAAAGCGTTTCCTCAGAATTGTTTACACAGTATTGGCAACAGTGAATAACACGCGCTGCGGGGTTTCCATGACCGACCCCACGGACCACGTCCGTCAGCCATTCCGGGATACGCTAACAAGAGGAAGCGTTTGGCGTTCATTGGGAAAGAAAATTTCTGCGTTCTCGCGTTGCGACTTGTTTACGGCGCCTGTAATCAACATTCTCCTTATGAGATCCGCCGTTTTTGCATAGTAAGTTCGGTGAGTCAAACATTCTGCTGTGATTCTGAAATATTTTCGACGAACATTTCTGAGCCTCGTGAAAATGGCGAATTGGGGTAACGCAACGTAAAAGAGATTTCTTCGCCTTACCTTGGAAGTACGCTCCCAGGGCGATATTCTCAGTCGTTGCTTATTTTTAAAATCGTTTTAAGCATGCGGCATCCTCTACTAGACCAGTTCGTAGACCAGTAAAGGATGCCGCATGCTTAAAACGATCTTAAGAATAAGCAACGACTGAGAATGCCGCCCCCAGTCTCAACGCGTAGATTTTCGCCGTGCGTGGGATTTCTTAGTTCGTGGATCTTTCAGTGATTCGTTTCGTAGTATTATCATCAATTAAACGTTTCTTTTGGACGTTTCTTTCACGCTTCGAAAGTGCGTTGAAATTCGATACCCTCTTTGTGCATCGAATACACTGAAGTGTATTAACGGACAAGGCTGTTAAACGCACCGTGAATATTAATAATCATTTCCATCTCGTGTTCGGAACGGAACGTTCACCTATGCAAATCGTAGCATCGCCGTTGCATTAAGTATACTATTTTGAACAATGGAGGCTTACATTTCGACGAATTAAAATTTCGAGGGAACTTTGGTAAGAAGATTCTAACAGCCGCAGAAGTAAAATTTATTAAGAAACTTTAAAGGGAGGGGCGTTAAAATCTACGTACATAAGTTTGAGAGCACATTGTACCTAATAAAGGCATAATATTTTTTTATAGTTACAGTCTGTGATTATTGTAAGAGGTTATAGGTACAGTATGGAAAAAATGGTGTGTGTTGCAGGATCTTAGGAAAGTCGGTGTGTGTTAGGTGTCAAGATCAGGTATCAGCGTCATCAGTGGACTTTTGTACAATGACAAGGTGCAGTTAACTCCTTTTCCGCGTCCTCCATTTTATTGTCCTTCGCTGATGGACTGTTTGCTGCTCGGTCGTCGTTGTTCGCATCGACTTCTTATCTTTCATCGTACGTTTTAACCGAGGGTGAAGAAGGAAGAGATTTCTCAAGTGTCTAAGGCCGAAGGTAATGCTCCATAAGTAACGTAATAAAACCTAGCTCATAATTCTGGAGGGAAGTGTTGTGATTTTACTGCAGGCTCGCATTTAGTTCTCCGGCATCTTGGAGAAAGATTCCAAGATGGTTGTTGATATTTAAGCGCCGTTTCCATGTTTTATATACCATGCGAAGTACCTTTATTTTCATTATATATTTCACGTTATCTAAAGAGGAATGGTAAGTAACGGATAAAATAGCGACGGCAAGATTAATAAAGAATCTCAAAACATGATATTACATAGAAATGGAGAACATTCTTCATGTTTGCGTAATCGTTTCGTATGTTCTTCATTTTTTAAGAATATTAATTATCATATTCACCCCAACATCATAAACTTACCTTAATACAGCTGAAAAGGCACATAATGTTTCACGAGGTCTGCGTCTCACGAAGCTTGATAATGTGAGACATGGAATGCTTTATTTAAAGACATTTATAACTGCTCTCGAAAAGTAATATTCTTTAATTCATTTTAATCGCCAGTATCGTTTCTACCGTTCTTACATTTCGGTTAAAAGTTTGATGGTAATACAAAGATTGTAATCATAGATTCTGCTTAGAATTATATGGGTCGAAAGTAAGGGTTAACAAATGATAACGAATCTTTTCACTGAACTTATGTATTATTGTATCTCGGAATAATTTGAAGCGCAGCAACTATGATTACTTGATCCGTTTGTTATGCGTGAAAAGAAGGTAAGTTTATTAATGGTTGAATAAACTTTGCATACAGTATCTACGTACTTTGCAAAATTCAAGATAAATACATTTCACACTGCCATAAGTTTCTGATCTTAAATTAACCACTGTTTTGAGCATAGTCGAGTACCCGCTAAGTATTCAAACCACTTTAAATACAAGAAACAATTAAAATTTTAACACAACTCTTTTGGATAGATAAACTAAGCTGCTCGCTCGATTTCGCCCTAAAAAGATAGCTGAACACCTCCGGTTAAACATATAAAACAGAAGGTACGAGATAATGTCGTTTAGATATAGCCTCTGGCTTGTACATAGCGTTTCGATAAGCAAGATAATTAAGCTAAGAGGAAACCTAAAAAAAAAGCTGAAGTGGGATAATTGCTGCACTCTATCTCACAACTCTTCTTTGCTGTGAAGCGCATATTTCTTACGAGGTCCTTGAGAGCTGGGAGTCGTCGCCTTCTCGTTCAAGTGCATTTCTGTTGCATGTTCTACGTGGACACAGTGGTCATCGAATTACTCTACAAAGTATTCCATATGCACTCTTCCTGTCGCGGACAGTGCACTGACCGTACGGCCTGCAGTGTCTTTTCCTTCGGTTTCCTTGCCATAAAGCTAGCGACATCGAAGCGTGTACAAGCACCGAAACTAGAGGTGCATCAGGAATGCATGACTTTCTACATGGGAGATACTTTCTTCAGCTCCGCGGCATCGTTAAGCTTTTTTTACGATAATACGGTTCTAACTCCAACGAGCATATAAAACCAATTAAACAACACGTTAATCATATAGCAGCGAAAACGGATTCTTCTAAAATGAAGCGTTTAAATATGAAACTTAAAAATCTGAACGGACACCCTTCGACTCGCTTTCCCATGCCTGCCTCGTTTGAAACGTTCAACGGCAAAGTGCGCATAGATTTCATTAGTATGAGTGTTTCTTTGCGTCGCAAGTGAACTAATACTGGTGCCCAGCGACGTGGAAACGGATGGATTGAGCGTACACATGGACGACAGCAATCTGTCGATTAACTTTCTGCCTACATAGTACTCTTTACATACGCCCGTCGTCGCACACACCTCTATGCGGTCTCCGGCCAACACGTATCGTGAAGATCGTGCGTGCAACACGATACCATATTGTTACAGATACGTGTTTCTGCTTATTCAGCTACCGAGTGCTCGTACATAATCGATACCGTTAGTAGCCACGTAGGGTTGACCCAGAAGCCGTATTGAGCCAGTCTCGTCGCTCGGTGCTTGTCGTTCGAAACTTCTTTTGCTCGGTAATGCTCCCAGTATATGACGATCGATGCCGCGTCGACATTCAAATCCAGGATTAATTAGCGAGTCTTTTGTTCGACGTTGCGAAGAGAGGGCGCAAAAGAAGTTTGGAACCTCTACTGCTTTGAATATGGACGGCGAGAGAGGCTTCTTTTATCTAGAAACACCTGAAATAAGCATCCGGGGGAGAGAGAGAGAGAGAGAGAGAGGGAGGGAGAGAGAGACTGAGAGACGAGTGCGCGATGTCTTGGTCGCCTGTGAATGCTTGTAAGTTTGGCGCAGCTACAGGTTCAGATTGGCCGCATAAAAGCCTTGGTGAGTGGAACCGTGCCTCGTTGCGCCTGGTTGGACGTGTTTTCATTCTACGACCTCTCTTTTGTGCTCGAGCTGAACGTGCAGCCAGCCTCGAATTACAGCGATCTCGGGTCGACACATCTACCACCCTCCTATCCCCTCCTGCCTCCGTTGATCTCGACAGAGCGGAGAGTTGCACAGAGAATGGAAGCTGGCCAGCCGTCAACCCCCCCTCGATAGTGGGTGCGACGCTTCTGAACGTGATTCGAAGTTCGTACGTCGCCAGCGAACGTGGTGATCGCGTCGCTGTGGCCGCTGAACGCTTTCAGGGAGGTTTTTGATAACTGCTGAAATTTCGGGGGAATGCTCGATGGCGCCTGAAATACTTGGGGGAGGTTTCGTCGCGTTTGAGATCTGTGAGGAAAATTTGGTGGCGGCTGAAATATTTTACAAAAGTTTGATAGCGACTGATATCTTTTATAAAAGTTTGCTAGTATCTGAAATTTTAAAAAAAAATTGATAGCTCCTGAAATTTTGGACAAAAGTTTGCTAGTGACTGAAATTTTGAAAAAAAATTGACAGCGGCTGAAATCTTTAAGAAAAATTTTGTAGCGACTGAAATCTTTAAGAAATATTTGATAGCAGCTGAAATCTTTAAGAGAAATTTGATAACTGCTGAAATCTATTACAAAAATTTGTTAGCGACTGAAATTTAAAAAAAAAATTACCGGCTCAAAATTAAAAAAAAATTGTAGGGGCTGAAATTAAAAAATAATTATCACGGCTGAATTTTAAAAAAAATTATAGCAGCTAAAACCTTTGGGGGGAAGTTCTATGGCGTCCACAATCTTAAGAATATGTTTCGTGGCACCCAAAATCTTACAGCGAGGTTTCGTGGCGCCCAAAATCTTACAGGGAGGTTTCGTGGCGCCCAAAATCTTTGGACGTTTGATAGCGCCTGAGTTTTTAAAGAATAATATACTTTTTGTACGAAAGCACAGTAGCCCGCGATGAACCTATTCATAAGTCGTAGAAACGCTGAAAAATAAATTTCCTGCGACTCGAGTTCTGTCCCTGAAGCTCTACGATCGCTAAATCAAATTGCTGCGCAATTCCCGCGTGAAATCTGATCAGAAATCCAAGTAGAAGTCCAATCCCTACGTGACTAGCACAGATCTTAAAATAAACTTAAATCCCTCGAGTCTCTTATGTACGAACTACCCCTAGAGTAAAGAGACGTGCACCATATTCGAGTAAAATTCTCCATTTTACCATTTGAAAACGAACAATAGAGCAACACCACAGTAGAAGATCCCCAACACGTTCACAGTTCTCTGATCCGCATATGGGTGAAGACAGTGAGCGTGTCAGAGCTCCCCAATATTCATCCGTTGCCCTTTTCATTTCTAAAATCAAACAAACTGCGCACATCTAAAACACGTCATACCTTTCCAGAGCTTACTCAGTACATTTGCATTCCCTAATAGAAGCATTACAAGTGTACCAATCGATCGATCCCTGTCATTCTTGACCTCAGCCTTGAAACTTACCCTCGAGGAGACGATTACGCATCGAACGATTCACCAGGGACGCTCAGGGCGTCCGAATCCGGGCCCGATCATCGAACTTCCAACGATCTTCACGGAGCCTTGCCCTTGGAACGTTCATCAACGCGTTGCAAAATTTCACGAGACCAGGAAAAATAAGAAAAAAATCTCTGAAACATCTGTACGCGTTTGCCCTTTTGGGCATTCGTTTGCCCCAACCACGTGGACAGCGCAGCTTGGACGACGGAAGCTGAGGAAACAGTCACCCTGCCATATAAGCTTCAGTTGTACTTTTGTTTGCACCGACACGCGTCTTCATCGATTGAGAACTTTCTGGCCTTAAAATACCGAGCTTCGCGGAGTTCGGCATTCTGATTACCCTGACGAAGACGGTGGAATTTTGGTACGATTTGCAGTATAATAGAAATTGGTCGAGCTCGTATTTGCTAACGGAAATTAAGCGTATTTGTATATAGATGCTGTTGCTTTTAGTAGAAACAAGTCGTGTTCACAGAAAGATTGCAGTATATTGATTCAAAATTGTAAAAAATCGCCGATGCCAAATTTCCGTCTACTCCAATTTCATATTTGGATTACTGCAGGTACAGTTCTGAAAGCGTGGCTGCAATATTTTCTATTTCCACTCGAGTGCGCCAAAAACTGTGGAAATTCGTTGATACAGTTGAGTTGGTCCACAAGAATTGTTAATTGCAATAGCAATAGTTCACCTTTTTTAGCATACCAAGAACAAAAGTCTTTCTGCAATATTTAATCCATATATCTTTTATATCTTATTTTACTACGATACGAACCCTAAAAAATTATTACGCAGTAGTACCAGACTTCCACCCGTTTTAGTTTCGTCTTTCGATTCCCAGAACGCTGACGCAGTTGCAAAATCTTTCCCCACTTCTTGCACGACTCTCGAGCTTAGAATTTGAAGACCAACGTGCTCGAAGCTTTGTAAAAAGTAATTAAATGCGATTGAGGAGCCCATAAAGCCTCCACCTCTATGATAGTAGACACTCGAAGACGCCTGAGAGCCTAGCACGTCCTATTATTAGAATTTTACGTAGGGTTCCTACGTAGTCTCCCAAGCTCGTCAAATTACCCGCTTTCCACTCGCTGTTTACGTTTTAAACCTATGATCCCTATGAACACATCTGATATTGAACATAAATCAAGGTCTGAAATAGCCTCGGTGTGCTGAGAGTCCACGTCCTATTCTTAGCTTCCCTCATCCGACGAATTTCTGAAACCGTGCTTGCACCGAATTGCCCACCCCTACTTGCACAGAATTCTGCCCGCTTCTACTCTGAACTGGATGTCGTTGGAGCAAAGGAAGAACACTTCTGCGAGAAGGATCATTGCCACTTATGCTCGTGGACACCCTTCGTTTGCGTTCAGAGAGATACTAATAGCGGTTTACGGATGACGGTCGTTGCAACGTGGGAGGACGATGATTTACGCTTGCTGCAGCGATAAAGGCGACGAATTGCTAACCCTTCACAATTCACGACTCGATTATAGTCGTTCGAAACGGACTTCTGGGTAACGAGGGGCTTCGTAAGTGGAAACTTGAAGCCATGAAGTAGAAGCATGTTTCACTACTTCCGGGATTCCTTCATCTTGTGTATTAGAATTCCAAGCGATTCGTTTATTGAAAAGGCCTCCATTGCTGGACCAAGTTGTATTTACTGATAAAGTCCGAAGATCTATAATCTGTTGAAAAATTCTAAGTTACTATTTTTATAGATTATTTTAATATATAAAGCAGAAAGTTTTATGTTTGTTTGTCTTAAAAACTTTCGAACGGTAAACTCTGGAATCACAAAATATGCCTCAGATCTAAAAGGAACTAAAAAATATTTTTTATTTATAAAATCAGAATTTAATAGTAGTAGATCATACTTGATTCAGTTCCCAATTATTGGCTGTGTAATTTATTAATGAAAGGGTCATTGCTATTCCAAGCTCGTAAAAGATCTTTTTTCACTTCTCCAGCAATGTAAAATTTTTTTAGTACCACCATTTGTGATTCCTTCACACTTTTTGATTACAGATGTTTTAAGACATACCTCCGAATAAATTCTCGATTTTACGCATGGTATAATGAACTCTTTAGCCCCCGGTCGAAGCAGAAGCGTTTGCTCTGGTTCTAGACAAGGCCGGGTGCTAAGCTTTATAGGAAACGTAGCAAACGGAAATCAAAACGATCAGTATATTATTGCACGGATTTATCAGCGTTCAGTTCAATCGCTGGAGGATTGGCCCGCGTAGAATTCACTGAAATAATAAATGGTTCGAGAGACACGTGCCTCGGATTGCTCTCCGAATGGGGTGCCTGAATTTTAACGTATTATAAACAGTGACTTGCGAAAAAATACGCAGTGGACAGGAAATAACTCTGTTGATCCATCACTGTTGAGCTGTTCCTTCTTCTGAAGTTGTTTAAACTTGGCTATTTCCAAATGGGCGTTCGAAAGCCGAATTTCGAGCCAAAACGATAAAGCAGGCTTTGTTAAAATATTTAACAGTAGGGGCTTAAGCTATTTCTCCTTTTATTTCGAGTTTATCCACGTTTACTATTTTTTTTTTTTACTACGGTTACTACTTTGGATCCTTTGCTTCTCTAAACGAGTCGCTCGAGACTTATTTTTAAGGTAATTCTTGGCTTGCATAGTTGATTTTATTATTATTTTGATTGTAATATATAAAATGCAACGATGGTATAGGAACTTGAAGTAATGATTATTAATTCTGTTGATGCCATGTGTTGTGATATAATATGAGGCAGTAGAACAACAACGGACTAACCCACATTTTTTTTTCGAAATTGAGTTAATAGCAAAAACGTGTTCCAATAGGCTCTACTAATCGTATAAAATAGGAAAAAAAATTTAATGTGGGTTAGTCTGTTGTCGCTCTCAATATTTCGTTGTCTACGCAGCGTTCAAATTTAAATAAAAAAACAAGGTTTTTGGGACCCTTAGCTTACGTCCAGAAGCCCCTGATCACTATGAATACCTGATTCAACAATTCAAAGGGGGAGTACCTTCAATCACCTTATGCCATACATAAAACACAAATATACATAAATGAAAGAAACAACAGAAAGCTTAAAAGGAAACTTAAACAATCAAAGAGAAGAAGATAATTCTTCTTTTCTTAAAAACAAACACCAAATTACGTTTCATGTTAAATAACGCACAAGAGAAAAAGTCAAAACGAGTCGCCAGCAGCACGCTCACGAGTTCCTGATAAAATCTTCTTGGTTAAATAATAAAAATGACCATGCAATCTTTCATTCGTTACACCCAGTCTCAACCTTGGTTTCGATCAATTAACAGTTCTAATCGTCAAGCGACAGCCACGTCCACCTTAATTATTCACGCTTTAATCGATCCGCGGAGAAAGTGCTGCCGGATTCCGTTACGTCAGCCACGATGGACACGCATCGTGATAACAAGCCACGAAATAAAGTGCCTGGAACGATCTTTACCATCGAGGTCGCAGCTGCCGCGATTTGCGCGCGTCGACGTGCGTCAACGTTCGCCAGAGAACGCATCACGGTTTCCAGAATGAATTCCCTTGGAAGTGGGACGTCCAAAGAGTACAATAAGGACGCGAGATTCTTAGAAATAATACTGTCGACGATACCTGCGACTCCGTCGAGGAGGGAACTTCCTGCGACGCGAGTTTTCGTCCTCGACCTCTTTTCTGCAGCCAAATCGAATCGATGCGCGATTCCCGCGCGAAATGTAATTGGAAAGCTGAATAGGAGTGTGATCTTTGATGAAAGTTTGATGGTGAGTGGAATCTTTGAGGGAGGTTTGGTGAAGGCTGAAATCTTTGAAGGCGGTTTGCTGGCGTGAGAAATCTTTAGAAAGAGATTCGATAGAGGTTACGATTTTTAAAACAAATTTTGCTAGCGGCTGATATTTTTAGAAAAAAAATTGATAGCGGCTGATAACTTTGAGAGAGGAATGTAGCGGCTAAAATCTTTAGAAAAAAAAATTGATAGCGGCTGAAACTTTTGAGGGAAGTTTGTAACGGCCGAAATATTTAGGAAAAACATCGTCAGCGGCTGAATCTTGTGAGGGAAGTTTGTAACGGCCGAAATCTTTAGAAAAAAAATTGATAGCGGCTGAAACCTTTGAGAGAGGATTGTAGCGGCTTAGATATTTAGAAAAAAAATTGGTAACGGCTGAAACTTTTGAGGGAGGTTTGTTAAAGTCTGAAATCTTTAGAAAGAGATTCGATGGCGGCTAAAATTCTTGAGGTAGCTTTAACGGCGGTCGAAACAATTGAGACAAATTTGAAAGCGGTTGAAAACTTCGAGGGTCATTCACTAGCGTCTGAAATCTTTAGAAAAAAATTGATAGCGACTCTCACCTATAAGGGAAGTTTGCAAGCGTCTGAAATTTAAACAAAAAATTGGTAGCAGTTAAACTCTTTGATGAAGACGTGGCAGCGCCTGAAATCTTAGAGGGAGATTTAATAACAGCTGAAATCTTTATGAAAAATTTGATATCGTGTCTGAAATCGTAAAGGGAAATTTAATTTCAGTACGAGAGCACAATAGTTCGCGATGGACCTATTCATAAGTCGAAGAAAGACGGAGCTTGCGATAAAAGCCCCAAGCCCACCTTGACTCTCTATGATCTCTACGACTTCGTCGAGAAAGGGGCCTCCTGCGATGCGTGTTCCCCCCTCCACTTCCTCCCCATCGCCAAATCAAATTGACGCGCGATTCTCACCGTAAAATCTGATCAGAAATCCAAGTAGAATTCCCACCTCTCCACCCTGACGTGACAAGAACAGGTTTCCAAATAAAATCACACTTCATCGCAAAATTTCATTAAAAGCGCGCAATCCGTAAAACTAACTAGAATAATTAAATATATGGATGCCACGAAGCAGAGTGTGATGCATTTTGGGAAGAATTTCTGTAAAATGACGAAATTAAGAAATTAGAGACAGTTGAAGTATAATATCTAATCACTTTGGTAGCCACAGCACTTGGGCACACGTGCAACATGTGTGACAATAAAATATTAACGCGATAATACACATACTTTATTTCCTACCCACTTGATAATTAGTCAATTGCTATTATCATTGATTATTCTTGCACAGTGATTTGCATCCTACTCGCCTTTCTGTTCTACTCTAATATTTATATTCGACGCAATGAAGAATGCAGTGGAGTACGGTGGATAAAACGCCGAGGTTCCTTCGCTGCTTGATTTTTTTTATTTGTTAAACTAATCAGATTTTGCACACTCACAATAATTTCGTGTATCGTTGAAAGTGAGATTCACCTCGCCATAGGGTTGAGTTAGGCAAGAACTAGACTATACGGCTTACTGAGAGGGTAAACAAGTTCTGACACCATCATTGTGTGAAATAAGGAGCCACCATCGATTTTTATGCTATTCCCCACAATTCCTTCGTTAACTCGAACCTTCTTCCCTCAAAACTGATACCTCTGAAATTTCATTATCAGGATTTCCAGAAATAAATTCGAAAATAAACGTATCAGATATATTCCTTAACATAGTTAATATGTCATAACATATTAGCAATTACAATTAAATATAAACGTATCCTAAAAAGCTATTGTTAGAAATGGAAAGAGTGATATAAACTTACATGTACGTCACAGAAAAAATAAAGGAGAATAAAAGAAAGTGAAAAATTGCAGTGTCTGAAGTTCATTCCCCCAGCCACCCCATTTAAGCCAGTCCACCGACACCTTGTCTAAGGTGTCCACGTTGATCAATCTTCCTCCCCGACAAATTGGATTCTGTCCGTCCTCCTTTATAATGCGAATCGTTCGGCTCGGTTGCAGATCCCTCGACTAACAGTCGAAAATGAGCGTGATAATCAGACTACAGAACTTGGCATGGTCCGCCAACGCTCTGGACATTCGCCAATTTTTCAGAGGCCTCAGCATACCGGAAGGAGGCGTCCACATTGTCGGCGGTGAGCTGGGCGATGCTTTCATAGCGTTCAGGTAATTAAACGAACTGACTACTCGGAGGAATCCTCCGTATACATACCTCTTTAAAACACCCTTTGCCGCGCTTCTGTTGCTCCCCTCCGGCGAATTAGGGGCGAAGGGAATTCCCGCTCGCGATCGTTAAACTTGTCAAAAGGAAGATGCTTGTATGGGTGTTCTGGAGTTCGTTGCCCCGCACTCCGGTGCAACAAGTGGTGGCCGTCGCAATTTCGTATTTATAGTGCGAAGTACTCTGTAGTCAGTAAGTACTGTACTCGGGGATCATGTCGCGTATGGGGAAGCAGAACGCTTCGAGTTGAAGGCGGTGCTTCGTGGAAGTCCAGAACAGTGTATTAGCTACCTGGAAGTCGGGAACGGCACACTAGGTACTTGGAAGCATAGATTTTCCGATTGAACTTCTTTCGTTTGATACTTCTGTTTCCTTTTTAAATGTGGTAGATGTAGTACTTGAGAATTCCTTTTGCCCTGAAATATTAAATACTTCAATAAAAAATATTTAATATTAATATTAAATATTAATATTAAATATTTTTTATATTAAAATATTAAATATTAATGAACACAGAAAATAAATAGTGCTTGAAGAATTGGAAATAATAAATTTCACGGACTCTCTATTTTCAATATATCCCAACCACATTTATATCTCACATACTAAACTTAAACTATATAATTTCTTGCCAAAATTGAAAATTTCCCTGCAATTCTATTTACACTATTTCTGTATAAAGGCAATTCAAATCGCGAAGGTTCAAAAAAGTACAACCACCTTCTTCCTTCAACCTCTCCTCCCCAAAATTCTAATCTGAGAACACGCTTGAATATACACCCGAAACCCCGCAGCACCGACGAGGATGCCCGGCAGGCGATGATGCACGACGGCGGCAAGATCAAGGAGATGAAGATCAAGCTGCTGCTGAGCTCACGGACGGAGATGCAGAAGGTGATCGAGGCGGCGAGGCAGCAGACTTTGAGCCTGCAGTCGTTCATGCAGACAGCACCGGTCGCTGTGCAGCCGGTGGTTCAGAAACCAGGGTCGCCCAGCGAGAGGCGTGACAAGGAGAAGGACAACGACAGCGAGTCCAGCAAGGACCGCAAGGACAGGCGCGATAGGTCGCGGTCTAGGGACCGATCCAGGTCCCGTGACCGCGACAGGGACCGCGACAGACGGGACAGGGACAGGGGACGGGACCGTAGACGTCGAGACAGAAGCAGATCGCGGGACAGGGAGCGCGACAGACGGGACAACAGGCGTCGTCGTCGCGACCGATCCAGGTCCCGTGATCGTACGAGATCCAGGGACAGGGACACCAAGCGCAACTCCACGGGCGAGAGGCGCAAGGACACAAACGACGACGACAACAACGACGTGGTATGCGTGGGCCAGTTCCACAAAGAGAAGCCAACACCCGGTGGCAAGAAACCGATGGAGAACGGTATCTGGGAGGTACCGCCGCAGACCCAGCTACAGGCGGCTCTGCTGGCCCCGGGGATATTGGGCGCGGGCGTGGCTGCCCTGGCCCAAGACGGCGAGCAACGGCCCATGGGCTTTGGGAACTCTGTGATCGGGCAGCAGTCGATGCTCCAACAGAACCAGTTCCCAATGAACGGGATAAACGGGGTGGGAGGACTGATGCAGTCGCACGTGCAATCGATCGGGCACACCGTGGGCATGACCCCACTGGCCCAGAATATTGGTAGTCCCAGTCTGCCCAATTTGAGCACGGGAGTGGGTGCACTGAACAGGCCCAAGGAGCCTTGGAGCCAGAACGAGCAGGGGAGGATGGATCAGTCTAGGTTCCCCGGCCGCTCTGGGCAATTTGGGACTGATGGTTACGGGTCAAATGGGAACATGAACTACAGGCCCGGCATCAGACCCAATAATCCATTTATGAGCAAGGTTCAGGAATTGGAGGGTCGCCGTAACCCGCACGCCTTCCAGGCGAACAACTCTCAGTTCAATTTCGACGGTGAAAGACAGACGAATCGTGGCTCCAGTAACAGTTCCTCGAGATTTTCCAGTGACAATAAGAGCAGCAGTAGCGGCGGCCATTGCGTGGAGGTGCGAAACATGCCCTCTAGCGCTACATACACCGACGTACGCCAAACCTTCCACGGCATCTACATCAGGAAAGAAGGGGTGAAGCTGATCAACGACAATCATGGGAACCGGGTCGGCATAGCCTATGTAAAGTTCAACAAGGCTGACGGCAAGGAGCTCGCCCTGAGCACGGCCAGATACGTGCGGGGATCGGAGGTGGAGGTGCTCCACTTGGACGAGAGCCTGTTCGACAAGGCCGTGGACTCGTACTCGCCGGAGAAGGACCGCGTCGAAGACACCATTGAGGATGTCAGATCTTCCGCCTGCATAGTGCTGACAGATCTGCCGTCCTTCACCAAGGAAATGGACATCGCCAAGCTGTTTCACGACTGGAAGATCAACGACCTGTTCATCACCAGCTCCAAGGAGACGGGCAGCAACGCGCAGTGCATGGCGTACGTGCAGTTCGCCAGGATAGAGGACGCGAAGGCGTCGGTGAACGCGTCCCTGAAGATAGGCAGCAAACCGGTGACCGCGACCGCGATCACAGAAGAGAAGTTCGCCCAGGCGAAGCGCGACCACGAGCAGAATAGCTTGGGCCAGACGGCCACCTCCGACTGCGTGATAATGCGGGGTTTGCCATTCCAGACGATCGACCGCGACATCCTCGACTTCTTCTCGGACATCGGGATCGTTCCCCACAGGATACACATGCTGCTGAACCAGAACGGCAAGCCGGCCGGCGAGTGTTTCTGCGAGTTCGACACCACGGACGAGGCCCTTCGCGCCACCGCTAAGAATGGTCTTCCGTTCGGCAAAAACGTGCCCACCATAGAGCTGGTCCCGCGAGCGAAGATGCTGGAAACGCTGGGCATGGTGGACCCCCAGATCATGGAGACCCAGCAGCAGCACTTCCCCCCGCTCCAGGAGCAACGACCACGGTTCTCAGGGCCCATGAACCATCTACCTCGATTTGGCAACTCTGGATTCGGGCCCAGATGCCCGCCCGGCCTGATGGGCATACCCAGGCACATGTTGGGCAGACATCCAGGGTCCATGGACTACGTGGAGGGCTTCGGCAAGCCTGGCTGCGTTCTGTCCTTGGAGAACGTCCCATTCAAGGCCGATATCAACGAAATCATCGAATTCTTCGGCGATTTCGAGGTGAAGAGGGAGAATGTCATCAGACGGTACAATGAGAGGGGGATGCCCACTGGCGACGCTAAGGTCGCCTTTGCGTCGCCTGGCGAGGCACAGAGGGCGCTGCGGGAGCTGAAGCACTGCAAGATGAGGGACCGCACGATCTACATGAAGCTCGCGTGAAATGCGTCGTCCAAGTCGAGTGAAAGACTTTCTGATAAACATCGGGGCAGCTCGAGTCGGTCTCCGCATATCTGAGAAGACGAAGGTGCTGCGGAATCGAGAAACTTGGACCGACCGCGTTCATCGGTTGCTAATTTGTACGAGAACAATAGGAGGGAGTTTACAATTCGCTGGACTGCAAGTGGAGGGGCGGATGACCTCCGTGCATGAGGCTAGGTGGAGGAAACTGCTGTTCGTTGTATTATATTCGTTTGACGAGATGTCCGTCATTGATTTGCAGTCTTTAGTTTCTTTCTCTTCTTATTTTGTATATAGAGAACATTTATTTTTTCTTTTTTTTTATTGGTACAACTTTGGTGGACGGCATTCCTGGTTTGCTTAAACAATTCGATACTCGTTTACTCGCGTTAGCATCCTTTAACACGGTTTCGAGTAATTTACTGCTCAATGAACGAGATACGATTGTTCGTTCTGAGGAATCTGGAATGACCTTGAGGCTGCTTAAGCCACGTACTCGCGTGCGAAGAGTGTGTGGCGCAGAATCCACTTGCGTGGACACTTGATTTGAAAAGATGATGCTTTTTGTGCGGTTTCGAGTGGGTCTCTGCGTTATACCCTGTACGAGTACATAAGTGGACGCAGGGGAACTTGGAAAATGGCGGCATTGATACCATTTTCTTGTCCAAGGAGGACTTCTCCTCTGGAGAGTAAACGACGAAGTTAGAATTCACTTTCTCCTTTGTTTCCTTATTACCGTTTAATAAGAACTGTATCGACTGTTCAATCTTTTTTTTATCGTATTCAAATCGGGATAATCCTGTATTTTATCCCACCGATCTAAGAACCACGTTCTAATATCTCCCATGCCCATCAGTTACACGTTAAGGCTTGTATATATTACACGGATCATCTCCAATTCCAAATCTGTACCGCATCATTTGTTCATCGTGAATTATCGTTCAACATGGCACGTTAACGTTCACGTTCTACCGTGCGCCACGTTATTTACACGTTCGACTCGAAAAGTGGATCGGAATAACAAGATTTCTTCGATATCATCGATCGAAATGCACGTTCCGTCGTCGACTCATCATCATAATCGTGACGGAATTAAGTTTTATTAAATAGATGCATGTATCATCAGATGGTTTAACGTTGCAGTTAAAACGGTTCAGAAGAACAATAACGATTAAGAATAAGCGAAACAGGCGTATAAAAAGAAAAGTACAAAGGTCGAGTGTTAGCGAGACTTTTACTCTGCGCTCGACTTGATTATTAACACTGAACGGTTGTTTAAATAAAGTGGAGTGGAGCATGGCGGAAATCGGGGGGAACAATTCGCCGTTATTTTCTATCTGTGTTCTGTATGTATATACGTTACATATACCATAATTACATCGATCTGTATATAGGCGATATACATAGACGTATAAATATAGGATGTAATTGAATGCAATACGCTCCGGTTAAATGTAAAATAAAATGTTTATACGACGAGTGTATCGACGAAATTTAGGTGTACTTAATCCTTCATTCTACTGTACGTTTAATTAGTATAAGCACTTGAAGACTTCAATAAATTTGTATTTACATCGATAGTGCACCATGTTTTCTCCTCGAGGTGATCGAGGTTTTCGCTTTTAAATGTTAGTGCATATTAAATTCAACACTTGTACTCTTCGAACCCCTCCACTTCCCTCTGATTCCAACGTCAGTTTTCTTCAAATTCCATTAAAGTGAAGCATTATAAACTTTATTGTCCTGTAATCCACAGCGCGAATTGCTTGGGGATGACGATGAACTAGTTCGGAGGTCTGCAGGCGCTCTAGTATCGAGGCATTGCAATTGATGGCTGGAAATTAAAGACATTGCAAAGTTCTTTTCTTCCCACCCTCTTTTCTTATCTTCCAGAAGCCCCACCATTGCTTGGTATAATTCTAAAGATTTTTATACTATACACCCTGCATGTATCTGTATTCGGTAATTTATCATATACGGGAAACAACGAAATGTACAAAATGGTAGGGCAGAAATTGTGTCACACGAGATGAAGTATCGTGATACCAGTGCAACGTAATTACGTAATTGATACGTGGTCGTCGAAATTATGTCAAAATCATGCAAATGAACCGCGGTGTTCTCCGACTTGCTTATTAGCGTCGCGTAACCTGTCCAGCCAGTTCTGTCGTTCTCCAAGCATAGCATGATCGATCGTCCTTTTATTGCCTGTCTTCATCTACATACAATAAATCACCCGAAGCGTCTTCATCGAACCACGACGGGCCATGCGAGAGCAGGCGCACGAACGAATTCTATCGATCAGTAATCCCAAATTACTGCTTTCCTGTGGGCCACTTCCTGACTAACAGGATAAAGGAAACGTTTAAGCGAAACTGCAGATCAGAGTACAGTAAGTGACGTTTGCGACCGAACGTCGCCTTTTAGATTTGCCTTTATTGTCTTATCTCGTAGAATGAGCGAGACTGAGTGCCCCTGAACAAAAGAAGTGGAAGGGATAGCCCTGCTGGAACTGAGAGTTAGAACCGCATTAAAAATTTTTAAATCCGGATTTATGCGGTTTTCTTCCTGTCAATTGCAGATTGAACCAGATAAAATATTTTCTATCAGTTTCAAATCTGATATGCATGTTAAAATCTTGATGGTATTTATCTGTATTTCCTAGCACAATTTTTCATCAGTTCTGCTCGGATTTATACGAAGTAACTCGCATATTATTATAGTAAACTTCTTGAGTAACTTTATTCATTTTTTAAGCTGATTTTATCTGGAAATCCAGGTCCAAACCAAAATGGAATCTATTGGTATTCCCAAATTATATGCTACCAGTTCTTACACAAATTTTCATATCGTAAATGCATGTTCAAACACACATATTTTTGGATGAAATCAACTCAAATTTTTAGTTGTTTCTTACTAGAATCTAGAAGTGTAGATCAAAATTCACATGATACTCATCAGTTTTTCCAAGCCATTTTAGTCCCTGGTTTTATTTGTATTCGCGACACATTTATGCTTCCTCGACCGATCTACTCAGGTTATCAAGGAGGCGTCGAATAACCGTTACCGCTTATACCGTGAGCTGAGGTTTGATATAATTTTATTCTTAAACCTACTATATGTCTCGTTAGTTCACGGCGCCGATCTTATGGGCGGTATTCTCAGTCGTTGCTTATTCTTAGGTTCGTCTTAAGCATGCTGCATCCTCTACTATGTAGTCTACGAAATTAGTCTACTATTCTATCACAGTTCCCACACATCCTAACGCAATTTCAACATGGTTGCTACCTCAATTCCAAACCGTTTCTCAACATTATTCCTACCCTATTCCCACAAATTATTCCTATCATCGACGAAGTGGTCTATGTTCCTACTTCTTTTCCACGCGCAAAGTTGATTTCACAAACTTTGCATGTAAACTTTTTTAATTTCTTTCGATTCTAAATACATGAAGTAAAGGTTAAATTGGAAAGATAATTTAATTCTTTATTCGTTTTACATGAAATTATGTTGTAACACCTATCGTATTTTCTATAATACACAAGTTAGGGTATTAAAAATAATTTTCTTTATGTTATTGTTGAAAATGAAATTGGGGTGTTCCAGAAATAAAATCCGCGTTTGCAACTTTATGCGTTTTCGCGGGGAGCTCAACAAAGTTGCTAACCGAAATTTGACTCCCCGCGAAAATGCAACAAAGTTGCAAAGGACAAAATTTTTGCAACAATGTTGGAAATGAAAATGGCCTGCTCGTGAGAAAAAAACCGGTTTGCAACTTTGTTGCATTTTCGCGGGGCGTCCAAATACGGCGAAATCGGAATAGTCTGAAGATGATATTGGAAGATTTTGGCGTTCAACAAAGTTGCTAACCGGAATTTGACTCCTCGCGAAATCTCAATAAAGTTGCAAACCGAGTTTTTTTTGCGAACAGGCCATTTTCATTTCCAACAATGTTGCAAAAATTTTTACCCTTGCAACTTTGTTGCGTTTTCGCGGGGCGCTCAATAGCTTACCTGAATACTTACCATATTTTGCGTGATCATAAGGCGATTGGTTCTTAAGACTAGAGCAATGTATAAGTAGTGTGACATGATCTGTTGAAGTCAATAAAGTTTGAAAGTAGGGAATGGCATGTTTAAAACAGTGCGTTAATGTCATGATTTTTAAAAACAGCTCAGTGTGGAAGAATCATTTTAGGTGTTCTTTTTATCATGTGTTTTATATATGACTTGGAATCGGAACGAGCAAGTAGTGGCAGGAAGGGTCGTTAAATAATAATAGTCTTTTATCACTTAACTGCATTTTATTGAAATAAGTGAAATGCGATACAATCAAATCTTACAAATGCGTTCGTAATATAGTATATTCATGTGGTATGTACTTCATAAGTCAGGTAGATCCGAAACGCAGCAAGTGATCGTTTTTAATGCCTTTTATTCCCCCAAATCCATGTTTCGGGCCAGATTGTGTCGGTATACAGCGCGCGGCATTACTCGTGTCTACCCCTGTAACATTTTTCGACATCGATTTTACGCATTAATGTAAAGAAGAATGTAGACTATTGTAAATAAAAAAGGGAGGGAAGTTGGACCGTACAATTGAAACTCCCTGCTTGTTTAGCAAATTTCGTCATTTTCCAGAACGTTTTTCATCCGTTTAGCTTCTTGCATTCTGTGCTCCTGATCCCGAAGCAAAAGGTATCAAGCGTTCACAATCAAAGTTGGTGGCCCAATAATTGTACGACCTCCTCTTCTTTCTGTCTTTCTGTTAACTCAAGCGTATTTCCTGATCCGAATAATCTCGGCGTTTTAGTTTACAGTTGAGAATACCGCCCTATGTCTCGCGACGCACATCGCTGCCGCAAGAGGAGTTACCAGTATCGCGGCCACCTAGCGGTGTTCTAACCAAATCAATTATTTCGAAGTTTGAGTTTCGTAAAACCGGAAGGAATCGCATTAATTTGCTATCCGCCGATCCATTGGAAACCGGGTAAAATTTTTATTCTTCGAACCCCATATGCATCCCGTGAATTATTTTCTTTGCCAATCCGGATCGCGACAGACTCGAAAGAGCTTGTGACATTTCGACATTGAATCCGTAAAATTTTTGATCCGTAATTTCAGATACGAATCTTCCGGGTTTATACAAATGGCAATTCCTGATAGAAACTGATAATTTTTGGATCTGAAAAATCCTGTTTCATCCATCGATCTGGATTTCCCGATTGAATCGGATTAATTTTTGAACTGCCAAAAATCACTGCTTGAAAATCCAGGTAGTACCGCATTGAACCAGATAGATCCAGTTCAAAATTCAATGCGGTTCTAACTGGCAGTTCCAGCAGGGAGCGTTCACCTTCTTTCGAGGCACTACTGTACACGAATTTGTTCCACTCCATTGACTGTCACTGTACGCACACAAAAAAGAAGCTTCCAAATCACCGTTAAAATTCGACAGGCATTCCCTGGTTCATCACAAGGCCCGTGGCACATTGGCGAACCTCCCGACGCCCATCAACGAAGAACAAACACTCGCCGACCAGACAGACTCGTATCGGGATCAGTTCGTCGATCAGTCAATTTCCAAGTTGCGGTGGACGAGGCTATCGACTCGTGCCAAAAAGTACGCGCGACGACATCTACCGTCGCCGTAAATCAGTGTCATCGGGCCGTCGCATCGCGGACCAGCGTTGTCCTGTACCGGTTCATCGATTTTTGATCGGCGGGGATTGAGCCGAACGCTTGGGGAGGCTGTTCGTGCCAAATGTGCTCCGGCGAATCAGTCGCTGCCTAAATATTGAGTCACTGGCTATTTCTGTAGCCGTTCTCCGCGCCTAGGCTGACGCGTTCAGCTCCAGGGATTTCGCGAGCGTGTACACGCGTCTACGTGGGCACGGGGAACGCGACAAGCCGCGCTAACGAGTCGAGCAACGACGCCTTCTCGATGGAAAAGAATGGACACGCGATAAGGTGGCTGGGGACAGTTAAGCTCCTTTCCTTGATTGATATCAGCGATCTTGGCTAAGCAGGCACCTCGCGGGAAGGGATCTAGAATATTTAACACTCGCAATGATCTCGTTTGAAACAGCTTCAGTAATCTATGATGCTTGTACATCAATCGCGTTATTTATAGAAATTGTCTATCTTCTTCATAGTAACTGGATATTGTAATTTCGAGTTTCTGTTGAAAGTTCTTTAGAATTGAAAGTTATGTGAGGTTATCTGAATTGAATCGTAGAATTGAAGTTATATTGGTCAACCTGCTCCCTGCAGTTTTCACGGTACCGTCCACTATTTTCCGTTGCGCGTATCCACCGAATACTAGGGTAATTCCGGGAGACGCGGCCGGGCTGGACAGTTGGTCGAAACAGTCGATTTCTAGAGAATTAATTGTTCTGAACCTTAACACATTTTTACATATACACAGATGTAGAGTCTGAATATAGCAACTCGACCAACTGTCCAGCCCGACCGCGTCTCCCGGAATTACCCTATCTCGTGTAGGACTGCATCGACAAAGGACGCTTTCTGCCAAGCTCCGCCGACCCATCCTAGAGGGCATCTCGCGTAAACATATATCGTTTAACATCGAGCGTAAATTTACACTGACAGTGGTTGGAGCGCTCGAAATTTTCTTCTTTACCAAGAAACATGCCCCATAAACCATCATTAACGGATCAATAAACGCCCCGATAAATGACAAAGCCCCGAGTCAGACTGCCGCGTTTCTCCCGGCGTAAACCCATAAATCCGAACGATTCGGTGCAGCAGGCATTATATTTGCGACTGTATAAATCCCGCGTGGCACATATAGATGTCTTGTGCGCGGTTGTGATCTGCTTCCGTGGCCTCTGCGACGACATAATCGAAAGCTGCGGCAGGAAATCATGATTATCCGATCGACGTTGCGTAAACGTACTCGTATGGGTCCTTGATCGTGATGAATATTTGCAGTGGGCAATCTGCGGCGCGAAATAAGAAAAGGAACGGCGCACGATCCGTGAAGCGCTGAAGACTCTGCTCTTTCAAATATGGCGGGCTTAAGAGGATGCGCCTTGTGATTATTTTCAGTTTAATTAGGTGGCATTGGCACTTGAATTTTTCTTCCAATTCTTAACTGTAGGATTATCAGCCTGGATTCTTCTTTTATTTTTATTTCAAGCATTTGTAATTATTAAAAATAGAGTATCGAGCGCTACAGAGCAGGATATAATTTCTTATAAAGACATGCTAGCGCTCAGAATGTCCACAAGCTCTTCTATTCCTCCCCCATTAGAGAAGTTCAATTATAACGAAGCAGCACCATATCGTTGTACAGGCGCACGAGTGTGCAGGGCCCAGCCTTCGACAGCCGCAGATTAATATTAGAATCGAACAAGTCCTTGGCCCGATGGGAGGGTTCGCGTGTTTAAACTGAACAAAGAGGCCGACGATGATCGCCCCAACGTACTGTCAGAGAATTCGATCTTCCATATATTTCCATTCAATCTACCCGTGTTGGATTCCACAGGCGTTAAAGGGTAGTTTCCTCAATAAAATTTAAACTTTATTAGTTAGAACGCGTCTGACAAATTTTTGGGGATTCTAGCATGGTTTCTTATTTATGGAAGCTTTTAGGAGAGGTGATGGAGGGAATGGTTAAGGCATAGTCTAGATGAAGGGAAGGCTAAGGTAGTTTAAGTCGGAAGCCTCGAAGACTTAAGACTCTCAACGTCGAAAGAAGATCCCCCGCGTTAAGAACTGTTGAAAATTTTGATAAATTTATTGATTTATTTATGAGGAAACTCTGTAGCATACAGTTTGGTTAAAATCAGCCAAATGTTGGCAGCAGTGTGTTGTATAATCTATGCCTAAAAGAAGCTGGGGAACTAAAGAAGTCCAGCGATTTACAGAATTCCTTCATATTCATAATTATGCGGTTAATGCCATTAATTGGCCATATACCTTGTACCGTTTATAGCCGAACCGGAAGTGAAGCGTTCACCGTGCTTTTATTCCAGAAACATCTTACCCTAAAGAAGATGACGCGCGTAACGCGGAGTTTGAAAAAATATCATTCACTCCCCAAGAAAAACCCAAGCGATGCAGAACCTTCTTGATGACGCGAACCAGGTGGACCTCCAACGCCCATTTCTCCCGGAGTGATCGTGGCGTCAGCGACGAACGAGGGTGTTCCATTTCGCCACGGTTTCCGTCATAATTGCGCGATCAACAAAGGAAACCGGCCATTAGGTTTGATCGATTTGCCTTCGATCACAGGAAACTGGAACGTTTCGTTTCCGAAATGCGCTTCATTGGACAGAGTCGCGGCTGTCTGGATCACGTTGTTTGTATTTCGTTGAGGCATCGCGCAGTGGGGTATTTGGCCCGAAAACCCGGACATGGCTATTTTAAAATCTTCAAACTCTCATAACTTTGGTAAAATTCATCCAAAATTGATGAAAAAAAAACGATTTTATAGCTTACACTTTCTACTTTTCGGCTCATTAAATCAATTTTATCGAAATCGGTATCCAGGGGGTAAAATCCGCCCTTAAAGAGGAATGTGCCAAACTGTACAAGTTTCTTGATGTTTGGCAAGTGCTACGGAGTGCAAACAATATTTTTTGTAATTTTTATGTATACTATCGGAAAGTAGGATCCTTTGCTTTTACGATAAGCCGAACCTCATAAAAAAATGACATTTTTTAACAAAGGTACAGCCATTTATAAAAACTTTCATTCTTAAACGTTTTGTGTACGGTATGGATATGTATATGATATAATATATATAATTGAATGTAATCAACGAACCCCAGTTATAGTATAAGTTAATAACATACTAAAAACTTTAATGTTCAGGGACTTTAATGGTCAGAGAATTTACGTTTCAACGCGTAAGGTTCTTCTCCGGTGTAATTTTGCGTTTTCTTCACCATTTTTGCGTTTCTGCATTATATCAAATGATTGATTTTGCGTCATAAGTTGAATTCCAGATGAGCTCGCAGTTTGCACCGAAGAATTTGCTGACATTTTGATACCTATGCGTACATATTCTTATTAAATAATTAACAATTTAATAACAGTACCGGAAAATATCTAGCTCATGTGACAAATATTTAAGCGAGATGAAATATAAAAGTAAAATCCAAATGGCACTTAACTATTGAACTTAAAAAACACACGATAAATATATATAACAGGCACTAAATATATGTAATACACACTAAATATAAACAATACAAAACGAAACTTAAACTGAATAAAATGAAAGAAGAACTAAAATATAACGAAAGTATGTAAAAATTGCTTCAAATGTCTCAACTGACTGCAGACAGAATGTAGAGGATTTAGTCAAAGGCTTATCTACAGAATAGCATATACATCTTTTGTCTATAATCCAAAGATTCCTTCGAAGGGTTTCGTATCACCACCTCACGGAGGCCTGGCGAGCGCGACGGTACAGGCGCGGCGTACGGTAAACCGCAGCAGTTCTCAGTTGTCATTTCTAGCTAAATTAGCTATAAAACTTGAAACCGGACGAAACCGGAACGGTTCGTTTTTGGACTGTCATCACAAACCTTTATCAAATGTAATGGCACCACCAAAAGCAGTTAACACGGCTTAACAGTATAACAAAATCGTTAATGAAATCTTATAATCGTAAAGAAAATTTACTGAATTCTCGATTATCTTCAAATGTTAATAACTCTGCAAATATATATGATACAAAATAAAACTTTTGGGAAAATGTAGTATATACCTACCTGAAAAGCTTCCATAATACAAGAATTCACAACATTTCTTTACAACTTGTAGAAAATTTTAATAAGCCAACGATGTTTCAAAGGACGGTTAAGAAAGAATCGCGAGCTCTAAAATCTCTTAATTTTCGACGAAGCCTGCTGCTTCATGAGTACACAAATGAAAAAAACCTTACGGTTTACGCAAAATTTTTTAAATCGATTTATGTCCGGGTTTAAATCGCAGAAATTCTTCATAACCGTTGAAGTTCGCGTTATCAGGAACCAGTCGAGTGCTTCTTTAAACAGTGCCGTCATCTTTCGTTTATAAAAATACATACTTATTGCATCGTGGCTTGGTCGAGGCACGTGCCACGACTTCCAGCACTATCCTCCGTGCCCGCGAATAAGGAATCGATTCATCTCTATTTTCTACTTGAACCATCGTTTCTTCTTTAGTCTTTATTGCGATTATTACGTTTTGGATATTAGTACTTTAAGGTCCTGGGGTGTATAAGATATCAAGACCTGGGAGTTTCAATTTCGACGTAATTATATTTCTCCTCGTCTATTACAAAGCTCACTTATTTGGTCGAAACAGCAAAATTATTCAAAAAGATTAAACTTTCTAAATTAAACCAAAAAAAGAGTACACTTTCCGAGATTGATAATTTCGAAGATAGAACCTGCTCACAAATTGCAAACTTCGACCGCTTATATTTTTCAAACAAATTTGAAAGCAGGAAAGTGATGACTTAAACCCTCCCTAATTACACGTCAACTATATAATATTTCAACTTCATCAAAATCCCTAACATCGATATCACAAAAAGTGATTTGGAGTGGAATGATCCTCTTATTAAACCTAAAATATGTTCCTATGTATTACATATATTTCTCTATGACACAGTAATTTTATAGTAATACAGAAAATTCATAGTCCTGCATACTATACGATGTCGAGGAACAAGGGTCCTCCATGAAACGCTCGAGGACGCGCTGAAATAGAGCCAGTGAACAAAGAACGGAAGTCTCGCACCGTGACGGACGAATACGTTCCGCGGCCCAGAGCGGGTCCTTTCAATCCGGACGGCAGAACTTTTCGACTTCTCACAAGCGTGATTACCATCCGCGGGAGCAACTAGGCGCTTTGTACCGCAGTACCAATCCGCCTCCTTTGAGAACAGAGAGAATAGAGTGAGGCGGAGTAATCTTGCTTCTTTATTGCAGCGTGATAACATTTGAAACGCTCGTCTTTTATGACTCGTTGGACACGCGTGGGATTAAATGGACGTGACGATCTGGTTCTGAAGGAAGTAGTCTTGTTTTCAATAGCAGCCATATTCCAAATTATGATTCTTCTGGTGGGAAAGGATAATTCAGTTAAATTTATAATTGTAAGGTATCGAATTTGTAGTGTAAAGTTATTAAACAATATTATTAACGAAGGTAAAAGTTGTGGACCTTATTGTACTACGGGTACAGTGGTTTTTACTGAAAATGGATTGTGAAATAATTTGTCAAATCTTCTTATATTGTACTGTTAATCAGGTATCAGTGAAAGTAACTAATCTGATTAATTATTAGTCCCCAACTTAATTATTTCTAAGCTCACTCAAGTGACACTGATGTGTGCCATTTCTTCAGGAAGTAGATTGTACTGACCAAGCCTATTGACAAGGAAAATTCAATTTCACGGATCAAATGCAAGTGTCTTAACTGATCGCAGAAGTTGATGCCAGTCGAACGGAGGAAACGAAACGGTTTTTGTCGCGATCAAGATAATTTATCGGCACCGCGCTGTTGCTATTTACGGCCAGGCCATTGTCGCGTCTTGCGCAAGAGCGCGTTTGCGCCGCGTAAACGAGAAATCGATTTGTATTTACCTTTCACGTCGATTCGCCGGCCACCATCCCCGACTGCGCTAATCTCCCGAAGAATCCCAACAATCTTCCATTATTTTGCTATTGAATCGTGTAATTGGAGCAGTTCGAAAGATTCCAGAAATCGAACGAGACTCCGGGAACACAGTATGGCTTGAATAAAATTTAGTAACTCGTGAAACTAGAGCGGCTCGAGAAATTTAATTAAAATTCCTTTGAAGTGAAATCTTTGGAGCAACTGAAATTATTGCTCGAGTAACCGAGCATTGAATAAACCGCGCTCCTCTTCACTCGACTGTTTCAAGTGCGCAGACATCTCCATATTTCATCCGCGGAGCTTCTTTCCCCGTTTCGATAAAAAAGCCGGCGTTCGCTGGGCGAAGGTTAAATGAGAAAAAACACCGCGCTGAGTCAGAATTTGCACATGCTAATGGAAACGGCAGATCCTCGTTACGAGGCTCGAAAAAAAAACCTGTCTCTTCTGTTGCCACGAATTTGTCCCCTCGCATCCCTCATCCAATTTGTCCCGTTTAATTACTTAACGCGGCATGAGAGTCGCGGAAATGCCCGAACGAGGCGTAAATTTTGTGTTTATCGATCCTCGGATCAAGACCTTTCGCAGAAGAAAGAGAACCCTGCGCGCAGCATCTCCATCTGCGTTCCATGTATGTCGCGGGGATAAAAGAGGTCACGAATGGAGGACGAAGGTCGACATCGGATCACATGTGTACAAAATTTGTCGCCCGAATCGTTGGGAGAAGTTATTGGTACCTTGAGAACTGCAGATTATTTTAAGAAGCATGATAAAATTGTCATCGAGTAATAATATTGGCTCTTAATTCGGTAGGATATGAAGAGCAGGGGCTCCATGTGCGAAACTGAAACCAATATGGCGCCTGCGTTACGGCTGTTCACCTCGAGCGGGAAGTAGCAGATGGTAGTTAGTAGATATGGAATTTTAACTTGGGAAATGAAGATTTCACTTTATTTTTATTGAATTTAGAAATTAAGTATCAATACTGTAAAAATATGTTAAAATTTGAGGTGAGTTATTGAAGGCAGAGGGTGTGGGAGGTTAATAGAAGTTTCTAGAAGGCTTCTAGTAGAAGTATGGGGCTGGAAGAGATGGAAATTAGTTGAAAGAGAAAGAGAAGGTATAAAATAGATTGATCATCATTGAATATATTAATTTTCCTCGTAGAGGAGTTAGTCCGGCACAGATTTCACGGAAATGGAGAAATGGATTTCGATTTGAGTTAACTAGACCTAATTCGATGGTTCTAGGGGGCAACGGTTCTGTTGACGCTTACGTACAAGAATGTACGATTCACTTCTAGCCGTGTATCTGCGATCACGATTTAATCCGTGAAACCGAGGCTATTAATAGAGCCCCAGAGAGATCCAGACGTCGCGAGCACGGACCATCTCATTAATCCTCGAAGAATACACCCTGAGCCTTGTTGTACGCCTCCGAGGAAGAACGGGATTACTGTCGAAGCAAGGTAAACTAAATAGCCTTTGCGATATTTAGATACATCGAGTCGAGATCAAATGGTACAACGATGAGTATAAATCAATGTTTGCACTGTTGACCCACTGATTTATATTCTTTTTATTGCCACGGTGGCTGTAGGACGTGCCAAGAGAAATCACTTTCAATGCAATATTAAGATCTTCAATTTAACAGAAAAATCAGATTGTATAATTATGTCGGGGGTATTGCAAGAATGTGAAAAGGAATTACTTTCACGTCCAGTGGCTCTCCATTTAACAGGCTAATCTATCTACTCTAACTAAAATCAATATTCCCAATAACAATCAACTTGTAAATTATTTTTAACTCCCGTTTCTTATATTTATTTTATTTCATTCGTTAAAACTATATTTAGTTTTAATAAATAGGTACCTACCTCCCACCTATATATTTTACTTTATTTTGTTACTGTCCTTTTATGAATATTAAATTGTTCATAAAACAAAAGGCTTTTGGTATTCAACAAACACCTACAAAAGAATTTCACTCACAGCCCAAGATTATATTTTAAAATAATTATTTATAATTAAATATAAGGGGCGGTAAAGATCATTTTTGCCCAGAGCGTCGGGAGAGCTAGATCGGGCCCTGGATATAAAAAGCAGATTCAATGATCCAAGAAGAACATACCTACTACATAACTCACTCAACGCCAAAATGCATATAAATTAATAAACCCACTCCTCCTTGAACCTTTCATCGTAAACCATTTCCCAGACTTAAACGAGCCATCGTGTCCCATGGGTTTCGAAACGACCAGCCAGACCACGTCCGTTGGGTCTCTCGGGGGGCGATCGAAGGACGGAGGAGAGAAAAAAATGATTCTACTCGTGGAGCATGGGTGACACCAGCGGTATCATGTAGGTCAGCGTTGGTTATCGTTGTATTGTCAGCCGCGGAGAGGAGTCTCTTGATGTATAGCCGCGGATCGCGGAAAGAGGTCGGAGAACGGGGATAGATTGGCCAACTGGGATACAAAGGAGAGGGAAGACCAGTGAAACTACAAGGGCCACGTCGAGAGAGAAAGGCCTCGGTTTCGCGTTCACCGTGCCTCCAGACGGAAGAAGACGGTGAAATGCCTGCGCATAATTGATTATGCGTCGATGCAACGCGAGCTTTCCCCCCTCTGCCACCATGGCAAGATCGCCTGATAGTTTTCCAGTACCTGCACCCTCGCGTTATGGTCGTTTTGCTGCCTTTGGGCTGAGGTATCCAGACCCCTTGAGTTCCTGGCGCGTTTCACTCTCTTCAGGGAGTTATATTTTTATTCACTTTATTGAATAAAGTTTATTCTAGTTTGATTCGGAGTAATACAACCAATTGCGCACCCAGAGGGGGCCAAGTACCCTGGTACCTGAAACTGGATTTTATTCTTTAAATAAATATTTATAATCACCTAATGAATTTTATTGCATTTGCATTGAAAATATTGTTATCCGTTCAACTCTTTAACTTTGTATTGGAAGTAGGATAATTATGGCAGAAGAGAAAGCACATTGTAATATTTATAGAACTATTTTCCCCACACGGTTTAAGCCTTAAACTTTAAGCTTTCAACTTCTGATCTATCTACCCCGCAGCATTTTCAGGAAATCTGCTCGTCAGAACTTTACCTTTATCAGAGCAGAATAAATGCTCCTATCTAACTACAACTTCGTTCCAATTTCAATAAAATAAAAGTTTCTTAATTACACAAAAACCTGTGGAATAAACGTTTCAATTAATACACTACAGTTGTTTCATGATTAATTGAAAATGTTAGCAGTCTCATTGGACCTCTGAGCAGGTGTCATTACCAAAACGTCATCAGTCCTTCCTCTTCAGAAACCCTTTCCACTTCCCCATTATCCATTCCCACAGCTCTCATCCACCCATTTTAGAGCCGTCGCTGTTCCCAAGGACGTCCCGCGGAGCGACGACTCCAGTTATCGGTGCAATCGGATTGATCTCCCACTGAAGTGTCACGCCAAGATCGAAGACTCGAAACTAACGATCCAGCGATCGTCCGTCGAGCGTGAATAACGTGCCACTCAAAAAATTGATATTAATGCGACAGCGACGTCCGTCGACGAGGACTCATCCAGCGCCAGCCGACGGTTTCATCGGCTTCTATTATAAAACCATCGTCGACTGTCACACAGATCCAGCTACAGTTGGCGCTGGAATTAATCACCATTATATCCTTTTCGATCTAACGACCGCGAACGACGGACCCTGAAACCGTTGGTATCGCTTTTATTGAAATTAATCGCCCACCGCTCGTCCCGTTTCTCGCCGGCGCTTGTGGGGGCTCGTTCAACAATTTCCCTACGAACACTCGCTAGGAACTAGGTAATTGATAATCTGATGAATCACTGGCGCCGCGCGAGCTCGTTTTCCGCGATGGGTTCAGCTATGCGTAGGGATGTTGAACAACAGCGATTGACGGGGCCCTTTGAATGTAAGTACGGCCGCCGCTGAAGCAATAAGGTCAATGGATTTTACTTATTCCGCCTGGCGCGGCAAGTCAGCCGCGCAAACTTTAATCTGAGACGGTCATCAGTCTGTTAAGTTTACGTCGGGGCTTAATTTTCTGGAATTGAGATGTCACGCGGAAGCAGGCTGCGTCGTCGACTCCTCGCGATTGCTTCGTGGGCAGCTTTTCGCGGATAGTGGAAATTCTGAAGCCAGGCTCCGGAAGATCGGTTTATTTATCTTGGGAGTTTGTGTAGAGGGTGGTTCCCTGTTAGGATTTGAATGAGAAAGGGATTAAAAATTAGAAAATATTCGAGTGTTTTAGAGGGGTGGAGGTTGCGTTATATTTTGGTAATACTTCTTTTCTTACTTATTTTATTTTGAGTTAAGGGAGTATTTGCATTTCAAGGTCCCAAAAATAGATGATTTATTTTTTAATAGATAGAAACACTGTATAACTTGCATCTTTGTACAATGTGTTAATTAGTTTTTAAATATAATATATACTAAATCTGATTTAAAAAAAATCAATACATGAAGTAACAGCGGTTTGTTCTGGACTGTACATTTAGTGACGGCGAGCACGATTTCGTCTTTCGTGTCCATCTGCAATAAAAAATGAAGTTATTTTCATATTCAAAATGTTTTTCATGTTCGCCCTTACTAGAATCATTCATATCTGATAACGTAAAGAAATATGGCAACGCGATAAACAAAGCAGCTTAATTTTTTACGAATTTTGAAGCAGCTAAAAATTGCGACTGCATAGGCAACAACGGCTGCGAAACAAACTACTGTTGAAGCCCTATTTCTTCAAATAGGTATGAGGAACTATACAGGGTGTTCCACTTAACTTTATCACCTGGAATATTTCTGCCACA
This sequence comes from Andrena dorsata, assembly GCA_929108735.1. Lineage (NCBI taxonomy): Eukaryota > Metazoa > Arthropoda > Insecta > Hymenoptera > Andrenidae > Andrena > Andrena dorsata. The sequence continues at coordinate 39,212,167 of OV815487.1, forward strand.
TTTAAAATTTACATTTAAATTTTGTTACATTTCGAGTTTCCCTAGCGCAATGGAATCTTCAATTGGATTCCCTAGACTCGAAGATTGCACAACAGATGAAAATCTTGCCCAGCCTCTCTCTGACGAGTTTCTGTTATCTCCGCGCTGTGGCAACGCAATGATTATACCAGCGCGCGTTCTTTTCCTGAACTATCGAGACGAACAAATCGCATTGCGTCCTTCTTTTTCCCCTTTCTGTACGTATTCACAGTTTCGCTATTTATTTTATCATCCCGGCCATTAATCCTCATGACACGCAAATTTGTACCTCCCTGCGGATAAGATAATCCTCTGACGTTTTGAATTATTCTTCTATCGTAGGCTGGGATTGCACAACTCAGATTTTCACAAATAATAGTAATAATAGGTTTCAGGTAATGATAGAGTACAGCTGTTGATCGAGCTTTCCGAGTAACAATGATAATAATAACAGCAATCAGATCCTCGATGTATCAATAACTATGGGTCCTCCTCCTCTTCTCAGCTTCACTTTCAACTTGACATATTAAAATTGAATCCTTTGCGCAAGTGAAATTTAGGAAATCGATATTACTATTGATTTAGCTGAAAAATAAACAAAATAATTACTCCAAAATTCAGAGTTCAATGATTTCTTGCTGGCTTCTATAAAGTTTTACAACACGCGTAACATAATATCCCATTTCGATTAAAATGAGAATTTTAGTGGTGCAAACAGTTTAAAATGAATTCTTGTGTGTGGCATTAGAATTCTTCTACATTTTTCTACAAAAGTCTAATGTTTATGGTATAATGATACTAGTTGGAATTTGCGGTTTAAACTGTTAAGATCAATCAAGCGTGCACGATTCTCCGTAATCTGTTCGAGGTCTAATCGCAATGACGCTCAGTAAACCCGTGACCCAGTATGTTAATACTTTCTCTTTCGTTAAGTATTCTTTTGTTCTCCGTTCCACTGCACCTGTATTGTACTTTATGAGACGCACAGCTGTTCCGTGACAATGCGATAACGGGTCACGAAGGTAGCGACCCCGTTTCTTTATTTTTTCCCTCCGTTCGGTCTCCTTGAGACCGCCGAATGAATAGAACCAGGTATCTATGAAATATTTTTACGACAGGTTCTCCGCATCCAGCAGCGCGTTCCTCCGCGATGAGCCTTCCTTGGGCGTAGATAAACATTCTTCGGCTGGACGAACGGTCGAGGACCATCGAGATATTAGCCTTTGAAAAGAAAAATGATCGGCGGATAAATATTCCTCGATAGAAGGTAGGAAGGTTTAAGAGATTTCATATTCAATGAATTTGTAATTTGTAATGCTTGTGAGAATTAATGTGTTTTTAATAGTTGTAGTGGTAATATATGGAGCTGATAAGAGTAGGGTGCTGAATTTTATTTGAAAGCTGAGATTTGAAAATAAAGATTTAACAGTCCTGAGTTGGGAGTTGAGAAGGGGCTGTGAGTAGACAGTTGAAGTTAGAGAATTTGGAGCTACGAGTTCAGATTTGAGAGCTTGACAGTGGAAATTTGAAAATTTAGAGTTTAAAGTTAAAAAATTAGAGTTCAGAGTTGGAGGCTGCGAGTTGCCAGTTGAAGTTTCAAACTTAAGATTTTAGAATTAAAAGTTAAATTCTGAGAGTTTGGAGTTAAGAGTCGACAGTCGCGAATCGCGAGTTGAAAGTTACAATTGAAAGTTTATGATCGAGAATTCCAAGTTACTCACTGGAAGCAGTTACTCATCCATCATTTCACAACTTCTAAACATCATATAATATCATAATTCATGTCGACGCTTACACTCCCTTGCCCAGCATGAGCGTTCGTTGCAACATCTGCTCGATCGCCGGTGAACACGATCCTCAATTACGTCCGCGTGTTTCTCAGCCGGATAACAGTGTCATCGGAGGGCTTGCAGCCAAGAAGCCTTTGATTACAGATCGGTTAGGTACTGTTAGCTCCGTGTAGCCGTAGATTGGCGTTTGGCGCCGGTGTCTGGCGCTCATTGAACTTGCACGGCTGTGCATGCATGCACGTTCCTGCCCTCGCAGATGCAACCACCGCCTATATACCGCGTATGCAAACGCTCCTGCGCCAAGCATTCCACTTATCCGCCTGGGGATTTCATACGGAATGCTAACGAAGAGTGTACGCCAGTTGCTATTAAACATCCAGCAAACTCAAATATTATTTCTGTTTAAAAGCTGCTGCATCACAAGGTCCCTAATCCCAAAGGGACAACAGAGAAACTACCGCGAAATAAATCCAGGCATTAGTATTCAAATCATTGCAGTCCAAGGAATAACTAAATTCAAAAGAAATAAACGAATCTTTTATTATTGAAGGGTTGTAATTTTCTCAGAGGCGATATTTCATTTACGTCGAGTTTACAACTTCCATTATTTATGCAAAGGGGACCGAATATCTTCTCTCTGGATGCAGACAGATTCCCTGTGACAAGCACGAATCCCCCAGTGTCAAAACTTGTAGGGTTTCCTCGACCACCACTGCTGAAGCTCGGATGGGCGCAAAAACGACGACCTCGTCGGTTCACACTCTTGTAGGAGACCGCGGAGCGAGAGAAGAAGGATGTGAGCAGCCGCAGCGTGCCCTGCAATAGCGCATCTACGCGGGAACACAGCGTGTCCTGTAGAACGCGATGCCGCGCGCAAAAACGTTAAGTGGACAGATACAAAGCAGCCAATTGTGCGCTGGCGGTTTCCTCGAAAATTGCAAGTTGCAGGGAGGGCTCGGCGACCTTAAAGACCTCCGAGAACATGTTTATGATAACAGAAAATAAGGGGATATTGTGGTAGAGTCGAGAAATTAATAAATTGCAATTTGGTCACTTTTTTGTGTCAGCTTTGAGATTAGCAGGCTCTGGCTTTGATTCAGATATGCAGAAGTTTAGAGTCAACATTATTTGAGGGATTGAGAGCAAAACTGATTAAGTCACATTGAAAAAAATTAATTTTTCCTATTTAAATGATTAGTAGTGGAATCCATTATTGCTACTAACTCAATTTCGCAAAAAAGTTGTTTAGTCAGTTTTTGCTCCTACTGCCTCATTTAGTAGTACCTATAGAGAAAAATCTATGGTTCTACCAAAGTTATCTTTGTTAAAATGGCGACATATGGTTTGACATAAGTTCAAAAGCTGAAGAATAACAGAAATATAGCAAAAACGTAAATTGAACGTGACTTATCGTTAACACTATAATAATTAAAAACGAAGTTTACATTTGAAAAGAGTAATATTCAGAATTACTATACACAACTGACTTTAAAAATTTCCATAAACATTCACATAAACACAATACTCTATCCCTGGAGTTTCAAACATGCAACAGCATCCCCATGTCGGCGCCGAAATTGCAGGCGAACCTGTCTACATTTATGCTCCTCTATTTTATTTATTATTTTCATATCCGTGTCCCGGTGACACTCGCAAACAATGAGTTTGTCCACGCGACGGGAATAAATAAATAATCGAGCAGGCTCGATCGACGCGCGGTGTCCTGGCCCGAGGAAGAAGGTTCGGGCGGTGGGAGGGCCGGCGAGGAAAAGCTTTCGTACTGGCAACTCGCGTACGGCGCGTATAGCGACTTCAGTAGTAGCTGAACCACCGCGGCGAGACCAGGTCAGACGTGAAACGCAGCGGCGGCGTCCCTCTGCAACAGTTCCTCCCGTCGCCGCCGTTGCTCCGTTCGCCGACACGCCAGGCGAAGCTCGACAATCCTCCGAGCCTCCTCGGCGCATACCGCCGTAAGCGCGAAAGGAAACGCAAGCGTCTTTCAGAACCACTGGCGCCGAAAGGAGCGCGTCATTCCTGTTGCGCCTTCGGAGGAGGATACTCGGGTTGCAGGAAGGCTGATCTCTCTGGAGTCCGTCGAATTCAGGGGAACGTGGTGCATAGAGTGTAGAAGCCACGGCCAGGACACTCGAGGTGGCGATTTGCATCGGGCATTCGTGCGAAGAAGTGAAAGTTGCCCGTGTCCGATACGCCGCGTACGAAAGCATCCGTCTCGATGAGCACGTGCCACCGAGCGGCGTGAACTGCTTCGATGCTATAGACACAGTTTACCGAGGGACCATGAGGCTGCCACTGGGTGCTGTTTGCTGGGCGCTGCTGCTCCTGCAGGCCTCCGCGGAGCCGCGGCAGAACGGCAGAACGGAATGCCCACACAAGTGCATGTGCTTCGTGAACACGGTGCGGTGCATGTTTCAGAAGCTCAGCCGTGTGCCGAGGGTACCGGCCAACACCACTCTCCTGTAAGTGGCCACTTTCTGTTTCTAAGGGGCGAGTGGTGGGACACCTCCGCGGCTCGTGGCTGGTATTCGCGTATTTTGGGATGTACCGTGGTACTTACTCCGAGAGGGAATTGATCTATTAAGGTGATGGCTATCGCCGCGAGAAGGGCAGTCAGTTGACTCAGTTCCACGGTCCCGAGACGTCACTTTCTTTCGAGACAAAATTGTATTCGGGAGAGATGGAAAATGTGGGAGTATGCCTGAAATGCCAAATGCGAGCCACAGAAGTGTCTTGTATAAGATTGCTTTAACTTTCCTTCTAGGTATGCATGCTCCCCGAGGGCTGGTATCCCTCCCTGCATAAATGATCGCGAAATTCTCGAGGGAATCGTTGCCTCGTCTCTAGAGACAGCCATGTGGATCGATGGGGATCATCGAGAGAGATTGGGATCAGGTTAATCGGGGAATTTAGTGGCGTAGGCTGCTCGAGTATTTCTAGTCCTCGATGAGTGTACGTGGGAAGCTGTGTGGAATTGCGCAGCGGGAGGGGGGATTCGGTACGATCGACAACAGCTTCGTTTTTGAGAAGGTTCTGTTTAAAAACTTGTTAGCCGCGCGTATATTTGATCTAGGTTGGTAGGGCGCAGCAGTAAACGGACACTGAATTGACTAACAAGGGAAGATCCCGAACCCGGAAATTCTAAAGAATCTGAAACTTTGAGAATATGTAGGGGATTTGCTCCTTTTTACAGCGCAATTTTTGTTTGCTGCCCAAATTTCACTCTGAGGGGTGAAATTAACCCCTGGGAATTCGGCTATTTTCCGATTTTATTTTGTAACTCGCAATCTGTAAGTCGAAAGTCAGGAAAAGCTATTCAAACGCCAGGGCGGGAAACGCTTGTACTATTGAAAACAGGAAATCGAATGAGTAACGAATAATCGATAATCCTCTGAAAAATCCACCGCCAAGTTTAATTCCCACTTAATAGGAAGCTGGGACTAAGTTATTATTAATTTAATATTTCGAATACCAAACATTTGTTTCTATGTTTGAAAATAAAAATTTCAAGGATTCGTTGGAAAAGTGAAATACAGAAATAAAAAGCTTACGTATTTATGCTTCTAACGTGTTGAATATGTATATCGAGCCAACTCAGTGACGCCATCGCCGCCCAGTGAGCAATAAAGTCAATACACCAAGTGATTTCATTGCTTTAAACAATGTATTATTTCTCCGAGGGAAAGTCCAAGTACCAGGGAGCTTCTGTAATAACGAGGAAACCTCTTTCAAGTGTCTTACTCCACCCAGACCGTATTAATCAACGAAATTTGTGTATCCTTGATCCGAGACAGAATTCTCGACGGCCCCTGAATTAACATTAAAAAAAAAAGAGGTAAAGGATCGAGTTGCATGTTCTCGAACTGCATTACTTAATGGCCTTGTACTCCTCGTGTACACACAATTAAACGGTCCACGTTACTGATCTCTTGAGCCGCGTTTTCACAAGAGCATACCTATAGTACTTTCAACCAATTCAAACACCTCTTCCCACTCCACAAACTTTTAAGATTATATCTTCAAATCTATTTCAATAGTCATAACCGCTAATACAATGCACCGACATTCAAAGTTCAAATCGAACATACATTTCCACTGAATTAACACCCAAAACAAAATTCTGTTGCAAAATTGAGCCAAAAACTATTTCCATTCTAATTGACTTTTTCCAAAGGAACACACGACAATACATTTCTCCATTGTTTCTCTATCCTCGAAAAGAATTCATCTTTATTCCTCTTTGATCCATGTTTTCGAGCAGGATTAAGGCGGATTCACACATGTCAGTTCCCTGACGGTTTAATGTTAGTGGTTCCTTTGTGCCAGTGTGAGTGACACGGATAAGCGTGAACTGTTCCATTCCGATATATGTATTTCACCACTGAGACTGACGCCGTTGAACCGTCGCGAAATTGATACGTGCGAATCCGGCTTTACTCTGTTTGTCAATTTGCGATGCATATCTCGCCTGAATGTCGAGCTTCCGCCCGTATTCGACACGCTGTTTCTCTAGTAGAATCATCCCGTCCCCGGTTGTACAGCTATTTGTACCGTGTGTCGGTCGTTCGGTATAGATTTCTCCGTGCACAGAGGCCCAAGTTGTTTTCGGATACGGTTAAAATAGACGTGACTTCGCTGCTTAAACGATATATATGATATGATGCGACGGTTGTAAACGAGCTGTTAGGAAACGAACAAAGGCGGCGATCGCGTGAACGATGAAATTTAGGATGCACGTGTGCATAATTGGCGCGCTTACTTGACGTGCATAAATCGCTGCTGCTTATTACAACTATGCACGTCGATTATTGGCTTGTTTGAAAAGATCGCGGTGTTTCTGACGGCTGTTACACAAACACAACTTCAGAAATTTTTGTGTTTTTTACTTCAAATGGTGCTCGGGAACTTTTAACGTCATTTGAAAGAAAACATCAAAGTTTCTTTAATTTACGAATTTATTTAAAATATTTGAGTACTTTCTTCAGTTTACGAATTTATTTAAAATATTTTAGTGTTTTCTTGAGTTAGGAATTTATTTCAAATATCTGAGTGTTTTCTCGAGTTTGCGAATTTATTTAAAATATTTTAGCGTTTTCTTGAGTTTACGAATTTATTTCAAATACTTAAGTGTTTCTGTAGTTCCAATATTCTTTGTAAAAATGTAAATGTATAAAATGTGAGATATATACAGATTTTGCAGTATCCTATGTAAAATAATAATTTTTCTATTTTTCACTGTTGGAAAATTTACGATTTTAGAAATCTGGAAAAAATTCCTCCCTACACCTTCTTTATTCTATTATTTTTGCAAAACTCCCCATACTGCATTACAATTCCACCCAACAGGTGTATACCACATTCGATGGTGAATTTTCAAGCTTGTGCAGAATTCCCTTTTGTGGAGGAAGCTTATTTATCTTTAATAGGCTAGTTTTCAGGTCAGACTTAAATCAGCGAAGCTAAGGCTCGTCTTACATCACCTTTGTACAGTTCCTTCGTTTCTTTCGCATACTAAAATACGTTTGTTATTTAAAAACAAGATACTGTAAAACTTTACAAAGGCTCCCAATTTGCACAGTTTAAAATTTCTTGAATAATATTAAATAGTTCCTAAAGATTAACTAGTTTCTTGTGCAAGAACAGTTATTATTCGTTAGCTACTCTTTGATGTTATCGGCGTCTTTCGAAAGCCTGCGTTCACGATCTTATCAACAATTAAAAACCACGACATCACACGTGACATCACGTTTATATTAAGTTGAAGTCATTACTCTTTCGTGTATATATGTTCCAGTATTCATCTCCCCTTCCTTCTCTTGCTCAGGCGATATTCAATTTTCCGTATGGGAAATGTGCGTTCTCGTCTCACGGTTGAAAAAAACGATAAGACGGTATCGACGATTACCTATAGTATATTTACTCGTCGGAAAGTTTTATCGCCTCTGTCACCCTCAAGCGGGTTAAGGACTTCGTTTCAATATTTGTAGACTGGTTTCCACGGTGCGTCTGGAAATACTGAACTCAACAAGTAATAAATGAGAAGCACGTAACGGGCGTTACGTGTTCTGATAGTGGAGAAGAAAATGGGGCTGGTAATTAATAAGCTTGCAGTAGGGGTGTGCGGGTATCCGAAATTACGGGACCCGATTTTCTTGCTAAAAATTCTTACATCTGATCATACTGGAAAATCGTAACTTAAAAGTTTTCGGGTACCCGAAGATGTAAGAATTTTTAGCAAGAAAATCGGCTCCCGAATCGCAAATCGGGTCCCGTAATTTCGGGTACCCGCACACCCCTAACTTGCAGTATGCAGTTTTCATCGAAAACTGATACAAAAATTTATCAAATCTTCATCGACTTTTTCATTGATTGTTGGTTTCTACTGGCTTCCAATTAATTTCTGGGCATCGTCCCAATTATACTTCGATGTTCACGCACCGTATACAATTAATCAAATAGTTCAACGCTACTTGCCGCAGCATCCACTGCCCGACAATTAAATCTCGTTTAGAGGAAGACCGATAGAGCTCTATTAATTAACGGGATGACTCAGATAGGATCGCGCAGTCCAGTATACTGATACCGTCTCGTAATTAGAAGAAGCCGCTATTAATTAAGCTGTTGTTCCTTTATTAATCTGAATGACGATCTGTATCAGACGATCTCGAAGGAACCGCAAGGATACCGTCTACGAATACAGCCAGAATACTATTTCCCCATCTGTATTATCTGCAATCTTGAGCACTTTTTAATTAACATAAAGCAGAACACTGTAATCTCTATTCCCCCTATCAAACAACTTCTCTAAGAGGCAAGCACGACCTATCAATTAAACCTACAATTCTACATAAAATTGCGCTCCTCTATTCTCTCTTACATAACGAAAACACTGCTCAGCATTTACCACCAAGTTCCACTTCGCAGACCTCCCAAGGAAAACCATAACCGCGCCATCTCCCCTTGCTCCACAAAACGATCGTTCTCACGAGCTGCCCGTAACTTCCAAAGATGGCAGCGCGAAGGTCGCAGAAAGATTCGATCATTTCGATCCCCTATGTACACACGCGCGCGCGAACGCGTCGCAATGAATTCGCTCGTCCTTCGCCGAGCGCAGCGCCGCACAAAACACGTATTATGACGAACGTCCTCGCCGTCTAAATCGCCTCGTTATCCACGACGATTGATTTCTCTTCAACCGTAACGCTGAATAATCGTCGGGCGTCCAGCTCTTCCGGTTTCGACGCCGATTACGGCTCGTTTAGCGGCGATAAACCGCTTATATTAAGAAATGACCGATGAAGAACAGCGCTGTCGAAACCGCTCCCTGCAAACCGGCCCCTCGTAGTTTACATTCTACCAGTTTCTATTTCCACGGCAGAATTCGCCGGCCACCTCTAACGGCCGGTGAATGGCGCTCTCTTTGTTTATCCTCGCCCGCGGACAAAGGGTGCTCGAGCCTCGGAGCTTCCTCGTAAACATTGGAGCGCAGAAATGGAGGCTGACAATGGGCAATTTTGATGGGAGATAATACTAAAGGCGTTGAAAATTGAAGAGCGAAAGGAATGATTAATCTAGCATTGTACGACGGATGTGGGGTCCATTTTGACCCACGCTGAGTATCCAGATACATACTGTGTAGAGGTGTGGTGATGGGATAAGAGCAGCAGGGGGCAAAGTCGATGGCCTCTTTAATTGTTGTCTTTTCCGTCAAGACTATAGGGATGTATACAGCATAGTTTTTTGCAATAGTGTTTTGACTTCAAATAGCACCTGGTTGGCTACTGAATCTGGGCTAGGCATGGTACATGTTATTTGTTATTAATGCTACTAAATTCATGAGGCAGATTAGGATTTTAGAGCATAAGATCAGATTGAATAGAACAGTTTAGCCTGAAGTGTGTATGAATGAAGTTACGTATGTACCTATGGGTCAAAATGGACCCTTCGTAGGTAAAGTTCGTTATGTATAATTTGTTGTAACTCAACACTGAGTATCTTAGAAACCGCAATTCTGTTTTATTCCTCCACGGTGGAGCGTGATGTGGTTTTAGAAGACGAGCAAATATGCGGTTTGGAGTTACGAGCCCCGGGTGTTACACGTAATTGGAGGGGGGCTCCGTGGATCCTTCAAAATGATGAAATGAGCGGTTCGATCGACGAGGGTATACCTGTTATGGATGTTGACCCGAATATCGAGTATCCATAAGTGGTTGCCCCAGCTTCATTGAATAAATACACCTTTGTTAAATTACCAATCCCTGCGATCTCCCTTCGAGATAAGCCCCCTCGATCCAGCGCAGAGTAGACATTGCGAAGACGGTACCATCAATTGCGCAAAATATTTCACGACGATAAGATTCGTTCCAATCAATATATTTCTATTAACAATAGAATTATCGTTGAAGAATCCCGAAGCTCCAATTTCCGTTGCAACGTTAAGAGAATATATAATATGGATATTGTTTAGTAAATAGTGAAGATAACATGGAATTGAGGGGTTTAACTTTTTGATTCTTTTTGTGAATTTTTCTAATGATAATTGGATTTAGAAGTTTACTTATTAGACACCAAGGATCAAGTAATTCCGCTTTGAATCCGAAATTCTTGGTTGAGCGATGAGTATTCCAACTATTTGTTGAATTCACCATAAATGGACGCTTACAGGCATGTAAACGGAAACGTGAAAATAGGTGACCACAGCTGCCGCGAAATGTACCAACGCCATGTAAGGATATCCTTGTGAATCGCACAACCGTCGAATGATCCCACTCTCTGACATCATCACGAGGTTTTATTAAATGAAAATTAGGGACGCCAGAGAAATCGATATTCACCAGCGACCACGCGTCGTGCGATCAATCAACGTTGCTCAGGATCTATCTTGATTTCTCATTCGGCTCACGTGCAGCTTGGTGGATTCGATTAACAGACCTCGCGACGATCTCCACATTTTTGAAATGTTTGATTCAGACAGCCCAGGGGGTATTCGGAGCATCAATTTGACCTCTTTATTATACCCTTTGTGTGGCTAATTAAAACCGCACAGTGCGCTGCATACGACTATTTAACCCTGCTATGGACTTCAGTTTAGCTATACATATGTGTTATATGAAATATGATGGGAAAGAACGAGAAACGCGCGTATTAATGATAGCTTTTCTACATTTTTTCGAACCTAGAAAAATTATTTAAGACATGAGAACGTGGTGGGGTCAAGAAAGACCCAGGGGCTGTAGCAGGATTACAGAAATGAGGACGTGGTTAGGTAAAAAAAAACCCAGGGACCGTAATGGAGTTAAAGAACTGGGAATTCTAGTAGAGTTAAATCACAAGGTGGCCTATAAAGGATGGTATCCAAATGAATGCTGGTTCTTTTCACACAAGATACTTCTGCAGCCTACCACTGGTATTTTGAATACATTCACATATTTCCCATCTATTTCTACCTTCCTCAAACCAAAACCGTCTCTGCCAAGTGAATGCATCTGCTGAAATACCAGTCGTTATTCACAGAAGTATCTCGCGAGAAAATTCCATTATTTCACCCTCCCTTGAGTACCAGTAACTCCACTCCACCCGCCATTGTGAATTGTGATCTCCATCCGTGAGAATTGGAATACACGCAGACCAAAGTCGATCCGAAAAAAAGAGGAAAATACATCCAGACTTTGAACGAGAACCTGCTTTCCAGGAAAATCCTCCGTTGTTCCACGTTGTATCGTGGAAATCGTGAAACTTCAGCGTCCACGCGATTCCTCTCTCATCCTCCTTCTCCAGCTCGACGAGTCCGAGCCACTGGAAGATCCAGCGACGCGATAAAGAGGTTAAAATACCGGCGCGTCGAACCGAGAACTCGCCCTGGCAATTTAGAGGGAGGACGTAATGCGCAACGAGTCGAGTAAAATCGTTAATTAAGAGCTTTGCGCTTTATGACTTCAGCGATCTCTGCAGCGGCGAACCGTGTAATGGGCTTCGGCCATCATTGTTTCTCCGTTGTACGCGTCTGAAGATTCTATTTCTCGCGTACAGAAATCGACGAATAATCACCAACACGGGCGACCTCTTGAATAAAATTGAAATCAGAATCTCATGATTATCTCGTCGCCTTTATACTCCATTCTACGTTAATAGAGACACGAATCCGGCTGCCTACGCTGTGATCCATAAATTTATTGTCACGGCGCATGGTTTAAATTAACATTTAATAATCAATTCAACATTAATTATTTTTATAACGGGCTAACTAATCCCAGTTTTCACAAAATGTATTAAATTTCATTTTATTAAAAATTAACATTTTGAGGAAAAAATATTTCACCCTCACAACACTTCATAAACTTAAATAAAAGAGCTCAGACAAAAGAGGTTCGCTAACTCATGAAAATCCTCTGCTAATTTCCAGCGATCTTCGGTTCAACAACATAGTGGAACTCCATCCAGGATCCTTCCACGGCCTCCACGAGCTGCACACGCTCCTCTTGAACGACAACCGCGTCGAACACCTCCTGCCCAGGACCTTCGAGGGCGCGCCGAACCTGAGGATCCTTTATTTGTACAAGAACCGAATAAAGCACATATCGCCAGAGGCTTTCACGGGTCTGCCAAAACTGGAGCAGCTGTATCTGCATTACAACCACCTGAAGGAGATCAAGAAGGGCACGTTCAATGATCTGCCCGCGTTGGAACGTCTGTTCTTGCACAGCAACATGCTCCGTCATCTGCCCGCGGACGCGTTCCACAACGTGGGCCCCATGACGCGGCTTCGTCTGGACAGCAACGCGCTCGTCTGCGACTGCGACCTCGTGTGGCTGGTGCAACGGGTGCAGAGCAAACCCTCGGAGATGGCAGCCGTCTGCCAGGCACCACACGAGATGAAGGGACGATCGCTGACAGCTATGTCGTCCGACGACTTCCATTGCAGTTGAGTATATCGGTTTTTTTAATTTGACGTGGGTGTACTGAGCAGTGGTGAGGTTTCAGGGGAGATAAAGTGATTCGTAGAGGTGTTTTATTTCTAGTGATTGGCAATATGGATATTAGAGCGCCGAACCTCGGAGCTAGTTATCATTGCTCCCCGTAGAGTTATCGCTTTACAGGGTTTTGGGCTGTTAGACGCAGAGCGTAGAAGCGGAGATCGGAGCACGGAGCAGTGGGGGCTAAAAATTTATTAGCATAAAAAATTATTCGTTTGTCTCGAATAACTACATTTTATTCTAACAGCGGTGTTAAGAAAGAGTTTCGATGTTCAAGTTTCTTCACGACACCCGCGAGACGCATTGTCTGCAACGATATCAGGGAAAGTTTGTTTTCACGGCGTAGGAAATATTGGAGTCGCGCGAAGTTTTTGCAGGGGGATAATTTCTGCTGGAAAAATTGCTCCATTAGGGGTGGTGGAGACTGGAGACAAAGTGATGGGCCCAGGGGATGACGCCACTTGTGATTGCTTCATTTATAATCACGCTTCCAGTCATAAAGCATTATGCCACGCTCCTCTTTGATTTAGGGCTGAGAGGAAGAAAGCAATCTAGCTATTACACATCCTCGATTACAAAAGCCCGAAATTGTAGGCTCCTGGGACTTAGAAAGACGAAACGTAACAAGCAATTCTCTTCCTCCATTCTTCCAGGCAAGCCGCGCATCATGAACGGCCCCCAGGACGTGGAAGTGCGGCTAGGCGGCACGATGAGCTTCACCTGCGAGGTAATAGGCGACCCAGCCCCCGAGATCATGTGGATGAGGGACTCGAACGAGGTGTCCCCCGATGGGAATCGCTACGTGGTCCAGACAGATGGGACGCTGGTGATATCGGACGCGACGGAGCAGGACACCGGCGACTACGAGTGCGTGGCTAGGAGCGAGATGGGTTCCACGAAGTCTAGGAAGGCCAGGGCTCTGATCACCGTGTCCCCGTCGCTGAGGTTCACCGAGCTGCCGGAGTCTCAGACGGTGCAGGTGGGCACGGATGTCTCGTTCGTTTGCAGAGTGGATGGCCAGCCCACGCCGAGTATCCAGTGGTGGAGGGACAGCCAACTGTTGAGCGTGGGTGGCCGTGTGGCGATCGAGGAGGACGGAAACGTGCTGCGTATCCTCGCCGCGAAGGAGTCCGACGCGGCGAGGTACGTGTGCAGGGCGAGGAACTCGAACGGGTACGCGGAGACCAGCGCTGATTTGAAGGTCGTCGACGCGGCCTACAGTCCGCCCAGGCTCACTTACGAGCCGCAGGATATGGAGGCGGAACTAGGTGCCATTATCGAGATGCCCTGCAGGGTCGAGGGTGAACCGAAACCGGTGATACAGTGGAAGAAGGATGGCAGCGCCTTGGAAGGGGCGAGGGTCAAGGTATCGCGCGCTGGGAGTCTCTACCTGTATAATGTCTCTGCTGCGGACGCTGGCAGGTGGGCTGGATTGTTGGTACTTGGGGGGAGGATGTAGGAGGTGGAATAGTTGAGGAGTTGTATTTGGAAGTTTGTAGATTCCTTGTTCAACTGTGTTATAGCATACTGGTGCATTATGTTGTATCTGTATCGCACTAATATGACACCTGCTACATACATTTCCCTCAAGTGGTTTGCCTCAACACTAGAAATATATTTACTTTAATGATTTCGAGGATTTACTGTATCTTTACCACCAACTATAACTCTTTGAATTCCATAGTACCTGATTCTCGTTAAATTGATTAAAAATCAGTAAATTTAAGACCATCATTCGAGATGATCACGTTTGATCTCGGAGTTTTCCTTTGCACCCAGGTACGAATGTTCAGCCGTGAATGAGTACGGTCGCGCGACGGCCCAAGCCCTGGTGCGCGTTCGCCAACCTGAAGCGACGGACGTTCTGGTGATAAGAGCCTTCAAGGATGCCACCGAGGAAATCGATCGAGCCATTAACAACACGTTGACGAACCTCTTCAGCGGCGACAGATCCTCGCAGAGAGTGAGCCCCTTCCGCCTTGCGCGGTTCCCAAACGCAGTCGGTCGTGCGGCAGCCAGGCCAGCTGAAATCTTCGAAAGAACCCTCTTCAACATCCGACGTATGGTGGACGCTGGTATCACGGCGAATACCACCAACGAATTTCGATATGAGGAGATTTTGACCCCAGAACAGGTAGAATCTTTTAAACGATACCCTAGGTTTTGCTTAGCCCTTCTTTGTTCTGAGATTTCCGCTCGAACCTCTGCATTCGACTTGATTCTGTATAATTTCTAGTAACGTGATAGTCTTGAAGGTACAAGCGAGGAAATGTGCTTCTTGCTTTTTACTAGAAGCTTCCATGGACCCAAAAGAGCAGTTCATCTTTGCCTGCTTATATCCTTGATGTGGTATCCAAAAACTATTACAGAATGTATCCCTGAACTTTGAAGTTATCGCAGTTATAACCATTCTACATATATTCCTTGCATGCACAATGCGGATCCTCAAAGCAGTATATAGTAATAAGCAGAGTGCAAATAGAACAGTTCAAATGCAACTAGATTAACTACCCTATTGTAGTATCTTAGAGGAATCCCACATCTTCTCAACTCGCAACCTAATCTTCACACCATTCTCATAGATCAGGGAGATCGAGCGACTATCTGGCTGCACCGGCCACAGGCGTCGCCAGAACTGCACGAACATGTGCTTCCACAGCAAGTACCGCAGCGTAGACGGCAGCTGCAACAACCTGCAGCACCCGACCTGGGGTTCCTCCTACACCGGGTTCCGCAGAGCCCTGCAGCCGATCTACGAGAACGGATTCTCCTCCCCGGTCGGCTGGGAGAGAGGACGTCGTTACTACGGGTTCCCAAAGCCAGCGGCGCGACTGATCTCCACAACTCTGGTGTCAACGCACAATGTAACCCCCGACGAGAGGATCACCCACATGGTGATGCAGTGGGGCCAGTTCCTTGACCACGACTTGGATCACGCTTTGCCCGCAGTCTCCAGTGAGTCCTGGGCTGGCATAGACTGCAAGAAGTCCTGCGACAACGCGGCCCCCTGCTTCCCCATGGAGGTTCCGCCCGGGGATCCTCGAATAGCCAACAGAAGGTGCATAGATTTCATCAGAACCAGCGCAGTTTGCGGCTCAGGAGCGACGAGCGTGCTGTGGGACAGCTTCACCCCTCGCGAGCAACTGAACCAACTCACCAGCTACATGGACGCCTCCCAGGTGTACGGCTACGACGACGATCTGGCCAGAGATCTCCGGGACTTCTCCACGGACCACGGTCTGCTGCGAGAGGGCCCAACTATCCCCGGCCACAAGCCGCTTCTCCCCTACGCTTCTGGCCAGTTCGTCGACTGCAGGCGGAACCCCCTCGAAAGCTCCATCAACTGCTTTGTGGCAGGTGACATCCGCGCGAACGAGCAGATAGGCCTCCTAGCGATGCACACGATATGGCTGCGGGAGCACAATCGCATAGCTCGTAGCCTGAGGGACATGAACCCCCACTGGAACGGCGAGAAACTTTACCAAGAAGCCAGGAAGATCGTCGGTGCCGAGATGCAGCACGTAACTTACCAGCACTGGATACCACGCGTGTTCGGTGGCAGCGCTGAAGAGCTTCTGGGCCAGTACCGCGGCTACGATCCTAACTTAGACGCCAGTATATCGAACGTGTTCGCTACTGCTGCCCTGCGATTCGGTCACACGTTAATCCAACCCCGATTGCAGCGTCTGAACGAGTCCTTTCAATCTATCCCCCAGGGCCCCCTCCTTCTGAGGGACGCCTTCTTCTCACCTTGGCGACTGGTGGAAGAAGGTGGCGTCGACCCGTTGATGAGGGGCATGTTCGCCACCGCTGCCAAGCTGAAGCTACCCGAGGAGAACCTGAACACAGAGCTGACGGAGCAACTGTTCCGCACAGCGCACGCGGTAGCTTTGGACCTGGCAGCGATGAACATCCAACGGGGCAGGGATCACGCTCTCCCGGGGTACCTGGAGTGGCGACGATTCTGTAATATGTCTCACGTGGAGAGCTTCGACGACCTGGCTGGCGAGATAAGCAGCGCTAGGGTCAGGCAGAAGCTGAGGGAGCTGTACGGTCACCCCGGGAACGTGGACGTATGGGTGGGTGGGGTCCTCGAGGATCAGCTGCCCAACGCCAAAGTGGGCCCTCTATTTAGATGCATTTTGTTGGAGCAATTTAGACGCACTAGGGACGGCGACAGGTTCTGGTACGAGAGCCCCAGTACCTTTAAACCCGAGCAGCTCGCTCAGATCAGGCAGACTAGCTTGGCACGGATCCTGTGCGATAACGGCGATAAGATTAATCTAATACAGCCGAATGTGTTCCTACTGCCGGAGGGCGAAAACAAATTTGTCACCTGCGACGAGATACCTTACGTGGATCTGAGAGTCTGGTCCGATTGCTGCGACGGCTGCGAGGATCACAGCAACACGATCTCCCGTTTCCGGCGCAGCGCGGCCAAATACTTGCCACCGCAGGATAATTTTGTAGTTGAAGATACGAGGACGTGGAAGTATCTGGAAAGGAAGATCGAGGAAACGGAGGTGGAGTGTAAGGAAGTCAGGGACCTCGCCGAGTCTTTGTCTCTTAGGATAGAGAAATTGAGGTCGATGTTAGAAGACCTGAAGGGATCTAAATAGGGAAATGAATAGTCGCCAATCTCCCTCTCCATTCTCTGCTAGCTTAGAATCGCTTTTGCCTTTGAAATTCATTAACTTCGCGCATTTATTATTGTACATAAATCGTGGCTCGCGATAGATCGGTTCTTTGCTGTCCCATGCTGGGCACGTCTCGTTATTTAGATTGTCACATCTCTAGTCCCACGTTCTGATACTGTAAAGACACTCTAATGGAATTTAAAAGTTGAAATAGGGTTTATTTCATTTTATAAATACAGTACGATTTATTCGGACGAGAGGAGGCATCTGTGGACGACAAAGGATACGCGTTGCTTCAGTAGCGTAACGTAGGCGCAGTTCAGCAGCAACTTAGATAAAGTTATTTATGTAACCGATTTTGCTGTAGCGTGAATACTTTAGAAGGCGATTTAAACTCGACTTTGTAGAAACGACGAAGGGGAAGTGTAGGCTTTTACTTCTAACATTTCTCTAATCCCATTTCTATGTAATAATAATGCTGCATTTCTTTCCAATGATAATACAAGGTATCTACGTATCTCTGTACGCCGACCGCCTCGTTATGTGATTTAATGCGTTCTATCTATTGCTTTACTATTTAGTATCGCAACAAACTCGAGTTGTTAACCGGTTCTTCTCCAGCACTAACCAATGAAGTGCTTCTATTCGCACATAAATTGTTAATGCACATATTACTTAATATGTACAGTTTTGGCACCGATCGATGCTAGGTCGCCAGCGATTGTATTTTGTATGACCCTGTGCCATTGAGCGTTATAGCATGTATTATAATCATTTATAATGTATATTTTTTAATAGTAAAGAAATATTTTACTCGTGATGTGTTCAAGTTTGTACTATGCATAATAGGACACAATTATGTCTAGAGAGATTAGATTTAGTTAAACGTGGATTGAAATTCAGTGATAAATATTCAGGTGCTATATTATATTACTATTCAAGGAGAAATGCTTTGTACACTGACTACTATATAACACTATTTCATGTTCCGATAAATTTTGTGTGTCGTCCATGAGCAATTATGTCTTTCCCCTCATTCTTTGTAAGATCCACCGAAAGAAAGGCTAATCTTTTACCAGCACGTACGGTCTTCGCATCGATCGTCACCAATTCACCAGGAAGCGCAGGTTTCATAAACCTGTGCAATAATTATTATCGTGTATAATATGATTACCTTCGGGCAAATATAAATGCGTATACAATAGAGTGTTCTTACGTGACGTGCAGATCTACTGAAACTCCTGGTGCACCAGTCCCCTGGGTCATCACAGCATAACTAGAGATGCAGTCGATGATGGTGCTTGTACAGCCCCCATGCAGAGTACCGCCTAAATTCAGGTGCTCCTCGGAAACAACAAACTGTGCCTTGCAGTTTCCATTTCCAGCCGAGATTATTTCCAGCTGCTCGAGAAAAAAATAAGATGTCTAGGAATAATTTTAAAATAAGACTGCTTCGTCACAGTTTCATTAAGTTTCTATTTAAGTAATCGCATTGCAATTATATATGTATAATGTGTCTATAATGTTCAATGTAAAGTAGACTCGATAAGAGAGCCGATTGTACGAAGAGATTACTTTTTTCAAGCACTGTCCGAAATTTGGCGTCTTAATGATCTTATCAAAAACAGCTTTGATAAATTCGGTGCCACGTGGCATGTTGTCACTCATGTAGCTTCAATTGCTTCACTTAAAAAGACTGAATTTTAGTAGCCGAAAGTTAGGGATTTTTCAATCGATTCCATAGAATTCACTAATCATTGGCTAGCAATCTTTGCTCGCCCGCTACTATGACTTTACTGACCACAGTCGACGTAACCTACATAAGTATGTACATAATACTAGGTTAAGCGATTTAAAAAATTGTTTTTGCCAACTCATGACTTGGAAAAGTGGGAATACTTCATGAGCCTCGTAGTTTTACTCAGTTTTACTACCGCATCGAACGAAATAAGTAAATTGTCACACTTATATTTAAGCATTGTCGTTTTATTATAACAGATAAGATATTGAAATAATATAGGTATATAGATACAATTGGTAGACACCTCCTCGCGTCCCCTTACACAATAAATAACACCACTGTTTTTTTATTAATACATTATAAACGCATCTAATAGTACAGGAGACTTAAACATGATTAATAGGCAATCCTTGACTATTTAAAAGATGATCCTTAGAGTCTTTGAGATACTTAGGACCATCTCCAACTCGAGTATAAATCATGTATTTAAATTGCCCCGACGACTGTTGCTGAATGTTCATCTTACTCAGTAGATTCTGAAGCAGATTAGAATGCGATTGATTTAGTATATATTGCCGAAGATGTACTTTCACGCAGAGGCAGTAAGATTTACCTGCGAAGGCTTAACAGTTTCGATAGGCAGTCCCCTTCTGTATTCTACTAAATTATCTTTCAATGGTGGGAAGAAGTGATCCAATACACCTAGAACTGCTGGTACATCTTTCTCCAAAAGGTATAGAGTCGTGTTTGGTCCTGCGTCATAGGTGTATGCCACCTGCGATAAACAGCTAAAGTTTTATTAAAATTCAGTGAATTTTGAATCTTCAATAATAAAACGATTCAACGCTACTGATACCTTAACACTGTTAACAGCCTCGTTATAGGAATGAATAAGTTCCACAACTGCGTGTGAAACGTCGTTCATGTAGGTACAGGGCGGATACGTGTCCAACACTACCGCATGCATCTGATTAGAATCCTTCATTGTGAGCTCAGCAAATGTCTTGTAATCTTTCTCAATTATTGCTTGCTGTATTCTATTCGTTCTTTCAGGAACTATGTTCTTTGCCCTGTACTTTAGGAGTTCAGAAGTCTCCATGCTCCTTTTCATTCCAATTGCACTGGAAACTTTCTTCTTTGAATCTTTCACCTATGAAGAAATATACAATTTATTAATATACTCGGTATAAAGTAATTTAAAGTAGCAAAGGTAATACGTACAACCAATATCAAAATTCTCATTTCTGGCCAGTGGGAGGCAGGTACGATTTGCTTAGCTATACTATCAACCCCATTCGGTGCAGAACCCATGTACCATCTTACGAAACCTCCCATAACACTGCGACATGCCGACCCAGAACCCACACGTGCAATTGCGCTAATATCACCCTACAATGTATTATAATACTTAGATTTAAAGAGACTGTAATCGATGGTACATAATGTATAATATATATCTTTTAAAGAGACCTCCACTTTGAACAGCTTAGCAAGAGCCGCCACAAGACATGCGTAACCAGCTGCGCTGGAAGCTAAGCCAGCTGCAGTTGGGAAATTGTTCTCCGAGCAAATGTGAATTTTCAATTGACTTAAGCTATTGGAATGTGTTGCCCTTTTCCTAACTAAAACAGTATACAGTGTTATTTGCAGGCGTTTTAAAAGCTTCAATATGTTTGCGTATACTTTACATACTTTCGGTTAAACAGTTCTGTAATCTTGGGCTGCTTATGTCTTCTTCTCTGAAAGATTGAAATATTGCATTAGGATATAGCTTATGTACAGAATTTAATTAGCTTGCGAAACTTACTTTCCATTCAACCACATGCGATCCTCTTTGAAATTTGGACTGGCCATGACAGTGGTCTTTGCACATAGCTAGAAATTAATGCAAGTCGTAAAAGATAAGTTCGCTGAGTTTATATATGGCTTCGCTAAACAGAGCTGCATATTTACCTGGTCAGTATCCAAAGTAGCACTAATGGAATCATTTGCTGGTAGTATTAACGTTTCATCTCTCTTGCCCCCTATAAATAAAAAAAGCTGCAAATCATGGTACAGACACTTTATGATTTTATCAGCAAACTCATTTTAATAGTGCTCGAAAATAGCTATTCAAATTCAAATCGTTATACATATAGGTCAAACGTATACAGAGACTTATAATACTTTTAAATTCGTTTTTTTTCTCTCGCGATGCAAAGTAGCAGATAAAAAGACAATCGTTTTTCGATAAGACTTTCCAAGATTAACGAAAACATATGTCCGCCTAGAAAACTATTACTTTCATTCGAAATTTCAGTTTGAAACGTGAAAATGGCGCGAAATTGAATATACAGCAGAATTAAAGAATAAATTTTTTTTCTGTTATCTAGTGTCTTCCGAATTGAATAAATCTTCTGATAAATAGAGTAATATAAATTTGGAATTATCATTCAACAACTTCCGTGATTAAATCGAGTTTACTGTGATAACAAATTGTATGCACACTACGCACACCTTTGCATTCGATAACAATGAGACTTAAAACGATTACAATATCAGAACAAAGAAGAAACGAAAGAAGGATACGTACAATATTTTATAACGGCGATATTTACAGGTGCAATGCAGGTAACGGTACCCATCTCTCAAACTTTCATTCACGGTCCCTCAACGACAAGTACGCGCCATCAAGTAACAGGCTTTTATCTTGCGCGCCGTATTTATGTTCAAGAATGCATGAACTATTCGCAAATTAGATGGGAACTCACAACAAAATCTCCATTTTTTCTTACCTATTCTTTATAGAGTATTCCTCCACTACATTCTCTAGCTCGCTATTTTTATCAAAAATACTTTGATCAACCACATTAAACGTCCTTAGTATCCGAAAATGAAAGAGTCTTCCACTTCTTTCTATACACATTCAAATTCACATGAATCGCCCGCCAAGCTGCAGCTCGCTTTTATCAGCGGTTCAGCCGTCGCTCTTTCTGCTCCTTCCGTCAGATGTTGCCACGGTAGGATCGCATTCCCGCTTCGTGCGCGGAGGAGCTGAGTGGCCAGCCGGTTTTCAGTGTGATGCCGGTTCCGCGGACGGTGGGGGTGATACGCGCGAGTCCCTGGAGGGCTGTTTGTACCACGGTTGTGCACGGCGTGCACGGTGCTCCTGCGAAGTGCGCGCTCCTTCCCCGCGATCGGGCACCGTACGGCAACGTGGGATAGACGGTACGGGCGAAAGGACGATGTGAGCGTCGCGGAGCAACCTTCGAGCACCTCCGTACGATCACTGGGCGCAGAAAAGTGGAACCGCGGGACGTTCGGGTGGAAGGAACATGGTGTGCTCGTGGTGCCGCGACTGTTGGACGTTTATTAAAAGACGGTAACTCAGACGGTATACTAGCGCGATCCGGAGGCTGTTGTGGCCGCATCCCTTCCTCGTTATCTCGCGCGTGTCTTGCCTCTCGTACACCCGTGCGTCGTTCCCTTTCTCCGGACTCGGCGCGAGTCGACACGCGGCCGAGCGGGATTACGTGTTCCTTTGGCGAAACACGGAGCGAGCGTAGCGTGCGCGGGGAATTAGCGCGAAGAGGAATTAGGAGGGATCCGGACTGGTGGCACGTACGCGTGCCATGATCAAGTGGTCGTGTCGCGTCGAATAAGTTCGCGAGGCAGAGGTGCCCTCCCCCGTAGGGACGTCCGTTGGGTTACGGTGACCGAGTTGCTCTCTGTCATCTGTTTCCGAGAAGGGTCGAAAGAGAAGAGAGAGAGAGAGAGAGAGAGGGTTCGGCGGTCCGTGTGTCGTATGTGTGCAGTGTGTATATATAATCGCGGCATGGGGCGTCAGTGTGGTTGGTCCTTCACCAACGGCGGAACCTGAATGTGTGCATATTTCTCCTGGCTGACCGGCCTGCCTGCCACCGTTAAGCTGCATTCACAAGGGGAGACGATTCTCGGGCAAGGACCGTGTCTCGGTCGCGCCTGCCAGGAACGCGAATCGAACCGGTTCATGTGGACCATCCGGCCTCGATCGTCCAATCGGCGAGCAGGTAATGTTCATATCGATATTTATGCTATTCAACTGTCAACCTCGATAGTGCCGTCTGCGAGGATCCTTGTTTTACAGAGAATCAGTTTTGAACGTTCGCGGGTCGCGGGTAGCGTGGCTATTACTCCATTTATGTACGGAACTTTTATGTACAGCAGAACTCCGTTTATGGAACTTTTATATACAGTAGAACTTCATTTTTTTAAACTTTGTATGCAATGGAACTCGATTGCTTTATCGAACATTGTGGAGTTATTATCCAAACCCTGACCTCGCAGCGTGCCACTTATAATACGAACTCGCATCGTTGCCTAGAATGTATTGTGCACATTATGATTCCTTGTATCCGATCAGTAAACCAAGTGATAGCGTATTCGAACACGTGATCTGAACCGTCATATCCCCCGACATGTTCGGACAATAGGAATCCTACTGTATGTCTATTATGTTTGTACACGTTATATGCAAATAGGTTGATATTATCTCCAACGAAGCACTAATTAACGTGACGAAACGAAATGTTAAGTTACATTCCCTTGAGGGTTAATGAAACGTGTGCACAATGGATTTTCAAAGTATATTTTCTCGTTAATGAAGGTTGGAACAAAATAACTTTATTCCACAGTTTTTGTTCCTTTTGAGAGGGATCATTTTCCATAATGCCACCCACTTTGAACACGCCTCCATGTATTTTCGTTACTGGAAATAGTTTCAATGTTAATCGATTATTAATCATCACACCCCCTGCACTGCCGTCGGCTGTGCATTTTATCAGGCGGACTTCTTTCGAACAGACGGGTCGTTCTCATTGAATAATTCAAGCCGCCGTGACAGTTTCTACTTTTGCGTCTGGCGGAGGGTAGACCACGTAAATTTGCTTATGAATATTTTCTACTGGCCTTCTACACGTATGCTCGCGTATTTCTCGGCGTTTATATTGTATCTAACGGTTTGGTTCTCGCCCCTCGTTTCTTGGATACTTCCCTAGGGGAACGTCCTGGCGCTTCGTAAATCATGCATACCGATGGATTTCGCGCGGAAATTAATGACTCTCGCGAAAGTACTGGAATCCACGCTCACGGGCCCGTAAAACGTGCGTTCGATAACACGTGGGGCGCTAAACGAGGCTCTGGGGTTCGCGCAGCAATATTTATTTACACAACACGCGCTAATCCATACACATATAATATGTTTGTTTGTGTATTTATTTAGTAAACGTGTCGGCGATTTCCTTTAAGGCCTGGTCCAGATCTGAACCGAACCCCGAACCGAACACCACTTGAGTAGTTAGACGGAGCAAGACAAGTAGATCCTTCGTCTTGCTCCATCTAACTACTCAAGTGGTGTTCGGTTCAGGGTTCAGTTTAGATCTGGACGCAGCCTTCCGCATACAGCGTGGAGTTACACTTGAATAGTAAGAAGCACATCAGGTCGAAATAGCTCTAACCATTGCACTTTGAAAGGTAGCAAAGAAGACCACAGAATTGCATGGAGGGTGGGTGTTAAAATTTATTGCAAACAACTGAACCAATTCGAATAAAGCAGAATAATTGACATGCTCATTAACGAATTTGAAAAAGGGAAATTAAGTTAGGATGTCCGAGATATTTAATTGTAATCATTATTTACGGTCGTATAAAACAATTCATTCGTTATAAGCAACATCTACGGAAACCGCCCATAGGCGTTCGGCGACTATGGTTAGTAAATGCGATTAAAGGAGTCCCGCACACGGCTAAGCATTCAAAGCATTTGCACCCACAGGGTTAATATATGAAATAACCAAACTCTTCCTAGTAAACAATTGTTTTTAATATTCTTATTCTTTTCCCTATCTCTTCAACCAGAAGATTGATAGAATAATACAATTTTCTCATAGCGACCACTTAAAATCCAGTACCCCATTCCCTAATTAACCTAAATATTCATCTGTTCTTTATCCCCACAAAATCTTCATAACATCCGCCTTTCACGTTTCTTATCTCCGAGTCTACTAAAAGTTCACGAGCTCATAAACCCAGCGCTAGGAATATTCTTCCGCGCGACCCTTGCGCGGCCATCTTGAAAATCTAATTCTAAACATGCCGTATCCGATTGTCAGAGGGAAAAAGGCGGCGCGAGGGGGCGGGGGATTATACGGGAGATCGCGTTAAAGCACGTTCCCTCCTCGGGTTCTATTCACGATGGATGTCGCATTACAAACAGATCAGACGGCCGCGCGAATGAGTATGCTGCGCGCGTTTACCGTTCCATGTGTATCGCCGCCCGTGGGTTAGACGCTGGCTCGCTGCTGCGAACAGAACGGCCCCTGTCTCTTTGTTCGCCACGCGCGCGCTCCTGTGAACGCTGCTTAATTCAGGTGTGCCCCGCACAAAGATGCATCCTCCGGCGGTACTTGAACTCTGCGTCCCGACGCCATCCAGCCCGCCAGCCCCTTTGACAATTAATTCCACGGAGACATTTAACCGCTCGCTTTTAACGTTTAAATAGCTACGTGTATTTTTAAACACGCGTGGGAGCAAATCAAATCTGCTTTACCATATTTGCTTTCGTCTTGCATTGGCGCGAGGGCGCCCGTGTAACGTTTTGGCATTTCATTTTTCTGTTTTTCAATTTCCTGTGGACCTTTCGTTACCGTTTCTAAGTGTATTAATTTATATAGTTTGATATGGTCTGGGTGATTGTGTATCTAGCCCATCTTCCCATCATCATTGTTCTTTCTCGTTACAAAGTATCTTGTTAAGAATGGCAAGGGCAATTTCTTATGCTGAACGTGGAAGTTTCTATGAATTATTTATGAGGCATAAAAAACATTTTAACGCATCAGATGTTCGTTAAGATACTAGGAAACAGTATCTGAGCATTCAATGCAAATCGTGTTTTCCTTGTAAATTATTTTTCATTTCCTGTCGTGGAGTAGATAGAGCGATTTGAGGTTCGAGGTACATATCATAAATCGGGAAGTAAAAAGTAATAGAAGATTGACAAGAATAACTATTTTCAGTAATTCAAAATTTATTATTTGAAATAAATGGGGGAGGAATGAAAAACAAATTAAATATTTGAAGTGAACAGAAATACTTTATATTTACTACTATGCACTTTTTTTCATTAAATATTTCATTTCTGTGATGCGAGTAACTCTCAAAGCACTGATTACTTAATTCCACTGTACAATATTTCCAATTGCTAAATTGTTGCAAGGTATTTATTGGGTGAAAGTATTAACACAGCAAATCTATTCATTTTGTCCAAACCAAATGATTCAGCGTTTTACGTAAGCGCAGCCACGCGTTAATAAACTTCAAACAATTTTTCTCTAGGAAACGGCTCGGTCATTTTTTCCATTCCGCGAAATATGACTTTCTACTCGAGGATAGTGTCGGAAACTGTTACAAGCCTTTTTCTTCGTATTCGCGGTCCCGTTAAAACGGATGTAATAAAACTGCTTCCTATACCGACGGACCTTATCTCCGCCGTACCTGTAATTGACAAAACGGTGTCATTTACCTTTCTTTCGTGGAACGCGCAAAATCTGTTTGGGAAAGTAGGTTTTACGAACGTTCCACCGTGCCTCCTCCGCGAAGATTCTAATTTAGCCGGGTTCGAAAAACAGTGTGCAAAAGTTCACACTGTCTTTCACAGGTCGGTGCTAAAGTTCGTCCTCTTTATTGAACTCCGTCCTTATTAAAGGCAAAAATATATTACATGTTTTGTAAGTATGTCCCTCGGCTCTATCTATGACCTTTTGTCACTTTTCTGGTAAAAGTTCAAGTGGATGTAGTAAATAAAGACAATTTTGTGCACTGACCTAATAATTACATTATTTAAATCTGAATTTATTTGCAATAGCGTATTACCCTTCAAAAGTAATGCAAAAAAATTAACAAATAACAAATTGCATGTTTTAATAGAAGTAGAAGATCAGATGGAATCAGGATTCAAATAGAACCATAATTAATCAGATATAGTACTCTAAATTACACAAATTAGACTATCCCTCCCCTAATTACTCGAAGTTAAAATTACGCCCACAAATTAATGGTGCCATAAATGCGAAATCCCACGAAACAATAACAGTCATAAGTACGTTTTAGTTCCCCCCACAGTATTACGCTTCAAAGGGGCACAGTGGCGGTCCTCAAGCGGAGGATTAAAAGATTAACTCCCTAAAGCTTCTCCCTCGCGTCGTTTACCAACGTTGGCGTTGTATTTAACGTAATAAAACGGGTGTCATCAATTAGTCCCTTCGCAGGTCGCAAATCCAGCTCCGCAATAATAAACGGAAATTCTGCGCGCCAGAAGATGGGGAGATAAGGCAGCAGCTGTTGTGCGTAAGAAAATCGGTGATTGCCTTACGGGGCCGCATGAATTCGTTCGCGAACGGGCACAGTCGGTCGAGCCACGTGAATCCCAGTTCGAGGAATAAATCCGTGCGTGGACTGTGGCCCTACCGATATAAGGTTGCCGGCCGTTCCTCTTTGCACGCTTGCTCCCTCGATCCCGCCCTTCTCGCTTCCCGCCGTCCTTTTTGACTCATATACCGGGTGTGGTCGGGGCAACGATTATATAATGTGACATTCTGGTGAAAGTCGAAGGGATTTATTAAAATTCTTGCAGTAGAAGTTTGGATACTTCTTTAACTCTTGAACGGAGGTGGCTGGGTCGATTTTGACCTATGATGAAAATTAAAAATGGGCAAAAAATTATTTGAAATTTTTTCCATGTTTTAGAATAAGATTTCATATCAAATATCGATGTGGTGGTGTAAGAGCCTTGTTTCTGTAAGGGAGTTGTGCTATTAAGTAGCAAGTAGCATGAGTAGGTACGGACGTAGGATGAGTCATAATTGACCCAGTGCTCGTCAATCGAGGGTTGAGGTACTTTGAAACATTTTATCAATTATTCTTGTTCTCTTCTTTCCCTCCGTTTGGTTTTATTGCTTTAACTTGAGCGCTAATACGACACAAGCTCGCTACTGTAATTACCTCGCAGGGTCGAGGTGAGGGAATAATGGAATTGCCGTTTCGATAAAATCTCCACGAGGACTGTACAACTGATACGTAAGACTTCTCCCTTTCATTCAGCCCTCGTATCGTGTCTCCCCCTCGGTTTTTTGTTTCCCGATCCTGCCTTTCCCCGAGGACTTCTGCAGAGTCAAACCCTATAACTAACGTTGTACTCGTAGTCAACTCGGTGCATTAGAACCCCCCTTTTCGCTACAGTTTATCTTTGCCAAGCTTCTGAAACTTGCGCGCCGGGAACTGCAGCTTCAAAGAGGCGCATAGTGCAAATTGTGTAGGGGAGACCGGGGCTAAAAGTTCCGAGTCGGAATCAAGTCACACGAAAAAATAATTTAAAGTACAAAGCTATTTTCATTTTGAAGATAGAACCGTTCGGAACAACTTACCCCCGGAACTTTTAGCCCCGGTCTCCCCTACTCTGCTTTGTGATTTCTTCGATATTAGAAGAGTGTTTTATACGTGTTGAGCAGCTGCCTTTTCGTGACATTTATTTCCATTTCAATGAAGTTCGTTGCAAGTAGGACGCGTAAAAAGGTTCTGGCTGAGTCTTCAGAAAGGATTCGCAACCAATTGAAATGAGTTCCCTAACGATAAGTCCCTTTTTAAGTGGACCTCTATAATAGTTCACGGTCCAACTGCGCCACGAACCTATTCAGAGGTTCTACTCTATTTTCCTTGGCATTCGTTTCTTCGTACTTATTTCGAAATTGGACTAACAGATATTAGTCCTTTTACCAAGTCGAAATATTAAAAGCTAGATCATTATTTATCCTAAATTGCTTGTAATGTAATCCCATCGAAGTTACACTACTTCAAATTAGAAACTTGTTAATTATACAAAACGCGTGCAATCGTGTGTTCTGAAACAAAATTTTTATCTAAAATTTCATTTATTCCAAAACGTATTTCTTTAAGTAGGCAGTCAAGTTTTGAAAGAGTTAATATCTTGGATGAAAAGATCTTTGGTTAAGGGTGACATTGAAGCAGCAGGTTCTTTTGATTTCTATGCGAAAGGCTCGCATGACACGACCGGGCTAAATAGGATCGTTAATCGAAGGATAGGTATTTATAGCTTCGCTAAGAACAAACCCGTTGAAGATACTATTGAGCAAAAAATTCGAGGCAGATGGTATCGCTAGTTGTTTCGAAGTTTTCCACCAGCCACCCGGTGCCCTTCTTTGCCAAGTGGGGAGGAAGAACCTGTCGATCCGTGGCGGGGTACCCAGCCGACGTAGATTCAACAAAAGGAGATTGTGCTCCTCGATTCAAGACGCTTTTCTTCTTTTTCACGCTGCTGCAGGGGGACGGAGATTAATCTCGCGGAGCTTTGTCCAGAGGATCCGTTGCTGCGGGAGGGGAAGGGGAGGAAGCGAAGGTACAATGTGTGGCCTGCTAGAAAAATTGCTTGTGGAGAATTTGGGTGGCCACGAGTGACAAAGAAATTGGTGGGGAATTCTCGTCATTAGTCAGAATTCACATTATTCTACGGTGTGATAAATTAGATAGGGGATAGACAGTAGATAATTTATCTAGGTAGAATTCGTTTCATTATTCAGTATGATGTCAATGTAATGTGATATAATTGTGCAGGCACGATTGTTGTTAATATTACTAAACTTCAAATTTTAGAGAACATTTTAAGACACGTGAACTCATAGTGTTTTTAGTAAAGTTAGGGTTCTATAGGCATGGAATTTCTTTGTAATGTTGAGCTGAATTTGGTGGATCAAATCTTGAGGTTGTTATCTAACAGTTCCATATTTGTAGTCTATTGACAATTGCTATATTCCTCAACTAGAAACGATTGTCAAAGCATGAGAGACCCATACACGAAAGTTCATGCATCCAGTATTAACTATCGTGAAAACGAAAATAACACATTATTTAGTAAATGAAATACAATGCCAAATTCTAGCACGAAATTCGACGTAAAATACCTATTCCAAATTCTAAGTTTTTAACTTAACAACTACCCACTTAAAATATACAGAAATCACAATTCTTAATTATCTTGAAGTTGTTCTCAGTGAATCCACCATCGAATGTTCACAAGCAACCACTGAGATTGCCAATCAGCCAAACCCATTGGGGATGCACCGACAGTCTTACCGGTCAATAAAATAACTCGATAAAAGTAATTTCAGAGATCCCAACGAACGACTATTCCGCGATCAAATGCCCACGTTTCTTTAATATCGCCATCGAGATTTCCGACCAGCGCGCAGAGGGTAACTACATTAGGACGTGGAGCAAGTTTCCAGCCACCTGGCCCCTCGCTTCCATGAATGAGAAGCCTTCCAATCAGGGAAGAGACGGTGGACCAAACGGCCCCAGGAAATCAGCACTTATTCTCGGCCTCGATGATGCTATCTTCGGCCTCTCCTATCCCCTGCCTTTTTGTTCGCCGGCGTGCACCTTCGCGAGCAGCCGTCCCGATCAGAAGAACCGTCAGGCGTGCGTCAGCCACGGGCCGTATAGGTCGCGGCTGACCTTGAACGCGCCACCACTTGCAGCACGTGCTTCGTGGACGAGTACCTCGCTGGGCTTCAGCCTTCGTCAGGTTCTCCTCGAGCTGGCCTTAAATAGGGATCTCGTGCTGTTAGTGGAACAGAAATAGTTAACTTCTTAAGGCCCGCTGGAGGGGTCAGTGGATCGATAGCTTTAGGGGTAAAAGTCACTTTATGTGTTTTCTGGTAGCTATTGTAGGGTCCTGAGGACCCAAAACTTATGACCACGTGGTATAGATGTAGTCAACTTCTTGAGGCCTAATTGAGGGGTTTATAAGGTAATAACTTTGTGGGTAAAATCTAATAAATGTGTTTTTCGACTGCTACTATTGGGCCCAGGGGTCCGACACTCATATCCATGTGGAATAGATATAGTTAGCTTCTTGAGGTCCACTGGAAGGGTCTGTGAAGTAAGAACTTTCAGAGTAAAATCTACCGAATGTGTTTTTCGACTGCTACTATAGGGCCCCAGAGGCCCAAAATTCATAGAGATAGGTAACATCTTCATACATATCTCCCTTGATTTTCTTTAGAATTTTAAAAAACATGGGAGGGGGGGGGCAGCGCTTTTGAGCTGCCAGTTCCCTTTGCCCCGACTACAATCGCCACCCAAAACCTCCTTACAGTCTCCTTCACCGTGAAGGGGTTAAATAATCCTCCATCCCTCACCCACGCTGTTCATACTCGCTCTGCGTCACCCAACAATAGAGCAAGGAATCGATAAAGCCAGACGACGGAAACAAGGAAAACTCGTAATCGCCTAGCACTGTTAGAAACAGGCGTCTCGAAATGATCTTTTTTACAACGCTCTAAACGTCTGCGAGTCTCGTAGAAGCAACAAAACACCTCGCGAGAGCAATATTTCCCTCAACTCAGCTGAATTTTTGCTACTAAGCGTAGACAGTGGGGGAAAAACGGGCGATCTGGCCACGGCTAGGTGCCTACGTTTGTTTTCAGCTGGTAGCTTCACGGGAAGCATTTAACCTCCAGGGCTAAATACTCCGTCGTCTGATGTTTCAGCGGGACTGGACGAGCATAATCGGATGAAGTTGGGCCAAGCATGCCCTCTAAGAAGCAATACAATCTCGTGCATAATGACGAGTACGACACGAGGATACCGCTGCACAGCGAGGAGGCGTTCCATCGGGGGATTGTCTTCCACGCCAAGGTAATTCGCGCTAAACGTTTTCCGATTTTTCGCGCCCTGATTGCTGCGGGTGGTGCTTATCAGACCTAGAATATGGTCTTTTCAAATCTTCGGAGCAATTATTCCTCGTAAAGATCGTGATCTGGGAAGACGACATCGTTGAATTGCGATGAAATTATTTTTGAACGCAGAGCGGGAGGCATATATATAGAGCGAGTTTATGTTAAGTCTAGAGATTTTGAAAGGAGCTTTTTTAAGGGGGATTTTTAAAGAAGCTAATGTGTTTTAAAACGATAAGGAGTTAGAGAAGCTGACGCCTTCAGTTGTAGGACGTAGAGATTGCTAGAAGTGTCTAAGCTTTATGGATAAAAAATTAAAACTGTTGTTACCCTTAGTTTCCTGAGTTGGGTAATCAAATTCGTTTAAATTGGGAAGATATAATTATTGAATTTACAAATATCGATCTGTGCAACATGATATATATTCCGGAAGTTGGGATTGTGGCTATATGTCTCTGATCACTTCTAGTCAGCGGAACCCGATATAGATAATCCTAAACATGTGGACCCCATAGGAACGATTAGTTACATTCGTGGGATGTAATCAAGATCACTCTGACGTGTGGAACCAGATATAGACTACCTTGGACCCATAGGATCTCCATTGCAGCACGTGGGGTTAGATACAGATCATTTCAGATTCCTCGGACAGGATATAGACCACTTTAGACCCATAGGATGCGATACAAATGACTACTAATTATATAGGGCCCAGTACTTGAACCCAGGTATCAATCGTGGACCGTAGACTCCAAGTGTTAAGCCTTGGATCTTGGACTCTAGAAATGAAACCTCGGGCCTTGGATATCAGGTATCAAGTTTTTGAGTCTTGCGCCTCAAGTGTCAAACCTGGGACCTATCCACCATTTCTGAAACCTTTCTTTTGAGCTGTACCTCGTCCACAGTTATTTATGTGCAATCTTCAAACCTTTGAATCATAATTCAATCCACCAAAGCTTTCCAAATCCTTCATAAATTTTTTCTACATCTATGTACCTCCCACTTCTACAAACCACTTGCAACATCCTCCCAACAGCCACCCTATCAACGAACCTTCCATCTCAACATCTTCAGTATCCAAGTCCTTACATTATGATTTATCAGCTTCAATCGCCGTAATTACTCGTGAAATTGGTAATAACAAGCCTCAGGTGAGAAAACTGACGAAGACTCGACTCCCATTCCATCTCTATTATTCACGCCAGGTGATCGCTCCTTCTCTTGGGAGAACAAAGAGCGGATCAGTCACGCGCGAACGATCCATCCCATTTTCAGTCACTTCCGGGAAAATACATTCCGGAGACTGTAAACCGAGTTTACCGTATCGGAAGAGCGTAACTTGTGAGAGACCAGGTCTCCAGGACCTCTGTGCTTCGAATGGAGTTACAGTGGCGAACAGTCGGCCAGCGAGGGGCTCAGCTTTGAAAATACGACTTCACGGTTACTGGGGGCCGCTGGGAACGGGATGGAAGCCATAACATCGCTGTCCAACGGATCTCTGGCTTACGTTCGTAGATCGTGATGTACAAAACAATGGAAACTGTAGGTTTCGACGCCTGGTCGTTTGGTTATTCATCAAGTGTTGTCCAACTGCTACCAAGGCTGGCGCTGTTAATCATTCCGATGATTTACGGCGATAATGATACTTTGCTTGCAAGCCCAGGTGAACAGTGTTGGAACCAGGGGGAGCTTAAAATCTCTTTCCCGAATCGAAGTTAAAAATAACTTTATATTTTCTTACACTTTCGCTATTCTTTTTACTATAGATATTTGTACGTCAGATATGATGACCTTTTGGAGTATATTGTTACGTTTATATAACATATGAAATTAATTGACAAGTTTGTTTTTTTGTTTTCTTAAGTCTTAAAAGGAGAATAGCTTGAGCTCGCGGAGAATGCAGAGTGTATTTTATTAAGCAGGATCTCACTTTGTTATAATAAAATTCTTAGTTCTATCTATATCTGAAATTCTTAGTTTCTTCAAGAAGTATTATGTAGGTATTAGTAGTAATAAGTAGCACGAGTAGGTTGATATTTAGGGTGGGTGAAAATAGTTAATGTGACTAGGTTCTCAAGTGTGTTCAATTGTTCGTTGT
The DNA here is from genome assembly GCA_929108735.1 of Andrena dorsata. Taxonomy (NCBI): domain Eukaryota; kingdom Metazoa; phylum Arthropoda; class Insecta; order Hymenoptera; family Andrenidae; genus Andrena; species Andrena dorsata. The sequence goes on from OV815487.1 coordinate 39,246,203, forward strand.
CAAGTCATTTGCTATCGTAGATACTAAAAAATAATTCATAGGAATCACTTTCTTCAAACGTCTGACCAACGACAGGACAATTTACTGCAAATTCGAGCGACTCGAATGAGTCGAATGACGCGTAAAATTGCGAGGGTTTCTAGGAAACTGAAAAGTGTATCGTTGCGTCGCTGACACAAGGCAGTTATGTTTATAGAATTTGGTTCATTCGATGACTTAAAAACTACTTAGTGAACTGAAAATAAAGGAAATACACAACTTTTGCTGTAATATTTTCATTACTGTTAGCAAGCTAGAATTAAGAAAATCTTCCTAAGTTGATTTCTGTTCAAACAGGTATTGAGTCCTAGTCATTTGAAACACCCACTAATTACTTAATCTAGGCTCACAAGAAATAACGAGGTCTGCCGTTATGTTAACTGTGTCCACTTTCGAGTTTCGAGGTCTGAGAGATGATTTACATAGTATCGAAGCATCGTTATTAGGTAGCTTATAACGAAAACCCTCTGAAAAAACTCCGTTTTCCCTCGCTATTGCGTGCTACACCTATACTCGTATACTTCAAACAGAATAATCCACGACTCAACTAACTCAGGGTCCATGTTACCAAAAATTCAACGAACAAAAGATTCCAATTTCCTGAAAATATTCATCCACCATAACAAAGTTACTATATTCCTTTGAAAACCCCCTTACATATTACCACCAACAGCAAACAGCCCAGACATATCTCCTCGTCGGATTTTCCCTTAAAATCAATATCTATTTATGTCACAATCCATTCCTACTTTTTATAGTTCATTCTATAGCCTTCTATAGTGTTCAAGTTTCTTGAACGCCTGTACATTATCACTGCCGATAGCAATGACGAAGAGGGAGTCGCGGCGAGGTGTTGGATGCAACAATCGCGACAACGACAGCAGATATTTTTGGTCGCGACGCCAGCACGGAGGGAACCGTGACGTCATGGTGGTACGTGTTTATTTCAGCGGTGTACGTTTCTCGGAAAGGTTAAAGCTTTTTGTACGGGCGCCGTCCAAGCTCGTAAAGCGTCTCCGTAAAGCGGTCACTCCGCGAGGCGCAACGCTCGCCGGCTTATTGGCGGTGCGCGCGCATTCCCCGAGGACGTTCAGCTTTGCTCGCGCACCGGGGGATTATCCCTCTGTCTGGCGCCTCTAGCTACTGAAATGCCGATTATTTCTTGGATTTCCTTTGAACTTCACTTACAGCGGGCATCTCCCACTTAAACTGGATCCCCAGCTTGAATTTTACTAGACAGAACTGTGACACGTGGTCACCAGTGGCCGACGATACTTACGAATGACCCTTTTTTCATTTAAAAAAGAAAAATAGTTGAAATTGTGAAGAATATAAGGTAACTGCTTTTTTTTTATATAATATAATTGAATGTCGGAATAGGGGTTTCTTTAACCTTTTTTGTTTGTTTGCAAAATCTAAATTTCCAACTTTATGTAATGTGGGTTTATTTTGTTTATTGGAGAGCTATGAAAACTGGAGTTTCTTTTGGTGTATCTGTCTATAGGGGATTCTGTATTTATAATGGTTTATTTGCAGGATTAACTTTACGAACGTTTTAAACCCTTTGTTATTTTACCTTCTCCTCATCTATTTATTTCTGGAGTCTGAGGTGCATTTGTGTCAGTTGCTCGAGTCCGTTTCAGATCAATACCAGTTCGGTTCTAATTCGATACCAGTAGCAGCTTCGACTCTAACTAGCTTCTATTCGCGTTCGGATCCGATTCAGTGTAATTTTAGAGAAGTTCATTCTAATTTGGTAGATCAATAATTTCGTTCTGTTGATCGATAGTGAAGTTGGTTAAGTTAGTTTTGTTAAAAATTATCGGCACCTCGGATTAAACGAAACTTGAAAACGGAAAACTAAGTAATACTCTTTAGAATCTTCAAATTAATATTCAAATTGCGAATGCAGGGTCCACTTTGACCCACAACACAATTCCCTCCACCCACATCTCAAAATAAACTTTCCTACCACATTGAATCTCTTCATACTCTGAAATTCTCATTTGCTTAACCCTCCCACTGCGTCGAACCCATGTATACGTTCAATCTGTGCGGGGAACGCCTATAGGCGGTCAGCCAGTGTGCTTAACAAATACACCTGGGTCAATTCCGCACGTGGTGTACGTTGAGCGTTTCAATCTCAGCGCTGGAAGGGTTAAAGGGCTTATACCAATAAGCAATCAAAGGCAGGAGTATTTGGTGCATAGGATGTTCTCCAGAAGTAACGAAACATGGTTTACCGAGACTCCACTGTACACGAATTGAATATGAAAATTCCCCAAAATAAACGTAGGTATGTATCGTAATTGTAAATGCGAGGAACACAGAAGTTAAGCAAAAACTTTTGCAAATTGACCTGGTTTTGTGTGGCGAGCGACGATACCGCCGATCCCGCGTATCAAAATACATTTTCTCAGCGCGGCCCAGTTCGCGGAAGAAATTTTTCGCCCCAGTAAAGTCACAATAATTTTAGCCGCGGTTGATCGTCTTGGCAGGGGCGGCGGACGTCGGCGTCGCTTTTCTTTCGGGCAACCTGGTCACGCTTGGACCGCGCACCTTGTATTTCTGTGCTACTGTGTGGCGTGCATTTCAAAATGGAGAAGAGGAGAGAATTCTTAATGACGATTCCTTAAATGAGGAATTCTTGGCCTCTCCCTTGGATCTCATTTCGAAGAAGTTAATCAGTGAATGTCTTCTCTGGACCACGTTGCTTCTAGGTACAGTAGTGGTCAAAGGAAAATTTAAATTTAAAGATAACAAAATTAAGGGAAGGATTCTACCTTTTAAAATTGATATCTCATAGATACAGATCGAACACTCTGACAGTGGGCAGTTCAAGTGACCACACGCAGTGTACCTGGGTCAATTTTGACCCGCAGTGACTACTACACGAATTTTGAATAGCTTTATTTTTAATAGAGTAATTTGTGTTCTCGATTTCTGGGGATTCCTCTTTTACTATTCAATATTACACTCGGTTGTTACCCTTGGGTCTAAAAAGACCCAAGTTAACATAATACTCGAAGCCCAGTATTATGTTAGTTATGCAGCTTTGTAAGAAACTTAGTTTAAGCTTTCTTTCGACCACTAATATTAAAGTGTAACTTAAACGGTTCGACTTTGTAAACTTTTCAACCCCGGTCGAGTTTGAGCGTTTCAAAGGTTGCTTCAGGAAGAAGAATAAGGGCCTCGAAAGGGCCGCGGGGAATTAAGAGAAGAGAAACAATCGTGGGATCGGTGGATAAGCGAGATCCAAGGGAAATAAATCGATCGTTCCCGAATACTGAGCACCGCCACGGCCATAGGAGCCGTATTTAGAATTTCCCCATTGAAACGATGACCTGGCCACGTGTTCGACCGACTCGTTACACACGTGGTCGATCTCCCACGCAATCGACGCGATGTTCTATGTACTATGTAGTCGAGGAACTGACAAAGGTGTAATGTGATCGGATTTCCCGAGCGATTCGTGCGATCGATATTGTTGCGTGGCTCTAAACCGATGCACAACTCGACAAGAGTTTTACTTTGTTTATACAGTTTAGCTATTATTCAAATAAAGAACGAAATGTGAAATCTTTCGAGAGGGTATTTTATTTATCAACGTAGAAAGTCTATTTGTTAATGCTAGCTTCCTATGTAGCACAACCACCAAAGACTGACCGGTAGACTCGCTGTCTAAGCCGCAGTTGAAACATTTATTCGGTATTGAAACAAGCGCAAGACGTTTTCGTCTCAAGGTCTGGAGAAGACTGACCGTCCGGGACCGAGAGTCCTTACATTGTCGCGATCGGACCTTCCTTAGTCCTATAGAATCATAATGGGGCCGACCTCACGCCGTCCGGACTCGGCGTTGCCGAGCTCGCGTTTTATAACATTGTTCGCGGCGTCTTGTCCGTTGAACGGCATCTCGATTTTTCTAACACCTATCTTATTGTTAATGAAATGTTTTAAGGATTTTGTAGTTTTATATGGGGAAATAAATATTTGAAGTATCGCTCGATGTGATTCTTTATTGCTGAAGTAGATAGAATTTGGAATATGGAAGTGCTGGAACAGGTGGAACTTGGATAATTTTCTAAGTTTAATCTGTTCTGACATTTAACTGAATACTCGAAGCTCCGATGGTGCGGTGCGGTATTCCAAGTTTTATGTTGTTTGACATGGAGGTATCAGAATGTGAGAAACTTTCGCTGAGATATACGACTGGGAATGTTTCAGTAAGATAGAAGGGTAGGTGGAACTTGGAATATTTCAGTGAGGTGTTGGAAGAGATGGGACTTTGAAATTTTCCAACACCGCATTGAAATAATCTAAGCTCTACCTATCCTTCTACCTTAGTGAAACATTCCTATATTGTCTTACATTCGAACAAAATTTTCTAAGTTCCATTCATTTTGATATTTTATATTAAGACCAGATAAAACTTGGAATGCCTCACCTTGGAATATTTTAGCAGGGTACTGAACCAGAGAAGACTTCGAATATTTTTTAAAGTCCTATCTGTTCTAACACTTTACCGAAATATTCTAAGTTCCACCTATCCTTCTGTCTTAACGTCATATTGAAGGGTAAGAAAGATCGAAGATGTACATGTTCATGTACAAATTCTTATATCCTACAGAAATATTCTAAGTTGCAATTATTCTTATATTCTACGAAAATTGAACAAAGTTCGCAGCCGTTGGTTTCGGTTATCACCGATCTCACCACGAGGAGGTTGCTGCGAGTGGACACCCGTAGAGAGATAGATGGAATCAAAGTTCCATCGATCTCTTCGGTTTAGACTAGGGAACTGCAAACTATTCACTATACCTATTATGCGAGATTCAGCCAGAAGGAAACACGGGCGTACCGTGAAATCGGTAGTCGATGGTGCAACTGCTACCACTCAAGTGTCCCAGTCGAAGAAGAAGAGCTTGGCGGCGCCCTCAAAGCGATTCCTGTTGTTCCGAGCGACTCCGTCAGGAGTACACTAGGTGTGACCTGACTCAGGTCGGATAACGCGGAAATTAGGCAATCGGCCCCGGGTGGCTTTCGCAGGCGGTGCACCTTTTCGTACACTCCCTACGCCTGAAACTTTTCTCCTTGGACCAGTAACCTGAGGACGGAGCTGACCCATTGGTACCGATTTCACGGCCGGTCGCTTGTTTCTCGAATAGAAACAGAAATGACCTCCCCATCAGAGATGAGGAGTTAAGAGCGAGCAAAGTAAGCTAAAATTCAGTGATTAGTTGGCAGTTTTACATCTTTTCTCTCAACTAAACGCTGAATCTTCTTCAAATGTCTTCTTTGGATCTCTTCTTTCAATGTCTTCTTTCAATGTCTTTCTTCGATAGCCCAGGCAGACCACTTAGACCAGAAAGACCAGAAAGACCAGAAAGACCAGAAAGACCAATAAGACCAGAGAGACCAGAAAGACCAGAAAGCCCAGAAAACCCAGAAAACCCAGAAAGACCAGAAAGACCAGAGAGACCAATTAGACCAAATAGAGCGGGTAGACGAGATATACCAGATAGACCACATAGACCACATAGACCAGAGAGACCAGATAGACCAGATATACCAGATAGACCAAACAGACCAGAAAGACCAGATAGACCAGAAAGACCAGATAGATCAGAGAGACCACGTATGTAAACTAGAAAGAATTCCAAATGCCGTAGAATAATTTCGCGAGAAATTGATATTTCCGATAAAATAATCGTCCTAGCTGATACTGGTGTGGTACAGGATCTTCAGAACATCTCTTTTTTTACTTATTGTTAGTGCAAATTCTTGCTAATAATAATTAATAGAAATCGAGATATAAGTGATTTGTAAGAATTGGGCTTTGTATTTGACCCTCAATCCTCGTGAACTTTGTTCTTTTCTGAATGTTTAAACATTCTGTAGTTGTTAATGCCTATATATATTGCAAAGTGTCATTTGTAATGTTTAAATATTTCTGGGGCTTCACGTGAAGCAAGAAAATCATATAACGTTAACAAAATATGTTCCATTAAAGTCGATCTTCAAAATTCCCACAATTCCCATTCTTCACAATCTCAATGCCCATCAATCATTTCGAACGAAAGCTATAACAGAAGACCTTGTAAGAACTCTTCAAACCTGTTTACATCGAAATTACGTTATTCCAAAGTAGACATACATTGGTGGTGAAAATAAAGTTCCAAACTCATAATTTTCTACATAATTTTATGGAATATAAATTCAGAAATATAATTCTTTTTAATTCAAGTACCTCATTTCTGCTATTACCTATTCTTAGTTTGAACTTTCTTTCAACCAGAACTGTACAGGGACATATACTGTACACGTCCTATAGAGAATATTTTCTTTAGTAAAATATTCTCATAAACCCCTGTTTGAAAAATGAAGTTATTCCCAGCATATGGACTATAGACAGTCAGCCTCCACAGACTGCGTTCGAAAATAATTTCCACGATAATCGAGTTCTGGCGCACGCATGATACGCGAATCAGAGTAATAAGCCGCTAAAGCAATTAGGGAAATTACTCGGCGACCAGTAACACGGCGGAATGACTCACGCTCCGTGCATACGAAGAACCGCTTCATAATTCTCTTTTTCCCTGTAGTTCATCGGCTCTATGGAGGTTCCTCGACCGACCAGCCGAGTGGAGATCG